>OX638298.1:62903396-64394033 GCA_951812265.1 Taphrorychus bicolor | reverse complement strand
ATCTTAATTAAACTCTGGTTCTATATTCTTTGCAAAAAGCTTAATATTTTTTTGGCTTTTTAGCATTGATTTTTTATTTCTATATTAATTCATTTTAATATTTTTTTTTTTTTGCTTTATAAAATGAGCTTTGAAACAAACAGTGTAATTCAATGCCGGTAAGGGTATTAGCCCTCGGAGTAGTTGTTTCTGTTTGTTTCCCTCTTTAACGCTGCAATATTTTTGGAAATATTGAAAGCAGATAAGTTTTCAATTTCCAATTAGTAAATATTGCTTTTTTGCATATTTTAAACTAGCGTTTCCTGCGAAAAAGCTAAAAATTTCGTTCACTAACATATTTCGCAGAAAATAACTTTCTTTTAACTTTCATAACCTATGGTATATAGCGCCAATCAGGTTTTTTGTACCTTTTTGTTATATATTCACTATTACCTTGCTTTTTAATACTTGCGATAACTTTGCTTGTCACTTTTGATTTGTGTGTCAAAGTTAATAAATGTGTTCGCGTCTTTTTCCGTCATCTCCTAGAGGATGCTGACGACGGAGGTTGAGGTTTTTCGCCTCTAGAAAGTAATTACGCAATTACTCCGTCCAAAAGAGAGTAGTAAGTCCTTTTGCTTAACATATACATTTAGTAACTTTGACCCACATTTCAAAAAGAAACTTTAATTTCTCTTTCATGTTATATTTTTTGTTTGTTTTATTCAAGAGCACTTTGTTGTATTTTATCTTTGCTTTTATGTATGTTTTCTATAATATTTACGCTTTGAAACAAATAGTATAATTCAATGTCGGTAGGGGTATTAGCCCTCGAAGTAGTTGTTTCTATTTGTTTCCTTCTTTATGTATAACTACAAAGTTTTGGAAATGCCGAAAGCAGACAAGTTTTCGAATTTCCAAATTGTAATTATACATGTGCATTTTCGCATATCTTAATTAAACTCTGGTTCTATATTCTTTGCAAAAAGCTTAATATTTTTTGGCTTTTTAGCATTGATTTTTTATTTCTATATTAATTCATTTTAATATTTTTTTTTTTTTTTTTTTGCTTTATAAAATGAGCTTTGAAACAAACAGTGTAATTCAATGCCGGTAGGGGTATTAGCCCTCGGAGTAGTTGTTTCTGTTTGTTTCCCTCTTTAACGCTGCAATATTTTTGGAAATATTGAAAGCAGATAAGTTTTCAATTTCCAATTAGTAAATATTGCTTTTTTGCATATTTTAAACTAGAGTTTCCTGCGAAAAAGCTAAAAATTTCGTTCACTAACATATTTCGCAGAAAATAACTTTCTTTTAACTTTCATTAACTTTAAAGCCTCAGTCTAAGAAAAATCGGCCGAAAAGCGTGGAAAACTGTCTGGCCGGGGAAAATTTGAACATTTCTAGGAAGATTATTGGCAAAATGCTCGGTCCTCGAGGACGTTTTCACAAAGACTGGTCGATTTGAAAATTTCATGTCGGGATTCATTTTTGGCTGATGACGTCGAAGCCAGACCACGCGGTTTTCGCCCAGACAGTGGCGGTTACAAATTCGGGCAAAAATGTATTTTTTCGATTTTTCGGCAGACATGGGCGTAGTTATATTTTTTTTTTGCCATTTCTTTCCTTTTCCCATAAGAAATACATTGTGCAATGCTTTTTAAATGGGACAATATTGATATCGTCATAAAAAAAAAGATGGAGGCGAAAAAAAAATGGCCGCCGTAGACAGGGTAATTTAAAAATGGGGATATCTCTGAAACGAATAAAGTTAGAGAGCTGAAATTTGGTACCATGGTTCATTAGGGAATGGACTGCAAGTTGCCATGGGTGGAAACCTTATTCATGGTACCAAACCCATGGGTACCATTAACGAAATTTTGCATACAAGTTTTCAGGCTTTTGCACGTGTATTTCCCATAAGAAAAACGGTGGGCAATGCGTATTATATGGGTGGAATGTAGATTACGTCATATTTGGGGTACCATAGATGGTACATAGTTCAAATTTGGATGGTAGGTACCTATGGGGGTATCAAAAATTGTGATATAGCTGACTCAGCTATCATAGCTACAATAGCTGAGTAACGTTAGTATTTAAAGAACTGTTAATGATACATGGTTCAACTTTGGATGCTGGGTGCCCATGGGAGTACCATGAATGGTAATATAGCAGACATAGCTATGTAGCTGACCATAGCTAGGTTATAGCTGTTTTATGAACCGATGATTGTATCAAGTTGAAAATCGAATGGTAGGTTTCCCTTATGTAAAATTCGCTAAAAATGACATTTCTAAAAATCCAAGATGGCCGCCTGAAAAGTTTTGGTTTTAAGCCGATATCTCGGGAACGGTTCGAGCTAGAAAGCTGAAATTTGGTATGTGGCCATCTTATGGGACGGGCTAGAGGTCTCTGAGGTCCAGAACCTTGCCGCGGGTACCGAAGGTTCAGTTTTGGAAACTTTTTCAGTTTATTGACACTTTTTTGCTTCAGCTTACTCACTTTTGCTAAAGGGCGCCGAAACCAAATATATCCGAGGTTTCGACTTTACGCTTACCATAAGCCATCATCAGGGTATTCCCTTTTATTACAAATATTACTTTATAAATGTGCCGCGTCCAAACAATCAGTTTTTCGTATATGACTGACAAAATAGCTTTCACGAAGCCCATTCGACTGGTACTAACTGTTCGATTTTATCGTTTTTAGGCTCTGAGATTTGACTGATTAAATTTCTCATTTATAGGGGTAGAGTGACATTTGCCATTTTATAGCAAAGCCATTTATGAAAATAAAACAACAGTGACTCAATTAGGTGTGAGTCGGCTCAAATACTGCTCAAAACGTTAACTATAATTTTGCTTAGTTTCATAACAGTCTTATAGGAAGTGAAAAACTGTTAAAATGTTGTAAAATTCACCTAATGTTTTTATTTGATGGAACATTACGTCAACTAAATTAAAAACCTTGAACGACAAATTAAGCAGGTATTTTGTGGTCGAGAATGCTCTATTCATGGGTCTCAATAGCATCGTTACACCATGTTTAGTTTTCGAATTATTTAGATATAAGTATTAAAATGTCGATAAAAAGTGGAAAAATTAGGTTTTTGGCGCCATTTTGAAGGGGAAGGAAATTACTGAAAATTCCAGAATTGCAATTTTTTTACATATTTTTGTCCCCTCTTTCATTTGAGAATATTTATGATAAAATCTATGACAATCGATTTCGGTCGAAAATTTTCACGACCTACCCCTTTGAAAATTTTGAAATTTTTACATTTTTCTGTTTATCTTGGAATCGGTAAGGTTTTTCGATATGCCGGTTAATATGATGTATGAAGAGGTCATCAAGGGCTATCAGATGCATGTATCAGAAAGAAGCTAGCTTTCACGGTTTTTGAGAAAATTGAAAAAAAATATGCAAAATTTGTACCTTATTTTTGGGCCACCCGTGCTAAGTTATTGTTATAGGCAGAGCTTCGAATATGGGCTCTACGTGTAGCTCTATTCTTCTACTTCTTTAGCTATTCTTATACATTTTTTGATAAATCTTCATTGAAACGAGATATTAGCTGTTAAAGGCAGCAATGCACGATTTTTATCTCAAAATTTAGTTTTTTGGGCCGGTTTGAGAGCCCCGTATGTTTAACATAGAATTTTCTATATGTGTCATTTAAATCTATAGTAATCGATTTTATTTATTACTTCGAGTCGTTTTATAATGAATATGACGTTGATTTGTGTTTTAGATAGTATAGGGTGGCTCAAAAAATGATGCAGGAAGCTAATATATGCTAATAATGCAGAAAAGGTCCATAAGCAGTGTGTATTTTACATAGAAAGGATGGATTATTAAGTACGTAGACTAAGCAGAATAAGATGTTAGATATAGGCGATGAAAGGTTTATTAAAACTTACCAATGAAAGCAATTTTATAATTATGCAAGGAGTCTGGTGTTGATCTATATGAGTATTTACTGCGAAATAATTCCTTCGCCATTTTATCCACAAGTTGTTAAAAAAAACACTAAAATTATTCTACTTTTTTGGCTCCTATTATAGTTTTTGGGATAAATCCTCATTAAAACGCGATATAAGCTGCTGAAGGCTGAAATTCACGATTTTTATCTGAAAATTTAGGTTTTTGGGCCAGTTGGGGAGAGTCTCATATGCTTAATATAGAAATAACGACTTTTCCCATATAAATCAATAGTAATCGATTTTATTCGGAGGTTCTAGTAGTCGTATGATAAATAGGGCATATATTTACGTTTTGGATAGTATAGAGTGTCCCAAAAAAGTGTTGTAAGAATTTTAGGATTTTTTCATGTAAATTGATATCTGTTAATTTATTGCGTAAGTTCCAGTAGTTTCATGATAAAGAGAGCGTTGATTTCTGTTTTAAATAGTATACGGTGTCCCAAATAATGCGGCAACATTTAACTTTAGTTTTTTTTTCTTTAACAATATTTTTTGTAGGTTTTATTTCCTTATTATAAATAGTGCCATCCCACAGCGTTCGAATTTCCTAAACTATGGGCGCTCCGCGCGCGTGGTCTTACCCTACAAAACTTCAAAAGTACTTTGCCCACAGCGTTCGGATTTCCAAAACTATGGGCGCCCCGCGCGCATGGTCAAACGCAAAAAAAAAATTGTCGCAACGGTCTCAAGTAAAAAGCACGTTATTTGCAATTGCAACAAATTATTCGCAAATTTTGTACCTTGGGCAGCGGATGTGTGTTTTGTCGAGCCTAGGATGCCAGGGTCACCGAACAATCGAATGGAGTTTGCTACCGTAACTATCTTAAATCGTACTTTAACTGATTACCCTCTCTAAGTGAGAATAGCCCTGATGAAGACTAAATAAATAGTCGAAACGTCGGCCATTTTCAAATAAAGAAGAGGTGCATTATTTGTCCTAATCCCGCTAACTTCACCAACAAATTGTATTTTGAGCGGCTGTGAAAGCCACCGCATGTTGGGCCTCGCTGAAAGTAACCCAAAGTTTCGTAAATCATATGATCACTAAACACTGTATAACGTTTCGAGCCCTGAAGACATTCAAGTAGATAAAATGAAACGTTGGCAAAAAGCAAGTGGCGCCATCGAACGACGGCAGGTGCTTCCACTGGGGCATGCGAGATATAGTAAAGTGAAACCAAGCCAGTTTTCTGCCGAAGTTGTCGCTTCCCACCGACAGATGGCCAAGATTTGTACCTATATTGTCTGGGGACGACGCTTAGCAGAGTATAAAACTCATTTCTCTCGACACCAACCGTATTTCCCAATTTGTTCTTTATTTTTAACATAGAGATAACACATAAATCAGTTAGCCTACCTTTTAATCTCGGATTTCAGCTGACAATCCTTATTTAACCAACTACTACTGATCTTCACTTAACCATAGACCGGTTTCGCTCTTATTGGAGCTCATCAGTATGTTATACCTTAAACCTGATAGAAATACGAGTTGGAATGAAACTTGGTCTCCTCTCTTGCTCAAGGCGCTGTGTACATATGCAAGTGGCGCCATCGGACGACGGTAGGTGCTTCCACTAGGGCATGCGAGATATCGTGAAGTGAAACAAAGCCAGTTTTCTGCCGAAATTGTTGCTTTCCACAGACAGATGGCCTAGATTTGTGTCTATATTGTCTGTGGACGACGTTGAGCAGACTATCAAACTCATTTCTTTATCAGGCAGAGAAACCATAGACGGTTTCGCTCTTATTGAAGCTCATTAATATGGTATACTTCAAACCTGACAGAAATACGAGTTGGAATGAAACGTAGTTTCCTCTCTTGCTCAAGGCGCTGTGCAAGTGGCGCCATCGGACGACGGCAGGTGCTTCCACTAGGGCATGCGAGATATCGTGTAGTGAAACAAAGCCAGTTTTCTGCCGAAGTTGTCGCTTCCCACAGACCATAGACCGGTTTCGCTCCTCGAATCTGACAGAAATACGAGTTGGAATGAAACTTGGTCTCTTCTCTTGCTCAAGGCGCTGTGTCCATATGCAAGTGGCGCCATCGGACGACGGCAGGTGCAGGACGTTGGCAAAAAGTTTGTAGTATAAATGCTGCCTTTATTTTCTATTCGCTACTTAACCACCAAATTTCTAAAAACTTATTATAATAGAAAATTATAGTTATGTTTTCTCTTTGATTAGGTTAGTTCAGGTTTGCTTTTTCTGTGATTGCATAGTATACTAAGTTTTGAGGGATTTTAGCAGCATACCAAATATTATAGGTAGAAATCCGAACTGAGTCTAACTGCTTTATCTGCGGAGGTTCTATAGTTGGCTCAAAATGGATATTAACAGCTGGTCACTGTATCGACGAGCAGTCTATTGGTCAGTAAGTATTTTGCATTGGTTCTTAATTAAAAAAAAATGTATATTAAAGATATTTATTATTTTTTGCTTTTATTCAGAGTTATATAGTATCATAATATGAATAGTGAATGTCACGTTTGTCAAATTGCCAATGTTTCTACCTTTACTGAGGTCTTCCTCAGGGCTTTTTCATCCAGCAAAGTTTGTCACATTTCCGGAAATTGAAAAATAAAACATCTAAAAGCCAATTGGGACCCCCCCAAGACGATACACACTTATGAGTGTGTGTGTAGTCTTCGTTGGCTCGCTTGGATGTCTGTGTTTTTTTTGTGTGACATTTTAGACTTCGTGAACAACTTCGCTTATAGAAGCCCTCATGAAGGCCTTACTAAAGGTCAAAACGTTGGCAATTTCACAAACGAGTTGTCAAGATGTGTTGATTATATCCTGTACTCACTATTCACCTCCAACAATAGTTACACCAAAACTTCCAAATTTTGACCTGCCTTACTTCTTTTTCGACACTAAAATGTAAGTGAAAATATTGTTTTTCCTTTAGATCTGGTGGTTACTCAATAGTGTATGGTACTACAAATCTAGAAGATTGTCATAATTCTGATAATGCGACAAATACAATTATTAGTGTCAAAACGCAATATAGACATTCCAACTTTATTCAGAACTTCCTTAATGGAGTCCCCTCCTACGACGTTGGCCTTCTTGAGGTAAAAAAATCTTTTTTTATATAATTTTATATTCCAATTCTTATTTATTATATTGTTATATAAATTCCATTATAAGACTGTGAAGGTTTTCACGGCCGGTCAAAATACAATCTAAAATGTTTTCCGTGCTTTGAAGCCGTGATCCAATGGAATTTCTTCCTGGCGTTTCGCCTACAGCTGCGGCAGACTTTATTAAAGGTGACAAGGCATTGGGCGAACTGATTTCCGGTGCTTCGCGACGCTGATTGATTCAACTCCGGTACAGTGTTGCCATTTGTATAAATTGATTAACAGTAGAAAAACTGAATCAAGATACAGTAGATTATTTAAAATAAACGGTACACGTTAAAAATCATCATGTTTCGATGAATGTCGATGATTCAAACCGTCATTCAGGTTGAAACATATGTTGAACATTTTTGGGGAAATTCAAAATGAGATTAAAGTTAAAACCGGTTAAAAATTATCAAACAAATATGGAGCTTTTGGATTAATTCAAGATCAAATATAATAAATTCTTTGAAGCTTTAAATCTTCAAAATTCTATTTTTTAGTCGCCACTTTAGTTAATTGTAGGGATGTGCGCATTCAGAAACACTGGCTTTTTTTCTACACTTTTTTTACATTTTCTTATTACTTGTTTTACTTCTATTTAAATTTTTTCTACGTTTTGTTCTACACTTTTTTTACACCTTTTTTTCACAATTTTTTTTTGACACTTATTTACACTTTTGTTTTGTTACAAAACAAACTTTGTTTCTAAACGCACTTCAAAAAACACACGCACTTTTTTCAATACCTTTTTGCACCTTTTTTTTGCACTTTTTTACATTTTTTTAACATTTTTTTTATACTCTTTTGATACTTTTTTCTACAATTTTTACTTACGCTTTTCTGCACTCCTTTTTAGACTTTAAACTGCACTTTTTAGTTTATACCTTTTTTTACACTTGTTTTACCCTTTTTTTGAACTTTGTTTTACCCTTTTTACACATTTTATGAAGTGATTTTCTTCGCGAGTTTGGAACGAAACTTGAGATTTTGGTCCGCAAATTGAGTTTCATTAAATATTGCGAAAAAAAAAAATGCGTTTTAGTCGTTACAAAACGTTTTTTGTGTGATTTTTTTAACTAAACGAAAATGTAGTTTTATTTGATTTTAGACCAAAAACTAGATCTTTTGATTGAATGAATTGTGATGGTTTTAACCAATTAAGTTATAAGTATCTGTGACTGTTTTGATCGATTTTGGCCAAAAAAATTTTTTTTTTATAATTTTTTTAAAAAAGACATTTTTTGTCCCAATACCGATTTTATTTAAATACGAGATTTTCTCATTTGATTTTGTAGCAAAACTTGAGGCTTTAGTCATCAAATTGATTTTCATTAAAATCAAAAATGCGTTTTAGTCGTTACAAAATGTTTTTTGTGTGATTTTTTTTAACTAAACAAAAATGTATTTTTTTTGAATTTGAATCAAAACCAAAAACTAGATCTTTTGATTGAACGAATTGTGACGATTATAACCAATTATGACGATTAAAAAAATGAATAAAAATTGATTTTTTTTTAATTAATTGTAACTATTTCGATCGATTTTGACTCAAAAAATTAAATAATTTAATTATTTTTTCCAAAAAGTGAATTTTTGTCCCGGTACCGATTTTATTAAAAAATTAGATTTTCTGTTGATTTTAGAGCAAAACTTGAGATTTTAGTCCACAAATTGATTTTCATTAAAACTTGCGAAAAAAAAATGCGTTTTATTCGTTACAAAACATTTTTTTGTGTGATTTTTTTAACTAAACGAAAATGTAGTTTTTTTTTATTTGGAACCAAAACCAAAAACTAGATCTTTTGATTGAACAAATTGTGACGGTTTTAACCAATTATGACGATAAAAGAAGTAAATAAAAACGTTTTTTTTTTTTAATTAGCTGTGACTATTTTGATCGATTTTGCCCCAAAAAAAAATAAAAATTTTTAATTATTTTTTCCAAAAAATGAATTGTTGTCCCAGTACCGATTTTATTAAAAAATGAGATTTCCTCAGTTGATTTGAGAGCAAAACTTGAGATTATAGTCCAGAAATTGAGTTTCCTTAAAACTTGCAAAATAAATGCATTTTAGTCGTTTCAAAACGTTTTTTGTGTGATTTTTTTTAACTAAATAAAAATGTAGTTTTTTGATTTTGAACCATAAACTAGATCTTTTGATTGAACGAGTTGTGACGGTTTTAACCAATTATGACGATTAAAGAAATTAATAAAAACTGATTTGTTTTTCAATTAACTGTAACTATGTTATTTCAACTTTGAACCCAAAAAATTAAATAATTTAATTTTTTTTTTTTTAAAAATGAATTTTTGTCCCGGTACCGATTTTATTAAAAAACGAGATTTTCTGAGTTAATTTTAAAGGAAAGCTTAAGATTTTGGTCCACAAATCGAGTTTCATTAAAATTTGCGAAAAAAATGCGTTTTAGTCGTTACAAAACGATTTTTGTGTGATTTTTTTAACTAAACGAAAATGTAGTTTTTTTTTTATTTTTAACCCTAACCTAAACTTGATAAAAAAAAAATCCGTTTTAGTCGTTACAAAACGATTTTTGTGTGATTTTTTAACTAAACGAAAATGTAGTTTTTTTTTTATTTTTGACCAAAACCAAAAACTAGATCTTTTGATTGAACGAATTGTGTCGGTTTTACCCAATTATGACGATTAAAGAAATGAATAAAAACTTTTTTTTTAATTAACTGTAACTATTTTATTTAGATTTTGCACCCAAAAAATTAAATAATTTAAAGATTTTTTCCAAAAAGTGAATTTTTGTCCCGGTACCGATTTTATTAAAAAATTAGATTTTCTGTTGATTTTAGAGCAAAACTTGAGATTTTAGTCCACAAATTGATTTTCATTAAAATTTGCGAAAAAAAAATGCGTTTTAGTCGTTACAAAACAGTTTTTTGTGTGATTTTTTTAACTAAACGAAAATGTAGTTTTTTTTTATTTTGAACCAAAACCAGAAACTAGATCTTTTGATTGAACGAATTGTGACGGTTTTAATCAATTATGACGATAAAAGAAATAAATAAAAACGTTTTTTTTTTAATTAGCTGTGACTATTTTGATCGATTTTGGCCCAAAAAAATTTAAATTTTTAATAATTTTTTCCAAAAAATGAATTTTTGTCCCAGTACCGATTTTATTAAAAAACTAGATTTCCTCAGTTGATTTTAGAGCAAAACTTGAGATTATAGTCCAGAAATTGAGTTACCTTAAAACTTGCAAAATAAATGCGTTTTAGTCGTTACAAAACGTTTTCTGTGTGATTTTTTTTTAAATAAATAAAAATTTAGTTTTTTGATTTTGAACCGTAAACTAGATCTTTTGATTGAACGAGTTGTGACGGTTTTAACCAATTATGACGATTAAAGAAATTAATAAAAACTGATTTGTTTTCAATTAACTGTAACTATGTTATTTCAACTTTGAACCCAAAAAATTAAAATATTTAATTATTTTTTTAAAAAATGAATTTTTGTCCCGGTACCGATTTTAATAAAAAACGAGATTTTTTGAGTTAATTTTAAAGGAAAGCTTGAGATTTTGAGTTTTAATAAAAAATTTGCGAAAAAAAATGCGTTTTAGTCGTTACAAAACGATTTTTGTGTGATTTTTTTAACTAAGCAAAAATGTAGTTTTTTTTTTTATTTTTAACCCTAACCTAAACTAGATAAAAAAAAATCCGTTTTAGTCGATACAAAACGATTTTTGTGTGATTTTTTAAACTAAACGAAAATGTAGTTTTTTTTTATTTTTGACCAAAACCAAAAACTAGATCTTTTGATTGAACGAGTTGTGACGGTTTTACCCAATTATGACGATTAAAGATATTAATAAAAACTCATTTTTTTGCTATTAACTGTAACTAATTTGATCAATTTTGACCCAAAAATTAGATATTTTAATTATTTTTTCCAAAAAGTGAATTTTTGCCCCAGTACCGATTTTATTAAAAAACGAGTATTTCTCAGTTGATTTTAAAGCAAAACTTGAGATTTTAGTCCACAAATTGAGCTGCCTTAAAATTTGCAAAATAAATGCGTTTCAGTCGTTACAAAACGTTTTTTTTGTGTCATTTTTTTTAACTAAACAAAAATGTAGTTTTTTGATTTTGAACCATAAACTAGATCTTTTGATTGAACGAGTTGTGACGGTTTTACCCAATTATGACGATTAGAGAAATTAATAAAAACTGATTTTTTTGCTATTAACTGTAACTATTTTGATCAATTTTGACCCAAAAATTAAATATTTTAGCTATTTTTTCCAAAAAGTGAATTTTTGCCCCAGTACCGATTTTATTAAAAAACGAGTATTTCTCAGTTGATTTTAAAGCAAAACTTGAGATTTTAGCCCACAAATTGTGCTGCCTTAAAGTTTGCAAAATAAATGCGTTTTAGTCGTTACAAAACGTTTTTTTGTGTCATTTTTTTTAACTAAACAAAAATGTAGTTTTTTGATTTTGAACCATAAACTAGATCTTTTGATTGAACGAGTTGTGACGGTTTTACCCAATTATGACGATTAAAGAAATGAATAAAAACTGATTTTTTTGCTATTAACTGTTACTATTTTGATCAATTTTGACCCAAAAATTAGATATTTTAATTATTTTTTCCAAAAAGTGAATTTTTGTCCCAGTACCGATTTTATTAAAAAACGAGTATTTCTCAGTTGATTTTAAAGCAAAACTTGAGATTTTAGTCCACAAATTGAGCTGCCTTAAAATTTGCAAAAAAATGCGTTTTAGTCGTTACAAAACGTTTTTTGAGTAATTTTTTTTAACTAAACAAAAATGTAGTTTTTTGATTTTGAACCATAAACTAGATCTTTTGATTGAACGAGTTGTGATGGTTTTACCCAATTAGGACGATTAAAGAAATTAATAAGAACTGATTTTTTTGCTATTAACTGTAACTATTTTGATCAATTTTGACCCAAAAATTAGATATTTTAATTATTTTTTCCAAAAAGTGAATTTTTGTCCCAGTACCGATTATATTAAAAAACGAGTATTTCTCAGTTGATTTTAAAGCAAAACTTGAGATTTTAGTCCAGAAATTGAACTGCCTTAAAATTTGCAAAAAAAATGCGTTTTAGTCGTTACAAAACGTTTTTGTGTGTCATTTCTTTAACTAAACAAAAATGTAGTTTTTTGATTTTGAACCATAAACTAGATCTTTTGATTGAACGAGTTGTGACGGTTTTAGCCAATTATGACGATAAAGAAATTAATGAAGACTGATTTTTTTGTTATTAACTGTAACTATTTTGATCGATTTTGACCCAAAAAATTAAATATTTTTTGATTATTTTTTCCAAAAAGTGAATTTTTGTCCCAGTACCGATTATATTAAAAAACGAGTATTTCTCAGTTGATTTTAAAGCAAAACTTGATATTTTATTACTAAACAAAAATATAGTTTTTTTGATTTTGAATCAAAACCATAAACTAGATTTTTTGATTGAAAGAGTTGTAACGGTTTTACTCAATTATGACGATAAAAGAAATGAATAATTTTTTTTTTTTAATTAACTGTACAGGGAAGCACGGGAGATTAATTTGCCTATTGCCTCATTGGCTTTGATAATGTCTGCCGCTGCTGTAGACGAAACGTCAGGAAGAAATTCCATTGGACCACAGCTTTAAAGCCCGGAAAACTCTTTAGATTGCAATTTCATTATATTTTCGCTAATTTAACCGTCAGTTGGACGAGGAAATCCCATTTAGCGACTACGCCCAACCAATAAAATTGGCCGACGAAGACGATGTGCCATCTGATGGTGGCTTAGTCGGAACGTTGAGTGGATGGGGATCGCAAGTGGAAACGGAGCTACCTTCGATAAAATTGCAAAAGGTGCAGATAACTGTTCTGGCAAACCAGGAGTGTTCTAAACGGATTGATAATGCAGATGGCTATATGATTTCCTTTAATTCGACCCAGTTTTTCTGTACCGATGATGCTGATAAGGGACAATGTAGTGTAAGTTTTGGAGACAGATTTTAAATAAGTATATAACATATATATATTTAAAAAAAAAAATTTTGATAAGTGCAGGAAAAGAAACTTTTACAGTTCGACTTAAAGTGGCCTTTAAGTCTAAGTGTGGAAGTTTCGTTCAAAATGGGAATATAAAAAAGGTTATTTGGCATGAAATTTTAATAAAAGTTTGATTTATGATCAAACAATTTTTCGTTACGAAAATACCGGGTGTCACAATTTTGGATAAAAATATCAAAATGATTTATATTTTTGAAAACACTTAATATGTTTTAGAGGCATAAATAAGTAGTTAATAAAGTCACATATTTCTATATAAAAAAAATAATTTTAGGTTTAGCAGTGATGTGGATATTCGCATTGATTTTGATATATAGGCACTAATTTTGACCCTTTTCGCGAACGTTGGCTACTTTTTTGAGAAATAAAGACGCCGTCAAAAGATTTTTCTTAGCCATTTTAGTTTTCTAGATACAGAGCGTTTTTGAAAATTTGTCATGTCGGGGCCCCCTTCTATTTCAGTTATTTTATACCAGACACACACATTTTTTGTGCATTCATACTACTCTCACAAAGGCTGAATGCTTATCAATTTTAAGAAATTCTAATTTTAAGCCTATCTTTAAAAATTTCTATAGGTGATTGGAAAGGTAAAATTAGGCTAACAAGATATTAATATATAAGGTTTTCGATTTAAAAAAATACAACTTCGGTTAATATCCTCAAAAAAATTGAATATTTTGAAAAAATCTGTCTACGCCGCTGGATTCTACTTAAAAGAAACTATTGATATGTTTTTGAATCGTCTCGCAAATAACTTAAATAGAAGGGGAGTCCCGACAAATTTTCAAAAACACTTTGTATCTAAAAAATTAGAACTATCTTTCTATTTCTGCGGATACCCGAGATACCCCACAAAGACATCGAAAATGGGGCACCCTGTAGGTTTAAACGGTGAGACTAAAAGCAAGCAGACTGACCCGAAGCAAACCACTCATCAAAGTTAAGCATCATGTGTTATTAATAATAAATACAGGTGATGATAATAATATTGTGATCGCCACTTATGAAATTTCGGTTTTCCCTGAATGATAAGTGTTATGGAGTGTTCAGAAGTGTTGATATCTCGATATGACATCCTAACTTCGATCAGCTAAGCTTTATGCTTGTTTTGTCCCTTTCTTTAACGTTCTTGCTTGTTGACAAACATCCAAATGTATCTCCAGGGTGTTGTTCAAGAAAACATAAGTAATGGAGAAAAAATATTAATATTTTTGAGGCCTTCAGCCCCAACCAAAACTAATCCAGCGACTTTAAATCAAGTGATTCAAAAAAGTGGTGGAACTTAAGTTATTGAAATTTTTTTCTTTAGAAATTTTCGTTTGATATAATACGTCTTTCACAAAAAATCTGACCAGTCTTCTCCACTATATTAACCTCTTTTTCGCATGACAAGTATAAGAGCTTTTAACACAAAAAATACTCAAAAATAAGGACAATCCAAAATAGACATTTGCTTAAAGAAGAAGTTCTTAAAGAAAGTTTTTTTTGCGTGATGAAACGAAGAAAAATATCAGTAACTGGCTAGAGTACTCGTAATTGAATCGTTTAACGTAAGTTGTTGAGGTTATTGTTATTGGGGGTCTCCAAAAAAAAAGTAGTATCTTGAAAAATCTTATTACGCTGGAATTGCATATTCATTGTATTCTGAATTATTATGTTATTATGCACAGTTTTCAGGAAAATTTCGGTGTTTGTGTATGCATGTTTACTTAAAATCAAAATTTGGAATTATTGAGGGTTCCAATTTCCATTGTAGAATCAGGTTAGTTCAGGTTAGTTTAAAGTGACACTGCATTAGACCTGCTCATAGGGCCGCCACTGATGCTACTGAACATATTGTTACGGAATACGGGTTTCAATAATTTATCGTCAATTAACTACACACTTTTATTTACTTTTATCTATCACAACACGATTAAAACATAATAACTCTCTACTAACAATTCGCACTGTTCGCTTATTTAATACGCTGCACTATCTATTCGATGCCATCTCGCGCTGCTCGCTGGTTTATATATCCGACCTGAACACACTCTCGTACTTTCGAGAACGGAGGCGACTGTTGCTGGTTCTCGTTTAGAGCGACTTTTACAAGTTCAAGTAAAACTTCAGATTGAAGATAAAACACCAGACTTGATGTACATTGCATTGTTTACCTGACAGATAAACAATGCAATGTAGGTTATATCTGGAGTTTTATCTTCAATCTGAAGTTTTACTTGAACTTGTAAAAGTCACCCTGAGTCTAGATCGCGGTCGGCTCTCGGAGTAGCCGCTTCGGTCCGAATCTCTGCGGACCGACGCACAGTGGTATAAATGTAATAATTACGGGGACATTAAGTGACAAACTTGTCTTCAAGGAATATTAAAAATATGTATAGTTTTATAAACAGAATAGAGTCTATCTTAAGTGAGTATAAAAGTTTTTTGTTTGATGGATTAGAATGCGATAAAATCGATGATAACGTAAACAATAATTTAAATGTTTATTTATAGAGGAATTGTTCTCGATAATTTTGAAGTTTGTTTCGGTAGTTGGGTTGAGTTTATAATGTCATGTTTTTTTTTATACTATTTAAAGGTGTCTGCCCACTCGTTACGTAGGGTTAATTACTTCCTTCGTAGCATTAATTTTGATATAATTAATTTTCAAAGTAGTATTCGCACTTTTATTAAAGTTTCAAGAATGGAAAACCCAGAAAAAAAACGACCCTTTTCTTCACCATGAAACTCACTCTATGTTAAAGGTAGTACTTCTGCCTAACTTGAAATAGCATACTGAGCTGCAGATAGGTGCAGTCTTGTGAGATTTTTCTTATTTCTTTCATTAAGTACTATTTCGGGCGCGACTCGAAAATAATTATTTGGGCTTTTAAATGAAAATGGCTGGACGGGAAGTGGCAATTCTTTAGTAGACTACTTAAGAAGTGACAGTTCTTTAGTAAACTGTCTAAAGGAAATGAAAAAAATAAGTATATACAGGGTGTCCAAGATAAAGATGTCCAGCATAAGGATTTCGTAAAGGGTAGGGGATAGGATTTCGGTTAAATGAAAGAAAAATTTGGCATTTGAAGCTTAGTAAGATGATGTTTTAAAACTTACGATATTTTGAGTCGTTCCGAAGTTATGCGGAAAAAAGCAAATTTTAGAACGATTTGGTTTTTAACAAATAGCAACTTTACTGTTAGTGTTACATAAAAAGTAAGATAAGCTCGTACAGGCACTTTTTAACAGTCTTTTACATGGAATACAAAAAATTGAAATCCGACGTTTTGTTTTTAAATAACCACCATCAACTTTGGTTATCTAATATTAGAAGAGCTTATTATTCTACATTCAACCATGTATCATACTTTATGGTTTAATTGATTAATTTAATTAGCCATAAAACGTGTAATTAATACAGATTTTTTTTTATATTCAGAGTTAGGAAACAAAAGCCAACTCTTGAATAAAATTCGGGTTTATAATTATTGGGAGGCATATACCCTGTACTTATATGTTTTGTTGATGGTACACATTTATAGGTAAAAATTGTAAAAATTAAAAAAATTAAATATTTTTTTATATAGTCTACTAAAGAACTAGCACTACTTTAGTATTCTACTAAAGAATTCACATTTCCCATCAAAAATTCTGCAGCATAGCAAAATTACTATTTGAACCCTTAACTGCTGTTAACCATTTTGGTGTGGTATCCTGTACCGATACAGGTACAGGATACCGTGGATACAATGGATTTATTGAATACGGGCACGGGCTATGCCGGTACTCAATACTGTAAAATTTCTTTACGATATCCAGTCCTGTAAAAAGCTATTTACCAGATTAAAATCAAATACGTAAAAGTGACCTAAATGATACAGTTATGAAGTAAAGATTATTTACATTTTTACCTTATTCCTACTTCATAGGGGACATTACCTACTACAATGGGGATAGGAATGTACTAAAACGTTGACATTGACACACACGTTGAGTGCTGCAGAAGCAAAAACAAGAAGCAAAAACTCAACCTAAGAACAAAATCTTTAATGAAACAAAGAAGAGAACTGACAGACAAAACAACAATAGAATATAGAAATATCAATAAAGAAATAGCTAAAGAGATAAGAAAACACAAAAGAGAACAAAATACGGAATCCATAAAAACTACGATAGAAGAGAATAAAAGTCTGAAAGTTCTGGCAAGGAAAAATCTAGCGAGAAAAAATAATATATATAAAATCAAAAACACAGATGGCAGAATAATGACAAACAAGGGGGAAATAACGCAGACCATTGAAGCTTTCTACAAACGACTATATTCAACACCAAATAGAGAGATAAAATCCAATATTCCAATAATTTTAAACCAAGGCTCAGAAGACCTCGAAGAGATAAATGACGATGAAATTATATCAGCTTTAAAAAATATGAAAAGCAACAAAGCACCTGGTGAAGACGAGATGGTAATAGAAAGCATTAAAATGGGCGGACAAGACATCATCAATGCCCTTAAAACCCTATTTAATAAATGCCTCTCCGGAGGAACAATACCATCGCAATGGGAAAGTGCGCAAATCATCATCATACACAAGAAAGGAGATAACACGAACCTTGAAAACTACCGGCCAATAAGTCTTCTAAGTCACATCTATAAGCTCTACACAAAGATTATAACAACACGTCTAACAAACAAACTAGAGATCTTTCTTTCAAGAGAGCAAGCGGGTTTTAGAACAAAATACGGTACCAACGATCACTTGCTCACAATGAAACTAATAATTGAGAAGTTTATAGAGTACAACAAACCGCTTATGCTGATTTTTATAGACTTCAAAAAGGCCTTTGATACAGTGGACCACCAGAAACTGCTAGAAGCACTTGCATAATGCCGAATTGACTACCGTTACTCCTCAGCTATTAAATACATATATACTACATCTACAGCATACGTGAAGATAAACAACAATCAACATACCAACAAGTTCAAAATTGAAAGGGGCCTGAGACAGGGTGACGCGCTTTCTCCTAAATTATTCGTTACTCTGCTGCAAAGTGTGCTAAACAAAATAAGATGGAACAACATGGGAATTAACATCGATGGAGAAAATCTAAGCCACCTTTGCTTCGCCGACGACATCGTCCTAATAACAGACGACACGGCTAAGGCACAAACAATGTTACAAGACTTACAAACAGCCGCAGAAAAGGTAGGCCTTGAAATAAATCTATCAAAGACACAATATATGACAAACCTTGTTCTAAACAATTCTCTAAAAATTAACAACATAAGTATAGAACAGACATATTCATACAAATACCTAGGACATGAAATCAGTATCGAACGGGACAATCAAACACGCGAAATCCAGCGTAGAATAGGTCTGACTTGGGCAGCATTTGGAAAACTAAAATCAGTGTTTCGGTCCAATCTCCCAATATGCTTGAAGAGAAAGGTGTTCAACCAATGCGTCCTTCCCGTGCTGACATATGGTGCAGAAACACTAACACTTACAAGAAAAAAAAATTACGAAAATACAAGTGATGCAACGCAGGATGGAAAGATCGATGCTGGGAATCACCCTTCGAGACAGAGTCCCAAATACAACTACAAGACTTAGAACGAAGACACGAGATGCTGTCGAGACTATCTTACATTTAAAGTGGAACTGGGCGGGGCATGTTGCCAGAATGACGGACAACCGATGGACAAAGAAGATAGCAGAATGGCGTCCAAGACAAGACGCATATCGTAACAGAGGACGACCGCCTACCCGCTGGAGCGATGATATAAGAAGAACAGCCGGAAACTGGATACTGGCTGCACAAGAACGGGGGAAATGGAAGCATTTGAGAGAGGCTTTTGTTCAGCAGTGGACAGAATAAGCTACAGAAGAAGAAGAAGAAGAAAACGTTGACAATGATATTGTGTTACTTGTGTGTGTTAACTAAAAGCGTAATATACCTACCAAAATGGGCAACACAGCGGTTAAGGGTTCAAATAATAATTTTGTTATGCGGCAGTAAATGCCAATTCTTTAGTAGAATACTAAAGTAGTGCTAGTTCTTTAGTAGCCTATATAAAAAAAATATTTAATTTTTACAGTTTCCTATAAATGTGTACCATCAACAAAACATATAAATACGGACCTATAGGTCTCCCAATGATTTTAAAACCGAATTTTATTCAAGAGTTGGCTTTTGTTTGCTAACTCTGAATATAAAAATAAATAATTTTTAAATACACGTTTTATGGGTAATTAAATTAATCAATTAAACCATAAAGTGTGATACATGGTTGAATGCAGAATAATAAGCTCTTTTAATATTAGATGTAAAAAAATCAAGACTGTATTTGAAAAACCAAAGTTGATGATGGTTACTCAAAAACGAATTGTCGGATTTCAATGTCTTGCATTCCAAGACTGTTAAAAAGTGCCTGTATGAGCTTATATTACTTTTTATGTAACACTAACAGTAAAGTTGCTATTTGTTAATAACCAAATCCTTAAAATTTGCTTTTTTTTGCATAACTTCGGAACGACTCAAAATATCGTAAACATCATCTTACTAAGCTCCAAATGCCAAATTTTTCTTTCATTTAACCGAAATTCTATCCCCAACCTTTTACGATTTCCCTAGGCTGGACATCTTTATCTTGGACACCCTGTATATACTTATTTTTTTCAATTCCTTTAGACAATTTACTAAAGAACTGTCACTTCTCAAGTAGTCTACTAAAGAATTGCCACTTCCCATCCAGCCATTTTCATTTTGAAGCCCAAATAATTATTTTTGAGTCGCGCCCGAAATAGTTCTTAATGAAAGAAATAAGAAAAATCTGACAAGACTGCACCTATCTGCAGCTCAATATGCTGTTTCAAGTTAGGCAGAAGTACTACCTTTACCATAGAGTGAGTTTCATGGTGAAGAAAAGGGTCGTTTTTTTTCTGGGTTTTCCATTCTTGAAACTTTAATAAAAGTGCGAATACTACTTTGAAAATTAATTATATCAAAATTTATGCTACGAAGGAAGTAATTAACCCTACGTAACGAGTGAGCAGACACCTTTAAATAGTATAAAAAAAAACATGACATTATAAACTCAAAACAACTACCGAAACAAACTCCAAAATTATCGAGAACTATTCCTCTATAAATAAACATTTTAATTTTTCGCATTCTGATCCATCAAACAAAAAACTTTTATACGCACTTAAGGTAGACTATATTCTGTTTATAAAACCATACATATTATTCATATTCCTTGAAGACAAATTTGTCACTTAATGTCCCCGTAATTATTACATTTAGATCACTGTGCGACGGTGGTGCGTAACAATAGCAATTATCTTACTACCCGTAATACAGGGTAGTTCTTTTACTCCAGAAAGCTATACACTTTGAAAACGGTGCGAAATAATGTTGCAGTTTTTTGTCCATGACTATGTTTTCAAGGTAATAGCTAGGTTAATTTTGGATTTTTAAATGAGCAGCTTCAATAAGCAAAAAGATAGTAGTCAGTTTTTCAAAACAAATTAAATTCTTAATATGTTCAGAATGGTGTCCATTTATTTCAAAGCACTAGTCAACTCGCCTCGTAAAAGATTCATGAAAAGTGGCCTATAAAACGCTAGAGGTATACCTATTATGGCCGTTGGATTCCAAGAGTTGGTCTGATGTTGTTTGGTGAGATAGATTACTGGATTTACCATATCTAGATTTTTTCTTTAAGCATTCTGGTATTAAATACTCAAAAAGTATTCAATATCAAAATGTTTCCTCCACACTTGAACATATCAAAGACTAGATATGCTTGCAGGGATCTTGGGAGGGAAACTACTTTACGGAGTTATGAATTTTTTGTAAGGCGGCTTGACATGTGCATTTAATTTATTTCGTCCATTTGAACATTTGTTATTGTTCTACTGAAGACATACATTAATTTAAACACTAGATGACGCTATTATCTCAATTTCGCCAAATATGTGACAAGCCTTGTTTTTTCCCTTCTTCATTTATGTAATAAACTAAGATCATTTTCGAACGTACGAGTACGATATTATAAATAATACCTTCTCTTCGTGAAATACTTTGTATATTATATTATCTTTTCTGTTTGTAGGGTGATTCAGGAAGTCCATTTGTAATTGATGAAGTTCAGTATGGAATAGTATCTTGGTCCATAAAGCCTTGCGGACAGTATCCTGGGGTCTACACACGCGTTGGGACTCCAGAACACCGTCAGTGGATTAAAAGCGTAACAGGAATCTAACTCAATGTCATATTCATATGTAGAGCTAATAGGTAATAAATATGAAATAAACAAAATATATATTTAATTTATTGTATAATTTCTAAAGTTAAAAACTTTTATTAACTGATGTGGTTAAAAAACACGTTTAAAATTTGCGACAAAATTTTTTTTTTTTTTCATGTTAGAGTACTGTTTTATCAAAACGCTGTTTTCGACCTTTTAAACGACTGATGAACCATCATTTCGCAAGCTCTAATTGTGCCCATTCCCAGACTAATTCCGCCATATACGGCTCGTCAGTGAGGCTTTGACACAATCAAAACTTACGCGCGCCACTATCTGTGACTAAGAGATGGCCTCAGATAAAAGAGTCAGGCGGGACTATTGCCTTTTACTCCATCATCGCTGTAGACCGGACCAGTCTGTAACAGAAATTTGAGTCACCCGTCTCCCTTCTGAACAATCTTAAAGATTGTCCAGAAGGGCAAAGTGGCAATTTCTGGGTCCTATTTGAAGTTACCCCGCCGACTGGGGCTCTTCAGGAGCTCCTCTTCTCTTGAAATCTTATTTTCTTCGTTGGCTGTCTTTCTTTCGGAATTTCTTGTTTTAAAGTGAAGCAAATAATACAATAGTGGAGAAATATTGCATCTTACCTCCGCAACGTAGCAACGTCGGTTACTACGTTGATGTTCGCTGTAGCGCTGCAAACCATGGTGTCAATTTGACTTCAAATTAGCCATATTTTTCAAGGTTGCCTATTTTGTCCGTTCTCCTGGATACAGGACTCCATAGGTACGACTGTGGTGTTGTATATAAAGGTATATATAAACGACAAACAAAACAAAGGCTACGATTTAAAAATATGTGGAGGGGGGGGGGGGAGCGTTCCCTATGGTTGTGTCACGCTTTTGAACAATTGCAGAGATGCTACGTGACAGGACAATTGCAAGGTTATGAAAAACGCTGACACCTGCCGTTGCGCTCTGAACCGTAGTTTCAGTTTATTATTTTTTTATTATTTATTAGTTTTCAGGAGAAAGGTAGCGGGAGAAGGACCCAAAATAAAACTTCTACGCTTCTGCAGAAATTACCGAAAACAAAAACAATGTAAGTGTTTCAATGTACGTCACTCCCCGTGGATGTTCCGATGGACAATAAACATCATTACTATCTGACGATAAACTTCTTCAATTTAAGTGGAATAGGTAAGGGAGTTCATTACTATTTAATTAAATTTTTAATTTTTAATCTGTTAGGTGATATATGTTTGCGTATTTTTATAGCGTCTTCGTTATTGTGTTTTTAATTTTCTTTAGCCTTGCAAAAGACGTAAAATAAACGTCGAAACGTCGGCAATTTCTGCGGAAGCGTAGAAGTTTTATTTTGTTTCCTTCTCCCGGTACCCTTCTCCTGAAAATAAAAATCTTGAGGACGCTACACCTAAACCATTATTTATTAGCAATTTTTTCCAAATTTGACTATCTTTATGTGTCAACGACCATCAAAGGCTAAGGAGTTTGGGTTTGGGCTGGTTATGGAAGGAAATCCCCCCCCCCTCCTCCGTACTGAGGGAGCAGGATTGCGGAGAGCTGGTTAGTACCAGTTATGCGCGGGAAGGTTATACCCAGACTTTAAGTGTCCAGACTCATTGCCCGGTGTGCCCGGGAGGTTTTGTCTGTTGGGGGGATTTTGTCCTATCACCTCTGGCCTCTGGGGCGGTCCTGGTTACCTGTAAAAGAAAATAAAAAATGTTTACCCAAGCGGCCCTTCGGCCTCGGGGTCGTAGGTAGTCTCCGTCCTCACCATCTGGTTTTGGAGGTCCTCTGTCTTCTGGAAGGGTTTCCTCGAATGGATTTTTATCCCCTCAGTGGCTGTGGTGTAGTCGAGGTCCCTTTTATATATCTGGTTACGGACATACCAGGGCACTCCTACTGCCATCCTGAGAGCCACATTTTCGACTGCCTGAAGGCTTGCTTTTCAGGTGTGTCTTTGCTGCATGTCCCCACGCTGTTGAGGCGTATGCCTGGAGCACCTGTTTGACCGGTGTGACCTTTTTCTTCAAAGCCAGTTTTGAGCGTCTTCCGATCATCGGGTAGAGCTTATTCCTTGTCACCTTTACCTTGCTTTTGGTTCTGCTGATGTGTGCTTCCCAAGGGAGGCTTTTGTCCAGCTCCACACCTAAGTATGTGGCTGTCTCTTGCCAAGGAGTCGCTTCGCCTTTAAGGACGACTTGATTGTCTGGCCTGTGATTGCGTCGTTTCCTGAAGATTATGGGATGCGTCTTGTTGGCGTTCAGGTCTATCTTCCACTTGGCACACCACTTTTCTAAACCTGTGACTTTCTCTTGAAGGTACCGTGAGAGTAACCTTCTGTTGAGGGATCTTGCCATTATAGCTGTGTCATCAGCGTAAAATGCAAGTCTGGTTCTGTCTGTTCTGGGGGGGGGGGTCTCCTACGTACAGGTGGTACAGGAAGGGTGAGAGCACCGCTCCTAGTGGTACTCCTGCTTCAATCATCCTGTACACAGAGTATTTTCCGTCTAGCTTCACTCTAAAATACCTATTAGAAAGGAAATATCTGATTAGTTTAACAAAGGATACAGGGCATCCAGTATCTAACAGCTTGACTACAGGATGGCTCCTGATGACTCTCGTCTGTTGAATGCCTCGGTGATGTATTCCACCATCCTCTGCACCTGCAGTGCGGTCAACAGCTGGGCCCTAAAGCCAAACTACTTGTCTGGTAGCGCCTCTAGCTACTCTGCTTTGTCCTTTAGTCGTCTTACGATGACCCGTTCTGCTACCTTCCTCATGGTATGCAGCAGGGTGATAAGGCCTGTAGCTCTGTGGAAAAAGAGGGTTTTTACCTGGTTTGGGAAACAGAATGACATTTGCCTGCTTCCACCTGGTTGGAAAGTGCCTCAGTCTTAACATTGCGTTCACAATGTTGACCAAGGCTGCAATCCCCCTGGATGGCAGCAGCCGGAGTGGTCTGTTCCCTATCTGGTCACATTCAGGTCACATTCTTGAGGTGTAGATGCTGCACAATGTCCCGAATTTCTTAAGGGCTGGTGTGCGGGATGTGCTCCTCGTCGAGCATCCCATCTATCCTTCTGGCTCGTCGTTCCACTATCTCTTCCCAGCGCATTCTTCTCCTCATCGTCGTCAATGATGTTTTCCTGAAACTGACTTTCCAAGCGATTAGCAAATACCTGGGCTTGTTTAGCTTGGTGTAGACAATCCCGTTTGGTCTGTGTAAGGGCGGGATTGCTTTCCTTTAGCTTTTTTCAGTTTTAGCTTTAGTTTTAAAAGTTTTCCAGAGGCTCCGGTCTTACGGGTCTAGTGCCAGGAAGTGGTCTTGCCATTTCTCTAGCGCAGCTTTGACCTGCCTGCTAAGTCCTCTGGTAGGTTGGTCATGACGGCCCTCCTTTGGGCTCTTCTCCTTTCTTGAATGCGAGCTTTGGTCTCATCCGCTGCTAAATAATTTATAATTAGTCAGAGATATTTACATTACGTAGACAAGGCAAGTCATTCATAATAGCTATTTATGTAACCAGTTACGAAAAGTCCGATTTTGTGTAACGAATGAACGCAATTTGAATGCAACAAAAAAGGTTTTTCGTCACGTGTTTCATACAAGATTTTTTCTAATTTTGACTACAAATACCTACTTAGAGAGAGAATTATTATTATTAAACTTCAATATTTACTTTTAAACCACTTTGTATCTACTTAATACCGTAAAACTATAGCAACGGTACCACATCCGAAACCTGCAACTGGTGGTGACACCAACATTTCATCACTAGTTACGAAAGATTTTACTTTTCGTAACTAGTTACGAAAAGTAGGACGTTACGTCACTGTCATCAGTATTGAAAAGTGCCACTTTATATGTCAAAATTAGAAAAAAGTATAAAATCCCTATGACAACATCCATTGTAAAATCATGAATGAACTAACAAGAGTGGGGGAATGGTTGGAAGACAGCACGCGCTTTCTTAATCCATTGGCGTAGTCAATTTTATTTTAATGCTTCAAAAATTCATGCTCATTTTGATTTACTTAAATATTAAGAATAGGTGCTTACTAAAAAACCGAAAACACAAAGCGTATGATTAAAAATCGCCTCTGGAAAGAATTAACACATACCGCATACCCTAACTTTAATTGTTCTAGATAAAAGGCAACCTGAGAAATTATGAAAAAAAAAACAATTTTGAAAGGCCATCTTCAGAGTCCTGGCGCCCTTAGGAATGAGGGAAAAATCTCTGGGGAATTTTGGTGTAAGTAGAGAGATTGGGATTTCAGTGGTAGCTATTTAGTAGAATTCAATGGTATCTAAGCTGAATTATATGAATTTTTTCAACTTTTTGTTGAAATCATGAAGTGATTTTCTCCTTGGGAGAGGGTGGACAAATGCTCCATGGTAAATTTTGGTGTAAAAAGAATATATTTAGACAAATTTATTGGAATTTAGTGGAATTTAAGTTAAATTATATAGAATTTTAATGTACACATTGTATGAAGTGATTTTTCCCTCGCTTAGGAAGTATTTCTGCCTGTATAGGTATTTTTACTTTGGTCTGCGGAATTCAAATCTTAGAGTACGCTAATGGTAATATTCGTTGTCTTTCTCTTAACATTGACAAGTATTCGACTTACCTGTGAAACTTCAAATTTGGATTTGAACGGGCTGTAATCCTACTAATTGTGCACTGATTCACCATGTCCTTTAACACATGGTGGTGAATTTTATCCGTTACTTATTTTAACAGTTTTAATTCCGATTTTACAGTATGGAGATTATAACAGGATTTGTTTATGTATGAAAACACTTGTCAAGTAGAGAGTTCTGTAACAAATTTAACCAGGAATGTTTCAATTATTGTAACTTTACTTTTATAGGCTATAAGGCCTAGGTAAAAGCGAGGCAAATAGGCAACAGAGGTGGAAATTCTTATGGAGTGGGTTACACTGGAAGACGGGCATGTTTAGGCTGTGATTCATTACTGGCAGACGTAAAAAAGTAAATAAACGGGGGGGTGGGGGGGGGGGGGTGGGGGGTGAGGTGTGGGGGGGGGGGTGTATTTAGTGACCTGTTTTGTGTTACAGTACTGGCTTCAATAACTTTAATAATGCTATTTTCCAACACTGTTACAGCTTGGTCAATCTCATCAACGTCGTCTATTCGAGGAAGCAACGGAAGGTCCTTCTAGTCTATCGGCTGTTGAAAGTAGCCTTCTCCGGTGCTTCCTTTCCTAGACGAAGCATTAGTGGAGGGTCGTAGGAACCCTCATGGACAACTGTAAGCTCAGTTTCCATTTCTGGTAAGAACTATGTCCAGAACGTTTATTTATTGGTGCCTAGATGAGTAGGTGCTTCTGGCGCCATGACCTGAATGTTCCCTCATCTATTCAAGAAAGCCATCAGCGCTCTGCCGTTTTGGTTGATAGCTCTGCTATTCCACTTTGGTGATTTTGCGTTGAAGTCTTCAATGGCAACGTGTTGTCTTCCAAAAATATTTTCCTCTAAGTCTTTGGGGTCTAAGTCCTGGCGTGGTTGGTAGCAGCTAGCAAATTTTCAGTTTTTTCCTTTCGGCTTCCACTTCGATTGCTATTGCTTCCAACCCGGCTGTTTGTATTGGTGGCAGTTGCACGTGCGGTACTCGTCACCTGACAAGCATCACAACTCCATCTCCACCTCTTCAGTTTCCTCGTTCCTGCCTGTCCTTCCTGTGAACCAAGTTTCTTGGTAGACTGAAGTCCTCAGTGTTTCTGAGGTGGCACTCTTGCAGCGCTGCAATGTGCACTTCAAGCCTCTCCAGGATTTCCTGTAGCTCATCTTTCCGGTGTTTAATGCCAGTTATGTTGCGAACACATTCTCACTTAGATCCTTGATATTCCTTGCCTCCCTCCAGTTTTGAAATTTTTTATATTCCTTTTCACAGGTCAATCGGGATTTTTGATGGTAATAGATTGGATATGGCATCTGACGCCTCAACCCAAACATTGGGGAGTAATAAATCCTTGTTTATTTCTTTTTCACTGTTCGACATGCCTTAAGCCAGTGCCTTAACGATACCAAAGAATGAATAAATGTTGACACCTGCTTAAGTTGATGCCTGCCAAAGCAAAAGTGCCCTAATTTAAAATTTCTAACTTTAAATTATTTCTGATGGTTTATTCTTTATACTGATCACGTCCATCTTTGGGCTATCGAAAAAAATATTATTTTACACATTACGATAAAATTCCTATTACCGTCTCCCGAACGTTATAGGCGAGCGGGCATAAAGTGCATTTTATAATCCGCGCAGACATAAATTGCATTTTTAGCTCATGCGGGCATAAATTGCGGGCACTTTCTGTTTCTCTTTTGACCTTTAACGACGTACAATCATTACTCGTTTGATTTTCCTTACGAGTTTCAGCTGCATATGAAATAAACCTTATCCAGCTCCCAGCGCTACTGTGAAAGAATGTTTGGTAAAGAATATTCAATAACTGTAGTGCTGGAAGAAAACGAAAACGCCGAGAAAGTTTAGGGGAGCGGCAAACAGGAACCACGTAAAAGACTACACCCGAAGCTGTTTTTTTTTAACACTTTTGAAAGAACTGTGGAAGTTCGTTTATTTTTTTTTACATTCTTGAATATTATATCCTTAGATTCTATTAATTAAATTGTTTTTGTCATCTTAATGTTCAATTGCGATATCACCGATTAATAGCTCATTCTCAATATCTAGATATACTACTTAGGGTGACTTATACAAGTTCAAGTAAAACTTCAGATTGAAGATAAAACTCCAGATATAACCTACATTGCATTGTTTATCTGTCAGGTAAACAATGCAATGTACATCAAGTCTGGGGTTTTATCTTCAATCTGAAGTTTTACTTGAACTTGTAAAAGTCGCCCTTAAAAGAAAGTTAATCATATCCGAGGTCAGAACATATTTTCTGAACAGCGGGAATCACGGATAACGAATAACGGTTAACGGAAGTAAGGATTTATAAATCCAAATTAAAGTGAGGAAAATTCACTTTTTAGTGAGTTTTAGTGACCGAGTTTAGGTGACGTGACTTTTGTCATCTAAAATTTGTAAAGTGTTTGTAGGATTCTGAAGGCTTTTACGGCCGGTCAAAATACAATCTAAAGTGTTTTCCGGGCTTCAAAGCCGTGGTCCAATGGAATTTCTTCCTGACGTTTCGTCTATAGCTCCGGCACACATTATCAAAGGGGATGAGGAAATGGGCGAAATGATCTCCCGTGCTTCCCAACGTTGACTGTTTCGACTCTGGTGAGCTCCGTGGTATTTATTCCTCCTTCGTCGCCCTCCAGTTCAGGGACTGGGGTGGGGGTAGTGGTGACGCGGGGTTTCGGCGCATTTGAAGTATGTCGTAGAACTCGCTTCCAGTCTGCATTTAGGTAGACGAAAAACGGAAGATGTCCTTCCTTTTCTATCTCCATAGTGAATTGTCCAAAAACGGTAGGCGTCCTTCCTTTTGGAAAAGCACAATGTTAAAACTGTCTTTAAACCCACTCGTACAATAGAACAGAACTTGAGATCGGCCAAAGACTGCAGAGATCCCTTATCGGCATCCGGAGTTTACAGAGTTCTATGCAACTGTGGCTCGGTATACATTGGTATTACAAAACGCAGTGTCAACACGAGGATTGCAGAACGCAAGAGGTGTTGCAGGTTCCGAAAAACACAAAAGTCAGTAGCAACACGACATGCTTTTCAACGAGATGGATATCTTATATCAATCGCAGCGTTTCTATCCGAGACAGACGAGCAAGGCCATTCAGATCTTTAAACACAACAACAATTTCAACAGGAAGGAGGAAATCATCCCTTCTAAATGCAGACTGGAAGCGAGTTCTACGACATACTTTATGTGCGCCGAAACTTCGCACCGCCACTACCTCCACCCCAGTCTCTTCACTGCAGCGCGACGTCGCCGGCGCCGGCGGGGGAATAAATACCACGGATCTCACCACAGTCGAATCAGTCAACGTCGAGAAGCACGGGAGATCACTTCGCCCATTACCTCATCACCTTAGCTGTAGACAAAACGTCAGGAAGAAATTCCATTGGACCACGGCTTCAAAGCCTGAAAAATACTTTAGATTGTTTGTAGGATGTGGTTCTAAATATTGTAGTTTAGGCCTAAAATGACAGCAAAAAAATACATAAATAAAGCAAACTAGTTACTATAATTTCAAAAACGTATTATATTTAGCACACAAGTCTACGATTTTTGCACACATATGCCATCGGCTTCGCAGAAGCCCACCTCGCAAAAGCAGTCAAATATGACGTACTGAGGACAGATGGTCGAGTTGCAGTTGTTTACACAGTCATTGCTGTTTCTGCAAACTCTGTGGCTCCCTACGCATGCAGTTCCATTGCATGGGGGCAATACAGCGGTCCAACGACCTGGAGAAAGAGTTACTCGTTGAGAAACAAAACCTAAAAAAAAACTATTGTTGAAGATGAGGAATGCAACAGAACATGGTTGTTTAACACATTTACAAGTTCGGTTTAAACTCTACGTAATCTTAAACGAAAAAAATTTTTTGGGTTAAATCAAAAATAAATGTTTGAAATTATATAAAAATAAAAAACTTGTTTGGTGATGCATGAGTGAACTAACATCGATCACTGTCATAAGGACTTTTCGGAAACGGTGATTCTGGATCAGATTGATTGTTATATCTGACTTTCAAGCATCCGAATCGGTAACCGATAACAGGCTAGTCAATCTGATTGGCTGAAAATCACCTGATAATAATCTATCCGATCCGAATCGCGGTTTTCAGTTCGCTCCAAGACAACGTTGTAATTGAATAATTTGTTTCTGCTGTCTTTATCACTTTCTATAGCCAAATGTGATACGAAAGTACGGAAAATTTCTTTGCTGAGTAATAAAGACACGTATGTATTATAGTTATAGCTAAGCCAAAGAAATGCACGGCCTCCTGTGATAATCATTCATTTGCTCTTCGTAACACACGGCTGTGTGTTAGGTGCATTAGTTATCGAGGCTATGATGTCGAAATATGCAATTGTTATGTTTGCTTTTCGAAAAAAACTTATTTTTTTACGGCAATGTCAAATTAACCATCCAACTCATCCATAGATGGATACCGTAATACTAAAATTATATCTATTGCACAAAATCGTGCATACAGTAGAAATTGGCCAGATTTAGATTTGGCGAAAAGTTTTACTTACAATCAAAATAAAGCAGTAAACCCATTATGAAGGGTAAAAATTTCATCTTTGTATGCTTTCTGGTACCTTCACTATTGTTGTTTGTGCACGGTGTTAAGAGTTTCTGTAAAAAAAATTCTAGTAATTTTACATATTATCTACTTCAAGTTCCACATTTACCTGCGTCAAAACAAACAATTAAAATGTTCTCCATTCCACAATCAGTTACTTTTTACAAATTATCTTGCTTTTTTCGAATTAAAAAATACCATTTAACGCAACGTTCAAAACATATTTTTACTGCTATCGTGCTGCATATTACTATTGTATTATTAATGACTATTAAAAGGTGTAGAATTGCGCTACAGCAGAAAAAACATATAATAATTGTCTAAATACAAATGTAACGAAATTTTCCCTAACTGTGCTAGGCTCCTTTTAAAAGGGAGCCAACATGATGCTTCTTTTTTCCAATTTATTTCTAAATGGTTATCATCATTAATAACTTTTGCAAACTAACCTAACATGTTCCGTTTAAACGTAAAAAATCAAATAATCATCAAATAACTAAGATTTACAGTTTGGGAATAATCTCAATTTGAAATCAAAGTGAAAATATTAATATCCTTTAATTTTGCTTCGCAGTGTATACATTAGGGCCAAGAACCAGAAATCAATTTTTGATTTTAAGCTTTAGTTTTAAAGTTCAAGCCATAGTTTTAAATATTGTAGATCATGCTCAAAATAACAAAATACATAAATAAAACTAACCAAAGCCTATGATTTCAATAATGTATTATATTTGGCACAGAGGATTACGATTTTTGGACACAAATGCCCTCGGTTTCACAGAAGCCCATTTCGCAAAAACAGCCAAATATGATATATTTAGGACAAACGGTCGAGTTGCATTTGTTTACACAATCATTGCTGTATCTGCAAACTCTGTGGGTCCCTACGCACACAGTTTCATTGCATGTGTCCGATACAACAGGCCCAGGACCTAGAGGAATAGTTGTTTGTTGAAAAACCATACCTAAAAGAAACTAATGATAAAAATGAGAAATGCAACAGAAAATGATGGCCCACTTTTACATGTTCGGCCTAAACTCCACGAAATGTTAAACGGAAGATTTTTTGTGTTTAACGATAAATAATTGTTAGCACAGACGCGAGTATGTTAAAAGACTTCTTGCCACATACAAAAAAAATAATAAAAATAAAAAACTTGTTTGATGCTCCCGGGAATGGAATTCAGTATCTCTCGCATGTAATTCCAACTCGCTACTATAAGACAACGCGCTACACAACACTTTCAGGAATTGACAAGAAAAAAAAAATGGCAGAAAGGATCATTCACAGGAATTGGCCGGATTTAGATTTGACAGGTAGTTTTACTTACAATCAAAATAAAGCAGCAAACCAGTTACGAAGAGTAAACCTTTCATCTTTATATGCTTTCTGGTACCTTCCTTCACTATTGTTGTTTGTGCAAGGTGTTAATGGTTTTTGTAAAAAATTCTGGTAGTTTTGCATATTATCTACTTCAAGTTCCACATTTACAGTCCAAGATTGCGTCAAAACAAACAATTAAGGTTTCGCCATTCCACAATCTGTTATTTTTTACAAATTATCTTGCTTTTCCTCATTAAAAAATACCATTTAACACAACGTTCAAAAGATATTTTTAATGCTATTGTCTTGCATATTTTATATTGTATTGTTAATGACTAATAATAAAGTCATTAAAAGGTGTAGAATTGCACTCCAGCAGAAAGAGAATGTAATAATACAAATGTAATGAAAAATTTTCCTTAACCGTGATGATCTCCTTTTAAAATGGAGCCAACGTAACAACATGTTTGATGTTTTTTCCAATTTATTTCTAAACGGAGATAGTTACTGATAATTTTTGCAAACATGGTAACTTGATATTGTAAGCATTTTTGTGGTTTTCATATTTACTACCAGAAAACAACGCCATCTAGGGAAATTAGTTTTAACTCATTGCCTTAGCGTGGTACTGTCATTGTCTAACTTGTCATTGTCGTTGATGGAAAAAAAGGAAAAACAGGTGGAAGGTCATTTTTTTCGAATTATTCATAGTTTTACACTTTATGGATTGTAATAAAACGTGTTTTTTACTTATTTGAATTGTTTATTGTCGTCCAGTTCCCCATTTTACAACTTCAGAAGTCGGATTGAGCTCGGATTAGTGGGATTCGAATGGAAGTGATATTGGAGCGATGCAGATAAAGTTCCAGAACGAGGTTTAAAATACGTGGTTCGGTTTTCTTCTAAAAAACCCAAGATGAACCCTAATCATGAAGAATTTGAAGCCTTTTGTAATGGCCAGCTGTCAAGAGGATCTATACTGGATCAGTCTTTGAATTCCAATCAATATGGACCTGATAGTCCTCAATACCAACCAACAAACACCAGTAAATCTTGTGGCACAATTGGGTACAACAAAACCTGATTTAGGCCAATTTATGGGCACCGTTACGGCCCTTATGTAGCAAAATACAGGATTGTTAAAAGAGATGATGCAGTTGCAACAACAAAACCTGAGACAGAGCCATCAAGGTAACAGCAGTCTTCTTCAGCAACCAAACTTTCATGTTGCTTATGGGCAGATTCCCCACATTAAATTATCTCTTCTCTTTCGTCTGTTGTGCCTAATGTTTTAATCTTGCAGCTTATGATCTAAAACTGTAAATTATTGACTGATTATTTACTGTCCACTTGATCGCTAAATTAAGTCAGTAGGTTACAGGTGTAAATGTAAATTTGAATAAGAATACCTTTGTGACGATTAGATTGATACAACTTTAGAAGCCACGTATAACTAAATGTTACGCAGGTTCTCTGTGAATTGAAATGTATTTATTGCTTTGAGACACATTTGTGAATGTATTGATTACTTTGTGACATATTTGTGAATATATTGATTGCTTTGTGATATATTTTTCAACGTCCTTGTGATATGAATTGACTTCACTTAGTGCTTTGTGAATTATGATCGTTTTAGTATAGGTTTAGATGATAGATTTGTTAACAGCGGCTTAACAACTTATGTAAATTTTAGTGTCAATTAATTACGAATTTCTTATGATAGTTTAAGAGGATTTTGTTACAGTTACTTCGCGAGCGAGGTCGCTCTAATGTCAGAATGGCCGAGTTGTAAGCATTTTTGTGGATTTCAAATTTGCAACCAGAAAGCAACGCCATCTAGGGAAATTAGTTTTAACTCATTGACTTAGAGTGGTACTGTCATTGCCTCACTTGTCATTAACGTTTTCTGGAAAAAAAGGAAAAACGGGTGGTAGGAGATTTTTTTCGAATTATTCATAATATTATATTTTGTGGATTGTAATAAAACGTGTTTTTTTAGTTATTTGAATTGTTTATTGTCGACCAGTTCCCCATTTTACAATATGTTCAGTTTAAACATAAAATCAAAACTGTCAAATTGTTGGAATAGACGTAACTCAATGGTAATTTATACCTTAATATTTTTATATGTGTAATTCTTAATTCTTGAATCTTAATTGTACAAATTCACACAATTTTACTTAAAAGTTCACACAATTTACTTACAAGAAAACTCTTAGTTTATATTGCCCAAATGCTATTTTTTTTTAAATCGTTTTTGTATCTAATAAGTCGCCACATTTAGCAAAAAACTGTAAGAATGTTATTCTAGTTCCTACTTGATGATAGGCTATGGTTTTGAAAATTTTACTAGATAAAAAATAGACTTTCATTTTCTCTATTGAATTTTGTACATGACGTTTCGAGCTCTCTGCTAGTTAGCAAGTGAAAACCGGCAATAATCATAAGGCCATTTACTTATATACTACTTAGCCCCGCCTCCTCCCCCCCAATAATCAATGCCCACCGTTCCCACCACATTTGAAAAAGTCTAGTGAAAATTTTAAGTTATCGATGGTGTTATCGGGGGTAATACCACGAGAGCTTTAAAATTACCGATAATTTTTCACGATTGCATGTTTTCCATAATTTCACGAGTCCTTTAGGACGAGTGAAATTTGCAAGGAAAACATGCCAGAGTGAAAAATTATCTGGTTCATTGGATTTCTCGAATCAAATTAATATAGACAACGACATTGATTAAGGTTTAGGTTAGTGTAAGCGATAATACCACGTCGTCTAGACAACGTCGAATTACCGCTGTAATTTTTTGATAAACAAACTCTCCTTATGGGAAAATGTATACATGAGTGAAATAATCTCCTACCCATCACTCCTACCTGTTCTGTCTCACGAAATCCCCAATTTTTCCTGACACTGGCATTTTTATTTGTTATTTCTTGCCGGAATGTTGGTACTGTTTTCAGTGATGCCAAGTTTATTTCCTCAAAATTTAAGTATTTTTCAATTTGGCTTTAATGTGTTTTCCCTAAGTTTTCATTGATTTGCGTGTGCGCGACACTGTGGTTTTCTGACCTCTTCTTCCTTTTTGGTCATCTTCCTGTAATTTTGGAGATGGAAATCCCTCCCTGGTTATAAGGAACCAGTTTTGGGAGTCATTTTACTTTCACTACATGACCTTTAAGAGTCAAGGGCAAGGCCGGTCGAGATAGGCCGATAGGCGGAAAATTATTTAGTTTTGCTTAAATAATTTTCGCTAGAAGATACCTTTTTCTGGAAAAAAAAAAGTTTCTTAGAATAGAATGGCTCTTTAATTAGCAATATTGCTAGGACATATACTTTACACCATACAACTTAAAATGTTAGTTACTGATTCAATTTTACTACATAGAACAATTTATAGCAAATTTTGAAAGGCAAAAACCCTTTTTTAACATACATTTTTTAATCCTATTTTGAAAAACTTTTAAACTATTAATCTGCTGTATATCCTTTGGTAACGAATTATATAAACGAAAACCATCATAAAACAATGAGTTTTGTAATGCACTGGTCCTAAACAATGGAATATGAAAGTTAAGCCTCGATCGAATATTATAGTCAATTAAATCAGTTCTTGGTTCTAAATGACTGTTCAAATAGCTCGGATAACAGTGGTGCTCAATCCTATAAATAATATCAATGATTGCTTTAGCGACAAGCCGCCTAACGTTTAACCATTGTAAAGTTTGTAACATATTATTAATGGGTTGGTACCTATCACAATTTAAGATAACTCGCATTGCCTTATTTTGAAGAATTTGAAGCCTACCAATGTCCTCTTGGGTGCATGATATTAAAAGTGAACAACAATAGTTAAAGTGTGGGGAAATTACTGTATTAAATCCCAGCATTTTTTCCCATGGTGAAGCCGATGTCACCATTATTATTGGAGAAAGACTTGAAGTTCGGCATAAAATGTTGGTTGCCAGGATCAAAGACGAGTTTATTTTGGGAATGGATCTCATCAGGAAACATGGATTCTCCTATGATCATAAACGGAATATTCTCACGTTTGGAGATGAGGAGTTTGCATTAACCAATGGAAATGTGGAAACTAGTATCCGTTTACTGGTGGTGGAAGATGTGAAAATTTCTCCAAATTCAGAACAAATTATCACAGTGACTTCTGAAAATGATCCTGGGTGGTCCATAGGACTTATAGAACCTAACCTGGATTTAACGACTGAAATCATGGTAGCCCGAACTTTGACCGACACGAAGAAGACTATGCCAGTACGAGTTGCCAATATTGGAGAAAGGACCATCAAGCTCAAAGAAGGAACAGTTCTTGCCAATTATGAGCCTGTACAATGGGTATGCAATTGTGTCGAAGCAGAGACATCCAAAATTAAATCTTCTAACCAAGCTTCCCCAGAAGTTATTGATGCTTTCAAACAACATTGGAACCATCTGTCAAGCGAACAACTTCAATCTGCCATAAAATTTGCTATGGAGGAATCTGATATGTTTAACTTCAAGAGCAACGACAGTCAAACTGATTTACTTGTCCATAAGATCAACACAGGAGATGCCCAGCCAATACGACAACACCCACGAAGGGTCCCTCTGGCTAAACAACAGGAAGTTAACAGTTTGCTGAATGAAATGTTAAAAGAGGGCGTCATAGAAGAATCATCTAGTCCATGGTCGTCGCCTGTGGTTCTTGTTAAGAAGAAAGATGGTTCAACGCGCTTCTGTGTTGACTACAGGAAACTTAATGATGTGACCAAGAAAGACTGCTACCCATTGCCACGTATAGACGACACGTTGGCCACTTTATCGGGATCAAAGTGGTTTTCCACTCTAGATTTAAAAAGTGGGTACTGGCAAGTAAAGATTGCTCCCGAAGACAAAGAAAAAACTGCGTTTTCTACTGGTTCTGGGCTATACCAGTTCACTGTTATGCCTTTTGGATTGTGCAATGCTCCATCAACTTTCGAGCGACCAATGGAACTTGTCTTGAGGGGGCTGCCTTGGAAAACTTGCCTGGTATACTTAGATGACATAATTGTCATGGGACGTGATTTCGACGAGCATTTGAAGAATTTAAGAGAAATCTTCAACAAGTTACGGATTGCTCACCTGAAGTTAAACTACAAGAAATGCAGCCTATTCCAAAAGCAAGTTGATTACTTGGGGCATACTATCTCAGAACAAGGCATTAAAACTAGCCAAAGTAAAATATCTGCCATTAAAGATTGGCCAGTTCCCCGAGACAAACACGAAGTAAGGAGCTTTTTGGGACTATGTACTTACTACAAGAGATTTGTGGAGGGATTTGCCGACATCGCAAAACCTCTGCACAAATTAACAGAAAAGAAAACACCGTTCTTGTGGAACCACGATTGCAGTCAGGCGTTTGCAAGGCTTAAAGCTGCCCTCTGTTCTAATCCAATCTTGGCTTACCCTATAAAAGACGGACTCTTGATTTTGGACACGGATGCAAGTAACTGTGGTCTAGGTGCAGTACTCTCTCAAAGACAAAACGGGCAAGAGAAAGTCATTGAGTACTACAGTAAGACTTTAAGTAAGCCAGAAAGAAACTATTGCGTCACTAGAAAAGAGCTATTGGCCATTGTTAAAGCAGTCGAACATTACCATCGCTACTTATATGGAAAAAGGTTCCTGATTAGAACTGACCATGGAGCCTTGAAATGGTTATTACAGATGAAAAACTCTGAAGACCAAATAGCCAGATGGATAGAGCGCCTGCAGCAGTACGATTTCCAAATTGAACATCGACCAGGAAGGTCTCACGGAAATGCCGATGCAATGTCTAGACGGCCTTGTAAAGAAGATTGTCGGCATTGTCAAAGAACTAAGCAGCGTGAGGGACTTTCTTCTGTAAGGAGAACGTCGGTAGAAATAAACGATGGCTGGACCACACAGACGCTTCAAGAAGAACAAATGAACGATCCAGATATTGGACCCATCCTCTCTGCAAAGACTGACGAGAAGAGACCAGAATGGCAAGAAATCGCTGGTAAAAGTTCAAACCTGAAGGCGCTATGGGCCCAGTGGCACTCTCTTAAAATAGAAAATGGACTACTGAAGAGAGCGTGGGAGAGTCTGGATGGCAAGTCCGTAGTCAGCCAGTTGGTTGTTCCTGATAGCAGAAAATCAGATGTACTACAGGAAATGCACAACGGAACAAGTGGAGGTCATTTTGGGGTCAATAAAACCTTGGCCAAAATTAAAGAGCGGTTCTACTGGGTGAATTATCATGAAGACGTCGAATCTTGGTGCCGCAAGTGCGAAGTTTGTTGTGCCACAAAAGGACCTCGAACAAGATCACGCGGCCGAATGGTGCAGTACACTGTAGGTGCTCCATTCGAGAGGGTAGCAATTGATGTCGCGGGACCATTTCCTCAGACTGAGTCGGGCAACAAATACATCCTGGTCGCCATGGATTATTTCACTAAATGGCCTGAAGCGTATGCCTAATCAAGAAGCAACGACTGTGGCAACGGTGCTAGTAAATGAAATGTTCTGCAGATTTGGGGTCCCTTTTGAACTTCATTCTGATCAGGGTTCCAGAAGGTCATGGAACTTCTCGGAATTCGCAAGACCAGGACAACTCCTTTGCATCTACAGTCGGATGGGATGGTAGAGAGATTTAATCGGACCATGGAACATTACCTGTCCAAAATGGTGGCAGATCATCAACGTGATTGGGACCAACATCTACCTCTCATGTTGATGGCATATCGAGGCTCTACGCATGAAGCCACTGGTTATACTCCGGCGAGAGTAATGTTCGAAGGGAAATGAGGCTTCCTGCGGATTTGATGTATAGAACACCAGAAAAAGAGTCGCTCAGCTCTTGTGGAGGAGCTTAAGGAGAGGCTGAACAATGTTCATGAACAAGTCAGGAATAAACTGCGGATATCCAGTGATCGAGCCAAAGCAAGATATGACTTACTAGCTAACTCCCGCGGCTTCCAAGATGGTGATTTGGTGTGGCTATACAATCCGCGGCAAAAGGTGGGGAAGTCGCCCAAACTTAGCCAAACTTGGGAAGGACCTTATACAATTATAAAGAAGATTAATGATGTGGTGTATAGGATCCAGCGGACCCCCAGGTCAAAGATGAAGGTCGTTTATTTGGATCGATTAGCACGATACCATGGAACAACAGCCTTAGGAGGAGGGCAATGTTACGATTCGCAGCAACGCCGCATGGGAGGCGGGGCAACGCGTGTTGGTTGGTGGAGCTTCGCGACCTATCCGCGCTGCGTCATGGCTGACACGAGTGATTTATTGCTCGGTTTAATCTTGAAGGCAGTTGTTTACAACCGTTTTTTATGTGAGATTATTCAAGAATTCTTATAAAGAACTTTCTAGGTTTTTCTGTAATTTTAGGATTGTATATAAAAGGCGCATAGAGCGCGCGAGTAGTAGTCTTATTTTAAGCGAGCTATAAGTAAGCTAAAGTTCCGAACGATATTAGAAAGCTATAAAGTGTTAAGTAGTGAGCTATTTAGTAGTCGAATTGTAGTCGTGTGTCGTGTTTGTGGGGTAAATAAATAGTGTTTTTGTGTTAAATCGTTACACTGGAATTATTGAACCCCGAGTTTGCAACAATATTCTCGTAGTCCTCGTTGGATAATTTTAGTAATTTGAATAGCAGGTTTAATTTAAGAAAATTATAATGAATTCCTCAATGTGTAATGTAGTACCAGACGAAACAAAAGACACACCAACCATTAATACTCACAGCTTATACGAACAAGACAACTATAAAACCCTTGAACGTAACCTAAACGTAAATATAACTAACCCTTTTGTTCAAGGCACTTGTGGTTCAAACATTCTCAATGATAATTGGCCTTCATTAAGTTTATTTAACTCGCAGACAAATGAACCACAAAAAACCTCTGCCAAAGCCATGGAAGATAGTTTATTGAAAATAACTAATGCCTTTACTGAAACTTTAAAATCTTTGACCAACCAAAGGCATACAACTATTATTTATAAACCTCAAACAGTTTTCTCGCGTCAGAATTATGACAACACCCTTCAGTTTATTCAGACATTGGAGGATTACTTTGTAAAATCTCAAACACTGGACGATAATAGTAAAATCGTTTTGGCTTCTTCCTTATTAAAAGACGAAGCAAAAAGGTGGTTTGAGCCTTATTCGGCTTTCTATATTTCATGAGCAAATTTTCGACAACACTTTTTAAATCGTTTCAATAGTATATCTGTGGTAGCTTTAGCCACATCAAAATTATATGGTGAAACTCAGGCTCCAAAGGAATTGGCAAAAATTTTCATCACAAAAAAGTTGTCACTTTTTAATAGACTAGATCCCTCCCGGCCAGAATATATAAAAACTGCTATTATTATTGAACTTCTTAGACCTGAAATTAGGTCCAGAATAAGACAGGTAAGTGCTAATTTATCTATTCAACAGTTAATTAGTATAACAATTTCAATAGAAAACGATTTAAAAGCAGAATTGGTAGTGAAGGTCATTCAAGTGAAATTGTCGGAAATGTTTCTAAAAGCCCACCCTCCCCTTACAAGGATTGTAAGGGTTGGCACTACCATAAAGACTGTCCTGCTAATCCATACACTCAGGGAAACGGGCAGGCTGCTGGAAGGGGCGTGACCTCCTACCCAGCTCAACCGACTGTGAGAGGTCACAACAACTGGTGGAACTCTGCCCCCCAGAGACAGTAAGTGATATTTTACCTATTTTTACCTGTACTAAAAATAAACAATACCCTTCCAAGGCAAATGTAGACAAACTGCCACAAAAATTCTAGCACTTTTAGAATGCGCTTATATAGGTGAAAAATCTAAAAGAACTGTATATTTTGATGTTTACAATCCTATTACTAATTTGCATAATTCTACTTTTTTTACGTACTTTATTACGGCCTTCATCAACCAACTACAACCAGCACAAAACACACAATTGTGTTAACAGATCATACCAAGAGAATTATTCAAAAGCCTTATCCAATGATTCCTGTTTTGAAAAACACCATGTATAAGCAAGTTACCGAAATGTTAGCCGCAGGAGTCATAGAACCATCTTGTTCCTCTTATTGTTCTCCTGGTGTGATGGTCAATAAAGAAGGAAAAAAGCCACGTTTTTGTGTTGACTTTCGAAAGATTAATGCTATTACTGTCGATGAACCATCCATTCTGCCTAAAATTAATGATACCCCAAAAGAGCTTGGCAATTCCACAATATTTTCAGTCTTGGATTTAAAAGCTGGTTATTGGCAGGTGCCAATGGAACCTTCTTCCAAGCAGTACATTGCTTTTTCAACCCCTGATGGTGCTCTTTATCACTTGAATGTGATGCCTTTTGGGTTGAAAAATGCACCGGGGACATTCCAGCGCCTCATGACAAATGAAGTGCTTTGTGGTTATTTAAATGATTTCTGTAAGGTATATTTGGATGATATTATAGTTTATTCATCGGACTTGGAAACTCATTTAGGTCATTTAAGATTAGTTTTAGAAAGACTTAGGATTTATAATTTAAAAGTGTCCCCTGAAAAATGTCAGTGGGCTATTTCTGAACTCGAATATCTGGGCTAACACATTTCTGGAAATACTGTCATTCCTCAAAGTAAACATATTTTGGCTGTAAAAAACTTTAAAGTCCCACAGAATAAAAAGCAACTTCAGAGTTTCTTGGGTACTTGTAATTGGCTTCGGGAATATATACCTAATATGTCTGAACTTAGTGCTCCTGTTTATTCTCTTTTACAAAAGGCCACTAAATATCGTTGGACCCACGAACACCAGGTAGCCTTTGACAGAATTAAGCATTTTATGTCCCAACCATTACAATTACATAGACCTAATTTCGACCAGCAATTCTATTTGCAAACGGATGCTTCTTCTGTTGGTATGGGTTGCGTTCTTTTTCAATTAGATCAGAATGATGAAAGAAAAATTATCTCATATTCAAGTGCTCATTTTACTCCTGCTGAAAAGAAGTATCACTGCAACGAACAAGAGTGTTTGGCCCTTATATGGGCTATTAAAAAATATAGACTATACTTGGAAAGTAATAAATTTACTTTAATTTCAGACTCTCGTTCTTTGTTGTGGCTTGATAAATACAAGGATTCCAAATCTAAGTTAACTCGATGGGCCCTATTACTACAAGAGTTTTCATTTGATGTTGTCCATTGTGAAGGTAGGAATAATGAGCTGGCTGATCATTTAAGCCGCAATCCTTCAGAAGGAGTTTTTTCTGTATCTCAGGTTGATCAAGATAGACTTTTTCCCCCTACAAAAGGAAATATTACTAGTGATATCAATACAGCTGATTCTTTAAAAATTTACAATTTGTCCCATTATGATGTTTATAAAAACGTCATTAATTGTCAGCGAAACTCAGGGCCAATGAAAAATAAAATTCACAAATGGAATAACTTTCAAATTAACAAACTTACACGTCCCTTTGAAATTCGTTTCTGTAAAGACGATTGCGTAGAGGAAGGCATACTTTATAAAAGGTTAAAAAATAATTTCCTAGTGGTAGTTCCGCGAAAAGCAATCAAATATGTTATTTACTTTTTCCATGATACCATGAATATGGCTCATCCTGGTAGAGATGAAACAATTCGGCAAATAATGCGCAGATACTATTTTAAAAATATTTCATGAGTGACTGGAGAATACATAAGGGATTGCCTGATTTGTATGTCGGTGAAAATGAGGCAGCTTCAGAAATTGGCTCCACTAGAAAGTCATTCTCCTCAGTTTCCTTTTCAGACAATTTCTGTAGATATAATCAAACTAAATCTGGCAAAAAGTATATTCGGTGTGTTGGGGATGTTTTTACGAAGTGGGTTGAAGCTGAATCTTTTTCTTCGGTGGAGGCTAGTACAATACTTAAGTTCTTGGAAAAAGAGGTATTTTCTTGTTTTGGTTATCCCCATACTATCATTTCAGATAATGGAACCCAGTTTAAAGCAAACACTTTTCGTCAATTTTGTAACAGCCACGGAATTGAACAATTATTTACTCCTATATTTCACCCACAAAGCAATCCTGTGGAAAGAAGGAACCAAGAAATTAAAAAGATTCTTCGGACTTTGGTTACGGCAGACAGAGAAAATAGATGGGATAAGTTTTTAACAAAGACGCTTCAGATTTTAAGAACTAGAACCAATGCAGCTACTCAGTTTACTCCAGCTAAGGCGTTCCGTTATGTTCGATGAGGGTGAGTTTGGGCACGCAAAACACCCTTTTAGTTTGGTGTGGTCGGGGCTTTTTAAAGTTCTAAATCGAAAGAGTGATCTTGTCTATGAGGTAGGTAGAGATGGAAGGCGAGTGTCGCTTCACGTAAATGATTTACGTCCTGCCCCTAAGGGTAATGTAGATTGTTCTATTTTCACTGTTTCGGATTCCGATACTGATCAGGACTATCAGCAACCGATACAGAACCACGAATGGTATCTGCATCATCAGAGGAAACTTTGTTCTCTGGTCACACTCCTGAACCTGAAAAAGACTGTTTGGATGAACAGTTAACTCTTTCACTTTCTAGAGGAGATCATAAGCTCCTCAAATCTCCTATAACCCCTATGGTTTTGTCAGAGCCCTTGACAAAAGGCTCCAATGAGACCTCGTTTCAGACTAGGCTACCTAAACAAAGACCAACTTTCCGTAACCTTCCCGATTATGAAAACTTACCCGATATAGACACTCCTTATCAGAGACCTAGAAGGCTACGAAGGAAAAAAACTTGCACTACTTGCGACTGTCACACGAAAAACAATACATCATTAGAGCACGTATTCTAAACTTTGAATTGTATTTATTACACCAATTTATATTTCTTTTAACGTGTTTGTTATTATGGCTATCTGTTTATCCTAAGTACCTAGAGAGTTTACTTATGGCATGGTATTGCCAACGTACAGAATGACTTCCTAGTTTATAGTCGGATTAACATATCTAAACAAACTGCATTCTATTTAGTTGTTACTAATTTATGTCAGATTGTGATTTTTTATCTTAGCACTGTTAGCGTTTTGTACAGCAGTATAATTTTTGATCTGTAAAAAGTTCAGACTGAACCTTATATGTTTAAACGTTTGTATACATCTGTAACATTTGTTGTTTATTAAAGGAATGTTGTTGTTCCGCAAAATTCGCTCTTCCGAAGTGGGGGGGTGTTAACGGAACGTTAATTAATTTTAATTGCCACCAGAAGTAACCTGGGTTTGTCTGTCGGAGCGACGTCAGGCTAATTTAAAAAAAAAGTAGAACGAATTTTCCCGGGGCTAAGCTTTTTCTATATCGAAACCTATCGGAGCGTTTTATTCGGAAACCTAGAATTTCCAGTCCCAACCTCCCAATCCCAGTATAGTATACAAGTTTCCAAAGACGCCCAACAAGACCCAGCAGAGCTGCTGTGCGCTGTTTGCGTCAGTCTTGCAGACACAGGGAACGGTTATTCCTAGTCAAACAAATCGTCACCCTATAATCAGAACCATTTATTAACAAATTTACACCCAAATTATTGTATTTCTGACAGTTACCTCTCGACCCAAGTATCATACATTTAGTTTTTCCTACATTTAATTTTAATCTGTTTATTATTTATGTGTTTATTACTTACATAAACAATCATATAGTACATTAAGTTCCCCATTTAAGTTATCTACCAAATCTTTGACTTGTTTTTCTGCCATGCAAATAAGAGTATCATCTGCGAACAAATTAACAAATGTGTCGGATACCCAACTAAAATATTAACAGTGGCAACACCGCGCATAGCTAGGAGCGAGCGAGAAAAATACAACAACCGGCAACATTCATTCATCATCGAATCGTCATCTTACTAACATCATTGTAAATCGTAGATCAATAAAAACATCAGTTTTTTGTTGTAAATCAGTAGAAATCTAATTTCTAATCATAAATCATCGAAACCCAACATGGTCCTTCAGCCGAATCGCTAATTAACCTGTGGATGAAACAACGTACAGCCGCAGAATCGAGAGTTGAAATCGGTACGAATCGACGACCGGCTCAACACACGGCCGACGCCATTTTCACGTTTGCGTACAACTAGGGCTGAGCAATCTGTCGTAAGTCTGTTCCTTTTGTACCGCTTCCTAGCTATCGCTTGACTATTTCATGCTTTGCTTGAGCAGTATAGCATTGTAGACAACAATTCAATCGTTCTATATCGCATCACAATCGTTTTATTAACAAATAATACCATTATCGTTGGTTTTGGTCGATCGATCTTATCGAACATGCCTAGCAGCGCGAAACCAGCTGATCAAGACGAACGAAATAAATGTTTAGCGAAATTACGCATAGAACGAGAGCAAATTAAGGCTTCGTTACAACGACTTGCATGTTTTATTGACAAGTTCTCAGAAGAAAAGATCGAAAGCTTAGAATTACGCTTAAAAAACGCTGAAAGCTCACTTTTGAGAGACTTTAACGCCACCCAAAACGAGATCGAGTTTCTGGACGCCCAGGAATCCCAATCAAGTGAACGGGACGATTTTGAAGAGCTATACTTTGCGTATACCGGTAGAGCAGTAAAAATAATTAGGCAATTTTACGAAAATAAATCGAATTTCTCTTCAGGCATTCAAGGTGTAGCAAATCAAACGTCTAAAGTTTCTACAAGCTCTCATTCAACAAAGGGTTTTCCGGTAATAGAATTAATAAAATTTTATGGGGAATACGACAAATGGGCTCAGTTTCGAGATTTATTTAAAACATTAGTTCACGAAGATCAGTCTATTGACAAAGTAAGGAAGTTTTATTATCTATTAAGTTCTCTCAAGGGTGAAGCCGCTAAAATAATCGAATCCATAGAAATCACAGAACAAAACTACGATCTAGCATGGAATTTACTTAATGACCGATTCGAAAACAAATCGTTAACCATAAAAAATCATGTTGCGGCTCTTTTTGAATTGCCAACTGTCTCTGCCAAATACAGCCTTAGAAACATTGTTGATGATTTTCAGAAAAGATTTAGAGTTTTAAAATTGCTAGGTGAACCAGTAGATTCATGGTCAACCATTCTAATTCATTTACTGTCAATAAAATTAGACCATCGAACGGTTTCTCAGTGGGAAGAATATTTAATCAGCCAAAAAATCAATAGTCCAACAATAACAACTTTTCTTGACTTCCTTTCTGATAGATGCAGGTTTTTAGAAACCACGGAGTCAATAAAAGCTGTCAAAAAAGACTCTAAATTTCAAACTCGTGATTATTCCAAGCATTTTGTAAACGACAAAAGCAAGCAAGCTTATGCCTTTCAGCAAGGTTACAAAAATAACATAGAGTGTGTCTTCTGCAAAGGAAGACACCACATTTATCGATGTGAAGCATTTTTAAACCTTTCTTTAGCGTCGCGCACTGAAGAAGTGCAAAAAATGAAATTGTGCTCTAACTGTTTGCGTTCAAATCATAATATAAAAGAATGCGTTTCACAAGGTTGTAAAATATGTTCGAATCGACATAATACTTTATTACACAAAGAAATCGAAAGCGTTCAAACCAATCAAACTGCAAGTTTATCGGTGAATCATAGCATAAAAAATGAGGCTGAAATACTTCTATCAACAGCCACCGTTTTGATTAGGGATCGTGACGGAAACTGGCAACAATGTCGAGCATTACTTGATAGCGGCTCGCAGTCAAATTTCATAACGAAAAATTTAGCGGAAAAGCTTAATTTACCTATGTTTAAGACAAACATTCCTGTTGTAGGAATCGGAGACTCTTCTAGGAATATCACAAATCAAGTATCTAGTGAACTTAAGTCTTTACATGATAATTACAATTTATCAAAGGTACAATTCTTAGTTTTGGATCGAATAACTGAAAAATTGCCTTCGCGTTCATTTAACCGATCAATGTTAAATTTACCTGATAACATAGAACTTGCAGATCAAACTTTTAATACGTCTCAAAACGTAGATTTGCTATTAGGAGTAACAATCTTTTATCAAACTTTATATAGCGATCAAAAACAACTAGGTATAGATTTGCCAATTTTACAAAATACAAAGTTTGGTTGGGTCTTATCTGGACCACTTGATATTCACAAAAAACACAAGAAAATCACTTGTAATTTGAGTACTTCTAATCTAGAAAATCAGTTAGAGCAATTTTGGCGAACAGAAGAATATCCTGTTCAAAAATTCTTTTCTCAAGAAGAAAGCGAATGTGAAAAACTTTTTAACGAAACTCTACAACGCGACATTGATGGTAAATTCATAGTAACCTTGCCAATCAAACAAGATGAACAGACTTTGGGCAACTCTTTGGATTCTGCTCTTAAGCGTCTTTATTCAATTGAAAGAAAATTCAAAAAACAACCAGAATTTAAACGTCAATACACTGAATTTATAAATGAATATGAACAATTGGGGCACATGCAGAGAGTTGATCCTGGAGATGTAAATATTAAAAATACTGGCAAGAACGTGTGTTACTTACCGCATCACGGAGTAATTAAAGAAACGAGCGCTACGACTGCTCTACGTGTAGTTTTTGACGGATCTTGTCCCACAAGCACAGGTGTATCATTAAATGATATTTTAATGATAGGGCCAACAATTCAAGATGACTTAGTATCAATTTTAATTAAGTTTAGGCAACATGCAATTGTTGTTACAGCCGACGTAGCCAAAATGTATCGACAAGTTAAAATAAAAGACGACCAAAGAGACTTACAACGAATTCTTTAGCGAGATGAGCCTCAAAGCGAAATAAAGCATTATCAATTGTCAACAGTAACTTACGGTACAGCATCAGCGTCATTTTTGGCTACTCGAGCTCTTCAACAGGCTGCCATCGAACATAAAGACAAATACCCAAACGCAGCTAATGTTATTCTATCAGACTTTTATGTAGATGACTTAATAACTGGTGGTGACGATGTACAAAGCGTGATCAATTTACAATCAGAAATTGATGAAATCTTAAGCAAATATGGATTTCACCTCAGAAAATGGGTTTCTAATAAACCACAAGTTGTTGAGCAGCATAAAGGTGGCAACACTAACGACAAATACTTCATAAACGAAAATGATTTTACTCGAACTCTAGGCCTTGTATGGCACGCTAAATCAGACACTTTGACTTATTCTGTAAAGAATATCGATATCAAGACTTTAAAGATAACAAAAAGAACTATTCTTTCAACAATATCTAGCATTTTTGACCCTTTAGGATTAATTTCTCCTATAATTGTGCGTTCTAAGATACTAATGCAAAAAATATGGCAATGTAAGGAAGGTTGGGATTCTCCTATTTCGCCTGAAATTAGTAACGAATGGATGAAGCTCCTTCGCGAATTTCCTTTACTTAACGACATAAATATAACGCGACATACATTAATTGCAAAAGCCAAATACATAGAACTTCATATTTTTTGTGACGCTTCACAATCAGCTTTTGGCGCTTGCATTTATCTAAGGTCAATGGATGCTAATAATTCCTGTTTCACACAACTAGTCTGTGCGAAATCGCGAGTAGCACCTATTAAAACCCGTTCCATTCCTCGTCTAGAATTGTGTAGCGCAGTTTTGGCAGTTAAATTGTTTGAAAAGGTTAAAAATTCACTTAAATTAAAAATCGATAAAGTTCATTTTTGGACTGATAGCATGATTGTTTTGGGTTGGATTTCACTATCGCCTAATAATCTTAAGGTATTCGTGGCAAATCGAGTTTCTGACATTCAAAGCCTTAGCAACATCTCAGATTGGAAACATGTACCAACATTTGACAACCCTGCAGACTTGATTTCACGCGGCACTACCGTTAATGCTTTGAAAAACTGTAGTTTGTGGTGGTCAGGTCCAGAGTGGCTAAGTAAGAGTGATCCAGATTGCTGGCCCAGCAGTCGTGATATTCCAGAATTGATTCCTGAAGTTAAGACTGATAAAGTTTTACTTTCCAGAACTCATGAAGAAAGCCTAGATATTTTTAATTGTTTTTCTAGCCTATTTCGTTTACTGCGAGTTGTAGCTTATTGCCAACGGTTTTATCATAATTGTAAAAATAAACACAACAAGATGCGCGGTTCGCTGAGCGTTGATGAAATTCAAAACTCAATGAACTCTGTTCTGAAACTTGCGCAACTTGAAATGTTTCCTCGTGAACTAAAATCAATTCAAGATTCTGCTGTTATTAGCAGTAAATCGAAGCTCCTTCCTTTGAGTCCTATTTTGGGCCCCGATGGTTTGTTGCGTGTCGGCGGACGTTTAAGCCGATCGAACCTTCCATTTGACTCTAAACATCAAATAATCTTATTGCCAGGCCATCCTTTAACTAAACTCATAATTCTCAACGAGCACAATAAAAACTTACATGCCGGAATAGTGTCTATTCTTTTTTCGTTACGAGAGAAATTTTGGATTCTTCAAGGCCGCCGGACAGTTCGTAGCGCATTAAAACAGTGCACAGTGTGTTTTCGAGTAAACCCAAAACGAATAATTCAGAAAATGGGTGACTTGCCTTTTGATCGAGTAACTCAATATCGACCTTTTTATGTCACAGGGGTTGATTTTGCAGGTCCATTTTTAATAAAAGATGGAAAATTGCGAAACCGTTCGATCGTTAAGGCATATCTTTGCATTTTTATATGTTTCACAACTAAGGCAGTACACTTAGAGGCAGTTGGTGATCTAGGAACCGATTCTTTCTTGGACGCTCTAAAACGATTTGTATCTCGCCGTGGTCTTTGTAAATCAATTTATAGCGATAACGGTACAAATTTCACTGGAGCTGATAATGAATTAAAATCAATCATTAATTCTATCCCTGAATTTGTCAAAACAACTTGCGTTTCAGATTTTCTTTTAAAAAACGGCATAACTTGGAACTTTATTCCACCCCGAGCACCGCATCATGGAGGTCTCTGGGAAGCCGCAGTTAAACGCGCGAAATATCATGTGATTCGTGTGATTGGGAAATCGCATCTAACTTTTCAAAGGTTGTCTACATTGTTCACTCAAGTAGAGGCAGCAATAAATTCAGCTCCCATCACACCTTTATCTGATGATCCTTCCGACCTTTCCTGCTTGACCCCCGGTCATTTCTTGATCGGCGAACCTTTATTAGCTATACCTGATAAAGACTTGATCGACATTCCTCCAAATCGACTCACTCACTACCAAGCTCTACAGCAGATGTTTCAAGTGTTTTGGAAGAGATGGTCAAGGGACTACTTGTTGAACCTGCAGCAACGCTCGAAGTGGCATCAAGCATTTGCGGACAACGTCAAGATTGGATCTCTGGTTGTAATAGTCGACGACAACCTGCCTCCCCTCTTTTGGCACCTGGGAAGAGTTCTTCAAATTCATGCTGGAGCCGATGGATTACCACGTGTAGTGACACTTAAAACAGCTAATGGGGTAGTAAAGCGTGCAGTGCAAAAACTTTGCTTAATGCCAATGAACGATTAGTGCTTTTTGCTGCACTTTCTTTAAAATATAAATTTTTACTATTTATTTGCTCGAAAGACTATAGTTTTCGAGGGCCGCCGGTATGTCGGATACCCAACTAAAATATTAACAGTGGCAACACCGCGCATAGCTAGGAGCGAGCGAGAAAAATACAACAACCGGCAACATTCATTCATCATCGAATCGTCATCTTACTAACATCATTGTAAATCGTAGATCAATAAAAACATCAGTTTTTTGTTGTAAATCAGTAGAAATCTAATTTCTAATCATAAATCATCGAAACCCAACAAAATGATTTCCTGAAAACCAAATGCAAATCGTTTACATAAATAATAAACAACAAGGGCCCTAAGACGCTGCCTTGTGGAACACCATGTTCACTTCTGGTTTTTCTTGATACCTTGTTTTACACTTTGGTTTTATGTTACCTGTTTTGTAAATAATCCTTAATTCACGCAAAGGCAGAATTCGTTATGCCATAATGATAAAGTTTTTCTAGCAGAATGCCCCGGTCAACAGTTTCGAAAGCACGTTGGAGGTCCACGAAAACGCTAACTATTACATTATCCTGTGAAATTTCCTTTCTCCACTCAGCACACACATACTGCAATGCCGATTCGCAGGAATGATTCTGCGAAAGAAGAGATCTAAAACCCGATTGTCCCAAAAACAACAAATTATTTGGCTCAAAATACTGCTTGATTGCTACAGGTAGTAAATTAATTGACATGAAATCCATTGGATGTACCGGCTTGAGCACTTTATGCACTGGTACAATCATACTAACCTTTAGCTCAAGCAGAACCCGCCCTGTACTCAGTGACATATTTACATGGTACAGCAGAGCATATCCAACAACACAAAATAAGTCTTTTAGCATCAAAATATTAAAGAACTTATCGCTGGTGCTTTTCTTCTTTAGCTCCATTATAATTTGTTTTAGATCGGTTGAACTTATCTTTGCAAAAGCAGAGAATTTGTATTGTGGCGGTTCAAAGTTGTAATCCCAATTTTTCTTTTCTATAGTGCTTGAAATTTCACGAATACTATCTTTGTAAAAGGCATTAAATTTTTCTTCGGGCGGTCCAGCATGAAGGTCACACTGCAAGTCAGAAATATCAATATTCTGTTGTTTGTTCCCCAATACTCTCTCAAGGTCCTCCACATTTTTTTGCTAGCACTTATCAATGCTTCTATCATAGTATTTCTTCTTTTCGGCTCTTATCGTGCTGGTAACTTTGTTACGTAGTTTTTTGTAACTTTCCCAATCATTGTTGCTTTTGGTGATTTGAAATTTTTTGTAGGCTCTATCACGATCATTTTGTGCCCGACGGACTATGTCCGTAATATATGGATACTTTCTAGCCAGAATTGCTGTTGAAGTGCTATTTTGTTAACTGCCGTTTGAATAATGTTCATAAATTCTTCCTTTCTTACACTTCACCAGTTATCTGGTTTTGAGGTACTCATTTAATGGATTGCGGTGGCAACCATGTGTATATTAAATTATTTTAACGTGCCTTCAATGGCTTATTAAGTACCTTTTCATCATTCTGGGGGTCTCCTCTTTTTCTTTAAAGTCACCCATAGTTTTTGAGTATCTTTCTGCCACCTCTATGCTCCTGCCTCCTGCCATAATTTATCAGTAGTCAAGACGACATGCAATAGTTTCAACCTCAACTATTTTCAAACAATCTCGGATGTGCGGCAGCACGGGAGTTTGTTTGACCATCACTGCGTTCCTTTTTCTGCTTTTTCTACTCCAAGGCCTAATAACAACTGGCCAAAGTTATAATTTGGTAAGAAACAACCATTTATATGTACTTAGGTAGGATAAAAAGTAGTATAAGTTAGAGGAATGTTAGTCAGTACAGGTTACCCATTCCGATTGCAGATATTCGATTATTATGTTAAGAAATACACAATCTTTAGATTTATATTTTGCTTTCTTGCCAAACCAAACTATCAAACCATCTTTTTTCGTATAATAATTTTTTCAATTTTAATATTATACCTAAACTAAAGTAAATTGAAAGCAAAAAGTTTACTAATACCAGTTTGTCCAAAACTTCGATATGAACCTCGACCTAGCTTCCAATAAAAATGAGCTGCCGTTCGCCATTATATGTGATGCATAGTTGTAGTGTCCTTTTAATTAAAATATGCCACATACTGACGACGCCAGAATTCTATCCAATGAAAACCACTTTTTTAAACGTTTGCTTGAGGAAATTCTCCAAAAAAAATAAGTGTTTGTGGGAAATTGTTCAAAAAATTGTTGTTTAGGCTCGATGTAACAAAATACAAAAATAAAACGAACTAGATGCTATATAATTTCAAAAGTGTATTCTATTTGTCACACAAGCCTACGATTTTTGAATACAAATGCCCTCGGTTTCGCAGAAGCCCACTTCGCAAAAACAGCCAAGTCTGGCAATCTTAGTACAGAGGGTCGAGTTGCATTTGTTGACACAATCATTGCTGTATCTGCAAACTCTGTGTATCCCTACGCACGTCGTTTCATTGCAGTTGGGCAATACAACGGGCCCATGTTGAGAAACAATACCTAAAAAAAACTACTGATAAAAATGAAAAATGCAACAGAAAATGATGATCCACTTTTTCATATTCGGTCTAAACTCTACGTAATGTTAAATGGAAGAGTTTTGTTTTGTGTTTAACGGTAAATAATTGTTAGCAAAGTCCCAGGACTGGTGGGACAACCTACCCGGACTATGACACTCCAAAAAATTTATCACGAGAACAGGGAGGGCAAAAGCACAAAAACTTCTCAGACTAAAAAGGAGACAAATCAGAGTGGCCATTGTACTGTACACAGGACAGAGCCACCTAAGGTCTCACATGCACAGACTCGGACTGTCAGAGGAGATGGAGTGTCGGATGTGCTTGGAGGACGATGAGACAGTTGAGCACGTCCTATGTGACTGCCCGGTTTTTGCCAAATCGAGATACTCACTGCTCGGAAACACGATCATTGAACCTCAAGATGCAATCGCAGTGTCACCCAAGGGACTCATCAGATTCGTTGAGGGTCTGAGCATAACACCCCGTACAATTGAAAATTAAGACTTTAGTTATTGCACAAAATCGGTAGGATTGTTCGCATTCGGTAGGAATTGGCCAGATTTAGAGTTGGCGATAAGTTTTACTTACAATCAAAATAAAGCAGCAGGCCCATTATGAAGAGTAAACCTTTCATCTTTGTATGCTTTCTGGTATCTTCACTATTGTTGTTTGTGCAAGGTGTTAAAAGTTTCTGTAAAACATTCTAGTAATTTTGCATATTATCTACTTCAAGTTCCACATTTACTTTCGTCAAAACAAACAATTAAGGTCTCTCCATTCCACTATCAGTTACTTTTTACAAATTATATCGCTTTTTTTTTTAATTTAAAAATACCATTTAGTACAACGGGTGCTTCTAACTTCGTTGTTTATTTTGACTTTTCGACACAAACTGGTGCCTTCATCAGAGTACTACAACATACGGAATACTTAATTTAAAGTTATATTTGTACAATAGCAGGAAGGAATGGTATAAAGGAATAAATGAAAAAAATATAAAGATTACTACAAGTACAAAATAAAATGTTGAAACACAAACGTATTGAGGGATGATTAAAGTAAAGAATAAATTCGGTAACTCAAAGCAAAAGAGCGTCCAAGGTGAAACCTACGATGCATATGGTGATAGGTTAAGAAGGGGCAAAAGGGTAAGAAAAGTAAGAAAAGGAGGGAATGTGAGGGTGACAATGACTTACCACTAAACGATGTACAGTTTTGGTTCGAAGTTTGTTGCAGTTTCTTCCTTTATGTACTGTTACTTTGAAGTCGAGAGTTGAATATTTTTTAATGAAAATTTTGAAAAAAAAACTAAAGTTGCTTTATTGCTTTGTACATGCTGCTCGCCGTGCCGAAACCCTGCGGCTAACCGTCAGAGATTTCGTACGGCACGCAGCATGTACTATGGGGAATTAAAGTAATTTTTTTAAAGTTTTGGATAAGGAAGCCTATCAATGAAGGAAGATGCAATGGCTAGTAAATTGGTCAAGGTGGTGTTTAGTATACACATACATCGCAAGGTTAAATGTTTTTAATTAAGTAGGTCTGCTGACTGGTGGCCTTCGGTGTTTGGTTTGTATTGTTTTGGAATTTAACTATGTATTTTAGGTAAATTTTTGAACTTTGTTGTAAAACGATTACTTCGATATGGATATTGACATATTTACTGATTTTATGCAGAGGGTAGTTACAGTATGTAGGAGTAAATTTTACTTAGGCTATCAGTGTCAGTTTTTGCATTGACGCAATTACTGTTTTTCTTTATGAATACCATTTCATGAAATTCCCTTCTTTTCTTGTTTCTTTTTTCTGTTTTTAGGGCTTTAGCTCTTTTAAAATCAAAATTATGCTAATGTTCATTTGCGTGGTGGGTTAGGGCTGTAGGGTTATTTTTGTTGTGTTTGTATCCATTAATGCGGTTTTTTAAAAACTGGCTAGTCTGCCCGATATAGACGCCAGGGCATCCTGTTTGGCAGGGTATTTCGTAGACGATGTTGCTTTTTTTGTCTGTGGGAGTTTTGGGTTTTAGTTTGGTAAAATGTTGGTTAAGTAAATTATGTCCTTTAAAACTGGTTTGGATATTTTCTTTGGAAACTGTATTGCGGATTTTTTCGGAAAGACCAGGGATGTACGGTATAGTTAGATAGTTTGTTTCGGTATTTTTTTTGGTATGCCTGGTTGAATTGTTATAAAATTTATGTATCCTTTTTTTAAATATAGTGTTAATTAAGCTGTAGGGGTAGTTGTTTGTTATTAGGGCGGACTTTGCTTTTTTTATTGCATCGGTTCGGTTTTCAGGATCGGAAAGGCCAACTGCGCGGTCGACAAGGCTGGTTACGACGGACTTTTTTTGATATATATAGGGTGTTATGAATTGAATTTTAAGTATCTGCCAGACCAGGTGGGTTTCGTGTACCATAAGGTTCTTACTTTGCCATTGCTGTTATGGAGGGTGAGGTCTAGGAAATTGATTTGCTGATTTTGTTCGATTTCTATGGTAAATCGAATTTTTGGGAGGTATTTGTTGAACTCGTTCAATATGTGTTGGCCGTATGTTTGTGGAGCAGCGAGTAAGCAGTCATCTACATAGCAGAAGAAGAAGGGGAGTTTTACTGGTAGGTTGTTAATTACAGTGGTTTCGAGATCTTCGAGGACTAATTGTGCAATGACGCTTGAGATGGAGGCGCCCATCGCACAGCCATTGATCTGTTTGTAATAAGTGTCATTGAAGACGAAGTAAGTAGAACTTAAGGTTAGTTCTACTGCTTCTAAGAAGTCCTTCATTGGTATGTCCGTGTGTGGTTTAATTTTGTCCCAGTGTATTTTTATGAGGTCAAGGGCAAGTTCGATAGGGATATTTGTGTACATGGATACTACGTCTAAGGATATTAGGGAGTAATTTGTGGGGTAGGATACGTTAGAAATTTTGTCTTTAAATTGCCAAGAGTCTTTGATATAGAATTCATTTTGATGTACTATTTTTTGTATTATATTTTTTAGAAATTTTGAAAGTTTTTTGAAAGGGGATTGAACACATGAGACGATGGGTTTGAGTGGTATGTCGGCCTTGTGTAATTTAGGGAGGCCGTAAATTTTTGGAGGCAAAGCATTGTAAATTTTTAGATCTTTGGCGGAGTTGGGGGATATGTAGGCCATATTTTCCCATTTTTTTATTAAGTCGTTGTTGCTTTTTTGAAATTTATTTGTTGGGTCGCTTTTCATTTCCTTGTATGTAGTTTTGTCTGCCAGTAGCTCGTAGATTTTTTTGTCGTGGTCAGTTCTGTTCATGACAACGGTCTTATTTGATTTGTCTGGTTTGAGGACTATTATTTGAGGATTGTTTTTCAGAAACTGTGTAATTTCATTTTTAATTTTTTCCAGTTTTCATTTTGTCACCCTCACATTCCCTCCTTTTCTTACCTTTCTTACCCTTTTGCCCCTTCTTAACCTATCACCATATGCATCGTAGAATTCACTTTTGACGCTCTTTTGCTTTGAGTTACCGACTTTATTCTTTACTTTAATCATCCCTCAATACGTTTATGTTTCAACATTTTATTTTGTACTTGTAGTAATCTTTATATATATATTTTTTCATGTATTCCTTTATACCATTCCTTCCTGCTATTGTAAAAATTTAACTTTAAATTAAGTTTTCCATGTGTTGTAGTAATCTGATGAAGGCACCAATTTGTGTCGAAACGTCAATAAACAACGAAGTTAGAAGCACCCGCTGTAACTCATTTTAATCAAACAAAAGGACCAGAACCCAAGATAACAACCAACCATACAACCACAAGGGTCCAAGAATCCAGAAGCCTACGTGCCAACCATTGACCAGAGCAGGGGAAAAATGCTATCTTACGCAAACATCAGCGCAACATATGAAAACCACATCACCCAACTGATGAAACTGTCGGTAAGCCTTAGCACAAAGATAGCAAATCTTAAAAACCGTAAAATTTTCCTCCTACGATGCAAAACAAAAAATCTCACACCCACCTTTTTAAACGTCAACGTTAACCACATATCATTTGCCTGTAAATCTCTCACAAAAAAATTTAATGAACACATACTACATAATTTCAGATTCAATACCTTAAATCTACTTATAACCGACACCACAAAACAACTAAACAAACTAACAAGAGACAGACAACACGTAAACTCCTCAATCAAAAATACTGTCCCGCCAAATGTTTACAATGCTTTTGTTGAGAAAGAATAACAAAGATTCGAAAAGCTATTTTTGCTATTTGCTTCCATAAAAATTCCCACACAAAGAAATTCAACAATAACCTATTAAAAGAACGTAACATCAAAACGTCCAATCCCCCTACAAACTAATTGGACCGAAAATCTCAGCAACACCACCATACCAGCCAATGTTTCTCAAACCGTCAGTTTAGGCCCCAATTTCGACCTAACCATAAAAAACCAAAAATAAATTCCAGTAACTGACATCATAGCTAATATTGAATCTGCCACATCCCGCTTACCAGCTCAAACAAAAGACAATATCAGATCCGCTTGCAGCAGTCACATACACACCCACAAAAACAAAGTCTCACAAAACACTGGACAACAAAACAATATTAACCTCCAACGCAACATAAATGAAACTAGACAGTTTCTGAAAAACAACCCTCAAATAATAGTCCTCAAACCAGACAAATCAAATAAGACCGTTGTCATGAACAGAACTGACCACCACAAAAAAATCTACGAGCTACTGGCAGACAAAACCACATACAAGAAAATGAAAAACGACCCAACAAATAAATTTCAAAAAAGCAACAACGACTTAATAAAAAAATGGGAAAATAGGGCCTATATATCCCAAAACACCGCCAAAGATCTAACAATTTACAATGCCTTGCCTCCAAAAATTTACGGTCTCCCAAAATTACACAAAACCGACATACCGCTCAGACCCATCGTCTCATGTGTTCAATCCCCTTTCGAAAAACTTTCAAAATTTCTAAAAAATATAATACAAAAAATAGTACATCAAAATGAATTCTATATCAAAGACTCTTGACAATTTAAAGACAAAATTTCTAACGTATCCTACCCCTCAAATTACTCCCTAATATCCTTAGACGTAGTATCCATGTACACAAATATCCCTATCGAACTTGCCCTTGACTTCATAAAAATACACTGGGACAAAATTAAACAACACACGGACATACCAATGAAGGACTACTTAGAAGCAGTAGAACTAACCTTAAGTTCTACTTACTTCGTCTTCAATGACAGTTATTACAAACAGATCAATGGCTGTGTGATGGGCCCCTCCATCTCAAGCGTCATTGCACAATTAGTCCTCGAAGATCCCGAAACCACTGTAATTAACAACCTACCAGTAAAACTCCCCTTCTTCTTCCGCTATGTAGATGACTGCTTAATCGCTGCTCCACAAAAATACGGCCAACACATATTGAACGAGTTCAACAAATACCACCCAAAAATTCAATTTACCATAGAAATCGAACAAAATCAGCAAATCAATTTCCTAGACCTCACCCTCCATAACAGCAATCGCAACGTAAGAACCTCATGGTACACGAAACGCACCTGGTCTGGCAGATACTTAAATTTCAATTCAAATCACCCTATATCTCAAAAAAAGTTTGTCATAACTAGCCTTGCCGACAGCGCAGTTTTCCTTTCCGATTCATAAAGAAAAACATTAATTCCGTCAATGCAAAAACTGACACTGATGGCCTAAGTAAAATTTACTCCTACATACTGTAACTACCCTCTGCATAAAATCAGTAAATATGTCAATATCCATATCGAATTAATCGTTTTACAACAAAGTTCAAAAATTTACCTAAAATACATAGTTAAATTCCAAAACAATACAAACCAAACACCGAAAGCCACCAGTCCGCAGACCTACTTAATTAAAAACATTTAACCTTGCGATGTATGTGTATACTAAACACCACCTTGATCAATTTACTAGCCATTGCATTTTCCTTCATTGATAGGCTTCCTTATCCAAAACTTAAAAAAAATTACTTTAATTCCCCATAGTACATGCTGCGTGCCATACGATATCTCTGACGGTTAGCCGCAGGGTTTCGACACGGCGAGCAGCATGTACAAAGCAATAATGCAACTTTTGTTTTTTTTTCAAAATTTTCATTAAAAAACACTCAACTCTCGACTTCGAAGTAACAGTACATAAAGGAAGAAACTGCAACAAACTTCGAACCAAAACTGTACATCGTTTAGTGGTAAGTCATTGTCACCCTCACATTCCCTCCTTTTCTTACCTTTCTTACCCTTTTGCCCCTTCTTAACCTATCACCATATGCATCGTAGGTTTCACTTTTGACGCTCTTTTGCTTTGAGTTACCGACTTTATTCCTTACTTTAATCATCCCTCAATACGTTTATGTTTCAACATTTTATTTTGTACTTGTACTAATCTTTATATTTTTTTCATTTATTCCTTTATACCATTCCTTCCTGCTATTGTACAAATATAACTTTAAATTAAGTATTCCGTATGTTGTAGTACTCTGATGAAGGCACCAATTTGTGTCGAAACGTCAAAATAAACAACGAAGTTAGAAGCACCCGCTGTAACTCATTTTAATCAAACAAAAGGACCAGAACCCAAGATAGCAACCAACCATACAATCACAAGGGTCCAAGAATCCAGAAGCCTACGTGCCAACCATTTAGTACAACGTTGAGGTTCAGGCTATAATTGGTAATAATTTTTGCAAGCATGGTAATTGGAGATTCAAAATTTTTCAAATTTACCCAATTTTACTTGAAAAGGAAACTGTTAGTTTACATCGCTCACATGTTCATTTTTTTTTATTGTTTTTGTATCTAATAAGTCGCCATTTTAAAAAAGGAGTGAAAGAGAATGTGTTCCTTGTACCTACTTGATGGTACTCTTATACTAGAGAAAGTTTCTTGAACTTTCTCTCTTGTTTTTATTAAATTTTGTACACGACGTTTCGAGCAGCGCTATCTCGGCTCGATCTCAAGTGAAAACTGGGAATAATCATAAGGCCATTTACATATACAGGGTCAGTTATAATGGGAGGACAAAAATGAAATCTCATATTCGTTGTTCGATTTTAAGGGGGGCTTGTCATACATTTGTGTTACCTATCGAGCTTCGTTAAAAAGTTACAGGGTGCTGAAGTTCGAATTTCAAAATGCATATATCTTCATTCTTCCGAACGGGTTAGAGGTATTTTATTCAAATTTTGTACGTTTTGACTGCCGTAGAAGGCGCACATTTTGCAATAAAAAATTATTTTTATTTCCGCCAGTGGCGCGCTTACCAGCATGTCGACCCATATTACTTGAAGGAAAATTGGTACGCCACTGATTTTCGAAAAATTAAATCTATTTTTTCACTTCTACATCCATCTCGGAATAAAAATGTCCTCTTTAAGTTTTTCAGTACGAAGCATCGTTTCTGAGTAAATAAATAAAAACCGTTGTAATAATAGCCTAGTCTCGCCCAACGCATTTAAGATTGATAAAAAATCTAAAATATCAAAATTCCATTTCTTATTGCTTGAATATTAAGACCTATTGATATGCAACATAATTCAACCCATAAACCGCATGCCTCGCGACTATTGCCATACTGCTTAAAATGGCTATATCGCAATGCTTCTTATTTATTTACTCAAATACAGTCCTACGAAAAAAAAGTTAAGTGAGCTTTTTGCTTCAGAATTGTAGTGGCGGATAAGATAAGACAAACTAAGATAAGATTTTAATTCATGAGGAAAGAATCAATCAAATACATAGATCACACAAAATTAAATACAAAGATAAAAACATCAAAGAATCGGCTCAAAGTGTGCTCCCTCAACATTAATGCAAGCATGGCACCGTTTGACACTATTAAATTGAGCCATTTTTACAACAAAAAAAAGGCGCGATTGACAACTATTCAAAATTTTTAAAATGAACGTCTTGAAATGCTAACAATTTCCACCTCTTACGATAATAATAGCCACCTGCTTCCAATTTTTGACGCAACAATTTCAGAGACTTCCTTTATAATGGTTTGTATTTATTTTCTCGAAAACGGGGCGTGGTACAAAAAAATTTGAAGAGGGCATTTTTTTTAGAGATGAATGGAATGGAATAGATAAGGACTAACATACATGTCTAAAGGTCGATTTTTGAGAAAAAATCAATGGCTAAAACCGTATTTCGATATCATTACAGTTCACGGCGCTAGAGGGCGTTTTTCGAATTTCGTCTATTATGAAAATTCCGCATAACTTTTTTGTTTATGACAATACTGAAGTGAAATGAAAACATTCTTAGCGCATTTTTCCAGCCTGAATTCAATGGCGTGCTTGGTTTTTTGCTATAGACTGCCGTTTTGTCAAAAATTGACATAACTTTTTTATTTTAAATGGAAATCATAGTCGGCTATGACTTTAAAAAATTCTCCATTTTAAAGCATTTTCATTGATATCAGTATGTCTATAGTTACTTTCAAAAATAAGTGAAATCGATTAAAGCGAATCGAAATAAGCGAAATTAGATTTTTTGTCTTTATATTCAAGTTGGCTTTGGAATCAGCTGAGAAGTAATATTATTTATTTCGTATGCTTCCATGGCAACAGTTGAATGCGTCAAGTTATTGCGTTTTAATTTTTGCGTAAGTTTTTAGTTTTTAATGTTGATTTGGTACTTATTTTACAAGTAAAAATGATTGATAACTATGAAAAATATGACATGATAAAGTGTTTTATATTGTCAAACGAAAACTCACAAGAAGCCAGTGAGTTATACTTCCATACGTATCCCGAGCGACATCAACCAGATAAAAGACTGTTTAAGCAGTTGAAAATGAATTTACAGAACTATGGAAGCTTCATAAAGTGTAGACCAAAACAGTACAATTTAAATGAAGACAACGAAATTCAAGAACTAAACGTAGTTGGAGAAGTTTTAGAACATTCAAACATTTCGCTGAGGACAATTGCTGGTCGAACGGGTGTTAAAAAAACCAAGGTGTTCACCACTCTTCAAAAACACAAATTTAAACCTTATCGTACAAGGAAGGTACATCAGCTTCAACATGGAGACGCCGCCAGACGATTAACATTTTGCAATTGGTTTGTTGATAGATGTAATACCGATATAAATTTTCTCTTGAGTGTTATTTGGTCTGACGAAGCTAAAATCGACAGTTCCGGCATATTTAATAGATATAATTCTTATCAGTGGTGCATGGAGAATCCTCACATGACCGTTTCTCAAAACCGACAGGGTCGGTTTGGCTTTAATGTATGGGTAGCTATATTTAGAGGTAGATTTGTGGGTCCTCACTTTTACGACGGAAATCTAACAGCAGAAATTTACGTATATATTTTACGCACGTACCTGTTACCGTTTTGTGAAGACTTACCGCTTGCCGTTAGTATGAATATCTTTTATCAGCAAGATGGTTGCCCTTCTCACAATGCTCGCATGACTAGCCAACTATTAAACCAGGAATTTGGAGAACGATGGATGGGAACAAACGGTCCTATCCGATGGCCTGCTAGATCTTGTGACCTTACTCCGTTAGATTTTTTCCGTTAGACTCGTCAAGCCTGTAGAATGGTCAGTCCCGTCGAATTAGTAAATAGTTCTCGTTCAGTACGAAAACGATGTTTACAATGCATTCAACAAAGAGGTGCACAGTTTGAACATTTACGTTAATAGCAAATTATTATAATAGGCCAGTTTAGTAAATACTTGTTGTTGCTTTGAAATATTAAAACTAGTCACTTTGTTTAGATACTTTTAGTTGTGTAAAAATAATAGAAAAATAAACTGTTACCTACCTTGCAGTCACTGTGAAAGCTAACTTTATATTTTAGTTGTTGTCGTGGAAGCACACAAAATAAATAATATTACTTTGACAGCTGATCCGAAATCCAACTTGAATATAAACACAAAAAATCGAATATTTCACTTATTTTTGAAAACAACTAAGACATACTTATATCATTGAAAATGCTTTAAAATGGAGAATTTTTTAGAGTCATAGCCGACTATGATTTCTGTTTAAAATAAAAAAGTTATGTCGATTTTTGACAAAACGGTAGTCTATAGCAAAAAACCAAGCACGCCACTGAATTCAGATGGAAAAAATGCCCTAAGAATGTTTTTGTTTCACTTCAATAGTGTCATAAACAAAAGAGTTATGAGGAATTTTCAAAATAGACAAAATTCGAAAAACGCTTTCTAGGGCCGTGGACTGTAATGATATCGAAATACGGTTTTTGCCATTAAATTTTTCTCAAAAATCGACCCCTAGACATGTATGTTAGTTTTTCCCTATCTAGCCGAGAAATGGGTTTTTTCTGTCAAAACACTCCAAATCCGAACACCCTGTACATAATAAATGGAAACAGGTCAAACTTTAATGCTGTTCTCAGACTACTTAAAATGGCGGTGTAGCAATGATTTTTTTTAATTTACTCATATACCGTGCGTCGAACTAAAAAATCTGAAGAGGGGTTATTTCTTCAGATATGGATGGGGATTGAAAAATTAAATTTCATTTTTCGAAAAACCAGTGGCATATAATTTTTTCTTCAAATAATATGCGTCAACGTGCTGGTACGCACGCCACTGGCGGAAACAAAAATAATTTATTTATTGCAAAGTGTGCGCCTTTCATAGCAGTCAAAACATACCTAATTTCATTAAAATATCTCTTACCTTTTCGGATTAATCAAGACATATGCATTTTCAAATTCTAACTTCATCACCCTGCAACTTTTTAACGAAGCTCGATAGGCAACACAACTGTATGACAAGCCCCCCTTAAAATTGACCAAAGAATATGAGATTTCATTTTCGTCCTCCCATTATGAATCACCCTGTATACTACTTAGCCCTGCCTCCTCCCACTCCATTGGTCAATGTCCACCGTTGGCTTACTGAAGACGCCAGGATTGCCTCCAACGAAAACAGCTTTCTTAAACTTTTCTTTGAGAGGAAATTCTTTCAAAAAATGTGTGTCTGAGAAGTTGTTCTAAATATTGTTGTTATCCATATAACAAAATCTCCATATAACATAATACATAAATAAAACGAACTAGATGACATATAATTTCAAAAATGTATTATAATTTGTTACACAAGGTACGACTCCTCGACACAAATGCCATCGGCTTCGCAGAAGCCGTCTTCACAAAAACATCCAAACATGATGTACAGAGGACAGATAGTTGAGTTGCATTGGTTGGAACAATCATTGCCGCCTGTGCAAAGTCTGTGGGGCCCCACGCATGATGTTTCATTGCATGTGGGCAATACAACGGGTCCAGGAGCTAGAGGAATACTTATTTCTTGAGAAACCATACCTAAAAAAGAACCATACCTTGTTATGTGTTAAACAAAAGAGATTTCTTGCGTTTTCTATGTACTATTTTGCCCACATCCATGAGCCATATACAAAAAATTGAACTCAGAATCTCCCGCATGCATTGCCAATCGGCTACCAAAGAGTTACAGGCTTTTGCATGCGGAATAAAATAATGTAGGGCACTTTCATAACTGTTCGGGATCGGTTCGGATCACTCTTCAGAAATGGTGAAACTGATTCCTATATCAGATTTTCAAGCAGCAGAACTGGTGATCGATACCAGGCCAATCATTCTGATCGGCTGATAATAGTCAACCGGATTCGGTTCGCAGTTTCCGAAAAGGGCTATAATGTCTAATTGAATGATCTGAGAGTTTGTTCAAAGCCATCGTACGAAATAAATTAATTGGTTTTGCTAATTTTATCATTTTTTTATAGTCAAATGTGCTACGAAAATACAGGATAAAGTTTATTTTGCCTTGCTGAATAATACAGACCAGGTGTCATTATATCATTGTTGTAATTAGCGTCCTTAAGTTGTAAGTAGTTGGTGAAGTTAGCGGGATTAGGACAAGACGAGGTGCATTATTTGTCCTAATCCCGCTAACTTCACCAACTACTGTCATTATATCTTTAGCTTAGTCAGGCAAATGCATGGCCCTGTGACAATCAATGATTTGTTCTTCCCAACACACGGCTGTGCGTTAGAATTAGTTTTCGAGACTACCATCTCGTGCTTTCAAGAAATAAGTGTTTTCCTAAGGTAATGTAAACTTAGCTGTCCAGCCAATTCATACATAGATACTTATGGAAAATTAAAACTAACATTTTAGTTATCTCAAAAAATCGTGCATTCGGTAGGAATTGACTGGATTTAGATTTGGCGAATAGTTTTACTTACAATCAAAGTAAAGCAGCAGACCCATTATGAAGAGTAAACCTTTCATCTTTATATGCTTTCTGTTAGCTTCACTATTGTTAATTGTGCAAGATGTTAAGAGTTCTAGTAATTACTAATTACATGCTTTAAGTTACACGTTCACTTGCGTCTAAGGTTTTTCCATTCCATAATCAGTAACTTTTTACATATTACCTTACTTTTTTCTAATTAAAAGTGCGATTAACGGAACGTTTAAAATATATTTTTACTGCTATCGTGTTACGTATTATTATTGTATTATCAATGACTATTAACAAAGGCAAGTACAGCATTATTGCGCTTGAGCAGAAAAAAAATATAATAATTGTTTAAATACACATGTGTCGAAAAATGCTCCTTAACTCTGCTAGGCTTCTTTTAAAAGGGAAGCAACAGGATCCTTTTTCCAATTAATGTCTAAACGGTTATAATTACCAATTTCTGCTAACCTGATAACTTGAAATCTTCAGTTTAAACAAAAAATAGACATAACACAACACTAATTTATACTTTAATGTTTTTATATGTATGAATATTTTTATAAAATTGTAGAAATTCACACAATACTCAGATGCTCAATATGTTTGAATTCGTTATGCCGACACTTTTACCTTAAAAGTAAAGAATTAAAGAAATTAACAATTTTTTAATGTTGGAACAGGTTTCAAGTTTTTCAGTCGTCCACCAAGTTGTTGAAAAGAATGATGTAGGTACTGGGTTTAGTATTACGTTTATGTATTAATAATAAAAAAAATCTTTTTAATGTTTAAAATACGAATACCAGTCTGGTGTTCGTATTTTAAACATACTACGTGTGTCTACGAGGCGAAATGCTCCACCCGATTTAGTTAACCTCAACTATAAAGTAAGTTGATTTGCCCCTTAAAGTTGACTCTTACCACTATCAGTAAAACTTAAGTTTGAAGACAAAACACCAGTAATGACGTAGATTGAATTGTTACCAACAATGAAAATACAGCAACCTTTAACCTGGAACTTACTCTCAGGATCGGAATAGACACAAATCGATCGTCCCTTTCTTTCGTATTAAAGTAGTTAATACGTTGGAGCACTTCAGTGGGAATTTTGGTTTAAATCTCATATAAGAAAGAGACAGCTGGGAATCATGACCATAACCCCCTTTATGTTTCCGCCTTAAACTGATCCGAATATTCTTACTCGTCATTTCCGATTCCGAGGTATTTAATAGTTTATAGTTCATTAGCTATAGGGTTTTGTTTATAATTATCGTTATAACGTATTAGTATTTATAAGTATAAACTCGGTTTCACAACTTGTTTTTGTGGTTTCGGGGTGAAACATAGATAAGAGAATTACATTTAGATGTAAGTGTCAAAGTCAATCAACTGAAGTGACGATTATGACAGGCCAAATTTTGCTCCCAAACCAAAGCTGCCACAGCTGACAAGTGACACAGCGCATTCGCATTGCATTTCCATTAGCGATCAACTTAATTATTTACCCACCTGAATCGTAACAATTGTCCATATATAGGTTTTTTTTATCCACAGGTAATGTCTACTATATCAAATAAATATTCATCTAGTAGACTGTGTGAATATTACATAACTTTCCAGCCAGCTAGATGAATATCAATTTGAAATGGCCTTAATTTCAAAAACCACTTAATTACCTGCTCTATTAAAAGAATAAACTGTTATGTACGACAACCCTTTATTAAAACATTAAAATACACCAACATTGACGCCTTATTATATACAACTTACGTTTTTATATAACTTAAAAGGGAAAAAAGATCTATTTAAATTGTATTATCAGCAAATAAACACATAAACATCTAAAAATAACACCTAAAATTATTCTCTGTGTCCGACTGAATTATCAGGAACAAAGTGTTTTCTTTTTGGGCTTTTCTAAAAAAAGAAACATACACATTAAGAAGAAATAAATATAAAATATTGTGATTTTGTGATATTAATAGTTTTACGTCCCTAACACTTGACTTGATAGTTACACAATGTGTTTCCATATTGCAAAAAATAAAATGAGTAGATGTTGTTTGACTTTTAGTTCAAAATTATCTACTGTAACGGGCAAAGTCAAGAAATGTTTATCAATTTTCTGTAATGAAAGTTCAGCCATTTATTGGAGAATATCGGGGAGGGCTTTGTTTTCCCCCAAGATGCTGCGGACATATCGAAAAATCTATTGAGTGCGTCAAATTCAAATTTTGAGGAATGATTTTTATTATCAAAATGCTTAAACTTCACAGTAAAATGTTCCATTTAGGGCCATTTGCACACCTTTCCCAAAGTGTTGATCTAAGGCGGAAGTTCAAATTTCCCATATATAATGCACTGATGTCACTCGATCTGTCACGTACTAAATTTTTTAAGAAAAGGTGTCCAAACGGCCCTTAACTATGTTTATACCAAGCAAATTTAGGTTAACCTAAAGTTAAGGACCCCTCAACCATAGTTATAAGCATGAGTAACCATGGTAGGGCCTTAAGTGGGCCAATAAAGGAAGCCTTAACTAGATGCACTTAAAAATTGCTTGGTGCAAATGGCCCATAAAGCATTATTCTTAAGTAACATAAAGGACACAGACACAATTAAAAACTTAAGCAATAGGTTTTATGTTTCAAGGGTTTTCTTAAACTGATTGGCCAAAATATTGCTCTTGACCAACTGAATGAGGAAAAATGCATAAAACTTATTACTTAAGTTTTTAATTCTGTCTATGCCCTTAGTTAACAAAAAGTTGTGTCAAAAAATCGTGACTTTTTGTTATGATGGATTCATCAAGAAAAGATAAAATGATTTGAAATAATTTGTCTATCCAGATTACAAGTAGTCGGTCCATTTTTTAAAAGTTTAAGTAATAACAAATAAAGATATGTTTGTCCTTAAGTTATTGTAGAAGTAGAGTGTTCTACAGCCATTAAGAATCACTTTTACATCTCAAGGGTAAACTTAAAGTAAAGTAAAGTTAAACGAAAGAAAATTTAAGTTTAAGCCCATGGTGAGATATGGTTTAGCCATATTCTGCACCTCCAGAGCTGTACAAGGGTACAGGCTCAAACAGGGTAGCGAGACCCAAAACTCTTTAGGGGGATTGAAATCTTCATCAGTCAGGAGCTCCACTTTGAAAACTCTGCACATTCAGCGTCAAACTGCTGGGGATAAACAAAATTATATCAAGTCCTTCCTTGCAGAAAGTCCCATGGACATATTGTGCATAATGGAACATTGGATGAATGAACAGAAAAATAGGCATTGCATAGCTGTTAGGCCATATGATGACTGCTCACTACTGCTGTAGTAACATAGGTAATAAAGTAATAAAGTAAATTGAGGAAGAAACGATGTAATATTTTCGAACTTGACATTGAAGTGTGGCCTTTTAAAAATTTAACAAAGGAGAAACAGAAATTAGACCTCTAACAGAAGTCCTTTTACTTTGGGCATGTTTGTACTGTTTCCAGACCTGGTTAACCACCTGGTAAATAACTGATTTGACATTTGATATACGAAGGTTCCTGAAAACCTGGTTATTTTCGGAACAAAATTAATTATCACCACTACCATCAGTGACTAGCTGTCATACAATCTTAAAGAAAAAGAAAGAAAACAGGATACAGGGTTCTCTTTTCAGCAACAAATGGTTTACTCTTGGGTTTACTATTTTTATATTTGAGACCTGATATCTAATAAACCATGAAAAACAATCCAAATTTCATAAACAGTTAAAAAAAAACAGACAATGTTGACAGATTAACTGAGAAAACCGAAGACTGATGTTTGGTAGCTTCAGAGACACTCTTGACGTACCATTTTCAGAAGCACCATTCCATATATAACTGGTTTTCAGGATTCACAGGATTACCATAAATAACAGAACATCTAATCATAACCGCGGTTGCAAATGGTTCACCTGTTTTGATTAGGTACGTCATCATTTTCTGTAAACATTTCAAAGCTTGCTAAATGAAGTTTTATATTGAACACCCCATACATGTGGGAACAATTTTAAAGAGTAGGAAATTTTTTTGTTTTTTAATAAATATTGCCCCTGTACTTAAAGTTGGGACGCAAAAAAGAGGTTTCCTACTTATGTACCTAAACATATTTGACCTTTGTTATTTTTAATTAAAACAAACTGTTTTTTTTGCAAATTTTATAGTATTTGAAATCATGTATAACAGGATTACTTTCATATTTCATTAGCTATATGCAATTATGACATGATTTTTAATAGCAATTTTGATTAGAAAAATGAGTGTTGCACTGAGACAACAACAGTGCACTTCCAGTCTCTTCAAATAATAGCCCCAATACATTCTCATTAAAACATGAGATTGCACTAAGATCAAACTAAAAAAAAAATAGCTACTAGAGTTCATGCTGAAAATGTTGCACTGTGCAAAACTCACTGCATCACTTTTCCAATAAAACATACCAAACTGCACAAATGTTACCAATCATCAGACATAAAAATTGCTCTAGTTTTACAATAGGGTCTCTAATAATTGAAAAAGCTTAAAGCTAAAATATGATCTTTATGTTCTATAATTATAATTATTTAGAAGTGACTCTGCCCCTTAGAAGTCTTAAAAAAATATAGGGAGAAAATACAGCTGCCTCCTAGTTAACTGTTGGGGCAGAGGCAACTCACATTTATTAAACAGGACATTGGAGTATATACTTTGCCTTTACATTGCAAAAGGAAAAAGGGGGTTCTTTCTTTGAAGGATTAGTATGAGGATTTTGCGTTATTTTAATTACCTAAAAAAGAAGTGTCTCGGCGCCACTCTCTATGGGTTTATGTGGTAGAGGGGCCACAGAAGAAATGCCTAAGGGCTAAGCCTTTAAACAGTGGAGAATGACTCCCAGGATATGTTGTTTTATTCTTAGAGGTGAAAGTCACACAACACGCATTCAGTCCACCAACAGATTCAAAGATTTAGTAATCAAGATCGATAATTTATTATCACAGTATTTCCAACTAGGCAGATAAGAAACTCTTGAACTTTATAATAAATCTACAGAAAGTCTAATTCGGAAAGAAAAGGGTATGGGTGAGGAAATCGGAGGAGAATATAAATGATAACGGTACGGAATGGGGCCCTACTATCAAATGGCTAAACTACTAATTTGTAATACTTGAATAACCCGTTAATGCTTCGCTAATTTTAGTTCCGACGGTGTGAGTTTGAGGAGCCCTACTAATGCCAGGCACCCGTGTAATGATTGTATGTGGGGCCCTACTACTGCCAGACACCCGTGTAATGATTGAATGTGTATATGGGGTCCTACTACTGCCAGACACCCATATAGTGAATGTTTTAGGAGCCCTACTAATGCCAGACTCCCGTGTAGTGATTGTGTGTGTGTGTGGGGCCCTACTACACTGCCAGACACCTGTATAGTGAATGTTTTAGGAGCCCTACTAATGCCAGGCACCTGTGTAATGTTTGTATGTGGGGCCCTACTACTGCCAGACACCCATGTAGTGAATGTTTGAGGAGTCCTACTAATGCCAGACCCCCGTGTAGTTAAACGGTTTTCCTTACTTTTAACTCTTTAGAGAGCTCTTTATTTTTCAACTGCTAGCAATGGAATCTGTTTCAGCTGTCATGCCCCCGTCTTTTATATCCGTTCAACAATCCTAACAAGCCTACTGACTAATTTCTAGAAACTGGTCCTGTATTATCGGGTAAGGTTGCCAAACTATTTTAATCCAACTACACAGGTTTAGCATTTGACAAACGACTGAAATTTAAAACATTGAAATACTAAATAACCAAAAACTATTAACCTTCTAATCTTTTATTTGACACCATATAGGTTACATGTAAACTGAACTAGTTACATTTCCTTATTAAAAACCATTCCTCGGTCTCCTCTGAAAGATAAATTTTAGTAACTTTATTACAACATGTAAAGCCTAATGAAGAAGCCACAACTTATTATAGAGACAGAGTCAGGGTCCAGGGACAAAGTTATAGCAAATTTAAATCTCCACATTTGCATTCAAACTGTGGACCTTTTTTCATGCATCTTGTTAATAACTTTATAGACTATAGACTCAGCCTACCACAAAAAAGCATTCAATTTTTTTTTAATTAGTTCTCTATGCATGTATAATGTGTACTACTAGGAAAGTAACCAAATTCTCCGAGAAATTGCATGGAAAGTAAGTAGAAATTTCTATTATTAATTGATAAAGTTGCAGTTACTAAAACAAAAAAAAATCATCTATTGTACTTACTTTAATCTTGCCTCTATATTTTTGTGAACAGTCCAACCCTTTGAGAAACAGCATGGCAGAGACAACCAAATTTTAAAGTGGACTATTCTGTTTGCTATTGACTTATCAATCCATGTTAATTATAGCTTTACAGTCCCTTCTTGCTTGCATAGAAGTAGTTCTTTGAATCACAATCACCAATACCTACACAAAACAAAACTGTTTTTCAAATTACAATTATGCATAATATTATGCATGAGATTAGCTTTAGTGGTTACTGCTTCAAACCTACTTACATTGCTACACTGGACATTGCTTTGACATTTTTTTAATTCTTAAGGAGGATCTGGGTTACTGTGGCGGGATCTCCCGCCAAATTTGATTTTTGTGCCTTGTTCAAATCAATGTTTCAATCAACCACGTAACGGCTTCGCTTAGGGCCCCTTATAGAGTGTGTACCGGGCCCCCCGCCGTAGCGGGGCTCGGCGGTATGGTTGATAAGCCACTGCCTCTGCCCCTCTTATTTTCTAGGTAGGAACATCACCATTACCCACATATCACACCAAACCACTTAATAACGTTATACACCCGAAAATTTTGTATTAAATTTATATTTAAAACCAGAAATAAACTAAAAGATTATAATATTCATAAATACAAAAACGACGCCATTTTTGCGATATAGTGATGTGCATAAATGCGATACAAACAAATCGAATCGAGTTCGGCATTTCGGCTGTTTCCGCGTAGAAATCGCCGAAATCGGCCAACACCGGCACTTTTTAGATGGGGTGGGGGCTTGGGAGTTTTTTTTGAAATGTCTAATTTCCTCCTTCAGAGCCCCCTATGTCAGTTTTTCATCTATTTGGATAATTTATGGGGTGAAAGATTGAATGTCAACTGTCTAAACTGTCAATAATAGGCATTTTCCACAGAATCTCTCCCTTTAAACCACCAGTGGAACTAGAACTCAGCCTCCGTCTGTTTAAAAGCTACACTGGAGCAAAGGGGCCCTTCACCACATTAATCCGAAGGGTGGCGCCTGAGTTAGTCGAGGAAGATCATTGACGCAGCACGAGAGCAGACGTTCTCATCGACACCAGCTTAATAACAACTATTGTTAAACCAAGGAAACGGCGCTACAATATGAATGTAAGGATGAGAATAGTCTCAGACCCGAGCAGGGACCGTTCTGCTTTCAGATATAAAAAAAGACAGTGTAACGTAAAAACCTGAAACCACAGTATCGAAATATTTCTCGAGGAGAAAATATGGATGTGATCACCGAGAATGAAGAGCATCCGATATAAGAGTGAGTTGGGTATATTATCTGAAGAGAGCTGAATTGATAATAGAACTCACTAAGTTTGGACTAGACACAGTTGGGACATTGGAGGTCTTAAGAGAGCGACTGACCAGTTTCCTTAGAGATGGCAAGACTGTAACTGTTCCAGAGGTACACGCTTCGTTCCCAACGACATCTACAACAATGACGATGAATGTTTCGACAACAATGGAGAATGCAACGTTGCCGTCGTTACATAATTGTTCGCCAATCTGCCATTCCGTCATGTCGCAAAGTGCACCGAAATCCGATTGGTTGACGAATCCTGCTGCACCGCTGAAGGTTCATAAGTGGGGTGTGACATTCAATGCTTGGAATGACCCGGTTGTATTTATTAAACGATTACAAGAGATATGCGCAACGCAGAGGCCGAGTCTGGATAGACTATTGGTTCAAATGCCTGAGTTATTACAAGGAGAAGCTTCACTTTGGCACCGAAACAACCGGCACCGTTAGAAACACTGGTTTGATTTCCTACCAGAGTTCAAAATTTTGTATTTTCTCATGAATTATGTCGAGGATTTGGAAGTAGAAATTAGCCGCAGAGTTCAAAGGTCGAACGAGACTACCAGCCGATACGTCACAGATCTGCAAACACTCGTGAGAAGTCACGGTACTATTGGACCCGAAGAATAGTTAAGATGGCTGTATCGAAATCTACTTCCTGAGTATAGGCAGTCGATTAAGAGAACCGAGTCAATTAAGGTCGAAGAGGCCCGGGTGGAAGAAGGATATCCTGGCTAAAAAACTTAAGTCAAAGGTATGAAGTGAGCACTACCACATTGTTCCGCCGAGCGGTAGACAAGGTTCAGATAGCGCTGATGATTCCCAACGTCCGAAGAGGACAGGGCACCCCAAGAAGAAGAAGAAATCGATTAAGGCAGTCGATTAAGAGAATTGTTGATTTAACAACGTTTCTGGAACAAGTACGAGAAACCAAGTTATTGCTAGAGGAACTAAGGCTCTCAGATCTACGTCATGATAGAAGACCGCACCATCATCCGGAACCGTCTAATAAATAACCAAAGTATCGCAACCTCCCGACTGCAAGAAGAATAGAACAAGACAACGAACAATGCTGAAAGTGTGGAAACGAAGGTCACACACAGAGTAATTGTCCGGAATTGAAGAAACGGAAAACTAGAAAACAATTGTACCGAGTGAAGGTCAGTGCAACGAAATTTTAGGAGATCTTCGAAATGTACAGTCAGTAGTAAGAAACCTATCTTTCAAGACATCCGGACTCGTATGAAGGTCAGAATACAAGACCATACTTTCACAGCCCTATTTGACACTGGTGCCGCCAATCCATACATTGGAAAACTCATAAAAGCTATGTGCCAAGAAAGAAGCATTCGTCCTGTGAATCCTCTTGTCAGCTTGGGTCGTGCAGCGAATGGAAACACCGTCACTATAACCGAAGCTTATGACATACCCATACGATTAAAACTAATGAAGTTAACCGCCACTTTTGAGTATTTTCCCGATCTCACAGTAGATATGATAAGGGGTTGGATATTCTAAGCAAACATCGTTTCTAAGTAGATCTAGGACTAGGCGGGTGAACGGAGAAACTTTATCGACAATTAATCCGTGCAGCTCAGTTAGTGAGATTGAAGAACGACCTAAACTGGTGTTAACCAATAAGGAAGAGCAGTGACTATCGGAGTTCCTAGAGGAAGTTTTATTAAAGTTGAAAATGTAACAGGAACTACGTCACTGATAGCGCACCGCATAGAGCTGACAGATCCAGAACAGATAAAACAACGATATCGACTAAGAAATCCACGAATGCAAAAAATAATTAATAAGGAAGTAGAGCAGATGTTAGAAGAAGATATTGTTGCGAACTCGGGGTTCAATAATTCCAGTGTAACGATTTAATACGAAAACACTATTTATTTATTTCCACAATTACACACGACTACTGAATAACTCATTACTTAACACTTTATAGCCTTCTAATATCGCTTCGTAACTTTAGCTTACTTATAGCTCGACTAAAATACGACGACTCTACTCGGGCGCTCTATGCGCCTTTTATATACAATCCTAAAATTACAGAAAAACCTAGAAAGTTCTTTATAAGAATTCTTGAATAATCTCACATAAAAAAAAACGGTTGTAAACAACTGCCTTCTAGATTAAGCCAGACGAGCAATAAATCACTCGTGTCAGCCATGACGCAGCGCGGATAGGTCGCGAAGCTCCACCAACCAACACGCTCCCATGCATTGCCCCGCCTCCCATGCGGCGTTGCTGCGATCGTAACATTGCCCTCCTCCTAAGTCTGTTCGTCCCGAACAGATAGAGTTCCATGGTATCGTGCTAATCGATCCAAATGAACGACCTTCATCTTTGACCTAGGGGTCCGCTGGATCCTATACACCACATCATTAATCTTCTTTATAATTGTATAAGGTCCTTCCCAATTTTGGCTAAGTTTGGGCGACTTCCCCACCTTTCGCCTCGGATTGTATAGCCACACCAAATCACCATCCTGGAAGCCGCGGGAGTTAGCTAGTAAGTCATATCTTGCTTTGGCTCGATCACTGGATATCCGCAGTTTATTCCTGACTTGCTCATGAACATTGTTCAGCTTCTCCTTAAGCTCCTCCACAAAATTCTCAGAGCTGAGCGACTCTTTTTCTGGTGTTCCATACATCAAATCCGCAGGAAGCCTCATTTCCCTCCCGAACATCACTTTCGCCGGAGTATAACCAGTGGCTTCATGCGTAGAGCCTCGATATGTCATCAACATGAGAGGTAGATGTTGGTCCCAATCACGCTGATGATCTGCCACCATTTTAGGCAGGTAATGTTCCATGGTCCGATTAAATCTCTCTACCATCCCATCCGACTGTGGATGCAAAGGAGTTGTCCTGGTCTTGCGAATTCCGAGAAGTTCCATGACCTTCTGGAAAACAGCCGATTCAAAATTTCGGCCCTGATCAGAATGAAGTTCGAGAGGGACTCCAAATCTGCAGAACATTTCATTTACTAGCACCGTTGCCACAGTCGTTGCTTCTTGATTAGGCAGGGCGTATGCTTCAGGCCATTTAGTGAAGTAATCCATGGCGACCAAGATGTATTTATTGCCCGACTCAGTCTGAGGAAACGGTCCCGCGACATCAATTGCTACCCTCTCGAATGGAGCACCTACAGTGTACTGCACCATTCGGCCGCTTGATCTTGTTCGAGGTCCTTTTGTGGCACAACAAACTTCGCACTTGCGGCACCAAGATTTGACGTCTTCATGATAATTCACCCAGTAGAACCGCTCTTTAATTTTGGCCAAGGTTTTATTGACCCCAAAATGACCTCCACTGGTTCCGTCGTGCATTGCCTGTAGTACGTCCGATTTTCTGCTTCCAGGAACAACCAACTGACTGACTACGGTCTTGCCATCCGGACTCTCCCACGCTCTCTTCAGTAATCCATTTTCTATTTTAAGAGAGTGCCACTGGGCCCATAGCGCCTTCAGGTTTGGACTTTTACCAGCAATTTCTTGCCATTCTGGTCTCTTGTCGTCAGTCTTTGCAGAGAGGATGAGTCCAATATCTGGACCATTCATTTGTTCTTCTCGAAGGGTCTGTGTGGTCCAGCCATCGTTTATTTCTACCGACGTTCTCCTTACCAAAGGAAGTCCCTCACGCTGCTCAGTTCTTTGACAATGCCGACAATCTTCTTTACAAGGCCGTCTAGACAATGCATCGGCATTTCCGTGAGACCTTCCTGGTCGATGTTCAATTTGGAAATCGTACTGCTGCAGGCGCTCTATCCATCTGGCTATTTGACCTTCAGAGTTCTTCATCTGTAATAACCATTTCAAGGCTCCATGGTCAGTCCTAATCAGGAACCTTTTTCCATATAAGTAGCGATGGTAATGTTCGACTGCTTTAACGATGGCCAACAGTTCCTTTCTAGTGACGCAATAGTTTCTTTCTGGCTTATTTAAAGTCTTACTGTAGTATTCGATGACCTTCTCTTGCCCGTTTTGTCTTTGAGAGAGTACTGCACCTAGACCACAGTTACTTGCATCCGTGTCCAAAATAAAGAGTCCGTCCTTTATAGGGTAAGCCAAGATCGGACTAGAACAGAGGGCAGCTTTAAGCCTTGCAAACGCCTGACTGCATTCGTGGTTCCACAAGAACGGTGTTTTCTTTTCCGTTAATCTGTGCAGCGGTTTTGCGATGTCGGCAAATCCCTCTACAAATCTCCTGTAGTAAGTACATAGTCCCAAAAAGCTCCTTACTTCGTGTTTGTCTCGGGGAACTGGCCAATCTTTAATGGCAGATATTTTACTATGGCTAGTTTTAATGCCTTGTTCTGAGATAGTATGCCCCAAGTACTCGACTTGCTTCTGGAACAGGCTGCATTTCTTGTAGTTTAACTTCAGGTGAGCATTCCGTAACTTGTTGAAGATTTCTGTTAAATTCTTCAAGTGCTCGTCGAAATCACGCCCCATGACAATTATGTCATCTAAGTATACCAGGCAAGTTTTCCAAGTCAGCCCCCTCAAGACAAGTTCCATTAGTCGCTCGAAAGTTGATGGAGCATTGCACAATCCAAAAGGCATAACAGTGAATTGGTATAGTCCAGAACCAGTAGAAAATGCAGTCTTTTCTTTGTCTTCGGGAGCAATCTTCACTTGCCAGTACCCACTTTTTAAATCTAGAGTGGAAAACCACTTTGATCCCGATAAAGTTGCTAAGGTGTCGTCTATACGTGGCAATGGGTAGCTGTCTTTCTTGGTCACATCATTAAGTTTCCTGTAGTCAACACAGAACCGCGTTGAACCATCTTTCTTTTTAACAAGAACCACAGGCGACGACCATGGACTAGATGATTCTTCTATGACGCCCTCCTTTAACATTTCATTCAGCAAACTATTAACTTCCTGTTGTTTAGCCAGAGGAACCCTTCGTGGATGTTGTCGTATTGGCTGGGCATCTCCTGTGTTGATCTTATGGACAACTAAATCGGTTTGACTGTCGTTGCTCTTGAAGTTAAACATATCAGATTCATCCATAGCAAATTTTATAGCAGACTGAAGTTGTTCCTTTGACAGGTGACTCCACTGTCGCTTAAGAGCATCAATAACTTCTGGGGAAGCTTGGTTAGAAGATTTAATTTTGGATGTCTCTGCTTCGACACAATTGCATACCCATTGTACAGGCTCATAATGGGCAAGAACTGTTCCTTCTTTGAGCTTGATGGTCCTTTCTCCAATATTGGCAACTCGTACTGGCATAGTCTTCTTCGTGTCGGTCAAACTTCGTGCTACCATGATTTCAGTCGTCAAATCCAGGTTAGGTTCTATAAGTCCTATGGACCACCCAGGATCATTTTCAGAAGTCACTGTGATAATTTGTTCTGAATTTGGAGAAATTTTCACATCTTCCACCACCAGTAAACGGATACTAGTTTCCACATTTCCATTGGTTAATGCAAACTCCTCATCTCCAAATGTGAGAATATTCCGTTTGTGGTCATAGGAGAATCCATGTTTCCTGATGAGATCCATTCCCAAAATAAACTCGTCTTTGATCCTGGCAACCAACACTTTATGCCGAACTTCAAGTCTTTCTCCAATAATGATGGTGACATCGGCTTCTCCGTCTATAGGGCAAGACTCTCCAGTGACTGATTTTAACATAATAGGGTTGGGCAATGGTTGTATGGTATATCCGACAAGTTTATCGGGCCTTACAATGGTCACATCTGCTCCGGTATCGATGGTAATCTGGATCTTCTGTTCCTTAATGCGTCCGGCCACTGTGAGACTTTTGCCACCCAAATTATTGACTTTAAAGATCCTGGGGGTCTTAGTGGCCCCGGTCAATTGCCCCCTTGCATTGACCGGAATTAGTTTTCCTGGGACCTAGGGCGGTCTTGATCGCCGCTTGGTCTTCTAAACGACGGCGACGGACTTCTTGCCCTATTACGGCAGTTACTCTTGATGTGACCCAGTCTGCCGCAGTTAAAACATTTTATGCCTCGATTGTCTGTTGATCGAGGGGTCCTTCTCAATAGGGATTGTATATTGACTGCCATATCCTTCATCGCTTTATGTAAACTGGCCATGGATTCGGCCATAGACGTATTCTCCTCTTCATTGCAAGTTGCCATTCTTACACGCGGAGCTGAACTAGATGACACTCGTGACGCCTCGAATTCCAGGGCCCGAACTAGTGCCTCGCTGATATTCCTGGGCCTTACTAGACGTAAGTGGTATCTCATGTCACTATCTCGAACTCCCTCAATGAATCTTTCGGCGGCAAATTGCGTTTGAAAACATTCAGGGGCTGATGGGTATGCCAGGTGAATTAGTCTGTCTATGTCCGCCTCAATTTCTTGTAAGGATTCACCTGACTTCTGTTGTCTCATCCTCAGCTGGGCTTGGAACACGGTTTCTTTGTGCTCGTTTCCAAATCGTAGTTGCAGAGAGTGTACTAAAACGGCATAATTACTTTGATCCGCTGCCGACAGAGATTGGAGTAACTCAGCCGCTTTTCCACGAAGTGCTACCACTAATGATGTAGCTTTCTGGGGCTCGGACCAGCCATTAGCTTTTGCAGCTGCCTCAAATTGGGTTTTATAGATTTCCCAGGCCGTAGTACCGTCATAATCGGGAGGCTTAATTTTAGCGTTGGCTGTGCTAAAACTCTCTGTAGACACGTTGTCGTCCTCAAGTTGTTCCCGGAATTTCTTTTCTAGCTCGAGAACCCTCTGGTTGACAGCTTCGAGTCCCTTGTTGACGCCGTTAATGGATTCGTTAACGGATTCGTTAACGGATTGCATTATTCTTTCTTCCAATTGTTGCTCCCTAGCTGCGAGATGGTTCATTAATTCTTCTTTGAAATGTTGATGACGTTGCTCCTGCACTTGATCACGTCTTTCCTGCTCTTCCTTCTGTTCTAGATAACGTCGCTCCTGTACTCGATCACGTCTTTCTTGTTCCTCTTTTTGTTCCTTATAATGTTTTTCCTGCTCTTCCTTCTGTTCTAGATAACGTCTTTCCTGCTCTTCCTTCTGGTGTTGATAACGTTGCTCCTGTACTTGATCACGTCTTTCTTGTTCCTTATAAAGTTTTTCCTGCTCTTCTTTCTGTTCGTTATAACGTTTCTCCTGTTCTTTCCTCTGTTATTGCATAAGGGACAGCAGGGCGGCGAGCTGATCCTCCATCGCTTGATGCTGGCTTCTGGTCACTGGCATAAACACGTAATGTCCGGCAATGAAGCACTCACTTACAGTTCAGCAATATTAGTCCTCAAATTCCCACTGGAATCGCACTTCTGACACCAATTGTTGCGAACTCGGGGTTCAATAATTCCAGTGTAACGATTTAATACGAAAACACTATTTATTTATTTCCACAATTACACACGACTACTGAATAACTCATTACTTAACACTTTATAGCCTTCTAATATCGCTTCGTAACTTTAGCTTACTTATAGCTCGACTAAAATACGACGACTCTACTCGGGCGCTCTATGCGCCTTTTATATACAATCCTAAAATTACAGAAAAACCTAGAAAGTTCTTTATAAGAATTCTTGAATAATCTCACATAAAAAAAACGGTTGTAAACAACTGCCTTCTAGATTAAGCCAGACGAGCAATAAATCACTCGTGTCAGCCATGACGCAGCGCGGATAGGTCGCGAAGCTCCACCAACCAACACGCTCCCATGCGTTGCCCCGCCTCCCATGCGGCGTTGCTGCGATCGTAACAATATCATAGAACCGTCAATCAGTCCTTGGAGTTCACCTGTGGTGATTGGGCACAAGAAAGATGGAACACGATGATTTTTCATAGATTTTAAAAAGGTGAATAACGTCAGTAAAAAGTATGCTTACCCGCTACCGTAAAACGATGCAATCTTGGACAAACTACGAGCAGTACGCTATATCTCGAGCATAGACCTTAAGCAGGGGTATTGGCAACTTCCACTTAGTAAATATAGTAAACCGATCACCACTTTTACTGTTCCTGGGTATGGATTATTTCAATTCAAGTTAATACCTTTCGGTTTGCAATCAGCCCCAGCAACGATAAAACGATTAATGGACCGCGTAATAGGACCTGAACTGGATCCATTTTGTTTTACCTACTTAAATGACATCATCATGTAGGGAGAAACTTTTGATGAACACTTGGGAAACTTGAGAGAGGTATTCCGCCATTTAAGAGAAGCTAAGGGAGTTCTCTGACATGGAAGCTGAAGAACAGGCCGGTTTTAGGGCCGGTAGATCGACAATCGACCATCTGTTCACTCTTACGCAAGTAATAGAGAAGAAAAGAGCGCTAAACCAGGAAATTCATCTACTCTACGTAGACCTCAAAAAAGCGTATGACAGCGTACCCCAACAAAAACTGTGGGAAGCCCTTGAAAGAACTAATATAAGTTTAACCCTCATCAAGGCGGTCAAGGATTTATACAAAGACAATAAAAGTCAAGTAAAAGCAGGGCTGCTGTCTTTCACCTTCTCTGTTCAAAATCTATCTAGAACAGGTTCTCAGGATATGGAAGAGAAAGTGTCGGGGCATGGGTATACCATTAAGTGAGACAATTCTCTACACTCTGTGTTTTGCCGACGATCAGGTGGTCTTGGCCCAAGAATACGAAGATCTAGAGTACATGACACGAAAACTTATAGAGGAGTACGACAAATGGGGGCTAGAAGTAAACATCACTAAGACAGAGTATATGTGTATTGGCGGAGAACAACAGGATTTGGTACTGGAACAGCAAGTTATAAAGAAATGCAGCAAATACAAATATCTTGGAGTACAGATCAGAAACGACGGAAGTATGGATGAAGAAATAAAACACCGAAACAACCTAGGAAGAACAGCAATCAGGCAACTGAATGGAATACTATGGGATAGGTCAATTTCAAAAAACAACAAGCACAGAGTGTACGATTCCATAGTCAAAACTATAGCATCCTACGGTAGTGAAATATGTCCATTAAAACAGAAGGCTCTCCGCTCACTCGAGGCTATGGAAATGGATTATTGGAGAAGAGCGGCCGGTAAGAGTAGATTAGACAGAGTGAGGAATGAAAGAATTCTTGAGATAATGAAAGTTGAACATCGAATTACTGACGACATCAGAGAAAAACAACTGAGGTGGTACGGGCACGTCCAGAGAATGGGAAACGATAGACTGCCGAAGCAGGTCCTGGAGTGGATGCCAGATGGAAGAAGAAAAAGGGGAAGACCTAGATTGAGTTGGAGAGAGGGAATAACTAAGGACATGAGATCAAGGGGCATAGAAGAAAACCTATGGGAGGACCGAGACAAGTGGAGGCTGGAAATCAGAGGACGTCGAAGAACGTTGTGAACTAATCAATATGAAGATCAATATGAATAACCTGAAGGTGAACCTGTAAAATACCAGTTCGCGCAGGTCGCTGAGGTATTTGGGTCACTTGATTACTTCTGAAGGAATACAAATAGACCCTGAGAAAGGGTCCGCTGTGGAGAAATATCCCGCACCTTGTAACGTACGGAGTGTTCATAGATTCCTGGGAATAGTGTCATGGTACAGGTGCTTTGTGCCAGACTTTTCGAAAATTGCCGCCTCCCTAAACCAACTGCCTAAGAAAGGAATTCGATGGAAATGGATAGATAGACAGCAAGCGTCCTTTGACCATTGAAAAGATGCTTGACCGAAGCCTCAATATTGGCATTTCCGGATTTTTCCAGGCCATTTGGTTTGTAGACCGATGCATTCGAGAATAGGTTAGGTGCAGCATTAATTCAGCACGATGTCGAGAGTGATCATGTGATTGCATATGCAAGCAGAAGTCTAAATCCCAACGAAAATAAGTTTTCAGTAACTGAGAAAGAATGGGGGACAGGGAAAATGAAGGCTTCTAAATCGAGTAGCTGATGCCTTGTCCAGAAACCCCGCATCTCCGGAGGATTCTTTATTCTGGACACAAATGCAAGTAACTGTGGTCTAAGTGCATTACTCTCTCAAAGGCAGAACGGGCAAGAGAAAGTCATCAAGTACTATAATGATAATGAGACATTAAGTAAACCATAAAGAAACTACTTCGTTGCTAGAAAAGAGTGTTAGTCATCGTCAAGGCAGTCGAAAATTACCGTCGGTGGTTATATGGAAAAAAGTTCCTGATTAGAACTGACCATGAAACTTTGAAATGGGTATTACAAATTTGCAAAACCAGGACAACTCTTCTGCATCTTGTAACGTTTGGAAAGGAAAGATGGCATCCGGCGGATTTAATGCATGGAACACTAGAAAAATATTCTATCAACTCTGAGAATTTTGTAGAAGAGCTAAAGAAAATGTTTAACGTCGTTCATGAACAAGTCCGGAATAAACTGCGGAATACCAGTGATCGAGGCAGGGCAAGATATGACTGGCTAGCAAACACCCACTTTTTCCAGGAAGGTGACTTGGTGGGGCTATACAATACACGACGAAAGATGGGGAAGTCGCCCAAACTTAGCCAAAATTTGGAAGGCCCTTGAAAAGTTATAAAGAAGATTAACGACATGGTCTACAGGATGCAGCAGACCCAAAGGTCAAACATGAAGGTTGTGCATCTGGATCGATTAGCAAAATATTGTAAAACTCTGTCTGTTCGAGACGAATAGCCGTAAGAGAAGGATAATGTAAAGGGTTGGTGCAGGCGATCGTCGGTCGTTCCCGGGCGACAATTACTACCTTGTTTGTTGGTTGTTAAGGAATATTCTATGTTATAAGCTTTAAGTATAAAAGGCAGGGACCCCTGCGGGTCTAGTTAGTCTAATTTATACTCTAGTCTAAGTAAGTTAAAAAAACAAAGCGATAATAAAGGGTGTTCAGAAATAAATTTTGTTTTTTGGTAAATCTTTACTAGTCATCATTATACATTAGGTAGGATTTTGACTGAAAGATCAAACCAGTCCACCAAAAAGATTGTCAAAATAGAAAGTTGAACGAAAGATGCATTTCTTTCTTTTTCCCTAACCCTTACACCAAAGGTATACCCTTGATTTTTTTCTTAATATTATTAAGTACTCATAATAACTGAATAGTTGTTTTATTTAATTATTTTTTTGACACTTGTTCAAATCCCAGACACATTTCTGATCCACTCTCGATGTTCTGGAAGACCCACTCGGACGTATACTCCCGGAAATTCTCCGCAGTGTCTTATTGACCAGGATACTATTCCATACTGAATTCCATCGATCACGAAGGGACTTCCTGAATCACCCTGATATTGAAAAAAAGTAATTAGTTATTATCCCTAGTAAAGTCATTTGCTTAAACATTTTTATAGAAGGATGTGATGGGATCACCGTTGATACCGACAAAGCAAGATGTAGAACTGAATTTAAAAGTTACGTTAAGTTGATAGTTTTCAGGAAACTGGCTTCAATAATGGGACTGAATGGATTCATTCTCTAAAAATTACATCTTGTAAGGGACTACCTAATAATGTTTGCTTAACTCTGTTCCGTTACAAATTAATAATTAACAAATATAAAGCAAGAAAGGTGCACTGCGTATGACTTTTCTGTTATCATTTCTGATACAAAATCACAGATTTTAACAGACTTTTTATAGTAGAATTCTATTGAAAAGGCGGAGACCACCTCAGGACCTTCAGAAATCTACATAGATGTCTTGGACATATTTTTGATACGTTTCTGAAGAATGATTTGTCTCCTTGTGGGAGTAGGAATCAGAAATTTTTTAGTTTGATAGTTCTGAATTGCATATAGAAAGCCTAAAATGTAAAACACAGAAAGAGTCATCACTGTTTCCATATCCATCACAAGATTCTCACGCTTCCTGCTGTGAAATTGATAACTAAAGAGAGGTATGAGATAGGTATTTTGACAGCTTACCGCACACTGCCCTTTATTCGGATCGTCGGTGCAAAAGAATCCGTTAGAATCAAAATAAACCATATCACCGTCGGCCACATGGTCTATTCGTTCCGAGCACTCCTCATTTGGCAACGCTGTTAAATTAACTTTTTGCAGATTCACCATAGGGTAGCCGTTTGTTATGTTGGATCCCCATCCTGATAATATGCCTTCAACTCCACCTTCAGCAGGAATATCATCGTTTTCGGCTAACCGTATTGGTTGAGCATTGACACTGAATGGAATTTCTTCTTCAAGCTTCAAAAATAGTAAATAAATTGACAAACATAAAAAAAAAAATTGTCTTAAACCGGAGTAAGTATGCTCGTTGACTTGGTCTTGTCTTGTGAAGACTCCGAGTATATGAATATTCAAAACTTTGATAATTACATAAATTTTGAAATTTTAATATTACTTGTTACCTCAAGCAGACCAACGTCATATGAGGAAAGTCCACTAATAAAATTCAAACTATAGTTTGTGTGTCTATGCTGAGCTTTGACTTTTATAATTGTGGTTGGATCGTCGAGTGAATTGCGACAGTCGTGGAGGGTTGTGGTGTTGTATACCACCGAGTATCCACCATATCTTTAATATATGTACTGGTTAGTTAAGTTTCTAGGCTATGCTCAGTCAATACATACTCTCCAAGAGAATTTTCATCAATGCAATGTCCAGCTGTTAGTATCCACTTTGATCCAATTATTGTCCCCCCGCAAATTAAGCAGTTAGTGGAAGATCGCACTTCGACCTAAATAAGTTAAATTATGAGAACTGAGAATTGAATAATAATTACTTAAGGATGCAAATGTGATAAGTAATTCTTTATTGCGTGAGCTGCTTCAAGAAACGAGTGAATCTCTTAAAATATTTTTTACTATTTTACTAATCTGAATTTAATTAATTTAAATTAGTAATTCGTAGCAAGTGATTTGGGATAATAAATGATTTTGTAATGCCTTTGCAATAAAATATCACGTTTTTTGGCAAAATTAGTTGAAATTGGTTCTCAAAGCTAAAATTATTTTAAAAACGATTTACCATATACGGAAACTCGCCGTCTGCTGCGTCTTCGCCATTTATGACTTGGAGTGGTGAGGACCTTGCTAACCCTACAAATCAATGAAGTTTTTTGAACAGCACGAAGTTTAAAGTCAAAAAGTGTTAAATTAGGAAAGTATAATATCTTGTTTATATGGTTTACATACAGACTTCTATTCATTATACACAAATAATAACAAAAATCAAATTGTGGAACTTACCTTTTTGATAGAAATAAACCGTAAATACGGTAATCAGTAAAAATGTACTCTTCATCATGACTTTAGATTTCCAATGTTTAATAAGATGTGCTTCTTTACGTCAAATATCAAGACTAACTTGATGTTATCTGGTGACTGATTTATATTAAAGTCATTGAAACACTCGAAAATAGATTATCTACTTTCTTTTCTTTCATTAATGATTATTGTTATCCAAAGGTTAAAAATTGTGATTTTTTCCAAGATGTACACACATGAAAATTGGTAAAAGTAACTCCGATTACGTACAAGGTTAAGATTAAATTTGCTTAAAGGGGAAAATAGAGGGTGGTTGAAACGTTTTATTCTTAATAAAAAGGGCAATAGCAAAATGAAAGCACTGTGTGATGTGTGTGGTCATATATTAATAATAAAACAAATAAAACAATATACAATGGTTACCCATCCGGGTGGTGAGTGGTCTGATAATGGTGTAATATTAAATGGTGACCAAAAGCTCCGTTAAGCGAACACTTGCTGTTGCCAACAAATTGAAGTTGTGAAGTGGTCAGATAAAGCTTGGCTGTAATAGGTGCAGGTGCGCCACCTGTTGCTCAAGGGCTCAACAGGGTGCCTCCAAGATAAAAGGGAAACCTCAATAAATTAAGACCACAGCCAGGGTTTGTTCCAAAATACGAGTGGCCGTACGTAATGAGGCAAAATAAAGTCAGCCAAATTTTACCAAAATAAAAAGTTTACAAAAATAAATAAAGTTTTACAAAGACTAATATACAGTCATTGTACTAGGGGTGTTGGGGTAATAACAGTCTTGTCATATGGTCAGTTTCACTAGAGATGTGGATCTAGATGTCTCGGAGTGGCTCAGTGACATTAGTCCTAAGTTGGCTCGATGGCCGCTACGATGATAGCATGATAGCATGACAGCAGTAACAGGGACAACCACAGAAATACTGTGCGCAGGCCCAAGGAGGAGTCACAAGTAGTTGGATCAGTGGTACAGGTTAGTACCGGTAGCACTTTACATTATACTGCATCAATGCAAGACTTATATAATCTCCCTAATTGCCGAAGATAATTGTATATCCTTATTTTTTATCTTTGTATTAAATTTTTTACCAACTATCGAAGCATTATTTTTCAAAATCCGTCACATCGACCCTTAGACAATGTAAATTCATCAAATTACAAGTATGTAACAGCCAGATAAGATCAAATTATACTCGATATCTCACTTAAAGCATTAGCTGTTGAGCTAGCTACCCAAAAACGTCATGGAAAGATTAGTTTTAGCGACTGCCGTTCTTATGTTTTATTTTCCTCAAAGAGGTAAGCTTGAATTATCTGATTTATATTATTATTTGTGTTTATTCTCTTTGGGTAGAGATGTGAGGATCAAAAGTTTCTTATTAACAATCTGAACCGTTTTTCAGCTCTTTCCAATAGGCCTTGTATTTCGTAATGTTAAAAGCTCATAACTCATTATTTGCAGGAGTAGCAAGATCGTCACAACTACAAGTCATAAATGGCGAAGACGCAATTGATGGAGAGTTTCCGTACATGGTAAGAATTTTAGTATAATATAATACAATTTAATACAGTTTTACATTGCTTCACGCAAATCTATACAGGTCGAAGTGCGATCTGCAACTAATTGCTTGATATGCGGGGGATCAATTATCGGATCAAAGTGGATACTAACAGCAGGGTACTGCATTGACGACCGCGCTATTGGAGAGTACGTATTATTTGAAAATCTCTCAAAATGAATTAAAATAATAAATAAATGACTTGCAGTAGCGGGGGATATTCGGTAGTATATAATACCACAACTCTACATGATTGTCACAATTCAGAGAACGATACTACCACAATTATAAATGTTAAAGCTCAATACAGACACGCAAACTACAGTCTGAATTTTCTTAGTAGATTTTCTACACATGACATTGGCCTGCTTGAGGTAACTGAGATTGAATCAAATGTTCAAGCGTATTTTAATAAGTCTATGTACCTAAACAGGGTGATCCGCAGGCTCAGGAACCTGCATCGATCGATCTTTGAAACACTATTTCTAGTCAAAATTGGAATTTTTTTTTTAAAGGTACTAAACTCGCTGAGCCAACTCACATAAAATATTTCTTATCAACGGCATCTTTGTTTTTGCAAAGAGAGTGAACCAATATTGATTCTTGATACTAGAAAGTTCTCGTGTTTCGGTTTGGTTAGATACCGTAACGCTATTTGACATATACTCATGCGCATTTGGACAAATCTCTAACGTTACGGTATTATCGTTAGCGAGACCCGTTACCTAACAAGTGTTAGCGTAAAGGACACGGTAACCCTATTAAGGGTCAAAATTGCCAACTGTCATTTTAATAACAAAAAAAAAATGAAAATAGTTCGGATGGTTGATGGTTCTTCTAGTCAAACAAGGACTGGGTTATGGTTAGTAAATGATTTCCGTTTTACCGTTTTTAAAATTGTTGAATAAGTTAGAAGAAAACTGAGAAAGTATGTTGCTGAGTGAAAACAAGAAAAGAGTGCGATTTTCAGCAGAGGATGATGTAAACTTACTAAGGTAAGTTCTATCCATCAATCCTTTTGATGACCCAACAAGGTGGCCTGCAGGTCAAGCGGTCCTAGAAGAAATAAGGAGAAAAAAATTTTCATGTAATGAAGAGGTTTATAGAAAAAGATGAGAGAAATAAAATGAAGTAAGTTTTACTTTGTTTTGTACCCACCTTAAATATACTATACATTTCTATGCATTTTTAGGACAGGTATCGAAGGGGAAAACAAAGAATATTATCATCTTCTACAGCAGATTAAAGATTTAATAAAAGATTGCAAGAACACTATGAAAAAAACTGCTTCTTTAAATTTGAAGTCAAGTTATGTGAAAGAATCGATGGAAAAAGGAAAGATTTTAAGAAAAAGCTTTTTGGATCAATTTGAAATACATTCTTGCAATCCAGGTTAGTTCAGGTGTAGAAGCTGCATTCTCTGTATTAATAACTATTTATGAAATCAATTCGAAAAAGCACTATTTTGGGTAACAAGCAGATTCTTTGGAACAAGCCTAGCAGACTCAGCATAAACACTCAAGATAACTCCTAACTCTTTGAGGCGGAAAATTCATTTTTTATTACTTACTTTTGGGTGAAGCCTCATACACTTTTGGGCCCGATTCGTTCGTTGTTGGAGAAGGAATTTCGCACTACTCATACTAAAATTACTGCGAATAACAATTTACCCTAGAAAGGGCTCGGACGAATCGACCTAGTTAACGTTTCGGCAACTTGTCTGCTGCCTTCTTCAGAACTATCTAAAAAATAAAGCTTTAGAAACTATGAATTACAAAAAATTATACCTATTGATGTGTTTGGTCTTTGAGTATTTGTGTGTGATATTCTGAGAATCGCTTTTTGCTTTTGACATGAAAATGTCATTTGATAAAAATTGTCATTATTACGAAAGGTACCTTTAAAATGTACTAGTTAGTACCTAATATAATTTGTTCTATCTACGTGTAAAATAAGTATAATGTAAATGTTATTATTAATTTATATGTAAGTTACCATTTTGAACTTCTTGTTCTAACATAGGTAACCATGTGTTATCTATGTATGCTGAACAAGAAGCCACACAATGATCTTTGTTAAGTAAAATATATGCACTTTCTTTGATTTTACGCTTCTTTGATAATGGTTCTTTGGATACGATACTAGTATCGTTCCATTTTATTCCATTACCATTATCAAAGGCGTGTTGGCATATATTTGACTTTTCAAAATCTCTGTTTTTTATGTAATTTTGATGTTCTTTTATTCTCTTTTTTAGAGGTCTAGAAGTTTCGCCTATATAAATTTTCTCGCATTCGCAAGGAATTTTATATATAACGTTTTTTGTGTATTCGTTTTCATTGTGTGGTTCAGTTTTTGTCAGTTGTGCACGTAATGTATTTTGTGTTCTAAAAACTGTTCTAATGTTGTATTTGTTACCTAATCGTTTAATTTTGTCTGATAACCCTTTGATATATGATATAAAAAGGTTTGTAATATGTCTATTTTGATTTTGCCTTATATTTGGCTGTTCGAATTGATTAAAGCATTTATTAATGAAATAATCTGGATAATTGTTATTAAGTAAAACATTTTTTATATGTTTCTTTTCAATTTTCAAATTATTATCATTACAAATGATTTTTGCGCGATCAAATAGAAGAGTCTATATATATAACAACTCCTTTTTTTACCATAATAGGGTGATTTGAGTTGTAGTTTAAGTATCGATCTGTATGTGTTGGTTTGCGATAAACGAAAGTTTCAAATCTGTCTAAATTTTTTTTTATTAGTATGTCTAAAAATGGAAGTGATTGATGGCGTTCTTCTTCAATTGCGAAATTTATAGTGGGTTCTTGTGAATTTATGTGATTGAGAAAGGTGTCTAAATGATTATTACCAAACTGATATATTGAAAAAACATCATCAATAAATCTCCACCAAATTAAAGGTTTAAAATTATAATTATAAACATTTTTTGATTCAAAATTTTCCATAAATAAATTACTAAGTACAGGAGACAATGGTGAACCCATTGCCATACCTGTATTTTGTTGGTAATAATCATTTTTGTATTGAAAATAGGTTGTGTTAACGCATAGTGTTAGTAATTCCATAATTGTATTTATGTTTAGTTTAGTGCCTTCTCTAAGCTTGATGTCATTTTCAAGTTTATTGTCCGAACGCAGTGAGGATTATAACGCGCAGCCAAAGTAGACTTTTTGGTTGTATATATTTGGTATTTTTTTGGTTCTAACGGTTTTAACTTTGAAACTGCTCATTTGACGCGATTTTCGTTCAAGCGTAGATACAGAAATGAACGGGCTTTCCAAAAATGTGGTCGGTTTTTCAGTACGTGCGGGGGGGGGGGGGGGGGGCTGACCAGTGGCGTACCAAAGTCAAAAAATGCGTTTTCTTAGATACCCAAAACATTATCGGTACATAGGGCTCCCTGTTGGTAGATTTCGTCATATATGTAGATGATAAATTTTGAAGTCTAATTTCGATAAGTTAAATAGGAAAATCTACAAAAAATCACAAAGTTGGGATGGTTTTTTGAAAAAATTTTTGTAATGGTCCACTTCTGGGCCGTCTGGACCACTTTAGTTAGACGACTGGCCCAATAACGATGATACCAGGGGAAAGGGCATATCCTTGGCTACTTTTAATCCTATCTCGCCAAAGGCGTCACTTTAATACAGAGTGGTCAAAAAAATGTCCAAAAACAATTAAGGAGAAGTGTCCAAAATTTGAAGGTATTTTTTTTGCGATTTTTACGAAAACTATGGAACGATCCGGCTTCGGTGGTATATGGGCAACTAGAAGACGTGGAGAGAAAAAAAAATCAGTTGTTAGTTTTGGTCTATCTCTTTTACCGGGTGAGCTACAGAAGTTTTTCTGTGCCGCATTTTTTGTCAATTTTGGTGTACTTTTCTCACATTTCACCCTGTAGATTCGACATTTTTCCAGCAAAAAATCTGAAATAATTCAAGGAGGTAGTACACACATGGGCCCTTAACCATGCCAAAAATCAAGAGCCTAGCTTTCAATTTGAAATTTTGACGAATTTTTAAACTTTAAATTTCAAATTGCCACTTTGAGGTATATTTGTGCCGAGACCGTGCATCTAATCGAATGGTTTTCTATCCCAGGGGATACCTTGGAATGTTGTCTTTTTGGGACTTAGGAACCATTTTTAGCTGGGATGTCGCGAAATGGGCTTAATTGAATTTCGAAGCGAAAGATGCAGATTTTTTGAAATTTTGGCCGAAAATCCCGAATGGTTCCGAAGCGACGTCCACCACGGGGGTGTCGGAAGCATTCGGCGGCCGCGGCCATTTGCAACTGACAGCTGAGATTTCCGAAATGTAAACATTAACTTTAAAGCCTCAGACTAAGGAAAATCGGCCGAAAAGCGGGGAAAACTGTCTGGCCGGGGAAAATTTAAACATTTCTAGGAAGATTATTGGCAAAATGCCCAGTCCTCGAGGTCGTTTTCACAAAGACTGGTCGATTTGAAAATTTCATGTCGGGTTTCATTTTTGGCTGATGACGTCGAAGCCAGACCACGCGGTTCTCGCCCAGACAGTGGCGGTTACAAATTCGGGCAAAAATGTATTTTTTCGATTTTTCGGCAGACATGGGCGTAGTTATTTTTCTTTTTTGCCATTTCTTCCGATTTCCCATAAGAAATACATTGTGCAATGCTTTTTAAATGGGACAATATTGATTTCGTAATAAATAAAAATGGAGGCGAAAAAAAAAAAATGGCCGCCGTAGACAGGGTAATTTAAAAATGGGGATATCTCTGAAACGAATAAAGTTAGAGAGCTGAAATTTGGTACCATGGTTTATTAGGGAATGGACTGCAAGTTGCCATGGGTGGAAACCTTATTCATGGTACCAAACCCATGGGTACCATTAACAAAATTTTGCATACAAGTTTTCAGGCCTTTGCACGTGTATTTCCCATAAGAAATACATTATGCAACGCTTTTTAAATGGGACAATATTGATTTCGTCATAAATAAAAGATGGAGGCGAAAAAAAAATGGCCGCCGTAGACAGGGTAATTAAAAAATGGGGTTATCTCTGAAATGAATAAAGTTAGAGAGCTGAAATTTGGTACCATGGTTCATTAGGGACTGGACTGCAAGTTGCCATGTGTCGAAACCTTATTTATGGTGCCAAACCCATGGGTACCATTAACGAAATTTTGCATATAAGTTTTCACGCTTTTGCACGTGTATTTCCCATAAGAAAAACGTTGGGCAATGCGTATTATATGGGTGGAATGTAGATTACGTCATACTTGGGGTACCATTGATGGTACATGGTTCAAATTTGGATGGTAGGTACCTATGGGGGTATCATAAATTGTGATATAGCTGACTCAGCTATCATAGCTACAATAGCTGAGTAACGTTAGTATTTAAAGAACTGTTAATGATACATGGTTCAACTTTGGATGCTGGGTGCCCATGGGAGTACCATGAATGGTACTATAGCTGACATAGCTATGTAGCTGACCATAGCTAGGTTATAGCTGTTTTATGAACCGAGGATGATATCAAGTTGAAAATCGAATGGTAGGTTTCCCTTATGTGAAATTCGCTAAAAATGACATTTCTAAAAATCCAAGATGGCCGCCTGAAAAGATTTGGTTTTAAGCCGATATCTCGGGAACGGTTCGAGCTAGAAAGCTGAAATTTGGTATGTGGCCATTTTATGGGACGGGCTAGAGGTCTCTGGGGTCCAGAACCTTGCCGCTGGTACCGAAGGTTCCATTTTGGAAACTTTTATATTAAAATTACAGTTTTTTGCTACAACTTACTGACTGTTGCTAAAGGGCGCCGAAACCAAATATATCCGACGTTTCGACTTTACGCTTACCATAAGCCATCATCAGGGTATTCTCTTTTATTACAAATATTGCTTTATAAATGTGCCACGCCCAAACAATCAGTTTTTCGTATATGACTGACAAAATAGCTTTAACGAAGCCCATTCGACTGGCACTAACTGTTCGATTTTATCGTTTTTAGGTTCTGAGATTTGACTGATTAGATTTCTCATTTATAGGGGTAGAGTGACATTTGCCATTTTATACCAAAGCCATTTACGGCAATAGAACAACAGTGACTCAATTAAGTGTGAGTCGGCTCAAATACTGCTCAAAACGTTAATTACTATTTTGCTAAGTTCAATAACAGTCTCATGGGAAGTGAAAAACTATTAAAATTTTGTAAAAATTACCTAATATTTTTATTTGATCGAACATTACGTCAACTTAATTAAAAACCTTGAACGACAAATTAAGCAGGTGTTTTGTGGTCGAGAATGCTCTATTCATGGGTGTCAATAGCATCGTTATACCATGTTTAGTTTTTGAATTATATAGATATAAGTATTAAAATGTCGATGAAAAGTAGAAAAATTACGTTTCTGGCGCCATTTTGAAGGGGAAGGAAATTACTGAAAATTCCAGAATTGCAATTTTATTACATATTTTTGTCCCCTCTTTAATATGAGACTACTTTTGACAAAATCTATGACAATCGATTTTGGCTGAAAATTTTCACGACCCACCCCCTTTGAAAATTTTGAAATTTTTACATTTTTCTGTTTATCTTTGAAACGGTACGGTTTTTCGATATGCCGGTTAATATGATGTATGAAGAGGTCATCAAGGGCTATCAGATGCATGTATCAGAAAGAAGCTAGCTTTCACGGTTTTTGAGAAAATTAAAAAAAGTGCAAAATTTGTACCTTATTTTTGGGCCACCCGTGCTCAGTTACTGTTTTAGTTAAGGCTTCAAAAATGGGCTCTACATGTAGCTCTATTCCTCTACTTCCTTAGCTGTTCTTATACATTTTTTGATAAATCTTCATCGAAACGAGATATTAGCTGTTAAAGGCAATGCACGATTTTTATCTCGAAATTTAGTTTTTTTGGCCGGTTTGAGAGCCCCATATGTTTAACATAGAATTTTCTTTATGTGTCATTTAAATCTATAGTAGTCGATTTTATTTGTTACTTCGAGTCGTTTTTTAATGAATAGGACGTTGATTTCTGTTTTAGATAGTATAGGGTGGCTCAAAAAATGATGCAGGAAGCTAATATATGCTAATAATGCAGAAAAGGTCCATAAGCAGAGTGTATTTTACATAGAAAGGATGGATTATTAAGTACGTAGACTAAGCAGAATAAGATATAGGCGATGAAAACTTTATTAAAACTTACCATTGAAAGCAATTTTATAATTATGCAAGGATTCTGGTGTTGATATATATGAGTGTTTAATGCAAAATAATTCCTTCGCCATTTTATCCACAAATTGTTAAAAAAACACTAAAATTATTCTACTTTTTTGGCTCCTCTTATAACTTTTCGGATAAATCCTCATTAAAACGCGATATAAGCTGTTGAAGGCTGAAATTCACGTTCTTTTTTCTTTTCACGTTTCAATTCATTTTCTAAAAATTTAGGTTTTTGGGCCAGTTGGCTCATAGGCTTAATATAGAAATATCGACTTTTCCCATATAAATCAATAGTAATCGATTTTATTCGTAGGTTCTAGTAGTCGTATGATAAATAGGGCATATATTTACGTTTTGGATAGTATAGAGTGTCCCAAAAAAGTGTTGTAACCTAGAATTTTAGGATTTTCTCATGTAAATTCATAACAGTTAATTTATTGCGAAAAATCCATTACTGTTATAAAAATAGAGCGTTGATTTATGTTTTAAATAGTATACGGTGTCCCAAATAATGCTGCAACATTTAACTTTAGTTTTTTTGTTTATCAATATTTTTTTGTAGGTTTTATTCCCTTATTATAAACAGTTAGGAACAATCGAAGCTATAAAACTGAAATTTCAATTGTAGATTCGTTTCATACTCACAAACAATATGTCATAAATGGGAACCTTGGTATGGGTACTCGTGGTACCATTTTATATCTTTTTATGAATTTTAGCACGTTTTTTACTATTTTTCAAAAGCTGTTATGTTTGCGAATATGAAGTAAAGTATTATTATATATAAACGTTTCGACATTTCAGTTACTTTTAGGTATCTTCAGGTTCTTTGTTAATATCTCTCTGCCCACAGCGTTCGGATTTCCTAAACTATGGGCGCTCCGCGCGCGTGGTCTTCACTCCAAAGAAGTTCTGCAGCACTTTGCCCACAGCGTTCGGATTTCCTAAACTATGGGCGCCCCGCGCGCGTGGTCCACAAAAAAAAAAAAAAAGACGCGCGTGTGTGACAAAAGCACACCATAAACAAACCAAGTCAAGAGTTTTGCTGACCAACTTGTTTTTTACAATAATTAAAGTTTTATCGACAGGTACATTAGTAAATAAACTAGAAACATCAAAACTTACCAGTGTGTGATTTAGGTTTATATCTATATCTTTTAGTTTTTCTAAAAAATGACTAGAGTTTTTAATGTATGATTCTGTGTTTCCTACTAAAGGATTTAATATCTCTAATAAAAACCTAGATAGTGGATGTGTTGGTGAGTTAATGCTACTGACAATAGGTCTAAGAGGAATGTTGTTTTTATGTATTTTTGGAACACCGTAAAAGTGAGGTGTTTTACTGTTGTGTGGTGTTAATTTGAATCTTTCCCTATCAGTAAAACTGTTTTTGTGTTTTTTTAAAGTGTTGTAAATTTGTCTTTCTATTTTTTTCAGTTGGATCTTTGTTAAGTTTTGTGTAATTACCATAGTTTAAAAGGCTCTCAATTTTTTGTTCATAAGTAATACAGTTCATTATAACTGTAACGTTACCTTTATCTGCTGGAAAAATTTTAATATTATTATCTTTTTTTAAAGAAGTGAGTGCCTTTCGCTCGATGGGATTTAGGTTTTGTTTAATGTTAAAAGGTTTTTCTAAAATTAATTTTGACCTAATTCTAAACTCTTGTTGGTGTTCTTGTGGTAAGTTTTGAACTGTTTCTTCAATTGCTGAAATGAAATCAAGCTTAGGAACATTTTTAGGTGTTACAGAAAAATTTAGACCTTTAGAGAGTACAAGATTTTCAGTATTAGTGAGGTTTCTGTTTGATAGGTTTATTACTGTCTTAGTGTATACATTATTGTTTTTTAAGTACCTAAACTCTTTGTTTATTTTGTAGTTAATTAGTTTGTTGAATTTCTTTAACTGTATGTTTTTATGCTTGTTAAATTTTGTGAAATAGCTACTTTGAATACAATCCCACATATGATTAAAATCATTAAAATCAACATTTGAAAATAAATTATCTTTCATTACATTAATGTCATTTTCTAAAATAAATTTTCTACGTATGTGGAATTGTATTTCGTTCCTAATTAGTGATTTACTAGCCCTCTCTAAAATTCTAATTGTTCTGTAATCTGTATGTAGTGGTGTTAAACGAAAACCTTTCGGAATAATGTCGTGATCACTACATTTACATAAGTTAAACTATTTTCAGAATGTTGTAGTTTATTATGTTTAGTTTCTAATTGTCTAAAAAGAAAACAAATGCAAGGCTCATACCTTTGTTGTAGATAACTCCTAACTCTTTGAGGCGGAAAATTCATTTTTTATTACTTACTTTTTATTTACCTTTCGTAATAATGACAATTCTTATCAAATGACATTTTCATGTCAAAAGCAAAAAGCGATTTTCAAAATATCACACACAAATACTCAAAGACCAAACACATCAATAGGTATAATTTTTTGTAATTCATAGTTTCTAAAGCTTTATTTTTTAGATAGTTCTGAAGAAAGCAGCAGACAAGTTGCCGAAACGTTAACTAGGTCGATTCGTCCGAGCCCTTTCTAGGGTAAATTGTTATTCGCAGTAATTTTACTGTGAGTAGTGCGAAATTCCTTCTCCAACAACGAACGAATCGGGCCCAAAAGTGTAAGAGGCTTCACCCAAAAGTAAGTAATAAATAAACACTCAAGTTAAGTTAGTTAAGTACACAAAAGGGTGCCTTCCCAATGTGATAAGTAAATAAAGAAACACAGTACTAAAAGTGATTATGAAATGGAATCCATTTTGCCAATTTTTTAAATTTATTGTATTTTGGACTTTACCTATGTTTCCTTGGTAACATATTAATCCCTATTTGCACCACTTCTCCCTAAAATTGAGCTTGGGTAGATCATAAAAATATCTCATTTGAAACAAACATTATATAGTATACACTATATTATGTATCGTAAGGTAAATTTAGGAAGTAGGTACTGGTGCAATTGGCCCTATGTGTCATTTTGCTTCTCTAGTAAAGTTTACCTAGGTAAAAAGATGTTTTAACTATTATTTGACCTTTACCGGTAACATTATATATTTTATTTGCCAAAACTAGGAAAAATAAAATTAAATATATTTTTGTTAGAAGGTGGTAATGATATGGTAGCAAACCAAGATGATGCTTCAATAATGCCCCTACAAGAAAACAATGCTAACCAACCTGATTTGGAGAATAAAGATTTCACAAATAATCAAGAAATAGATTCTCCGAAGCTCCTCGAAGAAGGAAAATCATCTGTGGCTGTAGCTGTCCATGTCGCCAGTAAGTTCTTTTCATAACAACATTATTTTTAAACCAACTCTTTGTCATGCACAATCATTTATTACATAGGTACTTTGTTTTTAAGCACCATTTCGGCAGAGACAAGCAAAAAGATTACGGAATTCTGCTCTTGATTTTTTAAAAGCAAGAAGTGATCAAGAAGTTAGCAATAAAAAAATTGAACTTCAATTGGAGTCTCGAAGACTTGATCTTGAAAAAAAAAAGAAATTAGATTTAGAAAAAGCATGATTAGAGAACGAGATTGAAATGGGAAAAAGAAAGCTAGAACTTGAAGCCATCAAATTAAAAATTGAACATGCTGATCGGAAGAAGCTTCATGATATTATAGACTGTTATCATACCCTTTTGGATAAAAAAATTATGTAATACAGTTTTAAAATAATGTTTGTACCTATAACTAATATGGTTTATTATTGTGTATTGTTAGATGTGCAACACACACGTTGATATTATGTCCCTCATGATATTAGGCGTGGTATATTTAAAATAGCTCCCAAGCTTTTCAAGATAATGTTGGATATCTTTCTGCCAGCTCTACAAAACAAATTGGCTATTTTTCTCTCTTATAAACGCCACAACTTCATAATACAACATTGTTATCTATTTTTAATAAGGTTTGAGGTGTTTAAATTGTGGTTGATGGACTAATGAGCTTAGGAGCTATTTTAAATACATATACCTAACCAATATTAGAAGAGCTTTTTATGCTGCATCCAGAAGTTTATCAGACTTTATCGTTTAATCATTAAACTGCCTTACTAATAAACTTCAAAAGGTCCCACTTTTTTTCCAATTTCACTGAATTCCTACCTGTTAACCGTTTCCGAAAACTCCATATTGGCCCTCCTTATCTCGGACACACTGTTTAGAAAGAAAATAATATAGCCGAATACTTACTAATAATTTATTACATTAAGAATTATCTTTATAAATGTGTTCAATTTAAATACAAAGGAACAACTAATTCTTTCTAACTTAAACTATTCCATACCTAGGTATTGTTCAAGTGTTGGTGGTTGTACCTCGAAGAAATGACTGCTTTCTGAACCATACAAACAAGTAAGGCAGTTTGGCAATAACACCCCTGTTTTATACATAACTCCAAGGTCTTGCAAGAATAATTTTTGATTTTTCTTGTAATCCAAAAATGCGAAATCTCTTATTACTTTGCAAAACCCCATTCCACAGATTGCCTTACAATGCTCATCCTATGGTTAAAATTTATATGTTGTGTTATAATAATGTTGTGTATTTGGAAAAGGTGACAACAAAAGTTCTCTTACACCATATGCATAATCACCATATATAACAAAAAATTGTCCGTTTGGAAACACTGCATGTTCTTCTAATTGATTGTAGAAATCAGATTCTCTTAAAATAGCAGCGTCATGTCTTCTCCCATAATATGGACCTTGTAGATTTATTATCAATCCATCTGGTATTGTTACACTTTGGTACTTTAAAGCGTGAAACCGTTTGTGCCCGGAATAACAATTTTCTTGGTCATTAGTTGGACCACACATTGCTCTTGCTGTTCTATAGATAAAACCCCAACAATTGTGGATAGGAGATCCCCTTCTTGTGACTGCCTGGCAAGCAAGAGAGAAGCAGAGTTTAGGAGATAATGTTACCATGACATACTCACTATTCACTAAATATTTTTTAAGTAGTATGTCATGAAACCTGCTTTCTTCTCTATCGCATCTCCTTTTTGCAAATGTCAGGAAGATATGCAAACAATGTTAATGTCAATATTCCAAGGTCTACCGCTTTGAAAATATTTAGTGAATAAATAGCAGAGTATAGATAGCGGATTCCCTAAAAGTTAGCAAACAAATTTTCTTTCTATTCGTATAGTTTTAATGCAGCAACAGAACAGAAATTTGTTTTCTATCTGATATGGAGTTCAGGTGCTCATTGGTACTGATTGATTTAATTGACAATATTTACTGTAATACCTCTGCATATATATATCTCATACGATTCTTATTAAGCCAGGGTATGTTCCGTAAACTTGGTAAAATATGTCCTTTGTTGTCATATATCAAATTCATTGCATAATTCCCAATTTCTGATAAACTTTTATTTGATAAACCAAACATTGGCTCCAAGTCGGTTAGGGTAGGCTAGCCTTCGCAATACAATGCAAAGGGCCTCTGTTCCTAAAAAATACCCCTATATGTATTTATGCTAACCGCAAATACATCTTCTGTACTGCAACTATAAAAAAAATTTAATCGTAACTACCTGTAGTTCTATGTCCATTTTAAGTTCTGATAATATTGGGTAATTCTAAGACATCCTTCAGTTTGGGAATATCTTCTGTACTACATCTAATGTTTAAAAACGAGTCCTCAACACTAATATCATCTAAATTGAATCGGCCATATATACCTGCCAAATATTTTACATAGACATTAGAAACTATAAATCTGGAATTTTTGGAGAATTTAAGGTTAGAATTGGGGCCCAATTCGTTTAAAAATTACTCGAGACAGGTCTTGTATATACTCATGTAGTCTTGTCGTGACTTACGGCAAACATGTTCAAAAATAGACAAAACACCCAAAGATTTGAGCTGTCAGTAGATAAGCAAAGTGCTTTATAGCCCACTTTCAAGGTCGTCGCGATTTTCAAGGTCAGCGTCTAGCAACCTCGTCTGGCGTTATCTATGAGGCTCATGGATGTTTCTGTGACCTTGAAAGTGGGCTAGAAAGCACTTTGCTTATCTACTGCTGTCTCAAGACAAAACGTCTTGTCTTGCTCTGACTTCCGCCATCACTATTTTCGAATTATTATGAAACATTCTTTTGGAAATTTAATTTTCAAAAACGATCCGTGAAGTTTATACTCATTTTCAGTTACATTTTTCCAACTAAGGCAATGGTTGCGTCCATTTTTTTGGACTCTAAACCCATTCTCGAGACATTTCAAAATTTGATCAATTTCTGAGATGCTCGTCATTATTTTTCCAACTCATACAATAGCAGGGACCACTTTTAAAAAACTGAAAGGAAGAGTTTCGGGCTTGGAAGCCAGTGGATGGAATTTCTTCCTGACGTTTCGTCCACAGTTGCGGCAGACATTATCAAAGTCGATGAGGTAACGGACAAAGTGATCTCCCGTGCTTCCCAACGTTGACTGATTCGACTGTGGTGAGCTTCGTGGTATTTCTTCCCCCGCTGTCGCGCTGCAGTGAAGGGAATGGGGGGGGGGGGTATGTATGCTTGAAGTATGTCGTAAAACTCTCTTCTAGTCTGCATTTAGCTGTCAAAAAGTTCAAGAATATCGATATTTTTGAAAGTAGACCCATAGGGTGGGTACTTATTTTCAGCTACGTTTTTCCAACTAAGACGATAGTGCTGTCACATTTGCAAATGCTGTCACGAAGTTCGAGAAAATTGAAGCTTTTTATTTTTGAAATTAGCCCTTAGAGATTATATATTTTGAAGCAGATATTTATTTTAAAAAAAAATCCAACTAAGATGATGATGATGTTGATGTTAGATTTGACGCAATTATCAGCGACTTTAAGGAAATGCTAACTTGCATATTTTAAAAATTAAATCCATGAAATGGGTACTCATTTTCATCTACGTTTTTCCAGCTAAGACGGTGGTAACAATTTTTTGTTTCTGTTAGCTCCTATAGCAAATTCATTGCATAATTCCCAATTTCTGATAAACTTTTATTTGATAAACCAAACATTAGCTCCAAGTCAGTCCAACGGTTAGGGTAGGCTAGCCTTAGCAATACAATGCAAAGGGCCTCTGTTCCTAAAAAATACCCCTATAGGTATTTTGTTAACCGCAAATACATCTTCTTTACTGCAACTATAATAAAATTTTAATCGTAACTACCTGTAGTTCTATGTCCATTTTGAGTTCTGTTAATATTGGGTAATTCTAAGACATTCTTCAGTCTGGGAATATCTTCTGTACTACATCTAAAGTTTAAAAGCGAGTCCTCAACACTAATATCATTTGAATTGAATCGGCCATATATACCTGCCCGGTTTCCTCTAGCTTCTTCGCCATGATTAAGAATTCCGAATAAAAGCACATCTTCTAATTCCATATCATTTAACTCACCTAGCGCGGCTACTTCTACTAATTCCTCCATGATATGGCTTAATTATGCTTATTAAACTTATTTCCACTTGCTTGTCCTTTAGCTATTCTACAACTTAAATAAAGTATCAGATATTTATTACTTTTTTGCTTTTTCCGGAGCCTAAACAACCACAACAATTTTGTTTTAATGAAATTAATAATACTTTTTATAATAAGGTTAGATATTAGAATTTTATGACAGGACACACATGCGCATGTTCCGTATATCGTATACAGTAGATTTCCGAGAAGTCATTTTTTTAAACTATTTGACGGTGTAGTAACGTTACCGTAATTACGTAACGGAATATTCACGAGAACTTTTTACTGTCAGTTCTTACTCAGCTTTGTCATGTAACCGGGTACAATATCGAATTTTCAGATTTTAGGTGTTACTAGTTTTCCTTAATCGATCGATGCACTGTTCGGTGGACCACGCTGTATAATTTGAGCAATAAAAGTTAGAAGCACAAGAACAACCAACACACGACTCCTTTTAAGGTACTAGACCTCACTAAAAGTATCTGCAGAACGAAACTTGCTCTCTGTAAATTCTGCGACATCCCTGCATGGATGTATATAATTGTGAAAATTGTTATTAAGTGTACTGATGGATATAAATGTGGAAATTGTTATTAAGTGTACTTATCGGGTTGCAGTTTGTTTTGAAAATATTTAGATTTTATGCAACTGTCTTTCGTGAAGGTATCCCTGAGTTATATATAATAGACATTGGCTTTTTCTCTATTGAGAAGGATATATTTTTGTTGTAACTTTGTCTATCATTGTTTGAAGCTTGAAGAAGAAATGCCATTCAGTGTCAATGCTCAGCCAATAAAATTAGTCGACGATGACGATATTCCTGCTGAAGGTGGGATTGAAGGCACCCTAACTGGCTGGGGATCCAACGAAACAAATGGCGATGCTCTGATTACTCTGCAAAAAGTTAATCTAACTGCACTGCCAAATCAAAACTGCTCAGACCAAATCGATCATGAAGCCGATGGTGACATGGTTTATTTTAATTCTACCGAATTCTTCTGCACGGAGGAATCAAATAAAGGACAGTGTACTGTAAGCTTTTATAAATTAATTACTGTCGGGTGTTGCATTTGCCATTCTTCTATCATTTTCATTACAGAACATCTGTAATGAAAATGTGACTGATTTCTGAAGTTTTACATATGGAATTCGAAACCTATAAATCATGAAAATTCGAAAAACTAATCTCATTTAGAAATGTCTTAAAATATTTGGCTGATGTAATATTCTCAACTGGTCTGGAAACTATAAACCATTCACTCATTATTAACATTAAGTAGGTGTTGGAAATTTGATTTTGACATTTTTATCGTATATTCTCAACATATGCTGAAAGGAGGTAGGAAGTAAAAAAAATGAACATTTCAAAGGTATCAAAGGAAGAAATAGATGAATGACTTATAATTTGATGAACAGTACTTAGAGCTTTATTTGTTTTTTTTTTTAGCAATTTTTGCTATATAATATTTACCCCTAAACTTTCAGTTTCCTGATACTGGAACTAAAATTTGTTATCTATCAGGGTGATTCTGGAAACCCCTTCGTGATCAATGGAACTCAGTATGGAATAGTGTCCTGGACAATGTGGTCTTGCGGAGAATATCCGGGGGTATATGTCCGAGTTGGATACTCGGAACATCGGGAGTGGATCAGGAATATCACTGGGATCTAAATGGATGTTAATAAAAAACTTAAACATACCATTCGTTTTTTATTGTGAAAAATCATGTGTCATCATCTGTCGCAAGACGGATGTGACAGCTCATCGCCGTCGCCGTCAATAGTAAATAACCCACGAAACACAATTTTATAGTTATAACTTATAGTTGTTGATATCCAAAAGATATCCATTAAAGCATTGTGTATATCAGGTTAGTTGGAGGAATTCCAGGAACCTGTTAAAGTTACTCCACTGTGTTCACTATTTATCACACATACATACAATATACATAAGCATGAATAATGCATATCAAACCGACATTCTCTGTATCTGCTAATAAAGTACGTACATAAAATGTACACAAATTATGTTTGTCTTATATAATTTTGTGTGTTATTAATTTTGTTTTATATATGAAATCAGTAAAACTAATAATGAGTGTAACTATGCAGATGGGTTGATCGACAAATTGGTGACCACCTACACTCTTTTCATTTCATTCTGGTTCCGATAGCCTGCGAAGTACAGAGGAATATGGGCTGCTTCTTGAACTGAGAGCCATTTGCCATGCAGTATTAGATCTAATACGCTGGTGGATGTCGCTTGCTCCTTCTCTGCACAACATCTCACCGCTCTTCCGTAGAATTTTTGATCTAATTTCTATCTAGTATAAAATAAGTATAAACAATAAAAAGGTAGATTTGCAGTATAAGTATTCAAGAATATTCATCCTACATTTCCTCTATATTTGCTAAGCAATTCACAATTTTTTCCACAAGAACTTGTGGATAGCGTATTTTTAAACATGCACCTGTTTGCATATTCATATTTATAAAATTGTTTACTTAGTTGGATATGGGGCTATTTGAGATAAAAGGCAATTTATTTTCCACTTATCTTCTAAATCAATTCATAGTAAAAACTCACGCTACACCCAACTTACAATTAAAAAAAAAAATTGTACACAGAATTGTTTATTGAAATTTGTTAATTGTAAAAAAAATGTTCCTACTTGGGAACAGGTGCACCGAACCCTCATGCTCAGTTTTAATCTAAACTATTTAACTTCCAAAAACTTCGGGTAGAAGAAAACTGTTATTTATTCAAATTGTGCAAAATAAAAGCATTTTCCACCTCAGCTCCATCGGCGGGAGCGTACACTTCTTTGCAAACTCCGAAGCAGTTTCGACTAAATTCTTTAAGCATTTAAAACACTGATGGGTCCAACCGAAAACTTCGACAATTTAGGACTTTATCTCGAGGCTGGAATATTCTTAATTGCTCTTCTTCTTCAGGGGACTACGCCCCGAAATTGCCCGTTAGAAATTAATTAATTTTTGGAGTGAAGTCCAAACTGTGATTTATTAGTTTTTGTGGTGTTCAAAGCGACACAATTAACTTTATTGGTGGAGTTTCCACCTTCCACCAGTATCGACTAAAAGAGAGTTATTAGTTTTTGTGTATTGTCACTTTTCAAGTGCTTACCCAATCCTCTAAAAGAGACAAATTTGAAAAATACGGAGAATTGGAGTACGAAAAATATGGAAAATTAGAGTACCTAATATATCCTTTCATTCCTATTACTTTATTGCATCCAAATAAATATATTACGTACATAGGCATGATACCAGAAGTTTTTGATCTAGAGCTACATATGTTTTTTTTGTCCAAATTACGCATTGCCTCCTTCCGTGACAAAATTCGTAATATATCCATTAAGGTGGCAAATAATTAAATAAAAACCTTACAAGCCCGATGAACGGTATCAGCTGGTTGTGTAAACTCGCCCACTCATTTGGACTCGAATTGGGGTAAATTTTTCCGGAATACGATTAAAGCGATAAACACGCATATGGCCCTCGAGGACGTGCTTTTTTTGAATTTTCAGGAATTATATAAAAGTGTGGTTAACGAGCCAAACGTCGAATTATAATGGCTTTACGTGACTGCAAAGATAATAAAAATCGTTAATTAAAATTAAGCGAATGGCAAAGTGATTTGGGCCAATTTGCATTTTCTTGAGGAAAAAGCGTTTTGCTGTTGCGATAAAAAAGTTACAATTACGACACGTGGAATATAAAAGTATTGCCAGTTTCTAACATACAGTTGTACAGCTTGAAGTTTGCCCGTGCGTAATGGATTTATAAAGACCCACATGTTAGATTCGCCTGTTAGTTTTACGCTCTTTCTCGCCACCTGTCAACAAGGGCATAAAGTAGATGTTAATTCCCCGAAAGCGATGAGCTTAGGAAAGCCCAGGGCTTCTGGCCCGATGGTTTCTAAGTCGCGCGAAGGTCTAAACAATGCTTGTGCACGTGGTGCTTACAAACTTTTATGTCGCACCAATACATATTTGTGCTTTTTCAAAATAAATTATTATTAAAATAATGCTAAACTATCTACTTTATACCGCCGCGGGTGTAAACATTAATTTTTATCCACGACCATATTATAATAATCACATTATTCTTGTACACTATCAAGAATATTGGTAATCTTTATTCACTTCTGAATAATGAACGTTATTCACAAGTGAATAATGAGTTGTCATGGAAACAAAACATGTCGTAAACAACTGGCATCTCAAAATGTAAACTGCCCTAAACATGAAATCGCTAGTTACCACAGGCCCAGTCGACTTATTATTCTTCTATTAGGATGTATTGAGACAAATGTAGGTTACAGTGTCTCTTTTTCTCTGAAAAATGTACTTTTCACTGAAAAATACTTAAAATAAATCATAAAATGAAGTAATTTACCATCCACCCTTGTAGCATTGAAATGAACATACACGGGCGACTAGACCGTCATCCATCTGACGCATCAAACGTCGCGCCGTCGATTAGCGAAACCAGTCGTGGTTTTAAAATTGTGAAATATCTGTGTTGCACCTATAACCTATCAGATTTGAGAAAACCAGGAATCTTAGTTGAAAAACGTTACCTTCAAGAATAACGACCACGTCAAATCAAGAAAAGATAGATGTGATTGGGATCCTAAAAAAAACTTCTAAACAAAAAACTTAACTTTTAGCTTTTAAGTAAAACTTTAAAAAAGTTCTGATTATAAAGCTGTTCATTGGTACAATACAAACTTTCCAGTTTTCCTGGTGTTTTATTCGAGTGCATCGCAGTGATTCAGTTCTCAATTCAGTCCCCTCAGGAGGGTGGTCTAAGACATAGTACCAAGTTTAATACATAATTTCTGGTCCTTCAAACCGGATCAAAGGGCACAGTAAAAGTCCAAGATACATAAATTGGAGGGCTTAGTGAGCAGCAAGAGATTGGGATTTATGATAACCCCATCTATCGAAAAGACAGTTTTTGTTGAGGTTCAATGAACTGCCAACTACTGAATGGTAGTTAGTGCGTAGTATAGAAGTTTTTAGAGCAGCTTGAGTTACAGAAATTTCTCACATTCTGACTAGCCACTTAAGACCAAGGCGCTTTCCAATTAGAGCAGGGCCAGAAACACACACATTGAGTTGTTTTGCTGCAGATCGAGAAAGGTCACCTACTTGATAGTACTCTTATAGACGATGTGTGCTCCTCTGCTTATTTTAAAGGCGTGCTCTAAGTATAAAGTTACCAAACTGCATGACTTTCTTTATCTCTTTTCTATATCTCCAAGTTAAACTTCAACCAGATGCCTCATAGATTATAGAATCAGAACTGCGCACTCACGCTTTAGACTTTGTCGAATTTGCAGACGAACAACTCGAAATTGAAACTGTTAATCCCGAAAATGTTGATCACATACGAGTTTTGTTCATTTGAAAGTTTGTATTACTTCAGACTGGTAGAAGCCACGCGATTAATAGAATTGGACAGGTATAGTTCGCAACCATGTTGTTTCAGATGGTTCAACCATCTCAAACCACGTGAGTGGATGCATTGGTGCAAGGTTGCCAGTAATAGGGTTGTCCAAATGAAGGGATGTTGTTGACCGCTGGTTTAAATTTAAGGTAAAAATGGATGGAGATTGGGTGGGTCAGTTGAGAGGTCAAAAGAGGGAAATGCTAAAAACTTTCATTTAGAAGCACTGATTCAAAACAAGGCTTCTGATTAGAATCAACTCGTCAGTTCTAGATAGAATCAACAAGGTATCTGAGCTAAATTTGTGTCCCAACTGTGTGCAAGCTGGGTACACCGTTGAATAGTATAAGTTTGGGAATTGCATGAAGTGTAGTGAGAAGCATAATTTATTGTTATATGTTATTCATTCTCAAAGGATGTCTTCCAAATCTCCAATTCTCCCCCAATAATAATCATAGATGACACCCCTAATAATGCATTTTGTAATTATTTTTGTTCTTTTGGTGCAGATATTTTTTTGAAACCTGCTTGAAAAATCTACCATTCATTTTGGTCAGAACAAACAGTAAACCAAAAAACAAAGCTGGATTGGATAGTTTCCTGTCCAATAAATCCATCAACTCCACAATGTTCTTTCTTGTCAGTTTTGGAATTGGAGGAAAACTTTATCCGCCTCGGTCCTCGGGTGAAGAAGATTTTGCTCAAGATCACTTTGCTAAAACGGATTACGAAAGGGAAATTTTGATGCCAGGTTTACTGTTTCAGTTTCTTTCAAGTCTCCTTCAAGCTTGTTGAGGAAATCAAGGAAAAAGGCTTATAATCAATTGATTTGCATTGAAAGAAAGTTTACAAATAATTCCAAACTTAAGAAAATGTGACTAGCTTTATGGATCAAGAGAAAAGGCTAAAAATCAATGGCTTTGTATTGAAAGAAAGTTTGACCTAGAATTTAAAACGTAAGAAAAGATACATTAACCTCATGGATGAATATGAAAGTATGTTCCATATGTCTCTATGAACCCAAGGATAGTGAAGTTTGTTTCTATGCTCCTATTATGGTGTTCGCTGTGAAGAAAGTGTGCCAAATAAGATACTCGTTGTTTCCAATTGTTCATCGAGTTTGTCTTCTGGGAAGTTAATTGGTTCTACCCTGGTGCACACGTCCCATCTGACCAAAGTTTGCTATGAAAGTTAAAAAAAAGTTATTTTCTGCGAAATATGTTAGTGAACGAAATTTTTAGCTTTTATTTTTAGAGTTTCCTGCGAAAAAGCTAAAAATTTCGTTCACTAACATAGTTTGCTACTATCCACTTTAACACTACGATTAAGAGAGCTGATTAAAGAAGCTAACAAAATCAAAACGAGGGAAATGGTTGGATACCCAAAAACTTAAAGACGAAAATATTAAAACCGAAACAAAAAATTAACTAAATAGAAATATAGCTGAAATCGAAGAAAAAACATATATAACGATATTGAGCCAAAATAGATGGATACAAAGAACACCATAGTGGAGACGTCAAAAACCAGACTTGCCACAGGAGGGAGAAGAAGAAAAAAACTCTTAATGGATTACCGAGGAAATACTGGACCTTATGGAGGAGCGGGGGAAATATAAAAACAACAACGAAGTAAAATATCGACGAATCCATAGCCTGATTTACAGAAAGATCAAAGAGGCAAAGGAAGCTTGGTTGGCAGAGAAGTGTACTGAAATTGAACAACATAGTAATCGCCAACGTGCACTGAGGATAAGGCTCGAGAACAAAAAGAAGAAAAGGAAGAAGCTCTGTAATGGCGTTTGATAGATTTTTTAGTCAGACTGTTTTAAGTTACTGAAATGAAAATTCTTGAAAAGGTTGCTTTTTCTTCTGAAGATGCTCTTCATATCTGCTCCAGAAAATAGTAAGATTTTCAGTATGATTTGACCATGTTACGTGACACTTTCGGGTTTCGGTTTCAAGTACCCCCAAATAATAAAAAAAAAAATAAATCCTTGTGACTTTATCCGATACCTCAAGGGTGTTTAACTGTGTAGGCTTGACCAGTCCAGTCACCATTAGAGCTATGATTTTATTTATGGACTCTTAACTTGTCATGGGATCAAGAGGTTGCTAGGAATTGAAAGTCAAAGGGCATCAGCTCAAATCAGAAGAGGAAGAGAGCTCAATAATTTGCATTCACAATGACACCCGTGTTTGAACATATTTATATGAAAACTGACGTGGATTTTGTTGAGAAGAGTTGAGTTCCAATTGTCTCAAACTCTTCTTTCACTATTCACATTGAGTGTTACGGTTTATCATCAGATTAAACAATATTGTTTTAACATGGATTTGAGCATCAACTCACACACTTATAGTTTTTGTTGAAAATCGAGTTTCGGAGTCCCGGTGTACGACCGACTCTTTACGTTGAATTTCCCACACATTTAAATCCAGCAGACATTTTCAGCCGTGGATGCATATGCAGTTGAGAGCTGAAAAAAGGGAAATACCAAAAACTTCCTTTTAGCAGCACTGATTCGAATCAAGGCATAAGATTATTGCAAAAAGAATCACAATTTAGTCCAACTTGGGCCGCTATGGATACAGATTGTTGGTAGCAGGATGTTTATCTTCCAATTCCATTACTGTTTCAGGAGCTAAACAAAAAAATATTACCACCGCCTTAGCTGGAAAAATGTAGCTGAAAATGAGTACCAATTTCATGGATTTAATTTTAAAAATAAGCAAGTTAGCATTTCCTTAAAGTCGTTGATAATTGCGTCAAATCTAACATCATCATCATCTTAGTTGGATTTTTTTTTTAAATAAATACCTGCTTCAAAATATATAATCTCTAAGGGCTAATTTCAAAAATAAAAAGTTTCAATTTTCTCGAACTTCGTGACAGCATTTGCAAATGTGGCAGCACTATCGTCTTAGTTGGAAAAACTTAGCTGAAAATAAGTACCCACCCTATGGGTCTACTTTCAAAAATATCGATATTCTTGAACTTTCTGACAGCTAAATGCAGACTAGAAGAGAGTTCTACGACATACTTCAAGCATACATACCCCCCCCCCCCCATTCCCTTCGCTGCAGCGCGACAGCGGGGGAAGAAATACCACGAAGCTCACCACATTCGAATCAGTCAACGTCGGGAAGTACGGGAGATCACTTTGTCCGTTGCCTCATCGACTTTGATAATGTCTGCCGCAACTGTGGACGAACGTCAGGAAGAAATTCCATCCACTGGCTTCCAAGCCCGAAACTCTTTTAGTTTTTTAAAAGTGGTCCCTGCTATTGCATGAGTTGGAAAAATAATGCTGAAAACGAGCATCTCAGAAATTGATCAAATTTTGAAATGTCTCGAGAATGGGTTTAGAGTCCAAAAAAATGGACGCAACCATTGCCTTAGTTAAAAAAATGTAACTAAAAATAAGTATAAACTTCACGGATGTTTTTTGAAAATTAAATTTCCAAAAGAATGTTTCATAATAATTCGAAAAAAGTGATGGCGGAAGTCAGAGCAGGACAAGACGTTTTGTCTTGAGACAGCAGTAGATAAGCAAAGTGCTTTCTAGCCCACTTTCAAGGTCACAGAAACATCCATGAGCCTCATAGGTAACGCCAGACGAGGTTGATAGACGTTGACCTTGAAAATCGCGACGACCTTGAAAGTGGGCTAGAAAGCACTTTGCTTATTTACTGACAGCTCAAATCTTTGGGTGTTTTGTCTATTTTTGAACATGTTTGCCGTAAGTCACGACAAGACTACATGAGTATACACAAGACCTGTCTCGAGTAATTTTTAAACGATTTGGGCCCCAATTCTAACTTTAAATTCTCCAAAAATTCCAGATTTATAGTTTCTAATGTCTATGTAAAATTTTTAAACAGTTTTGACCCTATGCCTAACCCAAATGTTTGCAACAATCTCCAGATTTGACTTTTTTAAAAGCTTGAGTCATTTTAGCCGATTTTGGTCTTAATCGTAACCTGCTTTTTCTCAAAAAAATCCAAATTGTAATCTTTAGACGATTTGAATAATTTTTTATTTTGTCCCTAATCCTAGTGTACATTTTCCACAAACTTCAAATTTGTATTTTTGAATCGTAAGCATTTGAGTTATTTTTTTGAGTAATTTTAAGCAGATTTTGACATCAATCTGTTTTCAAAAAAATAAATAAATAAAAAATTATTTGAAGTGTTGGCCGTCTTTAGTAATTTTTACCCGATATTGGTCCTAATCGCAATATGCATTTTTCCAAAATGTCTAAAATTGCTTTTTTGACATCTCGTATTTTTTAATCGATTTTAGTAATTATCGCAACGAGCATATTGCCAAACCTTTTTTTTTGGTTTTTTGTCGTCTGTTGCTTTTTTTTAATACTTTGAATCAATTTTAAGCAATTTTAGTGATAGTCCTAAAATTAATTTCTCCAAAACACTCCAAATTTGTTTGCAATTGGAATAAATATCACCGAGCGCATCAACGTCGGGAAGCACGGAAGATCACTTCGCCCATTGCCTCATCGCCTTTGATAAAATCTGCCGCAGCTGTAGACGAAACGTCCATTGGACCACGGCTTCAAAGCCCGGAAAACACTTTAGATTGTATTTTGACCGGCCGTGAAAGTCTTTACAGTCTTATAATTCAGATGTAAAGTTTTGCAGGTTTAGGACAAATAAAACTCCCTTGTCGTTTGAATAACGGCCAACGTTTCAACGTTTAATTTTCGCCGAATATTGCCCTGAAGAAGACGTAAATTAGACGTCGAAACGTTGGCCGTTATTGAAACGGCAAAGTCTAAATCCGCAAAACTTTACATCTGTACATATATTTCAAAGTTGCAGTATTTCTGTTTCTCTATACAGCGTGTCCCAAGCTATGCGCATCGTTCGTTTATGTGTATTAAAAGAATAATATGTCTTTTGTTATATGCTCTATAGGGGTACAATTAAATATTGTTTAAAACTCTACCGAGTCCCTGAAGAACAAAATACTAAAGTTGTATTTTTTTAAACACAATAAAACTTTGTATATTTTTCGATTTTCGGATTTTGCCTTCGATCCTAAGTAACTTTGCCATACGGATAATAAAACTACCACGAACTATTCTTGAGAAAATGGCGGCTGAATATTGAAATTTTCAATATTTGAAACTTTATAAAACTTAAACTGTCGAACTTAATGACATGTAGAATAAAAGTAAACAATGTCAATTTTGGCTTCAATTTCACAAAAATATCTCATTCGACGAATTTTTTTGTTTTTACATAAAACTAAAATTCCATTAAACAGCTTTTAAAAAACTTCTTCAACAGTATATGTATTATGGAGTGGTGAACAGTTGAATCCTAAAGAATTCAACTGTCATTTTTTTCGAAAACAGTTAATTTTAGGCGTATTATCTGAATGACAAAGTTTACATAGAATAAGCTCTTAGAAAAGCGCTTATGATGTGCTCCTATACAGGATGTTCGAAAATGTCGAGCAAATATTTCGAGGGGTAATTTTGGAGTAAAAATAAAAGTCACAAGTCCCTATTACGTTTTTTCGAAAACTCAAATATAATGTATTTACAGCACTTTAATTTTCAGAACAATTTTTTTTCTTTTTTTTGTTTCTTAACCGATCAATTTGGAATTTGTCAAGCTAATTACACATGTTCATACGTAGAAACGGTACAAAATTTTATGTTTATCTTTCAAACCTAAACTTTTTAGTGATTTCATCACATAAGTTAAAAGACCACTCAAAAACACGCAAAAAAGGTTTACTTGATGCAAAAAAATATATAAAAAAATATTGTACGCCTTGGGAATCGAAACCATCACAAAAATATAAAAAAAATCTTGGACGCCTCTGGGAACACGACCCACCACATTTTAGTTTAAAATAGTAAACAATTTTTTTTACTATTGACTGACTAACCTGAATTTTTTCAAAAAGTTTTAGTTTGCATTGTTAAATTTTTTTTTGTCATTTTAAATCAATTTTGACTTTAAAATTGTCATCTCAATAAATCCAAACATTTCAAATAGATATTTTTAGATACTTTGGGACATTTCTTATGGATTTTGACTTCAAAGCACTAGAATTTTGACAAAAATTTTTAATTTTGCGTTTTTAGATTGTTTTAAATCATTTTTTATTGGATTCGGTCCTATCTTAATCTGCAAGTTTAAAAACATTTTTTGTTGACATTTTCAAGTATTTTTCAACTGATTTTAGCCGTTATCATAAACAAAATGTCTTCAAAAATTCAATTTACATTTTTAAATGCATCATTTTAAACCAATTTTTGCTTTAAAATTCTTATTCTCAATAATTCCAAAAACATCAAATATATATATTTGTTAATGAGTATTGAACTTAAGGCCCCTAATTTTTTCAAAAACTCTTTATAATATGCATTTTTATATTGCTTTGACACTTTTTTGGTCGGTTTTGATTCTAATGTTGACTTGCACTTTTTCAACATTTTTAAATGCTTTAAGTAGGCAATATTCATTTCAAAACGTCATGTAATTGGCTGTGAAATGTCTAAAGTCAAAACGTCTAAAGATTAATAAAAGTCAAATTTTAAAATGTTTGAAAAATTGCAGGTTTAGAATTAAAACTAGGTTTGGTTAAAAATAACTCACATTCTCTAAAAATGCAAATTTTGATGCTTTTGGATAAACTCAAATTATAACAAAATAATACAAAACTGATTAAAATCTTCTGACATATTGTTTTTAGTAAAATTTTCTTTTGGACTAAAATATATAAATACAATTTGGCTCTAAATAGAAAGCTGGTCTTTTTAACAGAAATTCAGCTTATGATTAATACCAAAATTTGTTAAAAATGACTCCAAACGTACAAAGATATAAATATGAAATATTTGGAAAAATTAATTTTAGAAATATTGCCAAAAATAGTTTGAAATCACTGAAAGCATTTAAGAATGGAAATTAAAACGTTTTTAAAAAGACAGGTTGTGATGAGGGCCAGAATTAGTTAAATAATAATTTCAGGTTAAGATTAAGTTCAAAATTCATTAAAACTGTCTCAAAGCATATAAAAATGTACATTTTAAGTTTATGGAGTTATTGAAATACGAATTTTAACGCTGAGATCTTTTTAAAATGACTCAAAATATTTAAAAATGCAAAAGATTTTTTTTGAAAACAAAATTATTTAAAAAATATTTAAATCAAAAAAAAATAAATTTTAAAAAATTGCTGGTCAAAAGTAGCGTCAAAAGTAGGATTAAAACTGGCCAAAAATTATTCAAAGCAATCTAAAAATGCAAATTAAGAGTTTATGGAAAAATTTAGGTCAAAATCTATTAAAAGTGACCCAACGCATTTAAATACATATTTGAATTTTTGTAGATATTCAAATAAAAAATATTAAAACCAAAATCGGTTTAAAATGACTCAAAGCATATAAGAATGTAAAGTAAAACTTAAAAAAAGCAGTTTATGATAAGGCTGAAATCAGTTAAAAAATACTTTTGTCGTTTAACAATGGAAGTTTGAAAATTTTGAAAAATTGCTGGTTAAAATTAAGATCAAAATCGACCAAAAATGATTCAAAACAATCTAAAACTGCAAATGAAAAGTTTTTGAAAACATTCAGGATCTTTAAGGTCTAAATCTATTAAAAAGATCCAAAGCAACAAAAAATGTGTATTGAGCATTGGAGTTATTGAGATAAGAATTCTAAAGTCAAAATGGCTTCAATATATGTCAAAGCTTTTAAAACAGCAAATTTGAATTTCTTCAAACTTGAAGTTTGTACAAAAATTCAATTTAAGATTGGTAACAAAATCGGTTAAGAGTGACTCAAAGCGTCTTGAAAACATTTTCAAATTAGTTTGTTGTCGTCAAATCTTCATTAACTACTTTCGATCAAGTATCAAGTAGTTTGACAATACTTGACATCAAGTCAAGCCCTTCTATAGAAAGGTTAGTTAAAGTCAAGTAACGACTTGTCAAGTTTTTAATTTTTCAAGTCAGTGCCAATTAAAAACCACAATACTGAGTTTGACTTGAAATCAAGTAAACTGAAATAGCCTGAAAATAAAGACAAGCTCTGAATTCCTAGTATGCCTTGAGACTTGGCTGAATTAAAATGGTTTTTTTTTTCAGTAATAATTTTAATCCGTAAAAAACCTGATGAGTGTTGCTTCGCAATACCATTTGCATGTGGCTATTTTCCATTTATTCCGTAATTTCTAAGTTCGGAATAAGCGGAATTTCAGTTGATCACTGAAGCTAAAAGATTAAGACTACTTGACCCCATGTTTGGGGTTATTATAATCACTGTCTAACACTAGCATGAATGTCTTTAATACTGATCGCAAGCGGCTTAAAACCAAAACCGAACTAACCGAATGAATAAAATTAGGCTAGCTTTCACTTTAACTTAGTTATTTTCAAAGATAAACCCATTGAGTTTGTACTCGTTTTCAGTAACTTTTACCAACTAATACGATGGTCCCGTCCAATTTTTGTAATCTCCAATCGTTCTCGAGACATTTTCAAATCAAATCAATCAAAGATTCTTTATTGCCAACCATAAAAAGTTAAAATGAAGTATTAAAGTTAAAACAATAAAAACATCTTTGGTGCACCCGTTCGCAAACTCTCTTCTTAAAGATTAAAACATTAGTAATACTCTGTATTTCCTCGGGAAGCATTGGAAACGCCCTAACTGTTCTATATTATACCCCCCTCTCAAAAAACGCCGTACTGTGGTGTACTAGTATCATGCACATGCACTTTGAATAGAAGTCTTTGTTCTGCGAGAACAGCCCCCGTCACAAAGATAACCAAGTCAACAAATTAAAGAGAAGGCCATGTCAAAATTCTCAGATCAGGGAATAGTTGTCTACAAGATGTGAATTGAGAAACCGCAACATACACTTCAGAATCCATTTCTGAGCCCTAAAAACATCAGCAGCACCCCGTGAAGAACCCTAAAATATAAGTCCATACTGTAGGATGGATTGGATCTGCCGTAAGTGAAATACTCGCAACACTTCATCAGAGAATAGGTCTTAATCTCCGCATCAAGCCACAGAGTTTTGATAGACGGGATTGGACTTGCGACGTCTGGTACACCCAGTCCATTGTAGGATCCAAATTCACCCCAGAAATTTGATGCTGGGTGTAGTTGCAATAGACTTTCCTTTAGTTTTTACCAATATTGATTCAATACTCTGAGATTTAGAGAACTCGATCAATTCTGTTTTCCTGGGGTTTAGGGTCAGACCATGCCTGCATCCGATCAACCACCTCACACGCCTGATCCGCCAAAATGCCGACAGAGGGGGCAGAAACGACAACAGAAATATCATCGGCATACTGACATACTACGCCCGATGGGATAATACCAGATAATGAGTTGACATAGATGACCCCCCCCCCCCCCCCTGGTCCCACATCCATCATTCTGGAGTAAGTTCTAGTGCCCTCCCGCTCAACACTAACACATTATCTACTTTCAGTTAGATAAGACGCAACCAGGTTCAAGGAAGCACCCCTCATGCCACAAGCACTCAACCCACTAAGCAAAACCTCATGACAAAGAGTATTGTCACGAATGAAAATACTGTAAAATGAGAATTTACTTTATATTCCACTGAAGGTGAAAATGATGCACTCATCGACAATATGTATCATATTATTTGAAAGTCACCCGGGTCGAGAAGTGACCTCGGTCCAAACGGAAATAACAAAACAATTAAAAAACGCGCAATCCCGAATCATTGGAATGTGCTGACTGATGAAATCATCATTTTTTCCACTCGAATACCATTCGTTCCACTCGAAGTTGGGACGAAGGAAATTGTATAAAAATAAATAAACAGAGTTAGTAGGGGGCTCTTTGCTTTAGTCTCGCGGCCATGATGTTACCCTCAATAAATTAAACCTCAGAGGAGGCCAGTCTGTCTTATTAATTTATTAGTGAAGTACAAGTTTATTATTTAATGTATCCATAACCCAATAAGTGCCCTTCGGTCTCCAAAGCTGTTAAAGCATTCGATGATGCATTGGCCCACGATAATGTAAGTACCTTTTAATTTTAAGTTGTAACCATTTTCCTAGTTAAGTTTTACCCCACGCATTGTAACCATTTTGCTTTAACTTTAATAAATATAGTTGTTAGAATATAAATGTTGTTTTCAACCCCTCTTCAGAAATCGATCCCGAGGCAAATTAAATAAGTCACAACGACCACAAACGGGTCGTGACAGTATCAAAGGCCCTTGACAAATCAAAATAGATTCTTTCTTCCGTTATAGAAATATTTACTTTTATATTTGCAAAGAAAAACACAAGAAGTTTGTATGTACTCATGTTCAGCTAACTTTTTTCAACTAAGACAAAGATCTAGTCCATTTTTAAATACCTCCAACCGTTCTCGATATACCTACTAACTTTTTTCTCCAACAAAAACATCAGTCCAGGCCAAGTTTTTAAACTTTAAACCTTTCTGGAGATATTTCTTACTGTGCTATTTTCAAAGATAAACCCATTGAGTTTGTACTCGTTTTCAGTTAACTTTTACCAACTAAGACGATGGTCCATTCCAATTTTTGGATTTTTGTAATCGCCAACCGTTCTCGAGATATTTCTAACTTCCGTTCCCGAAATATTTACTTTTATATTTGCAAAGAAAACTTATGAAGTTTGTACTCGTATTCAGCTAATTTTTTCAACTAAAAGGTCGATTCCATTTAAAAGACTTCCAACCGTTCTCGACGTAACTACTAACTTTGTCCAATAAAACCATCAGTCCTGTCCAATTTTTGAAACGTTTAACCTTTCTGGAGATATTTCTTACTTTGTTATTTTCAGAATAAACCTATTAATTTTGTACTCGTTTTTAGTGATGACTAAAATGATGGTTTAGTCCAAAGCTTGTGTTTCGTCTTCTAGTTGCTGGTACTGAAAAGGTGCAGTTTAGGCGGATCAAGAAATTACCAAAGGTGATTCTCTAAAAGTGAAAGAAAGTCCTCTTTAATTTTGCTTTCTGTTCATTCTAGGTCATCATTTTCAATGACTACTTAGAAGACGGTTTACTTTTATTTCACTTTGGATAATTCATCCAAATTGAACCGTGTAAACGCCTATGTTCGGTTCAATTGGATGATCACTTTCAATGAATACTAGTTTAGACGGTTCATTTCTTTTACACTTTGGATGATTCGTCCAAAATTTCTGCATACGCAACCCCCATACAAATTTTGAAATTTCAAAAGAGGGTTCCCGGGGACAGAGGAATGAAAATTATACGACTGCTTGTCAGTCAAAAGCTGTCCCACTAGATATCAGAGTTGATATTTTCTTAAAAAAACAGTCAACAAGGAATATTCTGGGTCGACCCATTTTCCTGGGACACTGTGTATACATTTATTAGTTTTTTAGAGCATTTAGAAACTTTGTTGTGTGCTGAAACAGTTAATATAACTCATAGCAAGTCTAATAGGAACCAATACTTCTAACCTATCCTTTGGTCAATACACACAGCTCAGACTTTGTATAAAATGCGAGCAGTCGAAACCTTACATAATTCATGAAGTGGAGTCGAAAAAGTGCCCCAAGGGGATAGGTCAAGGCATCGTCTGGAAGAATCCTCTCTCGGGTTTGTGCTTCTTTAAAAGTTAAATATATCATAATGGATTACGGGGATCAACAAGTAGTTTATAAATTTCGTCTGACACTTTCACACTGGAGTACACATAAAGTTACTTATCTGATTTGAAAGTTTTCACCAACTTTGATGGTGGGTTCTAAGCAATAAACATCAATTGTAAAAACTAGACTAATAACGCGAAAGCACTTTAATTGGACAAGTGTCCGAGCGCGTCCATTTCGTTTGAAAAATGTGATTTCACTAGACACAAAGGCAATTAGCCACGCGAACCATGGGAAAATTCATTATCACACTAAAATGCTTCAAGTCAGGTCCGATTTTTTTGTTTGCCCATTACCATAGACTGCTGTTAGGGTTATTGGAGCTGCTGGGGTTTTATTGTCAATGATTAAACTGCATAATAGCTTTTTTATTGTTTGAAAGTCGAAGCGTTAATTTGGAAATATCGCTTGACGTTTTCTATTTCCTTTTCGCCTGTGTCAATGCTGCACTTTTGGTATTTTTAGTTTGCAATAATATGACCCTTAATGCTGGTTCTTTTATGCCACTACCGCATTTATTACGCTAATGACCCTAAAGACGCTAATGAACACACCACTAATGCGGGCTTTTCTTTGTTACTGTCACTCTAAATTACCTCTTTAATGTTGAAGGGGTTACACTAATTTACCTATATTTCCTAATTAAGAAAATTTTCTTCAAACACAATGCTCTGTTCATCTTTTGAAAACATTGAAAAGAGACGCTAAGGATTTGAATTAGATTACGTTTAATAGTTAATTATCTTTCTGAAGTAGCATAAGGGTATTGCACAAACCAAATTTTACGTGACATAAAATATTACTCAACAAGTCATAAAACCTGCTTTAAAACTAATACTTCCCCGAGTCTCCAGACCAATTTAAGCTCAGCTATTTTATCTGTCCCCGGGGATATACCTCCACTATTAAGTGAATAGCCCATCCCGATGTCGACAAAGTCCACAAAAAGTTCATAAAATATTTAGCACATCTTTTATGGAATAAAATGGGGCGATCGGAGGAAGGACGAATGGATTTTATTCTTTGGACATTGCAATAATAAGTTTTTTTTTCTAGAGTGTTGTTTTTGCGTTGTCTAATGGAACCAGCACCTGTTATTAGCTTGTTGCAAAAGAAAATAACTTAATCTTCGATCAATTCTTTTGGACCAAAGTAGCTATTAATATAGCGGAAAGTTCAATTACCGAGCCCTAGAAAGGCGGTTATTTAAGGCTACCGGCTTAAGTTTGCGGTGATTTGTATCTGCCGATTTCGATAAAACTGCCCTTAAATTTAACCTGAAGTTAATAGCTTTTTCCGCACCAAAATCCCAGCTAAATAGACTAAATTTATATCGAGTTCCTTTAGCCAAAGTTTGGTTACAATATTAAAAAGCTGCTTAATTGAGGTCATGTTTTGAGGGCGTTCTATCATACGTTTTTAAGTTGTTGGTGAAGTTAGCGGGATTAGGACAAATAATGCACCTCTTCTTTATTCGAAAATGGCCGACGTTTCGACTATTTATTTAGTCTTCATCAGGGCTATTCTCACTTAAAGAGGGTAGTCAGTTAAAATTCGATATAATAATATATAATAAAAAGATAGTTAAGATAGCAAACACCATTCGATTGTTCGGTGACCCTGGTATCTTAGGCTCGACAAACCACACGTCAGTAGTTATACCGACGGGGTTCTGGGACACTTTGACCTTGTAGCCTACGTGAGCCCTAGTGTAAAAGGGGGCCCCCTGTCAAATGGGCCCCAAAAAGCAGTCATTTTTGTCAAATGTGACAGATTTGACATTTGACATATGACAGATGACGTGTGACGTATGACAGTTCACACAACTGTCAGAGACGTAGTACAGATGGGGTGTGACATATGACAGACAGGCTAGACAGGCTAGACAGGGTAGACAGGGCAGACAGTGCAGATGGAGTAACTCCAAGTACCCCTCAGTGAAAAATGAAACAAATAGTTTAGGAAAAAAAATTTTCACATTTATTTGAAATTCCAAAAATCGAGGAGATCGAGCTTCGCCAGTTCTTCAAGCAGCAGTTCCTCCTCGATTTTGTTGTCGCGCAGGAACACCTGCACCAGCCGGATTCCTTTCCGCAGGCGATCCTGCCAACGAGTTTCTAGTCTGATAACACTAGAAAAAAAAACAGAAAAAATAAAAAAAAAATGAAAAGTTATTGAGCAAGAATATGCACATTCAACTAGAACAAGATATTTCGCAAATCGCATTAATTAATCTGAAAATCACACTGCGCAGAAGCAAATTTTTGGCCGTCGATATCCAAAATGGCCTAGGTAAAACGATAAAAGCTATGCACATTCAACTAGAACAAGATATTTCGCAAATCGCATTAATTAAATGCATTCCGATCATTTTTTAAGAAAAAATAAATAAAAGCATAACTTCAGAGTAGTACCAAAACAAAACCAAACCCGAAAAAGAAAAAAAACTTACGTGGGGACCCAAATTCTTCTCATACTGCGAGAATACATCAGATCTACAGATGTCTTTAGTTCTCGCTTATAGCGGTCCAAAAGATCCTCATAAAAAGCCATTGTAAAGTCACTGTTAAAAAAAAATGTGAAACATAATACCTCATAATAGTATAAACTAAAAAATGTACTTACGTAAAAGAATGAGTTGGAACTGCTAATCGATAGACTGGTTTAGCGCCTATTTATACTAATAAATTTACGAAGAACCACAAAGAAAGTAGTAGTTATCGTGGAAGTAATTATCATAAAAACATGTCAGTGAGTGCACATGCAGTATAATGAAATGTCCGCGTGTTACATTAGATAGTGAATTTGGTTACATTTTCGAAATTGATATTCACTATCCAAAAGAATTATTTCAGATGCACCGAGACTTACCGCTATGTCCAGAACATTTAATTCCTCCTACATCTGCATCTCTTTTTCCCAAATTATTAACCACATTTTATGACAAGAAGCGGTATATTATTCATTATAGAAATTTGCAACAAATATTAAAATTAAACTTGAAAATTGGAAAAATCCACAGGTGTTTAAAATTTAGACAGTCAGCATGGCTCAAAAAATACATTGATTTGAATACAGAGCGTCGTAAACAAAGTACAAATGACTTTGAAAAAAATTTTTACAAGCTGATGAATAACGCACCCTATGGGAAAACTATTGAAAATGTGCGAAAATACAAAGATGTAAAACTAGTAACAAAGTGGGAAGGACGATATGGTGCAAATTATTACATTTCACAACCAAACTTTCACAGTTGTGAAATTTTTGATAAAAATATTGTTCTGATTGAAATGTCCAGACTAAATGTAAAATTTAACAAACCGATCTTTATCGGTATGTCAATTTTAGATATTTCAAAAACTATTTTATACGATTTTCATTACAACTATATTGTGGAAAAATTTAAGTCGAATGCAAAATTATTATATACAGATACTGATAGCTTAATTTATGAATTTACAGTTGACGATATTTATGAACATATTAAAGAAGATATACATAGGTTTGATACTTCAGATTATCCTGAATACAATGTATATAATATACCCTTAAAGAACAAAAAAGTTTATGGATTGATGAAAGATGAAAATAATGGAAATATTATGACTGAATTTATAGGTTTACGTTCAAAAATGTTTTGTTTTAAAGTGGACGAGAGTGATAAAAAACTTGTTAAAAAAGCTAAAGGTGTTCAATCTTCTGCATTAAAATTTATAACCTTTAAAGATTACTATGACTGTCTATTTCACAAAACTATTATTGAAGTTCCTCAAAATTTAATCAAATCTGAAAAACACAACGTTTTTACCATTGAACAAGTTAAAACTGCATTAAGTCCCTATGACGACAAACGAATGGTCAATTATATTTTTACAGATACTTTACCATGGGGCTATAATGACTAGTTAAACACATTTTATTTTTGTCATTAGCGAAACGTTTGTGGTGAAATCGAGTGGCCACCATTGAATGAATGTTTGTTTATGATACAAAAAACTTGATCATACAATTTATTTTCCATTATACTCTCTATGCGATATTCATTTGTTTTAAGTTTAAGACAATTACCACACTCTACGGGCGCTTTTCACAATTTTTATTAAGGTTATTTAAGTTAATAATACATTATCTATAAATGAAGTAAATTAACATATTTTTAGACTGAGGAAATCAAAAACAAATGGTCCCCGGTGTTTCAAGATCGAAAAAGATTTGCTTATCTACGAACTGGAAAATATATTAGAAGAATGCTACCTGTCACGTTACAGTCATTCTACGTCATTAAAAATGGTATTGGAACTCAGTGGTGCTTATCTTGCAAAAAGTTTTTTTGTTTTTGCCCGAAATCTTTTGAAATGCATAAGCAAGTTCCAAGAGAAGAAGAAGAAGAACCCAATATTCCAGTTGATTTGTACTGTTATGAAGATATACCTGAGTCATAGTGTATTTCAGCTTCTACTTGAAATGCCGATACCTACACCGACGACACTGGAACACCTGAGAGATGAGATTCGTACTTACTACGTAGAAGATTTCCGTAGCTGCAACATGAGCCAGGACGTCGATTGGTACTGTAACCCTCCCGAACCCGACCGGAAGGAAGATCAATATCATTATTGTGCTTTGTGTGATGCAGTGACTAATGACTATTGGAACTGTGTTAAAGCGAACATTAATCATGACCTGAAATGGTTCAATGAATTTAGAGTAAGAAAATGCTTCAAAAAAAAAAAACGTATCTGTAAATTTTCACAATATTAAAAAACGTAAAGTCACTTAGTATTTCCTCTTCCATTATATAAACATGTAAATAAAACATTTAGCTTCATTAGTTATTTCGCTCTCAAACAGACACCATGTTCCCAAAAGTATGTTTTTTATATTACTTTCCTATTGTTACAATGCTCTCACGTTGTCCATCGAATGTGAGTATTCACAAAAAGATTATAATATTCTGTACAATACTAGTTTAGATATGTACCTAAACTGTACTCATTCACTTGATGAATATGTAGATTTATACGATCATGAAGTAGATTTCTTGAATATGTGTACAAAAAATCTAGAACAATGTGAATCCTCTACAAATAATTTAATCTCTTCAGTTAACTATACTAGTTATGTCGAACTTAAGAGAGAAACCGTAAAAACTGAAGCTGCTTTGCTGGCACAAAAAGTAAAAGCTTCTAAATGTGAAGACAGGAAATCTACAGCTTATCAGTTACTGACGGAGAAGGATGAAGAAATTGAACAGCTTAAACGGAATCTAACATTTGCAAGATCTCAAAAGACTGACGTTGAAGCAACTCTGGCTCGTTGTGATGATGGATACCACAAATTTTTTAAAGATAACACATACCTCCTTGGAAACCTCAATGCTTGCATAGATCGTGAAGAAATATTACAGGGCCAAAAGGATCACCTTGTAAAACGTTTGGCTTCTTGTAGGAAAAATAAAAAACCCAAAAATAACAGCACCGTTGTCTAAAACTTTTAACCCAAATAAATTTTTTTTTTCCTAAACTATTTGTTTCATTTTCCACTGAGGGGCACTTGGAGTTACTCCATCTGCACTGTCTGCCCTGTCTACCCTGTCTAGCCCGTCTAGCCTGTCACTAGTATCAAGTCTGTCATATGTCACACCCCATCTGTACTACGTCTCTGACAGTTGTGTGAACTGTCATACGTCACACGTCATCTGTCATATGTCAAATGTCAAATCTGTCACATTTGACAAAAATGACTGCTTTTTGGGGCCCATTTGACAGAGGGCCCCCTTTTACACTAGGGCTCACGTAGGCTTCAAGGTCAAAGTGTCCCAGAACCCCGTCGGTATAACTACTCACGTCCGCTGCCCGAGGTAAAAAATTTGTGAATAACCTTTGGTTACTGTGGACCAGGGTCACCGAACAATCGAATGGTGTTTGCTATCTGAACTATCTTGAATCGAATTTTAACTGACTACCCTCTCTAAGTGAGAACAGCACTGATGAAGACTAAATAAATAGTTGAAATGTCGGCCATTTTCGAATAAAGAAGAGGTGCATTATTTGTCCTAATCCCGCTAACTTCACCAACAACTTACAACTTAAGGACGCTAATTACAACAATACGTTTCTAAGACATCAAATGTATTAGTCGATATATTTAGCAAGTTTAATAACCCTTGAGGTATAATCTCAAATCACTGAATTGTTCAATACTATTACTAATTATACCAATTAATCAATTAATTTGCATTTACAAGTAGATGTATGAGTGTATAATTTTCAGAGATATCCCAACTTCTAGTCTCATGATGGTCGTTGGGAGTCGTGAATGAATTTATCATGCGAGGGTTAGTAATTCTGTGGAACCTGTTTCGGACACTACCGCAAACTTTTCGTACATCAAGGAAATGTGAATAGAGACTGTTGCGATTACAGTTAGGAGTAGCTATATAGGTAAGTTTAAAGTGCTTTTTCTCTCGGTAATTTGAGAGTTTGAGGGATTTTTGTTTGATTAAGCCGCCTTTTAGTTAGATTTTTTTTTTGGATACATACAATCACATAAGTTCATAAGTTTTTGTTTATATTACTAAAAAAATTAACATAGTGTTGAAGTTCTTGGGTTATCGGTCTGGGCGACTAGGTTTAATAACTCCTAAACTTCCAAGCTTTCGACATATTTTATTGTCTTCATCAGAGCTGTTACATAATAAGATGACAAAACTTTTTAAAAATATGTTACACTAGAGGCCGCAATGGCATTAGAGGACTTACCGTCTAATGTTTTACAATAAAACAGGGTCTATTGACCGAACATTCAACACAATGGAAGCGACATTATGACAAGATGGACAATTACATTTTTCTAAAATACTTTTTATGCACATCGTTAAAAATTATTAATTATTTGTCAACCTTTAAAGGTGTCTATCCCTGACAGGCCCAACGTATCTAAATTAGCTCGCCTATCAAAGAAATTTTGCCTTGATGCATTCCTACGGTATGCGAACCGCCGGAAAGAAAAATACACAAACTAGGGAGAGAAGAAAACGTCTCGTTGGTCGGGAAAATCAATGTGTTAATTGTTATGTTGCTGATTTCTTTGGTTTTTTTTGTTGTTTAATGGAAGTCATTTTAAAATGTTAAGTACTCAAGGGAGTCAGTTGTTGAGTTTTGTGTAATTTGTGGCTTGTCTTTAGGTTTGCGTCTCTTGATTAAACTTGAGTATATGTTACTGAGGTCCTCAATGTCGGTTCTTCTGTTGATTGATTTGTCGTCCACGGCTATCTCTATCATTTCTAAGAATAGTCTTTTGTGACATGACGCTTACCTGTCCAGCACCACAACTTCGTCGAATTTGTAATTTTATATATACTTAGTAGAGAGTTTGTGGGAGACCCTCCTCCTCCCAATCTCAGTCCTTCTCCGAAAACCTATGAGAGAGCAAACTCCTCCTCCGAAAACCTATGAGAGAGCAAACTCCTCCTCCGTCCGATACATAACCATCGCCCCACCACCAACACTGCATGATACTTATACGAGCGTTTAAGTTCGAAGATTAGTTTGGTTTACAAAGTATAAGCAGACAGATATTAGTAAAATAAGTATGAGTGAATTAGTTCAGTTAACACCAATAGTTGAAGAAGATGAACCCATAGAGCCCACAACTGAATTAATGGAATTGACACCATTAATTGACTTACCAAATAATGAGTTAATTGATTTGAGCTATGAAGACATAGACAGTGTTTTGTCTACAATTGATCCAAGTGTAGACTTATCAAGACCTAGTCATTTTATCAATTTGATCACTGCAGATATGAGCATATTTTCCTCTCCGCCTTATCCAAGTGAGGAAGACAGAATCGATTTTGAAATGGATTGTGCAACGAAGGAACAAGAAAATGAAGAAGAAATAGTTACTTGTATTATTTGTTTCGAAGAAGTGAATGAGGTCTGTCACCCAAATAGTTGTAATCATAAATTGTGTTTGCAATGTATTATAAGATGGACAGATAAATGCTGTTTGTCATCATTGAAGTCAAAAAAATGTCCATATTGTCGTCAAAGTTATTCTTATTTAATTGAAACTTCAAAAGATGTAATAAGACATCATAATATTTTCACAATGAGAAAAAATTTATAGTTTTAAGAAGTTGTGTAGTTTAAGGAAATTGGGAAATAAAAATATTACATTTGTTTTGCCTCAGTATATTTCTAAAAACACAAATTGCTCTTAACTACTAAAAGTTAAAAAAAATAGTCATCAAAAACAATCCAAATTTTTGTTGGACAGATTAACTATTAAAAAGTTATTGCTACATAACATGTCTAGAAGAAATGATAAAATGATGAATTATTTAAAAAACGAAATAATTAATACATAAATAAATGTTCGGAAATTAAAGTTCTGGATGAATGGATCCATTAGTGTTTATGGGCTTCGTTTCAAATGTATTACAGAATAAGCAAGCTTGAGCCGGTGTTAAAAAGAACAGATTTGTATAACACATACAACATTTTATATCGATACTATTATATTCTAGGGCTCGTTTATAGTGACAATTAACAAATTGAAAGGTCCCTCCATATGGACCAATACAGTGGTTTTCATTGCATAAAAAACACAAGGCATATGTACCCCCAAACACTGAGGTTATTTGCGCATATGATTGAAATACGCAAAAGCTTTTTCTTTCATACCACAATTGGTTCACTTCCTGAAGTGACACATCACTCACTCTCACTTCACCCACATCTGCAATTTCTGATTGAATGTCCATACCTATTCCTTCATCTTCACTTTCCTCCTCCTCAGAAGTTTCCAACATTAAGTTCAAGTCTATATTTTGCAAAGCGAACTCACGTCTTTCCAAGTCGTTGTTATCTCGCCTGTATTCCACAATTTCTTGATGATCAATAGAAACAAACCGTTAACGGATCTACGAATCCGCAGTGCTATCGAGCGTGGAAATTTTTTTGCATACATTAAATTGATTTAATGTATATAAAAATAATAATTTATATTTAGATTAATAATCCTAAATATAAACCAGTTCCTGTTTCATATTTAGGATTATTTTTTTGTAGTCTTCAAAAAATCCTAGCAACATTTTTAATGGTATAGACACACAAAAATTTCCCTTATCGTCAACTAAAATTCGATCAGATTCCTTTCTGTGAGGAAACCAACCAGCATTTTGCAATTTTAAGCTTTCATTTGTGTTGTATGAGAGGTATCCTTTGAGGGTCGAAGCTAAACCAACATTTCTAACAGAATCTATAGTAATACCGTTTAATTCATAGCTATCGCTCTAAAAAGAAAGGTGATGCCATTGTTAATAAAACGTAATTTTTTTGTATATTTATCTTCAGTGTTAGTTAATTTGCCTTCGATATAAAGTAAACTTTCTGTAGGTAAAGCGTAGGCGTCAAGTTCTTGAATGAGTATGCGAATTTCATCATTATAATCAAATTTTGAAGAGATGTATGGTTGATATGTATGAAGTTCAGAACTAACAATTGAATTATCCACATATACTTTTTCAGTAACATTTAAAATGTCCATTATAAAACTTTAAAACCAAGAGATGTGAGGAATTGACGATTTTCTCGTGTTAATCTCTTGCTGCTTTTTCTGATACTGAGCTTGCGAGTTGATGTTTTCTTTTTATAGGGTTTTTAATCTAAAAGTGTAACTATGGGTATTCTATTGTATCTAACCACCATATTATTGACTATTTGGTTTTAAATGTAAACGGACAGTTATAGTTTCACCTCTAAAACTTATGAGATCTCCGTCTTGATCAACTATTTTAACAGTAATGTTGTTTATCGTTTTGACGCTGACTGGAAAATATAACACAGGTAAAGGAGATTCCACTATTTTATACCCTGGTGGTACAGTTGGATAGAATTGATGAATAATGTGAACTGGTTTTCCATTACTAAAGGATCCCACACAAATATTGCAATCAATGCATATGGCATTTACTTGAGTTATGTTGGCTACATTGTCAGATATGTCAAATGTATTTGCTTCTATAACTTTACTTTTAAGGCTTTCACGGCCGGTCGAAATACAATCTAAAGTGTTTTCCGGGCTTTGAAGCCGTGGTTCTGAAGCTGCGGCGAAGTGATCTCCCGTGCTTACTGACTTTGACTGATTTGACTGTGGTGAGCTCCGTAGTATTTATTCCCTGGCCGGTGTGCTGCAGTCGAAGAAAGGGGTGGGGGTAGTGGTGGCACGAGGCTTCGACGCATTTGAAGTATTTCGTAGAACTCGCTTCCAGTCTGCATTTAGAAACGTAATTTCCTCCTTCCTGTTGAAATTGTTGTCGTGTTTAAAGATCTTAATGGCCTCTCTCGTTAGTCTTGGATAGAAACGCTGCGATTGATATAAGATATCCACCTCGTTGAAAAGGTGAGAGCGTGCTCTGCCCCAACCAAGTTAAAGATATAAGACAATATAACATGTAAAAAAAATATGTTCCTTGATAAATTATTGCAGAAAAGTACAAAAAGTTAAGAAACTCAGCAAAAAAAAACTATCAAAGTTGAAGAAAAACTTACGAAATATGACATTGATTTTGTTGCGGCTTGTGTTAATACATTAAGGTAATAGATCATTTTGAATCGCTAATAAGGTGCTGAATTTTAACCTGACGTTTAAGCTTTAATAAATTGCGCTCTGGTTTATTCGCCATTTGGGCTCATATTAACCACAATTATACACCTGGAATAAATTTCATTTCAGCTGAGAGGAATAATGAATAATCATATTTTCCAATAATCTAGTACCGAATTATCTTGTTTAATTCGGATATACTAGCATAATGGATTATTATTATGTAAATAGCAATAATGAAATTAATTATGAAATTTGTACCTTTCTAACGTGCTTGCCATTTGGAAAATCTCGTTCGCTTATTGGTTTTGGGAAAATTGAATTAAAATAGGACACAACGGGTATTCTTTTTTTCGTAAAGGCCCATCAAAACGATAAACTTTGAGGCAATATAATAGCGTTTAGGGTCTATAGTATGCGTGCCCAAAAAAGTTATCGCCAAAAACAGAGCAATTTAAGGCCCATAAATGTCGGATAATAAATTCCAGCTCCGCAGTGTTTTAATGTTTGGCATTTCTGCGTATTTCACGACCCTTCGCTTTTTCTTCTTTTGTTTTCCTAAATAATATATATTCTTATCACAAGTTCGAATTCTGTTTTGTCGGTGCAGCGGACATTTTGTCGAAGAATTTTCCGCCATAAATCCCAGATAAAGCTAATTTGTACCAGCGACAGTTGAAAACATATAAAGTGGCTTTCTGCAGTCGCTACTTTTTAGTTGTGTTCGGACTTTTGGAATAATTGCTGCCGCTGTGTAATTGAAAAAGCTTTAGACGATGCAGTTTCGTTTTTATTCTTAGTAGAAAGGCATGTTTTAGTGTAATGATAATATTTGCTTTAGCACTGTGTAGTATTGAGGTTGTTTTTTAGAAAATGCTGCAACTTTTCTTGGGGTTAACCAGAATCCAGCTGACCAAATTGATGAGGACTGGCGCAAGCAGTTGTCGGTCGTTAATGGGCGATTAGCAAGAATTCAGCTGACCATATTGATAAGGACTGACGCAGGCAGTTGTCGGTCGTTAATGGGAGATTGTTGGATTTTGATAGTTGGAGTCTTGGGATGTGGTCTTTGGTAGAAACATAGACGATGCTAAAAACGTACGTGTTGGTGTTGTTTATTAACGTTTCAGTCCCGAATTAAGCCTTCATCAGAACTACAAGATACAAAAAAAAAACAGTATAATACAAGAAAAAAGACAAGACTAATACTCAGTTCAGGTTAGTTCAACAGTAAAGCAGAATACATAATATTGTGAAGGCTTTCACGGCCGGTCAAAATAAAATCTAAAGTGTTTTCCGGGCTTTGAAGTTGTGATCCAATGGAGTTTCTTCCTGACGTTTTGTTAGTGTGCAAGTCTGTCAATGGTGTCAACAGTGTACAAGTTTGTCAACTGGCTTCCCGACGATGACTGATTTGACTGTGGTGAATTCCGTGGTGTTTCTTCCCCCGCGCGCTGCAGTGGAGGGACTGGGGTGGGAGTAGTGGTGACGCGGGGATTTGGCGCACTTGTATGTCGTAAACCTCGTTTCCACTCTGCATTTAGAAACGTAATTTCTTCCTTCTTGTTGAAATTGTTGTCGTGTATAAAGATCTCAATGGCCTCTCTCGTTAGTCTTGGATAGAAACGCTGCGACTTATAAAAGATATCCACCTCGTTGAAAAGGATGTCTTGATCTTCGGAGAGAGCGTGCTCTGCTACTGCTACCTTTTGTGTCTGTCCCATTCAGCCTGCAGCTCCTCTTGTGTTCCGTAATCCTCGTGTTGACACTGCGTTTTGTGGTGTTACAACTGCATAGAACTCGGTAAACTCCGAGTGCCGATAGGGAATCTCTGCCGTCTTCGGCCGATCTCAAGCTCTGTTGTATTGTACGAGTGGGTTTAAAGACAGATTTAACATTGTGCTTTTCCAGTAGCTTGCCGATCCTGTCCTTTGCTTTGTGGATGTATGGTAGATTAGTTTATCACCGCCTTTTTTCATCTTCTCCCGTTGTTCCTTTTCGACGCTCTACATTCCTTGGACGGACGGCCCCATCGAACTCGTGCTTGCTGTATCCATTTCAACCGAAGGCTCTTTTCAGATGCTTCATTTCCCTTTCGAATTCAGCCGGCTCACAAATTCTCTTGGTTTTCACAGAGAGAGAGTCTTTATGACTCCCCTTTTTGGTCCTGGATGATGATATCCGTTATTGAGATTTTTATAAACGGTATGCGCAAGCTTTCCATTCGACCTCCTTAATACTAAAACATCCAAAACCGGTAGGCGTCCTTTTTTTTCTATCTCCAAAGTGAATTGAATTTTTGGGTTTATAAAGTTGAGGTGTAAGAGAAGATTTTGAGTGGTTTGAAGTTGGCCCTCGCCATGGCTCCAAATAACAAAGGTGCCATCCACGTATCCTTTTTTATCGTTGCCAAAACTTTGGCCTCGAACATTTCCAAAGGGTGCAGCCCAAGCCGTCGCAACGAACCGACAAAGGAACAAATTTGACTCACTAAGTGCCACCAACAATTCGCAAGACACGTTAAACACATCCGAAGAGAGTCACCTCAAGGTTGTAGTCAATTTGACCGACAAAGAATTGTCAACAGACGAGTTGAGTATTCTTAACAAAGGAGAAAATTTTGCCTGAATACCATCCAGAATACCTGTGGAAGACATCATAGCAAACGTGGAGAGCGTAATCCGGCAGCTGCTAATTCAGATCGCTGAACAGATAAGGATAGAGACGTCACGAATTCTACAACGAGCAAAAGCATCAACGAACAATCTCACTTTTGCAGAAAGGGAAGCTCTGAAAGCCTTAAACGAAGACAAGGATTTATCTCATTTTAACAGCAGATAAACAAAGAAAAAATCAGCGCACTGTAAGGATCTACACTGCTTGCCCTGTCTGCTCTTCCTGTCAAGCCTGTCTAGCCTGACCTAGAGCTGTATTTTCGCGAATAAGACGCAGTCAGCACCTTACAGCTTTAATATTTTAGACTAAAGACGCTATTAGACATCGTAAGGGCTCTCCCGAGACAGCCAGTAAAATCTTAAGCGGAAAGAAATGGGGTTAGATTGGTTTTCAAGTTTCAACGATCTTTTAGATTTTTGTCAGATCTGTGGTTAATTAATGGTAAATTAGCAAATTTTTACAAACATGAACAGCGAATTAATAGAAATAAGTCTAGAGGGTACTAAAAAAAGTCATAATTTATATATCTATTAATACAACGTTCCACATAAACCGAACATGATTCTCCTATTCCAGGCAGGCTAATATTGTTAAACAAGAAGGCACAAATGCTCGTCTTGGCAAAATTGTTAGGATAACCGGCAAAAATTCATTCTCACTGAAACTCAAAATAAAGGTTGTATTACGATTTTTATTGTGTAATATTATTTCGTTTAGTCCGGCCTTGCAGAGGCAGCGGACGACTATCAATATTAGGGTTTAATTAGTTGAACTTTTATGACTCTTTACAGTTTAAAAGAGATAGGCTGATTTTCTATAAACATTATTATATATCTGTTGATGAACTTTGTAATATTAAGATGATGGAATTTTAAGTTAACAATTTTTATTGAATTTTTGTAAATAACAACAAAGGTGTAAAACGAAACGGGAGTCGTGATTGGCTAAAAATAGTGAACATGTTGTGACGTCATGCTACTCTCTTCCAATCAAAATGGTGCAAAACATTTAGTACAATTTTGCTACAAATTATTACCTTAAAACAAATCTTCTCCTTTGACCTTACTTTCTTTTTTTTTGGTCTTGCTTACCACTACAAAATTTCCTTCTAGAAACTTCTTCATCTTCTGGCTCTTGGCTAAGAAAGCTGTGCTGAAGATTTCGCTCTGCGGATTTTTGAGAGTGTAAAAGAGTGTTAAATTTCCAGTATACTAGTGAAGGTTTTCGTTTCGTTTTGACTGATTTTGCCATACGGAATAATTTAACATCTCACTCCATTTAAAAAAAAAAGGAAATTTGCCAAGTGTAGATCACGTGGTAATTCAGGCCACTCTCTAACACCAGGTACGTAGCACGTTTCCATTGTGATCAATAATATCGATCTAATTTGCACCATATGATTTTAATCCGTCACCATTAAATTATTGCATGAAATATGATTACCTTTTCATTCATTTTCATTTCCGGAGTTTAAATTACATAAAGCCATTTCTATCCAGGCCTGCTTGATACTACTTCATACTGCTTGATACTGCTTGATACTACTTCATACTGCTTGATACTGCTTCATACTGCTTGATACTACTTCATACTGCTTGATACTGATTTATACTGCGTCCTGCATCCTGCTTTATACTGCATCAGACGCTGACTGCATGCTCTGAGTCATTCCTGGTGATTCACCATCATCCCTTGACACCGCTTTTTGTGTGAACAGCTGACTAACTTGGACCTCTAGAGCAACACAGGAAACTCAGGTGGGTCCTTTCCAGTTTATTTACACCGTGGAGCAATCGTAGTGACTAACTGAGATACGCACACTAAAAATTAACACTTAATTTATCATAACATCTGTGTAAGCCCTCCATATATATATATGAACGGTATTATTTTTGTCTGGAAACTTGTGTGCAGTATTTAGTTTAAGTTGACTTCAAGTGCAACCCAACTTATTCTACAAATCACTACCTTTTAACTGTTATTTCATAAAGCTTACGCTTCATGTGGAGCACACACTACACTTAACCTCAGTTACGCGCACACCTTTGTTTAATGTAAATTAACCCACACTTAAATATTCACTTCTGTTCTATCACGTTAAGAACCAAATTTCCTACTGGATGCAATAACGATATTTCGGTTCAAATTCTTAAGTGATTGTAGAAAATCAGGTGCTAGGTGCTAGGTACTATCAGTTTTCTACCTGTACTTAAAGGGGCCCTGACCCTCGCCCGATAGTTTAAACCTTTACATTAATACATTTTTTTTTATAAGAAAGGGTCATTAGTTTATTAAACACCACTTTAATTGTTTGACGTTTTGCTTATTGTTTATTCCAATTTGAGTCCTGGTAATTACAGTGTTATTTTATTTTCCCGCTTTTGAGGCTTCTGTTAATTAAGTGGACTTGCTGATCTCACTGTGGGGCTATAAAATCGGGTGGCGCCTTTTATAAAAAATTCACTATCTACTACCCCACGACCCCTCTTCGGCGTAAGGTAGTTAGCGGGTATTTTGCCTCAAAAGGTCAGCAAGGTCTTGAGAGTAAATTTAGGCTAAAAAGGAAGAAAATAGTAACAGAGCTAATAATAATCGGAATCCACCCACCTTTGCTACGCAATACCAATCACGCACGTAGCAGTTATTTTGTATAGTTGGAGTAACTTTCCCCCTTTCACTTTGCACATTAATTTGAAATAAAAGTAACAAAATAACTTAAATAATAACAAAATAACTTAAATAACACACAAAAGGGGCGTAGCGTCACAAACAACAACAAATAATGACAGATAATAAGTATGAAGTCACGCTTATAAGACAACCGTTTCCGCAATACAAATGCCATAGTTCTGTAAGACGCTTAAAGACAAAACGTAAGACGCTCACTCGCGAAAATACCGCTTAGGTGTCACAAGTATTAAGTGTGTCATATGTCGCACGCCATCTGTGATATGTCGCACGCCATCTGTCAAATGTCATCTGTCAAGTCTGTCACATTTGACAAGAATGACAGCATTTTGTTTGCATTAGGGCTCACGTTGACTTCAAGGTCAATGTGTCCTAGAACCCCGTCGTTATAACTACTTACCACCACCTAGAAGAAGCTAACTCGTGATCCAACCACCCGAATTCTGAGGGCCATTAACAATTAACTCAAGGACGTGGCATCGGATGAAATAACTAAGCTTAAAAAATCAGAAGCCTTGCCACCAAGGCTCTTCGGTTTCCCAAAAATCCACCAACCGGATGTGCCACTGCGACCCATCGTGAGCACCATACGAATCCCGACTTACGAAATCGCGAAACACCTCACAAAACTGCTGCAACCTGGAATAGGAAGTACTGACAGCTTTATAAAAGACTCATTTCGTCGAAAAACTGCTCCAGGAAAAATTCTCGTTAGCTTCGATGTTGTTTCACTCTTCACGATAGTACCCATTAAGGAAGCCATGGAACATATTGAACAGAAATTTCCACAAGATATTTCCAAGTTGTTTTAATACGGTCTAACCACTACATATTTTCAATGAAAGGAAGATTTCTGCAAACAAACTGATGGTGTGGCTATGGGTAGCCTCCTTAGTCCAGTAATAGCCAAATATTTTATGAAAATTTTCGACTCCAAGGCGTTGGCAACCGCAAATAAGAGGCCAAAGTGCTGGTTCCGATACGTGGACCACACCAGAGTTTGTCTACCAAACAACAACAAATAAATTCTTATGAATAATCAAGTGCAAGTCGCATACAATAACCTAATAACAGAAAATTCCAGAGACAAATCAAAGCACAGATTGTGGTCTTGACACTTACCACTTGAGTCCTGCTTCGTCCATTACTTGCCTGCTCTCTTTCTTTGTCACAACGAGCTCAAAAAGCATAGTACAACTCTAATTTAATTACTACTACAATGTGCTAATATTAATTCAAAAGAGACAATATTTGAAGCTATTAACCAAGCTTTACGGATTTTTTTTTAAATATAAGCAAAAGAAAATACATGGATCTTTTGACAAGGTCTTTACTTTCTCTCCTCTCAGGTGCTGACACAGCAATAACAGCCTTCACATTGCCTCACTAGATTCCAGTAAAATCATCCGATTGATAACAAAAAGCGAGGAAATTCCACCAAGGCTTCACATGCTTCAAATCATCTCAAACTCAAAATAACGTGCATCACAAGATCACTTCAACATTCCCAACTTAATTGACTCACAAAATACAACTTCACGAGACAATCAAAACCGTTGCTGTTGCTATGCGATACTGCACACACTTTTTATATATGCGGAGAATAAAAAAAAACTAAATAATATGAGACGAACTGGAGCGGGTTTAAGTTCCAAATACTAGTTGTGAAGAGTTTTTGGAACAGACATAATATTCTAGGCGCTGTAATTGAATGATCATTGTACACTTAAGACAGTCTGTTCAAATCAAAGCTGGACTCAAAGTAAACAAAACCTAGATAAAAAGTTCTGGATAATCTTCAGAGAGTAATAAACAAGAAGCTCACACCGACATGTCCGAGATGACCACTACTAAAAGTGCTAATCGATGATCAAGATGACTGATGACACTCCATAGATTTTGGTTTTGAACGCACTACAGAAAAGCACATAAGGCCACGTTTTCTTATGCAAAAGTATAAATTTTAGCTTTTCGGCTATTCGGATGGCTTTAATGTATGATTTTATGGTCTAAAGTAGAAAGTTATTGTGTTTGAAATCTAAATTTAATTTGCTTTAATTTTCTTTAGTTGAATTGATTTTAACACATGGCAAATACAACTGTTTAACCTTCCAGCTGGCTTAACTCAAGTTGCTTCAAAACGACTCTATTAGCTCTAAAACATCCTAACGGGACAAATGAGCTTCCAACAGGAAATGATGCAATTAGTTTAATTGAAGGGAGCTGTATACATTCAAAGGTACTGTAAATTAAATCGAGATCCTTTGACGTTAAACCACTGTATAGTAGAGTGGCCACGTTAAGATATATTTACAAGTTCAACTCTGAGGCCTATGCTTCTATCGATATACCTCTTTTCTTGATTTCAAGGTACGTAAAAACCCTACGGCTCTTTATGCAGACTATAAACTAAAGTAAAAGTTATTTGCTTTGCGGACTGTTTCATATGATGCAAACTACACCAAATCATATTCGCCTAATGTGGCCCTTAAAAAAACAGTACACACAAGAAAAAAGAACAGTTGCATGAAATCCTTGTTTCGCTGAATTACGATGCAAAGCCTTCGCAAAATATCAAGACTTTTTGTATGAACAAATTTTCTATCGCCGAGGCGCTCGGTTTTAAAAATTTAAAATTTTAGTTCAAAAATCTCTTAATTGTTAAGAAGTGTCGATGTTGTCGTTATAATGGTAAAAAAAATTCTTAAAAAAATGTTTGATTTTGTGTTTATTATCTGCACGGAAAGTGATCGACTGACAAGTCCAAAAACATTAAATATATTCTAGCGGAACCCACGAAAATGACAGAAAATTCACATTGGGTTGTCATGATTGGAAAAAAATGTCTGCGGACCCCTTTGTTGCAAGCGGTTGTAGTAAATCTTTTTATTGATAAACACATACGTATGGGAAAAAAATTTGCTTAATTAATTATTTTTTAATATTGGCTTTCGGTCATATTTAACCAAGAATTGAAGCCTAACATAAGTGTACTTGATGTAAATGGGGATGATAATTGAGAGGCGTTGAGACAGCAGACGCTCAAGATTACTCGCATCTGTCACAAGTTTGCGATTTTCATGGTTTCCAACGACCTCGACTCAAGGCAAAAGCTTTAATAGTGAAGACGTCCTGTACAAATTCCGATGGTCTGGTTTCCTTATCTAATTGTTACAAAGGATTCCGCGTTCTGTTTGTGGGCATTTGGAATTCCTGTCTCGCTGAATTACGATGAAAAGCTTTGCGCTTAAAAAAAATGCCAAGGCGTTTTGTATGAATTTTTGCTAAGCGCTCGGTTTATGAAATTTTAACACGTGGACCCGTCAATATTGCTTGTTGCGATTCATGGTTGTATGACTCACTGCGGTCGGGATTGGTTTTACAGTACACCTCGTTGACGTTGCGATTGAAACCCACACTATTGGGGATACCTTTCAAGGTTCAGCCGTACGCCCAAGGTTGCGCATGTCGCAAAGTCCTTGACTAGCGTAGACCTGTCGTTGTTTTCGAGGTCACGTTCGTTGGCTGACGTCAAGGTAACCCGGCTCGCTGCGATCGCGTTTCCTGCGCGAGCTCAAGGCTAAACGATGCAAAGCCTGCACCTTTGTACTTGAAAAACGTCAAAGCGTTTTGTATGAATATTTTTTCTGCCGAGATGCATGAAATTTTAGCATATAGATCCGTCGCTTGATGCGAACATGTCTCACTGAAGGAATGCGTTTCTAGATTGGTTTTACATTATGACCTCGTTGCGTCAAGGTGGTATAAAGTCCCAACCCACACTCTGGGGGGATAGCTCTCAAGGTCCAGGCGTTCGTTTAAAGTTAGAAGGTCAGTGACTAGCGTGGACCGACGATTTTCGAGGCCACGTTCGTCGGCTAGGTAGCTCGGCTTGCTGCGACACGTTTCCCGCGCGAGCTCAAGCCTAAACGATGTGAAAAACGTCAAGGCGTTTTGCGTGAGCCTCGGAAATTTCAGCAGGGGTACCCGTCAGGGTCGCTTGTTGCGAACATGGACGTATGACTCACTGCCGGCATGAACTCGTGGACGCGTCAAGGTGGAATGTCCGTGTGTGGGCCGAGTCCAAGGTCAACTGAGTTTCAAGGTCAACTGATTTTCAAGGTCACGTGACTTTTCAAGGTCATGAGCGCGATTTTCAAGGTCAACGTCTAGCAACCTCGTCTGGCGTTATCTAAGAGGCTCATGGATATTTCTTTGACCTTGAAAGTGGGCTAGAATCCGCTTTGATTAACTACTCGGGACAACAAAATGTTTTATTTTACCTATGTATCATACGTGTTTTGAAAAATATCAAAATAAATAAGAACCTTTATCATCCTTAAGAATATTTATGCAAAAGTAATTAATACCGCAAAGTGTACAAACTAAAACACGTTGTATATTATTCCTAAAGACTCATATAGTATAACATAATGTTGTTCCCCTGCGCTACAAAAACTTTGCAAGTGTGTTTGTTTGAGGTTTGGCATTACTTGCATGATTTGAGTCGTGTTAAAATGCGAAATGCGGGACAAATTGCGTTCAGGGCGACTGTGCTGAACGCGGGACTAAGGGGTCCGAATCCGGGACGTCCCGCAGAATTGTTCAGTTGGCAACCCCAATGCTGGTTTCTGCAGGTTACATCCAGAGAAGGCGCTGATAAGTATCGTTTCTTTAATGATGTTATTAATCGGTCGTATCTAAACGTGATCTGACATAAAGTGGATTTGCTTGGATCTCGACGTAACAGGTACGCACACTCAAATGAGCCAAATTAGTTTAAATATCCAATTATAGCGCGAGAGTGGTTTGGCTATAATATTCAGGATTTAATCGGGAATATTTTAGGAGAGTTTTGTGTGGGTTTAGGTGTGAATCTTAAATCGACATTAGCAGGAGCGAACTCGAATATGAAACGACATTTTGCATAGTCCAGAATCAGTTATGGTTGCTGCAGACAAATTATTTTTGGAAACTTCTTAAACTTTGAATACTTCCAAAGTTTTTTGTTTCTAACATATTAAGAAATTAGAATTGCTATACGCCGTTTCAACTTCTTATACACTCTGGTGTGCCATATCATCCGCGTCGTCCATTCGTGCTAGGTCACTCTCATATACACGGATGTTTTATCCATGTATATGAGAGTGACATAGCACGAATTTGCCAATGAATGAGGTTACAAATTTAGAATATTATTAGCTTGTGTGGGCGCATTTGTTGTGCTCTCTTGAAAAACAAAGAGGTCGCCATTATTTTTAGCCCCAGGATACAATTGGTTTACACACCGTTTAAAGAAAGCCAACACACACTGACCGATTTCTCAATAACGGATCAAATCATTATCTCAGATAAAAAAAACGGGAGTCATAAAGACTCTGTCTGTGACAGCGAATAGAATTTGTGAGCCGGCTGATTTGGAACGGGAAATGCAGCATCTGGAAAGAGTCTTTAGTTGGAATGGATATAGCAAACAGACTTTGATAGGGCCGTCCGTCCATGGAGTGTAGAGCGCGAGGAAGGAATAATGGGAGAAGTTGAAGAAAAGCGCTGATGAACTACTCTATCATACATCCACAAAATAACAGACAGGATTGGCAAGCTACTGGAAAAGCACAATGTTAAAACTGTCTTTAAACCCACTCGTACAATAGAACAGAGCTTGAGATCGGGCAAAGGCCGCAGAGATCGGTAGCTGTGGCTCGGTATACATGGGCACCACAAAACGCAGTGTCAACACGAAGACTACGGAACATATAGAGGAGTTGCAAGCTGAGACAAACACAAAAGACAGCAGTAGCAGAGCACGCTCTCTCCGAAAGTCACGACATTCTTTTCAACGAGGTGGATATTTTATATTGTTACGGAGAGCGGGTGCTGAGAAGCGGAGCGAGAATGGAGGTTGGGCCTTCGCGGCCTATCCGGGCGCTGCGGTGGGGGAAACTGTCACTAGTGAATTATTGCTCTGTTTATGTAGAACGCAGTTATTTACGACCTTTTTTATGTGTCTCTTAGCAATTATTTTTTTTTCTAAAAATATTCTAGGCTCTTCTATATTCTTAAAGTTTTTGTATAAAAGGCGAATAGCTTCGCCGGTAGTAGTAGTCTTATTTTAATCGAGCTATAGGTAACCGAGTAACCGGAAAATATTTTATATTGTAGTGCCAGGAACTGTTATGCCCATTTTCTTCACAAACGGGTACAATATCAATCGATCTTGCTAAAATTGAATTCAAATGTATTAATGTGGTAATGGACGACTAGCACCACCATACCATTCAATTCTAATAGAAAAGCTACCAATATTTGCTAAAAAGTAAGGTATTACGAGGGGTTGGGTGATTAAGTAGAACATACCATGTGAGGAAAACTTCACCAAGAATGAGGACATAAGTTATGGAAGTTTTACATCTCATTGTTAAAGTACATGTATAATTTTAAAGAAAGATTTTTTACCGATGAGTTCTCTCTGCGAAACTTTTATTATGCTTTAGAGATATTTCAGTAGTCGTATCATTGAAAGAGTGGGGTACGTCCTACAAGAGGTGTTCTCAAAGGTGTTTGGTCTTAAATATTTTAGTATCAAAGGGATTTCGGTTATTTGAGGAGATACGAAGAAGGTTAACTTAGAGCAAAATTGCGTAACCAGACGTCTCTAAAAATTACATTTTTAAATATCGAAAAATTCTACTGATTTCGGAAATATTCGCAAAATATCGAAAGTTAAAAAAAAGTTTTAAATTTTAAGGAATAATTAAAAATAATTGACACTTTATCGTATCCCCTTTCTGCTCTCATATTTAAAATCCGACGTTTTGTTTAAATACAGACTTGATTTTTTAATCGCAATCTGAATCCCTTTACAATTTTGCATTCGGTGGTATGCGACAATTAATAATTTTATTGACCTTTAGGTTATATTTTGCTGTTTTTGTGGTCTGATTTTTAAAATTTATTGATAAATTCCGGTCATAATCTTTTTAGTTCTTGCAGACTAGAGACTTTTTCATCGACCGATAGTTTAAACGACAAAGATTAAACGGTTTGAATGGTTGAAGGAGGAGGCTCTAAAAATTATAAAATATCGTCTAAAGTCACAAGAAAACTTGTTTTTTTTTTATTCTTAATTGTTGATGAAAAAGTCCAGTTTTTAATCAAAAATCCAACCCTCATTTGCACTTGAAGATAAAACAATTTTCTGATCTGAAGAAAAGTGTTTTAACGAGAGTCATTTGAAATTGTTTTAAGTGGCCAAAAAATTCTTTTTTACACTTTTAAAAATTTTTTAAATTTTTAGTCCGAATGAAGAAGTTTTTAAACCAAAGTTAGTAATTGCCTTAATTTTTGGGTGATTAAAAGTTTCTTCTCTGTCAAGGCCAAATCAAAGATCGTCAAATTTCGGACTTTAAATCGATAAAATTCCCATTAACTTCAAGTATAATTTTTTATTCACTGAAAGCGTCCTCTTTATTGGCAGACCAAGATTATACCAAATCGTCTAGAATAACTGAAAACTGATATTTTTCCTCTATTTATTTTAACTCATTTTTTTTTTAAATTAAATTCTTCTTAATGAATATTTAAAAACTTCAATTTTTAATAAAGTCTATAAAGCTCATCTGCCCTTTTCAAAAAAAACCAATTTTTTGATTTTGGAAAAAAGCGTTATATCTTGGTCAAAGCTAATACAGGGAAAATAATTTCTGCTTTAAAGCCGCAATCAATAACAGTCGTCTTTACTTACTTTAACACTTTGATTCACTTTTCTGAGGCTCGGTCAGGCAAAATTTACATGTTTTTGTATTATATAACCATTTTCCATGGTGTCTTATAAGATTAGACCAGTTAAATCGCGTTTAATTGGCGATATACAGGCGAAATTAGAACAATTACTTTCGTCACTAGAAACGAAAGTTAACGTTATGGTACTTTCTCTCACTAGAGACGAAAATTACGCTTTCGGCTAGGGCAAGGTATGACAAAACTTGTTTATTTTTACATGGGCGTAGAAAAATATAATTTTTGAGTCATTGAAGACGTCAATCCTCCCTATTGCCAGACGAAGATTATACAAAATCGTCTAAAATAACTGAATTTTTTTTCTCTATTTATTTTAGCTTTCTTCTTAATAAATATTTCAAATCGGGTAAAAAAATAATTTTTTTGATCTTGAAATAAAGCATTTTATCTTGTTTAGAGCCCGAAAAACAGGAAAATGATAGAAAAAATAATTTTGGGCCACCATCAATAACAGTCGTTAATCAATAACTTATCGGAAAAGTAATTTGTGAGTCACTAAAGACCAAGTTCATCCAAAATCATCGGTTTTCGAACTTAAATCGATAAAGTTCTCATCAATTTGACGAAAAAATATAATTTTTAAGTCATTGAAAACGTCCTCTTTATTGGCTGGCACTCAAATTATACAAAATCGTCTCGAATAACAGAAAATTGACATTTTTCCACTATTTATTTTAATTTTTTTCTTAACAAATATTTGGGTACATCAGTTTTTGATACCAAGCCTATAAATCATTCATCTGCACTTGTGGAAAAACCAATTTTTTGAACTTGGAAAAAAGCATCTTATCCTGGTCAAGGCCAAGGCAGAAAAGAAAAGAGAAGGGCAAGTTTATCTAAAACCATCAATTTTTGGTGGATTCAAGAAATTGGTATTTTTCTCTTAAATACTTTTTGAAAAAAAAAATGCTCTATAGTCTCCGGGGACCAAAAAGATCGTGACCCGACTTTATCAACAACTTTTAACAATCGCATCACAAAAGTAGCAAAATATAACCTCAAAGTTAATCAAATGATTAACTAAATTCAGAATCTCATATACAAAAATCAAGACCGTATTAAAAAGAAATGAAGTTGATGATGAAAACGAAACATTGGATTTTAAATTTGAAAATACCAGGTTGAAAGGAGCAAAAATGGCTAGAAAAAGTGTCAATAATTTTTATTTATTTATTTTCTTTATATTTTAGTTATATTAGTGATATCAATGTATTTAGGGTATTTATAGTGAGTTGCCAAACCAATCGTGCGTGGTCAGAAATCTGTGAGAACCAGTTAGGACGTCTTGTGCTCGTTTTTGCCCGCTGTTCTAACATTGTTGTTCTTTTCGCTAAATCTATGCGTGTGCACACACAAAATACATTAAATCTAATAATAATAACAAGTTTTTCGAATCTGACATTGAAGTATGTACTTTTAAAATAGAATATAGGAGAAATAGCTTTAAATACAATCTAAAGTGTTTTCCGGGCTTTGAAGCCGTAGTCCCATGGAATTTCTTCCTGACGTTTCATCTACAGCTGCGGCAGATATTATCAAAGGCTATGAGGCGATGGACAAATAGTTGGCTATTACTGAACTAAGGGGGCTGCCATAAGTTTGTTAGTAGAAATCTCCCTTTTATTGAAAATATATAGTGGCAGTGCTGGAACAGCTTGGCAATATATTGTGGATATTCCTGGCTAATATATTCCTTGGGTACCATTGTTAAGAGCGAAACAACATCGAAGCTCTCGAGAATTTCGCCTGCAGAAAAAAGGCAAATTATGGCAGGTTACTGAAAAAGCACAATGTTAAAACTGTCTTTAAACCCATTCGTATAATACAACAGAGTTTGAGATCGTGTGCTTACGATGGGTCTCAGTGGCATATCCGGTTTGTGGATTTTCGGAAAACCGTGCCTCCTTGGTGGGAAGGCTTCTGATTTTTTAAGCGTCCTTGATTAAATTGTTGGTGGCCCTCAGAATCCGGGCGGTTGGATCACGAGTTAGCTTCTTGTAGGTGGTAGGATGTAAAATGTTGACATTACTACTGTTGCTTTTACTTTATCTCACAAATGTAAAATAACGGGGTTTCTTTATGACGAAAGAGATAGGGTAAAATAAGTACGATATTTTGGTAACAAGTTTAAATGATTTGCTGGTACCTAGTAATTAAAAATCTCTGAGAAATTCAAGTTAAAGATTCGTGCTTTATTGAAATTGAAATTGTGATTCATCGAGAAATGATGGATATCTAGCGCGGTCTTTTCATTCCGTGTTGGACTTTTTGTGGTCAGATTTATGCTGAGATAATTTGGATTTCAAATACTGCCTGGTTTGACCGATATAACATGCATCACAATCTCCACATGGAACCTTATAGATAAAGAAGACAGTATTCTTGACCGATTAGTATGAACAGGTTAGGGTGTTCTTGGGTATTCGGTATTTCTACCCAAAGAAGTCTTTGAGTAGAAAGACCGAATACCCAAGAACACCCTCACCTTCTTATAGATAAAGTTAGAGTGAAATTCGATTGGTGTTTTATCCTTAAATTTGGTGAATGTGGCACCCACCACTTTTGTATTTTCGAAAGCTAGATGGTATAGTGGCTTGATATTGACAGAGCTTTATAGATAAAGCAAACATTATTATTGACCGACTAGTATGAACTGATGAGAGTGTTCATGGTTATTCGGTCTTTGAGGAGAAATACCGAATACACAAGAACACTCTCACCTGCTTCTAGATAAAGTTAGAGTGAAATTCGATTGGTGTCTTATCCTCAAATTTGGTGAATGTGACACCCATCACTTTTGTATTTTCGAAAGCTAGTTGACACAGTGGCTGGATTGTTTAGGTACGTGAGCAGATGATGTTGATTTTATAAGTTACAGAAATAACGCAAATAAAATGCAGAGTAGTTCCTACCAAAATTTTAGGTAGAACAGGAACATATTGCGGCTTGCGCCCTATCAATAACTAGAAAGGTGTTGGATCGCAGGTGTAAGACAAATAGCCACTTCACTTTCTCGAAATCGCCAACGTTTCGACCTTTGTTTTTAGGTCTTCCTCAGGGTTTTTTCAGTCAGTGAAGAACGTCACCAAAACATATACAGATCGTCATGGCACTACATAAAACCAAAATTGTCGTTAAACTCCAGATAAAGCACGTAAAAGCCAAGCAATAACCACACGGGCCAACGAAACAAAAAAGCAGGACCATATTGAAGCTGAAGACTTAAGTAAACGGACCAAGGCTCAATAAATGGACCTCGTAGCTCCGATCGGCCTTATGGGTGCAAAAAGACTTTGAGTACCCAGGGGTGCTTCTGTCCTTCTCTGTCCTTTGACAACGAAACTTGACTGTAGGCTTCTACTGGTGATCTCGTTTGGGGCTCGTTCGTCCTTTTGGTGTAACGATGCTCCTTCGCAACCCCTGTATACCCCAAAAATGACCCTTCTCGGGTCTCACAGACTAACAACTGCTTTCGCGAGTCCCCAAAGTTAGACTGTCTTGGTAAGCCCCCGACTAAGACTTCTTTTTCCACTTTTAAACAATGGGCTGGTAGCTAGCTGATCGTGGTCGGTCGTCCTTCCGGCGTAATGTGGCTTCTTCCGTTGGAGCTCCCAGACTAACACTCCCGTTTCTCTCTCAAAAACGGTTTCTTGCCCTCTGTTGTAACCTCTGCCTCTGTTTTCTCCTGGTGGCAGACGCGATTAGTTTTGATTGGACTATTTTTTATAATATTCGTTTATTTGTCTGGGGTAACTCTTAATGTCCTACGTTTGTCCTTCTGTAGTCTCTCTGCGCGCTGAAAATTTAATTTCTTTCATTATTGCTTCTGTGTTCATTCCTGAACTGTAATTTCTGGCTTCGTGTCCTACTATGTTGTAGTTATCCCAGCAAATCGCGATTTGTTTTGCCTCTTCTAACGTTTTTGGCCTTCTATTGGGGGTTCGTAAAATAATAGTACTCCATTAATGTCTTGAAAATTGTCTAATAACGAATCGAGTACAAATCTATTATTTCGTAATAAAACTCTAATATTTTCTCGCTTGGTCCCTGCCTTCGACTTTCCAGCATTTTTTGGCATCCCACTTAAAGTTTTTACCACCCCACTCTTCCACAAAATGCTGCTTTTAAGTCATCTAATGTGTCGTTTTTGTTAATTTCCTCTCGCGCGTACATTTTATACCATGTAGCGGCGATATCGGCATTATCTAGGAAATACCGTTGGCTAGAAAGCTGCAGATCATAAATAGAGTAAAGTATTTATTGTAGTTTTATTTTATTGAAACTAATTATTAAAAGTAAAATCATAACTTTTAAGTTACAGTTATTTCAAGGAGGTCGATAACAACTAACTGTCAATGTCATGTCATACGTCAGAACACGAACAACGGACATTATTAGAGAGCCTTCGCCACCTCACTGAGTTAATATAGAGTGTTAGTAACTATCAACATTTATACGATTATCTAAGTACTAGAAATCCAACACTCCCCCTTAATCGGATAAATGTACAAACTCGTATCTTAAACCTAATCCCAACACACAAAACCTCAGCTTTGGCAATGGCAGAGACTTTGTACATATATCAGCAATCATACTTGAACTACATTTGTATAAAATAAAAATCTTATTTTTCTCTACCATTTCTCTTATGTAATGATACTTAATATCTATGTGTTTGGTGCGCTTATGATACACAGGGTTACTGGCTAATTTTTGTGCAGACTGATTGTCATTATGTAATAATACACCCTTATCTAACACTGACGGTATACTAAGAATTGATGTAAGTTCTTTCAATAACGCACCTAAGTACACAGCCTCCTTTGCACCTTCAGTCAACGCCATGTACTCGGCCTCCGTCGATGATAAGGATATTGTATTCTGCTTCTGACAATCCCATGAAATTGCAGCGTCACACACCTTGAAGACATATCCAGTGAATGACTTCCTATCCATGGCATCATTTCCCCAATCTGCATCCACAAACCCCTCAAAATTCAGATCAGGTCCTTGGTAAGTTAGACTTAAGTCCATGGTACCTTTTAAATAACGAAGTACACGTTTGGCTGCAATCCAATGTTCATTTGTATGGTTAGTATTGTACTGACTAAGCAAAGACACTGCAAACGCGATATCTGGTATGGTTGCCACACACAGGTACATTAATGAACCTATTAACTGTTGGTATGGAACATCATCTATTAGATCACTGTCCTGGCTGAATTTCACATTAGGTTCAAGTGGAGTCTCTACTGGCTTTGCATCCAGCATTCCAAACTTGGCAAGGATTGACATCAGATAGTGTGTCTGATTTAATTTGATGACACAATTCTTTCTATCTCTCCCCACTTTTATGCCCAACATGTGTGAAATTGGTCCTAAGTGCTTTACTTTGAAGCAATCTTGAAGCCTCGACTTGAGCCGATCTGCCATTTGGAGATCATTGTAAAAGATGAAAAAATCATCCACATATGAGGCTATATACACTACTTTGTTCCCATTTTGCTTTGTATAAATACATGCTTCATTTTGGGTTTGTTTATATCCCTCAGCAGTGAGAACATCTATCACCTTGCTATTCCATACTCGTGAGGACTGCTTAAAACCATAGAGGGCCTTTTTTAATCGGCACACTTTATTCTTATCTGTTAATAAGCCTTCCGGGGTCAACATGTAGATTTCCTCTGATAAATCACCATGCAAGAAGGCAGTTTCTACTTTTGCAGCTGAAATTGCAAGCAAAGTTCTCATTGAACTATGTCTGATTACTGGTGAGTATGTTTCATCATAATCTATTCCTGCTTTTTGAGTAAAGCCTTTGGCAATAAATCGGGCTTTATATTGGCTTATTTTGTTTTCAGCATTTTTCTTGATTTTGTAAACCCACTTACCTTTCACTATAGTAATGGGATCATTTGGTTTATCCACCAACTCCCAGACATTATTGTCATTCAGTGATTTCAATTCTTTGTCCATAGCTTTCTTCCACTGGTCAAAATTGTCACTTTTCAGAGCTTCTTCATAAGTTGTTGGTTCATCCCAAACTTCCAGTCCTTCAATGAGGGTTTGATATCTTATATAATCAGAAAACATCTTTTGTTTACGTTCTCTCTTAGGATACAATCTAGGTGGCTGTTCATCTTCGTCTTCTAAGTCTGTTCCTGAATTCCGAACATGTGATTCATCCGAGGATTCATCGAAACTAATAAGGTCAACCTCTGGTGCTTCATCAGCTTCAGAATTTTCTTTTATTTCCTCTGGTGTCATTTGTTTTAAAAGAACTGAGGTTGTTAGGTCAGATGCCTCCTGCCTTTGCTCATTCTGACTTTGGTGGTCAGTAGATTGGACTTCTATAAAAATGATATCCCTTGATATTATTACTTTATGATTTGAAGGATCAAATAATCGATATGCTTTGCTATCGTCGCAGAACCCCAGAAAAGTGTACTTATGACTTTTTGACTGAAGTTTATTTCTCTTTTGATCTGGGACATGTGCATAGGCATCAGATCCAAAAACTCTGAGATGATTTAAATTTGGTCTATCCCCATACCAAACCTCATATGGAGTTTTGCCTAAAATTTTCTTGGTAGGAGAACAGTTGATTAAGTACACAGCAGTATTTGCTGGTTTTGCTTACATTCTTTGGCCACAGCTGCTGTCCTCCATCATAGACCTAGCTTTCTCCATGATCGTTCTATTGTAGCGCTCTGCTACACCATTTTGTTGTGGTGTATATGGAGCTGAAAGCTGATGTCTAATTCCCTTTTGTTTGAAAAGTTCTCTAACTTCTTGGTTACAGTACTCAGTACCATTATCAGATCTAACTTTCTTGACTTTCAGGCCACATTGTACTTCAACCATATTGAAAAATTCGACAATGCAGTTTTTAACTTCTGACTTAGAACTTAGAAAATAAGCAAAAACCATCCTACTATGATCGTCTATGAAAGTAAGCATGTAACGCTTATTACTCCATGATGGTACTGACATTGGACCACAAAGATCAGTGTGAATTAATTCTAACTTATTTTCACATAACTTTTTGTCCTTTAGCTTGGGAAATGGCTGTCTAGTTTGCTTACCTTTAATACAAGCTATACATGATGGTGCCTCTACAGCATTACCTTTAAAATCTATACCTGTAGCCAACTTATCTTTAAGCAAATTTAGACTTACACGATTCAAATGTCCCAACCTTCTGTGCCACAAAAAACTGTCAAAGTCTGTTTTGGATATTAAACACACTTGACTATCGCAATCAGCCCTAGTTCCCTGTCTTTTTAGTTCTATCTCAGGTTTTACATCATTAAATCTATAGACTAAATCTAATCTATAGATCCCAGATACTTCACTGGCAGTTGCTATCAAGTCCCCTGAAGTTTGCGAATTTAAATTGTCAAAAATTCTACAACTATCCCTGTCAGACACCACTGTATAACCCTTTTTTGTCATACAACTGACAGACAACAAATTTGTTGTTAAATTAGGAACATGAATAACATTAGCAATTTTACTTACTTTGCCAGTTTCTAAGTCAATTGACACATCACCAACACCTGCAGTTTTAAGTTTTGAGTTGTTCGCTACCACCACGTCCAGTCCACTATTGTCTTTTGTGAAGTTTGTCATACACACCACACTAGCACACATGTGATTTGTGGCCCCTGAGTCAATATACCACTCAGATTTGTTCATGTCAATCTTTACACCAAGGGCAGTAAGTAAAGCTTTACCCTTTCCTTTCTTATTCAATGGATTCTGAGCAGCATTATTAGGTGGAACTTGTTTTGGACAGTGTTCCTTATAATGACCCTGACTCTTGCACTTCCAACACCAAGGCTTCTTTGGTTTTCCTTTGTGTTTAGCAAACAATGCTGAGCCATCAGCCTTTTGGCCCCATTTCTTGTCTTGGAGTAATTTTGTTTTTACTAAATCACTTGTAATGGCAACACCACTGTGCTCCAAAGCCATTGTCATCGGCTCATATTCATCAGGCAAGCCCTGCAGCATTATGATGCCGATATACTCATCATCTACTGGCTTTCCAATTCCTGCAAGTTGCTCAGATATGGACAAAATCTCATTGACGTAGCTTTCCATACTAGTAAAATCCTCTAGTTTTATAGAAAACAAGTTTCTCATCAAAGGAACCCATCTGTTAAGGCCTTTGTCATCATATGCTTTTTCAAGAGCATCCCATGCTTCTTTAGCACTCTTTGCCTGCATTATATGTGACACACAACTTGTCTCGACCATAAGGCTTATCTTACTTAGAGCCTTTTCGTCTCTTCGTATTCGAGTTCCTGTATCTGACAAGTCCCCTTCTGGATAGCCTGTCACCGCGTACCATAAATTAGCGTGTCTAAGTAAGTTTTTCATTTGGAACTTCCATACATTATAGTTCTCTCGGCCCTTTAGTTTTGCAAAACCTCCAATCAGAACAGACGAATCTTCTTTCGACATTTTCACAGGTACGAGAACAAAAAATGGTTATAGTACACACGAATATGGTTTTTCTCTGGCACTACAAAAACCACGTGGAAAACCGTAAGCTGTACGTTTTCTTTTTCACCTTTTCATTTTCATACAAACTCTGATCGATCTGAGCCTGGGCCCATAACCTATTGGCATTATCTAGGCAATACCGTTGGCTAGGAAGCCGCAGATCATAAATAGATTAAAGTATTTATTGTAGTTTTATTTTATTGAAACTAATTATTAAAAGTAAAAACATAACTTTTAAGTTACAGTTATTTCAAGGAGGTCGATAACAACTAACTGTCAATGTCATGTCACTCATGTCATACGTCAGAACACAAACAACGGACATTATTAGACAACCTCACTGAGTTAGTATAGAGTGTTAGTAACTATCAACATTTATACGATTATCTAAGTACTAGAAATCCAACAGGCGGTTCCCTCAAAAATGTCCCAAAATAACATATTTTCAGCTCGTTTATAAAACTACCTCCCGACTGCGTACTTGGGTCGAAAGTTTCTGGTCTTATAAAATTCAGAACAGCCGGTACTGTGCCATGTGGGGGTTATTGGCAATTTTCTAATATGAAATCGATCTCGTTTTATCCTACAAGTTCTTCTTCCTCTTCTGATTCGCAGCTCTCTCTGTCGGTGCTATTTAATCTGACCCTTTCTTCCTTGTCATTTCCTTGGTTTGTACCTGTGAGTATTACCCTCTCTACTGTTGTCTTCTATAAATCTATACTTACGTAGTCCGCTATGTTCCCCTTCTCTCTCTGTCTCTTGTTCGTGCCTCCTATTTTCTTCTTTTAGTTGATTTGAGAGCGATCTCGTTATTCTTCTTGGTTTGTCTGCGTTTGGCGTAGTTGTGGACCAGTCTCTATCCTTTATGTGATTTTTTATTGTCTCTGTGTCAAACGAAAATTCCTTTTTTTTTCCGGGCGCGCTCGACAATTTGGCTTTTGTCCAAACACGTTCTCTTCTGTGTTGGTTCCTGCGGATTCTTCCGGTTCCTGCAGTGTCAATCTGATTTTCAAGTTCTAATTTTTCGACATCAGTTGAGTATGAGTATCACTAAAATAGAACAAAAAAAAATTGTGTTATGGAAATTCAGGAAAACTAAGACCATAACGTCCTTGAGCGGTTCGATGAACAAATTTGCAAGGTTTGGATCAACTAGTGCTTAGTTGCTAAACCGGTCATCGACCGATCATTTCGAAGAATGTTGCAATTTTTATTAGTTAATAGTCTTTTTGCTCTTTTGTGACAATATAAATTAATGAACGCTAAAGAAAACGGGACTTTATTTGTAAATAATATTGACACCTGATCCAGTTTTGACCGATGTTGAGAATTGCTGACTCATCTGCTGTTAAAACGGTTTACATATAGATCAGGGGCGGATAGGAAAATACATGTTCCTCTCAATAAATTAGCTGTGGAGAGGTAAATTCGCGGTTTAGTCAGTCCATAAACAAGCAGGCAGTGCCGCGGACCGCACCCTCTTCAAGCTAAACCTGTTTGATTTTGCTAAACGGTCTCTGCGGCCCGTATTTACATTTCCAAGGAAATAAATTTTGCGAAACCCGGGCCTCAGAGTTGATTTGCTATTTGCTTAGGAATTTGAGAGGTCTTTTACGAAACAGTTAACTATCACTTTTAGGCAATTAAGGGGGCAGTTTCACTTGCCCCCACTTTGATTTTTTTCTTGTTAAACTGACGAAATGCAGAAAGAACAAACCATTCACTTTTTATTGATGCTGCAAATCTGACTGACATTTATCGTATCTCCTCAACATATGCTAAAAGGAGATACGTGTAAAAAAAATAAGATGTCAAAGGTAACGAGATATCAAAAATAAGAAAGTTTTATATGATTTCAGGTTACAACAAATATTGCTCTAGTCAACCAAATTCTATCCTTTTTATTTTAAGGATAAGATAAATCGATAACTGTTGGTTGTTCACCTCAGTTGCAACTTGAAAGCACTGATGAAGACCAAAACACCTCTTTATTGTTTATTTACTATTATTAATTGGTACCCATACAAGTACCAGGAAGTACTTACTTGAGCAGGCAGTTGGCCAGTCATCTCCAAACAGAAATAGTAATGGAATATACCCACCTTGAAACTTCCAGACCATTGGTTGCAGCATATACCTCGAGAATTGGGGTTTCTATATGTGGGCTGTGGTAAAGTGTGCTCGCAGGTGTAGTGTCGATAATCAACAACTCGTGTGAGGAATGCTCACGATATTCCCATTGCGAAGGATCAAGGTACAGATATTCAACGGATAGTTCATGGCTAGTAGATACTAGTAGACGACACGAGTGGTATGAAGCAAAGGGATTCCAGTGCCATAGCTAGTGCTAGCTTAGTACAGATGATAATAAAATTTTACATACCTAGGATTGGTGGGGGGGGGGGAGCCTTGAAGAGAAATAGCATGTGCTGCTTTGTCATAGAAGGTATTTTGAATCCAGAAAATAATAGCTTATGGAAGCTAATCCTTTCTCGCAGCAAATCAATCTCCTGACTAAGAGATCCACAAACCACATATAATGGAAGGTGGTGATACGTGTATTTGTTTATTAAACCCGTTATAAAACGATATTTCTTCCAGCTCAGCAACCTTGCTCAGAAGCCGATAGAAGAATGAATCAGTAAAGCCAACAAAAAAAGAATTAGAGACCAAAAAGGTGAAGGCATGCCAATTGTACTAACTTTTCACCTTGAACCCTGGTTCACTGGTTTCTCAGTAGCGCCAATATAAGAATCATGATGAAATAGTATATGTCTGAGAAGTTCTAATGAATATTTATTGGTTACTAAATTGGAGCAATAAGATTACCAGACAAACAAACCATAAGGTATCCAATAAAACTAATAAACAAGCCACCAAACGGTAAATATAGAATTGATTCTAAACTTGAAACAACAAAAGATATGTTACGGAAAAAGTACTTCGGAAAAGGTCTCTAAAGTACAGATAAAAAATGCATTTAACAATGAAGATACTAAAAAAATATAATTGTCAAGCCCAACCAAAAAGAATAAAGATTATGAGAGTAAACAAAGTTCCTTGTGAATGGTGTGAGGGAACAAATATTAAACAAACTCGTAGGTAACTTTCGGATTTCGTAAAACATTATTTCAGTTAAGAAAAAGTGTCCAAAGTAGTTTTGGCGATTTTTGCAAAAACTATAGCGGAATCCAATTTCGGTTGTAAATGTGTAACTAGAAGACGTGGAGAGAAAAAAAAACAGTTGTTAGTTTTAATCTAGCTCTTATACTGGGCGAGCTATAAAATTTGTCTGTGCCACATTTTTTGCCAATTTGGGTGTACTTTTCTCATATTTCACCCTGTACATAATCTGAAATAATTCGGAGAGATAGTACACATATGGGCCCCAGATCTGACTGAAAATTAAGAGCCTAGCTTTGAATTTGAAATTTTGACGAATTTTTAAAATTTACATTTCAAACTGCCACTTTGAGGTATATTTGTGCCGAATCGAATAGCATTCTATCCCAGGTGATACATTAGAATTTTTTCTTTTTAGGACTTAAAAACCACTTTTTCGTTGGGATGTTGCGAAATGGTCTTAATAATTGAATTTCGAAGCGAAAGATGCAATTTTTTTCAAATATTGGCCGAAAATCCCGAAAGTGTCCGAGGCCCCCTAACTAGGCTCTCGGAAGCATTCGGGAGCTTGGTTTCTGCCACTGACAGCTGAGATTTTCCGAAATGTAAACTTTAATTTTAAAGGCTGTATGGCAGGAGAAAATTTGGACATTTCTATGAAGATTATTGGAAAAATGCCCGGTCCTCGAGGATGTTTTCCCAAGGAGTGGTCGATTGGAAAATTTCATATCAGGATTCATGATGGCTGATGACGTCGAGGCCCGACCACGCCAAGACAGTGGCGGTTACAAATTCGGGCAAAAAAGTATTTTTTTCGATTTTCCGGCAGACTGTTTTGTTGCTGGTATGAGATTTGTTCTTGATTTGTCTAGAAAAAGTCTCCATAATTACATCACGATTATCGAATAACGCACCTAATTAGCCGTATTCCTGTTTGGTTCGTCTCTTGTGAGAACTCTAGTCCAGAGCCCTACCCAATCTCCTTCCAAGTCCCACTTACCCTTCTAGTGAGGTCACTAAATGAGCTCGGAAGCTTAAATAGTAGCCTGCAGGTTTGAAGACTCGCTTACGCAAGGAACTTGTGTTTCTAAAGGAGGTAATTAAGTGTTAAGAAATTTTGATAGTGAAAGCTGAAGTCCTACGGAACCTGAGCTTAAGAATAAAGCGTGAACATTCAAGCATAAAGTGCACGAAACCAGAAACTTGGTGAATCATTCTTGAATTATTTTTTATTTTTTGCGATTCACTTAATTACCCCCTCCGCCCCCCTCCAAGGGGAGAAAAAATTTGTTGAACTTTAATATGGTATAACCATTTTATCTTTGATCTGGACATTGAATCGATCATTGGATTTCTATTATTGTATTAGATAATAAGACGATAGTTCAGATTATCTGTTTTTTGTCCTACCTCTGAAGGACTGAGAATTCAGAAAGAGGACAGTTATTTAATTACGAATATATAACCGTGGAATTAACAAATTAAATTTGATTCTATAGTGTTAACTATTGTTAGTAGTAGTTTAATATTTCATAAAATCCTTCTTTTCATCTGGGTACCCAAATTTCCAAGCATAATCTATTCTTTCATAAGTTGTGTTTTCATAATTTTCTATTCGATTGTGTTATTAAATTTAATTTCTATGCGGTCTAGATATTTTCTTCCTTTCTATAGTAATTTGTATTCCAGATCAAAGTACAACCAAATATTTATGTTTAAATTTTGACTGAATGATTAAGAAAAAAATATATATACATACATATATTTTTTTCTACTAATTCTATTAATTGTAACTCCAGCGGAAGTGCAAGTTCCGTTTCGTAGGTTTCTGAGTTTCCAGCATTCGATTACAAACTCAGTGGCATCCCTAACATTTGGTGAGTATTTTATTTCCCTTTGATTTATCTTAGGAATAAAACACTCCCGGTTCTCTGATACTACCCTATCGTTTTTTTTTCTATTTAACATGTCTCAAAGCTCCAGGTCTTCTCGTACTATCGAGATATGGGAAATTGTAAATTCTTTGAACCAGCGTGTGGACGAACTATCTCGCTCACTGCCTCCAAAGAAGTTACCTTCTGGAGTTCAGACACAAACCCAAATTGTTGGGCAACAAACTTTCAATTCCCTTCTACCTCGAGTTCAAGACCAAGAAGACCGAAAAATCCGAGTTGATTCAAGGTGTCAGAGAACGCGACATGGCATCCCTGGCGGGGAGGCGCCAATTAGAATTGGCTCAAGAGCCTCTCGCATTCCAAAAAGAGAGGCAAAGGACCACTAACCAACTAAATTCGGCTCTAGAAGAGGTTGATGAACCAAAACATCAGTCGATATCTGTTTGTGGACATCAATTCCAAGATTGGTACAGTTCTTGTAGTTGGCATGGTTGGCCCAACCCCCCTAATGTTTCTGTGAGAACCAATCCATTTTTGAACCTGTTCGAAGAGCCTGGGGACAGCGTCTTAATACCCCCTCCTGCGACCTTTTCAGATACTCATAACACAAAAAACCTAGGTGTGAATTTACCAAAAACAAGTTCTGAACCCCATAATATTCCTAAAATATTAAAATATTATTTCAAAATCAAAAACCTATTGAGACTTCTCCCGATTTAGGCTTGCACTTAACCATGTCCGAGTTTCTGCAGTCACAGACTGCTCTTGTTAATACAATGCAGACATTTACCTCTAAACTACCGGTTTACCCTTCAACTCACGATCTTAAATTAACCTTTTCGGCAACTGCCTACGAGAGCCCTGCCAAATTTCTGAAACTCTGTAAAGCGTATTTTAATGAAAAACGAATCTACAATCCTACTGAACAGACGGAGCTGGCTGCTCAATGCTTAAGGGACACCGCTAAAATGTGGTTCGACTCTCAAAAACATTTCTCATTTAGTTTTTCAGAATTTAGCTCTAGATTATTACGTAAATTTGATGCAATGGAAACCCTTGTGGAACTCCAAGCTAGTTTGTATGGAAAATCTCAAGGTTATAATGAGCCTGCTGAGGATTTTATCCTCAGAAAGAGAGCTCTTGCCGAACGTTTGCAAATAAAAGTTTATGATAGTGCTTTTATTCAATTGATGGTTACCCTCCTCAAACCTTCTCTCAGATCTCGGCTTAGAAGTGTAAACTTTCATACCTTGGATCAACTAATGGAGATGGTCAATATCGTAGAGAAGGATTTTTTGGAAGAGATGAGAGACCTTCAAACAAACCTTTCGGAGACAAGAATGTATACCCTTAACCAGCAAGTAAATCCTAATTTTTCCTCAAATCGAGCCCGACCGAATGGTCAACTAAATCAATCTAGAAACCTCAGAAACCCCCCGAACCGTGTGGTGAAATGTGTCATTTGCCAGGGCGCTCATTATGCCAATCATTGTCCTGATAGACGCTCCTCAAATAAAAACAACTTGCCTCGTGAGAATCACGCCCATGAACATTCTCTTAGGTGCCAACGTTGAGGTGAAGTTTCCTGAAACCAATCAGACCGAACAAATTGACGTAGTACCATCCCCAAACGATACTAGCCAAGACCAACTACGACCCAAACGTGACGGACAAAGACATAACTGGTACAGAACGGTTTCGGAAAACTAAGTTTGGACCGACATGATCTTAACAACCGCGAGCAACCGCAAATTCATGCCGGTCCCCTTGGCTTAAATAAAGTTCTCACTAGTCGACCAATTATCAACGTTATTTTCAGAAAAAAAAATCAAAAGGCTCTGATCGACTCGGGGTCAGATTGTAATCTAATCTCAAGTCGCCTCATTGAGCAAGGCATGAAACTGTCTCAATTTGACAAAGTCAGCCTCGCCTGTAAAGGGCAGATGGCTAATATATTGGGTGAAATAACCCTGAGTCTTCACATTGGTAGTTATGATTTTAATTTGCAGTTTTTGGTCATTAAGGACCTGTTGCATGCATTCATTTTGGGAAATGAATTTTTGCTCAACGAAGATGTGGTCATAGACTTCCCTAGAGGCTGTCTTTACTTAGGGCGTCAACAGAGACAAACAGTATTTTGGTAGCCAAAGCTAGTTGTACAAAAAAAGGATATACATTTACCGCAAGTTTTGAATGACCACCCTCCTGAACTTCGGCTTTTAGTAAACGAATTTCAAGATATCTTTGAAATCGGCTTGCAACAGCCAACCACCCGAACTACGACTCACTCTATTCGTTTAACTTGTAATAAAGTCATTAACCGCAAGTGTTATCCTCTATCCAGAGAGAAAGCAGATATTTTGAATGAACAAATAGAAGAAATGTTAAGGGCTGGTCTGATAGAACCAACGTCCTCCCCATACTCGGCGTCACCAGTCATTGTCTTAAAACCTGAAAAAAAACCTCGGTTTTGTATTGACTACAGACCTCTCAACGAAATTACCGAAGACGAATGTTCAACGCTCCCAAATATCCCTGACACCATCAAGTCTTTGTCGGTAGCCAAATATTTTACCTCAAGAGTGGATATTGGCAAATTCCAATGACGCCAGATAGTAAACACCTTACCGCCTTTTCTACTCCTGATGGTGCAATTTATCAATTTAATGTGATGCCATTTGGGCTTAAGAATGCACCCAGCACATTCCAAAGACTAATGGTGACGGAAGTGTTGGCGGGCCCTATTCTTAAATTTACTCGAGTTTATCTCGACGACATAATCGTTTTTTCAGACACTATTGACGAACATTTAGTTAGGCTGAGAATGGTGTTTGAACGACTAAGACTGCACAACTTGAAAGCCTCCGCTGAAAAATGTCACTTATTAACTTCCAACATCGACTATCTCGGTTTTCGATTGGTGGATGGTGGCGTGAGTCCTCAAACAAAGCACCTAGAACAAATCGCTGCTTTTAAAACACCCCATAACAAGAAAACCCTACAATCTTTTCTAGGTACCGTAAACTGGTTACGTGAGCATGTGCCCAATATTTCCAAACTCACAGCCCCTTTAACGGAACTTCTAAAATTTCCAAAGTTTAAGTGGACTACCCAAGCCCAACAAGCTAGATACGAAAAATGCCGTAGCCAAGGCCAAAACACTAAGCCTCCCAAACCCCGCTCTCCCATTTATCCTGCAAACGGACGCCAGCTCAGTTGGTATGGCAGCAACTTTATATCAGGAAGAAGGAACAAGAGAGTACATAATTTCTTATGCAAGTGCTAAGTTCAAACCAGCTGAGCAGCGATACCACATTAATGAACAGGAATGTTTGGCATTAGTCTGGTCGATTAACAAATACAAACACTATCTTGAGTCCACTCAGTTCGTGGTGAGAACAGATAGTCGTGCCCTTACATGGTTATCCAAATTTAAAGACACCAGAGCTAAATTAGCCAGGTGGTCTCTGCTACTTCAAGAGTTTAATTTAAAAATTGAACATGTGGCCGGCTCTAACAATCAATTACCTGATATTTTGAGTAGACACCCTGACCCTGAAGAAGATTATGACCCTGAACCCGATGACGAAAGGTTGCTGCCTCCTATTTGTCTAACCACTGCTGAAATGGTTCACGTAAACGCGTTTAACATTGGCACTCTTTATGAAGCCGGAACAGAAGCTCAGAAGAAAGTAGGTCATATAAGACGCACAATAGATAAATTGAAATTTCTAGAAGGAGCAACCGACCTCACTCCTGCCCAAGTTAAGTTAAAGAGAGGATTTGTCACTTATGACGGTTTACTTTGGAAACGACAGCAGTGGGGAGATTTGTTAGTGGTACCACGTAAATATACGCAAAAGGTCATATACTATTACCATGATACTCCCGAAAGGGCTCATCCTGGTATAACAGAAACTTTTCGACAAATCAAAGCTACTGACTTCTGGGGTCATATGTATAAGGAAATTTGTGCTTATGTCTCTAAGTGCCTTATTTGTGGTGTGGCTAAAACCAAGCAAGTTCAATGTCAAGCTCCCTTTCACGCTCGTAGTCCTTCTCAACCGTTTGAAACCCTATCGCTTGATGTCATTGGCCCTCTCCCTAGTTCAAGAGTTTCCCGAAAGGCCTATATCTTGGTCATTGAAGACGCTTTTTCAAAATGGATAGAGGCATTCTCCTTTTCTAGAGTTCGAGCTCCACAGTTAGTGAAGTGTCTCCAAGACGAAATATTTACCAGATACGGTGTTCCTAAATTTATCATTTCGGATAATGGTAGTATTTTCACTAGTAAAATGTATAAGAATTTCTTTGTGTCACATGATATCACGATCAGATATAGTAGTATCTACCATCAAAGGGCTAACCCGGTCGAGCGACAAGTCCAGGAACTAAAAAAAGTAATCTCTCTTGCATGGCAAGTCAGAAAATCATTGGAACAAAGTTTTACCTCAGGCCCTCCAAGTCTTGAGATCTCGAACTAGTCGTACAACAGGAGAGACTCCAGGAAAGTTAATCCTAGGCTATGATCTACCATGTCCTGGCCAGTGGAGAACGAAGCTGTCTTGTCAGGGAGAGGACAAACATGCCCCAGAAAGAAAGGAAGTAGTGAATGCAGCTTTTAAAAGAACCTTAAGAGTTCAACAGGAGTACGACGAAAAGAACACTCCTCCGCCAATTCAATTTAACGTGGGTGATAGAGTAATGGTAAAAAACCATAACCCGGAACGTTTACTCGAAAATGGTTCGTAGGGCAAGTGATTCGCAGAGAAGGAGAACTGAATTACGAGGTCTCATATGAAGTTCGACAAAATATAGTCCATGTGAATGATATTCGTCCTGGAAGAAATGAAAACACAAATCCCGAACCATCTTCAGACGAAGATGATTACACTACTTCTAATGAATCTGATAATGAGGATGAGAGACCTGAAAACCCACAAAAGAGAGTTCTGGATGTAGAAGACATATTAGAGCTAGAGGACGAGGTCAGGCGCAAGCCTGAAAGAATTTCTGCAGGGGAAGAAGGCTCCACAATACCTCTGTGCAATTTCGTACAAGGCTCTTTAGACGACAACTCTTGGAGTAACCTTGAAGCACAACGTGAAAGCCATATCATTACGCTCTTAAAACTTCCTAAATCTACTCTGTCTGATAAAGAAAAATGTCGTTTTCGGCGTCAATTAAACGCCCAGCTTAATATAATTGAGCTTCAGAGTTTCAGAAAATTAGGAAACCCATTTCAAGAAATATTATCAAAACCTTTAGCTCCATTCCCCAAGTAAAGGTTTTTCCTTTTCTTTGGTGGAATCTCGTCTCGGCCCGGGGGTGTTGTGTTGCTGGTATGTTACAAATAAACTTGTACTGGTGGAAAGGTTGTTGAAAAAAAATGACGGGAGAGATTTGTCAAAAAATTTGGTAGAAAAAGTCTCCGTCATTACATCACGATTATCGAATAACGCACCTAATTAGCCGTATTCCTGTTTGGTTCGTCTCTTGTGAGAACTCTAGTCCAGAGAGAACCCAATCTCCTTCCAAGTCCCACTTACCCTTCTAGTGAGGTCACTGAATGAGCTCGGAAGCTTAAATAGTAGCCTGCAGGTTTAAAGACTCGCTTACGCAAGGAACTTCTAAAGGAAAGTTCCTTGCAAGGTGTTTCTAAAGGAGGTAATTAAGTTTTAAGAAATTTTGATAGTGAAAGCTGAAGTCCTACGGAACCTGAGCTTAAGAATAAAGCGTGAACATTCAAGCATAAAGTGCACGAAACCAGAAACTTGGTGAATCATTCTTGAATTATTTTTTATTTTTTGCGATTCACTTAATTACCCACTCCCCCCCCCCTCCAAGGGGAGAAAAAATTTGTTTAGCTTTAATATGGTATAACCATTTTATCTTTGATCTGGACATTGAATCGATCATTGGATTTCTATTATTGTATTAGATAATAAGACGATAGTTCAGATTATCTGTTTTTTGTGCTACCTCTGAAGGACTGAGAATTCAGAAAGAGGACAGTTATTTAATTACGAATATATAACCGTGGAATTAACAAATTAAATTTGATTCTATAGTGTTAACTATTGTTAGTAGTAGTTTAATATTTCATAAAATTCTTCTTTTCATCTGGGTACCCAAATTTCCAAGCATAATCTATTCTTTCATAAGTTGTGTTTTCATCATTTTCTATTCGATTGTGTTATTAAATTTAATTTCTATGCGGTATAGATATTCTCTTCCCTTCAATAGTAATTTGTATTCCAGATCAAAGTACAACCAACCATCCAACAGGTAAATATTTATGTTTGAATTTTGACTGAATGATTAAGAAAAAAATATATATATACATACATATATTTTTTCTACTAATTCTATTATTTGTAACTCAAGCGGAAGTTCTCGCTCACTGCCTCCAAAGAAGTTACCTTCTGGAGTTCAGACACAAACCCAAATTGCTGGGCAACAAACTTTCAATTCCCTTCTACCTCGAGTTCAAGGCGAATCCAAGAAGACCGAAAAATCCGAGTTGATTCAAGGTGTCAGAGAACGCGACAAGACATGGGCGGAGTGAATATTTTATTTTAGCATTTTTTCGATTTTTCCATAAGAAGTCCATTGCGAAATGATTTTAAATGGGACAATCATCTGTGCTTAGCATCCTTTATTTATTAATGTGAACGTTTGGATAGCAGGTGTAGGACAAGAAAGCTACGTCACTGTTTAGAGATCGCCAACATTTCGACTTTTAATTGAGGTTTTCCTCAGGGCTTTTTCAATCAGAGAACCTTGCCATGAAAATTAAAATAAAGTACCATATCGGTACTTACACATCTACGGACTTATACACTTTAGACGAAATACCACAGGACCACAAAACGGCTTGAGAGGAACCCAACAAATAAACGGAACGGAAACAGACAGATATTAGTGGCCCAGGAATGAATCATCTGTCTGTTTTTAAGTTTCCTGATTGAGAAAGCGCTGAGGAAGACCTCATTTAAAGATCGAAACGTTGGCGATTTTTAAATGGTGAAGTAGCTTTCTTGTTGTACACCTGCTATCCAAACGTTCACATAAATGGGACAATATTGATTTCGTCATGAATAAAAGATGGAAGCGAAAAAAAACTGGCTGTCGCCGATAGGGTGATTAAATAATGGTGATATCTCTGAAACGGATAAAATGAGAGAGCTGAAATTTGGTACCATGGTTCCTTATGGAATGGACTTCAAGTTATGGTCGGTACCTTGCTACAGGTGCCAAACTCATGGATACCGTTAATGAAATTTTGCAACAAAAAAATTCAGGCTTTTACACTTGTGTTTCTACGGAAAACGTTGGTCAATGCATTTTATATGGGACGAATGTATTTTACGTCGTTTTTAGGATACTGTTGATGGTACATGATTGAAATTGGGTGGTAGGTACTTATGGGGGTATCATAAATTGTGATATAGTTGCCGTAGCTATCAGTACTCAGCTACAGTAGCTGCGTTAATATTCAGAAAACTTTTTATGGTACATGCTTCAAATTTGGATGCTGGGTGCCCAGGGGGGTACCATGAATGGAAATATAACTGACATAGTTATGTAGCTGATGGTAGCTAGGTTATAGCTATTTAATGAACCGATGGTGATATCGAGTTGAGCATTGAATGGTAGGTTCTCCTTATGTAATATTAGCTTATTTACTTAATTACATTTTTGAAAATCCAAAACAGCCGCCTGAAAATAATTGGTTTTATGCCTAGATCTCTGGAATGGCTTGAGCTAGAAAGCTGAAATTTGGCATGTGGCAACTTTATGGGACGGTCTAAAGGTCTCAAAGGGCCGGAACCTTGCCGGCGGTACCGAAACACTATTTTGAAAAGTTTTTCAATTCATTGACGCTTTTTCTTCTACAACTTTTAGTGATTGTTGCTAGAGGGTGTTGAAAACAAATATATTCGACTTTTTAACGAAGGCCTTTCGATTGGTGCTGATTATTCAGTTTTATCATTTTTAGCTTCCGATATTTTATTGATTAAGTTTTTCATTGATAGTGATAGAACCAAATTTGTCATTTTATAGCAACTCTATTTAAGAATAGAACATCACTATCTCAATTAGGTGTGGGCCGTCTCAAATACTACTCAAAGTATTTAATGCCGTTTTGCTTAGTTTTATAACACTCACATAGGAAGTGGAAAACTGTTGAAATTGTCTGAAATTACCTAATGTTTTATTTTGATCGAACATTATTCCAACTAAATTAAAAACCTGAAATAACAAATTAAGATGGTATTTTGTGGTCGTAAATGCTCTATTCATTGGTATAAATAGCATCGTTATTACCATGTTTACTTTCCGAATTATATAGATATTCGAACTAGAAGTACTAAAAAATTCTCTAAAAGTTTTCTGTATATGACCGTAAAAGAATGTGGTCTTAACACTAAGCGGCATGATAAGCTGACTGATAAACTGTAGTTGTTCTTCTAATGTTGTCTACCAATTTGTACCTAATAGACTGGGAGCCAGCGACCGTTTAGTGTTAGTCATTTTAGAAAAGCTGAAAATGTTCCCATCCGCTTAATTTGGTATCACTAATAAGGAAATGGATCTCCAGATGGCTCACTTCCGGAGGTTGTAGCTGCGGCAGGCTCTTCGACACGTAAAAAATAATAAAAAAACTTATTTTAGAAAAGCTGAAACTTTGTTGACATGTTTATTATGTTGCACACAAATAGAAAAACGTATCCAGCTGACTTGAGAGTGGGGGATTATGCCCCAGCTGGTCACGTGAACATGTCAAAAATATGCATTTGGTGAAATTTAATTCGAACTGAGTTTGTTACGTTCTTAGGGGATTGCAAGCCTGCCCTTCCGTTAAAAAAACAGCAAAAAAAAATTTCCGATTTTTTTTTGAAAATGTTCAAATTTGTTATGACTTATTTCACATATCTCAACTTTGACGGCCTGTAACTTAAGAACGCCTGGACCGATTAGAGTGAATCCTACTGTTTTGTCCCTTTTTAATGCTATATTTCACCTGCCACCATCGGAGGTTCCGTAGATAGGATATTTTCGGAGGTAGACCCTTCGGAGAGTGATTTTTAGGCACATTTAGAATCGCGAGTAGATAAACAAAGTGTTTTTCATGACAATTTCAAGGTCACAGGAACATCCATGAGCGTCTTATATAACGCCAGACGAGGTTGCTAGGCGTTGACCTTGAAAATCGCGCTCATGACCTTGAAAAGTGACCTTGAAAATCAGTTGACCTTGGAACTCAGTTGACCTTGGTCCACACACGGACATTCCACCTTGACGCGTCTGTACCCCTGCTAAAATTTCCGAGGCTCATGCAAAACGCCTTGACGTTTTTCACATCGTTTAGGCTTGACCTCGCGCGGGAAACGTGTCGCAGCAAGCCGAGCTACCTTGACTCCAGTCAACGAACGTGGCTTCGAAAATCGTCGGTCCACGCTAGTCACTGACCTTGAACGCCGGTGTCACCTTGAGAGGCTCTGATGAGCGCTTGAGGGAGATCTCGAAAATTGCAACAAACATCTTTGACAGATCCGCGCTAAAGGTAGTCTTGAACCGTTCACTGATGATAGATGTGCGTAACCTTGAGCGCCTATGCGCCGGCGTCTTAACCTTGAGAGCTTGCTCACCCCCCACCTCAAGTGCTATATAAGTAGTAGCCGAGCTGTAAATTCATAGTCGCAAAAATATCTTCATTCATTAATGATTTGAACAAAGAGCTTTACGTGAAACAGTTTGAAAACGTGCGGTCGCTTCCGGTCGGGCAAAAATTTGAAATTTTTTTCCATTGACACTGTAGAAACGCAGTTTGGTTCGAAAATTGTCGTCGAATTTAGTGAGTGCAAGACCATTTTGCCACAAAGATTTACAGTCAAGTTTACTCCAGAACGAATTGCAGACATTAATCGAAAGATTAGTGAAAGGGAAGTTAAATATTTTCTGCAAAGTCGGGGAGCTGTAGGCCGCACCACAAACATTGAATTCTTGGTCGAATGAAGCCATCGAGGAGGACTCCGATGACGAAAACTTATCAACAGAAATTGGATAGGTTTTTAAGATGTATTAAAAAATTAAAGCAAGATATTTTGATGTATGAACTGTGTAGAGATATGAAAAGAATAAATTTTGATTGAAATTTTGTTTTAGTTATCGACTGACCTTCTAACTGTTAAGACTATGCCGCTCAATAAGTTCGGACACTCCTCATCAGTCAGTGGATCTAATTCACAGCTCTTCATTCCTATTAACGACTTAAAAAATCGCAAGCTATTGAACGTTGGTTTTCCTGACAGTGATACAGACAGACATGAATGGAAAAAAGACTGCGGCCTCTTTGTTGCCAGCGGCTGCAGTAATTTCTTTGTATTGATAAACACATACGTCGATTTTTGCGAATTAATTTATTATTTTGTAATATTGGTTTTCCTAGATATATTTAACCAGGAATTAAAGTCTTAAATAGGTGAACATGATGTAAATGGGGATGATAATTGAGAGGTGTCGAGCCAGCCGGCGCTCAAGAAGAGGCGCATTTGTCGCTTTTTCATGGTTTTCAGCAGCCAGTCAAGGTAAAATGATGCTCTCGCTTCAAGCTTGCGACGAGAACAATAGGACTGAACAAAACTGATCTAGAAGGATGCCAGAAATTATTAAGAGATCAATCGATAACTACCCTAGTGGGGTGGCTGATGTATTTGATAGTCAAATTACTACAGAGAAAACTCGATTTTTTGTTTCTTTGGCGATATCTCACAATGGTTAAGCGCTATTAGGAAGTGATTTCTATCGTACCCTAGAGGAGAATCGGAGGTAAATTGTCACCAGTGGGGTAGCAAATGATAAAACGTATATGCCAAACTACTGCAGAGAAAACTCGATTTTTAGGAAAACTGGCGATATCCCTAAATTGTTAAGCGTTCTTGAAAATGATTTTTTTTTGTATAAAATACGTCAGCAAATTCCGATCGCCTGATTTTCTTATCTGAGTGTTACAAAGGATTGAATTCACCTCGCGTTTTGTTTGTGGGTCGTGTATGTACGTGGAAGCCTTAAATAGGTGTACTTGAAAATTGCTTGACGCTTAGTACTCTTAATAAATGAGAGACCCTGAATCGAGTCAGCAGGCCTGCTCAAGATTACGCGCATCTGTCGTTTTTCAAGGTTACCAGGATTTCAAGGTTTACAAGGAGCGAGCTCAACTCAAGGTAAAAGCTTTAGCAGTAAACACGTACTGAACAAAATGCGTCAGCAACTTCTGATTTTCTTATCTGAGTGTTACAAAGGATTGACTCACCTCACATGTGAAATTCCTGTCCCGCTGAATTACAATGCAAAGCCTTGGCATAAGTCACGGCGTTTTGTATGAATATTTTTTCTAGCGCGAGCTCAAGGCTAAACGATGCAAAACTTGCACCTTTGTAATTGAAAAGCGTCATGGCGTTTTGTATGAATATTCTACTGCCTCGGAAATTTTAGCACGTAGATCCGTCGCTTGATGCGATCATGGTCGTTTGCCTCATTGACGGAATGCGTTCGAGATTGGTTTTACAGTATGACCTCGTTGCGTCAAGGTGGAATAAAGTCCCAACCCACATTCTGGGGGGATAGCTCTCAAGGTCCAAGGTAGCTCGGCTTGCTGCGACACGTTTCCCGGGCGAGGTCAAGCCTAAACGATGCAAAACGTCAAGGCGTTTTGCATGAGCCTCGGAAATTTTAGCAGGGGTAGGGACGCGTCAAGGTGGAATGTCCGTGTGTGGACCAAGGTCAACTGAGTTCCAAGGTCAACTGATTTTCAAGGTCACTTTTCAAGGTCAGGAGCGCGATTTTCAAGGTCAACGTCTAGCAACCTCGTCTGGCGTTATATAAGAGGCTCATGGATGTTCCTGTGACCTTGAAATTGTCATGAAAAACGCTTTGTTCATCTACTATCGCGTATTGAACTATTTTTAAAAACCACTTTATAGGGTAAATTTATTCGAATTGAGTTTGTTACTGCAAACGAGCCATTCCGATCAAAAACAGCAAAAAAAACGATATCTTTTTTGAAAATGTCCCAAGGGGGCTAATACGACTTTTTTCACATTTCTCAACTTTGACCCCCTGTAACTTGAGAACGCCTGGACCGATCGGAGTGAATTCAACTGTTTTGTCCTCTTCTTGGTGTCGTCTTTTACCTCCCACCATCGAAAGTTCCGTAGATACAATATGCAAAAAAAATCCGATTTTTTTTTACAAATGTCTAGGGGGGGTACGACTTTTTTCACATTTCTCAACTTTGACCCCCTAGAACTTAAGAACGCCTAGACCGATAGGAGTGAATCCAAGTATCTAGCTGAAAAAATAAAAAATGCAACGGAAGTTGACCACGCGGACAGCGTTATCTCTTTGATGGCAGCAACTAAACACTTTTCCCCCACTAATGTAAAGCTAGATATTTTTTTGTTTCATTTGTTAAGTTAACTAGTAGTTTACCAAATTTCAACTTTTCTGTTATCAGTTCACTGAATGCATAATTTTCACTTGTTAACATGACCAGCTGGGGCATAATCCCTCACTCTTAAGTCAGCTGGATACGTTTTTCTATTTGTTTACAACATAATAAACATGTCAACAAAGTTTCAGCTTTTCTAAAATAAGTTTTTTTCTATTATTTTTTTACGTGTCGAAGAGGCTGCCGCAGCTACATCCCCCGGAAGTGAGCCAGCTGGAGATCCATTCCCTTATTAGTGATACCAAATTAAGCGGATGGGAATATTTTCAGTTTTTCTAAAATGACTAACACTAAACGGTCGCTGGCTACCAGTCTATAAGTGACCAAGTAGACGTCGATTGGCCATGGGATCACATAGTTTTTGAGTTAATGTTTAGGAGCATTAGCAGTTTAATGTATTCTCAACTATGGTGGCACGAATGTCGCGTCCTTCATGGGACTATTTTGTTCAAGGGCTGTAGTTTTTAAAATCTGCATTTTTTTATTATAATGAATACCGTTGCCAGTGTTCAAAGTATCGACAAACTTTGCTTTGTATTACCCAAATAATAACCATCGCAACTCTGAGATAGAAAGGATCGGAATCTTCTAAGCTTTACATGCCACAGATTATATTCCACATTTTTACGCCTTGGACAAAAGTATATCTGCTCTTGAGCTAAGACAGCTCTGGGATCTGTGACCTTGCTAAAGTTTTAACTTGCAACATACCATATAGAGTCCTAATAGTGACTTTAAGTATCATAACCTTATTCTACAGGCATGATTACTATCGCAGCATATTATCTAGTAAATTTCTATACTATACGAATATATTTAAATGCTAAACATATTACCTGTTCCCAATTAGATAATCTATTCTTGTTTTGCTGTTTGCGATAAACATCTCACTGTCTTCTGCCCTAATTATGATAGTTATTAGTTTGATTCCATCACGTAAAATTTGTTGTTTCTGCACTTACTCTGTTGCTTTTGTCTTTTTGTTAATTTCCTTTTCTCTGACTGGGATTTAAATCTTAATAGATTTCTTGATTGAAGTTTTTAAATAAATCTTTGGTTTTGGTGTGGTTTTGCATCTCTACATTCTCTCTGATCTACTGAGCGATCACTCACTTCTTCGCAAGAAGCTTATGCATTTATTAGTTCATGTTCTAATGCACGTCGCTAGCTAAAGCGTGGTATCGACAAGGTGCTTTCTTGCAGGTTGTAGTCCTAAAAACTATGATCTTCACAAAATAGGTACTCTTGATTTTTTTACTGATTTGGTCTAATTCCGCCTCCTCAGCCTTTCTTTTCTTTCTCTACAATGCTTGTCCCAGCATCTCTTCATCATCTTCTTCAGAGATATCCAGTAAACTAATTCATCAGGTTCATAGAGTTCTTCTGTTTCATCGGGAATATAAGGTTTTGGATCTCGGCTTTGGATCTCCCTCGTTGGGCTCTTTGAAAGAACACTTTGCTCCCGTCTTCCACAATCATATTATCAGTAACTTCTAAAAAGGTAAATTGTCTTTGCATAATTAATAATTCAAGACATATCAAATGTAGGGAGTTCATGACTAGCATTCTGCGAAATTATCAGCTCATCTATTAACAATACTTATATAATATCTATTTCTATCTACGACAATAGATTTCGTCCGAAAATTTTGACGACTTTACCCCCTTTGAAAGTTTTGAAATTTTCACATTTTCCTGTTTATCTTGAAAATGGTAAGGTTTCTCAATATGCAGGTTAATATGTTGTATGAAGAGGTTATTGAGGACTATCAGATAGAGCAATCAGAACGAAACTGCATTTCACGGTTCTTGAGAAATTTAAAAACAATTGCAAAATTTGTACTTTATTTTTGGGCCACTCGTGCACAAAACTGTTCTAGGCAGGCATTCGAAAATGGGCGCAATGATTTTGATCTCCAAATGTAGGTTTTTGGGCCGGTTTGAAGGCCCCATATGCCCCATGGAAACATCGACTTTTCTCATATGAATGAATAATAATAGATTTTGTTTGTTGGTTCTAGTAGTTTTACGATAAATAGGGCACATATTTACGTTTTAGATGGCACACGGTGTCTCAAAAAAATACTGTAAAATGCTGCCTTAGATAGTATATGGTGTCCCAAAAAATGTTGTCCCAAACATTTTATTTTAGATTTGTGTTTGTTTACTAATCGATTTGTTTTGTAAGTTTTATTCACCTATGATAAATGGTGTCTTGATTTATAAGTTAGATACTATAGGGTGTTCCAAAAATTAACAAATATTTCATTTTTAGGAAACTTTAAATCTAGAAACCTGAAATTTTGGTTGTAGCCTCTTTTCATAATCACAAAAAATATTTGTATAGGAACTCGTGGTACCATTTTACATCTTTTTATGAACTCTACTTCTAGGCATCATCAGGTCTTTTTTCATAATTTTTGCGGTAATTTGTTGTTTTTTTACCATCTAAAGAATTGTGCTGACTAACTTGTTCTTCAATCTAAAAGCTGCTGCTGGTCGATATTAAGTAATACGGGGGGCATCCAATTAAATAGGTTGCAAAAAAAATTGCGGATGTCCAGTTCTGTTTTGTTTTTCCTTTGGCCAGATTAGTTCGGTTCTGCCGGTCCTTACGCGGCCTGTTGATTGCTGCACTTAAGTGTTGGTTAGATTAGGTTAGTTCAATTTTGCTTTCTCCTTCGTTAGTTTAGTTCAGTTCTATTTTTCCCTTCGTTAGTTCAGTTCAGTTCCACCAGTCCCTTCACCTTCATGGCCTGTTGATTGCAGTGCTGCAGGGCAATAAGTACAGTTGCAATGTGGTTAGATTACGTTAGTTCAGTTTTACTTTCCCTTTCGTTAGGTTAGTTTAGTTCTATTTTTCCTTTGGTTAACCAGTCATGGCCGCTGCTCACAAATACGAATCATCCGCAATTTTTTTCGCTTGAAATTCTATAATACCTAATTTTGATTAGACCTCCCGCAAACACACGTTTTGTATGTTATACTTTACATATCTTAATTAATGACTTATTTGCACTGTAACTTTCTAATCCTTGTTACTTAGTTTGGATGCTTAAAACTGGCAACCCATAACCGTAGTAAATAAACGTAAGTAAATAAAAAAATAATTAATTTCGAGAGAAAATATTTTAGGAGGTTTTTCATTGCAAACCTTTTCGATCAATATTGACGTTGTATAAATAAAACAAAACCAAACTTAAAACAACTGAAATATCACAACCCTCTTAGCGTTACAATAATAATAACATCAACCGACTTAATGAAAGGCATTTCATTAAGGTTAATAGACGTTTTCCAACTCCAGGCTCTCTAATGATTTTAGCACATATTCTAGGAGAATAAACTTAACACCTTGCACCTCAACTAAAAAGACGAATACGTAGTAATTTGAATCTTGCACAAGCATTATGTCAAAATAGTATAACTATTATGCAATCATTACACACTATACACAACAAAAAATAGTAAATTATACAACAAGTATTTAATGAGAATAACGCTCATTAAATGCGAATTGAATACTATACTTTATCCACGACCAAGACTCGGGGTTTTCTCAATTAATATGATAGGTCCTAGGTGCCACAAAGATAATTCACATTTTTAAAACCACGACCACGACTGGTTTCGCTAACCGAAGGCGCGACGTTTGATGCGTCAGATAGATGACGGTCTAGTCGCCCGTGCATGTTCATTTCAATGCTACGAAGGTGGACGGTAAATTACTTCAATTTATGGCCTATTTTAAGTACAATTTTTGGTGAAAAAGAGACACTGTAACCTACAGTGGTAACTAGCGATTTCATGTTTAGGGCACTTTACTTTTTGAGTTGTCAGGTGCCTACGACATGGTTCGTTACCATGACAACTCATTATTCACTTGTGAATAATGAACATTATTCATTGGTGAATGAAGAATAGGATTAATCATCTTGAGAATGTACCAGAATAATGTGATTATTACAGTATGGTCGTGGATAAAAATATATTAACTGTGTTTTTCGTTATATTCCTTGTGATTCTTGTGAATTGTAGTTGTAGTTGTAAATAAGTTGCATAGTAGTTGCAGATGTAATATATTGCTATAAATACTTAATAAATGTTGGATTTTCTTTTTTAATTAGAATTTATTCAAAGCAAAAACTCATAGAATTATTTATTTAACATAAACTCATGAAATTCTTAAATTTCGGGGATGAACAACAACATATTGCTTTTTTATGAATTCAAGTATTTTATTTTCCTAGTTTTGGATGTAAGACCTCAGAACACATATTTTCTTCACCTAACAAATTAAATTCATCCTCGAAACTCCATTACATGCTGTCTTTTCTGCTCTATGTTTTCATTCTGTAATTTCATTCCTTCATTAATATCCTCATTTTTGCTGATCCTGCTGGCTCTTTCTGTATATCAATGAAGTTTTAATCAATAGTACCTATTTTGCACGAGTAATAATAAGTTAAATTATTGTTAAAATCATTTTAAGTCGAAGTTAAGGTCTAGCTCTAGAAACTTGATACGAGCCTCAACTGGAAACCAAACTCTTAATTTATGAAACTCGGAAATTACAACATCGGACGAGTTACTGTCCATATTTCATGGTAAACTGGAACAAAGTTTACTCGCGTATCTTGGGGGTGACTCTACGTCCAACATTAACGCAATTTAGCCTTGTTTTGTGAATACCGTTATTGGATGCAACATTGTCTCCAAAGTATGGTTTACATCGATTCTACCCCCACCTCAAAAATAAAAATAAACCGTCCTACTTTAATAGCCTCCTTCCATAAATGGTTAAAATGGAATCTGAAATATAATATTCTTTCTTGATAATAAAAGAAACCGGGAAACAAAAGCCGCCAAAAATCCATTTACCTTCTCTGGGGGAGATGGGGACGGGCCTCGTTTCAGATTTTCGAATATTAGAGGATATTTGTATTCGAGATAGAATGCTCACCGCTGTTCCTTAATTTTTAATCAGGTTTCTAAGCGGGGTTAAATTAAGGGAGACATTGTTGGAGCCCTTGCAGACTGTTACTGCAAATTAACTTCTGATTGCTCTATTCTCACCGGGTTTTCAAGTGATACCAAAGTAATTTAGTGGAGTTATTTAAGAGGGGTTCTCGAATATAAATTTCGTTATAATGCTATTAAAGACAAGAAACATTATTTCTGTAATAGAGCAACAGGTCATCCGGATTAAAATAAGGTTGTTTTCTATCAAAATGTGATGAATATCCAACCCCCTCTTAAGTACTTCCAAGGGCTTATTTTTCTGGAGAACTTCACTCAAATCAGAGCATCGATCAATCAAGCTAGACAGAAGGTTTAGCTAATGCACTGGGGCTGGAAAATCATTCTTAAAAGATACACGAGTTCCCTACTCGAACGGTGGTATTCCTAAATGTCGCAAGCCTCTAACCCTCACAAGATAAAGTGTTCAAAAAATTGAACTTAACAGGCAATTGATTACCCTATGGAGACAAATGAGTGCTTCTGGTTTCCGAATAGAATCTTAATGACTCTGTGGAATACGATTTAGATTTTAGTTCGGATTAAGATATACATTTTACGAGGGAAAACCTGTTGAACGGTTAAAATGCCTCGAAGGAATCCATTTTATCCCACAAAGACCGAACTTTACTTAGCGGTCGGATATTTAAAGGAACGTTTGTGAGCACCGCTCTCGCGGACTTCCTTCGTTAATTTTTAATTAAACGACAAAAGAAGTTTAGTGCTAAGTGGTAAAGCTTCTTATTGATTTTGCACTTAATTTATTAAACTTTAGGTGTAAAGAGATGTACATTAATTTTCTTGACAAAAAAGGCAAAATGGGTAAGTTATAATTTAGTGAAGCACTGAGAAGTCAGGAGGGATTTCTCAGACAACGGAAATGAAAGATGTCATGTTTTTTTTTAAGAAAATATTACAAAAAAACTATTTAGGTTTTAATCTTGGACTTCCGTTGTCTTTACTGAGTTTTTTACACGACGCGCGACGTTTCCAGCAGTGGAATCTCTGCTCGTTTTCAAGTGAAACTGAGCATTAAGCTCGAGGCTACTTGCTCACGTACACAAACACAGCTAACCACGCCCACCATTCCTATTGACCGGATCGTCGCCACGGTCGCGCGTCAAGCGACCAGCACTTGTCCTCCGTATCATCGGATGCCATACCAACGGTGCTAAAACCAACGTATCGATTTTAGCACCAGTACCGGTCAAGGGCAAGGACGCGGGGGGAAGGTGTCACATGTCACATACCTATTTTGAAGCCGGAAACGCATGATACGGAAAGAAGAACAAAACAACGCAAAACTTGGTTGTTCCTTATTGTCTTTGATTAGAGAGCAAATGTCTGACCAAAGCGCTTAAAGTCACTTTAAACGCACAACTTAGGCATGGTTTATCCAACTTCTTTATTCTTAATGCTAATTCTTTATTCTTAATTGTTAATTTCTAATACCTATTTCTAATTCTTAGTTCATAATGTGGTTTACACAATTTCCTAATTCTTAAAAAATTAAGGATTTGCAATCGACACTATTGACAGTTAACATTCCTCTGGTTCTTGTATATCTATGATTTTCTTTTGTAAAAATCTATTTTATGATACTGACACAATCAATTATTAATGGGGATTTAAAATAATTAAAGAAAAACACAAATTTGAGGTTATGTTATACCCCTAGGCCATCAATTGGGCATGCGCAATGAAACAGTTTTCTTAATTCTTAATGCTTAATTGCTAAAAGTTAAAATATCTAAACTTTTAAGATCAAGCATTAGGAACAAAAATTAAGAATTAAGAATTAGGAACTTGTATAAACAGTGCCATTAAATAACATGGTTTGAATTCCTTAAGAATTAGCAAATAAGAATTAGAAATAAGGAATTAAGAATAAAGAAGTTGGGTAAACCCTGCCTTACGGGAGATAGTCTCCTGGGATTACTTATCCTGAATAATTACTAGTCCAGAACAGGAAATAGCGCTGTTGTGTGACAATAACTACACTGTACTTGGATACACAGACAGAGAAACACTATTGATGCAATAAAATCACGTTCATTCATTAACTACTACAAACTAATCTGCACACCCTCGATAATGCACAGATAAAAGAAACACACTTAATCCAGTACAAGAGACTGCGATTAAGCCCGAACCAATACCAAACGATTACTTCATCGAACCCTCAGCTAGCACAGATACATTTCGAACGATATTTTTCGCCCGATCGCGTAGTTTCATCTCAGATGTCTGAACTGAATTCCTCCCGGTGAACGAATGCATTTATGCATTTTCGTCTGCTCCCTAGCCCAGAACATCAGTCCATCATATCGAGCAATCCATACTATTAATCCGCGGCGGCTCTGCACAGCCAATTGGGAAATCAGTAAAGATACATTCCGACGTCCTACTAGCTACGGTAATAAAACTGTGGCCTGGGCTATTTTTAGATTTATTAAGACGTCCTTTCTTTGAACAAAAAGACATTCAACGCGATTAGTTGCCCATTTTTCTGCATAGAAATAGATAATTTGTTTGAATTTTTAGGTGTTTGAAATCGTTTAAAATGCCTTCATTACTCCTTATCATGAATTTTGCCAACAAAATACCAAACAAAAGCAAACATAAAGTTTAGGAATGAAACTAAGTAACTAAAGTTGTAATTCGTATAAAGTTCGTGACTTCAACACAACATCTAGAGTCATCTAATGTTTCTTGGCTAATGAAGGGCACACTCCAAGAATACATTACTATATCAATCCTAGGATTATTCTAGGTGCGTCCCTGTATCAAATAACCCTAGTGTCTTGAGTGGCGTGATTAATTGTCACAGACAAATCATAGAATACAGAACTCGGGTGCTTGATGGGTCCCCGTCTTTACAAGAAACGACGAGGCGTTATCGCACCCCGGGGAATCAATGCTGCCTAATTGGCCTAAATCAGAAAGGCGTTTAAGGTTACGTATATAATGAAAAGCCAAATACCCAGATTTCTGCTTATTGATTGTACTCAAATCAAGGAAAACTATCGAAGGCAAGTTCTGAGGGATAGATTCCTTTATGCTGTCGCCCAATCACAATCATCAAGAAATTCACATCAAACTTGTTACTTTAAAATCCAACAACATCAAAGTTTCCGCTGGCTAACACCTGAAAACTTATAAATTGATTAAAGTTTTCCAACTTCTCTCCTCGCAAAATTCGTGCTCCTGTAAAGAATTAAAAGTTTTCTCTTTGGCCTTGGTTCGCCAACGACTGGCGTGTCGTAAGATTCTTGTCTTAGATTTATTGGAAGGCGCCAAATTCCGGGGTAATATTGAATTTGAAATTATTATTAGTTTCCTGCTCCAGGAACTTTCAAAGTGTTAACGGTCTATTAATATTAGATGCTTACTTATTGGCATTAATTTAAAATGCTCCCTCACCCCATCATTTTATCTATTATTAAATCTTTTTTTTTTTGTTGTTTAGTCAGCTTAATTAAAAATTAACGAACTTTGGAAAGCTCTCAGAACCATTTTAGGAAGAATCAGGGAATACGAAGAGAATCAATCGGCTTGTGTGTGAAGTAGAGACCTATTTTTGTACATTTGACATTTACAATGTATTGATTTGACACTTTCGATAAAGCTTTAGTTAGGCTTATAATATTAATATTAAATTGCGGAAAAAACTAGTAATCTGTTGGAGCTATTGTATAATTTATCGAGTTCTCTACCTGTTGACATTTAAGTTGTTCAATAATATATTTCATAACACTACTTACTATTACATAACTCCCAATACAGGTAGTCATTTATAGAAAAACTAAACATTTTGCACCAATCCAAAATATATGTTCAGATCTAGTTATTTAAAAATATTTATAAACAAGTCATTAACTGTGTAAACTGTTGTGGAATAGAAATCTGCTCCGGGGTTTAAATCCACATATAACGAGTTCGTTAAAAGTTTTAATAATCCGCATAAAAGGAGCAGTCGTATTTGTTGAATGCAGAGATGTTCAGTCAAAATCCTTTATTAGGAAGTTCGACTGTTAAAAGAAAATGCTACTAAAAATAAGTATTTTGGGTTCGTTTTATTTTTTCATACTTTCAATTGGTGTATGTTCTTTCTTGGTATAGAGACGCCATTCTTACTGTTCAGTTCTGTTTTTTAGTTAGGACACCCTGTAGGCTTTTTTCAGGATCTCAAATTGTTTTAACAAAACTGCAAATATCCTTTTACAAGAAAACACATTTAATTTATAGCAAAGGCGATGAGGCAATGAACGAAGTCATCTCCTGTGCCTCCCGACGTTGACTGATCCGACTGTGGTGAGCTCCGTGGTATTTATTCCACCGCCGGCGCCGTCGCGCTGGAGTGGAGGGACTGGAGTGGGGGTAGTGGTGGCGTGAAGTTTCGGCGCACTTCAACTACATTATGTGACTGGAGAAATTCTCTTCCCAACAAGCTTCAATGTTGTTTCGCTCTTCACGATGGTACCCATTAAGGAAGCCATGGAATATAATAACCAGGCATTTCCACAAGATGTTGCCAAGTTGTTCCATATTGCCTTACGACTACATATTTTCAATTGAGGGAACATTTCTACGAACAAACTGATGCTGTAGCTTGTTGTGAGAGTAACCCCAGAAAACCGTTCAGTCCTCCGCCCGTTACTTCTGATATACACTAAAGACATGTTGTGAAACCGCCAGTATAAAAGGGGCGGTTTCGATGCATGATCATCAGTTTTCCAGTTGCCACTTAAGCCACGCAGGTCCGCTCCGTGAAAATTTTTGCTTTTTGAGTCAAACTTTGATTAAAATTAGTAAAAGTGGTAAATTAAGTAAAATTAAGCTGAAAAAGTGCGGAAAGTGAAAAATCTTTTTTAAAAAATAAGATTAAAGTGTGCGTTTGTGTGCCGTAAAGCTCAGTGTCGCAAGAAACAGGAAAAGATGCCGAGAAAATTGTTTAAGAAATAATACGACGGAAAAATTGGTTGGCTGGACGTTACTCCGGTGAGCAATCTTAGAGGTTGTTTTTGTTGTCCTTTCACCCAATAAACACCACTACCATCCAATTCAGCGGGGCACGACCTTGTCATCACATTAAAAAAGAACCAAAGAAATAGATCCATTTAAATCACATGTATTATAACACAAGATTTAACATCCTAACCGAGTGAGATGTAGATGGCAGAGGGTTTTCGGAAGAAATCCACTTTCCAAGTTGTGAGCATATTGTAAGTATTGTTTTCAACGAAAATTAGTGTCACACGTGATAAATATTTTTGGATTTAATTGTTTTTAATAATCATTAATAATTTTGTTATAATAAAAAAAGAGTGTCATACACCGGGAAATTATAATAGCTATTTATGTAACCAATTACGAAAAGTCCGATTTTGTGTAACGAATGAATGTTTGCGGGACGAGCGCAGCGAGTTCCCGCAATTTGAATGAGATACACAAAAAAGGTTTTTCGTCACGTGTTTCATACAAGATTTTTTCTAATTTCGACTACAAATACCTACTTAGAGAGAGAATTATTATTATTAAACTTCAATATTTACTTTTAAACCACTTTGTATCTACTTAATACCGTAAAACTATAGCAACGGTGTGCCACAGCCGAAACCAAACTGGTGGTGACACCAACTTTTCATCACTAGTTACGAAAGATTTTACTTTTCGTAACTAGTTACGAAAAGTAGGACGTTACGTCACTGTCATCAGTATTGAAAAGTGCCACTTTATATGTCAAAATTAGAAAAAGATATTTATAATTCTTTTTACCATTTTTACCGTTGCTATAGTGACTGTTATTTGGCTCAATGCTCCACTTGCTGAGAAACAAAGGAATGTAAAAATTGTATCGAAGGGGTGTAGCTCTTAGCATTAAAAATAAATGTATGTCATACCTTGACGAATTATGAAGATTTTTCAAGATTGATTGCTAGTTCGATGATACTAATTGAATCTAATTAAAACTTAATGTAACTGAACCTGCTAATATCTTTAGAAATTAAAAATACACAAAATTTCTTCCAGAGTACATTTACGTGTATAGATAATAAATGTGTGTCATAGAGCGGTGAATTATGAATACTTAAGGGCTTTTTATTTTTGACTGTCGAATGTTGTGGCTAGTTTCAGTTACACAGTTGATCAGACCGTTGTATCTGATCAACATAGTCCTTCTCTACTCCACAGTGCCACTTTATACGCTGGCGCTGAAAAGCTTGGTGTTCATCTTCTACTCCATATACACGGAACATTTTATTTTATATTGTATGAAAAAAAAGGCATACAAATTTTCTTTATATAAAAATAATAAAAAATATAAAAAATATGAAAGAAAGAAAGAGAGCGAGAGAGAGAGAGAGAGAGAGAGAGAGAGAGAGAGAGAGTTATACTACGCGGGCGTCTATTGACAACAAAGTTTTGCAGGGTTTGATCTAACATGATTTATTAAATTAATTAATATTATTAGCAAATGTGTGTTTCCTATTCAGTAATTAAAACAATTGTGAATTATTGATATGTGAATCGTTGATAACATCTATGGAATTACATCCGTGCATCAATAGAAATATCCCCAAAAATTAAATAAAAATTACAGGGATAAAATTTTTTCCTATTACGACATTATTGGCTTCACTGCGTTATATGATGAATCGTATTTTCAAAATATGCATATAAAATAACTAGTATTGGAATTATTTGGAAAAGTTTATTGTTGCAAAAGAAACCCTTTAAAGCTCGTTTCCACATCCTCTGCCATTGAAACAATAGGTTGCATATTTTGAAGAACATGGTTAGTACAAAGTACACTCTCCTTTCTTACCAAAGATTAAAACTGGGCAGTGTTACCAGGTCTAGTTAACCTTTGTTATTTGTAAAAACTTCTAAAAAGAAAGGCTTTCTATAAAATAAATAATGTTAGAGAATAATATAGATCAAAGGTGGTAAAGGAATAGTAGTTCACTCTATCCCGAAATTGTAGAATTCGCCTTCGCCTCTTCATACAAACATTTTACTAGTTTGTGAAATATCCATTCCATATTGAAATTTTCAAGCAGTATCATGAATGATCAGTTCTGCTAAAATTTTACGACATGGCAACACTGCTTAGTAATAATTGTAGTCTGTGAGCAGTGGCCAATTGAAGATCATTTTCATCTTTAAGGGAATAATATTCTGTAACAAGTGATAGATTAAGGTAATTGTGCTATAACACGTTCCGACCTAGTGCTAAAAAAAACTACTTTTTAAACTTCAGTAGTTTCCCTATAAACTGAGCTCTACTACTTTAATGAAAAAGAATGTTCAGGTACCGATAAAGTTCTTACAGTTAAAACTCCAGTAAAGCCCCTATATTCAATTTCCAATTGCCCTTACCACAAAGCAAATTTTTCAATATTAATAAAACGAACAAAAAGTCAAGTTTCCAACTTTCAATGGGAAACTTTTCCGGAAAAGGGAGTTAAATTACCATTTGTCCGGAGTTTCCGAGGGGCCAAAAAGTACCTCAAACATTCATACCAACTTATTATCTTTTCACGGAAAAGCGGCAGAATTCACTTAGAAGTTTGAAATATTATCCCGCCGTTTGTATCTCTTGTGGTGTCTGAAGTGTTTTATAATAAATTTGGTGTGAGCTCGAGGTTACCTTTTGAATAATTCTCATAATAAGGCGTCATATTTTCATGTGGTAATAATTAGCGAAACTCGTGTTCTACTAAATGGCAAGTTGGGAGCAATTATGAAATAAATGTGTGTCATACCTTGAGGAATTATGAATTTCTATTTCTGGTTGATTGTTATTTCAGTGATACTAATTGAAAGCAACTAATTAGTGCGCCACGCACTTTATTCAGGATGAAGTCCTGAGTAAAGAAGAAAGGTATAACAAAAAAAATAAGCGAAAAGTGAAAGCAAAACAAGTTTAGTAAAGGAGCATGAGTTGTCTAGTGGCCTGGCAAATTAAGTGAGCACTAGCTCAGATAATTTGGAGAGTGGGGTAGGATAGCGCCACTGGCTATGCCAGTAAAGCCAGAAACCTCCAAAGGTGTAATTTGGAACTCAACACCAAACCAAAATATAAACTAACAGATAGAGGGTAGGACACAAAGAAACAAAATCAACCTGGTAGTTTACTAGTTACTCTATTATGGTACTGGTGTTAGTACTTAAGTTACATATATATACAGTGCACGCAGGTGTTAGTGCACAGCTTACATACAGTCTGTCTGTTTTTAGTCGAGTGGGCCTAGAGGTTACAGCTGAAAGCACTAACTGTGTGTGGCCTGCAGTGACCCGTGGTAATGAAAGACTTGAAGAAAACTTGTAGGAAAAAAAACCCTAGGAAAGAAAACTTGATATAGCAAATTTTCAACAACCAGAACAGGTGATTTGCTTTCCTAGTAATGAAAAAAGTTACTGAAAGATATTAATGTATTTAGAAAAAAGGGATCAATAAATAAAAATAACTTTTTATTAAGTCTACTTCATACTGTATCATTTAGAACACTTTTACGTACGTGATTTTAATCCGGTAAATAACTTTTTACAGGATTGGATACCGTAAAGAAATTTTACAGTATTGGGTACCGGCACATCCTCTGGCGGTATTCAATTCATCCATTGTATCCCTGGTATCTTGTACCGGTACCTGTACCGCTACCGGTACAGGATACCGTAATGAAACTATTTGTCAAATTGGCGGATTTGTCAAAAATATATTCGCTCCGCATAAAATTACTTTTTTCCTGTTAATAAGTATGAAGTAAAATGTTGTACATCATACGTCCGGTAACGTGTTACAGTAGTCGTTTCGGAATTCCAGACTCGGCTGGCGCCTCGTCCGGAAACATCTTACTCCTGCTGTAAAACTATATTTACCGGACTTATAACATAAATAACTATTACAAGTAAAATTACACTTCAATAATAGCAAATCAAATTAAATACGATCTAGCAATTTCGACTAGCAAATCTCAAATTATATTTAATAAAAAAAGAAAGCAGACCTATTATAAGAACTGAAAAGAATAAAAGTATAATTACCTCGCTGAGAGTTTTTTTCTCTAGAAAAATCCTGGCTTTCGCCACTCAGGAATAACGGTGGTAAAGCCGGATACCGGTACTAAAATGGCCAAAAGGCTTCAAATCTAGGGCTAGAACACGTGCCAGAACCATTTAGCAAATGGCGGTATCAAAGGGCAAAAATGAAACTTACCAGTGGGAGATGATTTACCGTTAAAATCCTGCCGGAGCAGATGAACTGTTTCCTTGAACGTAAGGGACATAAAAAGAAAGAGAACTAATAAGGAAACAGTTAAAATTAATGGACCGAGTTCTGAATCCGCCAAAATCCAAGGGCGAGGAAGCGCGGCTGTCTCCTGCTTGTAAGTTCAGGTCGAAAAGAACAACGCAGATGAAATTATCGATATAAGCACCAGTACCGGTCAAGGGCAAGGACGAGGGGGAAAGGTGTCACATGTCACATATTCAATTAGAATGATGAATTAACAATGACGTCACGCATGTAGCAGACAAGTTGATCAAGGAATTGGAGATAAATAGGTAATTACTGAAGCCAAAATTATCAAAAAAAAGCAAACAACTCAAGACTGAACCCACTCTATAAATAAGATATAAAACAGGCAAGAAATGCAACAGGAATTAAGTAATTAATGATACAAACAGACAAACCAATTAAAGGTGAAAATGAGATCACTTTAAGAAATATACATCCTTGTCTAACATAACGACAAAGACAGAGCAGGACTGACAGGCGAGACTGTCATTACTGTCAATGTCGGCCAAAACAAAATTTCAAAGATAGGTTAGATTGGTTTGTTATTTAATCAAAATAAAAATAATGACATTACAAGGAAAAAGATTGTTAAATCTCTCCCTGTTATACAAAAACTGATCAGAAACCCTGAAGGAATGATAAAATAGCCATTCAAGCCCTAAGGAACATACTCGAAACGCGTTGCGATAACATGTGTTGCGTGGAAACAAAGCTGATAGAGTAAGTAAGAAAAATGCACTCTCTAGTGCATAAAATTAATAGTGGTGTAAAAATCAGGCAGGCCAAGTGAAACCAGACCTCAGCAGCAGCTTAAAACCGGGAGAGTTCCTTCACTGAATGAACAGCAAGAGCAAATGCAGCAAAATACGATAGATACTAGAGTAAAAGTAAAAGTGAACAATTCACATGTTTGAGGCATAACTTCAATAAAGAGTTAAGGTACGTACCTTAACAATAATCAGTTAAGGTACGTTAATTAATAAAACTAAGAAGTGACACTAATGGCAAAAAGTGACCGTGAGGCTGCCAATGACCAGATGTAACTGAGGCTGCCAATTTCTTTAGAAAACAAAAATACACAAAATGTACTTCGGGAGTACATTTACGTGCACAAATAATAAATGCGCGTCATAGTGCGGTGAATTATGAACACTTAAGGATTTTTTATTTATTTTTACTGTCTATGCGGTAACTAGTTCCATCTGACCAACATAGTCCTCCTCTACTCTACAGTGCCACTTTAATACGCTGGCGCTGAAAATTTGATGTTCATCTTCTCCATTCACACGGAATATTTTATTCTATCTTATCGGTGGAATAAAATCGTCTTTCGTAACTATAGAACTAGAGCGGATGGAGTGTTTTGGGGAATAAGCTACTGCAAGTTTTCTTGGTCAAACGATTTATTGAGCCACGTTTCGACCCTATTCCAGGTCATCATCAGGCTAAAAACAATGCATCTCTAAACACAAACAACATCAGGCTAAATTCAAACAATAAAAATTTGATGGTAACTGAATCATAAAGCTTGGACACTAAAGCCTCGAGTGTTTTTTCAATTTAAAATTTACAATTTTAAAATAAAAAAAAAATGTATTTGTATATTTTCTCCCCTTTCGAAAAATGGAAACATCCACAATAATTATTCAAAATTAAGAATCAAAATATTTTAACAATTTTATATAAAAAAAAATTAATAAATGGAAGCAGGCTGATTCAATGACATAAACGCAACTCTAAGTCACTGGTATATGAAAGAAATAGTTATCACGCTGGGAGCTGTACTCGACTTCTAAATCACTAGTTGACCATTAACAAGTACATAGGTGGTAGGTGATTAGAATCCATCCAAAAGGGAATGTGTGGGAAGTCAGAAGATGCGGTTTTATACTATAGAGAGAGGGTTATATTACGCGGGCATCTGCTTCTAATTGGCAACAAACTTTGGCAGTGTTGCATCTAAAATTATTTGTTAGATTAATAGTATATTACATACCGGGGTGGAAAGTCGTTCATTACTGTCGAGATTTGATAGTTTATTAGTTAGAACTATGAACTATAATATCGTAGAAAAATTATTAAGAGACTTTGCTCGACGACCGACCTTCAGGTAGTTGCCACTGTGAGTTTGTAAATATGTGAACGTGTTTTGAATTTTAACTATTTTAACTTGTGTTGGGATTGTGGCCTGATGATGCCTTTTTAGGCGAAACATGTAGCCGTACAACTACAACATAATAAACTTGAGGCTGTTGACTTAGAGTTGCTTATTTCAAACTTAAATATGAACTATAAAATCTCGAAAATGTAAGGAAAGTTCCTACCGAGATGTGTATCTTATTTTATTTACGCACAAATGAATCAAAATTGGGTGTTTACATATCAGTTTCTATGGCGGAAACAATGAGTTTACTACCTGCGGGCGTTTTTTATTTTTACCGCCCGTCGCTCATGGCAGTGCCAACCGTAAAGTGATGTTGCCCGCTAGCATGGAGTATTTCGACCACAGTGAACTGCTCTGAAATTTTTTTGCCGAAAAATTAATGCCGAAGTTGTAAATATCACATATCGTAATAAAATAAAACTAATTGTACACACCATTTCGTTAAAATAAGCCAATAAAGCGGTTTTGGAAACAGCATTAACTGTCGTTTCTTTTAACCAATCTTCCAGACATTTAAACTCTACCTCGTAACGTGCTTTCGACTTTTCGGGAAGCAAACCCTCTAAAGCTTCTTCCGCAGCATTTTGTATATCCTCGGGAACAAGGCCAAATTTCTTCAGATTGACCAAATCACCTAAGCTATGCTTATGGGTAGTGTTAGACATCTCTCCACGATTTTTATTTGTTCTGGCCACAAATTGTTCTAGCCGTGACAAATTGCAACTTTGTTTTCATAAAACACCAACGTAACCGTAGTGACTATAACTATACTTTGTTTGCTGATAATTTTTACTGGTGACCAACCGTAGTTTGTAAATCAAATATTACTCTGCTTGCTTATAAAGACAAAAAAAATGTTATTTGTACGTAAAACGTTGTTTATTTGTAGGTTCCACGAGCCGAAAGAAGGATTACGCCCTTGACCGAATAAAATCCTGCGCTTCGCGTTGGGCTTCAAACTTGAATGAAGTTATATTTTTCTTATAAAATATTTATAATATTTTTAACTATCTTTTTAAAAACTTACCGGTATATCTAGTTCGATGCTACTAGGGACACCTTTTTAATTCTATAAAGACATTAAATTTTAGGGGCCAAGAAATAAGCATGGAAAATGAGGGTTGAAAGAAAGGTAGGTTATAAGCCATTACCGCCCTTGGGTGGCAATACATACCCCTTACCTACGCCTAATTTAGAGGTAGGTAATAGGTAATTTCCCACACTCCTGTGACGTTTGTAATGATAGCATTACATATATGGTTGTAAATATAATAATCCTTATTGAAGATATCTTGTATGCATCTCGAAAATAGTCATAATACAAGGTAGTATCTGCTACTCCCAAAAGCCTTACATTCTTAAACGAAATCTATAATGTGCTAAAAATAGTATAATTTAGTAGCTATTTATTAGGGTTAGTTGCGGTCATAGGAGCGCTTATATTGCGAAAACAATAAGCTAACCCTTTTATCCACATTGCCCCAAAACTAAAATTTATAACTCCGTTTCCGGTCCGCTGACAAGCTTTGTATGCAAATGTTTGTGATTCGACTTGACATTTAGAGCGACTATGAATTATTTGCTAAATATGCTGAATTATTAAAGAGAAGTGAAATTTTTTTGCAACAGCCTTGTTTAGCTCTTTGACCGCACGACGATAGTGCCCTGGGAACGTGACCATTATAAAAAATGATTGTGATTAGGGTCCTTGAGTTGTATGTACTGGTGAAAGTAGCAGGATTAGGACAAATAACACCTTTTCTTTATCGGAAAATGGCCAACGTTTCGACTATTTATTTAGTCTTCCTCAGGGCTGAAATCCAAGAAAATGTCGGTGTAACAAATCCCAAGGCTCAACATTCAACCACAAACAATGCTTCTTCAAAAATTTTATTTATGAGTTTACTATAACTATAATGTTGCTGGAAATGCCTATTACTTTCCATCATTTTTCTAACAAGCATTGATTGTGGTTGAATGTTGAGCCTTGGGATTCGTTACACCGACATTTTCTTGGGTTTCAGCCCTAACGAAGACTAAACAAGTTGGTCAGCAAAACTCTTGAGTTGGTTTGTTTATGGTGTGCTTTTGTCACACAGGCACGGCATTTTTTTTTTTGGACCACGCGCGCGGGGCGTCCATAGCTTAGGAAATCCGAACGCTGTGGGCAAAGTGCTGCAGAACTTCTTTGGAGTGAAGACCACGCGCGCGGAGCGCCCATCGTCTAGGAAATCCGAACGCTGTGGGCAGAGAGATATTAACAAAGAACCTGAAGATACCTAAAAGTAACTGAAATGTCGAAACGTTTATATATAATAATACTTTACTTCATATTCGCAAACATAACAACTTTTGAAACGTGCTAAAATTCATAAAAAGATATAAAATGGTACCACGAGTACCCATATCAAGGTTCCCATTTATGACATATTGTTTGTGAGTATGAAACGAATCTACAATTGAAATTTCAGTTTTATAGCTTTGATTGTTCCTAACTGTTTATAATAAGGAAATAAAATCTACAAAAAAATATTGATAAACAAAAAAACTAAAGTTAAATGTTGCAGCATTATTTGGGACACCGTATACTATTTAAAACATAAATCAACGCTCTATTTATTATAAAACTAATGGATTTTTCGCAATAAATTAACTGTTATCAATTTACATGAAAAAATCCTACAATTCTAGGTTACCACACTTTTTTGGGACACTCTGTACTATCCAAAACGTAAATATATGCCCTATTTATCATACGACTACTAGAACCTACGAATAAAATCGATTACTAATGATTTTATTATATGGGAAAAGTCGATATTTCTATATTAAGCCTATATTAAGCCTGTAACTGGCCCAAAAACCTAAATTTTTAGAAAAAAATCGTGAATTTCAGCCTTCAACAGCTTATATCGCGTTTTAATGAGGATTTATCCGAAAAGCTATAAGAGGAGCCAAAAAAGTAGAATAATTTTAGTGTTTTTTTAACAATTTGTGGATAAAATGGCGAAGGAATAATTTTGCATGAAATACTCATATATATTAACACCAGACTCCTTGCATAATTATAAAATTGCTTTCAATGGTAAGTTTTAATGAAATTTTCATCGCCTATATCTAACATCTTATTCTGCTTAGTCTACGTACTTAATAATCCATCCTTTCTATGTAAAATACACACTGCTTATGGACCTTTTCTGCATTATTAGAATATATTAGCTTCCTGCATCATTTTTTGAGCCACCCTATACTATCTAAAACAGAAATCAACGTCCTATTCATTAAAAAACGACTCGAAGTAACAAATAAAATCGACTACTATAGATTTAAATGACACATATAGAAAATTCTATGTTAAACATATGGGGCTCTCAAACCTGCCCAAAAAACGAAATTTTGGGATAAAAATCGTGCATTGCTGCCTTTAACAGCTAATATCTCGTTTCGATGAAGATTTATCAAAAAATGTATAAGAACAGCTAAGGAAGTAGAAGAATAGAGCTACACGCAGAGCCCATTTTCGAAGCTCTGCCTAGAACAGTAACTGAGCACGGGTGGCCCAAAAATAAGGTACAAATTTTGCACTTTTTTTTAATTTTCTCAAAAACCGTGAAAGCTAGCTTCTTTCTAATATGCATCTGATAGCCCTTGATGACCTCTTCATACATCATATTAACCGGCATATCGAAAAACCTTACCGTTTCCAAGATAAACAGAAAAATGTAAAAATTTCAAAATTTTCAAAAGGGTAGTCGTAAAAATTTTCAGCCAAAATCGATTGTCATAGATTTTGTCAAAAATAGTCTCATATGAAAGAGGGGACAAAAATATGTAAAAAAATTGCAATTCTGAAATTTTCAGTAATTTCCTTCCCCTTCAAAATGGCGCCAAAAACGTAATTTTTCCACTTTTATCGACATTTTAATATTATATCTATATAATTCGAAAAGTAAACATGGTATAACGATGCTATTGACACCCATGAATAGAGCATTCTCGACCACAAAATACCTGCTTAATTTGTCGTTCAAGGTTTTTAATTTAGTTGACGTAATGTTCGATCAAATGAAAATATTAGGTATTTTTTACAAAATTTTAATAGTTTTTCACTTCCCATGAGACTGTTATTAAACTTAGCAAAATAGTAATTATCGTTTTGAGCAGTATTTGAGCCGACTCACACTTAATTGAGTCACCGTTGTTCTATTGCCGTAAATGGCTTTGCTATAAAATGGCAAAAGTCACTCTACCCCTATCAATGAAAAAATTAATCAGTTAAATCTCGGAACCCAGAAACGGTAAAATCGAACAGTTAGTGCCAGTCGAATGGGCTTCGTTAAAGCTAATTTGTCAGTCATATACGAAAAACTGATTGTTTGGGCGTGGCACATTTATAAAGCAATATTTGTAATAAAAGGGAATACCCTGACGATGGCGTATAGTAGGCGTAAAGTCGAAACGTCGGATACATTTGGTTTCAGCGCCCTTTAGCAACAGTGAGTAAGTTGGAGCAAAAAAGTGTCATTTTATTAAAAAAGTTTTCCAAAATAGAACCTTGGATACTCGCGGCAAGTTTCTGGACATTAGAGACCTCTAGCCCGTCCCATAAGGTAGCCACATACCAAATTTCAGCTTCCTACCTCAAACCGTTTCAGAGATATCGGCTTTAAACCAAACGTTTTCAGGCTGCCATCTTGGATTTTTAAAAATGTCATTTTTTAGCGAATTTTCCATAAGGGAAACCTACCATTCGATTTTCAAGTCGATATCACCATCGGTTCATAAAACAGCTATAACCTAGCTACAGTCAGCTACATATAGCTATGTGAGCTATATTACCATTCATGGTACCTCGATGGGCACCCAGCATTCAAAGTTGAACCATGTATCATTAACAGTTCTCTAAATATCAACGGTACTCAGCTACTGTAGCTATGATAGCTACGGCAACTATATTACAATTTATAATACCCCCGTAGGTACCTACCATCCAAATTTGAACCATGTACCATCAATGGTATCCTAAATATAACCTTTTCTATATTCCTCCCATTTAAAAAGCATTGCACAATGTATTTCTTATGGGAAATACACGTGCAAAAGCGTGAAAACTTATATGCAAAATTTCGTTAATGGTACCCATGGGTTTGGTACCATAAATAAGGTTTCGATCCATGGCAACTTACAGTCCATTCCCTAATGAACCATGGTACCAAATTCCAGCTCTCTAAATTTATTCGTCTCAGAGATATCCCCATTTTTAAATTACCCTGTCTACGGCGGCCATTTTTTTTCGCCTCCATCTTTTATTTATGACGAAATCAATATTGTCCCATTTAAAAAGCATTGCACAATGTATTTCTTATGGGAAAACGGAAGAAATGGCAAAAAAAATATAACTACGCCTATGTCTGCCGAAAAATCGAAAAAATACATTTTTGCCCGAATTTGTAACCGCCACTGTCTGGGCGAAAACGGCGTGACGTCATCAGCCAAAAATGAATCCCGACATGAAATTTTCAAATCGACCAGTCTTTGTGAAAACGACCTCGAGGACTGGGCATTTTGCCAATAATCTTCCTAGAAATGTTCAAATTTTCCCCGGCCAGACAGTTTTCCCCGCTTTTCGTCCCATTTTCCTTAATCTGAGGCTTTAAAGTTAATGCTTACATTTCGGAAATCTCAGCTGTCAGTTGTAGATGGGCGCGGCCGCCGAATGCTTCCGATTACTAGTTATTGGCTGGCGAATCGGAACCATTCGGGATTTTCGGCCAAAATTTGAAAAATTTTGCATCGTTTGTTTCGAAATTCAATTAAGAGCATTTCGCGACGTCCCAGCTAAAAGTGGTTTCTAAGTCCCAAAAAGAAAACATTCCAACGTATCCCCTGGGATAGAAAACCATTCGATTAGATGCACGGTCTCCGGACAAATATACCTCAAAATGGCAATTTGAAATTTAAAGTTTAAAAATTCGTCAAAATTTCAAATTCAAAGCTAGGCCCTTGATTTTCGGCACGATCAAGGGTCCATGTGTTTGCTACATCCCTGAATTATTTCAGACTAGACTTTTGTGTTTTGAAAAAAACGCATTTTTGACTTTGGTACGCCACTGGTCAGCCCCCCCCCGCACGTGCAACAAAATCGATCACATTTTTAGAAAGCCCGTTCATTTCAGTACATACGCGCAACACTTCAAAATCCGGTCAAATGAGCAGTTTCAGAGTTATAAGCGTTAGAATGGAAAAACTTCCAAATATCTACAACCAAAAAGTGAGAGTGACCTGCTCGTTATAATCCTCACTTACGTTCGGACAATAAAAAATAGTTGAAACGTTGGCCATTTTCCGATAAAGAAGAGGTGCATTATTTATCCTAATCCTGCTACTTTCAACTTTCACCAGTACATTATAAAAAATGTCAAAATGGATTAAAAACGGCTTATTTATAATTGCGTTTTAATAATTTTACACATTACACAAGAGCTGCGTAACAAACTAACACACCATGAGAAAGCAAAATAATGTCATAGGTTAATATGTCATATTTTCGTATTCATAACGTTTTTTCTTACATCTATGAATGTAAAAACAGTAGTTGTAGATGTAGATGTAATGTAAAACTTTTTATGCAATGTGTAACCAAACTTACTATGTTTTTAGTGAAGCACCAATCATACAAGATGATGTTTTCTTCGATGATTAGTGAAAACACCTCAGAAACAAAAAAAAAGATTTATAGAGTAGGTTAAATCGTGAAAGAATTGCAGTTACATGAGATCAATCTAAAACAGTTTCCATGTTTTTGAAATATTTCATGACTCTACATTCTAAATACTACTATTTACTCGGGATTAATCATTCCTCCAAAAGAATGAAGTTTCAACTGTGAGACACGCTCAACCTGGGCTTGAGTTTCTAGTGATAGCTCCTGATCATGATTCGTTGTTATTTTATAGAGTTGCTAAGGGTTATTTTCACATATTTGAAACCTTATAGAAACGCAAAACTCCCAACGATTCTTTAATGCGTTAGGCAATAAAGGAAGTTTTCAATGAGAGTAGTAATACTACGTTGCTGAAAAAAGTTTTCTTAGGGCGTGAGCGTTACAACAAGCCTATTGAAAAACTAAGTTTCGCCGTTTATCGACACATCTTAATATTACAAGAAGGCAGCAGATATTGCAAATTCAAATGCCAATTCCACATTGTGTCATTAAAATGCAGGGCCACGAACTGTCCCCATCAACTCATGTACGGCTTCACTGCACAAAACAAATAATATGTCTGTTTGTCTTACTGTCTTCCAATAATACCTGCAAAACATATTTGTTGACTACTCTAGTAATGTATGGATTTGTCATATATTTGCTTTGGTATTGTGCACACGATACTAAGAGTACAGTGCGTTCATCTTATTTTGTCTCACTTTTAAACGTCTGTAAATACTTTGGTTCTTTCATTCTTTTTAATTACTGTCTAGTGGCTTCTATGAGCAGTGAACATAGGTTAACTCACATTTTTTAAATACCACACCCTGTATATTTTATGATGTTAAGATAGGCGTTTTTTTCCTGATTTCAAATGTTTGGTTCAAATTTAAAATTTCACTATGAAGGCTTCACGGCCTGTCAAAGTACAATCTAAAGTGTTTTTCGGGATTTCGAATCCGTGGTCCAATGGAATTTCTTCCTGACGTTTCGTCTATAGCTGCAATGCTTCATTTCACGTTTCCATTCAGGAGCTTATCGAGTTTCATGCAGCTGTGGCCCGGTATACATTGGCACCACAAAACGCAGTGTCAATACGAAGATTACGAACACATAAGGAGTTGCAGGCTGGGACAAAGACAAAAGTCAGCAGTAGCAGATTACGCTCTCTCCGAAGTTCACGACATCCTTTTCAACGAGGTGGATATCTTGTATCAATCGCAGCGGTTCTGTCTGAGTCTGAGAGAGGCCATTGAAATCTTGAAACACGACAACAATTTCAATAGAAAGGAAAAAATTACGTTTCTAAATGCAAACTGGAAGCGAGCTCTACTGCATATACTCTGTTCAGCGAGGGTTCAATATGACGTCACATTACTCATCTCATTTCATTAGAAAAAGATCGCAAAAAAACAGGTGTATTATTAGTTATTAATAATAATAAAACCACCAGCTAAAGTCAGTTTGACGCTTAATGTCAAAATGTCGTCAAAATTCAGAAATCCAGGAGTCCAGCTTTTGTACAACTAAATATAGAAACGCAAGAACCACTTTTAAGGGATTATGTAGAAGAAGCCACTGTGTGAAGAAAAACCGGAGAAAATTTCCAAGATAGTGGAGAAACAAGGAGTTACATCACCATATGTCCCGAAGGAACTATCAATTATTGAAAAGAAGCCCTTGTTCCTGAACAGCCACCTCCTGGTCCACAAAAATATCTTCCCCTGGTGTCACCTAAAGACTAGATCCGCTTCTGTGGAAATTAATAAAACTTTAATCAATAGCGAGGTGTTTGACTGAATCAACTAAAGAAAAAAATGTGGAAGAACGGTGCGTGCATGCGACACAGATAAAAGCAAAACCGCCGTTAGGTGTCTTAAAAAATGCCCACACTTAGTTAGATTATGTACTCAATTTAAGTTATTTATGGTGCATGTCTTATTATCACATGTTGCATTAATTAAATTCTAAGAAAAATTTCAAGAATTGAATATACAATAAATGCCTAACAGTTTTTTTTTATCAAAAGAATGAATTCCTGCGGACACGTATTGAACTATTCCGCAGAAAAGGGTGCATTCGACCGAAAAAAAGGAAAAATATGTTTCTGCTTATTGGTTTTACAACGCAAGTTGTGAGCACTACTAGGTATAGTAACCACACAAAATTACTCAGAATATCTTGGGCCGATTATGATCTACATCCATGGCCGGGTGAGTCATAGCGGGTGTCTATGGTAAAGCTGCTGTGGATATTCCTTCTGAATTAATACCCGAAATGGGAAAACTTTGGAATGTTTGCACAAAAGGCTAAACTGATACCTGCCCGTGTCTACAAACATAACTAACTTGACGTTTTGTTCAACTGACATTTTATCAGAGACAGACGAGTTTTTTTGTATGACGTCACAATTTATGACGTAATATTTAACCCTCACTGAACAGAGTATACTTCAACTGCGTCATAACCCCGCGCCCACCACTACCCCCCATCCAATCCGTCCACTGCAGCGCGACGGCGCGGCGGGGTAATAAATAACACGAAGCTCACCACACTCGAATCAGTCAATGTCGGGAAACACGGAAGATCACCTCGCCCATTGCCTCATTGGCTTTGATAATGTCTGCCGCAGCTGTTGACAAAACATCAGGAAAAATTGGACCAAGGCTTCAAAGCCCGGAAAATACTTGAGATTGTATTTTGACCGGTCGTAAAAGCCTTCACAGCCTTTTAAAAATCAAATACCATTGACAGGATCTTAACGACAAACACGGTACCTACCTTGCTTTCATAATGTTACTATAGTACCCAACTTATGGTATAATTCTCTAGTGTAATAAATATGAAAAAACATTGATCATAGATTTTCTAGGTAAAGGCAACTATGAATCTATTCAAGTGACACATTGATCTTTCAGGAATGAGGAGATATTTAAAAAAATTGAGTTGGTAATGATGACTCAGTCATTAAAAGACATATACGATACGCAATTTTGTAGAGATTAAATAGCTACTACTTTAGTACTTTTAGTTAAAAAATTTCTTCTATCACGAGCAGAAATTTTCACAATTTTTCAAATAAATCGGAAACCATTGAAAATGTGGCAACCCCGAAGTAGAATCTTAAAGGTGCTCAACGAAAAAATGGCAACTTTTTCCTAATTTAAGCGTATTGTAGCTTTTACCGTTTCAGAGATAGCAATGGTGGGAACACATAGAAGAAACACCCTGTATGTCAATTCTTTATCCAGCAAACCTAAATGTGCCTAACTTGAAGCACGTGACAACAAAAAAATTAAAATTACTGAAAAAAGTTAGAATGCTGTTAAAACTAAATTATCGCAATAAAAATAAACACCAAATAAAATTTTTTGACCACCGTTTTATTACCCTAGATAACGAGGACGTCGGAATGTTTTTGCTGTATGGATCGCTCGATGTGATTGGCTGATGTCTGCATAAATGCATTTCGTTCACCGGGGTAAAAGAGAGTTCAAGTTCAGCTTTCGTCCGTGAAAGACCGCTATCTCTCAGGTGAGAAATATATCGATTGAAAAATATCGATGTCAGTAGGTCAGCAAGTTGGCTGAAAGTTCAATAAAGTTGGTGTTCGTCTGTGCCGAGTTGCAGTCCCGTGTACTGAATCGAGTGTGTTTCTATTATCTGCTCATTCTCGATTGTGTGCAGATTCTCTTCTCTCCTTTTACAATTGATCAACGTACTTTTGATTGCAAAAATCGTGTTGTTCTCGCCCGTTTCTAAATTAATTTATCTCTGTTTCTGCCCAAAAATCTGAAGTACGTGTGCAGAGCTTTTTTATCGTATTATGCAGTTAATTATCGTGATTTGATTGCATATTCGTGTATATGTCTCCATGTGTAGATTAGTTTTCAAGTGAAACTTCAAGTTTGTCAATCAATCAATATTTGGAGTAAAAAACTTGTAAATACGTGTTTTTGTTAAATTAGTCCTTTAGACCTTCTATGTAATGTGCAGTCATACTTTAGGATTCTATTAATGCAGTTTTTTTCAAGTTTGTAGCCAATCCTTCCTTAGGAATTCGGGTATTAAATTTTTAACTACACAACTGAAAATGAGGTGTCACTTGCTATATGTAGCACGAAAAATAAAAAAGTTTGTTGATCAATATTTGAGTAAAAAACTAGTAAATTCGTGTTTTTGTTAAATTAGACCTTTAGACAGCTTTTCTTGCAACTTGCAGTATTCTACTAATATATATTTTTTTAAATTTGCAGTTATTTTTTCAAGTTTGTAGCCAATTCTTCCTTAAGAATTCAGGTATTAAATTTTGAACTAGGCAGCTGAAAATGAGGTGTCACTTGCTATATGTAGCACAAAAATAAAAAAGTTTTTGCCCAATATTTGGAAAAAAAAAACTTGTAAATACGTGTTTTTGTTGAATTAGACCTTTAAACTGCTTTCTGTGCAATTTGCAGTCATACATTAATCTTCTACTAATATTTTTTTAAACATTTGCAGTTTTTTTTTCAAGTTTGTAGCCATTTCTTCCTTAGGAATTCAGGTATTAAATTTTTAACTACACAGCTCAGAGGTGTTACTTGCTAAATGTTGCACAAAAATAAAAACGTTTATTGACCAATATTTGGAGTAAAAAACTTGTAAATTCGTGTTTTTGTTAAATTAGATCTTTAGACAGCTGTCTTTGCAATTTGCAATATTCTATTAATATTTTTTTCAAAATTTGCAGTTTTTTTTTCAAGTTTGTAGCCATTTCTTCATTAAGAATTCAGGTATTGAATTTTGAACAAGGCAGCTGAAAATGAGGTGTCACTTGCTATATGTAGCACGAAAATCATTGTCTACCGACTTTAAACAAACAGAAGATGAACTTGATGCCGATGTTCCGGTAGTTTCGCTTTTGTAGATAAAAGCCACTTCAACTATAATAATGAAGGATTTTGTACTAAAATATCGTAAAGCTGACAATAAAAGAAACGTGTTGTTTATCAATGCTTAGTCGATCCTACAATGTGTATATATATCACGTCTCAATCAAACTCACACAAAACTAGACTTGAAGAAAACCTTTAGTTGATTATCCGCGAATAAACTATGCGAGAAATCATAAAATCAAAATTCGATAAAACGTAATGGAGTACTACTGAAGAACACTTGGTCTCGCCTGCAAGTTGCTTTTCTCGATCCTCCTTTTAGCATCTCTTGAGCGGAAAAGAACCAAAAAATCCCCCTCGAATGCCTCTGCGGTTAAACCAAACCTCAAAGGGCACTACTCATGGTGCAAATGTATCACTTGCAGTACAATTATGTACCGCAACAAGGAAAAGAATACAAGCTACATAACTCAATATCACAATCAAACAACTGAAAATGATGTTGACAATATTGAACTATGATGATTCCCAACCAAAACTAAATTATCAAAATCAGATATTGGACCTAAACCAATGGAATAAAATTAACAGTACAAATATTATGTTGTTCAGTACATTTATTTTGCACGAACCCTAAAAGTAACTGAAATGTCGAAACGTTTACTTTACTTTATATTCGCAAACATAACAGCTTTTGAAAAATGGTAAAAAACGTGCTAAAATTCATAAAAAGATATAAAATGGTACCACGAGTACCCATATCAAGGTTCCCATTTATGACATATTGTTGTTGTGAGTATGAAACGAATCTACAATTGAAATTTCAGTTTTATGGCTTTGATTGTTCCTAACTGTTTATAATAAGGGAATAAAACCTACAAAAAAATATTGATAAACAAAAAAACTAAAGTTAAATGTTGCAGCATTATTTGGGACACCGTATACTATTTAAAACATAAATCAACGCTCTATTTATTATAAAACTAATGGAATTTTCGCAATAAATTAACTGTTATCAATTTACATGAAAAAATCCTAAAATTCTAGGTTACAACACTTTTTTGGAACACTCTATAATATCCAAAACGTAAATATATGCCCTATTTATCATACGACTACTGGAACCTACGAATAAAATCGATTACTATTGATTTATATGGGAGAAGTCGATATTTCTATATTAAGTCTATGAGCCAACTGGCCCAAAAACCTAAATTTTTAGATAAAATTCCTGAATTTCAGCCTTCAACAGCTTATATCGCGTTTTAATGAGGATTTATCCCAAAAGCTATAAGAGGAGTCAAAAAAGTAGAATAATTTTAGTGTTTTTTAACAATTTGTGGATAAAATGACGAAGGAATTATTTCGACCTAAATACTCATAAATATCAACACCAGGCTCCTTGCATAATTAAAAAATTGCTTTCATTGGTAAGTTTTAATAAAGCTTTCATCGCCTATATCTAACATCTTATTTTGCTTAGCCTACGTACTTAATAATCCATCCTTTCTATGTAAAATACACACTGCTTATGGACCTTTTCTGCATTATTAGCATATATTAGCTTCCTGCATCATTTTTTGAGCCACCCTATACTATCTAAAACAGAAATCAACGTCCTATTCATTATAAAACGACTCGAAGTATCAAATGTCAAGATTTAAATAACACATATAGAAAATTCTATGTTAAACATATGGGGCTCTCAAACCGGCCCAAAAAACTAAATTTTGAGATAAAAATCGTGCATTGCTGCTTTTAACAGCTAATATCTCGTTTCAATGAAGATTTATCAAAAAATGTATAAGAACAGCTAAGGAAGTAGAAGAATAGAGCTACACGTAGAGCCCATTTTCGAAGCTCTGACTAAAACAGTAACTGAGCACGGGTGGCCCAAAAATAAGGTACAAATTTTGCACTTTTTTTTAATTTTCTCAAAAACCGTGAAAGCTAGCTTCTTTCTAATACATGCATCTGATAGCCCTTGATGACCTCTTCATACATCATATTAACCGGCATATCGAAAAACCTTACCGTTTCCATGATAAACGGAAAAATGTAAAAATGTCAAAATTTTCAAAGGGGGTAAGGTCGTGAAAATGTTCAGCCAAAATCGATTGTCATAGATTTTATCAAAAATAGTCCCATATGAAAGAGGGGACAAAAATATGTAAGAAATTTGCAATTTTGGAATTTTCAGTAATTTCCTTCCCCTTCAAAATGGCGCCAAAATCGTAATTTTTCCACTTTTTATCGACATTTTAATACTTATATCTCTATAATTCAAAAATTAAACATGGTATAACGATGCTATTGACACCGATGAATAGAGCATTCTCGACCACAAAATACCTGCTTAATTTGTCGTTCAAGGTTTTTAATTTAGTTGACGTAATTTTTAAAAAATTTTAATAGTTTTTTACTTCCTATGAGACTGTTATTATACCTAGCAAAATAGTAATTAACGTTTTGAGCAGTATTTGAGCCTACTCACACTTAATTGAGTCACTGTTGTTCTATTGGGTACCAAAAAAAACACATTTTTCTACAAACGTCAATTAATGACGCATTTTACGCTTTCATTAGACAAACGAAAACCTAACCTTTTTTTGAGGATCAGACTGTGAGTTTACTTTTCCGCGCGTTGCCCAGGACAGCAAGCGAAAAAGATTTTGAGAGTGATTGCCGCTCTCCGCTTCGCGTCGAGCGGCAAACTTCACTCTCCAAGCAAAAAAGTTGTACCTTTCGCTCTTAATACATAAATAACTATTTTGACTTTGGTACGCCACTGGTCAGCCCCCCCCCCCCCCGCATGTATCGTCAAATCGACCACATTTTTAGAAAGCCCGTTTATTTCTGTACCTACGGCCCTTGAACGAAAATCGCGTCAAACTAGCAGTTTCAAAGTTAAAACCGTTAGAACCAAAAAAATACCAAATATCTCGAACCAAAAAGTGAGAGTGACCTGCTCGTTATAATCCTCACTTACGTTCGGACAACAAGAAAAAAGGTATTGCTATAAATACAGGTTCACTTGGATCCTATCGGAATATAGCTAGTAGATGGCTTTAACTGGCAAATTTATTGAAATATACATTAAAGAGACTCGACCAACATTTGTTGTCAGCTTCTTAATTAATTATAGATATTTTATATGAGTACCTATTAACAATTAATATTCAATATATTTCGAATGAAAACCCTTGTGACCGTTTTCAACCGTTACTCATCGTTTACTAAAAACGTTTTTTTTTTCGGAATATCATGACAGTTGCATTCACGTTTTAAATTAATTCGTACCATATTAAATATATTCGACGTATATTCTAGATTTATTATATCGTATATGATTATAGTACAAATCAACCTCTTCTAGGCGGACATTTTAACCTCTAATAAACAATGATTTCAAAACATAAATATACCTACTACAAGTATGTACGAAAATTTTTTGTTTAATGGGTACAAAACGATGAAGATATTCGATTCAAAGCGCGATGCGCGTGGTTATCTCGACCGAAACCTCGCACAAGCGTTTGTTTTTCAGGTGAGTTTCAGTCGAAGCGCGTCCGTTCGTTGGCTGCTTCGTTCCCGTTGGACATCCGTCACTCTAAGGAGAACTTACGAACTTTTCGCTGGAAGTTTCCCGAAATCGAAACTCGCAAAAGTGGTATTAATGTGCGTTTTATTTCTGTAAGAAGTAGGATTTATTAGTTTCTTTTAGAACATTTAAGAGAGCGTGCGAAACTTTCCGGGAATAACTTTGTTTTTGTGTGGGCTTGACAGTGACCTATTTGATAGCTGAAAAAAAAATTATGCGGCTTCTGGTGATATTTTGAAGGTAGGCTCACAAATATTTATTATAACTGGCATGAGGTAAAAATACGGATAAAAATTTGAACGTAACTGGAGTTGACTTTAAAAAATTACTAATTAAAATGGAAAACAAAATTCACATTTTTGGTGATGCAAAATAGTCAAGGAACGACTCAGATATTCAATACGTAGTCAACACGATTGTTTCCTTATTGTCAGAAAATCTTTTGTAATAATTCAACAATTATTCCTTCAGCTACTAGTAAATTTGTGGTAGTGTCCCAAAACCGCGAGGGTTTACTACTTGTATCTTTCAAGCACGGACTGCTGCTAAGTTTTTTGATCTTTTGTAAAAAAATATTTCTATACTTACACATATATTTTGTAATAAATCGAGTAATATTATAGTGTTCTAAATACACCGAATGTTGCAACACCGTACTGGCCGTAGTAAATTTCTTTTACATTTTGTCACCCTGAAGCAATACTTCATTTTACTTTTACTTCAAAAGTGTATTAAACAGACTGTGAAGTCTTTCATGACGGGTCAAATTACATTCTCAAGTGTTTTCCTGTCCGGGCATTGCAGCTGTGGTCCAGTGGAATTTCTTCCTGACGTTTCCTCCACAACTGGTTATTGCCTGTTTATGCCTAACGTTTATGCCTTGTGTTCAATTTGAAAAAAAATTGTCCACTCACAAGAACTTCGTATCCGTAACCTCCTTCGAGATATTTGCAAAAATATAAATAAAACCTAGCAAATTTGGGTTAAAAATGGATACAAATCGGCGAAATTCATAAGTGTTTTAAAATGTTTTTAATTTTTTGACATGACACTAACTGCTTAAAGTGATATTTTTGCAAAGATCTCGAAAACTGTTTGAGTTACGAACTTCATGTAAGAGACCATTTTTCTTTTCAAATTGAACAGGCAGCATAAATCTTAAGACATCAGTGGCATAAGATAAACAAATGTGGGCTGGTAAAAAACCTATTTCAGTAGATATTGAAAACCACTTGTTTGTTGTATATTAAAAAATGCACAATTAGTAATGTACGGCATAACGAGTTTCCAGTATTCCAAATTTCATGTAATTCTATCCAAAACTGGATATACTATGGAAATCCAAAATTTGAATGTTTAACACCCTGTATCTTTTTAAGGAAGGTTTTGAGCACTCACATTTATATACAATTTTCGCAATTCCTTTTGGTCTAGAAGCTGTTAAATTATTGTAAAGGGTGGTCATAGAGAGGTGACCTTATCTCGAAAACTGTTAGTGCTATGTGAAAAATTCAATACAAAATTATTTGTTATGTTTTGTATTAATTATTTGTTTTTTTTTGAATATATAGGCTATCCCTATTTTGCGCATTCACTATTAACTTTCTTATTTTAAAACATGAGATATTTTCTTTCAGTAATGGATTGTATGATTAATTGTAAAACTTTTCTGTATTTAACTTTATATAACTATGCATTATAGTAAAACGCTTTTGGGATATTTTTGATTAATTTTTTTTTCTAAAAATTTCCAATTGAAACAGGTGCTATTTTGCTTCTAGAGGCAACAAAAAATTATGATTTTTAACTGGTTTTTGGTATACTATGTAACGGTTAAAATATTCAACTCCGTCCTTGCTGTGCTCTAACCTAAAAGTATACTCTTTGAGAATGCTTTTTGGATAAACATAAGACCTAAAAATGCGTGCGAAAATAATGTATTCTTTTCTTCTGGTCAAACAATTTCTATTCATAAATTGAACTATACAAATGGCTTTTGACATGTGTATAGTTCAATTTAGCACTTAGCATTTCGCACTTAGCAATTTAGCACTTAGCATTGATTGAAGCACCAAAACAAAAATCCTGATTGGTTAAATCCTGGCCAATGAGAGACTGACGCATTGCAGAGTGAAATTTGCTGGAAATTTTAATAATGTAAAAAAATAAAAAGCACATGAACTGAGGACTTTTGCACAAGTACTTATACTTTTTCTTTTAGGCTTGGCTAAGTATAGCTGCAATAGAGACAAATGTGGCTCCGCAGGATTTTAAAGTTTTTGTGTTTCCTGATATTACCTACAAAATCTAATAGCTTTTGGAAACTAACTCTTGCAGTGGAAAATAAAAAGTTACATAGAATCCATCAAACTTGATTTTCTGATCTATAGAGGAGTTATTCTAGAGTACTTTGAATAAAATTACGATGGTGTATACAAGGTGATGAATACGTTGACTACATATTTACAAAATTTCTTTTTTGCCGAGAATCTAGGATTTAGCTTTTATTTGGTTTTTTGTGAATTCAGGACGATCCTTGACAAGTTTAGAAAAAAACAAGTTTAACCGATTTTAAATATCATACCACATTTCGGATTTTTTTAATCTTTTCTTCAGACATTTACCTATTTTGAATTTCAGCCTCCTGCTGATCAAGTAACTGATATGCGATAGGTTAATTTTACAAAATTGATATGCTACATGTGCACGAAGAGATAGTGGTATAAGAATTTTCTACAGGGTGTTGACCCTCTAAATGTTTTGACCACTAATATTGATTGGAGTGTTTTCTCAATAATTAGCTCTCCAGATGTTTAATTGCTTGCTGATGAAATAATAATAATAACTTTGACCGTTCAATGCAAATTTTGAGATCAATAAAGTAAAACACCCAGACGGATTTTTCGCTTTTCATTTAAATTAATTTATACAGAATATAGGGCGTCATAAACTTGACCTTACTAAAAAAGGGTAAATAACTGATGTTGCTTTAAATGCTATAATACTGAAACTTTATTTCGGAAATAAATTTCAGGTCGAAACGTAAAGGGCAGAATAAGGGATTTGAAAACTTTAAGGGCAATGACGTCATATTTACAAGGTGGTGCCTAGAAATACTTGTCGACGCAGCCCCAATGTTAAAGTTATCTGAAACAGACTGGATGAGAGTTATTGAGATGTGAAGTTGACCTGAATTTTGGAAGTTAGATGGACCTACAGAGTGTCTCAAATAAAGTGACTCATAAAGAAATAAAAAAAAATCCTAATATTATTTCCTTTAAAGAAATGTTACCTTGAGTTATATTTTCCCAATCCTCTCTAATCGCCAGAATAAAGTCAACTACATTTTGAGGTACATTTTCATGCTTTCGTTCTACTAATTTTCCTTTTGACCAAACGTGTTCAATAATATTCAAATCGGGTGATTTTGGCGGCAAATGTATACTGCTTACATTGTTTTCTTCGAGGATATCATATCTCGTACAATTCCAATTTGCTCTTTATAATATCTCCGCATTTACTGTTCTTTTATTAAGAATTCTAGAACAAGTTGTTCTTCTGGCTTAATCTTATGGAGTAGTCTTTCCTCACAACGGGTTATTTTCTGTTGACGACGACTTCTAGTAATTCACGATTATCACAAACCGAACTCGTTCACAAAGTACGGTATCTTACACGGGGTGTCACATGCATCACTTTGTCATTTGACCAGTTGCGATAAGAATCTTTGTAGAAGTGGAGCAATTGTTTATTTGCGGACGAAACTCATTTCAGCTTGTTCCGTTCAGATGGAAGAATCCTTATTTAGAGAGAGCCCAACGAAAGATATAGAGAAGCACACATGGCACCACAAGAATTTTTTGGGGGAGGTGGTGCAAATATCTGGGCTGGAGTTATGAATATTGGCAAAACCGAACTCTACATAAGTGAAAGAGCAGTAAATGCGGAAATATACAGAGAGCAAATTTAAAAAAATATTGTTTTGAAAATTTTCACAAAAATTCGGTGAAGGATTTAAATTGATATATAACAACGCTCGACCCCATAGGGCAAGAATTGTACAAGAGTTCCTCGAAGAAAACAATGTAAACAGGATACATTTGCCGCCAAAATCACCCACTTTGAATATTATTGAACACGTTTGGTCAAAAGCAAAATTGGAGGAGGAATGGGAAAATATACCTCAAGATTTCATCACTAATTTAGTACAGAGCATGGCCTGAGAGATGTCGAGAAGTGTTAAATTTGTGAGGTAGACCCATACCATATTAAATATTATTCCTTTGTTAGTTTTTTTTTATCATTGTAAAATTACCTGAAATACTGTCAAATAATCATAAGATTATATTTATAATTAGTGGTAATAACATTCAGTGATTAACTCTAAAAAACCATGTTAGAATATCACTTGAGCTAGTAAACATTTTTCACTTAATATTTCTTAAATGGAAATAATATTAGGATTTTTTTATTTGGTTATTTGTTTCTTTCTAAGTCACTTTATTTGGGACACTCTGTAGGTCCAGCTAACTTCCAAAATTCAGGTCAACTTCACATCTCAATAACTTTCATCCAGTCTGTTTCAGATAAATTTAACATTAGGCCTGGGTCGACAAGTATTTCTTGGCACCACCTTGTAAATATGACGTCATTGTTCTCAGAGTTTTCAAATCCCTTATTCCACCCCCTTATGTTTCTACTTGAAATTTATTTCCAAAATAAAGTTCCAGTATTATAGCATGTAAAGTAAATACAAAAAACGAAAAATCCGTCTGGGTGATTTACTTTATTGATCTCAAAATTATATTGTTTCATCAGCAAGCAATTAAACATCTGTTCATTTAATTGTTGGGGAAACACTCCAATCAATATTAATGGTCAAAACATTTTCAAGGTCAACACCCTGTAGAAAAATCTTATACCACTATCTCTTCGTGCACACGTAGTAAATCAAGTTTGTAAAATTAACCAATCGCATATCAGTTACTTGATCAGCAGGAGGCTGAAATTCAGAAGAAAAAAATTAAAAAAATCCGAAATGTGGTACGACATTTAAAATCGGTTAAATTTGTTTTTTCTAAACTTGTCAAGGATCGTCCTCAATTCACAAAAAAACAAAATAAAAACTGAATTCTAGATTCTCGACAAAAAAATGATTTTGTAAAAATATAGTCAACTTATTGATCACCTTGTATACACCATATAAATAAGTAAATTTGTTCAAAGTACTCTAGAATAACACCTCTATAGATCCTTCTAGAGACTGCTGAAAACCTCGGATTTTCATCTCTTGTAATTTTAAGAATATCTCGCTTCACAAATCATCCTGAAATATGTTTGTCCCGTTTGTTTTGTCCAGCAGTTTATTAATAATGGGCGTGTATACAATAACTGATCGCGAGAATCTACGTGGTCTTATTTTTCTTCTGGGATTTTGTCTTTTTTACCACCCCTAATTTTTTGTAGCGCCCCACTGATAATTTTCTGTGAAACACCTGAATTCCTTATTCAATTTAAAAACTTTTTCCTGTTTACACATTTTATGGAAAATATGCAAAAGTATCTAGGAATGCACTTAATTTTTTCATCATTACAGATTAATTGCATTCTTTGCTACTTTTGCTAATTTACTGAAAACGGTGAGATAAAGATGCAAGAAGAAAAAAAATTTACAGATTGATTAACGAATTGAGATCATTAAGAAAATAGGGACAGTTACACAAAAGTTTGGTAAATAAAGGCACTCAATCCTAGGAAAAATAAGACTGTGGATTCTCGCTATCTGTTGGTATATTCAAAGATGAGATCATATACAGGGTGTCTTTTTTAAGTGCGTGCACTATTGCTACCTCCGAAACGGCTGTAGTTACAAAGTCGGTTAAATTAGCAAAAAGCTCTTTTTATTCTTAATATAATGGCGTATTACACGATTAGGGTTTTAAACGTTTCGACCAACTAAATCCATCATCAAAGTATTGTTGCTAAATCCGATCCTGTTTATGGAGAAATGAAAGTTAGTACTGTGTTTTCTTTTTCAGTAAATGCGTCAGAATAATTACCATCAATACTTGCAATGTTTTTAGTACCTTAAAGAAAATTACTACAAAAATTAAAAGAAAGGAATCTTATTTCTGTCCTAAAATGAACAAGATACTTATTTTAGGAATGAAGCGATGACTTAATGCCATTTATTTTGTAAACCACTATTATCTTAAGAAACTAAAGTTCAAATTGTCATCCTTGGTTTCTAAGGCACAACCTTGTAGGTATAGTTGTTAGTCCCAGTATTCCAAAAACAATTATTTCAATCAAAAACTAAGAAAGCATTAAATTTCTAAATAAAGCGGCTTTTCAGCCAAAAAAGGAATTAAACAAATCGGTTCAGTAGGTTTGCCAAAAATAATAATTAAACATTTGGTAATTTTTATGTGATGCGTTAATTTAGTTGACGAGTATTACATTTTCTAAATTAATTGTGATTCAACATTTTACATTCAGTACAAAGTTATAAATCCATTGGCTTAATACTACACTTACCAACCGACCTTACTTACCACTATCAACCTAATTTTATTCAATAGGTTCTGGTCTACATAGCTCATTAGAAAACATCATTTACCAGACTATGAATTTTTGACAGAAAATGATAACATACTAAAAGTAAATGTACGTTTGTTACTTCACTCTTTTCTTTTGACATTTCACAGCCAACTAGATGACGTTTTTAAATAAACACCTTTTATTTTATTTGTTAAATTAAAAGCATATTTTGGTTCGCTAAGTTGATTGCTTTATTTAAGTATCTTGTTCATATTAGCAAAATAATAAGATTCCTTTCTTTTAATTTTTGTAATAATTTTCTCTAAGGTACTAAAAACATTGCAAGTATTGATGGTAATTATTCTGACGCATTTACTAAAGAAAAGCACAGTATTAACTTTCATTACTCCATAAACAGGATCGGCTTTATATAGAATACCTTGATGATGGATTTAATTGGTCGAAACGTTTAAAACCCTGATTGTGTAATACGCCGAAATCCAGGTTTGTATTTTCCACGTTCGTTACACGAAGCTAATCGAGACGTCATATGAGAGAGATTAGAGTGTAGTATATTTAATTTATATTTAAAGTTTATATTTAAAATATTCTAAAGTATATTTATATTATATATAATTCTATACTTAGGTATAGAAACCAAATTACCCACTTTATATTTTAAAGGTTTAGTCTTTAAGTTGTGGCTGGCAATGGCCTGTTGGACATCATAAATACTTCATTGTCAACCGGCATGTTTCCAGAATCGTGGAAGGAATCAACTGTGGTGCCTGTTCCCAAAGTTCCAAATACGAAGTTGCATAGTGAGTTCAGGCCTATAATCAGTGTAGAAGTGTATGAAAAAGTATTAGAAATAGTAGTAAAAATGCAATTGCAAGCTCACTGTGACATAAATAGTATTTTAATATCGAATCAGTCAGGTTTTAGAGAAAATCATTCTTGTGAGACTGTAGTTGTCAGTGTTTGTGATAATTTTATTAATAGTATTGATAGTGGTAACTTGATTCTTGCGATATTTTTGGATCTTAGACGGGCATTTGAAACTGTATCTAGAGTTATTTTATTGCAGAAATTGAGAAATATGGGCATCAAGAATAATGTGTTGAAGTGGTTTGAATCGTACTTGACTGGCAGACGGCAAAGAGTTAAGTTTAGAGATGAGGTATCTGTTTCTTTACCGGTTGAATATGGGGTACCACAGGGTACTGTATTGGGGCCGCTGTTGTTCTTGCTTTACATTAACGACATTGTCAGAGTTGTTGAGCGGTGTGGGGTAGAATTGTTTGCGGATGACGCTATGATATACATAGCAGGAAATGATCTAATGCAAATGCAGCGGGATGCAAATCAAGATTTAAAAAAATTATATAATTGGCTGTGTACGAACAACTTAAGTATAAATACAACTAAAACTAAGCTCTGTATCTTTGGACGCAAACACAAACTTAATGATGTAGATATTGATAGTATCAACCTGGAGATAGATGGTAATCGCTTATCGTATGAAAAACACATAAAGTACCTTGGGGTAATTTTCGATCCGCATTTAGATTTTCGTGCACATGCTGATTACGTAATGAGAAAGTATTCAAAAAAGGTTAACTTTATCTCAAGAGTGGGTCAATATTTGTCCTCACATACTAAACTTTTACTGTATAATAGTATTGCAGCGCCGCATCTGCAGTTTTGCTCCACACTTCTTTGCGGTCTCCCAAATTTTAAAGTCCAACAATTTCAAATAATTCAAAACAGAGCTATGAGAACCATTTTAAAGTGTAATAGGTATATGCCTATAAGCAGGATGCAAACAGCATTGAATATGCTATCTGTACAGCAGAAGGTAACGTTTGATGCCCATTTGTTTCTGTTTAAACTAAAAAATAAGTTACTGCCTGAATATATTTGTAAAAAATAAGGTTTTTCTCGGACGTACATTCATATAATACAAGAAACTGTAACGATTTCATTGTTGAAAAAAAATGTAAATCAAATCAGACCTTGAACTCAATATTGTTTAAAGGACTTATAAGATTCAATGAATTGCCGCAGAACATAAAAGAGTGTAGTAATGTAAAAACATTCAAAAGAGTTTTGCGACAGCACCTTCTCAGCATTTAATATGTTGGGAAATGGAAATATTGATGTATCTATGTATTGTATTTTGTTTTTGTATGTAGCATTTTTTGCTAAATAAATACTATTATTATTATTATTATTATTATTATTATTTACGGTGTGTTTGATTATAGTATGTCTTATTATAAGTCTGACATTTTTCTAAATTTTTAGCAGCTTTACTTCTTAAACCACTAAAGTTGAGTTCAGGCACCTGACCAGTAATTGAGGATAAAATTTGTTTTCTATAAACTACTCCGTTTCTCAACTCATAATTTTTGTTACTCTCCTTCTCTGACGATTCTCTAACTTGAATTATATTTCTGTCCTGAGACTGTACTAAGACTGTATTAAATCGTCGCCTTAATGCATCAGCATGACGCATTTTTGTACCAACCCTATGCTCTACTGTGTAATCATTACCTTGCAAAACTAAGCTCCAACGCATAATGTTTGGATGACTTTCATTTATCTTTAATGCTATTGCAGTCTGTAACTATCTTAAAGGTAATATCCTGTAAATATACACGAAATCGTTTCAAACACTACAGCTAATAACTCAAGTTCAAAACTATGCAATTTTGATTCTGCCTCAGTACAACGTTGAATAAAATTAAAGAAATGGGTGGAATATATTGTCATCTTGCTTCTGCATTACCCTACCACTGAAGCCTAATGAACTAGCATCACAATGGAGCTGTGTTTCAGCTAAAGGTGAGTAAATTGACAAAACTGGCTTGGATATCAAAACACTTTTTATCATGTCAAAACTATATAATTATGTGTTTTTGCTCAAATTTAAATGGCACATCTTTCCTCAGCAAAGAATATATAGGTTTGGCAATCAATGCAATATCCTTCACAAACCTTCGAAAATAGGAAGCTAAACCTATAAAACTGTGCAACTCCTTAACATTACAAGGCCTTGGAAAACTATCTATGGCCTTAGTGTGTGCATCACTAGGCATTACCCTATCTGCTCTTATGGTATATCCCAAATTGAGTAATAAGGAAATGATATTTATCTAACCTAAGACTAAGCCTGTTTTCAAACAATAAAACTAGAACTTCTCTCAAAATATCTAAGTTTTCTTCTACTGTCTCTGTTGCTATCATAAGATCATCAATATATAATGAAATCTTGTTCTTTGCGAGCAAGTCACTGAAAGTTCTGTTTATTTATATTATATATTTATTATATATATATTTATTATATAATTTATATTATATTTATACAAACATTAAAAAAAACATAATAAAATGCATACAAAATACTGAAAATACATCTTGGGAGGAAAAAACTATGACAGAAGAAGCAATTTGTCTTGATTAAGTAAAAAAAAATCATCTATGGTACTTACTTTAATCCTGCCTCTGGAATTTTGCCCTTGAGAAACAGCAGGGCAGATACAACCAGATTTTAAAGTGGACTATTCTGTTTGCTATTGACTTATCAATCTATGTTAATTATAGCTTTCTAGTCCCTTGTTGCTTGCATATAAATAGCTCTTTGAATCACAATCACCAATACCTACACAAAACAATACTGTTTTTTCAAATTGCAATCATGCATAATTTTATGCATGAGATTAGCTTTAGTGGTTACTGCTTCAAACCTACCTACATTGCTACTGTTGGACGTTTTTTAATTCTTAAAGAGGACCTGGTTTACTGGATACAACCGTTGAAATTAAATGGAATTCCTTGATAACTTGCATGACCCAAGAGCGAGCCTCTGTCCAGTAGAGGGATTCCTCAATCAAGTAACGGCTTCGCTTAGGGCCTCTTTGTACAGCGGACCCCCCGCCGTTACGGGACTTGGTGGTATGGTTGCTACACTATCGCCTCTGCTCCTCTTATTTTCCAGGTAGGAACATCCCCATTACCCACATATCACAGCAAACCTCTTAATAACGTGATACACCCGAAAATTTTGTATTAAATTTATATTTAAAACCAGAAATAAAATAAAGTTTATCATTAAACACAAAAACCGACGCCATTTTTGCGATACAAACAAATCGAGTTCGCCTGTTCGTCATTTCGGCTGTTTCCGAGTAGAAATCGGCCAATACCTGCACTTTTGGATGGAGTGGGGGCTTGGGAGCTTTTCTTGAAATGTCAATTTCCACCTTCAGAGCCCCCTATGTCTGCTTTTTATCTATAGTTTATAAAGTTATGTATGCCGAATACATCAAAAGTGACAACTGACAAGTTACTCAGTCTCTCAGTCTTTCAAATTCAAAAAAACAATTAACATTTGACATCCCAAATAGGCGTTTTCGTAACACAACCACGCTAAATACTACAAAACAGAGCAAAAAGTTGCCTTTGTTTTTCTTGTTCCTTTTTCTCAAGTTACTTTTATTTTTTTTCATCCTCCAGAGAGTTCCTTTGTTCCTTTTTGTCCTTCTTCAGTATTTCCATAAGTGCTGACAGTTGCTCATCCATGATTTTTATCGTAGATCGAGTATATGGCATGTAGAAAATACCAAAGTTCTTGCACTGTCCTTACCACGCAAAATTTCACGCGCGCGACGACTCCTTTGTCCGTACAGTCACAAATTTGACGAAAATTATCCCACATCTGACACCAGTTGTTACGGGATTCGGGTTCCAATAGTTTATCATCAATTAACTACACACTTTTATTTACTTTTAACTATTACAACACGATTAAAACACAATTACTGTCTACTAACAATCAATTAGCACTATTCGCTCAATTCGATCTATTCGATCCCATCTCGCGCGGCTTGCTGGTTTATGTACCCGGCCTGAACACACTCTCTACTTTCGAGATCGGAGGCGACTGCTCCCGGTTCTCGTTTAGTCTAGATATGTTCCCGGGGTCACGGTCGGCTTTTGGCTTTGCCGCTTCGGCCCTAATCACTGTAAATCAACGGTTGAGCGTAACAATATATTCCAATACACATAACACCGTATAGAACCTACACCGTCTTGGGCAGACATTACGTATAAAAATTAAATTTTAATGTACATTACATATATTTGAAATATCTATTCCTGTATAAGTTCAGGAACCAAAATCCAGTTCCATAAATCATTATTGAAAACGTCAAAAACACACCTTCAATATAACGCACCGACAACACTTCCTTCCTTCCGAATTAATTTGCCCCTGGCTTATATTTTCGCTCTTTGGTATCGAATGTAAATTAGCACCCATCAATTTTCACCCAGCCGACACGTCACATTATAGTTAATTTTCCCGACATCCCCTCAGTGATCCATCCCATAAAAGCTTCTAAAATATCACCAAACATTTCACGAGCTTGCCCCTGCCGATTATCCGGATTAAACATTTTTTCTACATCAAAACTTTTCTTCCTTTAATATTAGGAAAAGGTGTAGCCCGAAGGGATTATACCGGTAAGCAATATAAATGGAGGTGCTCTCGTAATGGCGAGGGGGTGAGTTGCAACTTGGGGGACAATCGGAATAACTTATTGAGTTGGACTTTGCTCGTAATTCATATACCCGGAAGAGCCATAAGAGAGAGTCTTCCTATTGGGGGTTTAGAAGGAAATTTTTCTTTCTAAGTGCTCATTTTAAGATATTTACGAACTCTTGGCCTTGATCGCTCTAGGGACTATATTCATTTTCATCATGATAAGCATTATTAATTATTATACATCAAAACTAAGTAGTAATTTAAAAGTCATCTTTTATCAGCATAGACTTTGTATTAAAATCTACGAAGTAAATCTCATTAACTCTTCATTGATCGGCAGTTGCTTCGCCCGATATCACCTTTAAATTTTAATTGAATTTCTTAAGTAGTTTTAGTTGAAAAGATCAACTGAACAGTAATTAATGAAATATAATGAAATGATACCTAAAATATGAAGCTCACGTTGTCCCTAATGACACGTGTTTTTACGTAGGAATTATGTCTGTGTAACGCAAAACAGTCTTAGAACTGTAAGTAATGTATAAAACTGGTTGATTTGATAAGGTCTTACATATGTCATTTATTTATTATTGCCATCTCGTTGGCGTTAGAAATCTCATTTTTCGACATTTTCATCGTGTCTTCTCATCATTTGCTAAAAGGAGATAGTATAAAATGAAAATTTAAAAGGTATTGGTCAACGGTTTAGTAGGTCTTAGATGTACCCATTTGACAACATTTCGACTTTTTTACTTAGATTCATTGTTGTAATTAGCGTCCTTAACTTGTACGTTGTTGGTAAAGTTAGCAGGATTGGGACAAATAATGCACCTCTTCTTTATTGGAAAATCGCCGACGTTTCGACTATTTATTTAGTCTTCATCAGGGCTAAAACCCAATAAGTTAAACAAATCCCCGGGCCCAACATAAAATTGTAAATAATGTTTGTTAAATTATGGAACGTAAAGGCCTATACATCTATTCCATCTGTAAAATTTTAAAACTTTAAAAAAATTAAAAAAAAATAAAAATAATAAATATACAGACAAATTGTAAAACAACTACAAGAATTAACATTTGACAATTACCTTTTTTACTTAGTTTACGGGTTTAAGCGCCCACAAAAAATAACACCACACGAATATCATGAACAAAAAAAAATAAATTTTAATTTCTCTACGTGCCTGAGCTTAAAATTAACGATCCCGTTAACTGGTTTCTATTTGGAGTACCGTAAAAAACTAGCGACAAAACACCGAATCGATAGTTTGCCGAGCTGCTGGTAGTTATCGTGGTGCTGTTCCGAATGTAAATTTTGGATAAAGCAATAGGCCGAGTTGATAACATTAAATTTGCCACTGTTAACCGCATTTAATTTGCACTGCGAAAGCCAAATTGATTGGGGTTTGATTATCACGTCTGGGACTGTTCCAAAAATAATTAGAGAAATTCGTTGTTTAGATAGATGTTTTGGACTAGATTTATGGATAAATTTCTTACGTATTTGTCACTTCCTCGAACTCGTTAACTTGTCGGTATACACATAGAGTAATCTAGCGTAATAAGTATCAAGAAGTGTAAAGAAGCTTTGCTTGTCTCAGAGAAATTAGAGGAAGCTGCTAACATGCTTTTTTCATATATGAATTAACACTTAAATGTCAAATAGCATTAATTAACCTAAAATTTACTTACTGCTGGTTAAGCGGGAGGAGTTGAGTAAATTAAGAAATTGCTTAGGTGAACCTATGTGACTTTCATTTTAATAAAATTAATCTAAGTAATTTTTGAAACTAATTAGCATTGGTCTGCCGTTTAGAATTCCTAGAACTAACTATCAGGAAATGTTACTTGCTGGGTACCGTAAGTAACTGTGCATAGGCCGCTAACTGTGTAATCAAACATTTTTTTGGGAAATTATAAGAAACGCATATCCACAATCTGAGGAATCCGGGGGAAGTCTTGGTAGCGTCAGGGATTCATACTCGAGCACTCCAGACTATGAGCAATCTGCAAGAGTATGAAAAACTGGTGCAGACAATGTCTTTGGAAATGAGAAAGTTCCATCGAGGTCAAGACTCTTCGAGCAGTGGCAACTCTAAAAACAGATTCCACCACAGAAGAAACAACACTAGAGATGACATTTCTGTCAAAGAGTTTGAAGAACTTGAGTATGCCTGCGTTCAAGCTCACAAAATTGAGATCAAAGTTAAAGAAGAAGAAGACTTACTAGGCCAAATCGACGAATGCCAAGAGAGCATTGCTTCAGAGACTGAAAGCTGCGAGACTGTGGGTACTGAAAAAAGAGTTGTTACTGATACAGATGAGGAGAATGACTATGAGGCAAGTATGTTTTAGATCGATGCCATCATCGAGCAAGCTCAGACAAATGTTGAAAGGTTTATAGACTTAAAAGAGGCTGAACAGACTGAGTCACTGAGCAGGGGCGACTCTATAGAAGAAGTTTCTAAGGTGCCGGATTTGGAGTTAGACATTCCGGTTGTGAAGAGCACTATTAAGGTTCAGTGGAAAGAAGGTTCTGACGTTATCGTTACGTCTATGGATTCGTTGGATTTAAAGAAGGATGAGGAAGAGAGAAGGGATAGTGAAGATGCTCCTCCTCTCGCTGGTGATGTTACGACTGCCAGTACTTATTCTATTGAGTTCCAGGCTCAAAAACCTGCAAGTGACAATATTATGACTGATTCTATAGAGATTCGTGAAGAGAAGAGAGATATGGTGTCTTTTTTAAACTTGAAACAAAAGTTTAAACTGAACTTGTAAACGTGGGACTAAGGGCGACTTTTACAAGTTCAAGTAAAACTTCAGATTGAAGATAAAACTCCAGATATGACCTACATTGCATTGTTTAATCTGTCAGATAAACAATGCAATGTACGTCAAGTCTGGTGTTTTATCTTCAATCAGAAGTTTTACTTGAACTTGTAAAAGTCGCCCTAAGGGTAACTTTTACAACTATCATTAAAACATCGGCTTGAAGATAAAACATCACTAATAACATAGACTGCATTGTTACCAACAATGTAACCTACGTCATTACTGGTGTTTTATCTTCAAACTGAAGTTTTACTGAGAATTGTAAGAGTCACCCTTAATCTTCTTCTTCTTGAAGTGCCTTCTCCATTCAATGAAGATCGGCAACAATTCTGGCAAATTCGGCTCTGTCCTGGGCTCTTCTCAGCAAGGAGTTTGAGTCTAAGCCTGTCCAATCCCTTATGTTTTTCAGCCAAGAGCACTGTCTACGTCCAGGACCACGCTTTCCCTCAATCTTGCCCTCCATAATCAGTTGTAGGAATCTGTATTTGTCCTGTCTCATGACATGGCCAAGGTCTTTCGCTTTTTTATGGTCTCGAGGATTGTTCGGTCTTTGTTCATCCTATGTAAGACCTCTTGATTAGTGGTACGATCGGTCCATGGAATACGCAGCATTCTGCGGTACACCCACATCTCAAATGCTTCCAGTTTATTAATGCCGCTGACTTTCAGCGTCCAGGCCTCGACTCCATACAGTAACGTGGAATACACATAACATCTAACGAAGTTAAATCTTATGTTTAAGTTGAGTGTTCTGTCCGTTAACAGGTTCCGCATCTTAATAAAGATAGTTCTCGCTTGCTCTATGCGGGATCTTATTTCTATCTCAGGATCCAGGTCCTCGCTGATCCAACTTCCCAGATATTTAAATTTAGTGACCTGCTCTATAGGTGTTCTGTATATATTTATGTTGGGATGGTTGTTTGGGTTGCGGCTTATTTGCATGATCTTCGTTTTTGAGATATTAATCTTCAGTCCCATTTCGTCCCCGGAAACCGATATGCTGTCGATTAGGCGTTGCAGTCCTTCAGGACTGTCCCCAATTATCACTGTATCGTCAGCATATCTTAGATTGTTTATGAGTTTCCCATTGACTTTCAGACCGTCCACCGCCTCGTCCAGAGCGTTTTGGAAAATGATTTCTGAATACATATTAAAAAGCATGGGGCTAAGTACGCACCCTTGTCTGACTCCACACCTTATGGGTACAGTGCTTGTTTCGGTGTTTTCCAGTTGAACAGATGCTATTTGCTGTTTATAGAGATTCTGTACGATCTTTAAATCCTGGGCATCGACACCCTTTCTTTCTAGTAGTTTCAATAATTTGGAGTGATCTATACAGTCAAAGGCCCTTGTGTAATCTATAAAGCACAGGTACACTTCCTTTCGCTGGTCTCTGCATTTTTGTAGTAGGACAGAGAGTGCAAACAAGGCCTCTCTGGTACCCATTCCTTCGCGGAAACCCATTTGCACTTCGCTTACATCCTGTTCGCATTTTGCACGTATGCGCCTATGGATGATTTTCAAGAATACCTTTAACACCTGGCTCATCAGGCTGATCAATCGGAATTCTGCACACTTCCGTGCTCCGGGTTTTTTTGGAATAGGTATGAAGATTGATTTCAGCCAATCTCGGGGGATGTATCCCGATTTATAGACATCGTTAAAAAGTTGAACCAGGATGTGTATGTTTTCCTCTCCTATAAGTTTTAGGATCTCTGGGCAAATGTCATCTGGGCCTGCTGCTTTCTTAGTTTTTATCTCTCTTAGTGCTTTTTGGACCTCCGATTGAAGTATTTCCGGTGTCGGCTCCGTCGGATCTTGACTGTGAAAAGGAGGGCTATTGCTTTCAAATGTATTTGCCACATATTCTGCCCATACCTTTTTAAGTTCGCCATCATCTGTGATTATTTTGTTGTCCTGGTTAACTATATGGGACAAGGCTGGGTATTTTCGACTACTTGTAATTTCCTTGACCTTCCTATGTAAATTGAAGAGGTCGTGTTTTTTGTATAGTTCTTCTACTTCTTGAAACCTTTCTTCCATCCACTTTTCCTTGGCTTCTCTGATTTTTCTTCTGATATGTTTTTGGGTTTCCCTATATTTTTCTGCGCTCGTGTTCTTGAAGCTACGTCTCTGTTCCATCAGCATGAGTATCTCTTGGGTCATCCATTCCTTATGTTGTTTCGTTCTGTTTGGTGTTACTAGCGGCTTTTGTGTGTCTAATATAGCTTTCTTGAATGAATTCCAGGTGTCCTCGATCCTGTCAGGGCTCTCGATATCAGGAATCATTTCGTTCTTTTGTATAACCTTTTTGAGCTCATTGTTCAGTTTGTCAGTGATTGTTTGACGTTCGGGTTCATTCTGTAGTAGTGCTACGTTTGGTTTGTTGGACTGCGTTCTTTTAAGTTTCTTAAGTCTAATACGAAAGTGTGCCACTACGGGAATATGGTCTGACTCGACATCTGCTCCTGGATATGTCCTAACACCAAGCACTCCATTTCTATATCTTTTTGGAACCAGTATATAATCAATTTGATTCCTGACCGGATGCTCTATGGTGTCCTGTGGGGATTTCCATGTGTAGAGGCGACGTACAGGTAGCTTAAACCATGTGTTGGAAACCATCAGTTTTTCTTCTTGGCAGAACTGGACCAGGGTATCGCCTCTTTCGTTTCTAATTCCCAGACCGTATTCACCCACGGTATCCCCACTTTTTCCTCTACCTATCTTGGCATTGAAATCCCCGAAGATAAGGGTGATGTCGTCTTTATTTGTGGCGGCTATTAATTGTTTGACTTCTGTATACCATGCCTCCAACTCTGTCTGTGGTTTGTCGGCTGTTGGAGCATATGTTTGAATGATGTTTAGGTTTTTAGGTGTGGCCCTTAGTTGTATCATCATTGCTCTATCAGAGAGTGGTATGAAGTTAATGATAGAACCGCTGGTGTCCAGGTCCACCATAATGCCTACTCCGTTATAGTGGTGGGTGTCTTCGTTTCCGGAATAAAACAACACTGCGTTCTTCAGTCTGATTTTTCCACCACCGGGGGGGATCTTGTCTCACTTATTCCCAAGATGTTCACTCCCAGTCTTTTCATTTCCTGCTCTATATTATGGGTTTTCCCTGGCATATACATGCTGTTAAACATTCCAAGTGCCAAGTCGAAGTGCTTCTTTAAGTTCCGTCTTTACTACATTAGTGGTTTTCAACGTGGGGATTCTTCGCACCCCTTGACCATCTAAGGTCTGCCACGGACTAGGGGCCATTTGATTATCTTGCGTTGCCATTATTGTTTGTCTTGGAAAATCCCTAAGGATCCTTAATGCAGTGATTTCCCGTTGCCTTCTGCATCTCCATGCCGTTGAACCTGTAGCAATTTCATCCGCCTTTAGGGAGAATTTCTTCTTCCAAGGGCAAGAAGGTGCCCTATCTCTTGTCAGCTCCTCCACCCGCAGCTGTTGGCCGACAAGAGGGGATTACTTATACCGGTAACCACTCGGTCGACAGTGCCTCGTCAGTTTTTCTAGCAGGGTGCACCACGTGCAGGTGAGGTTGCCTTTTGGGTCAGCTACATATAGTTTGTGCTGTCACCCCTTACACCCCTATAGCGCCTTAATAGCGACGTCTTACTTATCTCAGTTTTATGACATGTTACTTATTTGTTCATCGCTATCAACCCATTTTTTACGTGGTGATTATACCAGGTGTGCAATAATATAAGTCACCCAGTTGTCTATTTTTTGTATGCAAAAAAACGGCGTAATAAAACTAGATTTAACTTTTATTATTGCACGTTTTCTGCCAACAATTCACCGACTCTTATTAATAATCCCATAGAAACGGTTTAAGCACACCCTTTCTAATTGTGTACGAAATCTTTTTATGGTCTAAAGCGCCTTCCAGATGAAAAAACACCGGCTACAAAAATCGTAGGTTTCAATTAAGGAGCCTTTCGGAGAGCCGTTTCCAGATTTCTGAAACCTTATCCAGAAATAAAGATTCTCATTAAGTTGTAATGTTGTAAGCTGAAAGAATAGAAACGGGAACGTTGGCGGCGCCGTCTTTTTTAAATCAGGATAACATAAAGGCCGGGATTTGCCTCACTTATTTTTAAGATTTCAGAGATTAGTCTTTCTTCAATAGAGACAGTGGAAAAGTTCTTTCCGGGCAATAGAGCTAAATGAAGGCAGACTAAATAGGTGTCGGATTTAAATGATTTTTCTTTGCTGCTTTATCGTTCTGCAAATGACCCTCATTTCCTTAAAAGACTTTTCTGCTCTCACGTTCTAAAGTTTAGCGTTAGTTGAAGGATCTTAGGGAGGAAATTTTAGTGTCTACGGCAATAATTAAAATATTAACCCCTTCAAATCGGGGTTAACTTAATTAACTCCCACTTTCTTCTTGTAGGACGAACGATTAAACTGTCCCACTTGGGTGTTGTAATGCATTTAATTACTGGATTTGAAAGGCGACACCGAGAAATTGCTCATTAAGAATTAATTAATTTTCAAAGCTGAATATATTGCACTTGATCTTGGAAGTTTGCGATAATCTCGCATTATCCTCTTTAATTAAAACAACCTCCTGGTATATGCAAGAACTACTTTATCAGGAAATGGACTTCTCGCTTCTTACGTTTTTCTTCTGCGGTGGTCCATTAAACTATTTTATCTTCCATTTTCCCCAAAAAACTTTCTAATATTCTTCTCGCTCTTGATAAAGGCATAACCGCGAAATAGCCCATTAAAAATTAATTAATTTCTAAAAGTGGCGGTCTAAATTTAATTTATTAGTTTTTAGTCTGTTACTGCGACAAAATTATCATTTTGGCGGAGCGTCCAAGAATTTACGACTTTTTGTCACAGGGCGCATTCGAAGTTTATCGAGCGTGAAAGGCCCATTTTTAGTTCCACCGAGGATTATACCGAAAATTTCTATCATTAATTTTGACTCTTTAATCGCTCTCGGCTCTAAAATAAGAGATAACGAATTATAGATTGAAGGTAATTTGTTGGTTCGGGAGTAATCGGGTTATTACGTCTTGTTTTTAAAATGATATAAAGGGGTGTTTCAAAAAATTCATTTTACCCTCTTTTTCAACAAAAAAGTTATTTAAATTCATTTTTTTTTTTCTCTGACTACTATTAAATATGTGTACCATATTCTATTAATGTTAGCAGCTTTTCTTCACACACACACAAGTAAAGATATTAGGGGGGACCCTCCTCCTCCCTCCTTCAACGTGCATGCGTAAACCTCCTCCGGGCACCCTATGGGGCAGCAACCTCCTCCGAATTTTTAGAAAAAAGGTTATTAAGTAGGAATTAGTTTTAAGGAATACTTTAATTTAGGAAATTTATGGAAAATAAATTAACACAATAGTCCAAAATTAAAGTGAATGGAGTTCTAAAACTACTCCTGATTATAATAAAACTTTTGACAAACAATGCAACATTGTACAACAAAGAAAAAAGTACAAATAAAGGGCTTATTAATTTATTAACTTACGTTGTAATAAACAAATGTCCTCGACAGAGCTGGATCAGAGACAACAGTTGTTGTCTCTGATCCATGAGACATGGGAGTCATGAATACATTTTTCAAATTGTCGCAAATGTCAACATACGATTCAAAATAATTCGTAAGAAAATGATTCCCAAGAAGGACACAAGACTATTGAAAGAAAATAACATCCAGGAAAAAGTAAAGGAAGAGCTTAATGAAAACTTCGCCAAAATAGCTGAAAACTACACCAACGACATAGAAGAATAATGGAATGAAATGAAGACATCTATTACCACAATAACATGTGAAATTATGAAATCAAAAAAGGAAAAGAAACAAGAATGGACGACGGACGAAATTTTAAAGATGATGGAGGAACGACGAAAACACAAAGATAGAAATGTCAAGGAATACAATAAACTCCACAAGAATATACTACGGAAAATAAAAGAAGCGTATGGAAATTGAAACTCTTCAACAAAAACATGACGATTTCCACATGCACAAGAAGATTAAAGATATGCAGAACACTAGTAAGCAACGCAATACCGGCATAATTCTGGACAGTGAGGACCAAATTGTGACCAGAACTGAGACCAGACTAGAAAAATCGAAGGAATATATGCAGGGGCTATTCGAAGATACAACAAGAATACCACCCAAAATAAACAACCCCTACAGACCATAAATAACAAATGAAGAAGTTGAAAAGGCCATTAAACGACTTAAAGATGGGAAATCGGCAGGACCCGATGATGTGCATGAGGAAATTTTGAAACTACTAGATGCATCCCAAATCCCAACTCTTACTCAGCTATTTACTAACATACAGTTGGATTGCTGAAAGAATGCCGATCCGATGAAATTATGCGACACGTATGTTAGATTTGCCTGCCTATTTTACACCCAATAATAAGAAAAGAAACAACAGATAAAATAATGTCTCGTGGTTACGCAATACGTCCTCGATAATTAGCATTGTCAGATTAATGTGTGTCAGTATGACGTGTTTTTCCTTAATTTTGAAATCGCAATTTTTCTACCTTTTTTTCACTGATAAAGTGCATCGTATAGCCAAATTAGTTCTTTTTAGGACGAGTTTTAAAGCCTTCTTATTGGTAAGAATATTCAACTTAATTTATGGAATAGATCGTGCTTTGATCAATGTAAACATGCGAGTTTCTGGGCATGGCTCCAGTCACGGCAACAGACCAATTTCGATCTGCATTGTAACGCGCAAATTCTTCGCTTTAATCTGTAAATCTAAGTCTAAGGTAGATCAATTGTGCAGGTTCCTGATTTTTAGATAATGCCAGGAAATAAACATCAAGTTTCAAGCGCAGCAACAAATACCTACACGTACCTACTTTCAAATGAAGGAAAAAAATGACGAGCCCTTGGAATTGGTTTCATCTGTTCAAGAGAGAGGTACTAAGAAATATCTGCAATTTTTCATGCTGCTTTTCATTAATTACAAAGAATACTTATTCTAGAGCGTCGCTGTTGTAAGCTACTACAATAATAGTAATTATAGAATAATGGCGTATGCTATCAAGAAGGGAAAAGAATATCATCCAGCTGTCTCGTCAAAAGGAAGTACCTGCATGCTAATACTATTAAGAGCCACTTTTGAGACCCTCGGAACTACGAAAATAGCGATTTCTAAATAAGGAGGGCCCAAAATTAATCTAGAAGCGAATGAAAAGTTGGGAAAGTAAAATTAAAAAAAAACTATTGATATTAACGATTGTGAAATACAGATATCCTACATGAAACGTTTATTTAGTTGTTACAAAAGAAACCCTATGCCACAAAATTCCCTCACGATTATATCGCAAGGAACTGTAAAAAAAAAAATACCTATAGGCCACAGGCAGAAATTACATTGAGGAAAAATTTGACCTCCAAACCACTCCTTATTCAAGCGATCAACCTCCATTAATCGATGCTCAGACCACCAACCGCCAATGCGATAAAGCAAGAAGCACGCAAGAAGTAGAAAGAAGAACCAAGTAAATTGCAAAGCTCAACAGACACCTAAAATAAAGAACTATAAAGACACAGTTGGAACCACACAACAGTCCTACCAACATAGACCAACACAGAAGATATCAAGTAATACAATCAACCCCACTGTGACAGAACATGAAAAAATTATCGGAACTGAGCATGCACTGATGAAATGGTCCTATGGAGGCAGATAATATTAGAACGGACGAAGCCCCTGAACCCAGACCCAGAAAGCATTACCATCTAACGGCGGCATCAATAACAGACAGCAATTTCACGCTTCTGGCAAATGGAGCTCCAAAAGCGGACAATGTCTATCGCTAGTAGGTACCAGGAAACAGATCTGAAAGCCTTTAACTTCATATGCGAAAAAAGAAACAACCCAACTACATTTCATGACTGCAGTAAAACAGGCCATTACCGAGCTTGCATATTTAAGTTAGTGAAGAGTTGACTAACAATATCTGAAGACCATGACTAAATAATCAGAAAAGGGTATGATTACTCTAACACATAAAAGTTCGACAATGATGTAATAACAGCAGTCTTTGTCAACGGCAAGACTGGCCCGAACGAAACCTCAATTAAAAGGGGCTTTCCAGGCCCAGAAAGAGCATTACCAGCTAACGGCGATGTCAATAATAGCGGACATACCCATTTCTTTAGTACCAGGTAGCAGACCTAAAAGCCTTTCACTTCATATGCGATAACAAGAGAAGACCGAACGAAGCGCACGAGTAGAGCAAGCAACTAGGAGGCATCATGTATAAATAAGGTAAGAGCACCTGAAGGGCGCAAAGGCTCTGAAACCGTTCCACACCATCAACCCATACCACAAACATTTTAACACCTAAAACAATGCCTAATAACCCGAAAGAGGTATATCCTGAGAATCTAACCTGAACAAGCCTTTGGGACTCTTTTGAAAGAGTATTCAAGGAAAAATAATGGTCATCTGGCAACCAACTTCGCAAATAAGTTTGGTAAGATAACAGCAGCCTTTATTAAATGGAAGATTGCCCCTGCAGCAAAATTTCAACTAGAAAAATCAGTGCTAATGTATTGTATATTTAGATGCAAAATAAAAGTAACAATTAAGGGCTAAAGCCCCTTTTTTGTTTTACTGGAAGAGCTTAATTATATTTTAATATTATTATATTTTTCGTTTTGTATTATTTGTTTTATTCATGAGCAATATCCATAATACCGTTTGTCGTTTATTTAAACTGAGTCCAGAGTACAGATAATGCGGGATTGAAGTCACACCCGTTTATAGGTTATCGTAACTCGAAACTCAACCCAGTAAACTTTGATTTGATTCATATGAAATTTATAACCTTGCAATGACGTCACACCGGCATTCTCTTAGCGATCCAACTGTATATGAGACTGGACACTTACCAATAAAGGGCTAGCTGCTATAAATATTCATCCCAATTCCAAAAAAAAAAAAACCAATGCCAAGAACTGCGAGGACCACAGACTAATTAGTTTAATGAGCTACGCACTTAAAGTACTCCTAAATATCATTCAATCTCGGATTTACATCAAATTAGAAAACAACTCAGTGAAGTGCAATTTGGATTCAGAACGGGCCTTGGAACAAGAGAAGAATTCTTCAGCTTGCAAATACTAATACTAAGAGCGAGGGATGTCAAGTGCGACGTATTTGCATGCTTCATTGACTTCGAAAAGGCATTTGACAGAGTGCCGCACGGGAAACTAATTGACACTTTAAAAACAACGGGAATATATGGTAAGGATATAAGACTATTATCAAACCTATATCTTCAACAAAAAGCAACAGTGCGCCTCGAAAACGAACTGTCTGAGGTATTTGCAGTGAATACTATCAATTGCATACTATCACCGGGATTGTTCAATATATATTCCGAAAGTCTCTTTAGAGAAGCCTTAGATGAATCGGAAGATGTTATTGCAATAAATGGCGAACTTACCGACTTCGACGATAAGTACCGACTTCTACAATTAATCATACAAGATTGAGGGCAAGCGAGGCCTTGGACGCAGGCGTATATCTTGACTGGCCTATCTTAGAAAATGCACTGGGCTAACATCAACCGACATATTCCGAGCTGCAGTGAATAGGATAAGATGGGCCAACGTGGGCGCTAACATCATAAGAAAACTAGGCATCTTTAAAAGAAGAAGAAGAATATGCATTTAGCGTTAACTCCAGAGCGTGCATGAGTTAATAAGTGCAAGCATTCCACAAAATGATATGTAGTTTTTGTAATTTATCAACCAATATCATGGAAATCGTCTGCTAGTGCTTGAGGAGCCACTAATTTGGGTTTCATGGTTCATACTTTCTGCGCGCCCATCAGCCCTTAATCAAAGATGCTTTTGGTTTCCACTAGTTTGTGCTCTTTACAAAATCATATGCTTCTACACGTATACCCTTTCGGTACTGTCAAAATGTGTGGCAGTAGCAGTGTGTTTGTGGCTTTTCAACTTAATTAAAGAACATTTACCCTCAAAACAAGTGATGTCAAAGTGTAAGCTTGAATCAAGACTTTGATGCTATCTACCTTTTGGAATTTATTTAATTCCTCCCTCACGTTGGGTAAATCAAGTTGACGTTAGTTTTGTTATTCCATCTTTTTGTTTTAATAATTTACAGCCAAGTTGATGACTTTTCTATTCAATATTCGGGGATACAAATCAGGGATAGTTTTTAGGTTTTCAGCTAAAACCAGTAAAAATCGAAGTAAAACGAGTTGAAAAGTGCTAAAACGCGTATTTCACTACAATTAGTGATTTGTTGGTGTAATTTTAGGTTTTCAGCTAAAACCAGTAGAAATCGACGTAAAACGACTTAAAACTTGCTAAAATGCGTATTTCAGTACAATCAGTGGTTGATTGGGGTAATTTTATGTTTTTAGCTAAAACCTATAAAATTCGACGTAAAACGACTTAAAAAGTTCTAAAATGCGTATTTCAGTACAATTAGTGGTTTTTTGGTTTAATTTTAGGTTTTCAGCGAAAACCAGTAGAAATCGACTTAAAACGACTTAAAACGTGCTAAAACACGTATTTCAAAACAATTGGTGTTTTTTTGGTGTAATTTTAGGTTTTTAGCTAAAACCAGTAGAATTCGACGTAAAAGGACTTAAAACGTGCTAAAATGCTCATTTCAGTAGAATTTGTGGTTTTTTGGTGTAATTTTATGTTTTCTGCTAAAACCAGTAGAATTCGACGACAGATTATTAGCAGTGTCAATTATCTTGAGTTATTTGTGCTGATTTCTTCAGCCCAGGCGATGCAGGGTGCTTCTATATTCACCCAGGCGGTGCAAGTGTATTTTATTATAACTAAAATTGAAGAATCACGGGTACCTTCAACTTGACTAGTTTGGGACAAACTTTGTTGTCAAATAAAGATAGAAAAAAGAAATTTTTATGGATTTATGTTGCCTTGTTATTCTTAAAGAGCAGAATGATATGGATAGAATTTTTTAAGAAATCGTCAAGTTCTTGATCTGCATGGAACTTTTTCCTATCAGTTGATTTTCAAACAATCGTATTAACCTTTCACGGTAGACCAAAAGTCAAATTCTCAAATTTAAAAATTAGCTCTAGGAATTAACCCTATCCAGATCATATGCATCAGCAATATTATATAACTTGTACATAATAGTGGTAGAAGATAGAGTAATCTCAGTGACGACACGACTCTAGCATTAACAGTGACAGGGCGATGCGTCAAACCACCGCAGTGATGCCCTGTCAAGTCTGTCATTGTCAATGACCAATGGCGCCCACTAGCTACTGCCACCTAGACCATAAGGCCGTGAAGCAGAAACTGTGACGTCACAGTCGTGGTCCGAGGTCACTAGTGTGAGACCATTTTAATTGTATGGATTTCAATATTTTTTCGACTTTGCGACTAATATTATTCATTTTGTACTCATAATTTTGTTTTTATAAATTTACACAGGACTTTACAATATTTCTTGCAGCTAGTGCTGCATTTAGACAAACAACAAGTACTTTAAAAGCGTTGAAACTGTCTCAAAGGTGGTTGGGTGTCACGGTGCGAAATCAATGTAAACAGGTCTAGCAAATCCGTTTTTTTGGTTTCAAAGGAATGAGGGGGTGTGAAGAAAAAATGGTTGTAAGCTGTGTCTGAAGAAAATAGTAGGGTAAGTTAAAATATAGACTATGTAGAGTACCTACGTAATTTCTATGTAGAGTACCTACTTAGTTTCATACAAAAAAATTAAGTTAACCGTCAGTGACTAATCCTGATTCCTGAATTTGAAAAAGGCCACACTGAAGTGTATAAACTAGAACAGTAAACTGGCCAGTAGACAAGTATAGAGGGTTCCACTTAACTTTTAATGTATACCTGTTAAGAATGTAGCTTTTTCTCCAAGAGTTATTTCACCCAGAGCGAAGAATGCAAAGAGAGTTTTCTAATCATTTATATATACAAAACCCTGGCTCCTTTGTAACACCCTGTTCCAAATTTCAAAATTTGTTACATAATAGCTATTTATGTAACCAGTTACGAAAAGTTCGATTTTGTGTAACGAACGAATGCAATTTGAATGAGATACACAAAAAAGGCTTTTCGTCACGTGTTTCATACAAGATTTTTTCTAATTTTGACTACAAGTACCTATTTAGAGAGAGAGTTATTATTATTAAACTTCAATATTTACTTTTAAACCACTTTGTATCTACTTAATACCGTAAAACCGTAGCAACGGTGTGCCACAACCGAAACCTGCAACTGGTGGTGAAACGAACTTTTCATCACCAGTTACGAAAGATTTTACTTTTCGTAACTAGTTACGAAAAGTAGGACGTTACGTCACTGTCATCAGTATTAAAAAGTGCCACTTTATATGTCAAAATTAGAAAAACAAATTTACTTGCTCTCAACGTATTCCTATATAGACCATGTATTACATTTACTCATTTACACTGCATGGACCAAATATCTGGTCCAAGTATCAAATGATGTCACTAGTACTTTCTTAATGGTGTAAACACTGGGGATCAAATAATTGGTACAGAGTAAAGGAGGTAGTTTGATACTGATACTTTGATACATTACTCAACTGTTTGATGACCAAAGAATGGAGACATATGACATAACTATATCAGAGAGCGCTCCAGAAATAACGAAGGAGGAAGTAGAGGATACCATCAACACCTCAAAATCCGGTAAAGCAGTAGGGCCAGATGATGTGCATTGTGAGATCTTGAAACTGCTGGATGAGCGTTCATTCAGTGTCATAGTAGATCTATTTAATAGCATTCATACATCAGGAGTAATTCCCAGAGAATGGCTGCTTTCCACCTTTGTTCCTATCCCGAAAAAATCTCGAGCGTCAAAGTGTGATGATCACAGACTAATAAGTTTCATGAGTCAGGTTCTGAAGATCTTTGATGCTCAATGATCAAGCATGAAAAGTTTCTGGATATACTCCAAGGACTTGGCATTGATTACCACGATGGCCGAATAATATCAAATCTCTACTGGGCACAAATTTCTAGAGTGAAATGTGACAATGCTCTGGCAGAACAAATTGTTATTCGGAAGGGAGTAAGAGAGGGGTGTGTTCTCTCTCCTATGTTATTTAATATTTAGTCGGAGTTTGTCTTTCAGGAGGTATTGGAAGAGGAGCTGGCGGGTATAGCAATCAATGGCAGAACTGTCAACAACATCCGGTACGTTGACGATACCGCTGTAATAGCAAGCCTCAAAGATCTGCAGAGGGGGGTTCTAGCATCTAGCATTATGAGCTCAATACTAATATCACTAAAACAAAAATGCTAATAATATCCAAAAGAAAAATCAGTGAACTAACCTGAACAAGAATACTTGTCAATAATTGAGCAAGCGAGGACAACATTTATGAAACTGAGAAAACTGTTGACACCCCGAGATCTATCTTTGACTTTGAGAGTGAGAATGGTGCGGTGGTACGTCTTTCCAGTATTACTATATGGTCTAGAAGGATGGACACTGAACAAGGGAAAATCGAAGGGACTGGAATCGTTTGAGTGGTGGGTGTACCGCTGAATGTTAAAGATCTGCTGGATGGACCGCATTACGAACGAATAAGTTTTGGAAAGAATGGATAAGGAAATGGAATTTTTTTTCAAAATTAAAAGAAGGAAACTAGAGTTCCGTGGGCCTGTTATGCGTAATTCAAAATATGAAATTCTGCAGCTCATCATGCAAGGGAAGATCGTGGGACGCAGAGGCGTCGGTCGACGTAGAATTTCCTGGCTACGTAGCCTGCGAGACTGGTTTGACCTCTCATCTGTCGAACTATTTCTAACAGCTGCCTCTAAAGTTAGAATAGTCATGCCATCAGCAACCTCCGAAGGAGAAGCCGAGATCAAGAAGAAGAAAGGGGGTAGGTCAAATCGTCTTTTTTGTGGTGTAAACACTTTAGCCCCAAATTGGATTCTGGAATTGGATTGCAGTTTCCGAAAAGAGCTAATAAAAACTTGATGTCCTGCCTAGAACTTCTTTAGTGAGGTCTTCACAGTCAAAATGGTAGAAGCTCAATAGTAGTTGGAAAGTGCCAGTGTCCAGAAAGTACCTACTTACTTCAGCACACAAAGATGTATCGCACCTACTTCCAAGAGGATTTGAGTGCTAGTGTCTGTAGGAACAGCAGGGACTCAAAGTAATAAAAACTGTATGCAGTGGCAATTCAGTGAATTACCTCTCAAAAGATTGTATTCACTCTTAAAAACTTCATATAGTGATGTGTTACAAGTGCAAAATGTTGTAAGGTGCAGGACGATTTGTTTTTTCTATTTATAGGTAATTATATAGGATTACATTACCAACAACTTTTCATTGCAGTAGATCCCGGGTTATTCAGCTTATTACTTCTCAGTCGTAATCATATTCCTCATTTTCATAGAAGGTAGAGTTTATACAACTATGTATCCAAAGCAACAGTAGTCACTCATTACTACTGAGTATATTTTAAGTATACGATATTAAGTAGCAATAGCTGCATATCCACAGCCTAGGTTACAACAGCTTGAAACTGTAAAAAAGTGTAAAAAAGACTGAACAAAAATACGAATGAATCTCTATAGGAGACAAAAATGTTGACATCATTATCCTATTATGCTCTGCTTTTCCTAGCAATATGACTGGTATGGTACAAGTTCATTTCTCAACTCAATAAATAAAAGTATACCTTCAAGGGCTCTGTTTCATACTCAGAGATTTAATAGCTAAATGGAGATTATATAATTTATAAGCATAAGTTTTCACAGATCAATTTTGAAATGTCCAAAGGGAGTTTTCAAAGTCTGAACTGTTTCTTAATTTTATAAAATTTTATTAGAAAGAATAGACTTTTTCTGTAGGTACTTCATCCTTGCGAAAGTGCACCTGACATACCTAAAAGACAATTTTTCTGCAAAGTTCATGGAATTCATGCTTTGTTTATAAACGAAATCTGAGGGATAACCTAGCTTTTTCTAAAATTCTTGTCTGTATTATTTATGTATAAGTGTACCCTACTTTGTTCTTCAGGCTCGAAATCTTCTTTTTTAATGGCTCTAATCCATTTTTCTCTTAAATCTTCATCCCTGGTAAACCGAAAAACCGATTTTTTAGGTCTATTCTTTAGAAAGAAGCAAGTTTCTCGGGTAATCGGTCAGTTGAGATTGTACACTGACCGATTACCCGAGAAACTTGCTTCTTTGTAAATTCTCCGGTCGAGACACTCACCATATCTATTCTTTAAATTTGTGTTGAACCCGGGCATAGAGCACCGATAAGGCATTTTCACAGTTACACTAAATTGCATAGTTCCGAATTAACGCAAACTCTAATACGTTTCCTAAAGTCCAGTAATGTTCATAAAAATAAAATTCGCATTAAAAAACTGAATAATCACAGTTAAATCAAGGAAAATATACACGAAATCATAAGAAATCCATACATTTCAAATGGTGACCTTGGACCACGACTTGTTACGTTTTTCTTTTTTTGATAATATTTTTGCCCAAAGTCTCGGTTCTAGAGGTGATACTGAGGAGAATTATTTAGTCATGAACCATCTTTTGCTTTATTTCAAATACAGTATCTCGGATCACTAATTGAGGGACATGTTGGAAATATCAAAAGTTTATCTGAAATAATTAGATCACCCATCTCTAATTTCTGAGTTTCTCTCGATGGGTTCACAAAATCAAAGCAATAGCAAAACATCATACTCAACATCTTGATTGGCCATAAATAATGGTTAATATGTGTGACCTTACTAAATACAACTAATTGGAAGGGGACTGACAATATTACTAAGTTTAGTACAAGCTTTGACTATTTTGGTACATGCAATAATTTCTGGCACAACCTCAGTTTCCTGTTTTCCGAAAGGTTTGAAATCTGATTTGAAAAAGGCGGATAGCTCTTGTCTGGCTTGCTGAGTTATACCTTTCGCTCTGCGGCTATAAAAGACCAATTATTAGGATCAATCTTCAATTTCATTGGGTTTTATTACTTTTATTTAGTCCTCAGTGACTGATTTGTTTAACTGAAACAGATTTGTAAGATCTGTTTCATCTGTCGATCTGTCATTCTTACAAAATCTTAATCACCACTCTCCAATTTGAGGGTAGCTTTTGGCTCCTTTGCTCCATATAACTCAAGATAACTTAATCATATTAAGTAAGGAAACCCTGGGGAAAACTATATCGAGTTCTGAGCTCTGGCCACCCAGTTTGAGATACTGTAGGATTAATTTTCAAGTGAATAAAATTAAGGTTACAGACTGCGTGTGCACTAGCGCTACAATGTAAAATTCTCATACTTTCATAAAGTGTCAAATTTTTAGGCCTCAACTGTTTATAATGGAAGATTTCAATCCAGTATTCTATGATCTTGGAGCTAGGTCACTCAAAGACAAGCTAGCTGGGAGATGGATATAAGTTTGATATCCGATAGGATTGGAAACAAGAAGTAATGGAAATAATTACAGTGACAATTGTTTTACAATAATTTGACGTAAGACGTCATAATATCACCGAGACGTCACTTCCGGAAGATATTGGCGTCCTTTTAAAGGTTAGCACTGTTAAAACTGTAAACCCGGAGGGGATCTTCACATGTAGTATACAAGCTCAATTTTGTCCTTATTAATGAAACTTCTGTTTTTAAAAATTGATTTTATTTATAAAGGTTGAAGTTACATTGAAGTTTACTCGTATAGACTATCTTAAAGACTGAAAAACATTACTGAATACACCTGCATTTATAGTATTACAATTGCTGTGTTAGCAGAATGCAGTGTCTACTATGATCTAATAACACCGAGTCATCTTAAGTGGCCATATAACTCTTCCCTCCCTAAGTGTGAGAAAATTGGGGTAAATTTTCGAGGGGTTTTAGTTTTATGTCCACCTTCACATTATTTTTACCTTTCTTGTAATAATAGAATATTGAAATAATTATAATGATAAATACAATAATAATTAATATCGATACTACAGATAAGCTAGAACTAATAACATCAAATTTCTTCAGAGGATGTACAATTAATCGTTTTGACTTCTCTAAGTCTTGGTGAATGTCGTTTAAATTAATTTCCGTTAATTGCAAAGGTTCAATATCTTGTATTAATTTTTCGTCAATACTGATCTCTGGTAGCTTTAAACGTAAATTGATTGTTTCTGGTTTTTGAGATTCAAAAGTTTTATTTTTTATTTTCGTCATACAGTCTGACGGTAAAATTAAAGATGGTTGACCTATGGTTTCGATTGATTGTTGATTTGGACATTGGAATTGATTTTTTTCCGTTGAGGCAGGTATTACTATAATTGAATTGTCCTTCAACTGGGTTATTGAGGATTTTTCGAATTTTATTGGGACCATTGGACAATGATTAGTTAGGTTGATGGTTTGCATTATGCACGGTTCGTTTAAATTTAAAGATTCTTCTAAACAGAGAGATATTTCCTCAATTTTTGGGCATTTCTCCTTTAAATTAAAGAAATCATCTGAGGACTTCATTAGGTACGGGTTAGTTAGAGTTATTATCTGATTATTAATCGGAATAGGGTAAACTCTATACAATGTATAAGGTTTTCCTGATATCAGAGGGATTGCAATATAAAAAATTATTAAGTCGTTTTTTATTGTTACGTCAGTGTGAATTGCCTCGTAATATTTGATGATGTTGTCAAAAGGGATTCGAGTTTCTGGTTTCAGATTGAGAATAATTGTTTGTAATTGCTTGTACTTTATAATACTATGATGTAACACGTTTGTTTCTGCGAAGTTAATTGCAGTTTGCACATTGTTTCGAATTTCATTAAGAATGCGAATGTTGTTTTCCAGGTTGTCGAGTAATATGACTAGATAAATGGTGGTTGACATAGACTGGGACATTTGAGCTAGAATTTTAACGCGCTCTTGCAATTCGTGCTGATTCGACTTTATGTTAGATAGTTGAATGTCGATGTCCTTTGTTAACTGCTTAACAATTGTGTGAGTCGAGGAAATGTCGTCATGTAAGGTATTTTGATTTTCTTGAATTATTTTAATATAGTTATCATAGCGTTCGCCGTCTTCTGCATCCAATGTTCCGTACAGATATTTATGAGCTTTACCTAAGAAGTTAAATAATCCTCTTTTGGTTCTCAGTTTTGGGTTAGTAGTGTAATGAGTAATAAAATTCTTAATTGAATTTACTTGATCTGATAAGGCATTTGTTCTAGTAACTAAAAGATTGCACAAAGGTACTGTTGATGATCTTATCGTTTGATTTACCTGTAAAAGGGTCGTCTCAGTTATCTCTAAGCTATGCCGAATGTTGGTTAAATTTATATGATAATACACATGATAATAGTTAGTAACAACATAGCCTATTCCTTCGTGGATTGGCAGCAAGGGGTTTGAAATTTCTTCAATTTTATATTGAGCGTTGGCCAATAGTGGGAGTAGTACTAGCACGATCTTCATTGTGTCACTCTGAAATTTACAATCGTCTTTTAATGTATTTGGGATGTCTTTGCTTTTTAAATATAACTGGTTTATATTTGGGTTTTAGGTTTTTTGATAATTTAAGGGGTGTTGTCAGTAATTGTTCTGTAAGTTCTGGTATCTCGGGGTCGTTTTCTCGTTTTTCATTTAATTTTGATAAAATGTTAGATTTTTTCGCATTCAATTTTAAGTTTATTTTATCATTTAATTCTTTAAAGGTTTCAGCTAATTCATGAACGTAATCTGTTTGAATTTGATTTAGGTTTTTCTCAAAATTTAGTTGATAGTTGAGATTTCCTTTAAGAATTTGAAAAGGTGTATATTCGTGTGACGAATGGATACTGTTATTGTAATTTAAAATTGCAATATCAACTAATTCTTGGATTGTTTTTGTTCGGTGGTCATTTCTTAGTGCAACAAGACTTTTCTTGAGTGTTGAATGAAAGCGCTCAATTGGAGAATTTGAGTTTGGGTTGTATGGCGTTGTAAAGTGTAGCTCAATTTGATAAGTCTTGCATAAGTCTTGTACTAAATTGCTTTTGAATGTTTTTGCGTTATCTGTGGTTATTTTATGCGGAGTACCATGGTGTGAAAATAATTTAATCAAGTTTTGACATACTTCAATTGACGTTTCGTTTATAGGATATGCGGTAGCAATTTTTGAAAAATTATCGATTATTGTCAGGAATTTCTGACCTGATATGGAATAAGTATCCATGTATATATGTTCGAAGGGTTTACTTCCAGTTGGTGTGGGTTTGTATATTACCTTATAGGGGTGCCTTTCGTACTTAGTCTTTTGACATATGTCACAAGTGTTCACGTAGTTGATTACATCCCTTTCTAAGCTTGGCCAGTAATATACTTGTTTTATGTTTTTTATGTTTTCAGTCATTCCTCTATGGGAGGTTTTCGTAGTATGGTATCTTTCGATTACGTCTTTTTGTTCGTCTTCGTTGGTGACATCCTCTAATAGTGTATTGGAAATAAAAAGTTTATAGGAATTGGCCTTGAATGTCTCTTGAAAGATTCGAATAATTACTGGTTCTAGTTCTTTGTTAGGAAAATGTAGGCAATAAGTTTGGCGGTAAATGATCCTTAAAAAGTTGTTGGACTTCTTCCGTGATTGGTTCCTTGTTTATAAATACAGTTATTCTTGTCTTTGTTTCGAAAAGTTTCTTTGAAGTGGTATATGCTTTCTCTTTGTCTGTCCATTTGAATATTATTTGGTTTTTGAAGGTATTTAGACTTTTGTTGATATAAGGTGCTCCTAAAATAGGGTTTTCTTGTGATGTATGAACTGTCATTGTGTCTGATTTATCTTGTTTTAACAGATTCCTATCGATTTGAGGAACTTCCAGGTTTGCGTCAGACTCGTCAGCCGTTTCGGTACTAAATGATTTTTCTGATTCTATTCTTGGTTGAACCGGCGTTTGTGATTTTATTGGGGGTTTAACTTGGATATCGGAAATGATATTAATCTTTTGCTGTGGCTTCACTTCTTTTGGAATTTTTTTAGGGTTTTCGAATAGATTTTCCTGTGACTCGAAGAAATGTTTAATTTTATCATGCCAGGAATATTCGTTATCGTTTTCTTGGTTAGTCTCACATGCAGCAGACATGTGTGTTAATGGAGGTTCTACGTAATCAATGGGGTTCAAATCTTTAGGAGGGCGTGAAAGTGCGTCTGCGTTTAAATTCTGAGTTCCTTTTTTATAATGAATTGTATAGTCGTACTCTTGTAATTTTAATCTCCATCGGACTAATTTCGAATTGGGTTCTTTTATTGAAAAAAGCCACTGAAGTGGTTTGTGATCAGTCACAATCGTGAATTTTCGACCGAAAAGATAGGGTCTAAAATATTTAGTAGCCCATACGATGGCCAAAAGTTCTTTTTCGATGGTGGAGTAATTACTTTCAGAAGGGTTAAGGGTTCGACTAGCATATGCAATAGGAAGATCAGTTCCAACAGGTCCTTGTGATAGAACAGCTCCGATTGCATAGTCTGATGCGTCTGTAGTCAAAATAAAGGGTTTTTGAAAATCGGGATACTGAAGAATCGGATCATTCATTAGAAGATTTTTACACAAATTAAAGGAGTTTACAAATGGTTTGTCATGAATTATTTTTACGTTTTTCTTTAGACAATTTGTCAATGGTTTGGTGATCTTAGCGAAGCTTTTAATAAATTTCCTGTAGTATCCGACCAGGCCAAGAAAAGATTTTATCTCTTTTGGTGTGTTTGGTATTTTAAAGTCTTTTATTGCTTGTATCTTTTTCGGGTTTGGTTTGATTCCATTAGGGGTTACGACATGTCCTAGAAATTCAACAGTTTTCTGTAAAAACTCCGATTTATCTAGCTGAATTTTCATGTTGTGTGAAATTAGACGATCAAAAACTTGTTTTGAAGAGTCTAGATGTTCTTGAAGACTGGTGGAATATATTATAATGTCATCCATGTATACAAGGCAAATTTTTCCTTGTAATCCACGTAAAACATTGTCCATGGCTCGTTGAAATGTAGAAGGTGCGTTCTTTAACCCGAACGGCATCCTTGTATATTCATAGTGTCCATGCTCTACATTGAAGGCTGTTTTTGACACACTGTTTGGGTCCATCTCGATTTGGTGGAAACCACTAGCCAAATCGAGGGTGGTGAAATATTGACATCTGCCAAGTTTATCCAGTATATCCGATATGTTTGGTAAAGGATACCTATCGTCGATAGTTTTTTCGTTCAGTTTCTTGTAATCGACGACTAGTCTCCATTTTTTCTGATTTGAGGGGTCCATTTTCTTTGGTACGATCCATATCGGTGAGCTCCATGGGGAACTAGAAGGTTGGATTATTCCGTCTACTAACATTTGATTAATTTGCCTGTTTACTTCGTCTTTATGAACATAGGGATATCGGTAACTTTTTGAATGAACTGGTATTTCATCTGTTGTATTGATTACATGTTTAACTTTATTGGAAAATGTTAATTCGTCACCGGGTTTATGTAAAACTTGGGGGTAATTTTTCATTAACTTAAAGAGTTGAGCTCGTTCTTCCTGGTTTAAATGTTGATGCCTTATTAGATTTTCAAAATCAATTTTTTCAGTTTTAATCAATTGTTTTTTATTTACAAGGTTATTTATTTCAAAATTAAAAATTTCAAAATTATTAAGATCTATTGGTTCTAAGGGAAGATCATCCCTTGTGTCGCATTCAATAGTAATGGTTTTATCAGAATGATTGAAAATATCAAGTGTGTAAGAGTTATTTGTAACTGATACCAGTGTTGGTTGAATTTCAATATCTTCGTTGTAGTGATAGGGCATTGTCCAAGTGGTATTATTAGGTAACTTGGTTCTAAAGGTTGTTTTCTGAATAGTTTTTGGTGGGATTTCAATTACATAATGATCAAAGTCTTGTCTATACTGAAATGGGATTTTAGATGTCGGTTCACTAGTCTTTCGTTTTCTACATCGATGCTTAATTTTAGTTTACGGATATCTTTTATTCCTAAAAGATAGTCGAAATACTCGTGAAAAGGATAAAGTATAAATTCTATTGGCTCTGTTATGCCAAAACAAAGAAACAAAGGAATTTCTGCTTTACTTGTAGCCTTTTTTGCACCTGCGCATGTTTGTAACGTGCTTATGTATGGTTTAATTGAATCTGGAAAGTATGTCTCTGCTATGGAAGGTCTGAGAAGAGAGGCATGCGATCCAGTATCCATGAGTAGTCGAATATTGTAATTTGGTATTTCAATGTAGGGTAATTGATTAATTTGCATACTGTTTAGGCTTAAACAGGGTTGGTTTTGTCCGAGGCTTGTAATTGAAAATTTTCAAGCTGTTCGACTAAACTTTCTTCCGAAGGTAATGATGAAGATGAAGGTGGATAGTCTTCAAAATTTTCAACTTCAGGGTAGTAGTCTTCATTAGGGTATTTGTTGTCAGATTCAAATTGGTAGTCATAACCATTATCTTCGTTTTTAAGATGTGTTAATTCTTGAGAGGTAAAGTTTGGGTTTCCCGTTGGTTGGAAATAAGATTGCGGTCTATTTTGGAATTGAGGTCTTATTTGGGTCAGATTTCGTTTCACAGTACTTACACCGGACATTGGTTGTGGATATTGTTGTTTTGGAACGCTTCTTTGATTTGGTAAATTTTGTTGTTGGTTTTGTGGTCGAATTTGTGGTCTTTGTTGATTGGGTGGTTGATTATTTTGATTTCTGTAATTTGAGAAAAATTGATTTTGGGGTCTTGGAAGGTTTGGTGTATTGAAGGATCTCTGAGTATTTGAAGCTGCTTGATTAACAGGCCTATTAATTGGCTTACTGTGATTGTGTAGATAGTTATTCTTAAAAGTGGTTTGGCTAGTTAAAATTTCATAATTAGTTATTATATCAATTGCACTGTCCAAATTTTGTGGATTTTGAACAATCAATAACGCTCGTAATTTGCTTGAAATATTGGCTAGTAAATTTTGTGTCGCGGTAAGTTCGTTTTGTGAAATCAGTATCGCTCTTGCCTCAGCATTAGCTACTTCAGTACATATTTTCGTATTTATTTTTGTAACTAAAGCCTTAAGTTTTTGAATGTAGTCCTGAGTGGATTCATTCTTTTTAGACAGGAATATTAGTTGTTGCTGTAGGTTAGCTCTGGTGACAGGGTCACTGAACTTTTGTTGAAGTGCATTTTTAATGTCGTTCCAGGTTTGTAAATCTGGGCGAGTTAAAAGGAAATCTTCAGCAGCACCTAATATTTCTGATTTTATTGCCAAAAGTACATATTCTTGCTGTGATGGGTCAGCATTAAAGTAACGTGCATCGAACGTTTTTAGAAGAGTAACGGTAGATCTCAAAGCATCAGCCATTTTAACAGTGGGATTAATACTTCCTACTTCTAATGTATGTCCTAAATTAATAGTGTTTTTCCTATCGGTTGTAATACACAATTTGCAGCAATTTCTGAATACAAATCGTTTAAACTTGAAGTCGAAGCTTCCTGAGGTTTTGGTTCTGTGACTTTACTTAAACTAGTGATTCCTCTTGGATAGGTTATATCGAATACTCGTTTAGATTTACTACTAAACTTATTCATTTGCCATTAACTGGTTATTCCTAACTAACAGGCATTCCAACTATAAGAAACAAACGACTCACAATTTGTCTCCCAGTATCTCGTCCTGTATCAAACGGTACGTCGCTAGGTAGTTGCACTGCTTAGGGTAGTACTGCTTGTAGTGGACACTAGCACGGCTAATGTGTCCTGCTGGCTTCTCTATTTGTGGCGGACCAGAAAACGATGTTGGCCAGGAGTTAAAAGATGTCCTGCGAGGTTTCCGAATCCTTTCTTAACTGTAAACACAGAGGATGTTGGTCACTGGTTTCACTTTCCTCGGATCACCGGGTTTCACAGTTCACTATTGAACATTCACTATGGAACTTCACTTCGAACTTCACTCGATTTCCGTGTGCTTTCTCGAAACCGAACCGAACTTAAAGGATCCTACCGACCGCGCCAATTTTGTCCTTATTAATGAAACTTCTGTTTTTAAAAATTGATTTTATTTATAAAGGTTGAATTTACATTGAAGTTTACTCGTATAGACTATCTTAAAGACTGAAAAACATTACTGAATACACCTGCATTTATAGTATTACAATTGCTGTGTTAGCAGAATGCAGTGTCTACTATGATCTAATAACACCGAGTCATCTTAAGTGGCCATATAACTTGCCTACACAATTACCCAGAAATTGGTAAAGGTCTTCCTCAAGCGTACGAAATCTGTCGTTACAATTATTGAAGCATTCGAAGCATTCGAAGCAATATGAAGTATTCGAATGCAGTATAATCGAGAGCGTATATCCAGTTGTAACAGTTAATAATTAATAAAATATGGGCAAGAACACCAAAAGACAAGTTTTTTTACAACTTTGCCCACAATCACAGTTTTATAATTGGTCCATTAATGAGCATCTCTGACATTTGACACTTTGATGGACAAAATTGAATGGGGCTGCGATAGGAAATAATTGAGGTTATATTGGACATTTGCATCGGCTTTTGAAGGATAATTAATTTCCGCCCGCTGGTTAGTTCCATCATTTGAACTCATTTATGTTCGGGTTAAATTGCTGGATTTGTATTTACGTGATAACTGAGTTATGCGAAACATAATGAATGGCTAGTCGGTCACGCTTAAACAATCACCAGTTTTTCAATTTGGCTTTTTTGTCCGATAGCTTTACAGTCTACCGACTGTTTGGGTGATGAATTATGTTTACCACCGGGTATAAATAATTTTGAAGTGACATTTCAGGGGACCTATGCAAACCCAGAGTTAGTGTAGCTTTCAGGTTAATAAGATCCGAAATAACATGCCCCGGTATTTCCGTAACCCCCTAATAAATAGCTCAATGCGATTCCATACAGGGTAAACAAATGACTACAGGAAGAGCTACTAATCCGGCATGACAGTTGTTTCTCCTTCTTAATATATGACCCGACACTCTGGATTGTTATTTGTAGGAGATGAAGGTGGTTTGGGCGTTTGATGAATGCTTTAGGTCTAAGGGCAAATGTACATCAAAGTCTATTGTCTGTTATTAACGGCGGATTGCGAATAGTCGGCTTTGCATATACGCCAGCTGGCTAAAATTAGATTTTGCTAGGCTTAGAAGCTGTCCGCAGGCTAAACGAAATAAGTTAACTGAGGCCTACCATTAGCTGCATCCCGGGGATGGGCTTTCCCTACTGTCAAAACGTCAGTGTTTAACAGACAAGTAATTTCGGGAGATTTTCTCGACTTGGCACTAAAATTACTGTTAAAATATTTGCCACTTGCAAGGCACCATAATTTTACGGCACCTGATGCGTAAATTTAAATTTCCGCAGGCAGGAACTTACGATAACCTTTATAATCGAATGGAAATACTCAATCTCTTTACGAGAGGAGATTAAGTAAAACTAAATGGCTTCTTGTTGTTGCTGTTGTTATTGTTATCATTGGCAGATTGTAGGTATAGCAGTAATGCATGAATGCGAGCGTGTAAGGTGCAAGGAAATTAGTCTGTTGGGTTTTACTCAATATTGCTCTCCTTTTTTTTGTGAGGTTATTGTAATTTTTTGTTAAGTTAATCTCTACATCAGAGTAGCTATTTGGAACTTTATCAAAAAGATTCGAAGCATATTAATTGCAGTTTCTTTGTTGAACTGAGGTAGTCGTGCATTCATTAGATCAATCCTAGAACCAGGGCGGTTTAATAAACCTTGATACGGCGTGGCGGCATGGTTACCAAGGTGACTGTCCCCGTGACCAATAGAAATTCACTTTTCACGGCAAAGGATAATAATGAATTGCAGGCTTTATAACAAAATATAAATGGAAAAAAACTGTTAAAACATTTCTAGCTAGAACGGCATTCTACTCAGTGCGGGAATTTAGATAAATTAGTTATTTATAATTTAAGTGTTAAAAGGGAAACTTTATGGCACGCATTTGAGATTTTGTATGAGTTCCTTAAAAGCACCTTTAACGCTAATACTACACAATATTTTTTCTAGAAACGCATTAAAAATTAATTTTTCTTCTTTTTGAAATGCATACAGGAAATAAATTCGTATAGCTCAAATAAATACTTTTGAACTTTGATCTTGCATATATTTCAAGAAGTATCAATTTTAGTCATAGATAATGTAATTACACAGAGTCTGTTTAGAATAGCACGCTACATTATATTAAAAAAAAAACAAACACGATATTTTCCTTAAAAAAAAAGAGGCTGACAGTGGTATAATTTTTTTTGAGTCACCGAATATAAATTTTTAAAATTGAAATGAATATGAAAACAACATCGAAGTGTTTGGGCGTGTTTGATAAAATCGATTTATTCCGAGGATTTTTTATATTTTCCATAATAAATCAAGACCCTGTGTCAAATTTAGGAATTTTGTTGTGTCAGTTATGAAATTTCAAATCAATGTGGTCAAGAGTATGAAATATGTAGTATCTAACACTATGAGAGGCATAAACTCTAGACTGCAGAAGAAAGATACATGCGAAGAATCTGCAATTAAAAACTATATAGAAAAACACTATTTTCTGCTCATCACTTTTTATAATGCCGCAGCTGTAGACGAAACGTCAGGAATAAATTTCATTGGACCATGGCCCGGAAAGACTTTAGATTGTAAAATAGTTACTTGCGAAAAATCAAAAGAAATGAACTATAATAGAAAAATTAAAATATGGAGTCCGGAAGAAAAAGAAAATAAAATTGATAAGCAGAATATATAGACAAAGGAAGAGCTTAAGAAAGAAAAGTAAGTAAACCTGATTAGCTGAGAGATTATGAGTTCTTTGAAGTTAAAAGCCCCAACGAAAGTTATGGATACAGTATGGATTCTATGTTTAATATATCTGCACTTTAAAGACTACCATCAGGCGACAACTCAGGTACCTGGAATATAGTTAATAGAAATGAAAATAAAGAGGTGATTTTTTTGTGAGAGTAAGTAAGAGTAGGTAATAGGTAATTTCCCACCCTCCTATGACATTTGTAATGATAGCATGGTTGTAAATATTTTTTTTTACTTGATGTGTAAACAAACTTGATGTTGTAGCTTTAATAGAAACCTAACCGTAATTTAGCCGACTACAAATATTTAATATCTATTCTGCAACTCATTTTTCTACTTTAAATTTACATAGACCCCCCATTGAGCACTGCCGCACCAGCAATATGAAAGTCAACAATGCCTTAATCAAAAACATAGCCCGTTCCCCAACACTTTAACAAAAAACCTCAATTTCCTCCCTCAATTTTGCCCAATTCCATGCACTTGCGGCCTTCTTTTAAATGCAATATAATCAATTTCGCAATTTGAATTCGTTCCGAATTGCTTTATTGTTGTTTGGAGAGTTAGCGTTTCCATTGTATTTAAACTGGGTTAGAGCGCGGTTCAATTTACAAAAAGGACGGCCTGCAGAAGAGTATGTTCAATCGACAATGTTTACGAACAGAGAAAATTAAGCTTTTGATATTAAACGGCGAGATGAAAGTTTCTTGTTTGTTGTTTAGGGGAATTCGGTTTCGCTGTTACGTAGCTATTCGCTGATGAAAAATTCCTTAAGGGAATATATGATGTGAGTTTTACCGTATACGTTTCCTGGTCCAGTCTAATGTCTTAATTGCTGCAGGAATAATAATTATTATAATGCAGGTGGCTCAAATTCATACCTCCGATACTTAGATAACCTCTCCCATTAAAATATAATAAACATTATAACGTTAATAGGATGGTGCGATTGTTTCACCGAATTCTACTCTTTTTAAAGTCGTGTGTTTTGAAATAAACTTAAAGTACTGTGATAATATTATTTCAGGATTTTACAAGAAATTTACTGCTTTTAAGGGGACCAATATATTTGTTGTAAATTACCATTTAAAACACTTATGTTTTCCAGGCTTTGAAATCGTGGTCCAATGTCGCGAAGTGTTTTCCCGTGCTGCCTGAAGTTGACTGATTCGACTGTGGTGAGCTCCGTGGCATTTATTCTCCCGCCGGCGTCGCGCCGTCGCGTTGCAGTGGAGGGACTGGGGTGGGGGTAGTGGCGGGGCGGGGTTTCGGCGCACTTGAATTATCGTCGTTAATTTGACAAAGTCTCGTATCTAATTTTTGTTAATTTTCAGGACGGTGGTTTAAATATTTTCGCAACCTTTGGAGTTCGGTTAAAGTTAAAAAATCATTTGAAAAGTATATTTATTTAGTTTTGCTTTGTTGCTTCAAGAGTTTATTTTATAATTTTATGATATATTATGTGATACAATTTTTTTACTGTGAGTAAAGAAAAAACAAAGAGATACGACCATTTGTGAGAAAACAGTGTATTCAAATGTTGAGATATGTCTTAAAATTTATAAGAAAATATATTATTTGCGACAAAAATATAAGGCAACTTTTTCGAAATAAACATTTTTTTTTTATGAAATATCCACCTGAATTAGAATACAATGCTAAAATAAACTTAATATAGTAGGAAAAACAGAGTAACGAAAGAAATCTTTATGCAAATTTTAAAGCTAATTTATTACTCAAAAACACAAAAAAAAATTAAAATGGTACAAAATGTGATAAGCGTTGAATTAAATATTATTATTTTTTAATAAAAGTTGATAGGTAATTGGGAGATATGGTGACAAAAAACATCAACTTATCTGTGGTGCGACGTTTCGTGACGAAATTGTCACTTTCTCAAGCACTATGATTTAATAAACAAAAAAACAAAGCATGTCAATTACACAGTCAAAAAATATATTACAAACTAAAACATTTTCGATTCTTATTTGATTACGAATCCCACAATCGCTTTTGTGTTTTTTGACTGTGTAATTGATATGCTTTGTTATTGTTTTTTTTTTTTTTTATTAAATCATAGTGCTTGAGAAAGTGACAATTTCGTCACGAAACGTGGCACCACAGAGAAGTCGATGTTTTTTGTCACTATATCTCCTCATCCCACGATTACCTATCAACTTTGATTAAAATAAGGAGACGAAATTTAAAGCAATTATTTCTTAATGAGGTAGTGAACGATAAAACTGTTTATGTTCATCGAGACGAATGATTGGAGTCGCCCCCACACATAGATTGAAGATCTGAGTATTTTTCCTCAGAAAGTTTGTTTGGTTGGGTATTCAAACGATTTGGAACCACCTTTTTGAGATCAGATTTACCAAGACGTTTCAAAGATAAAACTTTAAAGTCATTCATCCACAAGATGGCTAGTATTGAAAAAAATTTTATGTGGGAGATCTTTTTAAACTTTTAACTCCATAATTTCAGTACATTTTACTGGTTCTCTTGTTTCGGTTTTCTTAATTGTTAACACTTGTAGCTCCTTCGCCATTGACTTGAAATCCAAGAAGTCATTAAATTGTAAGGGGCAAACATTGTATGGTTGTTGGGATGGGATGAAGATGTTGCCATCATGTTTAGTGGCGTAAGAAATAGTACTATGGGTAAAATCTCTTCCTTCAAGAAATTTCTTCAAGATTGGTACTATCTAAAACTGTGTACAGCCACATTGTGGCCATTATGCTGTTTTTATTTTGGCCGCTACAACAATCTGAATATAATGACGCTGTCTTTACTTCTTTTGAGTCATAAAATTTCAATGCTTGGTACACATAGGTTGCAATCTCTGATACACCTCTTTTACTTTCGGCCTAACTCCTACTAATTAGTTGTAATTGTAGTAATGCTACACTTACTAAGTGTAGCAAAAGCACTCTTTGTTGAAAATGTTATAAAACGTAAAATTGAACAATGACAAATGTCTTTTATAGAACACACCACTTTCATTACCATATGGGAGCTAGATTGCCTGCTGCAGAGCAAAGGAAGCACCAAAAAAAGTATTATCTTCGTCAGCTTTCTGTTTTGATTTTTCATTCAGTTGTCGAACACCATTTTTCTCTGCACTGTGTCTTTTAAACTTTTCTTCTAATTATGACTTCACACTGGAGTCACGGTTTTAAACATAACACATAATGAGCACTGTTCTTTCTTGGGGGTCTGAAAGGATAAGTTCTTTGACTGGAAAACTCTCTGGTAAGTAGACAAATTTGATTTAGCATAACCTTCGGGAACTGATTGTAAATGTACAAAGTACATTTTCGAAACTGAAAGGTCTGGGTGCAAATATTCTTTACTTGAACTGGCTCGACAATAATGAGACTCCATTCTAGGGAATCTGTCTTTGTGCTTTTCTATTTCAGAGCGAATTTGTATGTCTCTTGCAATAACGACCTCAGATTTTAGGAAATATCCAACGTGTCTATAAAGAAAGTTTTGCAGATTAGAACACGTACGTTAGTTACAGTAAAAAAATAACGAACTGTTTTCTTCCTTCGTGATACCTCACTTTTTAAAGTCTTTTGCTTGTTATCATAGACAAACAAATTTGGTTATATAAATAAACAAGTAAAATTGGTATCCTTGACTTCGGTGTGAAGTATAATAAATTCACGTTGACGGTCCAAGCGCATAATAAGCATCGAAAATCTGACTTCTTTGAGAATCTTCTATTGTTGAGCAAAGGCGTCCGAGTTTTCTGCAGGTGTCTTCCTTGCATCTCAGCTTTAAACTTCTAGATTTAACAGCTTTTCCTTTAAGAGACACATACTCTTTGCCTAAATTTCTAAGGCGTTTTGCAAATTTCTGTTTGTTACATTATTTCTTCTGCCTTTGACTTGTTTCTCCTTCCTTTCCATTTCCTTCAACTTGATGCTGTTCAGGCTGTAAGCCTTTATTAACACTGGTTATTCTTCTGATTTTCTTTTTGATCGTTGCATTATGGTAATCACAATATTCGTTATCCATGAAGTGATCGTAACACAAGAGAATTGAGCAACGATGACAGGAACTACATACTTCTCTCATGCATTGCTAGTATTCGCAAATGGCTGTGTAGGGAGGATCGGCATCCGAATCGCAAACAGGCTCTTCACTTATTTCATTCTTATTCTCAGGTTCGTCGGAATTTTCCATTCTCTGACTACTTGAAAAATCATTCTACATTTTAGTCTTAATTTGAAAATTAATCTGACAAACCGGCCTAACTTGACTTCGGTCGATTTGTGAGATTTTTAAATTTTACCATTATCAGATTGGGCTCTGACCAAATGATAATTACAAGAAAAGTATAACGGATTGAGTTACGTCAGTTTGGGAGATTAAAATACATTACATGGGGTAAAAGATTTTGACCCTATCTCAAAATGTTTTTTTTTTAGATACGTCACTTTGTGAAATTAACGACGATACGTCGTAGAAGTCGCTTCCAGTCTGCATTTAGAAACGTAATTCCGTCCTTCCTGTTGAAATTGTTGTGCTCGTTGAAAAAGATGTCGTGACCTTCGGAGAGAGCGTGCTTTGATACTCCTGACTTTAGTGTTTTTCTCAGCCTGCAACTCCTCTTGTGTTCCGTAATCCTCGTGTTGACACTGCGTTTTGCTGTGACAATGTATACCGAGCCACAGGTGCATGGAACTCGGTAAACTCCGTGTTCCGATAGGGGATCTCTGCGGTCTTTGACCGATCTCAAGCTCTGCTATATTGTACCAGTGGGTTTAAAGATAGTTTCTACCTTTAAACTCAGTTGTGCTTAGCGTCCTTTATTTATTAATGTGAACGTTTGGATAGCAGGTGTAGGACAAGAAGCTACTTCACTTTTTTGAAATTGCCAACGTTTCGACCTTTATTTGAGGTCTTCCTCAGGGCTTTTTCAATCAGTGAAGCCTGTCATTAAAATTAGGAAAAGTGAAGTAGCTTCTTGTCCTATACCTGCTCGTTCACTTTAAACTCAGTTTGTGGTCCTCGGATTCGTTTTGGTGGTGTATCTGTCTAGTCTTACTCGATTTCAAATCTTTTCATCATGTGGTCGAACATCGAAATGTCCTCAGACCCTCCCCAGTTTTTTACCTTTTCAGCCATTCGTTGCGAAACGACCGTCACGTCTACCACCTCCTGTGGGATGCGACCATCTTCCGTTGGGCGAAGTTGCACGATGTGATATGTACTTATAAGCATTAAAACTTTTCGTTGACTCACCCTAAATTCTACGGTCGCCGCTGTGACATCCCTGGATCCCAGGTTAGTCAGAGGCGTCACCTGAAGGTCCTTCGATGTAAGTGCGCGAGTTACACACAAAGAGGGGTGGAGTGTTTAGCTTCTGGCACTCCGGGTAGGTGCTTGGTTCAGAAATTACAAAAGCGGAATTCACTAACTGGTATTTTATTTAATTACAACCGGGTTTATTGTCAATTTACAAAAGGTACGAATAGTTGTGCGAATTCGAGATAGCTTAGTTGAGAGTGAGACCGAGTGTCTCCAACGAGTGTCTGCGCAAGAGTGTTTAAAAATGTACAAAACCCAAAACTAATCACTAATCTATAAAAGCGCGGGAAAATACCAACAACCAGCAGCGAGCCCAACTCCAAAGGAGGTGGCGGCACCAATCAAATCACAAGGATATGAGGGGCCCGGCGGCAGCCATTTGCATTTACGTGACGTAGACCGAATTCCAGTGCTTGATTTATTACTGACAGGCAGCTGCAGCGGACCGCGTGAAAGCGTCGGCTAATCTTTGAGAGACGGTGCTTCCCTTTGATAAAAAGCTCATATTTATTCCGCTGTTGTTTTTACAACAGTAAGGATGCATGACTTTGGTGTACCGTTGTCTGCTAGCCCGACAAGGATGTTGTGGCCGAACTCCAGCACATCCCTGACTTGCTCATGATAGAAATAATGTACTTAAATTAAAATTATCACCCCTGTATGACGGTGGATTAGCAGGTTGGGTACGAAATAACAACTTCATTCAATTTTCAAATCGCCGACGTTTCGACCGTATATTGCGATCTTTATCAAGATATTTATCAACTCCGGGTCTGATTACCCACGGCTCGGCGTGTATTTCCTTAGGTGGTATCTGGAAAAGACTTTGGCTTAGTAACGGATAATGAACACAATTAACGTTATAAACATCGACATAACTTCGTCAATTTATTAAGAGCCTTGATAAAGACCGCAATATACCGTCGAAACGTCGGCAATAGATTTCGCTACGCGATAAAAAGTATTACTTTTTATCGCGCAAAGAAGCAAAAAGACATAAAAATTGCAGCATTCTTATAAATGGTCGGCCGATGACCAGTTTAGTAACCTAATAAAGAAAGTTAGCACGAGTGTTTTTGAGAGGGAAACGGCAGTCGGTCTGGGGTTTTACGAAGAGATTCCGGTTTTTGGGAGGATTCACGAGGAGCGCGTTTGGGCTGTTTGGGGGTCGACATTACGCCGGAAGGACGAACGACTACCACCAGGTGCCCTTTTTAAAATCCATCAGCCCACTACTTGAAAGTAGAAAAAGTTGTTTGGAGGTCTAGAGTGTAGCGAATGGGGTTTTTCCTTCCGTCACACCAAGGGATTGTGTTAGACTGTTTTTCGTAGTCGCTGGTACCCGTCGACTTACCGTGAGGTAAAGGGGATTTTTTCTGTTCTGCTGTTTTTTCGAAGGACCACTGCACTTTTGCAGAATTGAGTTTGAGAAAGAGAGAGAGAGACAAGCTGAGGTTTTTAGGTCACTAACAACTTTATTTTGAAAACTTATGTACATCAAAATATGTGTATACTAACTTACTCTTTACAACAACCATGATAAGAGAGTTACCAAATTGTCTGAGTGAAAATAGAGAGAGTTAAGTTTTGAGTTCTTACTTGCAAGAGTGGGAGAGAGTTGTAAGTGCGACAAGTTAGATATTGAATCAATGAAAATACAGAAAAGAAACGAGAGACCCAGAACTATTCGGGCACGTATTTATACAAAACTTTCCCTAGTTTCTTGAAGGCTAGGATTTTACGTATTATAAACATAAAAATGACGCTAGACCCTATTACGGCTAAAATTTATGCAATAACTGAGTACGGTGCCAGAGGTAGATAGCTTAGACTAAGGGCAAACACTAATAAAACACTATGAGCGAATTTCCTAGTAAGATAGACTATTAAGAAAGGGTTCAATCGCAATTCGGTTTTACAACTGGACAAAAGACCGTCATAAGTTGAGTACAGACCTATAGGTAAACTTATTTGTAAAGGACAGCGGACGCCGTAATCATAAATTGCATTCGCATAACCAACTGAGGTGTACGTCGGAGTCGTATGGTCCGAAAATATGTTGTTTCGGAACATAGGGAAAATAGTCGTTTTTGGGGACTCACGTCTTAGTCGGGGGACTCACTAGAAATGTCCTTTTCGGGGATTGATGAATAGGAGCCGAGAAAGAGTGTCGTTACGCCGTAAGGACGAACGATCACCAGCCGAGATCACGTCGTAAAATCCGTCAAGCCAGATCCCCAAAACCTCATGGTCGGTACTCTCTTTCCCTCTTCACACGCCATGGCCTTCATCTTCCTGATCAGATGACCACGGAGAAGCTCCGACTCTTCAGGCGACACAGCTCTGCCTCACTTCCTCTCCGAGACAAAGACCACTTGGTTTTCTTTCTTGGTGGCCGCGTTATATGACTCCGCACCCCTGGGCCTTCCTTAAAAGAAGGAAAAGGAAGGTCACCCGCGTTGACTTTTTATTATGCCTTCCTGGTAGGGTCACCTGGTCGGCCCATCTTTTTTTTTGCCTGGTGCTGCTGGAGGCTTATTGGCACTAAATCCCTCGGGGGGACCCTGATTTCCAGCCTCCCGTACAGCAGCAGGTGAGTCAGGGAGCTCAAATGGCTTCAACCGTCTTGCAGCTCGTTTGACATTTCTTGCGATGGGTCCGCGCTGCCATCCGGTGTCCTGGACACTCAGATGACGGTCTATCTTCTTCTTCAAGTGCCATGCAGATTCCTGCGTAGGCGTTCATCCTTTCACTCATCATATGATTCTATTAATTGCAGCATTTTGCAGTGTCTGGAAGTCCTGTATTCCTGTCCACTGTCGTATGTTTCGCAGCCAGGACAGTTTTCTCCTACCCACTCCTCTTTTTCCTCCCTCTATTTTACCCTGGATATAAGGCGCTGGAAATGATAGCGTTCTCCGCGCAGTACATGTCCAAGGTAGCCAGTTTTTCTTCTTTTGATGTTTTCGAAAAGTTCACGGTCCATCAAACCAGCTCTTCTCAGAATGTCCTCATTCGTTACATGTTCAACCCACGACACCCTCAGCATCCGTCTCAGGGTCCACATCTCGAAGGCCTCGATCCTATTTATAATTGTTGTCTTCAACGTCCATGCCTCGACAAGAGAACGGACCAGACGTAGCATTTTACCATTCTATATCTGAGATTGAGATTCAGGTTTTTGTCTGTCAGAAATTTTTTCAGTTTTATAAACGTTGTTCGAGCTTGCTCAATTCTGCATTTTATTTCTTGATCTGGGTCCCATTTTTGGTTGATCATGCACCCCAAGTATTTAAATTGAGTGACTTGTTCAATGTTCTCTCCCTTTACGGACATTATGACATTTGGGGTGTCGTTTCTACTAATGGTCATGCATTTGGTTTTACGGATGTTGATTTTCAGACCTAATCTCTGGCTTTCTTCATTGATCTTATCTAGTAGAACTTGCAGGTCATTTGCACTATCCGCCAGTATCACGGTATCATCCGCGTATCGAATATTATTGATGGGATTTCCATTCACTTTAATGCCCATGGGACTGTCGGAGATTGACTCGATGAAAGCTCTTTCCACATACAAGTTAAACAACATCGGAGACAAGATACACCCCTGGCGGACGCCCTTTTTTACTTCGAAATCCTCAGTTGTTCCTGCATTTTGAATTCGGATTTCTGCTCTTTGGTTCCAGTATAAATTACCTATAAGTCTGATATCCTTTCCATCCAGTCCCAGGTCTCTAAGATATGATATGAGGAGGTCGTGCTTTACATTGTCGAATGCCTTCTCGTAGTCGATAAAGCACAGAAAAACGTCTTTTCTCTGATCTTGGCAGTTCTGCACTAATGTCTGGAGACTGAATATGGCTTCTCTTGTTCCAAAACCACTCTTAAATCCAAATTGACTGGCACCACTCACTTCCTCGCATCTCCTGTATAGTCTCGTGTGCAGAACTCGAAGGAAAAGCTTGAGGAAATGACTCATTAGACTAATGAGGCGGTAGTCTTTACATGCTGTTGCGTTGTTTGTTTTAGGAAGTGCGACAAACGTAGAACGGAGTCAGTCCTCAGGAACTTGTCCAGTGTCGTAAATATTGTTAAAGAGTCGGACAATGATATCAAGGTTTTGTTCGCTAATCAAATGAAAAGTTTCTGAGTACATATCATCAGGGCCCGGAGCTTTGTTGTTTTTCATTAGAGTTATGGCATGTTTGATTTCACTCTTTAGTATACTTGGTCCTGATAGCGTTGTTATTTCGTTTTCGGGGTTTCCTGGTCTGTCATCCTGAAAAAGTCCGGTAGTGTATTCCCTCCATGTTAGTAGTAGTTTCTCGGTGTCCAATATTATTTTATTGTTTTCATCCCTAATGAAACCCACACTCTTGTTGTTATATATTCCAGCGATTTCTTTGACTTTTTTATGGAGATGGAAATTGTCCCCCAGTTTGCTCAGATTTTCTGCCTCCAGACATCTTTCAGTCAACCAACTTTCTTTTGCTGTTCTTATTTCATTTCGAATTCTTCTTTGAAGACTTTTATATTCTGAGTAGTCTCCGTTGACTTTACATTGCCTTCGCTTTTCCATTAAATCCAGAATGTCGTCTGTCATCCATTCGTTCCTCGTTGCCCTTCTGGTGTTTGTAAGGAAGGTTTCATTTGTTTCCTTAAAAACTTCTTTGAGTTTGAGCCAGTGTTCGTTCGTATCTTCTATATTGCGAGTATTTTCCAGTTCTTTGTTAAGATGTTCTTCGTATGATGATCTTCTTTCCTCGTCCTTAAGTAGTTTTGGTTCCAATATCTTTCTAGTGGTCTTTTCTTTGTGTCTGGACAGGCGCAACACTATGTCGGCACGCAGCGGATTGTGGTCAGATTCAATATCGGCACCTGGCATTGTGACGGTCTATAACCGACGATATTCTGCCATGGACTGCTTGCGCCCCACTGTCGGCAGTTGGAGTAGACTTTGAGCGAGACTCAGTTCGGGTTTTCCCGGACCCAACCTCCCTCTCGGCCTTCCTCTTGGCCTTTATCTCTTTCCTTCTCTTAGTCTTACTTTTGTTGCGGTCCTCTTTCCGCTTTTCCTATCTTCTCTCTGAATTGGCTGTGGACAGGACCGTGGATTTAACCTTGGAGGATTTCTCCCCCTTTGGCGTGCCCTCTATCCCCTCGACTACCGATTCACCCCAAGTGGCCAACCTTTCATCTTTCTGGATGAAACTGTTTCCATCCTGGAAGACGCGTCTGGTGTGGGGTTAGGATTCTCCGTGTCGGACGTAGGCTCTCTACTTCCTTTTTCTTCGTCGTCCTGGTTCCTCTGTAAAGAATTGGTTGGTGGTTTTTGTGTTTTCTCTGTATTAGTGGTGACTGTAGTTTTAAATGTATGTTACGTGTGTGTTATTCTCTGAGCAGTTTCCCGACCTTCTTCAAAGAGCAGAAGGGCCAGTGGCCAGCTGGAACTACTACCTTTGTCGAGACTTTACGCCGGTTGAAAGGGTAACCTCTATACTTGCTGGGTAGGGATGGGTCCCTGTACTACCCGACGGCCCACGGAGCATATTCATGGTTGTTACGCCGCTAGGTTCCCTCCCAAAGAATGCGCGTTTTCACACACTTTCTGTTCCTCTAACTTATGTACTTAAATTTTTCTCATAGCCCTTACAGTTGGCGAGATAAGGTCACAACTCGACAGAGCTCCAAAACGCATGATGCTGCTTTGGGATATCGGAGGTTGAAGGAAAAGTATTGTTACGGGATAAGAGTTTCAATGATTTATCGTCAATTAACTACACATTTTTATTTACTTTTAACTATTACAACACGAATAAAACATAATTACTATCTACTAACAATTTGCACTGTTCGCTTATTTACTGCAGTGCACTATCCATTCGATCCTATCTCGCACTGCTCGCTGCTTTCTATACCCGGCTTGAACACACTCTCGTACTTTCGAGAACGGAGTCGACCGTTCCCGGTTCTCGTTTAGCCTAGATGGCTTCCCGAGGTCGCGGTCGATGCTTGGCGTTGCTGCTTCGGCCCGAATCTCTGGGGATCGACGGTCGGGCGTAACATTGCCCCCTTCTTAGTTCTGATCATCCCGATCAGAGAACTCTTCACGACTGTAAGTCTTTAACCGTTCAAGATGAATCACTTGCTCTAGGGGTACGTTGGATCCTGTATACCACGTCGTTGATCCATTTGATGACTATATCGTCCCTCCCAACTTGGAGACAAATTGGGAGACTTTCCTTTCTTCCTCTGTGGATTATACAGCCACACTAAGTCACGTGCCTTAAATTCTGCAGAATTCGCCTTTAGGTCATATCAGAGACAATTTATTAAATAAAGATTATTTCAATTTGGAAGTTAGTAATATGAATGTGCAGGAGTCTGAAAATTCTGTAAAATAAAAATATTTGTTTTGATTTAATTTGATTCTGAGAACTGTGTGAAATGAAATTGATAGATTTTAGCAGAAATTACTTTGTTTCCTGAGACAGCCTGTTGATGAATGATCCGGGCAATCCATGTAAAAAGAATGGACCTGCAAGAATTAAAATATTAACCAACAATGCTGGTGCGAGAGTCTTCAGAACTGAAATTTTTAGAATAAAATGCTGAATTCTGAAAACACAATGCTTTATTTTCTTAATTAAATATTAAATTTGGTAGACAATTTATTGGCAGAAGAATGTTTCAATTTGAGAGTTCGTAGATCGATTGTGCAAGATTCTGTGAAATTGATAGTTATTCAGAAATTATGTTGTTGCCTGCAACAGAATGCTCATAAATATTCTCATTATTCCATATAAAACAGGTGAAGCTATGAAGAATTGAAATTTTGACTGACAATATTAGTGGCTTTCTAGAATCTTCAGAACGGACATTTTTGCTAGACAATTTATTGATAACAGAATATTTCAGTTTGGAAGTTGATAATATAAATGTGCAGAATTCTGTGAAATATAATTGTTAGTTTTTAGCAGAAATTATGTTGTTACCTGAAACAGCATGTTGATGAATGATCTGAGCAATCCATGTAGAAAGAGTGAACTTAAAAGAACTGAAATTTTGCCTAACAAAACTAATGAGTTTCTGGAATTTTTACAACGAACATCTTCAGAATGAAATGCTGAATTCTGAGAACACAATGCTGTATTTTTAGAATCAAACAGTTGTTAAACAGTGATAACAGAATGTTTCAATTTAAAAGTTGGTAATATAAATGTGCAGAATTCCGAGAATTCTGTGAAATATAATTATTAGTTTTTAGCAGAAATTACTTTATTGTTTCCTGAGAAAGCATGTTGGTGAATGATCTGAGACCATGCAGAAAGAGTGAACCTAAAAGAATTGAAGTTTTGACTAACAATACTAATGAGTTTCTGGAATTTTTACAACGGATATTTTCAGAATGAAATGCTGAATTTTCAGAACACAATGCTGTATTTTCAGAATGAAATACTAAATTTGCTAGATTATTTATTGATACAATTGAAACAATTTTTGCCTTCGAAAGTTGGTAATAAGCATTCTGAGAAATTTTTGTACAATATAGGAACGTACAAAAATTGAAACCTTGACCACTCGGGAATTTCTAGAATCTTTAAAGAAAAAGTAATTTTTTATAGAAATTTGTAGGTTTTTAGAATAGAAGGGTGTATTTTCAGAATCAAATACTGCTTTAAATGAAGGTGGCAGTTTTGAGCAGAAAACACTTTTATTGACTGATGCAGCATGCTGATGAGTTTTCCGAGAATTTCATTTTTTTAAAATAGAAAAGAAGTTGAATTTTGATCAACTAAAGCTACGGAGTTTCTAGAATTAAAAAAAAACAATGATTTTCTATAAGGTCTTTTAGCTTTTCAGAAGAGAATCCTGTATTGTTTGAAAGTTAGTAATAAGCATGTGCGGAATTGTACAAATTGAAAGCAACAGTTTTTAGCAGAACATTATTTCATTACCTGCAACAGCATGCTGATGGGTATTCTGAAAATTTTATGTAGATACAATTGAAAAAATGGAAAAAAATTGAAATCTTGATTAACTGAAAGCTGACTAATGAGAAAGACCAAAATTCAGCCTGAAAGGCGACTACTCTTAAGTTTCCTTTCCGGATCAATTTTCTTTATTAATTTTGGTCCTTCGAGCCTAATTTCATTCGTAGATTCTCAATTTTAAACAACTTCCACTCTTAAATTTCTTCTATCTGCTTTTGCTACTGCATCATTTTTTCCCCTCTCGTGCCGAACAACAAACTAGAAATGTGTACTAACAATTTTGACATTTAATTAAATTAATAAAGCGATCAATTAATAAAATATCAAACTACTGAAATAATATTAAATATGACCAGACCCGTTTCGCAACAACTAGTCTATACCCGAAGACACATTTTTCAAAGAACTGGCCTCAATGGCGAAAAAAGGTGCTTAGATGAGGCAGACGACACACTTAAAGGATTCCATTAACGCATCTGATCCCAAATCGACAATCAAATTGAAATTATTTGCGTTGTCACTTCTCTTAAGCAGACAAACTCACATCGAAACAATTGAACCATAAAGGGCGAGTAACAGGTATGATTGAAATCGACCTCGCCTATAGGCGAGAACATCGTGGCAAAGCAGTTTCTATAATCGAATTTGAAGGAATTCGTAGTCTGGATATATTGAGGTCTCAAATCAAATAGGAGATGGCGGAGCTGTCTTGCAGCCGAATTTAATGCCGACTAATTTTGCCAGTTTGTGGTATTTCGGAAGCTCTGAGTTGTACCACTAGAGCCGCCTTCGATGACTTGGACAGAGTTATTGCTTCGGAATTCTTTTAAGCTTATTTCGCTATAAGCTTGCCTTCGCGAGCTCCCGCCTCATATGTATTTATTTTTCTGTTATTTGTCCTGCTATGCGACGACTGTTCCACTCGGTCGAGATTCCTCTGTAACGCTCCCATTTGCAGTTTGCTAAATAAAAACAATGCACACTCAACGATTTCCACAAAGAAACTAGACATTATTGTACAGGAGTGTCGTATGTAACAAAAGATACAGGTTGAAATCAGCACTTTCAGAAAACAAGTTCTGAAAGAGCTGCTCAAGTATTAACTCGAGAGCCCTTTAGAGCTCTTTAACTGTAAAAGGATGTGTCTCTTGATAAGAGTGAGTTATTTTGTTATCTATAGTTTCTCTATTAGTTCTACATCTATACTACAGTTTTTTTTTATTTCTAAGTAAAGTAATATGATATACTCTAGGGATTTATTCATCTGAACTTGAAAATGTGTTTGGAGCTAAATACTTCTTGCTAAATATTTTTAATAATTTAATAGTTAGTAATTCAAAGTGAAAATAAACTTTATTAAGATTTCACACGTATGTGTTAATATATGGCGGCATTCTAATTCAGTACCTGTTACATTTGAGCCCTAAACTGCTCTATTCGTCTTATTGCATGCAGTGTATGGTGGAATGATAACACCACAGTAAGGTTAATTGTGTATTTTTTAAAAGGTTATCTGAACCGAGCCTTCCGACGTTTATACCTTTTCATAAAAAACGGCTGTTTGAATTAATTTTAAAATCGTATGCACGGATCTCTAATGAGTTTATAAACGCAGAAGTGATTCAATAGAAAGTGAATTTTACGGGGATATTAGACTCCATTTACACCTACTTTGATTCAAGTGAGGGAGCAAATTGGCACTTTTAAGTCGGTTTGATTAATGCCAATTTGATGTTGATTATTGTCAAATTTGAAATGGATCTTTTTAATTTGATTTTTATTAGAGACATTTTGATTTTGACCAATTTGAACTTAAAAAGGTCCAGATGCTGAGTTGCTATGTTAATTGTTTGAATTCTCAAATACTTGAGGTGGAAGGAATATGAGATAATGATAAAAACCTGTAAGAGAGCTCATCTTTCTTGTCAAAAATTTGTGAGAGCGTAGCTTGCCCTTCCGAATTTCCAATGAACATGACCTCCTTCGCTCATCGGTTGCCCCTACTGTTGAACCAATTGTAAGTGGTTTGATTGCCTGAATGTCTTCTCCTTTCTCCTCACGACTACCAATCTTTCTAGCAGCACTGCCTCTCTTCTTCTGCCGTATATTATCGACCTCCTGACCTTGGTCAGATGTTGAGACTCTCCTCCCACGTCGCACCACCTGGGACCACCGCGGCCCCGCAGACCATCCTGGTTACATTGTTTCCTTACATACCTCCGAGCTTTATCGTTTCCAGAACCAGCGTTGTGTTGGTCTAATTCACGCCGCTCGTCCAGCACTTCCACAGATATCGGAATTAAATTGCCTGTGGTTCCCATTTGTGCGCATAAATCCTCCCTTGGCTTTGAGTTGAATTCTGGGCGGCTATCTGTATTTTCAGCAGAATCTCTCGAGTCTGGCCGACAATTGGCCTCATATTACCGTTCATGTATGTTGTACAGCCTTTTTATGTCTTTCTGCAAGATATTGAATTTTGCATCAACTATGGACGTCAGTTCTGTCCGACTGACTGCAGGCCGCTCATTAGACTGCTTAACAGAGTTCTGTTCGTGTACTTGTTTCTCCTGTTCCAGTGTTTGAATGGAGGTAAGCATGATACCATGAACAATGACACCATTAAATTTACCTTGAAAATGGGAAAAACATAGAATAGGTTACACAAAACTCTTTTAAATAACCTGAGTTTCCTTAGCCATGTACCATGCTAACCAAAGGTGAAATCCAAGTTCCTGTTTAAACTACAAGTTACAGGGTGTTTCAAAAAGAAGCTGACAAACTTTAGGGGGTTATAAAAGAGGCCAAGTCATCCAACTTTTGCTTATAAACCTCTAGCCGCAAATGCACCATTTTTGAGACTCAGGGTTTTAAAGAAATATTTTTTTTATATAAGTGTCCAGATTATATGTCAGGAACCAATTTACATTGATAGTTGAAATTTTGTACACGTTTTACCATTGCTTGGTTCTACTTTATCAGTCTTAAAAATCGCAACTTTTATGTGCCAGTGGTGTAAATGTTGAAGTTGCCTTTAATTGTTTTGCCTTTATCCTCTACGCCACTGGAAAAAATGCATATTGTGAATGGCAAATATTTTCTACACGAAAAAGGTACTCTTAATCAAAAGCGCCATTGTGCGCCGTTTTTTAATTAACTAGTATTTTATAATGAAAGACGTGGGTAAAGCGGCAAAAATTATTTCTTATAATTTCCCTTTATTATCGCATAGGCATTCCTCTACAATTTAACTGTTAAAATTAGCTTTTTACCTGCATTGCTGGTACTGACGTTTTGATTGAAAACGTTAAAAACAATTTTATGTCAAAAATATCTCTTTGACACCCTGTATCACAATTTGCACATAGAAGTTTCTAAGCAAAAGTTGGATGACTTGACGTCTTCTATAAACCTCCAAAATTTTTCAGCACTTTTCTGAAACACCCTGTATAGTATATTATTATTATAAAATATGAGTGAATTAATTCAGTTGACTAGTTCTGCATAATTCAATTAATGGATATGGCACCATTAGTTGAAGGAAATGTAGGGGAGAAGAGGAACATTGTAGAAGAAGGGAATCTTATTATGTTACCTTGTGTACTGGTAAGTATAATATGCATCACCATAGCCTTACCTATTATTTACTGATACATGCATCAGATTTTGAGATCTTCCAAGGTATCCAAACTGTCCCAATGTACCCCTTGGGTAGGATAGGTTTGAACACTGCAAGGGCAGATGTGGACAACAACAATTTGTTTTGGTCAAAAAGTGTTAGCCATAGTCATTTCGTGGTTAAACGTGATGCGATCTAACGTAAGTCATATAAGAGTGGACTGGATACATAACAACTCGATCGAATTTTACCTACCTGTTACCATTCTCTTTTGCCATAATAGTAGTAGTAGTAGTAATAGTGGTGAACAATGGGGGGGGGGGGGGCGAAGCCTCGTGACTAGGCCTTAGAGGCCCTTTTCACAGTCCCCCGGTCCAGCCATCCCTATTCCACCAGGGCCCTCATTCCCTCCACTAGTTGATCCTCTAATGAAGGAGAGTATCCGTTTCAGAGTCGGAAGCTCCTCTCGATGAAGAAAAGCAGCTGCAAGTGTCCTATGGCGCAGTCGCGACCACCTATGGCACACTCCCAGAAAGTGGTATGACGCCTCTTCCCCTGCCCCACATTGGGTGCAGAGTGAACTGTCAGCCATTCCTAAGAGGTGCAAGTGCCTGTTTAGTCTGCAGTGTCCAGTAAAATACATATAAGGTCTCCCAGACACCGCCGGCTTCTCCCGAGAAGCTGCGAGGCCTTGTATCTATCCGGATTATGGTACATTTGCTTGGATTGTCTACATATTCCTGTGTCCAGTTTATCCTTGTACTCTCCCATGCCCACTCATTGAAAGTATGAGAGACGTACCTTTTGCTTACTCTTAGACATGACTCTGCTCCAGTAAAGCATGCTTGGGAACCCCGCCTGGGCGATTCGTCGGCACGCTCGTTCCCCTCGATGCCCCTATGTCCAGGAACCCACCCCAGAGTTACCTTTTTTGTTTCTGCCCATGACTCTAGAGCATCCCTGCAGTTCTGAGCGAGCTTTGAACTCGTTTCGCTACTGCAGATGGCTCGCAAAGCCTCCTGAATGTTGGAGTAGATGTAGATGTCCTGCTCTTCTCCCTGTCTGACTTGTCTGTTTCTGTGGCCACCTTGAATATTGCAAACACCTCCGCCTGCTTGGCATATTCGGGCTCCTGACGAGTGTGTATTAGCCATTCTTGATCCTGTGTATACCATACCTGATTATTCTCAGAAGGTTGCTGAAGCAGCTCTTCCTTGAATTCGTCCCCTTGTTAGGATGTTTATCCCAAATGGCTGTTTCAGTCTCAGATAATCGCGTGGGCGCCCCTCCTGCGACAGGACAATCGGAATGTCCCGCCGAAGGAGGCTGGCGATCTGCGTGTGACCACAGATTGGAAGCTCCAGCAGATTCGGTAAGGCATTGAGTGCTGCTCCCGGTGTTGTTCTAAATGCAGCTCTTAGGGCTAAGCAGACTGTTTTCTGCAGTCTGGCCAACCTCAGCATATAGCAGGCCTTGTCCACCGCTGGCCACCAGAACACGGCCGCAGTGTAGAGCCAGTGCAGGATGTGTGGCTTTAGACCCCAGTTCCTGCCCACTGCCCTGCGTAGTTGTGTGTAGTCTTCCTTCTTTTGGTAAAGAGCTATAGAGCACAAGCTCTGTCTTTCCAATGTTGACTGATAGTTCCGTCTCGGTACACCATTGTTCTATTATTCTTCATGCCCTTTGCATTCGATCACAAACTCTGTCAACAAACATTCCGGGTATCATGACCAGTGCGTCATCCGCATACGCTTGCGCACTGAACCTCTCGGCTTGTAGCCTCTCCAAGAGACCATCCACTAAGAGACATCATACTCGAGGTGATAAGCTGCTGCCTTGTGGACAGCCACCCTCGACCTCGTCTACCCTCTGGTGATCTCCCAGAGAAGCCGTAACCTTACGGTTGCGGAGTGTCGATCTGACTCACCTTACCAACTGTGTTGGGGTTCCCCGGGCCTTAAGGGCCTCGCAGACGTTGTTTGTTTTGGCTTTGTCGAATGCTACTCAATGTCGCAAAATTGGAGAGCCATGTCGATTGACTTCCTCTTGCTGTAGGCATGTTGATCTGTGCTTATGGAATGTCTTCCTAAAATATACTCTTTGATGTATCTGTTGATAATTTCTTCTGTTCTGTTGTATGTTTTCGTTAGAAAGGATGTCAAATGTATGGGTTTGAATTATTTGGTGACATTTTTGCCACAATAACAAGATTCCTACGTCAGGAATCTTATTATTGTGGCATCTTGATACCTCGGAATCGGAAATGACGGGTAATAAGAGATGAGATCGTCTGCTCTCGTGCTGCGTCGGTGATCTTCCTCGACTAACTCGGGCTCCAACCTTCGGATAATGTTGTAAAGGGCCCATTTGCTCCAGTGTAGGTTTTAAACAGATGTTGACAGAGTTATATTTCCACTGGTGTTGTAAGCAGAGCGATTCGATGGAAAATCCCTATTAGGCCTTCGGCTAAAATCCACAAAAACCAGAAAACCAATAAGTTGTTTAACGGTGAATTTATTTACAAAAAGTAATACATTATAACGATAATTAAAAGAAACCCTATACCCAGTGAACAATAAACTACTAGTTACCTGGGAACAGGAAATGACGTGTAATGAGAGATGAGATCGTCTGCTCTCGTGCTGTGTCGGTGATCTTCCTCGACCAACTCGGGCGCCATCCTTCGGATTACTGTAGTGAAAGACCCATTTGCTCCAGTGTAGCTTTTAAACAGACTGAGACAGTTCTAGTTCCACTGATGGTGTAAACAGAGCAATTCGTTGGAAAATGCCCATTAGGCTTTTGACAGTTTAGACAGTTGACATTCAATCTTTCATCCAGAAACCACAAAAACCAACAAGTTGTTTAACGTTGATTGTATTTACAAAAACTAATACATTATAAGGATAATTACAAGAAAGCCTATACCCAGTGAACATAAACTACTAGATACCTGGGAACAGGAAATGACGTGTAATGAGAGATGAGATCGTCTGCTCTCGTGCTGTGTCGGTGATCTTCCTCGACCAACTCGGGCGCCATCCTTCGGATTACTGTGGTGAAAGACCCATTTGCTCCAGTGTAGCTTTTAAACAGACTGAGACAGTTCTGGTTCCACTGATGGTGCAAACAGAGCAATTCGTTGGAAAATGCCCATTAGGCTTGTGACAGTTTAGACAGTTGACATTCAATCTTTCACCCAGAAACAACAAAACCAACAAGTTGTTTAACGGTGATTGTATTTACAAAAACTAATACGTTATAACGACAATTACAAGAAACCCTATATCCAGTGAACAATAAACTACTAGATACCTGGGAACAGGAAATGACGTGTAATGAGAGATGAGATGGTCTGCTCTCGTGCTGTGTCGGTGATCTTCCTCGACCAACTCGGGCGCCATCCTTCGGATTACTGTGGTGAAAGACCCATTTGCTCCAGTGTAGCTTTTAAACAGACTGAGACAGTTCTAGTTCCACTGATGGTGTAAACAGAGCAATTCGTTGGAAAATGCCCATTAGGCTTGTGACAGTTTAGACAGTTGACATTCAATCTTTCACCCAGAAACAACAAAACCAACAAGTTGTTTAACGGTGATTGTATTTACAAAAACTAATACGTTATAACGACAACTACAAGAAACCCTATACCCAGTGAACAATAAAGTACTAGATACCTGGGAACAGGAAATGACGTGTAATGAGAGATGAGATCGTCTGCTCTCGTGCTGTGTCGGTGATCTTCCTCGACCAACTCGGGCGCCATCCTTCGGATTACTGTGGTGGAAGACCCATTTGCTCCAGTGTAGCTTTAAACAGACTGAGACAGTTCTGGTTCCACTGATGGTGCAAACAGAGCAATTCGTCGGAAAATGCCCATTAGGCTTGTGACAGTTTAGACAGTTGACATTCAATCTTTCACCCAGAAACAACAAAACCAACAAGTTGTTTAACGGTGATTGTATTTACAAAAACTAATACGTTATAACGATACTTACAAGAAACCCTATACCCAGTGAACAATAAACTACTAGATACCTGGGAACAGGAAATGACGTGTAATGAGAGATGAGATCGTCTGCTCTCATGCTGTGTCGGTGATCTTCCTCGACCAACTCGAGGGCCATCCTTCGGATTACTGTGGTGAAGGACCCATTTGCTCCAGTGTAGCTTTTAAACAGACTGAGACAGTTCTAGTTCCACTGATGGTGTAAACAGAGCAATTCGTTGGAAAATGCCCATTAGGCTTTTGACAGTTTAGACAGTTGACATTCAATCTTTCACCCAGAAACAACAAAACCAACAAGTTGTTTAACGGTGATTGTATTTACAAAAACTAATACGTTATAACGATAATTACAAGAAACCCTATACCCAGTGAACAATAAACTACTAGATACCTGGGAACCGGAAATGACGTCTAATGAGAGATGAGATCGTCTGCTCTCGTGCTGTGTCGGTGATCTTCCTCGACCAACTCGGGCGCCATCCTTGGGATTACTGTGGTGAAAGACCCATTTGCTCCAGTGTAGCTTTTAAACAGAATGAGACAGTTCTAGTTCCACTGATGGTGTAAACAGAGCAATTCGTTGGACAATGCCCATTAGGCTTTTGACAGTTTAGACAGTTGACATTCAATCTTTCACCCAGAAACAACAAAACCAACAAGTTGTTTAACGGTGATTGTATTTACAAAAACTAATACGTTACAACGATAATTACAAGAAACTCTATACCCAGTGAACAATAAACTACTAGATACCTGGGAACCGGAAATGACGTCTAATGAGAGATGAGATCGTCTGCTCTCGTGCTGTGTCGGTGATCTTCCTCGACCAACTCGGGCGCCATCCTTGGGATTACTGTGGTGAAAGATCCATTTGCTCCAGTGTAGCTTTTAAACAGACTGAGACAGTTCTAGTTCCACTGATGGTGTAAACAGAGCAATTCGTTGGAAAATGCCCATTAGGCTTTTGACAATTTAGACAGTTGCCATTCAATGTTTTACCCAGAAACAACAAAACCAACAAGTTGTTTAACGGTGATTGTATTTACAAAAACTAATACGTTACAACGATAATTACAAGAAACCCTATACCCAGTGAACAATAAACTACTAGATAAATGGGAACCGGAAATGACGTCTAATGAGAGATGAGATCGTCTGCTCTCGTGCTGTGTCGGTGATCTTCCTCGACCAACTCGGGCGCCATCCTTCGGATTACTGTGGTGGAAGACCCATTTGCTCCAGTGTAGCTTTTAAACAGACTGAGACAGTTCTAGTTCCACTGATGGTGCAAACAGAGCAATTCGTTGGAAAATGCCCATTAGGCTCGTGACAGTTTAGACAGTTGACATTCAATCTTTCACCCAGAAACAACAAAACCTACAAGTTGTTTAACGGTGATTGTATTTACAAAAACTAATACGTTATAAGGATAATTACAAGAAACCCTATACCCAATGAACAATAAACTACTAGATACCTGGGAACAGGAAATGACGTGTAATGAGAGATGAGATCGTCTGCTCTCATGCTGTGTCGGTGATCTTCCTCGACCAACTCGAGGGCCATCCTTCGGATTACTGTGGTGAAGGACCCATTTGCTCCAGTGTAGCTTTTAAACAGACTGAGACAGTTCTAGTTCCACTGATGATGTAAACAGAGCAATTCGTTGGAAACTGCCCATTAGGCTTTTGACAGTTTAGACAGTTGACCTTCAATCTTTCACCCAGAAACAACAAAACCAACAAGTTGTTTAACGGTGATTGTATTTACAAAAACTAATACGTTATAAGGATAATTACAAGAAACCCTATACCCAATGAACAATAAACTACTAGATACCTGGGAACAGGAAATGACGTGTAATGAGAGATGAGATCATCGGCTCTCATGCTGTGTCGGTGATCTCCCTCGACCAACTCGGGCGCCATCCTTCGGATTACTGTGGTGAAGGACCCATTTGCTCCAGTGTAGCTTTTAAACAGACTGAGACAGTTCTAGTTCCACTGATGGTGTAAAAATGCCTATTAGGCTTTTGACAGTTTAGACAGTTGACATTCAATCTTTCACCCAGAAATCACAAAAACCAACAAGTTGTTTAACAGTGATTGTATTTACAAAAACTGATACATTATAAGGATAATTACAAGAAACCCTGTAACCAAATCACCAGTGCTACAATATCCTCCAAAAAGACATCATTAAACGTCGACATTTTTGCTAACTTAGCGGATTTGTGTTATTTGACCTGACTTGGCCTAACCTGAGGACACTACATCATAACAACATAAGTCATATAAACAGTAATAAAGATAAAAAAGACATTATTAGACACAAAACTTTCATTTAGCTGACATTATAGACACCGAAGTCAACTTAAAACCATTTTGGTGGACTAGACCTCGCAGGTGTTTCAGCCAATATTGGCTTAAGTAGTTTTAGTTCCGCTTGTTCCAACTCTATTGGGTCTTATCAGTGACTTGGAGAAAAGTAAATACATTTCCTTCTTTTCTGAGAAAATTTGGAGAGGGAGATACTTTTGGGTTATCTTCGTGCAATACTTTACGAGCAAAAAGTCATGTATTTTGATATTTGGAATCCCAGATTCAAGATCTACGATAGCTTCTACATCTTGCATGAATTCTTGGTCTCACTTTTCACGGTTCATTTCACTTAAACAGCCAGATCCATAATCAGCGTTACTAACTTTACCCCGGAATCATCTAAATCGCTCGCTTGTTGCTCTGCATTATCAAAGAGTTTATGCCTCACTTGCTTATTCTTTCTTGTTTGGCTATTTTTCCTTCTCCTCCTCCTCAGTCCTTTGCCCTCGAGAGAGTTTGGTGACATCATGTACCAATTCTCTTGATTTTCTCTTTCCAGGCAGTTCTATTCTGGGCCAGGTGTACTGCATCCGGCAGACTATGGTCCACCATGTGTTTGACTAGGTCCACTAATCGCTTTGGTGATCGCCTACGTGGTCATCTCCCTTCAACTCTTCCTTCCAAGATTAGTCTTTCCATTGAGTCTGTTTGTCTAGAGATATGTCCAAAATACCTCAAAATTGATTGACTAACTTTTTTGGCTAATTAGGTTTTAATATGTAGTTCTTCTAGTATGGACACATTAGTTCTGTGGGCCGTCCAGGGTATTCGCAGGATTCGTTGGTAAACCCACACTTCGAAAGCGTTTATTCTCTTTTTGTCCGACTCTTTCAACGTCCATGTCTCAGCTGCGTGCGTTGGGATGGCAAATTTGATCGAGCGTGCTACTGGCAGCTTAGTGTTTCGAGTAACTGCAGTTGATTTTTCCTTCTTTTGATTTTCATTTCGCAACCTCCCGAATTTATGATAATGGAGCCAAGGTAATTAAATGTGTTAACCACCTCCAAAACCAGCTATTCCTCGAATATGAGGTTGGTTGTTGTTCTGTCGATCTACAATCGTAATTTTTGTTTTCTGCCTATTGAGTAGGAATCCGTAACTTCGATTAACGCTGCTCAACCTGTCCATCATGGCCACCATTTCCTCCTTTTTAGCTGCGATGATCAAGGTATCGTCAGCATATTTTAAATTGTTTATTTTTCTTCCTCCAACCGATACTCCACCATCCCAGTCTTCTAGCACTTTACGCATGATGTATTCGCCATATATGTTAAATAGCATTGGTGATAAAATGCATCCTTGTCTTACGCCCGCTTTAGTTGAGAAACTGTCAGAGTATGTGTTGTTCACCCCCCGTTTCTTTCGTATAGTTGTTTTATTACATGGACAATCCATATTTATTACAGTCCATAGCGACTCCTAAGCAATAATATTAGAAGGCTTTGTATACCTAACAAAGCATAGGTACATCCTACGTTTAATTAGCTTGCTTTTTCCATTAGTTGACGGACATTTAAAATTTGTTCTTTAGTGCCATTTCCCGGTACAAATCCTGTTTGTTCATCAGATATTTGTGGTAGAAGGAATGGTTATAACGCTCATTGAGAATGGTTAGGAATATTCTACTGACATGCGGAAATAATGCTATTGTTCTATAGTTTTCACACTCAAATGGCGACCCCTTCTTGTAAATTGGGACAAAGATGGACTGGCACCACTCTTTCGGCCATTTGACGGTCTGCCAAATTTATTAGCAGAGTGCGTGCATGATGTTGATGCCAATCTCACCCATTGCCTTTATACTTCAGCTGTTATAGCATCCACTCCAATATTCTTAAGTTTTTTAACAGCTCTCTCTACTTCAGTTCTAAGTTTGTCCGGTTCTTCCTGGAAGCCTTCTAAAACGGCAGGTTTTGTTTCATTATTAGTGTTACCACTAAACAACCGACAGCAGTAGCGTCTCCATACCTCACCAATCTCCATAGTGTTTGTTGCAGTATTACCGAATTTATCCTGAATTATTTTAGTTCTTAAAGTGAATTCGCGTGAGAGCTATCTGACCTTACTAAACAATTCCTTCTTCTAGTCTACCTTTTTTTTGGCGTCTCTGTTAGAATTTGCGATTTTCCAGTCTTCATTTTATATTTGTTTTTATTTCCTCGGCTTTAGGGTAGGGCCGTATTATGTCTGAAGATATGACAGCCGACCGAATGGCCAGGGCAGATGTTTATAGTGCGTCTGTTGCTTCTGGAGCCTTTGAATCTATAACAGACGCAGATGTAAAGTCATCTTCCTTACAAACTCTTCTATTATAAATATAAAAGGGATAATGTACAAAGCGTTCTATAAAGTTTTTCCAAACGCTATTATTTGAATGACCCCTATATAATTTTTGAACTGTGTCAATGTTAATGGTTATGTTAGAAAAACCGTAAAGGAAAGATTCCGCCAAAAAACGCGACAGTTATCCATAAACTGATTTGCCAAAAATGTGATTGACAAGATTTTAACCAGTAAATTGAAAGCATGTGAAGGTGAATGTTCTATTGACGCACGAAAAAATAAAATGTGAATTAAGTATAACTAATGCTTACAAATATCAAGCGTCCTATATAGCGCTTATTTTAACAAGTTTTTGGACAAATTTTCTCCTGAGAACTCTTAAAACAAAGCTGCTCTTAATATACAGGGTGGACCAGGTTTTTGGTGCCAAACTTTAAGGGGGTATTCTACGTCCAAAAATAACCCTAGTTTGCTATATAAACCATAATCGAAAAATACTCCGTTACGGAAATACAAGGTGTTAAAGTTTTTTTTGAAAAAAACAAAAAATTTATTTTTTTCTGAAACTGCCAGAGATGTTTTAATGAAATTTTACTGGTGTAAATAGCCATGAAGACACAAGTTTTGCAATATAAATGGTCTTTTCAGCGTTACCGATGGCGGGCACTGCGGCTCGTGACTGGCTATTTTTCAACAAAAAAGCGGTACGCTACTGGTTTTTCTGATGATAAAAATTATTTCTGAGGTCCTTGTTCAATTTGAAAGAAAAAAGTTCCCTTGGCTTTTTTTCGTAGGGCACACCGTTTAATAATAATAAAATATTTTAAAATGTTTGTGTTTAAATGGATTACCTAGCTATTTGTTAATTGCATACCACCTTGATGATGATGGCGTCAGTTTTCATGACAATATTTGACAAATTTAACATAACTAATTTCTGTAAAGTTCATTAGTGTCAAAATGCCGCTTAGATTTTCAAATAGAGAAATAGCGGATATCCATTTTGTGTATGGATTTGCTAACGGAAACTCAAGGGCGGCCGCCAGAGAATACAGAAGGAGATATCCGCAAAGAAGACATCCTAGTCGTAAAATGTTCGCAAAGGGTCCATCAGCAATTAATGGAGAAAGGTTTAAGGAATTTGCATGAGGATCGAGATGCAAACCAAAACCAACAACAAAGAAGAATTTCTCGACAGATATTAAATGAGTTTGACAGAAATCCAACAACGAGTTCCCGTATTGCTTCTCGTATTCTTCGCACCTCAAAATCCAATATACTTCGTACTCTTAGACGAGATCACCAGCGTCCATTTCACCTGCAACCTGTTCTAGGGCTACATCCAGGAGACCAAGAAAAAAGAATTACTAATTGTAGGTGGATCCTTCACTCAGTTGTCAGAAATTGGCTGGACAATCATTTTCCGGATAGTTGGATTGGTAGAGGGGATCCAGTTATATGGCCACCACGGTCTCCGGATCTTACCGTGTTAGACTTTTTTGTGTACGAAAGAAGAACTTATGAATCGCATAATATATAGTTGCAATCAAATATTACCACATCTAGTACCTTGAAATCGGTCTATTATACGTCGATGCCAGTTGTGCATTGAAAATAATTGTTCCCATTTTGAACAATTTTTATAACTGTTATGTTTGCAATTATTGTTTTAGTTACTTTTGGTTTTTAATTCTGCAAATAAATATTGTTACAGCAACAGTTAAAAAAAATAAGCTTGGCTGTTTTAGGTTGCCATGAAAACCTACGCCAACAAGGCGTTGCAAATATTGATTATCTGGCGGTACGCAAGTAACAAAATTAATAATCTATTAAAAGGCAAACACTGAAAGGCTTTTAAGTCATTTAATATTTATTTACAGGAGCGCCCTACGAAAAAAAGCCAAGGGAACTTTTTTCTTTCAAATTGAACAAGGACCTCAAAAATTATTTTTATTTTCAGAAAAACCAGTAGCGTACCACATTTTTGTTGAAAAATAGTCAGTGCGAGCCGCAGTGCACGCCACCGCTGAAAAGACCATTTATATTGCAAAACTTAAGTCTTTCATCGCTATTGACACCCGTAAAATTTCATTATCAAAATATCTCTGGCAGTTTCAAAAAAAGATCCATTTTTTAATTTAAAAAAAAAAGTTTAACACCCTGTATTTCCGTAACGGAGTATTTTTCGACTATGGTTTATATAGCAAACTAGGGTTATTTTTGGACGTAGAATACCCCCTTAAAGTTTGGTACCAAAAACCTGGTCCACCCTGTATACTATCGATGGTTTCGGTATCGATGATTTCTGTCGGTAGAAATGCTTCATTTTCTATCGGTCTAGCACTCAGGAGCTATTGTCAAAGGCGGGAAAAGCATAATAATAAGGTGATGACGCAAAAATCTTAATATTACATAAAAATGTATTACGAGGTATTAATTCTAGGCCATCGTTATGTTGCACAGAGTGAGCAAAACTAGATGTCAAAGCTCTAGTATAAGAAAATTTGTTGTCCTAAGAATTACTTCTGCCAAGTATTTGACCAGACAAACGTCTCAGCAGATCTAGTACATGGATTTATTATTATCGCTTGCAACTATTATTTTTTGTAAGTTCCATTGCCTACTTTTCCGAAAAATATAATGAAAATCTTTATATATGCGCACAAAACGCTTTTTATAAACCCAGTACATATATTAGCCAGTGTAACAGATTTTTGATCCGCTTTTTTTGCCAGTTCTCCAATCTCCATCCCTTATTCCGGGATGGTTTCATAAGCAATCATTAAAAACTTGCCTCAAATAGGTTTTAAATGGGCCATATAGCACAAAGTCAACAAGTGCCATTCCAATAATGTGCAATCAACGTCCTTTTATTTTCCCTAATGTAAAATTGTTTCAAGACTTATTCTGAGGGTTGTCCTAAACAATCAATATGGGTTCTACTATATGTTGGGATGTGATTAACATCCCAGAATAATATGGTTATCATACATCTTGACCAAAACCTATTGGCTAGACAAAGACTTCCTGTGGACGCACCTTTCATAAAGACATCCCAAGTAGCACTGTATGACCAAATAACATTAATGGACATAAAGTAGTAAATTAGTCATAAATTTATTAGTCATAAAGTAGTAAATATAGCCGGGATTTGGTTGTCATTTGGCCATTTATGTAAGATAAATTTTGGCTAACAAAAATTAGCCATAACAGCGCATCTATGGATAAAATTTGATCATAGAGTAGCATTTTTCGTGATGACAATATCTTAGCCAAAATTTTGGTAAACATTACATTTTCTTGCCTGGCTAAAACTTCCGAATATTTACTAGATAAAATATCTATTTAATTGCAGTAAATTTGTGGCTTTTCTGACCAGAAGTATAGCCAAAATGACTACAAAATTAGCAAATACTAGCTAATTTATAAGGCCACAGAATATTGACATAAGATAGCCATAAAGTAGCCAATTTAACTCTTTTTTTTAACTTCGTTGAGTGCCATTATGGGGCGTAAAATAAACGACCGCCGAAATTGCTATTTTGTCGCCACTATTTGGTTTTTATGGCGGAACGGCTGCATTAGCATCTTCACGATCATCATTGTAGCCTCGATGAATATCTGCAACAACCCAGCGGCCATGATTTTTAGACTGTTAAATTTTCTAATTTAGCAGCTATTTGTAAAGTAATAAAATATACATATGCAACTATTGAATATTACATACTTTTATCGTTAATTTAAAGCATTTTGATACATTGAGTCGTCCAAGGGAGTGTTTTCGGGTAAGTATTAACAAAATCAAAAAAAAATAGTTCATGGTCAATTATTTTTTTATTATTAGTGTAAAATATAGGTTGCAAAATAATGAAAATTACCTTGGCGCTTTAATAGTATATTATACAACAAGCATTTAATGAGAGTCGTTATTCTCGAGGGTAACGTTTGAGCCCACGAGCGAAGCGAGTGGCACAAGTTGCCCGAGAGAATAACGCTCATTAAATGCGCGTTGAATACTATACTTTATCCACGACCAAGATTCTGGGTTTTCTCAAATATGACAGGTTATAGATGCCTAGATAATTTACAATTTTAAAACCACGACTGGTTTCGCTATTCAATGGCGCGACGTTTGATGCGTCTTGTCGATAGATGACGGTCTAGTCACCCGCGCATGTCACCGCATGTTCATTTCAATGCTACGAGGGTGGACGGTAAATTACTTCATTTTATGAGAAAAAGAGACACTGTAACCTACATTTGCCTCAATACATCCTAATAGAAGGATAATTATTTGAATGAACCAGTGGTAACTACCGATTTCATGTTTAGGGCAGTTTACTTTTTGAGTAGTCAGTTGCCTACGACATGTTTCGTTTCCATGACAACTCCTTATTCACTTGTGAATAATGTTCATTATTCACAAGTGAATAATGATTATCGTTAGTCTTGAGAATGTACAAGAATAATGTGATTATTATAGTATGGTCGTGTATAAAATGTATTAAGTATCTCCTCTAAATTCACAGTAAATTTGCCTTGGCACTAAGATTTTAGTCCATTATTTGGAGCAATTCGATGTAATCTGCAACCAAGATGATATACTATTCAAGATGATATACTTATCCTCAAAAGATAATCAGTTCTGTCATGTCGTCATTTTGAATCTCCATGCCCAGTTGGTTTGATAAAAGGAACACAAGGCAAACCTAGAAATTTGCTCTAAATATCAAAATGTAGCAACATTTTCAGTCATAAAAGTTATTTTGAACACCCAAATTTTAGCGATTATATCTATAAAGCCGAGTGGTGACGAAATAAAAGTTTCCCATTTTCGCCAAGGTGCCGTAATAATTTCGTAATAGATTGGCTTTTATGGCAGCTTTTTTAAAGAAATGATCACCGATTTTAGCAAGGATTACGAAAAAATCGGCAAATTATGGCTTAGAATGCTACTTGGGAAGTCAGAATTTGAGATTAATAGAAATACTTTCTCTTAATTCTACCTACAAATTACAAATTTGGACTAGTATCTACCTATCATATTATGCAGTACTTCTGTAGGGCAAAGAATTGTGTTGTATAAATTAATACCAACCTCCTCTTCATCCACGCTCAATTTATTTTTAATTTTCTTTCTCTAAACCATACGCTTGAAAGCTTTCAGCCTCCTGATTCTCTCACCATTCAACCCCAGGTTTTATCGCGGTAAAGTGTGGGTTATCTGGTTCCTTCCCCTAAAAATTTCTGGGCTCACTTAGCGAGGTCTAAGTGTATTATCCAATCATCGTCAAAAGGCCTGCGGTATTCAACGTTATAGCCGATATTATCCATCGAGCGACGTATGGTGCTTTTAGGCCACGATCGCCGACCGTTTTTTCTCCGTTCTTGTCATCTGCTAAAGCCAGTCCTTATTTTATCTACTTTTATAAATATGACTCCTGAAAGCGTCCCTTTGATCCCGCTTCCCTCGGCCGCCGGTATCTTTTACAATATTCCCAACTACTAAAAGGCACTTTCCCACTTGTTTCATTCACGTCAAAGAAGCCTGAAATAAATGCAACACTTTTGACCTCTTTTTATGTTGAAGTTTTCCTGTATCCTCTGCAGCAATTTTCTTTTCTAAGAAATACGATTCTCACACATTTTTAAATCCTAATGGATTGGTATGTGTTACAGTGTGTCCAAGATAAAGATCAACTGCACGGGGATCTTCAAAACGGTAAGAGGTACGAAATCAGAAGAAAGTGCACAATGAAGGAATCTCATACAAAGGGCTTGGAAAATAAGGTTGCTTGTTTTCATTTTTAATGTAACTTAAAGCGATTTTGTGGATTTCAGCTTTTATTCATTTTTTGAGTTATTTCATATAATATCACAAAAGCACTGTCTTGCACCTTTATAAGTTAACTAATTTTTGTTTCAACGTTTCCTCACCAAGAGACCTTCGTCAACTTTACTTTTTAATATGGACCTAAAAATGTGCATATATTCCATTTTATAACTAATTCATCGATGTGTTGACCAAACAAGAAACCATGCAATTTTTGAAGTATCTAAAAACATAAAACAAGTAACTGATTTTTACAAATACTATAAATGAAGTTTTTCCGTTTCATTTACCAAATTCGTAACTCTTACCGTTTAAGAGATCCCCGCGCAATGCAACTTTTTCTTGGACACACTCTTTATTAAGCACTCTAATCACTACTGCAACGTTTTATGTCACAAATCCCCATATAATTGTTACAAAATGTTAGTTACTACTTAGTAACCTTTTCTCACTGTAACAATACAAGGTGATTCAAAATTCAGTAAACAGATTTTAAGGGCATATTTGTGGGGTCAAAATAAGACTTTTTTTCCTATAAACATGGTCCTAAAATGAATCCCCCCACCCCTCCCCCACAAACCTGCCCTTAAAGTTTTTGATTGAATTTTGAATCATCCTGTATAATGATGTCTAATCGTTTTGGTTCGAAATTGTAATGAAATCAGTATAACCTTGGCGACAATATTGGTATATTATACAACAAGTATTTAATCACAGTCGTTATTCCCGAGGGTAACGTTTGATCCCACGAGCGAAGCGAGTGGCACAAGTTGCCAGAGAGAAGAACGCTTATTAAATGCGAGTTGAATCCTATACTTTATCCACAACCGAGATTCCGAGTTTTCTCAAATATAGTAGGTTATAGATGCCACAAAGATAATTCAAAATTCAAAAGTCACGACTGGTTTCGGTAACCGACGGCGCGACGTTTGATGCGTCAGATAGATGACGGCCTAGTCGCCCGTGCATGTTGATTTCAATGCTACGAACGTGGGCGATAAATTACTTCATTTTATAGCCAATTTTAAGTATTTTTTAGCGAAAAGTACATTTTTTTGTGAAAAAGACACACACGCTGTAGCCTACATTTGTCTCAATACATCCTAATGGAAGGATAATTGTTTGAATGAACCAGTGGTAACTACCGATTTCACGTTTAGGGCAGTTTAGTTTTTGAGTTTCCAGTTGCTACGACGTGTTTCGTTACCATGACAACTCATTATTCACTTGTGAATAATATTCATTATTCACAAGTAAATAAAGATTGGCATTAATCTTGAGAATGTACAAGAATAATGTGGTTATTATAGTATGCGAATAAAGTGGATAATAGTATATTATTAAACGAGCTTTTTATGATAGCCATTATTCCCTTAGGGGGACGTTTGCGTCACGAGCCGTAGGCGAGGGGCGCAAGTCTCCCGTGGGAATAATGGCCATAAAAAGCGAGTATAATTCTATACTTTGTCCACGGCCATTGTCTAATAATAATTACAAATTATAAAATCTATAGGTAGTGTAAATAAAATTATTGAAATGTCAAAGTGACACTCGCGTTTAACGGCAAAACCGGTGCCACCAGTGCACTTTTTATGCTGCGGCGTTTGATATTGCGTTGTTGCCTACTCCTACTGGTTGCCAAGGCAACATATATAACTTAAATGGCGAGCGGGAATAATATCATTATTCCCGCTGTTTCAACTCATATATCCCTCTGACGTTATATGAGCCGTATTTAACTTTTGTCAACAAGCTGAATATCAGTATATTATGAAGTGGTCGTGGACAAAGACATTTATTACATTCTTTCAAAGTTGACAATGACGAACAACGTTTGACTGTATATTTTATAATACACTTTATGGTAAAAAGAATTTGAGTAACATTTTTCACTTTGTTAGTCTCTTCCTCAAAACAAATTATAGTCATATTTTCTTTAGCATTTTTTGTTCCGACACCTTCAATCTAAGAAATTTTATTTGATTTTTATCTAAATCTGCAAAATTTTACACATTTTTTTATATATAAAAAGCCCCGCCCCCATGAGACATTTAACCGTTTAACCAATTACTTTTGCAGTTCGAAGCAAATTTAATACAACTGATCAATCTGTTACAATATCACATTCCAAAAAAGCTTCCAAAAGTGACGAAAGACCCCTCCAAATGTGACGTCTATGGTAGCAACTGAAATATCACTTTTACATCATAAGATCGCTCATGTAAAAATTATACAACACTTAACATAAGTTTGGGTTTTCTAGATAAAAAAAACAATATAAGAAATTATTAAAAAACCAATCTAGTCAAAGGGCCATGTTCAAAGCCCTCTTAGGAGACATTTTTGGATAAGACGTACCTCAATTCGGCATGAAAACATCTCTGGAATATGCAGTCTTCGTTAGTCGCTTTAGTTTCCGAACAACCTGTATATTATTAGCAAATATATACAGTGTGTTCCCGGATAGGTAAAACGACTCCTGTAAAAAGCAAAAATATGGAAATTTAAAATATTATTTTTTTGGCTTGCTTCTGCTTGATTAAAGATTTCTGGCATAATTTAAGTTTTGAAAAGTCATGAAAGCCCTAGAAGTGGCCAAAAAACTTTTTTTCGGTATAGTATGGGTCCCTTTTTATGAAGAGTAGCCAGAAATTTGTCAAGAAATGTTGCAAAACAAAGAATCAAAACGTACGCCAGCATACCAAATTTTAGAAAACTCGAATAAAGTTCTACTACAATTTTTTTAGTTTTTTTTTAGCTTTTGAGTAACAGGTATGTCAAAAACCAATTCGTAAAAGTTGCTTAAAGTAAAAAATAAGAACTAAATCGTAAATCTGGTAATCCTCAGGCAAGCTTAATCACTAACATAATGATATTTAAGTTTTTTCTAATAAAAGTTAAAAAGCAATAGTCGGCAGATGAGTTTAACTTAGCTGATGCTGAAAGCAACTCTACTTAATCATTTTTTGTTACATGTCTCATAGGCTTTACTCTATAGAAAATTATGTTTTCTGACAATTTCTAAAGCCTTTTTGAATTCTTAGGTGATTAAGTAAAGGAGCGACGTCATCTAGAGCAAAAGGAAGAACAGAAACGGTTCAAAGAAGAATAAGTGAACCATCTCGCGGCTAGGGAGCAACAATTGGAATACAAAGAATAATGCAATGCGTTAACGAAGGACTCAAAGCTGTCAACCAGAAGGTTCTCGAGCTAGAAAGGAAATTCCGGGAACAACTTGAGGACAACAACGTGTCTACAAAGAGTTTTAGCACAGCCAACGCTAAAATTAAGCCTCCCGATTATGACGGTACTACGGCTTGGGAAATTTATAAAACCCAATTTGAGGCAGCTGCAAAAGCTAACGGCTCATTAGTTTTCGGTTCATCATTAGCATCACGGTTTTATAAGGATTCAATTCCGTCATAGACCGAAGCAAGGCGGACAAACTAGCCAAGCAGAGAAAGCTGCCTCTGGCAAACCACCCTCCGCTGACGGACAAGCAGAGCAACTGGATAAGCCTGGCTGCTCTGGTATATCCTCAGCAAAAAAATCTGACAAACCATCCACCGCTGTCTCACAAGTAGAACGGTTAGACCAGCCTGGTTGCTCTGGAATGTCCAGAAATAAAAAAGCCAGTCAAGCATCCAAGGCTGATCCAGCAGCCTTGGGTAAGGGCGACAAACCCACAACTCCTGGTCAGACCCAATATAAGGGGAAAGGCAAATCCATTCCCAAACGGCCAAAACCAGGCAAAAATCGGGACAAGGAGGAGAGGAAGGATCCCAAGCCTGATCCTTAGAAGGAAGCGTAGGAATGACAGGTAAGACCACATTTTCAAGCACACAAATCCCCTGAGAGGATGGATTGTTCCAGGCACTTTTACAACAGGGCCTGGAACAACTCGCTCGCACCCTCACTAATAAAGCTCTTTAGAGCGAGCTTTGCATGGAACTTTATTCCAAACTGTTGGTCCAGGGTGAGGGTCGTATATATACCAAATATGGGATGTAGGGGAGAAGATCCTAAATCGCCCAGGCCAATTAGTCTAACCTCGCTCCTGCTGAAAAGCTTGGAAAAGCTGCTGGACCTGTACTTGAGAGAAGGAGCGCTATCAACGTACCCCCTCGGTACGCAATAGTATGCATACCAGGCTAACAAATCAACAGAACTATCACTCCACAACTTTGTGGAAAAAATCCAAGATACCCTGGGTACAAAGAGTATCGCAGTTAGTATCTTCATTGACATCGTAGGGGCCCTTAGTAACGCACTTAGAGACTCCCTTCTCAGCGCCTGCAAGGCAAGAAGGGTAGAATCAACAATAACCAACTGGATCCGCAATATGCTTGAATCCAGACTGGTCACTACATCATTAAACGATCACACTGTCAGAATCACAACAGCGGGAGGTTGCCCACAGGGCGAAGTTCTTTCACCACTCCTGTGGTTCCTACTAGTGGACGACCTTCTGGCTACTCTGGAACTATGGGAAGTCGAGGTCCAAGCCTACGCGGACGACAGCGTTATCCTCATAAAAAACCACCCAGACCAACAAATCTCCAGCACGTTGCAAGAGGTGTGGATGTGGTGCTCAAAAGAAAACCTAGCAATAAATCCTAGGAAAACTGGGATTGTGCCATTTACCCGAAGGAAGAGGCTGGACTTTCTGAAACCGCCATCTTTGTTCGCGACGACAATCCCGTTTACCAATGAAGTGAAATATCTAGGAGTTATCCTGGACAAATCACTCACATGGACCCCACATGTGACACGAACCATGGGGAGGGCATCGCTCTCCCTATGGACGTGTAAGAAGCTGTGCAGTAAATCATGAGGGATGAGACCCCCAACAAATTATGTGGCTACACGTGACGGCGATAAGACCGATAATCATGTATGGCGCCATAGTTTGGTATCGGAAGTGCAGACAGAGCTCCATTAGCCATTAAGCTTTGTGTCCGACACCTATTAGAGGAAGGAGAACATAATAGATCAATAAAGATCGGCTCGGAGAGTCTAGCAGCACTTTTAGCCCTAAAGTCATTGCGTTGCAGCTCCAATAGAGTTTGGAGCTGCAGCAGGACTTTGAACATCCTATCGCAGGAGAACAACGTCAAACTGGTTTTCTTAAAATAATTATATAATAAAAAATAATAAAAAATTATCCAAGTTCCAAAAAAATGAAATTTTAAATTGCATCTTTTTTTACCTTTTACAAGAGTCATTTCACCTGTCCGGGGCCATATAGACAGTATAATTTTTTTTATTTTATCAAATAGAGTGTAAGCTGGCGGCTGTACACACGTGCCAGATATAAGAAAGGCCTCTGTGGAAATTTCGAAAACTAATAGGTAGGAATTCGGTCAGCTCAGTAAAATGGCAATTTAAAAGTACCGGAATTCTGAAGTTTTTCCAAGATACGTCCCAGGCGGAAAGGTGACGTCATCTTGACGTAATGTTTTGGTAATCATTGGTCACCAAAGACGTCATGGAATGACGCGAAACAACGTCACAAAGACGGGCTAAGTCACAGGCCGATGACGTCATTTTGCAACATCAAACGTCGTTACTTTGTGACGTTCTTTGCGACGTGAGAATGACGTTATTTTACGTGATTTCCTACGAACGGTTTCTTTTCTGAATATACAGGGTGATTCAAGTAAAGTGTTCTATTAAAAGTTCCGGGAAAGTAATAAAGATACGTTTTTTAAAAAAATTTTGGGGCTATAGCAGACAATGAGTATATTTTAGAATTTTTTTTATAGATCCAGCGTTGCCAGATCTATCAAAAATTAATTGCAACTTTGGATTTTCAAATAGAACACCTTGTATCATTCTACTTTTTCGGATTTTACGCAAAATTCTAAACAAGCTTTGTTGATAGTTACCTAGTCCGGGTAAGACACAAAAAACGGTGAGAGATGGGTATAGGAACATGTAGGGTTATTTTGAAGATAAATTATGCTCTATTCGATGACAAAATAAAAGAAGGGTAGTTCCATTTAATAAACATGAGTTTAAGCTAATAGTAAATTTCTGAAAAAATAAACATTTTTTGACACACCCTGTATAACATAACTCTAATGTCAACTTGTACATATTTAACGGACATGTATTAGGTAAGTCATGTGAAATTTTCAAATCGCTAGATCACTTACTGTCGAAAATATTAAACTTTATAAAAGTAGTGTTTTACGAAAAAAAAAACAAAAATTAGCTTTTTCTCATAAACAGCAAGAGATCGGACTAGGACAAAAGTTGTTTAGAATTTCGCGTAGAATCCGAAAAAGCAGAAATATACAAGATGTTCTATTTGAAAATCCAAAGTTGCAATTAATTTTTGATAGATCTACTCTACTCTGAATTTACATCATGGTTTGCTAATGCCCTAAAAATGTTTTAAAAACTTATCTTTATTACTTTTCCAGAACTTTTAATAGGACACTTTACTTGAATCACCCAGTATATTTTTGGCTACGTCAAAGAGGTAAAAAGCCTCTAGAATCCAAATTTTTTTACTACTTTTTGACTTTAACTTTTGGTTTAAAAATAACAGAACATTAAAAATTTTGTCCTTACTTAAATAAAAGAAAATTTTTGTCTAAACGTAACACAAAGTTTTTGAATTTTGACTGTAGGAACACAAAATTATAGTCTAAACGTAACACAAATTTTTTTCAATTTTGACTTAATGACACGAAATATTGGTGTAAGAGCGAGTTACACAAAATTTTTGAATTTTGACTATAGTAACACGAAATTGTAGTCTAAACGTAACACAAAAATTAAAAAATTTGTTTAGTAACAAGAAATGTTGTTCCGAAAGTAACATCATATTTTTTAACTTTGGTAACAAGAAATTTTAATTTAAGCGTTACACACACGTTATGCTTCTTTCACAATGAATATAAACGTAAAAAAACACATAAATATAAACGTAAACGTAAAGGTTAAATTTTAATAAAGAGTGTGTTTTGTTTACAATGATATTAAATTTATGTCTTCCTTTCGTTACGGATTACAACCAACCATAACACTTTCATAAAGTTAAAACTGAACTTTATGTTATTGATATGTAAAAATCTAGTTACTTTTTGACAATAAAACTGTCAAAAGTGTTTGTTTAATCACGCATACGCATATGTATTTGACCAACCCCCATTGTGAACATAAAGGGACTTAAGATCCCTTTAAGGTTACAATATGTATACCGTATGCATACGTACACATTATGTTTATAAACATTGTGAATGAGGCATTAGTCTAAACGTGACACAAAATTATTTAATTATGACTTAATAACAAGGAATTGTGGTCTAAAAGTTAACACAAAATTTAAAAATTTCGACATTACTAACAGGAAATTTTAGTCTAAATGTAACACAAATTATAAAAATTTTGAATGAAAATATTAATATAAACGTAACATTTTTGGCATGGTAACACGAAATGTTGGTCTGAAAATTTTTACAAAATTTAAAAATTTTAACTTGGTAACAGAAATTTTTAGTCCAAACGTAACTCTAAACATAACATAAAATTAAAAAATGTTTACGTAGTGACAAGAAAGTAACATGACATTTTTAAGCTTTGACTTTAGTAACACGAAAATTTATTCTAAAGCGTAACACGAAGTTCTTAACTTTTGACTTGGTAACAAGAAAATTTAGTCTAAAAATAACATGATATTTAGAGATTTTAACTTTAGTGACACGAACGGGGTTGGGGTGTAACCGCCCCAATTTAAAATATACAAAAAACGTATTTTATTAAATTGCAGTTTTTTGCCAAAGAAGCTCAAATTTTTATTTTATAACATGGTCATCTAATAATTTTTGTCCACGACCACTTAATAATATAATGATATTCACCTTGTTGGCAAAAGTTAAATAGGGCTCATATAGCGTCAAAGGGATATATGAGTTGAAACAGCGGGAATAATATCATTATTCCCGCTCGCCATTTAATTTATATATGTTGCCTTGGCAACCAGTAGGAGCAGGCAACAACGCAATATGAAACGCCGCAGCGTAAAAAATGCACTGGTGGCACCGGTTTTGCCGTCAAACGTGAGTGTGACTTTGACATTTCAATTATTTTCTTTACACTACCTATAAGATTTTATAATTTGTAATTATTAGACAATGGCCGTGGGCAAAGTATAGTATTATACTCGCTTATTATGGCCATTATTCCCCCGGGAGACTTGCGCCCCTCGCCTACGGCTCGTGACGCAAACGTCTCCCTAAGGAAATAATGGCTATCATAAAAAGCTCGTTTAATAATATATTATTTTTATTGCATATGACTTAATAAGTACATTAAATACACAAAAAAATTATTCGACTAAACATAACGTTATTATGACGTATAAATGTAACGTTATTATAACGTTATTATGACGTCACTATGTTGTCGCTATAATGACGTCATGTTCCCACCTGGGGCGATGTTAAGCAAAATTTGACTATTCCCTATCCTTTTTTAACAAGAAACATGGTTGATGTTAAATAAAAAGAAAAAGCTCCTTATGAAAACATGTTTTAATATGATCTCATACGGCGCGCAAAAAAATTATATCCGACGTTTCGTTTTTGAGCAATCATCATCCACTTTGTTTTTAAAACTGCTGTCTTTTTTTATTCCTAATAATAACAAAGTTTTTGTTTCGCCTCCAGACATGTATCACACTTTACTGAACTAACCTGCACTAACATCATCCATTTTGCATGAATTACATATCGGTATAAGATTATGTATAATATTCAATGCACGAACCAGATACTTGTGACACCCCTGTAGTCATAGCTATTTTGATTTGAGTGAATGTCAGAAAACATACTGTAGTGCCAGCTGGTATGTAGTAGTACGTTGTTAAAGTTAGAAAACTGAAATTTGGTATGTCTCTTACTGCGCACAGTGGTCGGACGGACCCAATTTCTCGCGCAAAAAGGAATTTTCTAAACTGATTGAAATTATTGAAATATTGTGTAACTGTTATTCTAAAATAGTCAGAGAGTAAGAAAAATTATAGCAAAGTTGGTTATTAACGAACCATGTGACAGAATAATATCATTTGCTCTTGAGCGTATATATAACTTAAATCTATTAGATAGGTTAGTATCAATTTAAACTGTATGTTATAAAACTCATTCGTAATAAATTTGCACGATTTTACTCTTGTATAATTGTTGATATCTGGGTTATTTAATTTCAGTTTTTATTTCTTTCAAGTCGTTTTGAGTTGGCTCTAGCTACGTGTTAAAAAGCCGTTGAGTTTTTTTATTTTTTTTTGCAGATTTTTAGAACTTTCTTATTATTATTACTATACAAAAAACATCTACTACTAACTTCTAAAGTAATTAGCTGCGCATAGTTGCGCCTAAGGTATTTTTGTGCGCGTCTTACACACTTGCATTAGTTGCATAATACAGTAATAGCGTAACTTTTTTTGAGTTTGAGTTTTTAGGAAATATAGGAAACATAATGCTCTGAAAATGAGCAGGCTAGAATCCAATTAAGATCTTTATCAAGTGCTAATTGTTTCTTCTGACCCTTCAATATCAAGTCTAAAGTCGCTCCAATTGCAAAAACCAGGGTGCATCTGCGAATATGTATTGTCTTTTCTACACCTTCCTCATCAAAATTCATCCATATTTATTGAAGATATTGATTATATAAAATTTTGTTTTTTTCTCACGAAGCTGAAGTACTTAATTTTTGTTTACGTAAAAACATACAATCCAAAGAAAGACCATTTACGTGTGCAGATAGTTTAGTCAGTGTTTAAAGTAATTGTGTATAAATGCAGTAACAGTTTAGTTTTTGACATTAGCTTACGGGTCTAAGCGAATTCATTTCTATAAATAATACTGTAATTAATGGGAGCTGTTCATTTGAAAACGTCATCTAGTTGGCTGTAAAATGTAAAAAGTAAGGGATGAAAGAACAAAAGTCCATAGACTTTGTTTATATCATGCTGTTCTGTCAAAAACTCATAGCCCTCTAGATGACGTTCTCTAATGAATACGGGGTATATCTAAAAATACATTGCTTATGTTATGTTGAGTTGGCCACATCAATTTATAATCGGAGTTTAGAGTCTGAAGACGTGCAAAGGGAGTCATTTTAAGTGAGGGCCATGTTGCTATCATGGGAATGGTAGGAGAACTAAAGTTAGTGAAATGAGAAAAAAAATTCCGCTTGTAGAGTTCTTTCAAGAAATTTAAACAATATTGCCTGACGGTGAGTTGTTTCTTAGGTACCTTCCAGAAAATTGTTATAAACATTGCAAAACATATACACAGTAAAAATAATAACTGTGTTGTTTCTATCAATGTCAATTTTTTTAAATGCGAAGCTGAAACCTGAAATTTTTATTATATTTTACATATCCCTATTAATATTCTTATAAATATGACAAAACACTTGGTCCGTATATAAAAAGGCAAGATGTCAGCAATAACTGACTTATTATACATTGTTAGAGAAATGCGGTACGTTTCCTTGTAAAAAGTGAAAGTGAAAAGTTGTAAAACTCTATAATTTAAATCTTTTTTCTATCACAAATAGTTTTCGAATCAAAAAAATAGAAGTTTTTGTCAACTTTTATATTTTTCCTAACATCTCAGAATCCAAGCAACCAATCGAACATTTCTTAAAAGAACCATCTAAATCACAACGAAAGGGTAGATAACTAACTATTGCTTGCGGAAACCATTGTTCCTGTAGCTAAAAAAGACACCTGTGGCAATTTTTTGCGATTTGTAAATGATGTTATTAAAAACACTTCCAAGTAGTGAAGCACAAGAATAGCTTTTTCAGTGTGAAATTTTTTTAATATATCAAACTCATTAAAAAATCCAAATAAAGCTGCAAGAAAACGATAGGCGATTTTTACTGCAAAAATTAGATTTATTTACTGTAAGAACAATGAGAGTTGTACCATTTTCATCTGTGATCAAACTAAATTTACACAACACAACAATTCTTTATGAGATTCAATAATTATCAACACTTATTTAGTTGATCGTGTTATTATAACCATTTAAATACCGAATAACTAATAAAACAACAATTTTACAAATACCAAAAATGGGAAAATGGATCTTATTTTTGTATCCAAAATATTGTGATAATGCATTCCATGGTTCAAAAAATAAAAGGGGTTCTCATTATTTAGATGAGAACGGCATGAAGATTTTTATGGAGACCCTGTATAAATGACAAAATTCAGATTTAAAAATCCTAGTAGTTAATCAAAGCGGATTCCATGACAATTTCAAGGTCACAGGAACATCCATGAGCCTCCTAGATAACGCTAGACGAGGTTGCTAGACGTTGACCTTGAAAATCGCGCTCATGACCTTGAAAAGTGAAGCTGATGTGAGGCTGCTTATCTTAATGTTAAAATTGCGATGCATAACTCGAGGCTGCTTATCTTAGTGTTTAAATTTTTTTAAATTTCGAACTTAATTATTATCGTCGTATTAAACTTTGATTCTTTTAATAGTTCAATAATGTCTCGATTGTTATGATGTATCGAAATCGTCGTGTTATTATTATAACGGTAAAACATAAAAATAAGGCAGGTTCAAAAAAAAAAAGTTTGATGCCTCACTACCGTACAGTGGGACGAACTTATGGGATATTTTACATCTAATAATTTATACCATAACCATTATAGTACAATTATTATTCTTTTAATACCTGGTTTTATAAAGTCGAATTACTCTGCCTCGAGTATAGGGAGAAAACACAGCGGGGTTAACTCTCGGGGTAGAGGTAACTCACGTTTATAACACTGCACTTTCGAGTTCAAAAAAGTTACGGCATGTCGATTTTGTCAGTATAACGGTAAAAAATGTTTGATTTTATGTTTATTACCTGTACGGAAAATGACCGGCTTGTTGAGGATAGATTCAGAAGCCCACGTTTAGCAAAATGAAATAAAAAATCACATTTGGTTACCATGAATGGAAAAAAGACTGCGGCCTCTTTGTTGCCAGCGGCTGCAGTAATTTCTTTGTATTGATAAACACATACGTCGATTTTTGCGAATTAATTTATTTCTTTGTAATATTGGTTTTCCTAGATATATTTAACCAGGAATTAAAGTCTTAGATAGGTGAACATGATGTAAATGGGGATGATAATTGAGAGGTGTTGAGCCAGCAGTCGCTCAAGAAGAGGCGCATTTGTCGCGTTTCATGGTTTGCAGCAGCGCGTCAAGGTAAAATGAAGCTCTCGCTTCAAGCTTGCGACGAGAACAATAGGACTGAAGAAAACTGATCTTGAAGGATGCCAGAAATTATTAAGACATGGTTAAGCGCTATTAGGAAGTGATTTCTATCGTACCCTAGAGGAGAATCGGAGGTAAATTGTCACCAGTGGGGTGGCAAATGATTAAACGTATATGCCAAATTGCTGCGGAGAAAACTCGATTTTTAGGAAAAGTGTTTGGCGATATCTCTAAATTGTTAAGCATTCTTGAAAGCGATTTTTTTTTTGTATAAAATACGTCAGCAAATTCTGATTTTCTTATCTGAGTGTTACAAAGGATTGATTCACCTCGCGTTTTGTTTGTGGGTCGTGTAGGTACGTGGAAGCCTTAAATAGGTGTACTTGAAAATTGCTTGGCGCTTAGTACTCTTAATAAATGAGAGACTCTGAATCGAGCCAGCAGGCCTGCTCAAGATTACGCGCAACTGTCGCTTTTCAAGGTTACCAGGATTTTCATGGTTAAGCGAGCTCAACTCAAGGTAAAAGCTTTAGCAGTGAACACGTACTGAACAAAGGATTGATTCACCTCACATGTGGCCATGAAATTCCTCTCTCGCTGAATTACAATGCAAAGCCTTCGCAAAAGTCAAGGCGTTTTGTATGAATATTTTTTGTCTAGCGCGAGCTCAAGGCTAAACGATGCAAAACCTGCAACTTTGTACTTGAAAAGCGTCATGGCGTTTTGTATGAATATTCTACTGCCTCGGAAATTTTAGCACGTAGATCCGTCGCTTGATGCGAACATGGTCGTTTGTGTCACTGACGGAATGGGTTCGAGATTGATTTTACAGTATGACCTTGTCCAGGCGTTCGTTTAAAGTTATGTCACAAGGTCAGTGACTAGCGTGGACTGACCATTTTCGAGGCCACGTTCGTCGGCAAGGTAGCTCGGCTTGCTGCGACACGTTTCCCGCGTGAACCTAAACCTGCACCTTTGTACTTGAAAAACGTCAAGGCGTTTTGCATGAGCCTCGGAAATTTTAGCATTGCGTCAAGGTGGAATGTCCGTGTGTGGACCAAGGTCAACTAAGTTCCAAGGTCAACTGATTTTCAAGGTCACTTTTCAAGGTCATGAGCGCGATTTTCAAGGTCAACGTCTAGCAACCTCGTCTAGCGTTATCTAGGAGGCTCATGGATGTTCCTGTGACCTTGAAATTGTCATGGAATCCGCTTTGATTAACTACTAATCCTAAAAGGCCATGTGAGGTACCTGTAGAAAAATCTAGTTGCCTAATTTCACATTATAATGCAACCCAGAATTTTGCACGTGAAATGAGGTCCACGAGGACCACTGCGTTGCGGTTGCTGGTGCGATACAACGTTTCGTCCGTTCGATATACGCCATCATCAGGCTTTTAGATTATGTCCGTTTACCCGTCTAACCGGTTGGCCAATACGTTTTATATGGAAGGAATATTGTTGATAACGTCATATTTAGGGTACTATTGAAGGAAGATGGTTTAAATTTGGCTGGTAGGTAGCAAAGGGAATACGATTAATTCTAAAATAGCTTACTGAGCTACTGTGGCACAGTAACACAAATCAGGAATTATAATAATTTTCTTCAATATATAATTCCTTTGATATTATAATGATTTCCTTCAATATTATAATAAATTTTGTATTTTAAATGTCATGTAAATTTTCAGAAATTATAAAGAAAAGAGACCTGTTAATAATTTACTGATAAAAAACATGTCAAAGCGGTTTTACAGGTGGCATATTGTCAGATTTCCGCAGCCAAGTGTGGAAAAACACTGTGAAAAGTTTTATGTAAGTAGCGAGAATATTTTGGGTCGATCGAATAAGATCGACCCAAACCCATGTGTAGGTTGTGCAAGAAAGGCACAATTCAACGCGTTTTAAGCTTAATGTCTTGAGCTCTAAACTCATTGAATGAGCTTATCCGTGTTGAATTTCAGCAATACGAGAGGCAGTATTTGTGTACTGATCGCCCTTTAAAACCTAAGCCGCTCCTGATAAATAGGATTCGTCCCGACTTGAATACTACAAGGTCTCACAGACACTGCCTACTTCTCCTAAGTAGCCACAAGACCTTGGATTCCTGTTCTCGCAGGGCCGCCTGACTGTCGGAGTAGGTGAAGATGTTCTGTTCTGCTCCTTTTTTGACTTCTGGTCGTGTGGCCACTTCGAGTATTTTAAACACTTTAGCCTGGAAAACCAGGAATGACTGACAGTTCCGTCTCGTTACACCATTGTTCTATTATTTTGCATGTCCTTTGCATTCGATCACAAACACTGTCGACACACTTTCGTGGTATCACGACCAGTCCGTCATTCACATACCTTGCGCAGTGAACCCCTCGGCTTGCAGTCTCTCCAACATTACTATGATAACAGTTGTTCTACAAGAATAGAATACTGGACAAATATTGGAAAACAGGTATCAAATCAAAATTCTTTGTATAATAATAAATTCATTTATATACTCAAAAGGGACACCAACTGTTTTGTTATGCTTGAGATGAGAATTCGGCTCGTATGTCTCTGCAAAAACAATTTAGGGTAGTTAATTTGGAGAAAAAAGGGTAAATTTAAAGGAAAATTGAAATATATATTTAGCTTGCTGAGAGTTCAAAGTTGCCTTTTATTTTGGATGCCGGAGGATCGTTAGGTATGGAAATAATTACGGGTCATGCTTCGATTTTAATTACGACTGGAAAGTTAAAACGGCACTGGGAAATTAAGTCGTTTGAGAAGTAATGAGTACGAAACGAGTTAGGCAGCAGATGGGTGATTATGTTAAGTAAGAAAAGAAATTACTAATGTTCAATTATAAAGGCATTAAAGATAATTTGTTTTCAATGTCCAATTACTTTTCAATTAATTTTCGCAAAAGTCGATTTTATGTTATTATGAATTAATGTGTCGGATTGCGAATAAAATACGAATCGAATCCTGAGAGTATATGCACAAATTACAACATTATTCAATTAGTAAAAAAAATGTAAAATTTTAAAGTCTCCAAAAATAAAATTTAAAAGAAAATGGTGGATAGAAAAACATAAAGCTTGTTCTGAAGTATTGATGCTTATAGCAGTTCCAGAATGTCTTGTAACTAAACGTCCCCATTAAACCTTCAGCGAAAGAAACGTTAAGGTTCATTTATCAAAAGGATTTGGCTCAAAACAAAAGCGCGAAAGGTGTATTTATTGGAGAAACATTTAAAGGTAGAAACGGAGATGCCATCATTAATCTTGAGATTTGCAAGGAAACGAATTGTGTCGTGTTTTTCGGATCCGGGATAAATTCATATTGCTGCTCTCAAATTTTGTTCTCACGAAACACCTATAAACATAAATGGCTTTTTACCTAATAGTTTTGGAGCACTAAATGCAAATGAGACCAACCACAATGTAAAGTAATTTGGTTTTTATCTTCTTATTTAATAAACAATCTGCAGTCCAGAGAGGGAAAGCCGCACTGGAAAGCGCGAGGGGCAAAAAAATGAAAGCACATTGAAAAGAAAAAGGGCACTGAATTACCGAGCTAAAACACGACCAATAAAAGTACGCAATTTGGCTTTTATGCCTCTTAATAGAATAACACTGGGTTTTTTAATAAAGTTCGCGATGCCTGTACTTGTCACCAAAATTTATTGGTGCCTTTCGCTCTTTAAACGAAGGGGATCCAAATTTTTATGGACTCCGAACGCCAACGCGGAATTGGACCGGGGCGAAATGGAAAATGCTTTTTATGGCAGTCGTGTATTTAAGCTTAAAGAAGTATTTTTTTAAAAATATTCTAATTATTTCTGGAAGTTATTATCAAATACTCACATCTGGAAAATGGTACTATTAGGATCGACTTCATTGGAAGCTATTCAGTTAACGTTTTTTTATTGTGCTTATTTTGAAAGAAAATGCTTTTCCTGATAAGAAACACTGAAACGTCCACCGTTCCTTATTCCTGACGTCGAAGACGTTAACTTAGAATTATAGAGCGAATTTACGACTCGAAGGTTACATGTGTTAACTTGAAGTGCTTTTCTCAGACCCGATAAGAGCAATCACTGCCATTTTTACTGTGGCTTTAATACAGTTTTTTTATCCCTTCGAAAACGTTTTCTTATTTGGTTGTCAAACAGAATATAAACCGGATATTAATACAATGCTGTCATTAGGCGAGAAATATGAGGTGCAAAAAGAAAAACTATTCAGATTGCAATCACTAAATTACTAGGAGTAATAACAAGAACTTGATTAATGCCCGGATGTCGTCCAAACGTAAAAATAAGTTAGTAAGGCTAAAAGTCGAGGAAATGGTTTCCGTGGGAGCAATTTTGTCTGGAAAATTGCTCGTTTCGGACTTAAAAATAAACCTTTTATTTGCTTCAATTTTATTATTTTTTAATTGCTGAAATGCTACAATTTTTTCAGTTTTATTAGCATCGATTATCAAGTTAGCTGCGAGAGCGATGGTTCATTCAATACACAGTGTTAATTTTAAGTTTAAAATTTTCAAACTCTTGTTAAACTCTATGAATTTCGCAGCACTACCTAAGGAGTTTTCCACCACCAACAAGTCATTTCATATATTTTTTGATTTTGTTGTTTTTTTCATTATTTTTGTGATACTAACAATGTCCTTATAACAAAATCCGCATGTTTTTTTGTAGATTTATTTAACTGAAATCCCTTGCAAAACTGAAGTAACGCGAAATACATAGCATTTCCATTTGTTGGCACTTTCAGGACTAATGATAAACACATGTTAATTCCATTTATTGGGTCCAATGTAAAATAACTGTAATTGATTACATTTCGTTAAACGACTACACACAAATTCTCACTAGTTTTGTTATTACACAGCCAAATTTCATTCTTTGGTTCGAGTCAAAGTATAGGACTGTGGTTGAGAATAAGTTTATTGAGATCTAATTGAAATAAACAAGTTGGCTAGCAGAAATCTTGACTTAGTTTGTTTAGGGTGTGCTTTAATTTGGACGCATTTTTTTTTGCCTATGACCATACACGCGAGGCGCCCGTAGTTTAGCAAATATCCGAAAGTTCCTTTTTTGCACTCCAAACTGCCGTAAAATTATGAAAAAAGACCTGAAGATGCCTAGAAGTAGGCAAGAATAGTTTGATTTACAAAATATAAGCACAGAGATATTATTAAAATTAGTATAAGTGAATTAGTTCAGTTGACATCAATCGTTGAAGAAGATGAACCCATAGAACACCCAACTTAGTTTATGGAATTGACACCATTAATTGAATTAGATTTGGACTTACCAAATAATCAGTAGCTTACTAAATAAATTGCATAAATTAGCATAAATTTGCATAAAATTTGCCCCCTTCCCAATTTAGAAAAAGTATGAAAAGTGGAACCTCTAAAGAAATTTTTTCTAAAAATAGTCCACAAGCGCGACTCTAGTGCTTAAAAATCGACTTCTGAAGGGGTCTATCTCCGAAAATATTGCACCTATTGAACTGAACTTTCAATGGCAGGAGGTGAAAAAGGACAGCACGAGAAAGAAAAAGCAGTTGGATTCACTCTGATCGGTCGAGGCGTTCTCAAGTTACAGGAGGTCAAAGTTGAGAATTGAGAAAAACGTTGTAATACCCCCCCCCCCCCCCCGTTGGACATTTTCGAAAAAATGTTGGAATTTTTTTTGCTGTTTTTGATCGAAATGGCATGCTTGCAATCCCCGAAGAATATAACAAACACAATTCGAATGAAATTAACCTCTAAAGAGGTTCATTTTAAAATCGTCCAAAAACGCGATTCTAAAAGTGCCTAAAAATCGACTTCCGAAGGGGTCAATCTCCGAAAATATTGCACCTATTGAACTTCCAATGGAGGGAGGTGAAATAGCACATCAAGGAAAGGAAAGAACAGTTGGATTCACTGTGATCGGTAGAGGCGTTCTCAAGTTACAGGAGGTCAAAGTTGACAATTGAGAAAAAAGTCGTAATACCTCCCCCTTTGGACATTTTCAAAAAAATGTTGGAAACTTTTTTTTGCTCTTTTCGAAATGGCATGCTTGCAATCCCCTAAGAACATAACAAACTCAATTCGAATGAAATTAACCTCTAAAGAGGTTTCTTTTAAAATGGACCAAAAACTCGATTCTAAAAGTGCCTAAAAATCGACTTCCGAAGGGGTCAATCTCCGAAAATATTGCACCTATTGAACTTCCAATGGAGGGAGGTGAAATAGCACATCAAGGAAAGGAAAGAACAGTTGGATTCGCTGTGATCGGTAGCGGCGTTCTCAAGTTACAGGAGGTCAAAGTTGACAATTGAGAAAAAAGTCGTAATACCTCCCCCTTTGGACATTTTCAAAAAAATGTTGGAAACATTTTTTTGCTGTTTTTGATCGAAATGGCATGCTTGCAATCCCCTAAGAGCATAACAAACTTAATTCGAATGAAATTAACCTCTAAAGAGGTTCTTTTTAAAATAGACCAAAAACTAGATTCTAAAAGTGCCTAAAAATCGACCTCCGAAGGGGTCTATCTCCGAAAATATTGCACCTATTGAACTTCCAATGGTGGGAGGTGAAAAAGACATCAAGGAAGGAAAAAACAGTTGGATTCACTGTGATCGGTCGAGGCGTTCTCAAGTTACAGGAGGTCAAATTTGAGAATTGAGGAAAAACGTCGTAATACCCCCACTTTGGACATTTTCGAAAAAAATTTGGTAACAGTTTTTTGCTGTGTTTGATCGAAATTGCATGCTTGCAATCCCCTAAGAACATAACAAACTCAATTCGAATGAAATTAACCTCTAGAGAGGTTTTTTTTAAAATGGTCCAAAAACGCGATTCTAAAAGTGCCTAAAAATCGACCTCCGAAGGGGTCTATCTCCGAAAATATTGCACCTATTGAACTTCCAATAGTGGGAGTTGAAAAAGGACATCAAGGAAGGAAAAAAACAGTTGGATTTACTCTGATCGGTAGAAGCGTTCTCAAGTTACAGGAGGTCAAAGTTGACAAATGAGAAAAAAGTCGTAATACCTCCCCCTTTGGACATTTTCAAAAAAATGTTGGAAACATTTTTTTGCTGTTGTTGATCAAAATGGCATGCTTGCAATCCCGTAAGAACATAACAAACTCGATTCGAATTAAATTAACCTCTAAAGAGTTTCTTTTTAAAATGGACCAAAAACTCGATTCTAAAAGTGCCTAAAAATCGCCCTCCGAAGGGGTCTATCTCCGAAAATATTGCACCTATTGAACTTCCAATGACGGGATGTAAAAAAGGACATCAAGGAAGAAAAAAAACAGTTGGATTCACTCTGATCGGTAGAGGCGTTCTCAAGTTACAGGAGGTCAAAGTTGACAATTGAGAAAAAAGTCGTAATACCTCCCTCTTTGGACATTTTCAAAAAAATGTTGGAAACATTTTTTTGCTGTTTTTGATCGAAATGGCATGCTTGCAATCCCGTAAGAACATAACAAACTCTATTCGAATTAAATTGACCTCTAAAGCGGTTCTTTTTAAAATGGACCAAAAACTCGATTCTAAAAGTGCCTAAAAATCGACCTCCGAAGGGGTCTATCTCCGAAAATATTGGACCTATTGAACTTCCAATGGTGGGAGGTGAAAAAGGACATCAAGGAAGGAAAAAAACAGTTGGATTTACTCTGATCGGTAGAGGCGTTCTCAAGTTACAGGAGGTCAAAGTTGACAATTGAGAAAAAAGTCGTAATACTTCCCCCTTTGGACATTTTCAAAAAAATGTTGGAAACATTTTTTTGCTGTTTTTGATCGAAATGGCATGCTTGCAATCCCCTAAGAACATAACAAACTCAATTCGAATGAAATTAACCTCTAAAGAGGTTGTTTTTAAAATGGACCAAAAACTCGATTCTAAAAGTGCCTAAAAATCGACTTCCGAATGGGTCTATCTCCGAAAATATTGCACCTATTGAACTTCCAATGGTGGGAGGTGAAAAAGGACATCAAGGAAGGAAAAAAACAGTTGGATTTACTCTGATCGGTAGAAGCGTTCTCAAGTTGCAGGAGGTCAAAGTTGACAAATGAGAAAAAAGTCGTAATACCTCCCACTTTGGACATTTTCAAAAACATGTTGGAAACATTTTTTTGCTGTTTTTGATCAAAATGGCATGCTTGCAATCCCGTAAGAACATAACAAACTCAATTCGAATTAAATTAACCTCTAAAGAGGTTCTTTTTAAAATGGACCAAAAACTTGATTCTAAAAGTGCCTAAAAATCGACCTCCGAAGGGGTCTATCTCCGAAAATATTGCACCTATTGAACTTCCAATGGTGGGAGGTGAAAAAGGATATCAAGGAAGGAAAAAAACAGTTGGATTTACTCTGATCGGTAGAGGCGTTCTCAAGTTACAGGAGGTCAAAGTTGACAAATGAGAAAAAAGTCGTAATACCACCCCCTTTGGACATTTTCAAAAAAATGTTGGAAACATTTTTTTGCTGTTTTTGATCGAAATGGCATGCTTGCAATCCCGTAAGAATATAACAAACTCAATTCGAATGAAATTAAGCTCTAGAGAGGTTTTTTTTAAAATGGTCCAAAAACGCGATTCTTAAAGTGCCTAATAATCGACCTCCGAAGGGGTCTATCTCCGAAAATATTGCACCCATTGAACTTCCAATGGTGGGAGGTGAAAGAGGACATCAAGAAAAGGAAAAAAAACAGTTGGATTCACACTGATCGGTCGAGGCGTTCTCAAGTTACAGGAGGTCAAAATTGAGAATTAAGAAAAATGTCCTAACACGACGTAAAGAATGTAACAAACTCAATTCGAATGAAATTAACCTCTAAAGAGGTCGACGAGTTCTATCTATTTTGACCGCCCGTGAAAGCCTTCACAGTCTTATACTCCGGAAAAGTTCATTTGATTTCCGTTATTCAAAGTGATTCTTAAGGCTTAAATATTCTATTTTTACCGAAATTTCCTAATGAGAATTATGTGTATTTTTATGTTATACAGGGTAACAAACATGTAGTTAAAAAAAATGAATCTGATACAGACACTGGACCAAAATCACAGTTTGTGATTTAACTTTGTTTTTAAGAAAATTATCAACTTTACAATTAACAGTTTTAATTAGTTTGAGTCCAGGAAGTTTTCTTCATCTTTCTTAAAGTCCTGGGTTAGAAAAAATTACCAAATTCCCTAATTTTATACAAGATGAATACGACGTTTTGTCTCCAACCACCAACGCTTCTTTTTTCCTTGGAAAAGTCACCTGAAATTGACCAGGAAATGACAAAAAAAACTTCACTGAATTTTTTACTCAGACTATATAAGTGACATTTTTGGGGGATAGGATTAAAAGTGCCCAAGGATATGCCCTTTCTTCTGGTACCATCCTTGTTGGGCCAGTCATCTAACTAAGGGGGTTCAGAAGACCTAGAAATGTACCATTGCAAAAAAACATAAAAAACCGTCTAAAATTTGCGAATTTTTCTAGATTTTCTTATTGGACTTTTCGGAATTAGACTTGAAAATCTATCATGTACACATGTGACTAAATCTACTGATGGAGACACCTATACACCACATAGCCCCGGAGTTACCGTAAAGACGCGACAAATTTGGATATCGAAAAAAGCGCATTTTTGACTTTGGTACGCCACTGCTCGGCCCCCCTCTTCTGCACATACCACCAAACCGGTCAGATTTTTAGAAAGACCGCTCATTTCTGTACCTACGCGCAATACTGCTAAATACTGTCTAATTAATAAAAAGTTATATATAAGCTTTAGAACCAAAAAAAAATACGAAAAATCTACAATAAAAATTTAGTCATTCACTCCGCTTTATATATCCTCACTTTCGTTCGAATATAAAAATATGAAAATCCAAGATGGCGCCAATAAGGGATTTATGATGGTTCCGGAAAATCGAAACGTTGCATTTCAAATTTGACTCCGCCATGTTGAAGAGGCTAAAAAGTGGCTACGACATTGTGCAATATTTTTAATTATCCCTTCCAATAAGTCCAGAAAAAATAAAAACGTTTTCATGAAATTTCGCTTTTTCCAGTTATTTCCGCAAGTAATCGGAATTTTGTAATTTTTAGATCGACGTCTTATAAATATTTTAATTAATTTAACCGATTTCGTATCTCTTCAAATAACCGAGATTCCCTTGGTTGAGCTCAACAAACTGGAAAAGGTTCGAAAAGGACCTAAGAGTGTCTAAGGACACCCTTAAACTACGAAATATTTTTCAACAAAATAAAAATCTCTAGAAAAGGAAGTCAAACTCAAGACATCAAAACTATCATTTAAGGCAAAGTATAATCAAAAATAAAGATAAATGTTAAAAAATGTCAATCTCTAATTCTACTATTTATTGGAAATTGCTAAACTATCTTAATCTTGCTTCCAATTTCTCTATACGAGAAGTTTGACTTCAGAAGACTTCAAGATGCTGCAATATTTAAGTTGTCACCTGCACTCCCGGCATTACAAACTTTCGCATGTAAAGCACCTCCAACTTACTAAAAGAAAGGGTGGAACGAAGGGGTGGGATATTTTTCGTTGCCGGTGTTGAGAGGGAGAACAGCGATAGCGTAAACTGAATAAAGCTCATTTCCTCCCGGGAATATATGGGACTTTAAACTAGTTGAACACTATACGTTTGTTTAAATTAAAATAGCAAGAATACGCGACGGAAATTAGGTAAACATAAATTTTGTTTCTAGGTGAAATAGTCGGGGTTTTCCTATTTTAAGGGCAGTAAAGTGGATTTGTGCAGTTTTTCTGTTAAACTTAATAACAAAATTTAAACAAGGATTTATAGTACCTAAATAACTTGCAGCTACAAGCTCGAAATGTAATAAAGCCAGCAATAAAATTTCGAAATCAACCTCAATAAAGTTCTGAAGGGTTTTCAAAAAGTTAATATAAAGTTTATACAACTTTCTTGTAATTACCGTTTCAAGCGGTACAATAATATAAAATACATTTCTTGACGAAGTAGCTGCTATGGCATTTATTTACGACTACCAGTTTTAATTAGTTTACTTTTATAAAGTTTCTTTTAAGTGGTGAGCTGACACGTGTAAAACATCTAACAAACAGCTCTTAGTGATAAAAGTTGAGCTGTGAACAACATCCACAATTGAGGCAGGAGAATGGAAAACCCAACAAAACCCGGGCAAGCAAATTATGTTAAGAATTTTGACCCTGCATTATTTAAAACAATTTCCCGTTGAAGGTGACAAATGAGCCCACATTTTTCGTCCTCTACCAAACGCTGAAGAATATAAATTGTCCCGCTTTTTTAGCCCCTGAGCATGAGATCCTAAACAAGTTGGGGCTTAGAGGATCTTATTGTGTTTTTGTGTGGTATTTTTGCCTCTATTTTCAATTCTTCTAGAGCTGGATACATATAAATGATCACTTCTCAATAAAACAACATTTATTCAGTTTGTTTGAGATGAAACGCAGTTGTTTTAATTAAAGCCACAGGGACAAGTTACGTTTAAAATTTTAAACAGAACATGGATAACTATTATTGCCAGACGGTTTCGTTTCCACCTCAATCCCACGGGTTTTACTTTTATTATTATTTTATGCCAGAGAAACTACCTGAAGCGGTAATTATTACTTGAGAGTATAATAACTTTCCACGTTGAATTGCAAATCGAGATGGTATTGTGTTTAAAGTTTTTGTTCCATCTAAACTAAACCCGTCGTTGCGTTTTATTGATTTTATCATTGTTGAACTGGAGGAGAAAATTAAGAGATAGCTCATGTTATTGATTTGGAATTTGCAGGCTTTGATCGTACCACCCAAATAAGAAATTGCTGCTTTATTTTAATTATCGTAAACAGCCTTGAATGAACCTGCTGCAATTTTGTCCTTATTAATGAAACTTCTGTTTTTAAAAATTGATTTTATTTATAAAAGGCTGAAGTTACATTGAAGTTTACTCGTATAGACTATCTTAGAGACTGAAAAACATTACTGAATACATCTGCATTTATAGAATTACAATTGCTGTGTTAGCAGAATGCAGTGTCTACTATGATCTAATAACACCGAGTCATCTTAAGTGGCCATATAACTCTTCCCTCCCTAAGTGTGAGAAAATTGGGGTAAATTTTCGAGGGGTTTTAGTTTTATGTCCACCTTCACATTATTTTTACCTTTCTTGTAATAATAGAATATTGAAATAATTATAATGATAAATACAATAATAATTAATATCGACACTACAGATAAGCTAGAACTAATAACATCAAATTTCTTCAGAGGATGTACAATTAATCGTTTTGACTTCTCTAAGTCTTGGTGAATGTCGTTTAAATTAATTTCCGTTAATTGCAAAGGTTCAATATCTTGTATTAATTTTTCGTCAATACTGATCTCTGGTAGCTTTAAACGTAAATTGATTGTTTCTGGTTTTTGAGATTCAAAAGTTTTATTTTTTATTTTCATCATACAGTCTGACGGTAAAATTAAAGATGGTTGACCTATGGTTTCGATTGATTCTTGATTTGGACATTGGAATTAAATTTTTTCCGTTGAGGCAGGTATTACTATAATTGAATTGTCCTTCAACTGGGTTATTGAGGATTTTTCGAATTTTATTGGGACCATTGGACAATGATTAGTTAGGTTGATGGTTTGCATTATGCACGGTTCGTTTAAATTTAAAGATTCTTCTAAACAGAGAGATATTTCCTCAATTTTTGGGCATTTCTCCTTTAAATTAAAGAAATCATCTGAGGACTTCATTAGGTACGGGTTAGTTAGAGTTATTATCTGATTATTAATCGGAATAGGGTAAACTCTATACAATGTATAAGGTTTTCCTGATATCAGAGGGATTGCAATATAAAAAATTATTAAGTCGTTTTTTATTGTTACGTCAGTGTGAATTGCCTCGTAATATTTGATGATGTTGTCAAAAGGGATTCGAGTTTCTGGTTTCAGATTGAGAATAATTGTTTGTAATTGCTTGTACTTTATAATACTATGATGTAACACGTTTGTTTCTGCGAAGTTAATTGCAGTTTGCACATTGTTTCGAATTTCGTTAAGAATGCGAATGTTGTTTTCCAGGTTGTCGAGTAATATGACTAGATAAATGGTGGTTGACATAGACTGGGACATTTGAGCTAGAATTTTAACGCGCTCTTGCAATTCGTGCTGATTCGACTTTATGTTAGATAGTTGAATGTCGATGTCCTTTGTTAACTGCTTAACAATTGTGTGAGTCGAGGAAATGTCGTCATGTAAGGTATTTTGATTTTCTTGAATTATTTTAATATAGTTATCATAGCGTTCGCCGTCTTCTGCATCCAATGTTCCGTACAGATATTTATGAGCTTTACCTAAGAAGTTAAATAATCCTCTTTTGGTTCTCAGTTTTGGGTTAGTAGTGTAATGAGTAATAAAATTCTTAATTGAATTTACTTGATCCGATAAGGCATTTGTTCTAGTAACTAAAAGATTGCACAAAGGTACTGTTGATGATCTTATCGTTTGATTTACCTGTAAAAGGGTCGTCTCAGTTATCTCTAAGCTATGCCGAATGTTGGTTAAATTTATATAATAATACACATGATAATAGTTAGTAACAACATAGCCTATTCCTTCGTGGATTGGCAGCAAGGGGTTTGAAATTTCTTCAATTTTATATTGAGCGTTGGCCAATAGTGGGAGTAGTACTAGCACGATCTTCATTGTGTCACTCTGAAATTTACAATCGTCTTTTAATGTCTTTGGGATGTCTTTGGTTTTTAAATATAACTGGTTTATATTTGGGTTTTAGGTTTTTTGATAATTTAAGGGGTGTTGTCAGTAATTGTTCTGTAAGTTCTGGTATCTCGGGGTCGTTTTCTCGTTTTTCATTTAATTTTGATAAAATGTTAGCTTTTTTCGCATTCAATTTTAAGTTTATTTTATCATTTAATTCTTTAAAGGTTTCAGCTAATTCATGAACGTAATCTGTTTGAATTTGATTTAGGTTTTTCTCAAAATTTAGTTGATAGTTGAGATTTCCTTTAAGAATTTGAAAAGGTGTATATTCGTGTGACGAATGGATACTGTTATTGTAATTTAAAATTGCAATATCAACTAATTCTTGGATTGTTTTTGTTCGGTGGTCATTTCTTAGTGCAACAAGACTTTCCTTGAGTGTTGAATGAAAGCGCTCAATTGGAGAATTTGAGTTTGGGTTGTATGGCGTTGTAAAGTGTAGCTCAATTTGATAAGTCTTGCATAAGTCTTGTACTAAATTGCTTTTGAATGTTTTTGCGGTATCTGTGGTTATTTTATGCGGAGTACCATGGTGTGAAAATAATTTAATCAAGTTTTGACATACTTCAATTGACGTTTCGTTTATAGGATATGCGGTAGCAAATTTTGAAAAATTATCGATTATTGTCAGGAATTTCTGACCTGATATGGAATAAGTATCCATGTATATATGTTCGAAGGGTTTACTTCCAGTTGGTGTGGGTTTGTATATTAGCTTATAGGGGTGCCTTTCGTACTTAGTCTTTTGACATATGTCACAAGTGTTCACGTAGTTGATTACATCCCTTTCTAAGCTTGGCCAGTAATATACTTGTTTTATGTTTTTTATGTTTTCAGTCATTCCTCTATTGGATGTTTTCGTAGTATGGTATCTTTCGATTACGTCTTTTTGTTCGTCTTCGTTGGTGACATCCTCTAATAGTGTATTGGAAATAAAAAGTTTATAGGAATTGGCCTTGAATGTCTCTTGAAAGATTCGAATAATTACTGGTTCTAGTTCTTTGTTAGGAAAATGTAGACAATAAGTGTTTGGCGGTAAATGATCCTTAAAAAGTTGTTGGACTTCTTCCGTGATTGGTTCCTTGTTTATAAATACAGTTATTCTTGTCTTTGTTTCGAAAAGTTTCTTTGAAGTGGTATATGCTTTCTCTTTGTCTGTCCATTTGAATATTATTTGGATTTTGAAGGTATTTAGACTTTTGTTGACATAAGGTGCTCCTAAAATAGGGTTTTCTTGTGATGTATGAACTGTCATTGTGTCTGATTTATCTTGTTTTAACAGATTCCTATCGATTTGAGGAACTTCCAGGTTTGTGTCAGACTCGTCAGCCGTTTCGGTACTAAATGATTTTTCTGATTCTATTCTTGGTTGAACCGACATTTGTGATTTTATTGGGGGTTTAACTTGGATATCGGAAATGATATTAATCTTTTGCTGTGGCTTCACTTCTTTTGGAATTTTTTTAGGGTTTTCGAATAGATTTTCCTGTGACTCGAAGAAATGTTTAATTTTATCATGCCAGGAATATTCGTTATCGTTTTCTTGGTTAGTCTCACATGCAGCAGACATGTGTGTTAATGGAGGTTCTACGTAATCAATGGGGTTCAAATCTTTAGGAGGGCGCGAAAGTGCGTCTGCGTTTAAATTCTGAGTTCCTTTTTTATAATGAATTGTATAGTCGTATTCTTGTAATTTTAATCTCCATCGGACTAATTTCGAATTGGGTTCTTTTATTGAAAAAAGCCACTGAAGTGGTTTGTGATCAGTCACAATCGTGAATTTTCGACCGAAAAGATAGGGTCTAAAATATTTAGTAGCCCATACGATGGCCAAAAGTTCTTTTTCGATGGTGGAGTAATTACTTTCAGAAGGGTTAAGGGTTCGACTGGCATATGCAATAGGAAGATCAGTTCCAACAGGTCCTTGTGATAGAACAGCTCCGATTGCATAGTCTGATGCGTCTGTAGTCAAAATAAAGGGTTTTTGAAAATCGGGATACTGAAGAATCGGATCATTCATTAGAAGATTTTTACACAAATTAAAGGAGTTTACAAATGGTTTGTCATGAATTATTTTTACGTTTTTCTTTAGACAATTTGTCAATGGTTTGGTGATCTTAGCGAAGTTTTTAATAAATTTCCTGTAGTATCCGACCAGGCCAAGAAAAGATTTTATCTCTTTTGGTGTGTTTGGTATTTTAAAGTCTTTTATTGCTTGTATCTTTTTCGGGTTTGGTTTGATTCCATTAGGGGTTACGACATGTCCTAGAAATTCAACAGTTTTCTGTAAAAACTCCGATTTATCTAGCTGAATTTTCATGTTGTGTGAAATTAGACGATCAAAAACTTTTTTTGAAGAGTCTAGATGTTCTTGAAGACTGGTGGAATATATTATAATGTCATCCATGTATACAAGGCAAATTTTTCCTTGTAATCCACGTAAAACATTGTCCATGGTTCGTTGAAATGTAGAAGGTGCGTTCTTTAACCCGAACGGCATCCTTGTATATTCATAGTGTCCATGCTCTACATTGAAGGTTGTTTTTGACACACTGTTTGGGTCCATCTCGATTTGGTGGAAACCACTAGCCAAATCGAGGGTGGTGAAATATTGACATCTGCCATGTTTATCCAGTATATCCGATATGTTTGGTAAAGGATACCTATCGTCGATAGTTTTTTCGTTCAGTTTCCTGTAATCGACGACTAGTCTCCATTTTTTCTGATTTGAGGCGTCCATTTTCTTTGGTACGATCCATATCGGTGAGCTCCATGGGGAACTAGAAGGTTGGATTATTCCGTCTACTAACATTTGATTAATTTGCCTGTTTACTTCGTCTTTATGAACATAGGTATATCGGTAACTTTTTGAATGAACTGGTATTTCATCTGTTGTATTGATTACATGTTTAACTTTATTGGAAAATGTTAATTTGTCACCGGGTTTATGTAAAACTTGGGGGTAATTTTTCATTAACTTAAAGAGTTGAGCTCGTTCTTCCTGGTTTAAATGTTGATGCCTTATTAGATTTTCAAAATCAATTTTTTCAGTTTTAATCAATTGTTTTTTATTTACAAGGTTATTTATTTCAAAATTAAAAATTTCAAAATTATTAAGATCTATTGGTTCTAAGGGAAGATCATCCTTTGTGTCGCATTCAATAGTAATGGTTTTATCAGAATGATTGAAAATATCAAGTGTGTAAGAGTTATTTGTAACTGATACCAGTGTTGGTTGAATTTCAATATCTTCGTCGTAGTGATAGGGCATTGTCCAAGTGGTATTATTAGGTAACTTGGTTCTAAAGGTTGTTTTCTGAATAGTTTTTGGTGGGATTTCAATTACATAATGATCAAAGTCTTGTCTATACTGAAATGGGATTTTTAGATGTCGGTTCACTAGTCTTTCGTTTTCTACATCGATGCTTAATTTTAGTTTACGGATATCTTTTATTCCTAAAATTCCGTCGAAATACTCGTGAAAAGAATAAAGTATAAATTCTATTGGCTCTGTTATGCCAAAACAAAGAAACAAAGGAATTTCTGCTTTACTTGTAGCCTTTTTTGCACCTGCGCATGTTTGTAACGTGCTTATGTATGGTTTAATTGAATCTGGAAAGTATGTCTCTGCTATGGAAGGTCTGAGAAGAGAGGCATGCGATCCAGTATCAATGAGTAGTCGAATATTGTAATTTGGTATTTCAATGTAGGGTAATTGATTAATTTGCATACTGGGCTTAAACAGGGTTGGTTTTGTCCGAGGCTTGTAATTGAAAATTTTCAAGCTGTTCGACTAAACTTTCTTCCGAAGGTAATGATGAAGATGAAGGTGGATAGTCTTCAAAATTTTCAACTTCAGGGTAGTAGTCTTCATTAGGGTATTTGTTGTCAGATTCAAATTGGTAGTCATAACCATTATCTTCGTTTTCAAGATGTGTTAATTCTTGAGAGGTAAAGTTTGGGTTTCCCGTTGGTTGGAAATAAGATTGCGGTCTATTTTGGAATTGAGGTCTTATTTGGGTCAGATTTCGTTTCACAGTACTTACACCGGACATTGGTTGTGGATATTGTTGTTTTGGAACGCTTCTTTGATTTGGTAAATTTTGTTGTTGGTTTTGTGGTCGAATTTGTGGTCTTTGTTGATTGGGTGGTTGATTATTTTGATTTCTGTAATTTGAGAAAAATTGATTTTGGGGTCTTGGAAGGTTTGGTGTATTGAAGGATCTCTGAGTATTTGAAGCTACTTGATTAACAGGCCTATTAATTGGCTTACTGTGATTTTGTAGATAGTTATTCTTAAAAGTGGTTTGGCTAGTTAAAATTTCATAATTAGTTATTATATCAATTGCACTGTCCAAATTTTGTGGATTTTGAACAATCAATAACGTTCGTAATTCGCTTGAAATATTGGCTAGTAAATTTTGTGTCGCGGTAAGTTCGTTTTGTGAAATCAGTATCGCTCTTGCCTCAGCATTAGCTACTTCAGTACATATTTTCGTATTTTTTTTTGTAACTAAAGCCTTAAGTTTTTGAATGTAGTCCTGAGTGGATTCATTCTTTTTAGACAGGAATATTAGTTGTTGCTGTAGGTTAGCTCTGGTGACAGGGTCACTGAACTTTTGTTGAAGTGCATTTTTAATGTCGTTCCAGGTTTGTAAATCTGGGCGAGTTAAAAGGAACTCTTCAGCAGCACCTAATATTTTTGATTTTATTGCCAAAAGTACATATTCTTGCTGTGATGGGTCAGCATTAAAGTAACGTGCATGAAATGTATTGATTTGATTAATGAAAGATTCTAGTCGAGAAGGGGTTCCATCGAACGTTTTTAGAAGAGTAACGGTAGATCTCAAAGCATCAGCCATTTTAACAGTGAGATTAATACTTCCTACTTCTAATGTATGTCCTAAATTAATAGTGTTGTTTCCTATCGGTTGTAATACACAATTTGCAGCAATTTCTGAATACAAATCGTTTAAACTTGAAGTCGAAGCTTCTTGAGGTTTTGGTTCTGTGACTTTACTTAAACTAGTGATTCCTCTTGGATAGGTTATATCGAATACTCGTTTAGATTTACTACTAAACTTATTCATTTGCCATTAACTGGTTATTCCTAACTAACAGGCATTCCAACTATAAGAAACAAACGACTCACAATTTGTCTCCCAGTATCTCGTCCTGTATCAAACGGTACGTCGCTAGGTAGTTGCACTGCTTAGGGTAGTACTGCTTGTAGTGGACACTAGCACGGCTAATGTGTCCTGCTGGCTTCTCTCGTTGTGGCGGACCAGAAAACGATGTTGGCCAGGAGTTAAAAGATGTCCTGCGAGGTTTCCGAATCCTTTCTTAACTGTAAACACAGAGGATGTTGGTCACTGGTTTCTCTTTCCTCGGATCACCGGGTTTCACAGTTCACTATTGAACATTCACTATGGAACTTCACTTCGAACTTCACTCGATTTCCGTGTGCTTTCTCGAAACCGAACCGAACTTCCGAAAGGATCCTACCGACTGCGCCAATTTTGTCCTTGTTAATGAAACTTCTGTTTTTAAAAATTGATTTTATTTATAAAAGGTTGAAGTTACATTGAAGTTTACTCGTATAGACTATCTTAAAGACTGAAAAACATTACTGAATACACCTGCATTTATAGTATTACAATTGCTGTGTTAGCAGAATGCAGTGTCTACTATGATCTAATAACACCGAGTCATCTTAAGTGGCCATATAACTCTGCTAGAAATAAATTTTGTAAACAAATCAAAGCATGTATTTAAATGTAAGTTTTGACTAACACTAGTACGAGTACTTATAAGCCATTCACTTATTATTGACTTTAAGTAGGCGTTAGAAATCTGATTTTGTCTTTTTTATTGTAACTTCTCAACATGTGCTGAAAGGGGATTTGTATAACAAAATCGCGAATTCAAAGGCAAAAATAACTGAATAAATTATAAACACAATATTGTTAGAATTTTTACTATGTGAATATGACAATTACTAGGACTTTTATTGTTACTATGACTTGAAAGAAACTACAGAAATGGCATATCAAGCATTATTAATTTAATTTTTAACAATCGAAACGGAAATATCTACTTTTCCGATAACTTTAGAAACATAACGTTAGTTTATAAGTTAACTGCCGTGAGCACGATAACAATTAAATAGGTGGATGTGTGAGGGTGTATAATTCGTACATTTGTCTCAAAATCCTTTATTGGCGGACCGGTTTCGGCGCAAAGGCCATCATCAGCGCCCAAAAACCTATTAACGAGAAACGTTGTAGCAATAGTGTTGGTTGCCAACATAGGAGAATATTTTTTTAAACATTCTGAGGAACTTACTGGTCAAAAAAGGGGAAGTACAGGGTGAGGAGTCATCGCGCCAAGGCACCCCGAACCGCAACCACAGTCAGTTTAAAACTTATGCTAATAAGGGCCAATTGTACAGGTTAATTTAAATACAGATTTAAATTTGGTTTTAAAATTCAGTTTAAAACTAAATTTAAACATCAAAATTTCTGATCTATGTGGATGTACGTTGTATAAGTAGAGCTTAAATTAAAGAAAAGATAGATGTCGAATTGTGACGGCATATGTGGTTTGTAAGAAATATATCTACATTATCCTCGTCGCCCAACATTATGTGCTATTTGGACACTTTCCAAGTCTTCAGCTAAAGTAAACTTAAAATTTTCCATATAAAATGTCTTGCTGCCGAAAAATTGGTAAGTGACAGAACGCTTGACAGTGATGTATTCCGTATGGCATATTTTAGGGTCCACCAGATCAACTTTATGAGGAAAGTTGTGCAAGCAGTTTTTCCTATATCTTAAAAAATTCCAAAAAATATTCATTTCAACTTTTAACACTAACACAAACATTTAAAGTGACAAAACTGTTAATTTTCTTAAATTAAAACCGACCTCTATAGCTTAAGTTCTGCTTCATCCACATCATATCTTAAGATAAAGTTAAAGTCTAATTTACGTTTTAAAACGAACTTATACAACGATCATTACGGCAATTTGCGATTCAAGAGGAGCTCCTGTATTTAAAATCAACTTATACAACCGGACCTAAAAACAAGTAATTGACAACAACAGACCACACGTAACATGCACGGCAATTTGAAAACTATTTAATTTAAATACTTTAAAATACTTTTAACAAAACTTTTAAAAACTATCAGGTCCAAGGAAGAATTGTAAGTATTTGTTTTTGTGTTTTTTCTATTTCTTTAAGTGACCTCATTGTTGGTTTGTGACCTTTTAACCAAAATTGAAAGTCAAACCTTGTTCTTCAGATTTATCAGTCTGACTGAAGCGCCATCTGCCGCTCAGCGAGTACATTCGTCAGAATCCAAAAACTAGTACTAGCATTGTATTTAAATCTAATAGTAGGTCAATGGCACTTATGATGGTGACCACTAGATGTCACTGGAGCCTAGTGACATCATTATTTTAGACAAATATTTCAAGGCCGTTTAATTTCCGGCGTTGTTGCAATTGTAATTTATGTAATACTGACTTCACGTCAGCTAGATAAAGATCTCCGAAATGCTCCTTGCTCTCTTGCCTGCAGTCATATTTGTCATGGTATGTCACAGTTTATTTTTTATTTACAATTCATAATTTCTACATTTTTATGGATATTGGAGCAAAAAAAGCTCGATATTTGGGCTAATTAATGAAGCAGCCGATAAATAACTCAATAAGTACCAAAATGCCTTCGCCTGCTACTCGTTACTTAAAACAGTGTGAACAGAGAAGTGAGTGAATCTAATGGCGCGAAAACCCAGCTAATCTTATGGATATTTGAGCAAAAAAACTGGATATTTCGGTTAGTTAATGAGGCAGCCGATAAATAACTAAAAAAGCTACTGCCGTTACTTAGAACAATGGTGAACAGTGAACTGAGTGAACCTAATGGCGCGGAAACCAAATTAATCATATGTGACAAGTTTCAGGATGTCCCTTAATTCTTACAAAGCAAGGAGTTTATTACAAGCAGATCAACACAAAATTAAGATATTATAATGTTAAAGACTAGTAAGACAAATCCTTGTAATTTCAGTTATTGTAGGCTAAATTCATGATAGTATGAAATAAAAGCAATCACTGGTTTTCCAGATGGTTTCACCTGTACGTATATGATACTAGGGAACTAGACCTATTGAGGTTTAGAGAATCAGTGGACAACCATTGTTTATATTAGCATTAGGGTGGTAGGTACTCTTAAGATTGACCTTACAACTACAGTGTCACACATACTTTCAAGCTAAACACCAATAACTTTCTGTTATTTATTAAAACCCAGAATACAAGATGTAACACTGCAGCAAAGTCTTTCATACAGGAATTTCCATAATTGAAACAAAAAGAGAAACTTTTGAGAGGAATAAAATTGGGCAAGCTATATGTCTGTATTATGTGTATTATTAATAATTCATACTGTATTATGGATATTATTAGGATTATATATTATTTACTAACATGACATTATTAACAAGAGTATTAAAGAATTTTACCAATTTTGTAACTTTTTTTAATATTCTTTTTAGAAAATCAACACTTTTTTTTTATTTAAAACTTAACTTATTATATAACTAATGCATTTTAACCATAAGTAACCTACCTAATATTATAATTTTACCTATAAAAACACTTTGAATATAAAATGGAGATATTGAGTTCACAGAGTTCATAAATTTGAAAAGAGTTTGTTTTTGTACAGGTTGTAACAAATTCAGGGGTGACCTGGAGGGTGACCGTTGTACTTTAGGAAACTCTAAGAGATACAGGGTCCTCTTTATTACATGATACATATACAAGGTGTACCTAGGTGACAATCTTTCGGGAGCCTACAGGGCTATCCAGCATCCCATCTGACACACGCTTCGTACTACTATAGTTATTAGACAAAGGTAGTACCTTCCTTCAGGTGGTTCGCACTTGGACTTGCATGCCCTGTGAGCTGAGCAATGACGGGGTGCATATCCAGAATCCATACTATGCACACGTTGTTGTGAGACATATACTGATATAGCTCCGGTACCAAGGAGTGTATCACATTCATACTATCAAAGATTTTAGGCAAGGGTAGTACCTTCCTCCAGTTGGTTAGCACTTGGACTTGCATGCCCTGTGAGCTGAGCAATGACGGTGCATATCCAGCATCCCATATTGCACACGTAGTGCTAAGATTACTTACTGACACTGATAGCTCCGGTACCAAGGAGTGCATCGCATTCGTACTACTATACAATCACAATATTCACAATCCATTGAAGTCCTTCATGCTGGGCTCTGAAGCCCAGGTTCCCTGGGTGGCCCAATGTAAGTACGGCTCTGGGTATAGGATAACTTAAATGGATGCGGCGACAGTACGTAATAAAGTCATCCTTTCTCATTTTTCTTTGTGGCCGGCATTTGCCAAAAAAAGAAAGTAAAATAACATAATATCACAAATACTTATACCCAAAGACTGACTTATACCTACACTACATAACCAAACTTTAATAAATAATAATGACAGACGAATTGGCATATCTTTTTCTCTACGTCTGCAAAATTACTAGTTTTTATAATGACTTTATATTTATAGAATATATCCATCCTTGTTCACCCAATGCAGTAGAGAAGTAGAAATTTTGTTTTTAATTTTATAGAGTATACAGCTGTGGTTATTTTTACTTTTGCCGTGACATTTCCACCGTTGCCAAGTTTATGGTCCCCAATGAAGTTGACAAGATTGACAGTGTCCCCCATGGCCCTCTGGCAGAGAGGGACCGAACTATCCATTAATTGATTTACTTGTGATTCATATACAATGGACTAGTAAGACAAGAATGGGAAAGTTCAGATGCACAGTCATAGATGTCTCCGTCCTCGGACAAAAGAAACTCATACCGGCAACCCACCATACCCTTTTGTTGTTTTGGAAAAAAAGGTTAATGTAATTTGTTTGGTATTTACTTAATTCAAAATTCTTTTATGCAGGGGTACATACGATCTGTTGAGACTCACCTGCACGTTAAAATATTCGAGATTCGCGCTCAATTCCCGGTCAACCTCCCAATCCTCCGTAAAATCCAGTCTGATTATATTGTTGCAAACTCAGGGTTCAATAATTCCAGTGTAACGATTTAACACGAAAACACTGTTTATTTATCCTACAAATACACACAAGTACAATTCGACTACTAAATAACTCACTACTTAACACTTTATAGCCTTCTATTATTGTTTGGAGCTTACTTATAGCTCGATTAAGTAAGACTACTACTAACGACGGTGCTATTTGCCTATTATACACAATCCTAAAAACATAGAGAAGTTTAGACCATTCTTAGAAGAAAAATAACTGCGTTCTAAATAAATAGAGCAATAAATCACTCGTGACAGTCCCCATGTGCAACAACGCCATAGCGCCCGGATAGGCCGCGAGCCGCGAAGGTCCAACCTCTAATGTCGCTCCGCCTCCACAGCCGCCGCTCACATTACTTTACTCCTAAGGCTGTTCGTCCCGAGCAGATAGAGTTCCATGGTATCTTCCTAATCGATCCAGATGAACAACTTTCATCTTTGACCGGGGGGTCCGCTGGATCCTATACACCACGTCATTAACCTTCTTTATAATTATTGTATAAGGCTCTTCCTAATTTTGGCCGACTTAACCACCTTTCGCCGCGGAGTGTACAGCCACATCAAATCACCATCCTAGAAGCCGCGGGAGTTAGCCAGTAAGTCATGTCTTGATTTGGCTCGATCACTGGAGATCCGCAGTTTATTCCTGACTTGTTCATGAACATTGTTAAGCCTCTCCTTGAGCTCCTCCACAAAATTCTCAGAGTTGAGCGAATCTTTTTCTGGTGTTCCATACATCAAATCCACAGGAAGTCTCATTTCCCTTCCGAACATAATTTTCGTCGGAGTATAAAAGGCTTCGCGTATAGAGCCTCGATATGCCATCAACATGAGATGTAGATGTTGTTCCCAACCACGCTGATGATCTTTCACCATTTTAGACAGGTGATGTTCCATGGTCCGATTAAATCTCTACACCATCCCATCCGACTGTGGATGCAGAGGAGTTGTCCTGGTCTTGCGAATTCCGAGAAGTTTCATGACCTTCTGGAAAACAGCCGATTGAAAATCGGCCCTTATCAGAATGAGGTTAGAGAAGGACTCCAAATCTGCAGAGCATTTCATTTACTAGCACCGTTGCCACAGTCGTTGCTTCTTGGCGACCAAGATGCATTTCTTGCCTGACTCAGTCTGAGGAAATTGTCCCTCGACATCAATTGCTACCCTCTCGAGTGGGGCACCTACAGCGTACTGCACCATTCGGCTCCATGATCTTGTTCGAGATCCTTTTGTGGCACAACAAACATCGCACTTGCGGCAACCAGACTTGACGTCTTTATGATAATCCACCCAGTAGAACCGCTTTTTAATTTTGGCCAAGGTTTTATTCACCCCAAAATGACCTCCATTTGTTCCGTCGTACATTTCCTGTAGTACATCCGATTTTCTGCTACCAGGAACAACCAACTGACTGACTACCGTCTTGCCATCCGAACTCTCCCACGCTCTCTTCAGTAATCAATTTTCTATTCTATTAGAGTGCCACTGGGCCCATAGCGCCTTCAGGTTTGGACTTTTACCAGCAAATACTTGCCACTCTGGTCTCTTGTCGTCAGTCTTTGCCAGTATATCTGGATTATTCATTTGTTCGTCTCGAAGCGTCTGTGCGGTTCAGTTATCGTTTATTTCCACCGACGTTCTCCTTACAAAAGGAATTCCCTCACGGTGCTCAGTTCTTTGACAATGCCGACAATCTTCTTTACACGGCCGTCTAGACAATTCATCGGTCTTTTCGTGAGACCTTCCTGGTTGATGTTCAGTTTGGATCTTCTGTCCCTTAATGCGTCCGGCCCTGTAAGACTTTTGCCACCCAAATTATTGACTTTAAAGATCCTGGGGGTCTTAACGGGCCCGGTCAATTGCCCCCTTATATTGACCGGAATTAGTTTTCCTGGAATCCAGGGCGGTCTTGGTTGCCGCTCGGTTTTCTAAACGACGGCGATGGACTTTTTGCCCTATTACTGCCGTTACTCTTGATGTGAACCAGTGGTAGTATTGACTGCCATATCCTTCTTCGCTTGGATCATGGATTCAGTCATAGACGTATACTCCTCGTCATCGGAAGTTGCTATTCTTACACAGTGTAACGATTTATCACGAAAACACTACACACAAGTACAATTCGACTACTAAATAACTCACTACTTAACACTTTATAGCCTTCTTTTATCGTTTGATACCTTAGCTTACCTATAGCTCGATTAAAATAAGACTATTCTAGCGTCGGCGCTATTCGCCTTTTATACAAAATACTAAAAATATAGAAAAGCCTAGAACGTCCTTTGAATAGAATAAATGTGTTCTAAATAAATAGAGCAATAAATCACTGGTTACAGTCCCCATGTGCAACAACACCGCAGCGCCCGGATAGACCGCGAGCCGCGAAAGTCCAACCTCCAATGTCGCTCAGCTTCCTCAGCCGCCGCTCACCGTAACAATATTTTCTGAAGTGATGAGATGAAAAATTCTAGAATCCAGTTGGGAATCAGACGTGTAACTGTGCTCCCTTAAGTGATTTTCAAAAGATGACGTAGTTTTATTTATGTGTTCTGTGATGTGTGTGTTAAGAGAACGGAATATGCGGACTACCTATGTTGCCAGGCAGTCATGGCAATTGAGTTTTTAGATGCCGCTGTTGGACAAATGTGTGAGTTTGTCTTTATATTTAAATAATTTTTGACACTACTTGGAAGACAACATAACCATCTTTAAGCAACACAAGTATAAAAGGCTTTCTAAAAAACTCATTAACCTAATTAAACAAAAACCTATCAACATAATAATTATAACAAAAAATTCCCTGATTTTGTTTTCCATGATAAAGTCAAGAATCTATCAGGTGTGCAGTTCACGGGGGACGAGATGGGCTTACTAAGTCGTGGCCTTAAATTCTGCATCTGATCTAACATCACTGATGAGAATGTAATATCCGTTTCCAATGAGGTGGATGTAGCTATTGACCTGTTTTCCAACAACCCTGAAATTAAGAAACAACTCCGCAATGACACAAAAACCTGTACAGTTTCAATAGGCAACTAGGAAGAAAGGTATACAGGGACACAGACAGTGTTTCCTCGACTTTAACTGCGATTCAGAAAAATATTAAAGAACACTCCTTGATCATTAGCAAGGAGGATAAAGGTGACAGGTGACAGGTGATAAAGGTTATCCTAACAAAACTAGCATACGTTGAAAAGGTAGATAATTTCCTTTCAGCCAACAATTTTGAGATTCTCCCTAATAACCCCATCAATAGATACAAGAGACAAATTACTAATATCATTACAACACTTTGATTTTGTCTTCAAAGTGAAAGATCTGCCAATACCAACCAATTACTGAGGCTTGATTGTACAAGTCACCCTCAAAATCTTTATTTAATTAATTAATTAATATAAATTAATATAAAAATAAAATTAATTGGGTACATACGACCGTATGTACCCCTGCATAAAAGACTTTTCAATTAAGTAAATAACAACAAATTACATTTACCCCCTTTTCCAAAATAACAATAAACAAACGGTATGGTTTGTTTATTGTTAACCAGCACTATTGCTACAACGTTTCTTGTTAATAGATTTTTTTCGGCGCTGATGATGGCCTTTGCGCCGAAACCGGTTCGTCAATAAAGCATTTTGAAACAACAGCACGAAGTATACACCTTCCCACATCTACCTATTTATAGCGTTAGTTGGCGGACATTTTGCGTAAAACCCTACAAAAATCGCTACAAATCCTACAAATCTTCCTAGAATGTTCAAATTTTCTCCTTCCACACAGCCACGCTTTTCGGCCGATTTTCCTTGGTCTAAGGCTTTGAAGTTAATGTTTACATTTCGAAAAATCTCTCTGCTGTCAGTTGACGCAAGAGGCAAATCCCGAATGGTTCCGATTTTGGGGATTTTGGGCCAAAATTTTCAAAAATTTGCATTTTTCGCTTCGAAATTCAATTAAAACCATTTCGCGACGTCCCAACGGAAAAGTAGTTTCTAAGTCCCCAGAATCCCCTGGGATAGAATGCCATTCTATTGGATGCAGTGTCTCGGCACAAACATGCTCCATTGCAATTGATTAAATCAGGGGGATAGCCCAAAGTAGTGAAGTGAAAGTGTATAATACAAATGTATTATACATTGTATTATACTGTTTAATACGATATGTATTTAACCTCTTCATTTTATACAAATTACTGACAACACTGTGAAGAGTAGACAACGCTGTAGGAGAATGACATATGATTTGAATGACATATAACTAACTTCGTTTGTTAATTTTCGTCCATTTGTTTTAATTTTTTTATTAAAAAAAATTGTTATTTTATCATTAGTACTAGTAGTGAAGTAAAAGTGTATGATATAGTAATAATGGGGAGGCCTGCAAAATTTGGGCAATAATACAAAAATATTTTGTCGATCAACCAAATAATAACAATTCCGAGAAAAAGTGCAAATTCTGCACTTTTACAAAGCAATTTGCAAAAAATTGCTATGGCCATATAAATGCTGGATTCGATAGCATGCGTGTATTATTTTATGTAGGTGATTATTTGGGACAAAAGCCATGTCATGTAGAAGGGTTTGAACTAGAACTACATTTTGAAAATAATGGCTATTGAATCCTGCGTTGAGAGTGGGCTGAGTGGGCCACTCTGGTTACTCTTAATCTAAAGGAAAAATTGGATTTGAATTATAAAAATAACACCTTAATTTGTACTACTAATATCATACATTCTCTAAATAAAATTAATCATTTTATTAATTTCTCTTATCCTAATCCTAATCCAGTAGCGAAAAAAATCCCGCCATTTTTTTGAATTTAATACTGTATAATACAATGTATTTTACTTTGTATAATACAATGAAAAATAAGATACCGTATTTTCTCATCTCTAGCCCAAAGTTAGTCCTTATGCTGGTGGATAAAGGCTGCTAAAATATTGAAAATATTAAACTCTTCAAGGTTCTTGGAGCACTACACCTGCTAGCAACATGCATAATTCAAAAGAGAGTGGGACAGCCATTTTGAACGTGGTCAGCAATCTTTATAATATATTTTTTCAAGTCAACTTTTCAGGCCAGATTCAACTTTTTAGGCCAGACAAGTCACCCTCAGAGTCGGGTTCAGCTAAACACGACTGGTACTTGAACCCGCCCATAAGAATCGCATTGCTGTCAAATTAATTTCATTTGTGACACTTGCTGACAGTAATGCTTTCCTTATGGACGAGTTCAAGTACCAGTCGAGTTTATCTGAACCCGACTTTGAAGATGACTTGCACAATCATGCCTTAATGCCTCAATCGAATTTACTGATAATGATCAAGATGGTCCAGCGATAGTAGGAGAGGCACGTAACGCTGAGAGTAACGCTACGCAGTTGGTTCTAGTTTAGATGAACTCAGAAACTAATAAAAGAAGGCTTAAAATTGCACCGTATCTAACAGAATTTTCGAGTGGCAGCTCTAGACTGTTCTGAGAGTATTCCTTCCATTCCTATTGAGAAAACAAAGGATGGGAATACTTTCAGAGCTAAAGTGCCTGCAATTAGAGTGTGTTTATAGGTGGCATCATTTTCTGTTGGTGCAGCCATCCACCTCCAAACTAGATAGACTCAGTGAGTCAATCATAAATTGTTAGGTTTGTTTACTTCCAACATCTATATGGATCATAACGGACGCGCGTCGCGAGGGGAATGAAAAAATGGCCGCCGAGTCGGGTAATCGGCGAAAAGATGATACATGCAGTCTTACATATCTCACCATAATTATAAAATCTTTAATAAAACACCAAAAAATCGCACAAAGCATTCGCAACGTTTGACGGTTTGTGGTTGACTTCAGTTCAACTAGGTTGACACACCCATTGAATTCACAGCACTGTTGCCAATTCATCAATTAAGAAGATTTTCTACTTATGTTTTGATCGCTCTGTACGGCTATATTCGCCTACACAACATATAAACATATGGCTTGTGTAGATGGACCCTGGGAGCGGGCAACATCGCACCGAATCTTTAGAAATGATTCCAGAAAGAATTTTGTAAATAAAGGACTCCATGCCTGAACACCTACCGTTCAAGCGTTCTATCATTCTTTAACCGTTTAACTTAACCTTTTTTTTTTATTTATATAGCGGTTTAGGTGAATGCATTTACGCACTGGCTGGAGTCCATTGATATTGTCGAGCTCATTCGGCCTCCAAGTGTGGGACTCGCCCTACAATGGTGTGGGAATACGCCACTAAACACCCTTTCCGCTCTTCGCCCTTTGTCCCCCCGGAATCGCAATTAGCATTACATCAGGCGGAGGGCGGTACAGACTACTGTAGCAGCGACGAGCTCAACTATATTTCTTGTTTTCACGGAAGTCTCAAAAGCTCGCCCTGTTTTCTTCTTCTTTCCTCCATCTCTTTCCTTTTCATTATTTCCCGAAGCATATCTGTAGTTGCCTTCCAGGAGATCTCATTGGTAAGAAGAATTTCAGCTATGTTTTCCTCTGTAATACTTCTTCCATTTAGTTTATTCTTTGCAATTTCTCTTATATCGGTATGAGCCGTGCACTCGAAGAGGGTGTGCGCTGGCGTGTCCATTGTATCACAGTACCATCATGTGTCGTTTTGTTGCTTGTTAATTCTTTTCAGGTAGCTGCCAAACACTCCGTGTCCTGTGATTGCCTGAGTAATGTAAAAGTCAATTGTTCTGAACTTTCGGTTTACCCATTTTGCAATCTGTTTTATAAATACGGTAGACCATCCCTCATATTGTTCCCATCTTGCTTGCCACCTTGTAAACAGCTCCTGCTTAGCTTCCATTCTATTCTTGTTGCGGGTTTAAAATTACAAGATGCCTGTGGGTTTTGCAAGGGAAAGTTATGGGGGCCAAAATGCACTTTGTTTTAACCTCAAAATGAAAATCAACAAACAATAACTTAAAAGTAAACAAAGCCTTCAAGTTTATTGATTTTTATTGGCATTTGGATTTGACAGAGTGTCAGTTTTACAAGTATTGCTGCAACCAAAAATACACAAAGATGCCATCTGTTGGCAATTGGAGAACTAGATTTTTTATGAGGAGAAAAATTCTTTAATTTTTAAAGGGCTTTTGCCATTTTTGTTTCCTCCTGCCAAGAGCAAAGACACCGTAGTGTGCCACACATTTTGTAGATACAGTTCTTGAACCCCCTTCTCGATTTACTTTATTTTTGTTGTGAAACCAAGCAGCAGTATTGCTGGATCTTTGGTATTGGAGAAGGAATTCTGAGGCAGAGAAGAGATAAGAAAACGATTGGAGGACTTGTTCCTTCTAACTTTCAGGCCACCCCACATCCATGGTAAGATTTTTCCCTCATAGATATTACTAGCACGTTTATGAATCATTGCCCTCTCTGTGTATTTTATAATTGCCCTCCGGGTTTTAACATTTCATACATTATGCTGCTCATATCTGGTCATGTTTCAGAGAGTAATTCGGTTGCACAATAATTTGAATACCTCCATTACTTTGTGAGTACATTTTGCTGTATAATTGACCTACCGAAATATAAAGCCAAAAATGAGTAAAACAATATTTGAGTACCTTTCTCGGCTCTCCCGTCCAGATGTGTGAAGTATTTAATACCGCAAGTTGGATGTTTCACTTATGCCCTGGTATCGAATTTCCCTTAGGCCTGCTGCTGCTGTTGCTGTTGTTGTTGCTGCTGCTGCTGTTGTTGTTGCTGTTGTTGTTGCTGCTACTGTTGATGTTATTGTCACCGCTGCTGCTGTTGCTGCTGCTGCTGCTGCTATTGCTGTTTTTGCACTAAGCCATTCTGATACCCATCCTTCTACTGCTGCTGCCCCTGCAAGTGCTGCCGCCTTCTTTGCATGAGTTTGCTTCACTCGATGACTGCCAGTTTGCCCCTTTCCTTTCATCCTTAACTAGAGAAGGTGATCTTGATGAGCCACTAGCTGTCACACACCATCGACAGGACACACTCCACACGAGGAACTCGAACACACACAAGCCCCAACTCCATAACTGTTGTTAACACCACACATAAGGTTGGTCCATTCCATTTTTACACTAACTCCTAGTCACTCAATAGATAACCTACAAGGGCCTACTTTTTGGTGGCAGTCACCTCCATCAGAGGCTTCTGCCTCCAGTACTTGTTTACACAATATATAATTACCAGGTTTATCTAGTAGAAGAGAAAGGCAATAAGAATCTTCATTTTTAAAGTGGTCTACCTACCTACTTTTATACTTTGTTTTAATTTGTACACCAAGTGAGTTTGTTGGTAGTTTGCGCTGGAGTAGTAGTAGTAGCTAACTCTGGCACCTCTAATTTCATCGCAGCAAAGTTTAGTGTTTGTATACATAGGTACTATAGAGGTTGTTGTTGATTATTTCATTTATTTCTGACTTTGTGAAGAGTTTATTTCTTATTTTCTATTAGTACTTGGGAATGTTTAAGGGTAATAAAGACCAGCTAATTGCTACTACTGACAGTTGATTTCATCTCCCCGTGTTTGTGTCAACGTCAACTGTCGGGGTTTTACGACCGTACATTATTAGCAGGTGCGTTCGGAACTTCGACCGCCCGACTGGAGACACACGAGTTCGCGACGTTAGAGTTGCTTGGCTGGCTGCTAAATTTTCACGCTTTTGAGTTATAGGGCAATCGCCGTACGGATTTACTAAGGGCGATAAAAGTGGGTGGCGCTCTTTAGGTAACCTTCTGACTATAAACCCACGACCACTCTCCCTGGGTTAGTCCGGCAACAAGTGCCCTATAATCCGTGCGCCGATTGTCCCTGGCCAGCTGAGTGCCAACCTAGCCACCTTTTCCGTTTGTAACGCTAACAAAACGTTGCATTCTCTCTACCCTGTTTATATATGGTGTTTCTTTCTTCCGCTGCCAGATCTATAGGAATGATCCCCCTTATAACCATTATTGCCTGTGTGGGCACGGTTCTGTAGGCTGAGGCTATTCCTATTGCCAACCTTCTGTTAACTCTTTCGATTTCATCTGTATGCAGTTTAAACTTGCAGATCTGCTCCTATATGGGTGATGCATACAAGATAGCAGATGTAACTGTGCTGGCCAGAAGTTTCCTTTTACTAGAAGAGCATCCTCCAATGTTTGGAATTATCCTCATTAGTGTGCTTATCATTTTGTGCGATTTTCTCTATATGCACGGTCATTCTAAAGTTTCTGTCAATGTTCACCCGCAAATACTTCACGTGTTCTTGGCTAGCAATGATGTCGTTGCCGATTTTTATTTCGATACTTTTTATTTTCCTTCTTCCTGCCAGGAGAACCATTTCAGTTTTATTGCTTGCAACTGTAAGGCCTATTTGTGTCAATTCGTATATGACTTTTTTGGTTGAGTAGCTCGCTTTGTCCTCTAGCGTTTCTCTGGTTTTTGCTCTCACGACAATCGCCAGGTCATCGGCATACGCGACAAGATCTACTCCTTGTTCCGAAGGTATTCGCAAGATATTATCGTAAAATATATTCCACAGTATAGGGCCAAGGACCGATCCTTGAGGGACCCCGCAGGTAACCTGATGAATGTTTCCATTTTCCGTGATAATTTTTCGCTCTCTTGGATACGATTTTATAATTTTGATGATGTATGGACTTATACTTTTTGCTTTTAGAGCATTCATAATTTCATCCCAAGGTGCGCTGTTAAAAGCATTTTGCACATCTAGAAGTATCATTACACAGAAATCTTGGTTTTTTACTGCTTTCGTTTTGATTTCCTCAGTGATATCTTTTACTCCTTGCAGTGCATCAATTGTAGACTTGCCTTTTCGAAATCCATACTGGTTTTTGGTTAACAAGTTTCTTTCGTCTAGTTCTTTTTGCAGACGATCTCCAATTATCCTTTCCAAAAGTTTTTCAGCCGAGTCTATCAGGCATATTGGTCTATACGAAATTGCTTCAATTTCAAACTTTTTTGGTTTTTCTATTAGCACAAGTCTAGCAGATTTCCAGATTGTGGGAAAATGTCCCTTTTTTAAGTATCTATTGTACATTTGAGTTGGTTTGCGCAGTTTATGATAATCTCTGGGAATATTCCATCGGGGCCTGGAGCTTTTTTTGCTTTAATTTTTGATACCGCTATTTTCAGTTCTTCTGCAGTAATCTCTGGTACTTGCTTTGGATCGTATAGTTCGTCTATCCACGTCACTGTGGGCTTGTGTGGAAATAGTTTTGTAATTTCTTTTTTGTTACCTCATCGGTTGGTTTCTGTCTCTTTTGGAGTTTCAGATTTCCAGTTACTATCTGGTAGGCCTTACCCCAGACGTTTTCTTCCAGTTCACCGCAAAGTTGCCTCCACTTCTCCACTTTACTGTTGTTTTAAGTCCCTTTTTGCCGTCTTGTATTCAGCCTCTAGCATATTTTTTTCAATGTTTGTTGAGTTCTTGGCCTTTGCGCGGGTGAGTTTTCTTCTAGCGTTATTACACTCTTTTCTCTTCTCGAAGATTTTGCTTTTCCACCAATATACTTCTTGCTTTGCGTGGGAGAGCATACTTCCGTTTTTTAAGGTGTTTATCACATTTATTTGTTAGTTCTCGGATCACGGTTGCTTTTCGAATTGCTTTACATTGTACCCACTTGGTAAATCGGTCTTGCATTACCAACAGGTAACTATTTCCCTTCGAAGATCTAGGCAATGGTCCAACTAAATCAGTGCTGACAGTTTCCCAAGGTCTTGCGTTTCGGGACGGCTGCATTTTCCCTGCAGGTTGTTGCTGGGATGTCTTATATTGTTGACACGATTTGCATTGGCGAACATAACGAGCAATTTCTCGGAACATTCCCGGCCAGTAATAGCGCATAGCAATTCTTGCAGTGGTTTTGGTGATACCCAAATGTCCTGCGGTGGGCCGGTCGTGCATTTCATGTAACATTTTGTTACGGTCGGGTTTAGGAACACATAGCTTCCATGGATCGGTGAGTTCGTCGTCTTTGGTTTCTGTCATGTCCCAAAAGTGCCGGTAGAGTCTATCTTGACGGATGCAATAATCAGGGAACGCGGCGGGGTTCGCAATGACGGCTTCTTTTTTATTCTGGTTCCACGGGCAGGTAGCAAGCACGTCGATTAAAAATATCGGCTCCGCGGTATCCTCAGAATAGGGGTTGGCGGGGTCACGTGATAGTGCATCGGCTAATCTGTTCAGCTGGCCTTTTCGGTATTTAATTTCAAAATCGAACTGCTGCAGATACATGCTCCATCTGGCTAGTCTTCCGGCGGGGCTCTTAATGGAGTGTAGCCATCTGAGAGACTGGTGGTCCGTGATCACGGTAAAATGGTAACCTTCTAGGTATGCCCGCATCTTCTCTATACCCCAGACGATGGCTAAGCATTCTTTTTCGGTGACAGAGTATTTCCTTTCGGGAGGACTCAGAGTGCGGCTAGCATAGGCTATGACGTGGTCTCCATCTGTATCATGTTGGATTAGGGCTGCCCCTAATCATTGGTCGGATGCGTCTGTCTGCAGTACAAATGGCTTTGAAAAATTTGGGCAGCTTAGTACTGGTGACTTGGTTAGGTGTTCTTTTAGCAGTTCGAAAGCAGCTTGCTGTTCTTCACCCCATGTCCATTTAACTCCTTTCTTTAACAACCGGTTGAGTGGTGCGGCAATCTGTGAAAAATTTGGGACAAAACGTCTATACCATGAGGCGATTCCCAAAAATCGGCGTAACCCACGCAAATGGATAGGGGCGGGTAGCTCACTGATTGCGGTTACTTTTTCTTGATCTGTTCGGATACCCTCCGAGGTTACGAGGTGTCCTAGATATCGTAGTGACTTTCGGCCGAATTGGCATTTTTCGGGGTTCACTCTCAGATTGGCGGCTCGAAGTCGCCGGAATACTTCCTGCAGGTGACGGAGGTGGTCTTCAAAGGTTTCGCCTAGGATTATTATGTCGTCGAGGTACGCAAAGCAATGAGGTTCTAGTTCTGGGCCAATAATTCTGTCCATGAGCCGTTGGAAGGTGGCGGGGGCCGAATGTAGTCCAAACGGCATTACGGTGAATTGAAAAAGCCCCATGCCGGGTACGGTAAAGGCGGTGATGGGTTTGCTCTCCTCCGTCAAAGGTATCTGCCAATAGCCCTGTTTAAGATCGATGCTTGAAATGTATCGGGCTTTCTGCAGTTTGTCTAGTATGGCATTGATGTAAGGTAGTGGATAAGCGTCCTTCCTCGTGACGGAGTTGACTTTTTGGAAGTCAATACAAAAACGGTATTTCCCGTCTTTCTTTCGAACGATCACTACTGGGGAACTCCAAGGGCTCTGCGACGGTTCAATTATTCCTTCGGTCAGCATTTTATTAACTTCTTCATTGATAATGCCCTGCATGTGAGGATTACGCGGACGGTAGCGTTGCTTAATCGGGTCGGTAACCTCCAGGTGGATGGAGTGATGGATTAGCGGTGTTGTGCCCTTGATATCATCAAAAAGTGCCAGTTCTCTTTCTAGAAATCTTTTCAAGCGGCATTCCTCATCGTAGTTTAGTGTCAGTGCGGGTACAGCGCTTATTTGTGATACAGGATTTGTTGGACGGGGTAGTTTATCATGTCCCAGAGATACCGTGGCGTCCCTTAGGTCGATTCGGAAGGAATATTGCCCTAGGAGATCCATGCCCAAAATCAAGTCGGAGGCTAGTTGTGGAAAGTGTCCGAAATTGCTGGTGACGGTATGTTTGCCCATTTGACATGATGTAGGTTCTCTGGATCTCGACGATCGACCCGCTGGCAACTTCCGCATTCCACCGTCTGTCTTGCTTATAGACACACCGGTGTTTTTGACAGAGTTTGGCTATCTCATTTCCGATGTAGGAGGCGGCGGATCCGGTATCTACTAGTGCGTTAAACGGTTTGTTATAGATCCATAACTTAATGTGCGGACGACAGATTTGGCTGTAGTCGGTGGGCGAGGCGGTATGTAGAGGGAGCTGTTTTGCCCTCGCAGCAAGGCATCTCCGTTCTAGTTTTCCGAGCGGGCACATTGGCAGTTGCGTGATAGGACTCCCTGTTTTCCACACCGGGAGCAGAATAATTTTGGCCTTCCGGTACACTCGGAGCGAAAGTGCCCTGTCTCTCCACATCGGAAACATTGAACGTCGGTTTTCTTGGGGGTACTTGTTTGATCCGACATCTTTGAGCGGCTGATGTGGACGGGTGTCATAGGAGGAGGAAGTTTCTCTGTTTGGCGGCTTTCCCAGGTGGCGGTAGGTGGTTTATGTAATTCGCTGAGGAGCTTTTCCGTTTCTCGTACGGCCCGGGAAAAGCTGACGATATCCTGGAAGTCGGCCTTTCTGATCTGTTGTCTGTATGTTGGCAATAGGTTTCGGTATAACCAGTTGAGTTCTTGTGAGGGCCTCATGCCGCCGTGCCTCCGGATCAATGTCTGTAAGTCGGTGATATATTGTGCAGCGGGTTCGTTGCTTCTTTGTAGGCGTCGGCCTATTTCTGCCTCGAGACTTTCTTCGTAATCCAACGGGAAGTAGAACGTTCGGAAGTCGATCTCAAACTCGCCCCATGTGGTCCATTGGTACCGGTTATTGCGAAACCAGTGTGCCGCCCCTTCAGTTAGTAGCTCAGGTAGGTGAGGTAGTAGTTCGTTCAGTTGAAGTCCTTCAGAAGTACAGATTTCCTTTAGTCTTTCCATGAATGTCACGGGGTCTCTACGTCCATCGAAACGGATGTTCCATTTTCGAACCTTAATGTCTTTATGTCGGGTGGAAGTCGAAACGGTGGTAGCCCCCGGAGATGGTACTGCGTTGATGACGGTTCTGGGGGCGGTTGTATCGGATCTCAGGCCGAGCATGGGTAGCTGAGACGGCTGGGCATCCTGCGTGAGAAAAGCAGATGTGGTAGGCACACAGTAGGAGAACGTCCAGATTGGCTTGGGCTGGTTCGGCAGGTGAGAATCTTCGGAGGTCTTCGGCGGCGTTGATATACGGGGCAATGTGCAGGTGGTTACCGGAGGATTTTGGAGATTCGGCCGGTGATTAACTGCATCATGCGTGGTGACAGGCAGAGCCCAGGCGCCGGCGGTGCTTAGAATAGGAGGGAAGTTAAATGGCACGTACGGTAGTGACGGTGTATCACGGATGTGATTTATTAGGCGGCGTCTGAGTATTTCAACGGTACCAGATGTCTCGAGTCCTAGCCTGTTTAGTTCGGTGGCCAGGGCGTCCTTCTTGAGGTTGTACACCCATGATACCCTTGTCTCGCTGGTATCGGATAAAGGGGGAGTACCGGCTTCGGTAATTGCGGGTACTATGGTCGAGTTAGTTGCGCCATCAAATTCCTCTTCGCTCTCCTGGCCCCTTTCCATTCTATATCTTAGAGAAAAGGAAGAAGAAAGAAAGAAGAAAAAGAAAAAAAAACAAAAAAAAAAAAACTGAAAACAGCAAGCAGCAGGCAATTAAATAAAGCAAAGCAATGTGAGTCGGTATCGGTTAAGCGGCTGTGCAAGCGTATCGAGCGGTTAGCGGTCGTAGTTTACCTTTCAGGAAGGTGGCAGTTGGCCAATTCTTACGTGAATTGTTTCAGGTTAGCCAGAAATGAATTGCAAACCTTTCAGTTAGTCGAAAACAATTTGTATCTCCGTTATAGAGTTGGCGCATGCGCAGTGCAAAATCGTATGTAGACGGTCTTGTTGGCCTCCAGTCCGGTCGGCTGGTCCGCTGTCGAGTTTTATGACGCTTCCAAACGCTTTCTGCCGTGTGTGATCTCTATTTCCGTTAGCAGCCTTTTTCAGGATGACGAAGACGGTCCCTGCTCGGGCGCCATTTTGTGACGCTTTTCTTTCCACGGTATTCTGTATCTCGGGCGCCACCCCTTGGTTTTTAGTGAGGCAAGGGGACCTCAGGTGCTTGGGCAGCTTTTTACAGTGGAGAAAGGTTCGTTGCTCCGTGCGTTGCTATAAATAATGCTCAAGAGGAAATTAAGTAAATGTCTATTCCGGTATTCTCAAACTTAGCCTACTAAAGGAACGTAAATACTTATTCTACTTATAGACTAGCGGACAGCGGTACAGTGTTTGCCAAAAAGCAGGAAGGGCGGGGAGTGAGCGGTGATGGTAGGTAGTCGGTAATCGTTATTCGGTGTCCGGACGGCGGTCGAAGTTCAAGCGGTAATCGGTGGTTAAGAGGGTTAGGCGGTCATAAAGCGGTAAACGGAAATCGGTCGACGAGAGGGGGGTGTGGCCGCAGTAAATCCTGACTTGACACCAGGCGTTACCAGGGCCCCGGGTTACCCATAAGTTGAGTCGACTTACACCCGAGCTCAACTGATAGATCGTTCACGGTGGGTACGAGACGTGATGGGATAAAGTAAGCCCTGACTTACACCAGGTCTTGCCAGTATCCTTATTTGCCCGCTAGTTGAGTCGACTTACACCCGAGCTCAACAGGTGGACGATTCACGGGGGGTGGTAGTACGGGAGGTAGGAGAAGAGGCTAAATACGGTAAATCCTGACTTACACCAGGCCTTACCAGTATCCCTATTTGCCTGCTAGTTGAGTCGACTTACACCCGAGCTCAACAGGCAGACAGTTCCCTGCGGTACGGAGAGATTGGACGGAGACGGTCGAGCGGTAAAGCGGAAGCGGTACGGAGACAAGAACGGATATACGGACGATACAGTCTTACCAACGGTGTTTTACCTTACGGCTGACGGTGGCGGATTTCGGTCGAGGAATCAAGTGCGCAGTGCTTCAGCAGCGAGACGGTTGTAGTCGGCAGGAAGGTCCAGCGTCGACTGACCGCCCAAGGGCCCCGTCCGGCCTTTTTAAACCTGTCGGGCTGCGCGTTGAGTGTAGGAGTGGAAGGGATTGGAAGGACCTTGTGTGTATATTGCTGTTAACTGATAGCCTGCTTGTTTACGTTCAGGTTTAGGATTGGATACCGTACTACGGCAAATTGGTTTATAAACGGCCTTATAATTAGTAACTTCGTTACACTTTCAGCAGTATACCCCATCTTTTCAGTAAAGAGGTTACGGATGTCCCTATTAAAATTTTCCAGATTTTTTTGAGAAGATTTCCAGCGATTGTTGTTTTGGTTTCGTTCTAGCTCAGTCCTCGAAGCTGATACTGTGAATTTGATGGTTCGATGGTCGCTTAGGTTTTCGGTTTCAGTATCAACAGTCCATTGTTTTACTTTTCCAGCTATATTTTCTGTACATAGTGAGAAGTCTATTATCGATGATCCGTTTGGTCCGCAGAAGGTCGGTTCTTTGCCTTTATTTAGAATTATTAGCCGGATTGAAGCTATCCAGCTTTCTAGAATTGTGCCTCTTTTATTTGTGGTCTGTGATCCGAGTGCAGGTGTTTTGGCATTTAAATCACCCCCTATAATTGCCGCTTTTTTAGTGTTTTCGATTGTATTTGACATCTTATCCAGGAGTTGCTCGAAGTCCTCCTGTGTACCATTTGGTGAGAAGTAGCACGACAATATACTCATGTTGCTTAGTTCAATGCCAGCATACCCCTTATCTTTAAAGCTATTTATTACCTTTATTTTGCTGCTTGTATTTATAAAACTATCGCAATTTGTATCGCAGAAATCTTTTGCGATTTTTATGTTTGGCTCACAACCTATTAGAATATCTATATTATCCTCTATTATTCTTTTTGCCATAAGATCATGTGCAGCCTTGCATCTGTTAAAATTTAATTGAATAATTTTAACATTTTGCTCTTGTTGTTTGTATATACTATAGTTTGGTTTAGGCATTATTTGTTTTTGGGTATATCTTATGTTCTGTGTCGTGTTTTCCATTCTTCTACAGCCTTTCTTCTTTGCGCCTTGTGCTCCTTATTTTCTTGACACATGTAACATACAGCCGTTTTTTTTTACACTATCTTGCACGGTGTCCTTTCTCACTACAGTTAATGCACCTATCGTTCATTTTGGGTTCGTTTTGACACGTTGTTGCTTCGTGTCCGTAAAAATTGCATTTAAAACATCTTGGGGGCGTGTATGGCTCTTCAATTTTGTAGTTTTTCCATGCATTTCTGATTTTGCTCTCAGTTATTAGTTGCCGTGCTACATCAGCCGGTAGTCTTACAAACGCGTTGTAGTAGTTTGCTTTGGTGTTTGGCAAGTGTACTTCAATTTGGTCTTTTGCATTGCTATGCTTGATTGCTTCTTTTATGTCACTTGCATCAATACGCTCATCAATTCCTTTAATAACCAATGATTTCATTTTTACCATTACTTTTGTTTCCGCTTCCTTTAACGTAAGGCTTTTTACTTCATTTATAAATTTATGTTGGTTTTCTTTTTGACCTGCTACCTTGATTTCTATATAGCCCTGTTTAGTTTTTCTGAGTCCTTTGACAGTCACGTTGAAGTCGTCCACATTAATTTTGTTTTTTAAACCTTTTATAATATTTGAGTAGGTATTTTCTGTATTTTGCGGTTTAATAATAATTGTTTCAGTTTTACGTCGTGTTTGTTCTACTTCTGCCCACTCTGTATCACTTGGCTCTGTCACGTTACTGTCCATTCTGTTATAGTTACGTTGTTCTGAACATTACTTATTATTTAAATATCCGCTGCCTCTCACCAGGCTGAAGTTAGATTCAGATTTAGATTCAATATTCAGATTTTTACAACGGACCAGATAAGTATTGAACATCATGAAAAAAATTATATAAATGGGTTCTGACAAACTACCACGCACGCATATGCACTTTTTAAACCCTACTCGAGACTTACGCGAAATAAATTCGTGAGTGGTGAAATCTACCCTCTCTTGGAAAAGCAATCAAATTCAAAATTCTGCAAACCTGACGTTGTGCACTACTCTAGTAAGGAGAAGGAGGAAGATCCAGATGCACTTTATGCCCCCTATGTGAGATTCATTTGAAATAACTTCGTGGGGGTAGAAATTAGCCCCACCCCGAAAACTAATAAAACTCAAGATAGCGCAAACCTGACGTTGTGCACTATTCTAGTAAAGAGAGCGAGGGAGGCCTAGATGCATATTATAACACCCTATGTGAGATTCATTCGAAATAACTTCGTGAGGGTAGAAACTAACCCTACGAAAAGCAATAAAACTGAAAATAGCGCAAACCTGACGTTGCGCACTATTCTGGTAAAGAGTAGGAGAGAGGCCTAGATGCACTTTATAACAACCTATGCAAGATTCATTCTAAATGACTTCGTGAGGGTAGAAACTACCCCCACCACGAAAAGCAATAAAACTCAAAATAGCGCAAACCCGACGTTCTGCACTATTCTGGTAAAGAGAGTAAGGGAGGCCTAGATGCACTTTGTAACACCCTATGCAAGATTCATTCGAAATAACTTCGTGAGGGTAGAAACTACCCCCACCACAAAAAACAATAAAACTGAAAATAGCGTAAACCTGACGTTGCGCACTATTCTGGTAAAGAGTAGGAGAGAGGCCTAGATGCACTTTATAACACCCTATGCAAGATTCATTCTAAATAACTTCGTGAGGGTAGAAACTACCCCCATCACAAAAAGCAATAAAACTGAAAATAGCGCAAACTTGACGTTGCGCACTATTCTGGTAAAGAGTAGGAGAGAGGCCTAGATGTACTTTATAACACCCTATGCAAGATTCATTCTAAATAACTTCGTGACGGTAGAAACTACCCCCACCACGAAAAGCAATAAAACTCAAAATAGCGCAAACCTGACGTTGTGCACTATTCTGGTAAAGAGTAGGAGAGAGGCCTATTTGCACTTTATAACACCCTATACAAAATTCATTCGAAATAACTTCGTGAGGGTAGAAACTACCCCCACCACAAAAAACAATAAAACTGAAAATAGCGTAAACCTGACGTTGCGCACTATTCTGGTAAAGAGTATGAGAGAGGCCTATTTGCACTTTATAACACCCTATACAAGATTCATTCGAAATAACTTCGTGAGGGTAGAAACTACCCCCACCACAAAAAACAATAAAACTGAAAATAGCGTAAACCTGACGTTGCGCACTATTCTGGTAAAGAGTAGGAGAGAGGCCTATTTGCACTTTATAACACCCTATACAAGATTCATTCGAAATAACTTCGTGAGGGTAGAAACTACCCCCACCACAAAAAACAATAAAACTGAAAATAGCGTAAACCTGACGTTGCGCACTATTCTGGTAAAGAGTAGGAGAGAGGCCTATTTGCACTTTATAACACCCTATACAAGATTCATTCGAAATAACTTCGTGAGGGTAGAAACTACCCCCACCACAAAAAACAATAAAACTGAAAATAGCGTAAACCTGACGTTGCGCACTATTCTGGTAAAGAGTAGGAGAGAGGCCTAGATGCACTTTGTAACACCCTATGCAAGATTCAATCGAAATAATTTCGTGAGGGTAGAAACTACCCCCACTACGAAAAGCAATAAAACTCAAGATAGCCCAAACCTGACGTTGTGCACTATTCTAGTAAAGAGTAAGAGAGAGGCCTATTTGCACTTTATAACACCCTATACAAGACTCATTCGAAATAACTTCGTGAGGGTAGAAACTACCCCCACCACGAAAAGCAATAAAACTCAAAATAGCGCAAACCTGACATTGTGCACTATTCTAGTAACGAGTAGGAGAGAGGCCTATTTGCACTTTATAACACCCTATGCACGATTCATTCGAAATAACTTCGTGAGGGTAGAAACTACCCCCACCACAAAAAAACAATAAAACTGAAAATAGCGTAAACCTGACGTTACGCACTATTCTGGTAAAGAGTAGGAGAGAGGCCTAGATGCACTTTATAACACCCTATGCAAGATTCATTCTAAATAACTTCGTGAGGGTAGAAACTACCCCCACCACGAAAAGCAATAAAACTCAAAATAGCGCAAATCTGACGTTCTGCACTATTCTGGTAAAGAGTAGGAGAGAGGTCTAGATGCACTTTGTAACACCCTATGCAAGATTCATTCGAAATAGCTTCGTGAGTGTAGAAACTACCCCCACCACGAAAAGCAATAAAACTCAAAATAGCGCAAACCTGACGTTGTGCACTATTCTGGTAAAGAGTAGGAGAGAGGCCTAGATGCACTTTATAACACCCTATGCAAGATTCATTCTAAATAACTTCGTGACGGTAGAAACTACCCCCACCACGAAAAGCAATAAAACTCAAAATAGCGCAAACCTGACGTTGTGCACTATTCTGGTAAAGAGTATGAGAGAGGCCTATTTGTACTTTATAACACCCTATACAAGATTCATTCGAAATGACTTCGTGCGGGTAGAAACTACCCCCATCACAAAAAGCAATAAAACTGAAAATAGCGCAAACTTGACGTTGCGCACTATTCTGGTAAAGAGTAGGAGAGAGGCCTAGATGTACTTTATAACACCCTATGCAAGATTCATTCTAAATAACTTCGTGAGGGTAGAAACTACCCCCACCACGAAAAGCAATAAAACTCAAAATAGCGCAAATCTGACGTTCTGCACTATTCTGGTAAAGAGTAGGAGAGAGGTCTAGATGCACTTTGTAACACCCTATGCAAGATTCATTCGAAATAGCTTCGTGAGTGTAGAAACTACCCCCACCACGAAAAGCAATAAAACTCAAAATAGCGCAAACCTGACGTTGTGCACTATTCTGGTAAAGAGTAGGAGAGAGGCCTAGATGCACTTTATAACACCCTATGCAAGATTCATTCTAAATAACTTCGTGACGGTAGAAACTACCCCCACCACGAAAAGCAATAAAACTCAAAATAGCGCAAACCTGACGTTGTGCACTATTCTGGTAAAGAGTATGAGAGAGGCCTATTTGTACTTTATAACACCCTATACAAGATTCATTCGAAATGACTTCGTGCGGGTAGAAACTACCCCCATCACAAAAAGCAATAAAACTGAAAATAGCGCAAACTTGACGTTGCGCACTATTCTGGTAAAGAGTAGGAGAGAGGCCTAGATGTACTTTATAACACCCTATGCAAGATTCATTCTAAATAACTTCGTGAGGGTAGAACCTACCCCCACCACGAAAAGCAATAAAACTCAAAATAGCGCAAACCTGACGTTGTGCACTATTCTGGTAAAGAGTATGAGAGAGGCCTATTTGCACTTTATAACACCCTATACAAGATTCATTCGAAATAACTTCGTGAGGGTAGAAACTACCCCCACCATGAAAAGCAATAAAACTCAAAATAGCGCAAACCTGACGTTGTGCACTACTCTGGTAAAGAGTATGAGAGAGGCCGAGATGCACTTTATAACACCCTATGCAAGATTCATTCGAAATAACTTCGTAAGGGTAGAAACTACCCCCACCACAAAAAGCAATAAAACTGAAAATAGCGCAAACCTGACGTTGCGCACTATTCTGGTAAAGAGTTGGAGAGAGGCTTAGATGCATATTATAACACCCTATGCAAGATTCATTCGAAATAACTTCGTGAGGGTAGAAACTATCCCCACCACGAAAAGCAATAAAACTGAAAATGGCGCAAACCTGACGTTGTGCACTATTCTGGTAAAGAGTATGAGAGAGGCCTAGATGCACTTTATAACACCCTATGCAAGATTGATTCTAAATAACTTCGTGAGGGTAGAAACTACCCCCACCACAAAAAGCAATAAAACTCAAAATAGCGCAAATCCGACGTTCTGCACTATTCTGGTAAAGAGAGTAAGGGAGGCCTAGATGCACTTTGTAACACCTTATGCAAGATTCAATCGAAATAACTTCGTGAGGGTAGAAACTACCCCCACCACGAAAAGCAATAAAACTCAAAATAGCGCAAACCTGACGTTGTGCACTATCCTAGTAACGAGTAAGAGAGAGGCCTATTTGCACTTTATAACACCCTATACAAGATTCATTCGAAATAACTTCGTGAGGGTAGAAACTACCCCCACCACGAAAAGCAATAAAACTCAAAATAGCGCAAACCTGACGTTGTGCACTATTCTGGTAAAGGGTATGAGAGAGGCCGAGATGCACTTTATAACACCCTATGCAAGATTCATTCGAAATAACTTCGTAAGGGTAGAAACTACCCCCACCACAAAAAGCAATAAAACTGAAAATAGCGCAAACCTGACGTTGCGCACTATTCTGGTAAAGAGTTGGAGAGAGGCCTAGATGCACTTTATAACACCCTATGCAAGATTCATTCTAAGTAACTTTGTGAGGGTAGAAACTACCCCCACCACGAAAAGCAATAAAGCTCAAAATAGCGCAAACCCGACGTTGTGCACTCTTCTGGTAAAGAAAGTAAGGGAGGCCTAGATGCACTTTGTAACACCCTATGCAAGATTAATTCGAAATAACTTCGTGGGGGGGGGGGGGGTGATGCAAAACATTCAAATTTTGATGTTCTGCCTTTTCTCATTAAGCTAGTTTTTCTTTATCGTTTTCAGGTAAGGAGTAAGCAACCATCCATATTTCGGGACCTTTTCGCCAATTTTTGTTTCGCCAAGGTTTGCGCTATTTTGAGTTTTCTTGCTTTTCGTGGTGGGGGTAGTTTCTACACTCACGAAGTTATTTTGAATGAATCTTGCATAGGGTGTTATAAAGTGCATCTAGGCCTCTTTCCTACTCTTTACTAGAATAGTGCACAACGTCAGGTTTGCGCCATTTTCAGTTTTATTGCTTTTGGTGGTGGGGGTAGTTTCTACCCTCACGAAGTTATTTCGAATGAATCTTGCATAGGGTGTATAAAGTGCATCTAGCCCCCCCTCCTTTTCTCTACTAGAATAGTGCACAACGTCAGGTTTGCGCTGTTTTGAGTTTTATTTCTTTTCTTGGTGGGGGTAATTTATACCCCCCACGAAGTTATTTCGTATGAATCTCACATAGAGTGTTATAATATGCATCTAGGCCTCCCTCGCTCTCTTTACTAGAATAGTGCACAACGTCAGGTTTGCGCTATCTTGAGTTTTATTAGTTTTCGTGGTGGGGCTAATTTCTACCCCCACGAAGTTATTTCGAATGAATCTCACATAGGGTGTTATAAAGTGCATCTGGGCCTTCCTCGTTCTCCTTACTAGAGAAGTGCACAACGTCAGGTTTGCAGAATTTTGAACTTGATTGCTTTTAAGAAAGAGGGGGTAGATTTCACCCCACACGAATTTATTTCGCGTAAGTCTCGAGTAGGGTTTAAAAAGTGCATTTTTTGTGCGTGGTAGAACCCATTTATATAATTTTTTCATGATGTTCGTTACTTATCTGGTCCGTTGTAAAAATCTGAATATTGAATCTAAATCTGAATCTAACTTCAGCCTGGTTTGCCTCTCCTGTCTGTCCATGTTTTGGACGATATTCCATACATACTGATCACTATTTTGTATTTTCTAAATATTATTTCTGATAATTTTCTTACCAGTTTTGCTAGTCGGCTATTTGTTATCACCATTGATAGTTATATCAACCATTTCGTTATGCATGTGTGCTTTATTTTGTTTATTATATCAGTCAGGGTTTTTATATTATCTAATGTAGTATCTTTTATTTTAAATCCGTAGAGAAACAGGCTTCTATTTGTGTTGGTCGTTTCCTGTTCTTGCCCTTCTATGATTATGGATTCCGAGCGTGACATCGTTATTTGCTTATCCGGCTTAAGTAGATTATTTTCAACAATATGTTGTATTTGACGATATTCTTCGGAAAGTGCTTGTAGAAGTCTGTTACGTTGTATATTTTCTATGTCGATAATAAGAGCTATGTCCAAGTTTTCTTTTCCGTGCAAAACATTTCCTTTTACGTTTTTGCAGGTCTCAAAAGTTTCCTCAGGCCAATTTAAATTTACGAGCTCTTCTAGATCTTCTATGTTTCGCTCAGGGCTATTTTTGTTTGCTTCTAATTCTACTTTATATATTATTTGATTTGTCTCAGATTGTAGCATAGTTTGTGTTCCCATATCTCGTTTCCCGTCTGGTTCGTAGTTTACGTTGTATTGTTTCTGTGTTGTCTCAGCTTCTACTTGCATATCGGTTTGTGTACATATTTCCTTAGTATCTCTTTTTTTTTAGTCTTTTTCTGTTAATGTGGCGTTTACTTATGTATCGTTATTGTCATCCGTGTCCGTCCCCCTGGTAGTAGAGATAAAATGCAACTAAGGCACAATGGGTGATGCAAAAAACACTGTACCCCAGGCGGGTAAAAATCCCGCCATCAGTTCCCACGGATTCTGGGGGGAACCAAGCACACTTACAATGCAATAAAGAAATAAACACAAACACGAAGCACCTAACTGCAAAATATGCAACTCTGACACCAAAGAAGCCTGGATCTCTGATCAAACTAAATACGTCACCAACAATAACAAATAATTCAACCTCCGAAGAACTTAATAATTCAAATGCGGTAATAGATTTATGCTGGGACGATTCCGAATTCGAAAAGAAAACGGGACAAAAACTGGCAAGAAAAAGAAGTAACCGGAAAAGTGCATACGCCAAAACGTTCATTTCTATCCCAGCCGCTAACTGTGACAAAAAATGTTGAGGCTTTTGAACTTGGCGAAGTCATTGAGGTTTTCCCTAAATTAATGGAAAAATTAAACAAACACGTTGAACAAAACACGAAAAGAGAAATAAAAGATGTGACACAGAGACTCAATCGACTATCAGACGTCCTAAAACGAAAAACTGTTATAGACTGGATACAAGAGCAAAAACATGTAAGCGAGGAGAAACTTACAATATCTACGGAATCCCAAACGTTTAACTTAACCTAAACTAACCTGAACTACTGTGGGTGCAGCCATGTTTTTCTTTTTCACTGCCACTTTGAGGTGCAGTTTAAAATTTAAAGTTTAACAATTCGTCAAAATTCCAAATTCAAAGCTGGGCCATTGATTTTTGTTCAGGTACGGGGCCCATACGTGTAATACCTCTGAACTATTTCTTTTACTGGAAAAATTTGGAATCTACAGGGTGAAATGTGAGAAAAGTACACCCAAATTGGCAAAAAAGGTGGCGGCGAAAACTTTTGTAGCTCGCCTGGTCTAAGAGCTAGACCTATACTAACAACTGTATTATAGTGACATCTTTGGGGGGATAGGATTAAAAGTGCCCTTTTACCTTTATTGGGCCAGTCGTCTAACTAAGGGGGTCTAGAATGCCAAGAAGTTGACTAGTACAAAAAAATTAAAATACTTTCCCAATTTTTTCTAGATTTTCCTCTTTAACTTCTCGGAATTAGACTTCAAAATTTATCATCTACACATATAAATTTGGGTATCAAAAAAGAAACGCATTTTTGACTTTGGAACGACTGCTCACCCCCGACTTTGCTATAGCAATAGACTAATGCGACAGTCACTCTTACTGATTATGTACAGGAATTGAGTGTTGATTTCCTGAGGTTGTAGTTTGATTACTCTTTAAAAATTCTCATTGTAAATTATATTGCTTCTGAATCTTTCCTGTTGACACTTGAAGACGGGTCAGGTTACATCTCTTGCTGAATAGCTCTTTTGCTCGAACTTCGTCTTCTTCCAAATAGAGCATTTTTCTATTATTACTTCACATTCAGACATTGCATGTTCGTCCGAGCATTTAGGGAAGTTTTTTTTTTAATGCAGTATTTAGCTACATGATTGTATCCTGCACAGTTATAGGACATAGTCAGATTTACATGTTCCTAAACATACACTTTTACTAAGTCGAAATACACTATTCATTTCTTAAGAAACCATTTAGATATTTTTGAGGGCCCTTGAAGTCTCAAGTTTCCTTTGTTTGGGCCTGAAAAACAAAAGCTTATTTAACTTTACACCAGACACAGGAAGGTCACTAAAAACACCATATCCAGAAATAGAGTCCCAAAAATAACTACCAAACACGAGAGAGCTCTTTTTATGAGAGGCCTAACCTTTTAGTCAAATATGTGTTCCTAGTGTCAGTAAAATAAATACAAAGGTCCGAATCAAAATTGGATCCCAGCATCTAATCTCTGAGGGACGCGCGTTTCCTAACTTTCTTGAGAATCTCTCATATAGAGGCTATATCCCGGGTGTTTTTGCATGTAAATGTAAAAATAAGTATATTCTGGCCCGAAAAAAATCATGCACCATAATAATTTTTTTAAGTTCGACATTTATTGTGTTTGCCTCTGGTTAAAAAGATAAATAAGCACTTCCTATCAACATCATGGCTGGAATACAAAACAAAATTGTAAGCCATTTTTTTGCAGAACGTATTTGACGCAGCCTTAAGCAAGAGCGATCTAATATGTCTAAAAAATTGGAACAGATATGTCTTCAGTGGTTAAAGGCGGTTAAACGGGGGCCTGCGCTAGATGGGATCTATTTGTGTATGGAAAACCTAAGCAGGTGGAAAATGGGTCAGAGAAATCACCTGATATATTTCTTGACAAATAAACTATTTGAAAGTCGCAAAAAGCTTTATTTCTAATAAAATATCCAATCTAAATCATAGAGTTTTCCCAAAACAAACATTTTCCACCACAATCGCTTGACAAAACCCTAGAAATACTCCCAGTGGGATAATGGGAAACTCCTTTAATTGTTGTTTGTACATCAGATATACTATCTTCTTCCAAGCGACAATAAGACCGTTCAAGGCCCTAATGAAAAACAAACAGGATAATGTGATTGCGTTGTCATCGAGCAAACAATAAGTCGAAAACGAACCTTCAAACTTTCCGAAAGTCTCGCTTTTATCAGGCGAGAAGTTTGCAATATTGTTATCTTAGCCGCTAGTTTGTTGAAAACTAAGCCACTCTGTCACGCAGATATAAAATTTTCATTGGCGTTATTTCTTGCCGATTTGAGGGAAGTAACAGTAAGTGAATACTTCATAACTTAGAATACTTAGTAATTTAAGATTAGTTCCACGATGCTTATTGGGTGGCCACTTTTGAAATGTATATCATTTTGGGACCTCTGAAAGGATAGGACCTACAAGTAAGGATTTAGGGCTTAACATAATTTCAAATTAAGTTCAAGTCAAGCTTAGTAAAGGAAATACCAAGTCAAGTCAAGCAGTTTTTCTTCCAAGTACTTAATAAGTCAAGTAGTTTGAAAAATAATTGTTCACGGCATTATTGCTTTTATCAGTTGATACTTACTTAGCAAAACGAGCGTAAGGACTTTTTTTAGTATCTGGAAAATCTCAGACGTAGATTTATAAGCAAAAACTGGCCATTTTTAGCATTTTACATATATTTAGTTTGTTTTTCATATTGAAGGTCTATCAGTTTGTAACGGATCCAAAACCGACAAAGGAGCTGGCTCCAGAGTGTATGGGAGATCGGATGGCATTTGCATAGCAAAGAGCCTGGGCCGATTCACCCATACACGTATAAGTATATACGGTGAACGTCAATCTTTTCCTATGTTTAGGTTTTGTGTCCTCTTGAATCTGCGGAGGGTCGAATGTGAACTTGTGCGCAATTCTACTGCACATCTCGAAACAATCGAGAAACAGTGACGTTATAGGTTTCGTGCAGGTGACGTCACAATTTGAACCTGGGGGTACAACAACATAACCTCACCCATTTAAAATACATGTAAATTAATGACATCTTGGCATTTAATTACATTTTTTTCAATTATCTTAAATCGAATGAAACTTAAACTTTGCTGGAGGCCTTCTAGAATCATCATTCTTGACAGTGGAGCAAAAAAGAATTACCTTTCTGCCGAAATAAGTGGTAAGGAGAGCAATATTTTGTGGACTAGATATACCACCAAGTACCACCATCCTTTTTATGCTTCAAACCTACTTCAAATTCAGACAAAGCAGCATGGAAATAGAAGTTTGGCGTTCCCAGTAGATTATATTGCCATAAAAACTAGAGAGGAATGGATTGTTAAAAGGTATAATAATTACTTTGCTAGAAGCTGGAATAAGATATTTAAACATGTGTAGGTGTGAATTCTAAGTCATATACGCCCTGGACTTGAAAATCGTGCACCAAATCCAAATAAGTGATCACTTTTGTGTCTACAAGGAAATAATTATAAAAAAAATTGATGGGTGTGGTCAGAAATAGATAACACGAACTATAACATTTTGAAATATTCGAAACCTTTTTATGCCTCAAAACTACTTCAAATTGAGACAAATGAGCACGGAAATAGAGGTTTGGTGTTCCCAATTGTTTTTGGTGCCATAAAAACTAGAAAGGAGTGGATTGTGAAAAGGTATAATGTGATTACTTAGCTGGAAGATGAAATAAGATTTTTAGACACTTGTAGGCATGAATTCTGAGTCATGTATGCCCTGGATTTGGAAATTTTGCACTAAATCCATATAAGTCAAGCACTTTTGAGCCTACAAGGCAATAATTGTAAAAAAATTTGGTGATTGCTGTCCTCAGAAATAGATAACACTTGAACTGTGCAGTGATAATTGAGGCAAAATAATTTTCATAGCCTACCAGACCACAACCTTGGTGATTAGTTAAGAAGATGTGGTATTTCAAATAAATTGTAAATGTTTCTCCTCAATTTAATATAAAAATATTGTAACTTTTGATGTTATAATTGTTTATCGAAGGATTCAAAACAAGACCTGTCTCGTAATGGAACACACATTTTATTAAAACAAACACTTATTCAAGATTTTCTTCAATACAGTTTCACTGCTACTACTAAAATATAAAAACATATCTTTAAATTATAAAAATAAATTAGGTACCCACTTAAGTAAACATGTTTAAAAATATATGCCATGAAGCCCATTTGCTATCTTTTTTTTAATATATCCTTGAATGTCCTTTCGTTGAGTCACATACAACTTGGTGATGATGACTCATGTCCTTAAGTACTTATAGTTATGGTGGTTAGCAGGTTTAGGACAATGAAACACCCATGTAACTCGAAAAACTGACCACGTTTCGATGTATAATTCATGTCTTCTTCAGGGCTATAACACATATAAAAGAACAGACTAGTTAATCAAAACAGCAACAAGCAAACATGATCACCTACATACTTGTACAGCTGACAACAAAGTATGAATACATAGTGTATGTCAGCTATACAAGTATGTAGGTGATCACATTCGCTCGTTGCTGTTTTGATTAACTAGTGTGTCCTTTTATATGTGTTATAGCCCTGAAGAAGACCTGAATTACCTATACGTCGAAACGTAGTCAGTTTTTTGAGTTACAAAGGGTGTTTCATTGCCCTAAACCTGCTAACCACCATAACTATTACATACTACTATAATAATAATAATAATAAATCATTTATTGCCATCAATATCACCCTGTGACAAGCAACGTCAAAAAGAACAGTTTTTAGATATCAAAAACCTAACTAAAAAAAAAATTAATTATCATTAAATGTAAACGTATAAAAACACTTCTGGTGAAACCATGCCTTGACTCTTTCTTTGAAGAGCTTATCTGAGCCAATTTCTTTAATGTCATTTGGCATTGAATTAATAGTATATTATACAACAAGCATTTAATGAGAGTCGTTATTCTCGAGGGTAACGTTTGAGCCCACGAGCGAAGCGAGTGGCACAAGTTGCCCGAGAGAATAACACTCATTAAATTCGCGTTGAATGCTATACTTTATCCACGACCAAGATTCTGGGTTTTCTCAAATATGATAGGTTATAGGTGTCACAAAGATAATTTACAATTTTAAAACCACGACCACGACTGGTTTCGCTATTCAATGGCGCGACGTTTGATGCGTCTTGTCGATAGATGACGGTCTAGTCACCCGCGCATGTCACCGCATGTTCATTTCAATGCTACGAGGGTGGACGGTAAATTACTTCATTTTACGGCCTATTTTAAGTATTTTTCAGTGAAAGGTACATATTTTAGAGAAAAAGAGACACTGTAACCTACATTTGCCTCAATACATCTTAATAGAAGGATAATTATTTGAATGAACCAGTGGTAACTACCGATTTCATGTTTAGGGCAGTTTACTTTTTGAGTTGTCAGTTGCCTACGACATGTTTCGTTTCCATGACAACTCATTATTCACTTGTGAATAATGAACATTATTCACAAGTGTGAATAATGTTATTGTTAGTGTGAATAATGTTCATTATTCACAAGTGAATAATGATTATCGTTAGTCTTGAGAATGTACAAGAAAAATGTGATTATTATAGTATGGTCGTGGATAAAAGCTTTTATAGCTCTGTAGTGGGGGCTTTTTGTAAAGAATGCGGTAGTGTGTGAAGGTATTGCGAGTGCCTGTCCATTCCGAGTTATTATGGACATATCATTTGCATATCTGCTGTTGTTAGTATCAAATTGGTTACTATTTCTTTTTACAAACATGACTAGTGATTGAAAATAAAGTGAAGGCAAGGTTAACATACCCAACTGGCCAAACAGGGTGCTGCAGGAGGTTCTAGGATGTAGATGTAGAAGACATCGTATAATCCTTTTTTGCATTCGGAACACTCTTATTGCTTGGGTCGAAGAGCCCCAAAAAGTCAGTCCATAAGATAATATTGATTGCACTTTGGCAAAGTACAGCAATTTCAGGACATCAAAGGAGACAACATGTCTGTCTTCGAATAAGACAGCAAAGGTTACTCAGACGTCTCAGCAAATGCCCTATGTGCGTCTCAAAACTCAAAGTTTGATCGAGCTCTACACCCAAGAAGTTTACTGCAGCTGCAGTTGGGATGGACCTTCCCCTGAGACGCACATAGAGAGAGTCACCAACCGTACCTACAGTACGGTTGAAGACAAGTAGGCCGGTTTTATTCGTGTTTAGTGTCAGATTATTATCTGTGCACCATTGGTCCATCGTCTCCGCCACCCGCGAGGAACACAATGAGAGCTCTCCGAGACTATGGGATGCCACGACGACAGATGTGTCATCTGCGTACTGACATGTCATGTTTCAGCCAAAACCCTCATTTAGGTCATTGGCATAGAGAAGAAACAAGAGTGGACCCAGTATGGAGCCCTGAGGGACACCCCTTTCGATTGTATTAGGACTGGAGAAATAGAGTCTATTTTCTGTATTCTTAATGCGGACGCTCTGTTTTCTTTCATTTAAGTAGGATCGAATAAGGGCCAGCGCAGCACCTCTTATCCCATAATTAGGTAGTTTATTTAATAATATTTCATGGTCCACCATGTCAAAGGCCTTCGAAAGATCGAAATAGAGCCCGGCGACTAATTTTTTTTGATCTAGCATTTGAGTAATATACTTCATAGCACTAAATATTGCCATGTCAGTGGATTTCCCCGGTCGAAACCCAAATTGACAATCCTTCAGAACCCGGAAACGGGTTAAATAATTCATAATGCTATTGTAGATGACTCTTTCAAAGACCTTTGAAAAAGATGACAGAAGAGATATTGGTCTGTAGCTTTCCTTATTCAGAGGGTCCCCTTTTTTAAAAACAGGTACTAGCATAGCATCTTTGAGAGCTGATGGAAATATATGAGAGCTGAGACACTCATTTATTAAGGAGCTGAGGGGAGCAATCACGGCCTGAGCTATGGATTTGAGCACATATGTGGGAACTTCGTCTAGTCCAGCAGAGAATTTATTTGGGAGATTCATAATTATTCGAAAAACTTCATTGAGGTCGGTTGGCTCCAAGAAGTGTGTAGGGATATTCAGGTTGGCAATGGATGTTGCATTTGGAGGGATTTGAGGCTTTCCTAATGTGAAGAATTCTACTAACATACTGGCTATTTTGGTAGTACCTGTGACTAGCTCACCATTTGATTCTAAGTTTATAGGTTTGAGGTTTTTGACTTTATTAGATTCAGAATGTATTATGGACCACGATGTTTTAGTTTTGTTGCTGGATGAAGTAATTTTACTGTCATTTATAGATTTATAAAAGGAAGATCGGTATTGACGATAGACTTTTTTCTCCTGCTTATAATTCTCATAGTGAACTGGCGATTGGGTTTGTTTGGCCCAAACATAAAGATCTTTCATATAGGTTGAATAGTTTTTGATTTCTCTAGTGATCCAGCTGGGTCTACCAGTTCTTACCCTGCTTGTTTTCATCGGAAAAGCTTGATTAAAATAGTATAGAAACGTATTATAAAAAATTTTGTACATCTCATTGATACCAGTTCCTGAAAGGATTTCATTCCACGATTCAGTGAATAGCAAATTATTGAATAACAAAATGTTTTCTTCGGTGAAATGTCCTCCTTCCCGGAACGCAGTAGATGGGCTAGTTCTGTCAGTTTTGACACTGATAATTTGGCCATTGTGGTCGGAGATATGCGTGATGTGAATGTGGGGTTTAACATTACGTGGATTTATATTTGAAAAAATATTATCCTGCTGCGACCTGGAACTAGCAGTCACTCTTGTATACCCCTGGACTAGTATATATCAAAAGTACCCAACAAGTGGTTTAAATCAGCGACATTTCTGTCTGCATTGTCCATAAAGTTAACGTTAAAATCGCCAGCTATAATAATAAATTTAAATGTTGTAAAGATTTCATGTGTTAGGTCAGATAGCCCCTTCAGGAAAACGTCAAAGCTTCCACTTGGAGATCTGTAGCAACATATTACTGTGTACAAAGAATCATGCAAGTAAAATTCTATTAAACTAAATTCAAAATCTTTTTCAATGTTTATCGTACGAGGTTTCTTACCGCATATCTTCAGCTGTAGGTGATTGCTTGCCAGGATGGCATGGCAGTGCCGCCTCCTCTTTGAGCTTCTCTGCAGGAGTGTGCGATTGGAATGTATCCCTCTAGACGGCTATCAAAATTGGTTCCCTTAATCCAGTGTTCGGTAATAAAGACTATATCCGGCTTAATCTCGGATAGCAGTATCCCCAAATTCTAATGCTTTATTTCCGATGCTTTGAACATTTACATGGAAAAAATCTATGGTATCATCGGATTTGATCTTATTTTTGTGAGAGATTAATTCTGGCTGTTCAGGTTTTTTTTTGGCCTTCCATCTAAAAAATTTCGGCCAAGGGAGAAGTTGAATCTCTGGAAATTCACCCCCTTCGGCCAAAAACCACCGTCGTAGATCTTATCTTTTAGTTCAGGTTTTACTCCTACCATAAAGTAACGTTTATTCGTTTTTGCTTGCTTGGGTTGGCATGATTTGACGCAGACATCAGTACTTTCAGTGCGATTCGTTACATACTCCTTTATAATTTCTTCATTAATGGTCTCTTTAATTTTCGATAGAAAAACCCAAATCATTTTTCCCCATTCTTTAGACACTCGGTCCCGAAAGCGGTATCATTATCAGTTGATGTTCCCATTTTAGGTTTTGTTTTGTGTTTTGGATTGACTGGTGTGTAATTAGCATCAGCTGAGTGCGGCGGGGGCATTTGTAGTTTAAGTTTATGTCCACTTCTCTTAGGGTATGTGAAACCATTATCAGTGGCTTCATTGTCCTTTTGAGCGTGCTCATCAGTTGCACTACTCGGCCTACTAAGAGTAACCGCACGTAAATTCCTCGTATAAGTCTTTGAAGTAGCTGGTTCTCCGCCACTGTTTGCTGGTTGCAGGGACGGAATCCCAGCCGCAGCCACATTTGCATATCTATCGTAGCGATTGTTGTTATTTATCTTCTGGATTTTTTGTTCCGTACCCGTTTTTTTATTGACTGGGTCTCTTGCACTGTAGGCTTTTAGTTGATTTTCATATGCGGTTGCTCGTTCTTTCCAAAATGCAGAGTTTTCGCGCAATAGTGTGTTCTTTTCCTCTAACTCCTTTATTAATTTGTGAAGTAGTGTTACCTCGGAACTCCAGCCCGACGCGCCATCATCCTCGGACTCAGCTCCAGTTTCATCATTTACCGGTACGTGTTTGCAAATTGCACTTTTTTGGTTCGCTGACTGTGTCAGACAGGCTGGGTGGAAGGAACTTTCACATTTTGTGCACTTTGAGACTTTCACAACAATTTTGTTACAATGATCACACAGTATTTCACCAAGATTTTTGGATCGAACCGCCGGCTTGCCACCGGTCGGCGCCATCTTTTTGAATTGAACTACTTATAAGGAATGACTTCCATTTCCTTACTTGGCTACTTATTTGTCATTTCGATACTCTACAACAACAATAAAGCTATTAAGGTATTAAAAACATAATTCCAGTTAAACAATTACAAAAAAGAGCTAAAATAGTATGATTGGAACTGTATGTTAAGCACCATTGAGGGTATTATTTTTAACTTAAGCATCTACTTAGTATTATTGTATTCTCCTTGGCGTTGGTGAAGTTACGCACTATGAAAACAAACATTGCAAAGTAAAAACAAACAAAATTTTAATTTTAGCATTTCTTATTCCCAAAATATTTGGAGTTGAAATAATGAGCTTCTTAACAGTTGTTCCAATCACTCAATGCTCAGGTATCAACAGTGTGATTTGAATGTACATTTTTAAACTGTACCTGAAGCAGATGAGGGTCTGTGTAGGCAGAATCTGCAATGTTCCAATTTTATTTAATTCCTGTTCAGTTATGCAGCAATGTTATCCAAAAGCTCCGACCTGGATATGGGAAATGTACTGCTTAGATCAATTCATTCTTGTTCCAGGGTAAATATCTTAACAAATATTATAGAAAAACGGATTTATATGCATAAACGCAGATTTTCTCCATTTATGTCAATGTAATTTTTTGAGGTTGTTTTACCACCAAGTTCAATGACAGGTCACGTGCTGCACGAAACCTATTGCAAAAGTGACGTTTCCAAAATTTGTGGTTATGTCAGTTTTGACTTTGACATTTTATCAGAAAAAAGGGAAAAAGGAGAAAACTTGGAAATTATTTAACGATTTGAAGTTAATAGTAAAGTTTTCAATTAAGAATTGCTTGTCCCATCATGCACTGAATGTCTGCGGTTGGTTCAAACTAAATTCGGTGGATGACATTGCATCAGGCGCCGCGCACGGCTCGGGGACGCCGTGTTTGTGGCTTGGGTTTCTTTGGTAAGTTTATTCCTGGGATAAAAATCGCTTTACTTTACTTGTTACAGTACCTACTTTCCTATTTTAGGGTCTAAAAGGACCAGTAAAGTGTAGTATTAGAATTAGAGATTCAGAAGGATTTCTTGGAAAACACAACGGAAGGAGATAGCTGATGTTATGGGACCTTCGAATTATGAATCCGGCAATTGGGGCGCAAACACTTGCAAGGTCCAAGCTTTTGGTTAATAATTTGCCACTGATTCAGCCATGCAATCCACGCGTTTACCCCGAAGTGTTTTAATGGAGAGAGCATCGTGGAAAGAAATAAAATATGTAGTACCTTTTGAGTCAAACATAAGGCTTAAACATAAGCCTTAATATACTTTTTATAAAAACTGTCAGCTATTCCCTCATCCTCAGATCCTCACATCAATATGTGAATTGAAGTGTAAGTACCTACATGTTTATATTTGTGTATCATTGACCTAAGTAGTTTAAAATTAGTAACATAATAATTTCTTATGTCAGAGTCAGAGCAGATTTTCCTTTCTTATTTATTTTGAGGGACTATCATGTAGTAATTAACGTGATTATGCAGTGAAAATTAACCGAAAACCTGACGATAATGTTCTTAAATCATACGGTAAGTAAAAGTTACGTTTATTATTATCATAAGTAGTAAAAGGAAAATCATTCCAATTTGTGTATGGCTGGTTGTCTAATTCATTTTAGATTAGCAACAGACAACGGATCGGCGATATGTCTCTTGTCTTTGTCATTGGTAAAGCTAAAAGCTAGGTTAATGTTAAGAATTATTAAGGACGGCGAGTTGGGTGGATACATTTGTTGGGCAAACCAGGAACCAAGCTTGAAATGTGATTGTACTCTACAAATGAGTTATCGTGGAATTGGCGAAAAGAAAATACGGATTAGCAGCTCTTAAAAGAACCATTTAATTACATACTACAAAGAAAGTGAATAACCACCCATGTGTTTAACATCAAACACAGAGGTAAACAAGAACGATAAACAAATAGGACTAGATGTGGCCCATCAGAGAAATTGTTCAAAATGTTCATCTTCTGCAGAGGTACAATATGCAAGCCTCTGTTCAAAATTGCGACATGTATTGTCCAACATCACCACCGTGACTTGACTACAAATTTCTTGAATGGCAAGTTTCAACTCTTGAACATTTGCATTATGTTTATTTCTCTGGTAGAGACCATCTTGAATGAATCCCCAAACAAAAAAATCACAAGGATTCAAATCCGGAGAGCGAGGTGGCCAATTAATTGCTCCAAACTTTCCGATCCTTCTTCTTCAAGTGCCATGCAGATTCCTGCGTAGGCGTTCATCCTTTCACTCATCATATGATTCCATTAATTGCAGCATTTTGCAGTGTCTGGAAGTCCTGTATTCCTGTCCACTGTCGTATGTTTCGCAGCCAGGACAGTTTTCTCCTACCCACTCCACTTTTTCCTCCCTCTATTTTACCCTGGAGTATAAGGCGCTGGAAATGATAGCGTTCTCCGCGCAGTACATGTCCAAGGTAGCCAGTTTTTCTTCTTTTGATGTTTTCGAGAAGTTCACGGTCTATCAAACCAGCTCTTCTCAGAATGTCCTCATTCGTTACATGTTCAACCCACGACACCCTCAGCATCCGTCGCAGGGTCCACATCTCGAAGGCCTCGATCCTATTTATAATTGTTGTCTTGAACGTCCATGCCTCGACTCCGTACAAGAGAACGGACCAGACGTAGCATTTTACCATTCTATATCTGAGATTGAGATTCAGGCTTTTGTCTGTCAGAAATTTTTTCAGTTTTATAAACGTTGTTCGAGCTTGCTCAATTCTGCATTTTATTTCTTGATCTGGGTCCCATTTTTGGTTGATCATGCACCCCAAGTATTTAAATTGAGTGACTTGTTCAATGTTCTCTCCCTTTACGGACATTATGACATTTGGGGTGTCGTTTCTACTAATGGCCATGCATTTGGTTTTACGGATGTTGATTTTCAGACCTAATCTCTGGCTTTCTTCATTGATCTTATCTAGTAGAACTTGCAGGTCATTTGCACTATCCGCCAGTATCACGGTATCATCCGCGTATCGATTATTATTGATGGGAATTCCATTCACTTTAATGCCCATGGGACTGTCGGAGATTGACTCGATGAAAGCTTTTTCCACATACAAGTTAAACAACATCGGAGACAAGATACACCCCTGGCGGACGCCCTTTTTTACTTCGAAATCCTCAGTTGTTCCTGCATTTTGAATTCGGATTTCTGCTCTTTGGTTCCAGTATAAATTACCTATAAGTCTGATATCCTTTCCATCCAGTCCCAGGTCTCTAAGATATGATATGAGGAGGTCGTGCTTTACATTATCGAATGCCTTCTCGTAATAGATAAAGCACAGAAAAACGTCTTTTCTCTGATCTTGGCAGTTCTGCACTAATGTCTGGAGACTGAATATGGCTTCTCTTGTTCCAAAACCACTCTTAAATCCAAATTGACTGGCACCACTCACTTCCTCGCATCTCCTGTATAGTCTCGTGTGCAGAACTCGAAGGAAAAGCTTGAGGAAATGACTCATTAGACTAATGAGGCGGTAGTCTTTACATGCTGTTGCGTTGTTTGTTTTAGGAAGTGCGACAAACGTAGAACGGAGCCAGTCCTCAGGAATTTGACCAGTGTCGTAAATATTGTTAAAGAGTCGGACAATGATATCAAGGTTTTGTTCGCTAATCAAATGAAAAGTTTCTGAGTACATATCATCAGGGCCCGGAGCTTTGTTGTTTTTCATTAGAGTTATGGCATGTTTGATTTCACTCTTTAGTATACTTGGTCCTGATAGCATTGTTATTTCGTTTTCGGGGTTTCCTGGTCTGTCATCCTGAAAATGTCCGGTAGTGTATTCCCTCCATGTTAGTAGTAGTTTCTCGGTGTCCAATATTATTTTATTGTTTTCATCCCTAATGAAACCCACACTCTTGTTGTTATATATTCCAGCGATTTCTTTGACTTTTTTATGGAGATGGAAATTGTCCCCCAGTTTGCTCAGATTTTCTGCCTCCAGACATCTTTCAGTCAACCAACTTTCTTTTGCTGTTCTTATTTCATTTCGAATTCTTCTTTGAAGACTTTTATATTCTGAGTAGTCTCCGTTGACTTTACATTGCCTTCGCTTTTCCGATCCACCTATCACCAAATGTTTCGTTTAAAAAACGTCTATTTTGCAGTGCAGTGTGTGTGAGACACGACGCCCCATCTTGCATGTAAAAAACCCGTTCTAATGGCTGGATGGCTTCTACAGCAGACAAAATGTCATTGCGAAGCATATTGCCATATTTGTTGGCGTTCAAACTGCAATCAATGAAAAATTGACCTATAACATGGCGCCCCAAAATGCCGATCCACACGTTACAGTTGCTCGACGTTGGTCCCGATTTTCATGCACTATTTGTGGGTTTCGGAGTGCCCAAATCCGATCATTTTGTTGATTTGAAGAGCCAGTCAATCCAAATTAGCATTCATCCGTGAAACAAATGTTTCTAACAAATCTTGGGGCTGCAATAATTTTTTCGGTCAGGATTTCACAAAACTCCATGGGGGAAAAAGGTGGGTCGGTAAGAGTTGTTGATGGTTCTCTTGTTTGTAGCTTTCAAAACCTTCTTTTTGCAGATAATTATGGATGGTCGATCTACTAAGTCCAGTTTCTTGGCCAATCTGTCGAATACTCTTGGAAGGATCATTGTTTACTGTAGCAAGAACAACAAGTTTTGCGACATTTTCATCCTCTGGAGCCGCACCAGCTTGAAGTCGTCGCTTTCGCTCACAGGAACATATCGGGTTAATACTCCCAGTTTCCTCAAAACGAGAAACCACCGCCTGAAGTGAACTGCATGCTGGTATTGGTTGTTCAGGAAACAATGCAGCAATGTTGTCTCGAATTTGAGCAAAGGAATTACCAGCCCAGTATTGTTTTAAAACAAGTTTTCTCTCCTAAAAATTCATAACTAATGAAACATTTAAATAAGAAATAATAAAAATAAAATTTTACACTGTATCAACAAAATGGTTCCTAATTTCCTTACTTTTAATATCAATAAATACAAGGTTTCTGTATACATTACATTTTTATTTCGGGGAAATTGTGTGTGAAAAAGGGGATGCAACAAGTACCAAAATAAGTATATTTCCATAATCAATCAATACATTTAAGAAATTAACAAGTGGACATGAAAAAGAAATGTAACAAATTTAGATAATAACACAGATAACAACAATTATTCCTATAAAAACACCATCACCTTTATTAAGATTCAAATCAATTCAATTCAAGTTTATTCATATTTACAATCACCAAAACAGCAATGTACATACGTCAAAAATAGACTAGTCTACAAATTAAATTTAACTAAATTCAGTCCAGATGCCATTATTTACTTAATACTAAAAGCTTACAGTCAACATCCTAAAATAGACTATACAGAGAGAAGAAAAACAATTAATAATTTTGATTAAAATACTTAAAATACTCTTCATCACAATAAAAAACATTTACCATTAAAATTTGCTTAATTTCCTTTAGAAAACTATCCACTATCAACGCTTTAATTTTTATGGGCAGTTGAAATATTATTTTTTCGGCCTCTAGTAAGGTAAGCATGCATGTTCTCATGAGCAGAAAACAGATACATGTTAGTTTTCACAAACAGCAAATTCTCCAATTTAAACATGGAGGGCAGGGTTAGTATGCCCATCTCTTTAAAGTACCCCAAGCAACTACAGCATAAGAGCAGGGTTGGATTCGATACTTTGAAAGTATCGATGCTTAGTCATAAAGTATCGATACTTTGGTATCGATACCAAGCGTTCGATATTAAGAGCGGTATCGATACTCAAGCAAGGGTATTGATTCTTTCGATATTTACTCCAGTATTCACAATTTACACGAGCGGTCTGAATCTGAAATTTCCCGAGTCCCGAGCAGCCACCGGTGCGAGCGGGGGAAAGTAGGTTAATCGGAGTCGGAGTGTTCAGTGCTACTTGTTGGCTTACACGAGAAACAATACTGACAGTAGTGACAGTTGACAATTGGTAAGATAACGATGACAAATGAGGTAAGATAAATCAAATCAAGCAAATAAGTCAAACGACAACGATCACAACTTACAACTTAAAATGTTTAAATTCCACACACAAAACTTGTGTAGCCCCTGGTCGATATACGATACGACGCAAGAATCGACATGCCTCCAGCAAAAAGCAGATTGTGGAAGTATTTTTCCAAAGTAGGTGTAAACTTAGTTACCTGCAAAATATGTTTCAAAGAAGTAAAAACTTCTGGAAACACATCTAACCTTGCAAAACATTTAAAACTTCATAAGGACATTGGTTTTAATTTTAAACGGTTAGTAAAACTGAATTATTGTAGGTTCTTCTTCACCTGAATCTCCTATTGCAATATTAATTATTTTCATATCTGAAACTGATATTGATATGGATATGAACGATACCGATACATCATCAGCACAGTCATCAGTAACAATTATTAATAATGGTGATAATACAGAGGGCAGCCTTTCTCAAAGTACATCACCAACTTGCAAATCAAGCCAAAAACTATGTCACACCAGCCAAATGTCAGATGTCCAGGTCCCAGCATCATTATCCAGTCAACCATCAACACAAGTGCAGAAAAAGGAAAAATTTAGTGGACCACTCAAAACGGCATTTAAAAACATTACTTCCCACAACGAAGGTGGAACTCGTCATGCAAAAATAACAAATGCAATTTTGTTCTTCATATGTAAAGATAGCAGGCCATTTTATATAACGGAACGTGAAGGATTCAAAAAGTTATTAAAAGAAGTAGCACCATTGTATAAAATTCCCAGCTCAACAACACTAAAACAGCTAGTTGACATGAAATTTAATGTTATTTCAGATATATATAAACGTAAGTTTTTGTCTATAGCACATTTTTCAGTAACAACGGACATATGGAGTGAAATGATGTCCTGTCGCAGTTTTATAAGAATCACAGTTTATTACATAGAGAACAATAAATTAGCTTCCACATGCATAGAAGTTCAAGAATTAACAGAACGGCATACAGCTGGTTACATAGGTGAACAACTTCAGCAGTTGCTACTTAAGTGGAATATTCCAGATCATAAAGTTTTAGTTATTAGAACTGATAATGCAGCTAATATGGTAAGTGCTGTAACTACAACTTTTGGGAAAAATAAACACATACCTTGTTTTGCCCATTTTTAGTTTAAATTTGGTTGTAGACAAAGTTCTAACAAATAAAGATCCAGATAATGTTGTTCATGTTGCAAAGTCATCGTAAAGTGGGCTAAAAACAGTGTAACTGTAAGTGACGAGATTCGAAAGATACAAGCAAGAAATGGAATTCTAGAAGGAAATATTCAGAAATTAATATTGGATGTAAAAACTCGCTGGAATTCCACTTATTATATGCTGGAACGGTTCATTGATATGTCAAAGATTGTAAATTAAATCTTGCTAAATAAACCCGAGGCTCCCGAAATGATTACAGCCATTGATATGGTGCACCTAAAAGAAATAACTGTTTTACTGAAACCTTTAGAGTTTATGACTAGGGCAATATCAGCAGAAAATTATGTTACAATATCTAAAATTATACCTATGTTAAACTGTCTACACCATAAACTAGAGTCAATACTTCCGTCAGAATTGGAAACTATGAGTGTAAAAGGTCTTAAAAATGAACTTCAATTGGAAATAAATAGAAGATTTGGAAAAATTTAATATGTTCTTAGACCCTAGGTTCAAGAACATGCATTTTAGAGAACCCAGAGCAGCTGCAGAAGCAATAACCCAATTAAAAAAATTGATACGTTCTCCGGAATTGAGTGCTTCTTCCACTCCTACAAATGTAACCAAAACTGGTGAAACTGAAATTGATGATTTTTGGAGCTTTTACCATAAAACTGTAACTAATCGCATTAGTACTAATAACAATTCTGATCATTTATTGGAAGATGAGCTTAGCTTATATTTGAGAAATCCTCCTGTATCTCTTCCCTGTGATCCTTTGCAGGAATGGGAGAAACTAAAATTTAGTTTTTCCAATTTGTGTAAAGAAGCCCTTCAGTTTTTTCAATTGTTGCATCTTCGGTTTCCTTCGGAGCGACTATTTTCTAAAGCTGGAATGACAATATCCCAAGCGAGAAATCGACTAACAGGGCAAAGAGTTAACAAACTACCATTTTTAAGTTCTGTAAAAGAAGATGAATGGTTTGCCTAAAAATGTAAAGGTCAACATTATTTGGCACATAAGATGGGAGAAAACAGGGTATAAAAACTCTTCTTGTTGTTCCTAACTGGTAATTGTTTTTATCACTCCAAAACTTCAGAGTAATACTAAAGTAAGTGTACACTTACTTTATTAACATTTATTAGTTTTATTAGTCCTTACTACTTGCAGCTATAGGCTCTCTGTGAACACATTTGCAATACCTAATTAAAAATGTTAATGTTTTTATTAATTTTAAGTTGAGAAATATGTGTATGTTTAACGTAGGAGTACCCAAGTAGGTACTTGCATTATGTATAGTATATTATATCAGTTTTAAATAAAACCTTTACGTTTCCTGTTATAATTTGTTTCTCTATTAGCTCAAAAATCAGCCTTTCTTGTCAAAACAGTCCAAAGTGAGTAATCTAAACACCCTGTACACTATAGGCCGAATTCCAAAACTCACCAGTGAGGCACTGGTTAAGTCAGTCATCTGCTTAATCCATTGAATTGCTAGATGACTATCGAATTGAATTCTTATCAAATGACATTTTCATGTCAAAAGCAAAAAGCAATTTTCAGAATATCACACACAAATACTCAAAGACCAAACAAGACTTAGTCAAAGACCAAGACAAATAGGTATAATTTTTTGTAATTCATAATTTCTAAAGCTTTATTTTTTTGGATAGTTCTGAAGAAGGCAGCAGACAAGTTGCCGAAACGTCAACCAGGTCGATTCGTCCGAGCCCTTTCTAGGGTAAATTGTTATTCGCAGTAATTTTACTGTGAGAAGTGCGAAATTCCTTATCCAACAACGAACGAATCGGGCCCCAAAGTGTATGAGGCTTCACCCAAAAGTTATTAGTAAAAAATAGATGACTATCGTCTCACCGGTAGACCTACCGATCAGTTTTGAAATTTGGCCATACCTACAACACAACGGCTGCAATAAAAACATTGAGTATTGGAAAATTGGTTCGATACTCTATGGTATCGGATAGTATCGACACTTTTTAGCTTTTATCGCATGGTATCGATACTGCACTTTGCCAGTATCATACGATACCGATATCGATACTTTCATTCGATACTGCCATCCCTACATAAGAGAGCCATGCATGAAAAGATGCAAAGTAAGCCGATCTAAGTACCGTACGAGATATCCTATCTGAAAGCTGACGTAGCAGGTACAAACTTGTATTGAGTCTTGAAGCCAAGTTATAAGTGTGTAAATCCCACTTGGCGCTCTCATCCACAAGAACCCCAAGAAGTTTCAAGTTTGAAATTAGATATCTCCAAGTCAACAGTCTCAAGTTTATTGTAGTTGTACGGCTACATGTTTCGCCTAAAAAGGCATCATCAGGCCTAAAATATAATTATAAAACAATTGCAACGCAAGAACAACCAGAATTAAACTCACCACAATCACAACACACGTTAAAATAGTTAAAAACTCTAAAACACGTTCACATATTACAAACCGGCTAGAAGACTAACAGTGGCAAACAAATGAAGGTGGTTCGTCGAGCAAAGTACGAGTACGCCGGTGGGGGCAGGGACGCTGATACGCAAATCATTTTAGATTATTAAAAATCAAAGTCGGTTCGAAATTGAAGACGTCATTGATGCACTCCAGTATGGGACTCTTTTTTTGCTTTAGTTATTTCCATTTTTTCTAAAAGGTTAAGCTTATTCGATTTTTCACATTCATGAAGGATTTTGAGATTACTCGGAATTGAGGCTTTATGGCGATTATCCAACAGGTGATTTGCAAACGTCGAACTAGTGTTGGAGATATCAGAATCCTTATACCTATTATAAAGCTTGAGGTGTTCGCTAGCTCTAGTCATGAATCTTCTGCCCATCTGGCCTATATAAACTGCCGGGCAATTACCACAATGCAGAGCATACACTCCCGACTTCATAAGTTTGTCTGTGGGGTCCTTGTTTTTAACGATCTGTTTCTTTAGAGTATTCTCCGTTCTGAATGCAATATTGACATCAAAAGGTTTAAAAAATCTAGCCAAACCCACAGAGATATTACCCAAATAGGACAAGGTTCTAAAACTTCTGCCCTTGCTAGAATTGTCATGTAACACATTGAGTGTTAATTTAGATTTGTTAAGAAATTTAAAATAAAGCCTGTTGAGTGTCTTAACTGGGAAGCCGTTGACCATTGCTATGTGTTTAATGGTGTCAACTTCTCTATTGAAAGCCGCCCTCGATAAGGGCAAATTAAATACTCTGTGAAAAAATGAATTGAAAGCTGCCCATTTGTGGTTGTAGGGAAAATTCGACGCGAATTGGATTACGTTGTCCGTGGTCGTGTGTTTTTTGTAAATGTCTATTTCAATTCTGTTGTCCACATTAGTCAGCAATAGGTCTAGGAAAGGCAGCTGCCCGTCAACTTCAACTTCTGAGGTGAAATTCAAATCCACATGCAGCGAGTTCACAGATTCCAAAAAGGAAGCGAACTGTTCATTGGTCCCGTCTCAAACCAGCAAAATGTCGTCTACGTATCTTTTATAAAAGATAATTCTGTCAGGAAAATCGCCCTTGAACAAGCTGCTCTCCAAGTTCATCCTAAAAATTTCACTCAGTAACGGCGAAAGGCAAGAACCCATTGCCAGTCCAGTAGTTTGTCTGTAAAAGTTGTCATTAAACTTAAAAAAGTTTTGATCCAGAACAGTCTGCAACAACTTAAGCAAATCGTTAAACAAAAACCTTTCCACACCCTTGTCGATCAACAATCCTCTAACCAAGTCAACGCATTCGCCCGGGAGGATACTAGGAAATAAGTTCTTTACATCAAGCGAAAACAGTTTGGCGTTCGGTGGGACATAAACGTCTTTTATTTGAGAGGCAAATTCAATGGAGTTTCTAATCGAATGTGGGTTCCGAAAGTCAGTTATGTCCCTTAAGATGGAGTTTAGCCAGGACGAAAGTCGATAAACCGGTGAATTGACAAACGACACCACCGGTCTAATGGGTATTCCTTCTTTGTGGACTTTAGGAAGACCGTACAGGAGCGGTGTACGGGGGTTCATGGGGTACAGTCTGTTCTTCGTCATGTTATAAAATTCCAAAGTCACGGAAGTATCATCGATAACTGTTTTTAGTCTGTTGAAAAATGTAATTGTAGGGTCTTTATTAATCCTTTGAAAGCTAGCATCTTGTAAAAAATCGTCAACTTTGGAGATATATTCACCTTTATCCATTATTACCAAACAAGAGCCCTTATCAGCCTTTGTAGCCAATAGGTTGTTAGACTCTATTTTACTCCTCAATGAAGACAAATCCCCCTTATTGTAGTTCTGCTTTTGCACTGGGAAATCAGAGTTCAGATATGTTATTATCTGAGCTCTGAGAATATTTGGATTTTCTATGTTTGGGGTGGTTTCTATAACGTTTTTAGACTCAATTGCGAGTATCTCCTTTTGTTTCCTGCTAATGTTATGTGTGAAGTTATATTTTAAGTTCAAGTTAAGAAGTTTACTTTCCCTCGGTGTGAAATTAACGTCACTCAAATTAAGAAATCTGTTATTAAACCGGAAAACAGCGGCACTTGCCCCTGGGCCAGCGTCTCGTTCACTCTCACACTTCCCTCGGCCTATCAACATTAACAACTTGTTTTTAAGACGATTAAATGTATTCCCACCGAAAAGTTCCAATTCATCCCTAAGGTCACTATATAAAATGTTCTTGTAAGACTTGAGAATTCTATGTAAGACAATACATTATTCAATGTCAGAAACAAAAACTTCAATTTGGAGTTAACGGTGTTCAAACCCCTGTAATGGTGTTTAATCTCCTCCTTTAGCCATCGCACTTTTGCCAGTTCTATGGCAGTAGACGCCGAACTCGAAGATGAGTTGCTCTTCAGCAGAATGAACCTTGGAGTCACCCTGTGTCGTAAGCATGATTGCAGAAACCAAATCTTGAGTAGTAAATTCTTGCGTGCAAAGATGTTCTTTTTGTAGTAGTGGACCAACTTAGCCTGACTGGCATTTGTAAAATCGTAGAAAAAATCCATTTTTTCTCTAAGAGACTGGTAGAAATTCAAGTTTGAAATTAGATATCTCCAAGTCAAAAGTCTCAAGTTTATTGTAGTTGTACGGCTACATGTTTCGCCTAAAAAGGCATCATCAGGCCTAAAATATAATTATAAAACAATTGCAACGCAAGAACAACCAGAATTAAACTCACCACAATCACAACACACGTTAAAATAGTTAAAAACTCTAAAACACGTTCACATATTACAAACCGGCTAGAAGACTAACAGTGGCAAACAAATGAAGGTCGTTCGTCGAGCAAAGTACGAGTACGCCGGTGGGGGCAGGGACGCTGATACGCAAATCATTTTAGATTATTAAAAATCAAAGTCGGTTCGAAATTGAAGACGTCATTGTTGCACTCCAGTATGGGACTCTTTTTTTGCTTTAGTTATTTCCATTTTTTCTAAAAGGTTAAGATTTGAGACTGTTGACTTGGAGATATCTAATTTCAGACTTGAATTTCTACCAGTCTCTTAGAGAAAAAATGGATTTTTTCTACGAATTTCCCAAGAAGTTTAACCTGGGATACGTGGTCATTTACGGTTCCAATCTCCCTCAATGCAAACACCATCCTCTGTGTCTTGCCCATATTCAGCAGCAATCGATTGGAATGAAACTAATTTTTGGCCAGTTTTTCAAGTTGTTTGTGGCCAGTTTGGCAAGATTTGTTGTCACTGAAAAGAGTTTTTTCACAGGCACTATAGTCTCCAGATACATAGATAAAACATGAAAGAAACTGGTCTTAGCAGATCAAACATCCATCGCTATCTGCTTACTGGTCTTGCTTATTTGCTATAAACATTTGTTCCACCAATGAATGTTAATTTGGATTAATGGGTCCCTCAAATCAACAAAATGAATGAGTTTGGACTCTCTAAAATCCACATACAGTGCAGGACAACCGAGACCAACGTCGAGAAGTTGTCAATGTGTGGATTGGCATTTTGGGGCGCACTGTATTTGGTTTTCCAATGAGATTTTATCTGTCATAGAAGAGTCCAGCACTTAGCAAGGGTTTTTTACATGCAGGATGGGGCCTCGCGTCACACAGCACTGCAAAATAGACACTTTTGAAGTAAAACATTTGGAGATAGATGAATTCACCTCAATAACAACAACAACAACGAACACCCTTAATTGGTGACAAGAGACAAATTGTCATGTCATCGTGGTTGTCGTATTGCTAAAGTAAAATGAATTAGACAACCAGCCATACACAAATTAGAATGATTTTCCTTTTACTAATTATGATAATTATAAGCGTAACTTTTACTTACCTATAATTTAAGAACATTATCGTCAGGTTTTCAGTTAATTTTCTCTGCATAATCACGTTAATTACTACATGAGAGTCCCTCAAAATAAATAAGAAAGGAAAATCGGCTCTGAGTCTAACATAAGAAATTATTATGTTGGCGACACTGCACATGCATGGTGGGGGTGACGCGCCAAATTCAAATTTTTGCACTTTTCGAAGCGTTTTTCCAAAAAATAGCCAAAACTGTGGTATTGAAAAAATTACAGGATGATAGCTGACCATAAGCTCTACAACTTTACTGTTAAAATTTTTTCAATCAAAACAACCGTACAGGCGCAAAAAAATAAAAACCGATTTCCCATGTGAATCTCCTATGTCCAGGGTTCTGCTGGACACCCGGTATGTTGTGTAGCCAAATGTAGCCGTACAGCACGATCAAAACATAGGTAGAAAATCTTCCTAATTGACGAATTGGCAAAAGTGTTGTCATCTCAATGTGTGTGTCAACTTCAATGAACTGATGTCAACCACAAAACGTGTTTCCTTTGTGTTAGAAGTTGAAAGTTTATGGTTGAGAGAGTACTTACGCCACGTTTTGTGCGATTTATTGGTGTTTCATTAAAGATTATATCATTATGGTGAGATATTGTGGCATATGTAGGACTTCTAGTTATAAAAGTGGTACAGAAATCTTTCTTATCACAGGTAAGTGCATGTATCATGTTTTTACCGATTACCCGACTCGGCGGCTATTTTTTCATTCCCCTCGCGACGCGCGCTTGCTGTGGTCCATATTCATGTTGGAAGGAAACAAACCAGACAATTTATGATTGACTCACTGTGTCTATCTAGTTTGAAGGTCGATGGTTATTACCAATTGATAAGGAATAAAACTATCTATGTAATGGCTGGTTGTTATCTTGGGTTCTGGTCCTTCTTTTTTTATTAAAATAAGTTACAGCGGGTGCTTCTAACTTCGTTGTTTATTTTGACGTTTCGACACAAATTGGTGCCTTCATCAGAGTACTACAACATACGGAATACTTAATTTAAAGTTATATTTTTACACTAGCAGGAAGGAATGGTATAAAGGAATAAATGAAAAAAAATATATAAAGATTACTACAAGTACAAAATAAAATGTTGAAACATAAACGTATTGAGAGATGATTAAAGTAAAGAATAAAGTCGGTAACTCAAAGGAAAAGAGCGTCAAAAGTGAAACCTACGATGCATATAGATAGGTTAAGAAGGGGCAAAAGGGTTTCAAAAAAAAAGGACCAGAACCCAAGATAACAACCAGCCATACAACCACAAGGGTCCAAGAATCTAGAAGCCTACGTTTCAACCATATCTATGTAATGATTGTAGAGATGTTTATTTCACACTTGTATCGCTAGTAAAATCCAAGTCTCTGAGTACTTTTACAATCCGAAAGTTTGAAAAAAATATATAAAATGCTTAATTTTCAACACATTGGCAGACACACAGCTGCAAATGCCAAAGTTAAAAACCATCTAATTGTGTTCTTTCGAAAAAAAATGCTAAGAAATTTGTTTGTTAGGGATTTGAAGGAAGTCTATTTAGGGTATGTTTTAGGGTGCATAGCTCAGTAGTTCCTACATTAAGACTATTAGGTCAACTGAAATTTATCTACTCGCTAAGTATAGAGAAAGTCCGGGCAGGGGTGCAGGCGAACCACTATTAAAAATAATGAGCGGGTCTGAAAAGAAAAAGCGGAAAATAGAAGCTTGATATTTTAATTTACAGTAGGGTGACCTAAATATTTCCAGACTGCCGGAGGCTTACGTTTTTATCCGGTGATTTAAGCTACTCCGTGTAATTATCACTAATGGCCAAACTAGCTTTTTACTAGAAAAAGCGACATTGAAAAAATATACTGCTCCGGCCATACGTCAAGCTGCATTAGAGTGCTATTTTTCATTATCCTTAGTCGTAAAGTTCGTTGCTTGGCACGGGTAAGAAAATGAGAATCTGAAAAACGGGAAATCAAAAGGTCAACGGGCCAAGTCTAGTTTTACTGACTACAAAATAATTTTTCGGTTCAAGCGAAATTCAGAAACGACTCTTGAAGATGAGTGCTACTTTAGTCTATATAACTTTTCTAATAATTGGCATTAATCCAAATCAAAACGACAAAAATCGCAATCAAATTAGCAATTTTAAAATTTTATTAATCAAAAACAAGTTTGTAATAATCAAAATCAGATTGGCATTAAATGGAAGTAAATTGTCAGTTTCAAGTTGGCGATAAATAAATAACATGAACACGAAACAATGAAAAATCGTGAAGGCTTTCACTGCCGGTCAATATACAATATAAAGTGTTTTCTGGGCTTTGAGGCCGTGGTCCAATGAAATTTCTTCCTGACGTTTCGTCTACGGCAGACATCATCAAAGGCGATGAGGCAATGGGCGAACTGATCTCCCGTGCTTCCCAACGTTGACTGAATCGACTGTGGTGAGCTCCGTGGTATTTATTTCTCCGGCATCGCGCTACAGTGATGTGACTGGGGTGGGGGTAGTGGTGGCGTGGGCTTTCGGCGAACTTGAATTATGTCGTAGAACTCGCTTCCACTCTACATTTAGAAACGTAATTTCATCCTTCCTGTTGAAACTATTGTTGTCGCGTTTAAAGATCTCAATGGCCTCTCTCGTTGGTCTCGAATGCAAGAACTGCGATTGATGAGAGCGTGATCTTCTTGGTACTGCTGACTTTTGTGTTTATCCCCGCCTGCCCATCTTGTGTTCCGTAATCCTCTCGTTAATACTGCGTTTTGTGGTGGCAATGTATACCGAGCCATAGATGCATGGAACTCGGAAAAATCCGGATGCCGATAGCGGATCTCTGCGGTCTTTGGCCGATCTCAAGTTCTGTTGTATTGTACGAGTGGGTTTAAAGACAGTTTTAACATTATGCTTTTCCAGTAGCCTGCAGGTCCAGTCCATTGCTTTGTGGATGTATGGTAGACTAGACTATCCGCTCTTTCTTAATCTTCTCCCGTTGTTCCCTCCTGGCGCTCTACATTCTTTGGACGGACGGCCCTATCGAACTCGTGGTTGCTGTATCCATTCCCACCAAAGGCTCATTCCTCAGATGCCATTTCCAGAATTTGTGAGCCGGCTGGATTGAAACGGGCTTAATAAATCTTGTTTTTTAATTTTGTATACAATATTGGTTCTAAATAGAACTTCTCTAACAAGTCAAAAATCAATTTTTATTGACAAAATTGTGACCAAAAAAGAGACATTTTTCAACAAAATTGTGGAAACTTTAAATGATGTTGGGCTAAAGTTACACATATCCGCTTTTGTACACAAGTATCTGTTTCTATAATTTCCAATAACTTCCAGACTTTTTTAATTTCGATATTTCTTCAAAATTGTCATTTAATTATTTTTTATTTCTTACTGTTCTTTTATTTTTAAATTTTTCGTATTCATATTTTTTCCATGTTTTGTTCAATTTTTTTGACCGATCTGAATCGCACGTTTTACAGAACTTTGGTCCTTTCGAGGTAATTTTGCGTTTTTTCCAACGAGTGAACAAATATAATGTAAATTGATTTGCACACACCTAAGACCGAGATTCTTTCCCCATGTAGCCCCAATCAAAACTCTGCTTCTTTCTGAAATTTCTTCAATATAGATCGAAAAACCTCACCCTGTATACATGTATAAGAATTAAGTGTTTACGATAAACTCGGAGGTGCATAAACGCATTTTAATTCCATAACCTTAAGTGCAAGCATATTTTTCTACGACTACCTCGAAAGCCTGAACAGACTGAACAAATGCGCACTACTAACTATCATTGAGAATTGCATATTGCAAACAGCGTGAGCAAAGTGCAATTGCGCTTGGTCTCATAGAGAACCGTGTGCAAAGTCCACTTTGCACACTCTTCTGATTGCTTTGCACACGCCTTGCATATATTTTATAATACGAATAATCATTTATTTCATCATATCTTATAATATCACACGCTTCCAGCTCTGTGTCCAAACCGTCGCACCCGTGTAAAAAGTGTCATTTTCGACAATAGTTGCACAATATACTATTTTCTACGGCTGCCTCGAAAATGAATACTACTATCGTTGATTTGAATTGCAAACAGCGTGAGCAAAGTGCCATTGTGCACGGTCTCATAGATGCTTTGCACACGCCTTGCATATGTTTCATAATACGAATGATCATTTATGACGCAAAATCGCAGTTGTAGAAAAAACATAGGGTGCAACACGTACGAAAATCACTCTTTACACTCTTGTGACTCACCTACGATTCGTGTCCAATCCGTCACATTCGTGTGAAAAGTGCAATTTTCCACACACTAGCTATCGATGAAAATCGTACATTGGAAACAGAGTGAGCAAAGTGCAATTGCGCACGGTCTCAGACAGAAACGTGTGCAAAGCCCAGCTTGCACACTCTTCTGATTGCTTTGCACACGCCTTGCATATGTTTTTTTTTACGACTGCCCAGAAAATGAACAAATGCGCCCTACTAACTACCATTGAAAATCACATATTACAAACAGCGCTCGCAAAGGGCAAATTGCGCACGCCTTCATACAGAAGCATGTCCAAGGTCCCCTTTGCACATGCTTCTGATTGCTTTGCACACGCCTCTCATATTTTATAATACAAATGATCATTTATGAAGCAAAATCGCAGTCGTAGAAAAAGTATAGTGTGCAACACGTACGAAAATCACTCTTCACATTCTTGTCAGCTTGTATCACTCGCCTACGGCTCGTGTCCAAACCGTCACACTCGTGTGAAAAGTCCAATTTTCGACACTAGTTGCAAAATCGCAGTCGTGATTTGGTTAACATCGTAAAATAAAGTTTGCAACACGTACGACTAAAGTATAGTGTGCAACAGGTACACTCTTTACACTCTTGTGACTCGCCTACGGCTCGTATTCAAACTGTCACATTTGTGTGGAAAGGGCAATTTTCGACACCATTTGCACAATATACTATTTTCTACGAATGCCTCGAAAATGAATACTACTATCGTTGATTTGAATTGCAAACAGCGTGAGCAAAGTGCCATTGTGCACGGTCTCATACATGTTTTGCACATGCCTTGCATATGTTTCATAATACGAATGATCATTTATGAAGAAAAATCGCAGTTGTAGAAAAAACATAGTGTGCAACACGTACGAAAATCACTCTTTACACTCTTGTGACTCACCTACGACTCGTGTCCAATCCGTCACATTCGTGTGAAAAGTGCAATTTTGCCGTTGCAAGTGCCATTGTGCACGGTCTCATACATGCTTTGCACATGCCTTGCATATGTTTCATAATACGAATGATCATTTATGAAGAAAAAACGCAGTTGTAGAAAAAACATAGTGTGCAACACGTACGAAAATCACTCTTTACACTCTTGTGACTCACCTACGACTCGTGTCCAATCCGTCACATTCGTGTGAAAAGTGCAATTTTCGACACACTAGCTATCGATGAAAATCGTACGTTGGAAACAGAGTGAGCAAAGTGCAATTGCGCACGGTCTCAGACAGAAACGTGTGCAAAGCCCAGCTTGCACACTCTTCTGATTGCTTTGCACTCGCCTTGCATATGTTTTTTTTACGACTGCCCAGAAAATGAACAAATGCGCCCTACTAACTACCATTGAAAATCGCAAATTGCAAACAGCGCTTGCAAAGGGCAAATTGCGCACGCCTTCATACAGAAGCATGTGCAAGGACCACTTTGCACACGCTTCTGATTGCTTTGCACACGCCTCTCATATTTTATAATACGAATGATCATTTATGAAGCAAAATCGCAGTCGTAGAAAAAGTATAGTGTGCAACACGTACGAAAATCACTCTTCACATTCTTGTCACCTTGTATGACTCGCCTACGGCTCGTGTCCAAACCGTCACACTCGTGTGAAAAGTCCAATTTTCGACACTAGTTGCAAAATCGCAGTCGTGATTTCGTTAACATCGTAAAATAAAGTTTGCAACACGTACGACTAAAGTATAGTGTGCAACAGGTACACTCTTTACACTTTTGTGACTCGCCTACGGCTCGTATTCAAACTGTCACATTTGTGTGGAAAGTGCAATTTTCGACACCATTTGCACAATATACTATTTTCTACGAATGCCTCGAAAATTAATACTACTATCGTTGATTTGAATTGCAAACAGCGTGAGCAAAGTGCCATTGTGCACGGTCTCATACATGCTTTGCACACGCCTTGCATATGTTTCATAATACGAATGATCATTTATAAAGCAAAATCGCAGTTGTAGAAAAAACATAGTGTGCAACACGTACGAAAATCACTCTTTACACTCTTGTGACTCACCTTCGACTCGTGTCCAATCCGTCACATTCGTGTGAAAAGTGCAATTTTCCACACACTAGCTATCGATGAAAATCGTACATTGGAAACAGAGTGAGCAAAGTGCAATTGCGCACGGTCTCAGACAGAAACGTGTGCAAAGCCCAGCTTGCACACTCTTCTGTTTGCTTTGCACACGCTTTGCGTTTTTTTTACGACTGCCCAGAAAATGAACAAATGCGCCCTACTAACTACCATTGAAAATCGCATATTGCAAACAGCGCTTGCAAAGGGCAAATTGCGCACGCCTTCATACAGAAGCATGTGCAAGGTCGACTTTGCACACGCTTCTGATTGCTTTGCACACGCCTCTCATATTTTATAATACGAATGATTATTTATGAAGCAATATCGCAGTCGTAGAAAAAGTATAGTGTGCAACACGTACGAAAATCATTCTTGGGACGTTGTATCACTCGCCTACGGCTCGTGCTCAAACCGTCACACTCGTGTGAAAAGTCCAATTTTCGACACTAGTTGCAAAATCGCAGTCGTGATTTCGTAACATCGTAAAATAAAGTTTGCAACACGTACGACTAAAGTATAGCGTGCAACAGGTACACTCTTTAAACTCTTGTGACTCGCCTACGGCTCGTATTCAAACTGTCACATTTGTGTGGAAAGTGCAATTTTCGACACCATTTGCACAATATACTATTTTCTACGAATGCCTCGAAAATTAACAAATGCGCAATACTAACTATGGTTGAAAATCGCCTATCGCAAACAGCGTGAGCAAAATGCAATTGCGCACGGTCTCATACAGAACCGTGTGCTAAGTCCACTTGTGACTCGCCTAAGGCTCGTGTCCACATCGTCACACTTTTGTGAAAAGTGCAATTTTCGACACTATTTGCACAGTATATTGTGCATTGCACTGCCAATACTACAAGAAATTGCTTTTGAATACAGGAAATAGATTGGTTTTTGGCAGTAAATCGCTTTGACAACCGAACTAAATATTGTTAAATTATTGATACAGTCTTTTGTTACATTGCCTTATTACTTTATTCCTTTTGTAATATATTTTCTTCTTTCTTAAAATTCAACAAAATATGACACATTTAATAAAAATTTTTAAACCGTCGTATTCAATCGATTGATGAGGGTCAGGAGTTTTGAAAATACAGCCAATAAACCCCCTTCAGGCATAACCGGTTTAGTATACAGGGTGTCCGACGATCGATGGTATGTTAAATGTTTACCAAAAACAGCACACATGTTCATAATGAAAATTTGCACACATAGATAATCAACGGTGTTCTATTGATCTAAAATTCACTCCCGGTGCCATTCCGAAATTCTGGTTATACTAAAAGTAGATGTAAACTTGTGTATTTTAAATAAACCTCACTGTATATTTTACATTTTTCGATTCCTCTTAATATTCTAAGAATATTTTGTGTGGGTAACAACGTAAAATTTCCAAAATTTGGACTGCTTTCGATCCGAAGATATTCGAAAAAAACAAAATTTACAAAAAATTTCTTTTTCTTTTCTGAATTTATTTGAGGCGTTATTTTGAAATAAGTTGCACTTTCTCACGAGTACTTTTTCTTCTCTACAAGCTGATGTTATTCAATTTGTAGTCCGACGTTTCGTCTTTTCTGTGGAAGAACCCCCCATTTCCAAATAGAACCTCTCCAACGAGCCAAAATTCAGGTTTCTATGAGAAAATTTTGGTCCGAAAAGAAAGCTCGTTTAGCAAAGTTTTTTGATGATTTTGGCCCAAAGCGAGAACTATTTTTAATTTTTATTTGGCTTTTTTTTCTATAATTTCCTCATTGTTCCAGGTTCCCTTTAACTCGATGTTTCTCTTGTTTTTTTTCCCATTGTACTTTTACTCTTCTATTTTTAAATTCTTATCTTTCATCGTGGTTCATCGAATTCTTTGTTTATTCATTTCTTTTTTCCATTTAAATTACACTTTTTGCATTTTCATTCTATCAGTGTTCTATTGACCCACAATTGAATATTTCCAACGAGTAACAAATTGTAATGTAAATTAATTTCCTTTAAAAATATTTTGGCACAAAACTGTGCTTTTAGCGATTATAATTCCTGAATTTTTAAAATTTTTTAATGCTTTTTTGGCCCGAAATAGAAATCTTACAACGAGGCAAAAGTTGCTGCTTTTTGAGAGAATTATGGTCCCAAAAGAAACATCCACATTTTTTTGTTGGTGGTTGGTTGGACATCTAAACTCTCAAGTCCATTATAATATATTATACATAATATAACCTTAATACATAATATAACCTTACGAGAAAAAAATGCGAAGTAACGAGAAGCTCCAATCTACAAGGAGTTAGAGAACTCTGGGATCAGTCGCATTTGAGTAAACGAACCCATGTCCCACGATGCCTCCCTAAGACGCGTTTAGAGCCCTTTTAAGGCGTTTTATTCTCAAAAATTTATTTTAACTTTCTATCATTTAATTTTAACCCTTTTTTTCACGGTAATCAATATTGTAAAGAAACTTCATTACGGTACTCAGTACAGTAATAAAATTTCATTACGGCTCTCAGTACTGTAAAATTTCATTATGATACTAGGTACTGTGAAAAGCCATTTATTAGACTAACTCAAGTACGTAAAAATGTCCTAAATGATCCAGTATGAAGTAAAAATGTATTTACCGCACTTCTATAAATCTATAAAATGATCATATTTTAATATTAACATTATTCATTCATAAATCTAAATTTGTATTGCTGGTTACTAACTACTATAACTTTTGTTACAGGATGCTGAGCGGAATTACACAAGGGTGATTGATGAGGATTAATGGAAAGGCAGTACCACTCTAGAAGTATGTATTACTGATGCACATTTATCCCTGGAAAACAATTCTCCTTTGTATAGCAATATAAAAAACGCAATTCCATCCTCTTTTTGAAGAGAATTGTTTTCTAGTCACAAATATTATTGTTTATTTCCATAGAAATAGTACTAGCAGAAGCGAAAAAATGCAGACTTTGGAATAAAGCCGGTTAGGGCTTTGGCCGGAAATCCGCCATGTTTGTGGGTATACGTCAAATGTACTAACCTGTACATGTTATTTTATTGCTAAAAGAGGAAGACAATTACATGCTTGCTTGTTACTTATTGTTTATGTTTTTAAAACAAACATCTTCACATCGCAGCTACGGATTTTCGGAATGCAGATTGTCGCATTTTATTTTACAGTTTATTAACTTATTTCTATCAGAAGTGGAAATTCAACATTCTCATAAAGATTAACTATTTGTCAATGTGACCAATTTCTATTACGACCTGAATCCACAGCTAGAGTCGAAATTCGTTATAAGAGCTTCAACAGCCTCTATTGGATTTTACATAATGTGCTCACGTCAACAAACTTTCCAACTCTGACAACAATAATTACCGCATATAGCAGCTCCAAGAACTTATATTAGATTTGCTGGAAGTTTAATGCGGAAAAGTTAAAAGTTTTTAACTTACTTTGTCACTTCAATCTTTGCTTATGTGACTTATTTTTTTGAAACTAAATCTATATCATTAAAGTGGATACCAATATTACAATTTATATATTATTTGAGTGTAAATTTCTCGCTTTTCTTGAACTTTGTACAGTGTGTTCCAAATGCATCCTCCATATATGGAGATCCTGGAAACTGAAGAAGCGATGAAGTCGGTTGAATTGGAAACGTTTTAGAAAATTATGTTGCAAACGTAACGTAATGACAAAATGTGGTGGCTCTAACCATTCTGTTTTTTGATATACTTTAAAAAATCATTATTTAACTTGGTATCGGGTTTGAGGCAATATATTTTTATACAAGTTGTATTAAAAATCTACCACGACAATTGACTTTGTACCATGATTGACGGGTTTCGACACTCTAAAAACTCTAAAAAATATGCAGAAAACCATATACGCACCAGAAAATCGAAAGACGTGAGAAGAGAGTTGACACGATTACAGGACATGCGGGAGCTTCAAAAAAACCAGGAGTAATCAGGAGAGTCACTGTTGGTACTATTGTCGTTGTTTCGTGCTCTTTTGAGGTTGGAGTAAATATTATTTTGGTCCTCAATGTCTGTGCGTTTGTTGATTGAGTTGGATTCTTTGGCGATTTCAACCATCCCTCTTGGTGTTGCTATCTGTCTAGAACGGGAACTCCATTAAAATATATAAGATGTCCTGTGTCGATAGAATGTTGCTTTGGAAGCACTAGTTGCTTGAGAACACCATCGATCACTTTTATGCGAGGCTGGTTGGTTGTGAAGAAGGTTAGAAGATTGTCCAATGTAAACACCCTTGTAAGCACCAGAAGGAATGCGGCAAACAACTTTCGACTTAACGCCTCCTCTTTGTCCTTCAGTTTGGTGTGAAGACCTCCCACCATTCAACTAACTCTTAGGGGTCAAATTTATGGCTGGACAGTCACGAAACAAACCATGGATTTTGCTGTGGATTTCCTTTATATAGGAGAAAGAAAAATATTTGACAGTTGATTCCACAATGCTGCCTAAATCCATGTCTTTGAAACGAAACTGTGATAGAAAACCTATAATATTGTCCTGGTTATTGCTCTTGGAGGTGACATAATGTGATCAGTGATCAGAGGGACCTGAGGAGTGTTAAATAAAAGTTTATTGACTAATTTGGGTGAGTAAGAGTTGTCCAATATAATGCGTTTGAGACGTTCTAAGTTTCAATTCTACTTTCCAAGGCTATTATCAAGTTGATCTTGGTTTTCATGCTATGATTAGAATGAAAGTTCACATATTTCCCTGAATTAGTGAGTTTTTTGTATCAGTACGAGATGATTTGTTGGGAGTAAGGGAATACGGTCCCCAGGTCAAAAACAAAAGGACCGTATATTTATTCTCTCTCTCACCTGTGAATTGAATACGGTTATTGTAGTTGTTAAAGAATAATCGTTTTGTTTGAAGAGGACTGATCATATGATATCATACACCAACTTTTTTAGAAAAGGTGTAAGAAAATCTAACCCATAGACAAACTTTAACTACTAGGTTAAAATCTTGGTTTAAAAACAGTTAAAGCTCGAAAATTTGACATTAATGTTATTAATACAATCTGAAATGTTTTCCGGGCTTTGAAGCCATGATCCAGTGGAATTTCTTTTGAACAAGGGGCGAAGTAATCTCCCTTGCTTTCCGACGGTGACTGATTCGACTGTGGTGAGCTTCGTAGTATTTATTCTCCCGCCGTTGCGCTGCAGTGGAGGGACAGTGGAAGGACAGTGGTGGGGGTAGTGTTGGCGCAGGGTTTCGGCGCACTTGCAGATGTCGTAGAACTCGCTTCCAGTCTGCATTTAGAAACATAATTTCCTCCTTCCTGTTGACATTGTTGCGTATTTAAAGATCTCAATGGCCTCTCTCGTGAGTCTCGGATAGAAACGCTGCGGTTGATATAAGATATCCACCTCGTTGATAATGATGTCGTGACCTTAGAAGAGAGCGTGCTCCGTTACTGGTAAATTTTGTGTTTGCCCCAGCCTGCAACTCCTCTTGTATTTCGTAATTTTCGTGTTGACACTGCGTTTTGTACCAAAACAAGCCACAGCTGGTGTACGTCTCTCTGCAATCTTTGGCCGATCTCAAGGTCTGTTTTATTCTAAGAGTGGGTTTAAAGACAACTTTCCTGGCATTCTACATTCCTTGGAAGGACCTATCGAACTCGTGCTTGCTGCATTTATTCTAATCAAAGGCTCTTTCCAGGTGCTTCATTTCCCATTCCATTTTAACCGGCTCCCAAATTTTCTTGGCTCTCACAGACAGAGTCTTTACGACTTGCCTTTTCTATCTGGGACAACAATTTGATCCGTTATTGGTATATCTGTCAGTGAGTGTTGGTTTTCTATAAACGGTGTACGCAAGCTTCCCATTCGGCCTCCTTGATACCACAACATCCAAAAACGGTAGGCGTCCTTCCTTTTCTATTTCCATAGTGAATTGAATTTTTGGGTTGATAGAGTTGAGGTGTAAGAGGAAGTTTTGAAGTTCGCCCTCGCCATGGCTCCAAATAACAAATATGACGTCCATGTATTGGAACCAGCACTTTGGTCGCTTATTTGCCGTTGCCAACGCCTTGACCTCTAAAATTTCCATAAAATAGTTGTCTACTACTGGACTGGGGGGGCTGCCCATAGCTACATCTTCCAGTCGCTCGTAGAAATCTTCCTTCCATTGAATATATGTAGTTGTTAGGAAGTGTTTTAGCAACTGGGAAATATCTCGTGGAAATTCCTAGTTAATATGTTCCATGGCTTCCTTAACGGGCACCATCGTGAAGAGCGAAACAACATCGAAGCTAACGAGAACTTATCTTGCAGAGAGCGTGAAAGAATGCAGTTTTTCAACGAAATGAGTGGAATCTTTTATAAAACTGTCAGTATTTCCAATTTTAAGTTGCAGTAATTTCGTGAAGTGTGAGGTGTTTCGAGGTGGTATACCACGGTATACCACGGAGCTCATCACAGTCGAATCAGTCAATGTCGGGTAGCACGGGAGATCACTTCACCCATTGTCTCATCGCCTTTGATAATTGTAGATAATGCCGCAATTGTAGACGAAACGTCAGGAAGAAATTTCATTGCACAACGACTTCTAAGCCTGAAAAACACTTTAGATTGTATTTTGACCGGCTGTGAAAGCCTTCACAGTGTTATATGAATAAATATCTCCCTGAATTAGTATACAGCATGAGACGTTAGATTATCGCACTAGTGGGCGGCATTGGTCATTGACAATGACAGAATTGACAGGACGTCATTTCAGTGATTTGACGTAGTGTCTTGTTACTCTCGTACTGACGTCACTGAGATTATTCTACTTTCTACTAATACCACTAAATATACTACACACAAAGTATTATAAGCTATGATCTAGTAGAAGTGATTCCTATAGTTGCTTTTTAGACAATCTGATTATATGGCCTATCATGGAAGATCAATCCTATGGTTTGAAAATCAACTGATAGGAGAAAATCCCATACAGATCAAGAGCTTGGGGGTTTCTGAAGAAGGTATATTTATGTGCAACACTCTGTTTTTTAAGGATAATAAAGCAAAGTAAATCCACTTAGTTGAAGTTACCCTCTGCCCCCTTTTACTACATTTTTTGTACTTTTTGCTGAAGATCTCTAAAAAATAAATGTTCTTAAAAATTTTTACAATTTGTGATATTATTTATTTGTAACAACAGAACGAGTAACCATAACGACAGAAAAAAAAGTAAAAATCTGTTATGAGGTAACCATTAGCGCTAATTCCTCTTGTCTTTGTCTTTCATTTCCCGCCATTATTCCCAACGACGAGCTAGGTAGACTGATGCTCGTTTCGTCTTGGAGTTGATCCAAAATTATCAATAAACGGGCAATGACACTGATCGATTGAGCTCTGACAAATTGTCAAACATATTATCTCGTCTAGTGTATAACATTGAGGTCTTATACATTTAAAAAATGTCACGTAAGTAGCTTCAGACCCACCATATTTGATTTACCTCTTTGGCTTGGGACTTTATGATCTAACCCCTGCAGGCAATGATTGATAAGATCATCCGTGACATATTGAGTCAGGGTAGGTGACAAGGTTGTTCCCAGAGAGATGCCTAAGATCTGTTTTTAAAAATGACCATTAAATTGATAATTTGGAAGACATGTGATTCATCAGAAGGGATAAACTTCCCTGATCTTCTGAAGAGAAGAATTTGAAAGTCCTTTATGAACTCCTTGAAATCAAAACTGACTTCAATTAAATTGGGGGGTGTTCATTTGGAAACGTCATCTTGTTAGCTGTGAAATGTTAAAAGAAAAGTGTGAAAGAAAATAGTCTATTTTCATAGATTATATCGTGCTTTTGCGTCAAAAATTCGTAGCTTGCTAGATGACATTTTCTAATGAACACTTGGTTGTTATTGTTAAGAGTCTCAGTAAGAATTGAGGTTAGTAAAAGGGAAAGCTTGTTTTTGGGTGCACTGATAGAGGAGACAAAGCCTTCAGACTGAGAGTAGGTTTGTGAATTTTAGGTTTCTTCAGATCAGGTAACTTAGAACGTCTCAAACACTTTTTGTTGTACTCTTACTACTCTCTTGACTTTTACCCACCTAAATTAATTATTAAACTTTTATTCAACACTTCACAGGTCAGTTTCAGGTTCAGTTTGAAGTACTGACTGTCACTTTTTTATCTCGCATGTTGTTTATTGTCAACTCAGGTTATCCTGGTCCAAAAAAAAAACATTTAGCAATGCAGTTGGTACATCAATTTTCTTTAACTTCCCGTTCTTGTGAATAGACACCGATAAAAGAATTGTTGGTAATCGGCAAACAAGTGCATAACTAAATTCTCTTTCATTATCACAAGGCACCTGGAAACCATTTGCAACTAACCAACTTTTTTGGGTCCATATTCCTTGATTCTGAAGATCCATCTAGTTTCTATAGCTTTCTGATCTATAGGCAATTTAGCTGGGATCTATGTTTCCAAACTTTAATGAGAATCCAATTTATCTTTAATTGCTTCAGTCCAATCAGTTGATCTTATTGCCTCCTCAAATGTGTTTGATTCTTCATTTGAAGACAAAGGAAAAGAGCATCTATCATGTGTGTCATCATCTTCATGTATTTCAAAGTCTTAAAACTAACTAATCTTCTTGACACTTCTGGTAGATCTTGTCATTGCTTTTTCACCTGTTGAATTTTATTGCTTTTCACGAATATGATGTTCTTCTTCTTGTTCACCATCTTGTTTCTCTTGGGCATCATAAAATTTCCCTAGTCAATATCTTGGACTTTAATTAACTCTTCTTTAGACTAATCTAGCGGTAGATTTAGTTTTTCTAGTAGCTCCCTTATGTGCTCTTGAGTATCAGTATTTTTTCGAGAAACTTATACTCCATAATGCTTTCATCGAAACAGACATCATGCGACATCACTACTTTTATGACGTTGGGCTGATTTTAGGTAAAATAACAATAATCCAAAAGTTCTCATCTTGCTGCATTCCTTCCATGCCACAGCATTGAAGGTGTTTGCCATCTTGGCAATATTGATGTAGGTGTTTAATTTGACTCATAAAATCACTTTAGAGTCGCTCCCCAGAGTGTTAATCAATAACTTTGGTTCGAATCCCATTCAGCAAAGTGCGATTCATACGCTCTGTTAGTAGTTATAACGACGGGGTTCTGGGACACTTTGACCTTGAAGTCTACGTGTGTCCTAGTGTAAAAGGGGCCCTGGTCCACAAAATGCTGTCATTCTTGTCAAATGTGACAGACTTGACAGATAACACATGACAGATGACGTGTGACTTATGATAGTTGTGTGACATGGTACAGATGAGGTCTGTCATATGACAAACTTGCACTTGTTACACTTAGGTGAGGCTAAACAGCAGGGCAGACTCAGTAGGCAGGATAGATGGAGTAAATCGAAGTGCCACTCAGAGGAAAATGGAACAAATAGTTTAGGGAAAAAAATTTAAGTTAGGAAAAAAGTTTTGCACAACGGTGATGTTATTTTTGGTTTTTTTGTTTTACCTACAAGAAACCAAACGTTTTACAAGATGATCCTTTTGATCTAGCATTATTTGTTCACGATCTATGCAAGCATTAAGGTTTCCAAGGATGTAAGTGTTATCTTTAAAAAAATTTATGGTATACATTATCACAACGTGAGAGTTTACAATACTCACGTTGTCCATCGAATGTGAGTACTCACAAACGAGTTCTAATATTCTCTACAATACTAGTTATACTTAAACTGTACTCATTCACTTGATGAGTATGAAGATTTATACGATGATGAAGTGGATCTCCTGAATATGTGTATAAAAAATCTAGAACAATGTGAATCCTCTAAAAATAATTTAACTTCTTTAGTTAACTATACTAGTTATGTCCAACTTAAGAGAGAAACCGTAAAAACTGAAGTTGATTTGCTGGTACAAAAACTAAAAACTTCTAAATGAGAAGACAGAAAATCTACAGCTTATAAGTTACTGGCGAAGAAGGATGAAGAAACTGAACAGCTTAAATGGAACCTCACTTTTGGAAGATCTCAAAAGACTGACGTTGTAGCAACTCGGGCTCGTTGTGATAATGTATACCATAAATTTTTTTAAAGATAACACTTACATCCTTGGAAACCTTAATGCTTGCATAGATCGTGAACAAATAATACTAGATCAAAAGGATCATCTTGTAAAACGTTTGGTTTCTTGTAGGTAAAACAAAAAAACCAAAAATAACATCACCGTTGTGCAAAACTTTTTTCCTAACTTAAATTTTTTTTCCCTAAACTATTTGTTCCATTTTCCACTGAGTGGCACTTGGAGTTACTCCATCTATCCTGCCTACTTTGTCTGCCCTGCCTGTCAAGCCTGTTTAGCCTCACCTAGTTGTAACAAGTGCAAGTTTGTCATATGACAGACCTCATCTGTACCATGTCACACAACTATCATAAGTCACACGTCATCTGTCATGTGTTATCTGTCAAGTCTATCACATTTGACAAGAATGACAGCATCTTGTGGACCAGGGCCCCTTTTACACTAGGACTCACGTAGACTTCAAGGTCAAAGTGTCCCAGAACCCCGTCGTTATAACTACTAACAGAGCGTATGAATCGCACTTTGCTGAATGGGATTCGAACCAAAGTTATTGATTGAGGAATCCCTAAAACACTCTGGGGAGCGACTCTAAAGTGATTTTAAGAGTCAAATTAAACACCTACATCAATATTGCCAAGATGGCAAACACCTTCAATGCTGTGGCATGGAAGGAATGCAGCAAGATGAGAACTTTTGGATTATTGTTATTTTACCTAAAATCAGCCCAACGTCATAGAAGTAGTGATGTCGCGTGATGTCTGTTTCGATGAAAGCATTATGGAGTATAAGTTTCTCGAAAAAATACTGATACTCAAGAGCACATAAGGGAGCTACTAGAAAAACCAAATCTACCGCTAGATTAGCCTAAAGAAGAGTTAATTAAAGTCCAAGACATTGACTAGCGAAATTTTATAATGCCCAAGAGAAACACGATGGTGAACAAGAAGAAGAACATCATATTCGTGAAAAGCAATAAAATTCAACAGGTGAAAAAGCAATGACAAGATATATCAGAAGTGTCAAGAAGATTACTTAGTTTTAAGGCTTTGAAATACATGAAGGTGATGACACACATGATAGATGCTCTTTTCCTTTGTCTTCAAATGAAGAATCAAACACATTTGAGGAGGCAATAAGATCAACTGATTGGACTGAAGCAATTTAAGGTAAACTAGATTCTCATTAAAGATTGGAAACATAGACCCCAGCTAAATTGCCTATAGATCAGAAAGCTATAGGAACTAGCTGGATCTTCAGAATCAAGGAATATGGACCCAAAAAAGTTGGTTAGTTGCTAATGGTTTCTAAGTGCCTTGTGATCATCAAAGAGAATTTAGTTATGCATTTGTGTGCCGATTACCAACAATTCTTTTATCGGTGTCTATTCACAAGAACGGGAAGTTAAAGAAGATTGATGTACCAACTGCATTGCTAAATGTTTTTTTTGGACCAGGATAACCTGAGTTGACATTAAACAATATGCGAGATAAAAAAGTGACAGTCAGTACTTCAAACTGAATCGAGCCCTGTATGGATTAAGAAATATCCCAAACTGATAGAACATGAAGGTCAACTAAGTTTTGACCAAACTTAATTTCAAAAGATGACACGACTGGCGTTTTGTATGCCAAAAAACAAGTCTCAGGTGAGGCTAGTCCGTTTTGGAGAAGGTTAAAACTTTGTACACCCTAGCAAGCACTAACAGGAATGCGGTAAGCAACTCCCGACAACCTTAACCCCTACTCTTTGTCTTTGAGTTCGGAGTGAAGACACCCCACACTTAACTGATTCTTCACATTAACGTTTTACAAGATGATCCTTTTGATCTAGTATTATTTGTTCACGATCTATGCAAGCATTAAGGTTTCCAAGGATGTAAGTGTTATTTTTAAAAAAATTTATGGTATCCATTATCACAACGAGCCAGAGTTGCTTCAACGTCAGTCTTTTGAGATCTTCCAAATGTGAGGTTCCATTTAAGCTGTTCAGTTTCTTCATCCTTCTTCGCCAGTAACTTATAAGCTGTAGATTTTCTGTCTTCTCATTTAGAAGTTTTTAGTTTTTGTACTAGCAAATCAACTTCAGTTTTTACGGTTTCTCTCTTAAGTTGGACATAACTAGTATAGTTAACTAAAGAAGTTAAATTATTTTTAGAGGATTCACATTGTTCTAGATTTTTTATACACATATTCAGGAGATCCACTTCATGATCGTATAAATCTTCGTACTCATCAAGTGAATGAGTACAGTTTAAGTATAACTAGTATTGTAGAGAATATTAGAACTCGTTTGTGAGTACTCACATTCGATGGACAACGTGAGAGTTTACAATACTCACGTTGTCCATCGACGTTTTATATTACTTTCCAAACAATAGGAAAGTAATATAAGTAGACATATTGTTGGAAACATGTTGTTTGTTCGGTTGTGGTAGAGGAAAGACTAAGTGACCTTACATTTTTTAACATTGGCAAAATTTACAGATACAGTTTTTTTATTTTTGAAACACTTTCTAATTCTAAATTCATTGAACCATTTCAGATCATGATTAATGTTCGCTTTAACACAGTTCCAATAGTCCTTAGTCACTGCATCACACAAAGCACTATATTGATATTCTCTTTCCATGTCAGGAGGGTTAAGGAACCAATCGACTTCCTGGCTCGTGTAAGTAGCGGCATTTTTAGTAGAAGCTGAAATACACTATGACTCAGTTATATCTTCATAACAGTAAAAATTAACTGGAATATTGGGTTCTTCTTCTCCTCGAAGTTGCTCATGCATTCCAAAAGATTTCGGGCAAAAATAAAAAACTTTTTACAAGATAAGCATCAGTGAGTTCCAAATACCATTGTTAATGACGTAGAATGACTGTAACTTGACAGATAACATTCTTCTAATGTATTTTCCAGTTCGTAGATAAGCAAATCTTTTTTGATCTTGAAACACCGGGGATCCATTCATTTGAGGGCTGTATGGAATAGTGCATTGTTTCAAATTACTCCATTATCCAATCTAACCCGTTTGACATCAATACCATGTTGGGTTTTCAATTATTTGCTGTAGTCAATCAGATGTTGCTCTGCTTTAGACCTGTTTTTTAATTTTTTACATCGACAAAATGTGAAAATGACTTTGCCACCATCAAAGGTGGAGAGGGTTACTGCTCCACATACATTCTTGTATAAAAAAATACGAATCCAAAACTAAAAATTTCATAGGCTCACAAGTTTGATGACCACTTGGCTCATAACCCACTGTTATTTTGTTTTTCGTATAGTGGATAATCTTGATTTTAATCAAGGAACTAATCAAATAAAAACAGCCCTTTCGTTCAGACTTCCTAGCTCCTGTAGTTTGCCAGATCCCCATAGATGAAAAACCAGCTTAGGACACACAGTACGTTTCAAAACCTATTGCTAATACTTTGTGATTTCCTTTATCTCACGGGGGTTTTCACTACAAGCTGCTAATTCCAGTCCCATCAGAGGCGTTAAAATTTAACAGCATCAAATAACTTTACGATACATTCGCGTTAAGTAAGGTGAAAAGCCCCACTTTTAGGGACAGAAAGTGGCTGTACGGACGGCTTAAAATCGCCTTAGGTAGTGACATTTCGTAGGAGTGGTATAAAATATGATACATTTAAACTCAGCTATTATCAATTTTTAAATTATACTTATATTGATGGCCAAGAACTGATTTTATCAAGGTCTATATGCAGGGTGTCTGCAAACGATGCGCAGATATACAGAGGCTGAAAGTACTCTAAAATTGTGATTCTTTTTGTCATGTCGATTGTGATTTCAGTATTGGTTCATATAAAAGTTATGCATACATTTCTAGGATAAAAACAGTATTTTTCAACCCTTAATCCTGAACAAGAGAGGTTAGTCGAGTTAGATAAGGTTGATCATAAGGGCATCGCAATTTCCGTCACTTGACAACAAAACTTTACGTTTCTGAAAACGTGATTCAGGCACTACGATATTGTGTAAAACAAAAATTATGTGAACAGCGTAAAAACTGAAAATGTGCCACCCGGTATATAGTCGTACTTATAGGACTATATTAGAGGTCGGCAAGCGTAAAAGGGACAAAATGGGCGAGAATAAAAAGGTAGAGAGCCACTTCATCTTGCAGCATCTCGCTCTTATGACATCGAATTCAGCGGAATATATGCGAATGAAGCAGTAAAAACGTCAGAAACAAAAGAATCCGGGATAAACCGAGAACCCTAGAGAAAGAGAAAGTTCGTCCCCTCTTTTATTGCCCTGGATTAAGTCTATCACGAAGGTCATTTTAAAATTATTGCAAGGTCACCCTTCATTTGCTCTATTTGTAAATCCTGTTTATAAGCAAACATTTGCAAGTCTCCCTATAGAGTAATAAATTTTCTATATATAATTTGACGCAATTCCGGTTTATTAATTTTAAAAATTGCTTTAGCATATGCACGAAAGAACGTCGATAAAGTCAGGAAATCGTCAGCTAATTTATCGTGTAATAAAATTTTTATCACCCAGCCGCAATCCCCTTCTGTACACGATTGGGAAGTTATCGACATAACGATGACATTCTCGTGCTGAAAATAACAGATTGCCGTAACGTGCGCGTTTCCGAGACTTTGATTCTTGGCCTTGGAATCGGTATTTATGCCTCAAACTTGGGATACGTCGATTAAGTATAATGGCACATTGAGCCCTGGAATTTCCAGACCTCAAATGCCGCTCTAGTTTAGCGTAAATGCTATAAAGCTGACACCCAAAAGCACTATGATTGGATTCCTTATACCGATATTAACAAGCAACTCTATATCTTAAGATTGCGTGCTTTATAATACAGGGCTAGACACAGGTAATTTAATATACTTAAGCTATTAAGCTCTGAGACCGAGCAAGGCTCCATTTCCCTTATACCTGCTAAATATGAATGGATATATTAATTATATTGCCATACGGGAAAAATCGATCGGCCTGGTTTTTACGCTTGGTCATGACAGATCGACGATACGTTTTCCGTGTGGAAAATATTATTTCTTTGGTGTAAAAAAGACAATTAGAAAATAGTTGAAGAGTGTAGAAAGAACATACACTAATCACAGTGTGTCCCAAAGTGACCTTCCATGTATTGGGATCTGGTGAACTACAGAAGTTATAGGACTGTGAAAGCTTTCACGGCCAGTTAAAATACAATATAGTGTGTATTATGACTCTATAGTTTCGTCCACAGCTACGGTAGACATTATCAAAGGCGATGAGGTAGTGGGCGAAGTGATTTCCCGTGCTTTCCCACGTTGACTGATTCGACTGTGGTGAGCTCCGTAGTATTTATTCCCCCACTGTCGCGCTGCCGTGGAGGGACTGTGGTGGGGGTAGTAGTGGCGCGGGGTTTTGGCGCACTCGAAGTATGTCGTAGAGCTCGCTTCCAGTCTGCATTTAGAAACGTAATTTCCTCCTTCCTATTGAAATTGCTGTCGTGTTTAAAGATCACAATGGACTCTCTCGTTGGTCTCGGAGAGAAACGCTGCGATTGATATAAGATCACCAGTTATATAACGTATCAGCGACGTCGCTGCGACGTTATAAGACACAGGTAAGTGACGTCAGGTTTAGGACGTAACACCGACGTACGCGGGTACATCGCAGCGACCATTTTTGTGACGTTTCTGTTACGTCTGCAAAATCGACGTTTGATGGGATATTAATGATAACACAAAAAGTGTCTGATAAAAACATTTATATATTAATGAATATGAAAATAGATATCATTTTATTCCGTTGCAAAATAACATTAAAGCTATTATAATCGACTACCTACAAATCAATATAAGTAATATAACTATATATACAAAAACATATATGACTTTGGTAGTACCTATGGTGTTTTTTTCGGTATTCACGTCGAAGACCTTTGCTGGTAATAATATATAAAATGATTGACACCCCAGCAAATTGTTTTTTAAATGAAGGTATGGATTCTGACGAGAAACGCTTCTATAAGGTTTTTTCAGTTTCAATATTCAAACTTTAATCACATTTTATAAAGTCCGTGTTTTTTGTTATGTACAGAGTCATCCAACGAGGACTGGACAGGGCAGTTTTTCTCGCAATGGGTTAAATGATTTTAAAAACCAAAATAGCCATTTTATATGTTATAATTAACTTAGAATCTTAGAATAAAAAAAAAGGATAAGCATAATTAAATGGTTAGCAGAACTGATATGCACAAAAATTGGAGCAGTAACAATACAAGAAAAAATATTGATCTAATTTCCTATTAAGTACACTTTTTAAAAAGATAAAAAGAAGGAATACGGGGCTGTGAAGTAATTATTTTAAAGATGAATTTTCTTCTTTGTTTCTGTGTTAGTTAAGTCTGATCCAGACATTCCTCGCAACTGTGATATTTAGTGTTAAAAATTTAGAAAACTTTGTTAACAAGATCAATAGTAACAATCAATAAAGTAGTAGTAATCAATCAATCAATCAATCAATAAAAATTATCAATTGATTGATTACTGATTCACTGAGTTTCTTCAAATTTTCTCCAAAGATCAAAACACTTCAGAAGCCTAACATACAAAAACAAGGAAGTGTCAACAAAGACAGCCACACATATCTACAAGTCCATATGTCAACCTATCCAAGAACACATGCATCCAATATACAGCAACTCAAAGAGTCAACACTACAAAAGATACAAACAATAGAAGCATCATCACTCCGAAACAATACTACTCTTAACAACCCAGCCAACGAATGGCTATATGCAAGGACCAGCATAACTCCAATCCCAGAGAGGCTAAAAACCTTAAAACAAAACTTGCAAAAAAAATCAGTGATATGTGATGCATCACAGGAAGTACACACTCATAATTTAGATACATCACTGGAAGAAAAATTACAAAATCCTACTGTAAACTGTGCTCAAATAGCAGATACAAGTTAAAAAAAGTATGAGGTATAAAGTATCAGTATAACAATTAGTAGTAAGTGTTGATCCTTTACATACTTGCAGGTTTAATAGTAATTTTTGGTGGTCTGATTAATTTGACAGTTTTTTTAGAACAAGCCTCCTCATCTTCTTCACTTGAGGAAAAAACTCTCTTCTTGGGAATCCTTTTTTTTCGTGTTAGTTCATTTTCATCAACATCAGTGTCTAGATTAGATGTATCTTCAGCCTCCCTCCACTTCTTTATTGCTTTTTCAAAGTCGTCTAAAAAGAACATTTTTTTGTAAGACATCTTTAAATTGTCACATCTTTGTTGTTCAGGTTAGTTTATTTATTCCAATATTTTTTGTGAAAATAATTAAATGGTAGACAAGTGGTCAGATGCATGCCAATAAGTCACCACGCACTTTCTTGTGGCCTGTTTTGGCAATATGTCTAAGTGATCAATCAATAGTAAACAATGGGTGTGATCAATTAATGTACTAGTAGACGCAAAGTGAATTATACACTTATTGAGAAATCCTCTACTTACTTGTTTCATACATGCACCTTTTGATTTCATGCAATTCCCAATTCTCTTTTATACTGGTATCATCTGATCGCAACATTTTGTTAAAAGTATGTTGATTTTTTATGGGAGGCCAGAAAACCTCTTTTTTCATAGGAGTTAACCATTTTTTTTGCACTACTGAAACTCCTCCATTTACCCATTCCACAATTACAAAAGACATCATCTAAAAATATGACAAATTACCATGCCAAATAACCTCAAAAAGAAATTGTAACTAACATTCTTGAGAAAATAGAGAACATATTTTTAGAAATATGGAGATATTTTTAAACATACAACAATAAAACATTCAATTCAAATTATTTTATTAATGTCATACTAATGCAAAAATATCTCCCAATGGGATATCACTGAAAGTTTAAGTTCCCCTGAGGCGCTTTCCAGTCAACCACTTTATGCATGCCTGCAAGCATTTGTGATGTTTGTACTTGCATTTGTACATGTAAAAATTATGAGTGTGTATGCAGAAGTGCTCCCATAAATGGTCAGCTGAAAAGCACCTCAGGTCATTTCAAATGCAACCATATTCTATGTCAAATTGGGTACCTTCCGCTGACGGCAGCAGCTTAGAAGGTTAGCCAGCAGATGCTGAAAATCAGGTGAATGCATTGTTTTGCTACGCCATATTAGAATATGGTCAGTGCTAAATTATTACGCTTACTAAATCACCCATCCACTTACATGTGGTTGTAAAGCATGTCAGCGGAAGGTACCCATTGTGACACACACTATAGGTTTCGTGCTCATGATGTCACTTTGCCAATATTTTAGTAAATATAACCTCACTTTAATAATTCATTATATTATATTTGTAATACAAGTGGTCTTTTTGCATTAATTTTAAATCCTACTAAGGACTTTTTAAGTCATCCAATCTTAAAATGTTTTTTGCAGATGCACACAAATACGATATATTTTTTGTTTTCAACCAATGTAGTCACGTGCCTCATGAAACCTAGCTTTTTGGAAATGATAATCCACATCAGGTTAATCATTATCAGCAAGTTTCATCCAATCAAATTGGCTTGTCTGACATTTTAGATCAGTTCGATTGGTATGAAAATCAGCCGACAGTGATCAACCCCATCCAGATTATCTTTCCTGAAAAGCCCTTAGGAAGAAAATTTCACAGACATTTGTGTTTCAGCCATGGTTTTGGCTCTGGTAATTATAATAGAAGTTATAATGCTTGCATCCAGGCCATGACAGGTGTTAAAGCACTCAAAGCTCTGGTGCAAATTTTAAGGGCCAATTTGACACTTTTGGCAGATCTATATCGTTTCCACTTTGTGATGTCTAAGGTAATGCAGCAGTGCATTAACAGACTATAACATCAAATTTTCTAAAGCACTTTAACTGCTATTGTGGCTTGGACACAAGCAATAATTTTGTTTAACATATTTTAACCTGGTCCCAACTGACACCATTGGCCAAATTCAGCAGGGTCAACATTTGAGTATGGTGAGTATTGGTGAGCAACAGAAATCCTCAGAATTTCTGTTGCTCACTGTACTTTTACTGTTCCCTGAACTTCAATGAACATGGAAATTGTTTGAAATCAAAAATGAATGGTTCCCTCAGATTCAGCTAGGGCTGCCAGATGAGCAAAAACAAAAAGCGGGAGGCATTTGTAAGTAAATAAAAATGCGCAGGGGGGGAAGGGGAAATGTTGTAGGTGCCACGCCCACTTTTTGTTAAATTTTTGAAAATATTTCCTTCATATCCTTTGGTCAGCGCAAATATACAAGTAGTTATACTTGTACACAAACATATATTTTCCAAAATTTTTCGTTAAATGAAAACAAAAAAGTATTTTTCAAAAATACAAAGAAATTAGAGACCCTTTACTTAATCCACAACAAAACCAGCGCCACTCAAACGCCAAAACCTGAAACTTCTCATAGAACACTATAAAAAGTTAGTAAGCACGTTTGCGAATCGGGACTCATTGGAAAACCGCAAATGGCGCAAAAAGTAATTGTTTTATTAAAGATCTCAAATGAAACAAAAGCGGTAGCTTATTTAGATAAAGCGGGAGGCGGGAGGTTTTGACATAAAGTGGGAGCCTCCCGCGCAAATTGGGAGGGATGGCAGCCCTAGATTCAGTAGACCCAGTCAAATGAAAGTGATTCAAATGTGGTTTACTCAAGCGGCATGTGTTAACTATGATCGGCCTTGGTCTTATGCATAATCACCTTTTAATGCATGCATTTTAATCACAACCAAAAGGTACTCGCGATATACATATTCGATTCTATAAAATGGTGCATAATTGCCATGAACCAGGTCAAATCAAAATCAGAAACACGGGGCCATCCATTTTGAAAATTTAGTATCTAGCCTTTTGGTACTCTCTACTAACTACCTACACCTAATCCATAAAATTAAATACTTACATAACACAAGGGATCGTTTACTATACTGTTATTACACGTTACACTAACTTTGCTGCGATTGTGTAAAAACTAAAGGGAAGACGAGAAAAGGAAAAACCGAACCCAAAACCCGCGTTATTTCGCCACGCCGCCAGTGACCCGCTAACCGCCAGCGTTCGAGTGGCGTGTTCGTAATTTTAACTGTCATCTGTCATTGTCATCTGTCATTCATCACCGTCAGGCGTTGATTTCACTTTGGGTTACACAACACTCTATCTCTCTTACACTTGTGCGAATGATGACGGAAACTGAAACAAAAGCTGACTCGGCATACAAACAAATAGATTTAATATTTTAGCTATTTGTTATTTTGAAGCATAGGTGTATTATTATACACTGTATTCTGCAAAATAGTGAATTGACGCAGTGCGCAGTGGTTTTCCAACGGCTACAAAACTACCTCTTGATCACCCGTTAGTCGCCTGAATGACGTCAGCCAAAACGACTTATTTCTAACGTCAAAACAACGTCTTTTTAATTAGGTATTGTTACGTCACTAAAACTACGTCGTAGTTACGTTGCTTATTGGTAGACTCACGTATGCGACCAATTAGGACGTCTTTGCAACGTCATTATTACGTCAGCGTGCTGCTGGGGATACCAATGTATACCGAGCCAGAGCTGCATGAAACTCGGTAAACTCCGGGTGCCGATATGGGATCTCTGCGGTCTTTGATCGATCTCAAGCTCTGTTTTATTGTACGAGTGAGTTTAAAGGCAGTTTTAGCATTGTGATTGTCCAGTAGCCTACCGATCCTGTCCGTTTTTCTATCAAAATCGTAACATTTACACTGTAGTTACTGTCTGTTACAGTATAAAGATTTCACATTTTAAATCTCCTATTACTAAAGACACAGATCCACAATTCAAATCTCCACTTTTTGAAGCTCAAACTAAGTTATATGGTTCAAAGAGAATTCTGTCAACAGTTTATCGTCCAGTTTCGAATGATATTGTGGAAGGTTGGCATCGCTCTCTAAAAGCTGCAATTATCTGTCACGAAAGAGAAGAATGGGTTGATGTTCTGTCTACTTTGTACTGTTTACGTGGTCTGTCTTGTCTACTAGTACTCAGAACAAGCTTTAAGAAAATTTAAAAGGTACATTTGGCTTAAGGCCCAATTGGCTTAAGCGACAAATAATTTATCAGAAAAAGCTGGAAGTCTGATCATTCTACACAGAAAGAAAAACGGTGTTTAATGGCACTTAAAACCTAACTTTGCGAAATTTGTCGCCTATGCCCTTTTTCCTTTCTACCATCGAATGTAGTCACATCTTTTAATTTTCGCAAAGCACCATTATAAAAAAAGCTGCATCTGTTCACAACGAGTTTTTTAGTTGTTTTTCTTAGAGTTAATGTAGTCCAAAGTTTAAATACCATGACCCTTTGAAGTTATAGGGCGCTTGTCTGATTTTGTTTTCAAAATCAAGATCAATGGTCAAGCAACCACAGTCTTAAGCCAGTTTTAATTAAACGAGACCAAGCTATTGTTCATAGAGAGTACCATTCACTAAGCGGTTAGAAGTTTTCTCCCTCTATGTCATCATTAGGACCTGAACCACTTCGAATCCACTTGAGGAAGAAAAATTACTGTATCAGTTGGGGGGGGGGTAAGCAAGTTAAAAGTCGCATGGGTTGGAGTTGCACAGATTGTAAAAGTCGCATGGGTTGGAGTTGCACAGATTGTTCAGCGAGTTCTTACGTCGCTCGTTGCTATGGTTATGTATTAAATTTGTTTCCACCCTGTTGGTACGTAATAACGTAATTTCCTCCTTCCTGTTGAAATTGTTGTTGCAACCCCGTTTTTGGCATTATATTACCAACAGAATCTACTAGAACCGTCTTGATTTATCTAACTTCATAACTCTAATATTCTTCGAAATCTCAGTACATGGAAAGTCAATTTGGGACACAATGTGGAAAAGTATTTGTAGTGAACCTTTTAAAATGTAACACATTTGAGTTTTACATTTTGTAGATAATTCTGTCAACCGTTTATTTTTGTTATCTTGTTATTGAAAAATTGCCTTTTAATAAAGATACCTTCATTATACTAACCGCCAATCAGACTTCGAGCACATGGCCAATAAGCTGAAAAAACAAATCACCATCAGCTGGGCCATAATTATTGGACGATTTTTTGTTCAATAACAAGACGCTGGAGGATCTTCCAATATTTAACTGAAAATTAATAAGTTCAAATCGACTAAAGATAAAACATCAAAATTGGCAATAAAGGCACTTCCTGTTTCAATAAAGTAAAACACTTCCGGTCTCCGATCGATTTGCATAAGGGAGATCTTTGAAAAGACGTTTCGTAATAAAATTTTACAGCGAGCATTAGGAACTTTTGGATCGGATATTGTAACTGTTTAAACTCGGTCTGACACAGAAACTAGTTAAAACTTTTGATTCGCCAATCAAAACTGCTAAAAATACATTATTCATCCGTGAAGTTCACAAATGCGACATTTTAGATTTTCCATTTTCCATGAATATTTTGTAAGCGTATTGTGTAGGATGTTATCCATTTTAAGTGAAAGGATTTGACATCTTATTACGGAACGGGGTGCTGAAATTAAGTTTTGCATCGAAGTACTCCTTAGCTCGGGAAGTTGGTATCGAAGGTTTTGTTTTGGCTGAGAAATTAGAATAGGGTAAATATTACAAGAAATTATAAGACAAATCGATTTGCCTTCTCTTAGGTACATAAAAAGTACCTAGTTAATCATCAAAAAATTGAGAAGAAAGACGGTTTTTGGTAAGTAAGTATGCAAATAGCATTTTATTGTAGTGTCGAGCGACCGATATATTCGATATAAACATTTCGAACATTCGATTATTACAGTCGAAACATTGCCAGTTATGAAAGTTGAAAGAAATTTATTTTCTGCGAAATATGTTAGTGATAGAAATTTTTAGCTTTTTCGCAGGAAACTCTAGTTTAAAATATGCAAGAAGGCAATGTTTACTAATTAGAAATTGAAAACTTATCTGCTTTCAATATTTCCAAAAATATTGCAGATGTTAAGAAGGAAACAAACAGAAACAATTTCTCCGAGGGCTAATACCCCTACCGGCATTGAATTACACTGTTTGTTTCAAAGCTCATTTTATAAAGCAAAAAAATATTTAAATGAATTAATAAATTAATGAAAAATCAATGCTAAAAAGCCAAAAAATATTAAGCTTTTGCAAAGAATATAGAACCAGAGTTTAATTAAAATATGCGAAAAATGCACATATATAATTACAATTTGGAAATTTGAAAACTTGCCTGCTTTCGGCATTTCCAAAACCTTGCAGTTATACATAAAGAAGGAAACAAATAGAAACAGCTACGTCGAGGGCTAATACCCCTACCGACATTGAATTATACCATTTGTTTTAAAGCTTAAATATTATAGAAAACATATATAAAAGCAAAGATAAAATACAAGAAAGTGCTCTAGAATAAAACAAAAAAAATATATATAACATAAAGGATAAATTAAAGTTTCTTTTTGAAATGTGGGTCAAAGTTACTAAATGTATATGTTAACCAAAAGTACTTACTACTCTCTTTTGGACGGAGTAATTGCGTAATTACTTTCTAGAGGCGACAAACCTCAACCTCCGTCCTCAGCATCCTCTAGGAGTTGACCGAAAACTTCTTCGGTAATTACGCATGTAAATACGCAATTACTCCGTTCAAAAGAGAGTAGTAAGTACTTTTGGTTAACGTATACATTTAGTAACTTTGATCCAAATTTAAAAAAAAAAACTTTAATTTATCTTTTATGTTATATTTTTTGTTTTATTCTAGAGCACTTTCTTGTATTTAATCTTTGCTTTTATGTGTGTTTTCTATAATATTTAAACTTTGAAACAAACGGTATAACTCAATGTCGGTAGGTCTATTAGCCCTGGAAGTAGTAGTTTCTATTCTTCACGTATAACCACAAGGTTTTGGAAATACCAAAAGCAGACAAGTTTTCAAATTTCCAAATTGAAATTATACATGTGCATTTTTCGCATATCTTAATTAAACTCTGATTCTATATTCTTTGCAAAAAGCTTAATATTTTTTGGCTTTTTAGCATTGATTTTTTATTACTTTATTAATTCATTTTAATATTTTTTTGCTTTATAAAATGAGCTTTGACACAAACAGTGTAATTCAATGCCGGTAGGGGTAGTAGCCCTCGGAGTAGTTGTTTCTGTTTATTTCCTTCTTAACAGGTGCAATATTTTTGGAAACATTGAAAGCAGATAAGTTTTCAATTTCCAATTAGTAAATATTGGCTTTTTGTATATTTTAAGCTAGAGTTTCCTGCGAAAAAGCTAAAAATTTCTATCACATTGCGAGTTATGATATGTATGATATAATCGAATAAGATAATTATATTAATTTTACTAAATACCTATCAGTTATTTCAATTTTTAATGATAAATAATTAACTTTTTAATTTTTATGTTTTATTTTATTTCTTTATTAATTCGTTATTATTCTCCATTTTATATCATTCATAATAGATTTAGGATTAGTCAAATTTTAGCATTTTAAATTTAAATTTTTTTTTTAATTTCAATTCCTATGGAAAGAAATGGAAAATTCCAAATTCAAATTTGCATTTTTCCACGCTGTGAGTCATTTTCACGAATTTTGCCCTTAACCTTAGCTTGACTTTTCCAAAAAACATCAAAATTACAATTTTTAGATGAAATAGATCATTTTTAAATAATTTGAACCCTAATTCTAACTTAAATTTCTCCAAAACATGTAAATTGACATTTTTAGACGCTCTGTATAAGCGTATGCTTATACAGAGCTGTTCCAAATTTTTTTGACTTGACATTTTGAGTAATTTTTCACCGATTTTTCTTAGCGCCACTTTCTAACAAAACATCGAAATATATATTTTTAGGTAAACTGGATCAGTTTTGATCGAGTTTAATCCTAATTCTTGGTTGCACCTGAACTTCTGGACTCAAAAATCGCATTTTTAGACGCTTTGTGACATGTTTTAACTTATTTTCTTTTGACTTTAATCCTAACCTGAACTAGTCCAGAAACACTTATTTTGCATTCTCAGTCACTTTGAGTCATTTTTCACCGATTTTGGCCTTAATTTTGGCCTGACTGCCTCAAAAAATATTTGCAAAATTTGCATTTTTAGGTAAAATGAGTACTTTTAACCCATTTTGGCCATAATCTAAATTTGTATACATTTTGAGTCATTTTTCACACATTTTGGCCTTAATCTTAGCCTGACTTTTTAAAAAGTAATATTGAAATTTACTTTTTTAGATGATATAGGTCATTTCTTATCGACTTTAGTCCTGTATTCTAAAGTGGATTTCTCCAAAAACCCCAAATTTACACTTTTAGACACTTTGTGTAAATTTCTAACCCATTTTGTCTATAATCTCAATTTGGATTTCTCTAGACCCTCCAAGTTTGTATTTTTATACATTTTGAGTCAATGTGCACTGATTTTGGCCTTAATCCTTGCCTGACTTTTTTTAAACCACATAGAAATTTACTTTTTTAGTAAAAGTCGGTGGTATATTATCGCTTTTAGTCCTAATCTTAATTTGAACTTTTCCATAAACTTTTAGTTCAATTCAGTTGCATTTTTAGGCGTTTTTTGCATTTCTAGATGAAGATATTTTTAACCCATTTTGACCATAATCTTAATTTCAATTTCTTCAAACTCGCCAAGGTTATATTTTTATACATTTTGAGTCATTTCTCACTGATTTAAGCTTTAGTCCTAGCCTGACTTTTTTTAAGAAACATCGAAATTTACCGTTTTGGATAAAGTCGGTCGTTTTTAAACGATTTTAGTCACAATCCTAACCTGAACTTTTCCATAAAATTTTCGTTTGCAATTTTAAACGCTTTTTGCATTTTTAGATGAAGTGGGTCATTTTTCTCGGCTTCAATCCTATATAGTTAGAACCCGGATTTCTCCAAAGACTACAAATTTGCATTCTTAGACGATTTGGGTAAATAAATTTTTAACCCATTTTGGCCTTAATCTCTATTTGAATTTTTTTAAACCGTCCAAGGTTGTATTTTTATTCATTTTGAGTCATTTTTCACCGAATTTGGCCTTAATCCCAACCTGACCTTTTTTTAAACATTGAAATTTACTTTTTTGGTTAAAGTCGGCAGTTTTTAATTGATTTTAGTCCTAATCCTAATCTGAACTTTTCCATAAACTTTTCGTTTGCAATTTTAGACGCTTTTTGCATTTTTAGATAAAGTGGATAAATTTTAATCAACTTTAATCCTATATAGTTAGAACCCAGATTTCTTCAAAGACTCCAAATATGCATTTCCAGACGATTTGGATAAATTTTTAACTCATTTTGGCCATAATCTCTAATTGAATTTCTCCAAACCCTTCAAGTTTGTATATTTGTATACATTTTTCGTATTTTTTATATATTTTTATACATATTTTTTTATACATTTTACTGATTTTAGTCTTAATCCTACCCTGACTTTTTTTTGAAAAACACTAAATTTAGTTTTGTAGTAAAAGTCGATGGTTTTTAATCGATTTTAGTCCCAATCATAATATGAACTTTTTCATTAACTTTTGGTTTGCATTTTTAGACGCTTTTTGCATTTTTGGATGAAGCGGGTCAATTTTAATCGCCTTTAGTCTTATATTCTAATCCGGATTTCTCGAAAAACTCCAAAATTGCACTTTTAGACTATTTGGGTACATTTTTTAGGCCATTTTGACCACACTCTCAATTTGAATTTCTCTAAACCCTCCAACTTTTTATTTTTTTACATTTTGAGTAATTTTTCACTGATTTTAGCCTTAGTACTAGCATGACTTTTTTTAAAAAACATCAAAATTTACCTTCTTAGATAAAGTAATTTAGTCCTAATCCTAACCTGAACTTCTCCATAAACTTTTCCTTTGCATTCTTATACGCTTTTTTCTTTTTTAGATGAGATGGGTCGTTTTAAAAGACTTCAGTTCTATACTCTAACCCGCGTCTTTCGAAAAACTACAAATTTGCATTTTTAGACTATTTGGGTAAATTTTTAGGCCATTTTGACCATAATCTCATTTTGAATTTCTTTAAACCCTCCAAATTTGTGTTTTTTTACATTTTGAGTAAATTTTTACTGCTTTTGGTCTAAATCCTAGCTTGGCTTTTTTCAAGGAACAACAAAATTAACTTTTTTAGATAAATTTGGTCCTTTTTAATCGATGTCAGTCGTAATCCTAAGCTGAAATTTTCTATAAACATTTAGTTTGAATTTTTAGGCGCTTTTTGCAATCTTATATGAAATGGGTCATTTTTAAAGATTTCAGCCCTATATTATAAACCGGATTTCTCAAAAAATTCCAAATTTTTCCTTTTAGGCGCTTCGTTTAAATTTTTAACCAATTTTGACCATAATCTTAATTTGAGTTTCTCTAAACCCTCCAAGTTAGAATTTTATATATTTTCTCTCATTTTTCACTGAGTTTGGCCTTAATCCTAACCTGATATTTTTTTAAAAGAAGAGAACTTTTCAATAAGCTTTTAGTCTGCATTTTTAGACGCTTTTTGCATTCTTAGATGAAGTGGGTCAATTTTAATCGACTTTAGTCTTATATTCTAACCCGCATTTCTCGAAAAACTCCAAAATTGCACTTTTAGACTATTTGGGTACATTTTTTAGGCCATTTTGACCACACTCTCAATTTGAATTTCTCCAAACCCTCCAACTTTTGATTTTTTTACATTTTGAGTAATTTTTCACTAATTTTAGCCTTAGTTCCTGCCTGACTTTTTTTAAAAACATCAAAATTTACTTTTTTAGAAAAAGTCGGTTGTTTTTAAGCGATTTTAGTCCTAATCCTAACCTGAACTTTTCCATAAACTTTTCCTTTGCATTCTTAGACGGTTTTTGTTTTTTTAGATGAAATGGGTCATTTTAAAAGACTTTAGTTCTATATCCTAACCCGCGCCTCTTTGAAAACTCCAAATTTGCATTTTTAGACTATTTGAGTAAGTTTTTTGGCCAATTTGACCATAACCTCATTTTGAAAGTCTTTAAACCCTCCAAATTTGTATTTTTTTATATTTTGAGTAATTTTTATCTACTTTTGGTTTTAGTCCTAGCCTGGCTTTATTCAAAGAACAACGAAATTAACTTTTTTAGATAAATTTGGTCGTTTTTAATCGATTTCAGTCGTAATCCTAACCTGAAATTTTCTATAAACATTTTGTTTGCATTTTTAGACGCTTTTTGCAATCTTATACGAAATTGGTCAATTTTAAAGACTTCAGTCCTATATTATAAACCGGATTTTTCAAAAAATCCAAATTTTAACTTTTAGACGCTTTGTGTACATTTTTAACCCATTTTGACCATAATCTTAATTTGAGTTTCTCTAAACCCTCCAAGTTTGTATTTTATTGTTTTTTAGATAAAGTTGGTCATTTTTAATCGTCTTTCTTCCAAATCCTAACCTGAACTCTTCCATAAACTTTTAGTTTGCATTTTTAGAGACTTTTTGCTTTTTTAGATGAAATGGATCATTTTTAACCGACCTTAGATATTCTAGCCCAGATTTCTCCAAAAACCCCAGATTTGTAATTTTCAACGCTTTGGGTAAATTTTTAAACCATTTTGGCCATAATCTTAATGTCGATTTCTCTAAACCCTCCATGTTTGTATTTTTGGACCTTTTGAGCAATTTTTTCCTGATTTTGGCCTTAATGGTAACCTGACTTTTTTAAAAAACTTCGAAATTTACTTTTTTAGATAAAGTCAGTCGTTTTTAAACGATTTAGTCCTAATCCTAACCTGAACTTTTCCATAAATTTTAGTTTGTATTTTTATACGCTTTTTGCATTTTAGATAAAATGTGTATTTTTTAATCGACTTTAGACCTATAGTCTAACCCGGATTCCTTCAAAAACTCCAAATTTTTTGCACTTTTAGACTATTTGGGTAAATTTTTAACGCATTTTGATCATATTCTCAATTTAAATTTCTCCAAACCCCCCAAAGTTTGTAATTTTGACATTTCAAGTAATTTTTTCCTAATTTAGGCCTTGACCCTAGTAGAGATTGAGCAGTTTGTTTGAATTTTGACCAATTTGTGGAAAAGACATAGAATTTCAAAGTAATTAATTAGTTTTTGAGAAAAAAAAAGTTCTCGGGTTATTGATTTTTTTTTTTAAATTACTTGAAATTTTTTAGGATTAGTAATGAATTTCATGAGAGTATTTATAATTACTTAGAAATTTCTTGAATCTTGAAATAAAAAATAGAAATCAACGAAATTTTAAGGTAATTTTTCAGTTTTCTAAATTTAGCGTTTACGTTTTAGTCCTAATCCTATCCTGAACTTTTACATAAACTTTTAGTTTGCATTTTTAGACGCCTTTTGCATTTTTAAATGAAATGGGTAACTTTTCGTCGACTTTTTAGTCCTATATTCTAACCCAGATTTCTATAAGAACTCCAAATTTGCACTTTTAGACTATTTAGGTAAATTTTTAGGCTATTTTGAGCATACTCTCAATTTGAATTTCTCCAAACCCTCCAAGGTTGTATTTTTATATATTTTGAGTCATTTTTCATTGATTTTGGCCTTATGCCTAGCCTAATTTTTTAAAAAAATCATCAAAGTTTACTTTTTAGGTGAGGTCGGCCGTTTTTAATCAATTTTAGTCCTAATCCTAACCTGAACTTTTCCATTAACTTTTAGTTTGCATTTTTAGACGCTGTGAGTAATTTTTAACCGATTTTTTCTATGATCTTAATTTGAAATTCTCCAAATCTATTAAATTTGTATTTTTACACACTTTCGAGCCATTTTCACGGATTTCGGCCTTATTCTAGTCCCAATTCTAACCTGAATTTCCCTAGAGACTCTAAATATAAATTTTTAGATGCTCTGTGTCATTTTTTAGCCGATTTTGACCCTAATCCTAACCTGAATTTTCCCAGGAGCTTTTGATTTGCATTTTTAAAGATCATTCGAATGATTACACTAATTTATTGCTCCACATAAATCAAGTTTTATTCAAAACCTGAAACCAATATTTGCTCCCTTAGTTGACGGGCGGGAAATTAAATTTCCTAAACAGAGAGCTAAAGTTTACTTTGAACTTACACTCGCAGAGAATCCTAATCAAATATAAGTTTAACAAAACTAGATCGTAGTTTGCCGTTCACTGTCCCTAGTGGACGTGTATTATGTTCAATTAAAATTGACTCTCCTCCCTTCTGCTCAAATCGAGCCCCTTTAATTTAGGGCAGTATTTTGAATTTTGTTACGTCACGCTCATAAAAACTTAATTATCCCGAATTTAAGGGAAAATTAATAACCCTTTTGGGCCTGAATGACGTGTTAGACGGGCTATAAGAAGCGAGTAATTTAACGTAGACTTTCAGAGTTATGAATGTTGTTATGTCTACGTTGTATGCAAATGAAGAGTTATTGATTCTAGAAACACTTAAAACACAATGTACGTAAGTAGTGCGAGAATTAGCACTAAAAATTAGCTAATGCACTTTATAATGTAGCCACTAAAGTAGAGTCTAATAGTTTAACTACCAAGAAACAAAAGGATAAAAGCCACTTAACCCCACCTTACAACTGAGCTCTTATGACGACAACCAATTCAGCAGAAAATATAGGAATATTAGCGAGAGCACTAAAACCGTCCCGCACAAAAGGAAACAGACTAAAAGTAAATGAAGATGAGGCCGTTCGTGAGAAAAAGGAAACATGATGTAACCTATTTAATAGAGAGGAATTGTGAGTAGGTCTTAAGGGAAATGGATGTAATTGAGGGTAATGCACTCATCGACTTGGGGAAGAAAGTTGAGCTGGTAATTGGTGTCGATGGCGAACAGTTGAGGATCTCATTAAACAAGAAGCTTAGAAAAAGGTCTAATACGACGTGCTTTATGGGGGAGAGGCAATATAGTTTGTTAATCAAAAAACTATACGCCAAAAATGACTCAATTTAAATTAATTTAAATAAATGCTTAATTCAAAAGTTTCTTGGAGAAATTTGAACATGTTTTAACAACATTTTGTGGTAGTACATTTGAAGCACATTTTGCAATAAAAAGTTTATGGTTTATACCAACAGGCTATTATATGAATATTTTGCCCATGCCCTATTTAGCAGTTATAGGACTCACAAAACTGGCGGCAAAATCTGCAGGAAGTGACGTCACTTGATGGCTTACGTCTTACGAGTATTTACATGGAAACCCTAATTGAAGAGAAAGACAGAGAGAAAAAGAAATCGTAAACATTTTAAAAAACAATACGGTTAAAAAATTAACGTGCATCCCTATCGCAGATGTTGTATATACTTAAAGATAATATACAGGGTGTCTCAACAAGAACTGCAGCGCTCTAATGTGGAAAATTGTTTATTCTAAAAATCAGAAAATATAATATTGTACTGAAGTCGTGGAGAACTAAAGTCAACTAAAATATTTTCAATATGGCACCACTTTCGGTTATATCGAAAGTCAAAATAATTTTTAAAAAATAGAAATATTTAATTTGTTAGGGGTAATATTAAAACTCTGACTGTGGAGTTTATTCTTGATTTTAATTAAGAAATCCGGCTGCAAATCACAGCAAAACAAAACCGTGTCGCTTCTTACAATGGCAACCACAAAAATCACATTCTTAGCGTAAGCTTGTCACATTCTAATTTTTAGCGGCGCTGTTGCCGATTTTTAAATTTAATATTTACATTCTTAACATACGGCTCCCTTGAATGAACCCAGTTCTTTCAACAAATCCGACAGTTTACTCTAAGTAAAGTAATCTACCTAATAAACTCACCTTATAAAAAACTAAACTAGTGATATACAATAAATATATTCAGATAGCGAAACTTCCCTTAACAATCTTCTAATGGTAACGTACATACGCGGTTTACAGCTCGAGTTACAATAGTGTTACGTAACCTTATATCAATCACTCTTAGTACTCCGTCTTTGCCGGGATGTAATTTAACCACTCGTCCTAGAGACCAAGAAAGTGGTGGTGTATTAATCCTCCTTCACTATAACTAGGGAACCCACTTTTAATAGCTCCGAACACCTCCTCTTCCATTTTACTCGGCCCTACAATTCTGCAAGGTACTCCTTCTGCCAACGTCTCCAATAATGCTGTACCATTTGCTGAATGTGTTGCCATTTGTTCAAACGATTGGAGGACACTACGATGGTCGAATCCGGAAGATTTGTGATTGGTCTCCCAATTAGAAAATGTCCAGGTGACAAGGCAAGTGCATCGTCCACATCTTCGGTCAAAGGGCAAAGAGGACGGGAATTCAGGACTCCTTCGATTTGCGTCAAGAGAGTGCTGAATTGCTCAAACGTTAATGAAGTGTTACCGATTATTCGCTTTAGGTGAGCCTTCGTGTTCTTAATTCCAGCCTTCCAGTTACCTCCGAAATTAGGCGAGTACGCTGGAATAAAATGCCAGTTTATCCGTTCATTTACTAAGTCATGGGCAATAATTTCAGAATTTTCCTCTAAAAACAAATACATGTTTTTTAGTTCATTATTAGCTCCTATGTAGCTCAAACCATTATCTGAATAAATATTTAAAGGTCTTCCGCGACGATTTATAAAACGTCCAAATGCTGCAAGAAATGCTCAGTCCCGACACTAATTCAAGGTGTACCGCCTTGGTACTCATACAAACAAATAAACATAAATATGGCTTGATCATCTTTGGGTTCCTAGTTTGACGATCCTTTAAAAGAAAGGGACCACCAAAATCAGTGCCGACATTAACAAAAGGACCAATGCAATCAACGCGGACTTCTGGTAATTGACCCATAAGATATGTATTAGGTTTGGGATTCACCCGAAAACATCTGATACATTTCCTTACCACTTTCTTACACATGTTTCTGCCGCAAATAAGCCATTAATTTTCGCGTATAGAGTATAATAAGTTCTGAGCTCCACAGTGTAAAAGTCTTTGATGTTCATTAGTTAAAATATGCTCTGTCACCAAATGATTATGTGGCAATAGAATAGGGTGTCTTTTTGAATATGTCTGGTGGGCCTTATCTATCCTACCACCCACTCTTAAGAGCCGATTCTCGATAAAAGGATTCAAAGCAAGGATCTTACTAGTATTTGATATTGGTCTACTATTTACTAAGGCGTTATATTCCGATAAAAAACATTCAATTTGAGCTTCTCCTTATTTAATTCCATGGGACATAAGCTTCCATGATATTTTTCAGTTTTATTTTTTAAATTATGTACAAAACGCATTACGTATGTAAGAATTCGCTGTGCTTTTTTAAACGAACTATTCTAAATCATCAATTGCTGTATTTCATTGCACTGTTTAACAGACACATGAACCAAAACCCTTGTTTCAGGAATTTCAGAAACAGATTGTTCCAATTCTCGCAAATTCCATTGGGAATTATCCAATTTTAAGAAACTCGGACCCTGCCACCACAACCTTGATTCTCTTAGAGCAGCTACTGATGTCCCTCGAGATATTAAGTCAGCAGGTTTATCCTCGGTCTTCACATGATGCCATTCATTTGGTTCAGTTAACTCCCTGATCTCACTTACCCGATTAGCGACAAAAATTTTCCACCTCGTAGGTTCGCTATTTATCCAATGCAGTATAATCATAGAGTCTGTCCAATAGTAGTATTCATGAATATCTATGTTAAGTGAATTCTTTACCCTTTTTGCTAACTCCGCAAGCAACAGTGCACCGCAGAGCTCCAGTCTGGGAAGTGTTACTTGCTTTAATGGCGCAACCCTAGACTTCGCACAAAGCAGGCTTACATAAACCTTGTGTGAGGAGCACACACAACGAACATACATACAGGTGCCGTATGCCTTCATAGAAGCATCCGAAAAGCCATGCAGTTCCACCTTCACATACTCAGATAAGAAGCAATGTCTGGGAATATTAATTTTATTTATAGATTCCAATTCATTATAAAAAGATATCCAAACTTTCTCGACCTCATCAGGTAATTTTTCATCCCATCCCAATTTCAACCTCCTCAGTTCTTGAATCAATATTTTAGCAACAATAACTATAGCGCATAGCAGTCCTAGAGGATCAAAAATTTGACAAATAAGAGATAACACTGATCTCTTAGTCACTTCTTGTAACGACCTTTCTCTTTGCAATTTGACTTTATATTTGATATAGTCTTGCTTAGCATCCCAATAAATCTCTAACGTCTTGTTTTCTCCTATCTCTAGAATATTCATACTTACGCTCTTGTTAACTTGAAATTCATTCAACAACTCACAGTCGTTACACAAAAACTTTCGTAATTCAAACCCTGCGGTGGCCAATACTTTTACAATATCCTTTTGAATAGTTAAAAGCTCGTCTTTGGTGTTTGCACCAGTCAGCAAATCATCCATGTAAAAATCAATCTTGATTATTTGACAAGCAACTGCATTTTGGTCCTTATTTTCGTCAGCTAACTGTTGCAAACAACGAACAGTCAAATATGGTGAAGATGCGCATCCTTATGTAACTGTATTCAATTCATATACAATTAAGTCGTCATCAGCCTCATCACGTCAAAGTATTTTTTGGAATTCTATGTCCTCATCATTAACCAAAATCTGCCTGTACATTTTTGAAATGTCGCCTGTAAATACGTAAGTATGTAAACGAAATCTTAGCAAAATTGAGAAAACATCCTGTTGTAGAGTAGGTCCAATAAACTGGACATCATTCAACGACAATCCTGATGTAGTTTTAGCCGAAGCGTCGAAAACGACTCTACATTTTGTCCACTTATGTTTCAAAATTATTTTTTCTTAATTTGAAATGGCGGCAGACATTATCAAAGGCGATGAGGCAATTGGCGAAGTAATCTCCCGTGCTTCCCGACGTTGACTGATTCGACTGTGGTGGGCTCCGTACTATTTATTCCCCCGCCGCGCCGCGCCGTCGTCCTGCAGTGGTGGCACTAGGGTGGGGGTAGTGGTTGCGCGAGGTTTCGGCGCACTTGAAGTATGTCATAGAACTCGCTTCCAGTCTGCATTTAGAAACGTAATTTCTTGCTTCCTGTTGACAAAAAAAGCACTTTTGATTGTATTTTGACAGGCCGTAAAAATCTTCACAGTTTTTAATAATTGTTTAATATTTAGTAGCAAATGATTATTTGTTGGACATTGACATTAACATTTTTAATGAAATTTATAGCGCAATGTACTTATTCATTCTGTAAACTCTTAAGAAAACCGTAGATAACCCTATAGGAGTAGAAATACGATTAGTAGGTGAATTAGCGGGATGGGGACAAATAACGACAATTCAGCTTTTATCAATTGCCAACGTTTCGACCATATATTGTGGTCTTTATGGTCTTTATGGTCTTTATATATGGTCGAAACGTTGGCAATTGATAAAAGCTGAATTGTCGTTATTTATCCCCATCCCGCTAATTCACCTACTACTTAGTTTATTGGGACGCCAAACACTCGTAGAAATACGATTTTTTCTGTTCCGAGGACGTGCTCGAAGCCCTGTCCTCATGCGATATTGCAATCATATACACCCTTGTTGTACAATATACTATTTCCATACAACAATAAAATATCATCACCTTTTTGTACTCTAATAAACTAGCTATTCTTGTTCTCTCTACGGGGATTTAAATTATTTATATTCTCACCTCTCGTAAAACAGCCCCGGAGTTAACAAAACAGACAAACCAAGTGACAACAAAATGACTCCCAAATGGACCATTGCTTTAGGCGCACGCAAAATTAACGCATCAAAAGATAATTTAGCAGGCACAAATATGAATCTAATTTAGATAAACTTGACCGTCTACGCAATGGTCCGTAATTTACGGTTTATCCCGTTACCCTTGGCGCAATTCTGCCGCTCTAACTAAATTATTGACCTTTCGTTTTAATTATGAGGAAGGTACGTGTTTGAAACGATAATAATTATTTCATGTTTTTCCTTGCACCTTTGGAAAGCAATATTTGCGTTCCACAAGAATTTAATTTTACCGCATTTGGTAGCAAGTTATGCGATACTCGCGACTACTAAAATAACTACATAACCGGAGCTCAATGGAAGATCATTACCAAGTCCTCGTCAATTATGTTTCGAAACATATTATTCCTAATCAAAACGTCGGGAAAATCTGGATTTACTGCGAATTCCCATTATGGGATATGAGCTAGTTAAGCCAGAGTTCATCTGGATTATTACAAAGGTTTCGTTAATTGTTATTTTACTACACTAGTTTAAGTAAAATATTAAGTTTAAAAAACATCTTTTTGTTTGTTTTCTTTATGAAAAAACTTTGCGCTTTTTGATTTTGTGATGATTTGTTGATTTTGAGAGCAGAAGTAACTTCAAAAGTCATCGCGACTGTTACGGTTAGTAGTTAAGCAAAGCGAATACGAGAACACTCCAAGGACGTTCTTCAACCTTAGCTATGACGAACGCTTGGGGGTGACCTCGAGAATCGCAACGACGAGTCCACGTTAGTCACTAACCTTGAACGCCGGCGACATGCGTAACCTTGAGCGCGCGCCTTGACCTTGAGAGCTATCCCCCAGAGTATGGGTTTCAAGACTTTATTCCACATTAGCCCCCCCAAGTTCTTGGGGGCACTTCGACGCAACAAGCATCCTTAACGGGTCCACGAGTCCGTACTGTAATTACTAAAACCAATCCCGACCATATCGAATTCCGGCAGTGAGACATTCATACAAAACGACCGCTGAAACGAACTGAAAGAGTTCTCGAGAATCGCAACAATCGACCTTGACGGGTCCACAGGCTAAAATTTTGTATTCACTGCTAAAGCTTAATTGTTTTGAGATTTTGACGCTTGAAACGTTTTTATGTGAGTTAATAGAGTTAATATGAGCAATAATAGTATATTAAAACAGAAGTTTTATAAGGAAGGTCTTTGTCGCATCAGTCCAAATTTGCAAACCAGGAGCGTAGTGACACGAGTTTTGCAATAGACATGTAGCATTTAATGCAATGCCTTGCAGTTCTAACCGAGTATAACTGATTTCTTGATTTATAAATTTCTTTTTATAGGAAAGTTATTAATAAATTGTGAAGCGATCCAAAAACCTGTTTTCTGCAATATTGTCACTTCCCACAGACAAATGGCCGAGATTTCGTACCTATTTTGTCTGGGGGCGACGTTTAGCAGAGTATCAGACTCATTTCTCTATCAGGCAGAGGAACCATAGACCGGTTTCGCTCTTATTAGAGCTCATCAGTATGGTATACCTCGAACCTGATAGAAAAATAAGTCTGAACGGCAATTGGATCTAAATCTTGCTTAGACGCCTGTATGTGTATGTAAGTGGCGCCATCTGACGACGGCGGGTGCTTCCACTAGGGCATGCGAGATGATTGTGAAGCGATCCAAAAACCTGTTTTCTGCAATATTGTCACTTCCCACAGACAAATGGCCGAGATTTCGTACCTATTTTGTCTGGGGGCGACGTTTAGCAGAGTATCAGACTCATTTCTCTATCAGGCAGAGGAACCATAGACCGGTTTCGCTCTTATTAGAGCTCATCAGTATGGTATACCTCGAACCTGATAGAAAAATAAGTCTGAACGGCAATTGGATCTAAATCTTGCTTAGACGCCTGTATGTGTATGTAAGTGTATGCGTTATTAATAAATGTTTAAGTAAAAATCTGACGTTTATTTCTTTTTATTTTAAATTTGAATTTTATGCCTACCAACCTTCACCGATATTAGAGGATAAAAAAGGCACATATGGAGGAAAATTAAATTTATATGTATTGAAAACAAAAATATTTTCTTCAATAGAAAAACTAGTATAAAACACAAGTTCGTAAGGCTTTTTTTCACAAACGTTCAGTGCTTACTATACTATTACAAACTTTTACTGGGGCGACAATGAGCCTCCTTATAAAACTTGTATTTTAATATACTATTACAACTACTCTGCCTAAAAATTTTTTGTGGTTTGGCCTCGATGCATGGATCAGCTTCGCTTCGACCGTTACTCTCAGGGCTCAGCACAAAAAGACGTAGTTTTATCCCTAGCGACATAGGTAATCTACTGTTTAATGTATCTCTGCGACATTTAATAATACCTTCAAAGCCCTAGTTGTTCAATTTTCCCTCTCTATTCGCGTCAATCACGTAGTTGCTCAATTTTGTGGAACAAATGCATATAAAGAAAACGCAATTAATTAAAATCAAATTTCGGCAACGCGCTAGAGAGAAACCTAAATTGGTTAAGTTTTTGTGAGTTGACAACCGGGAGTAATTCTCAGTCTGTCACTCAGGCACTTAGTTAAAATTACATTTCGGCTGATCCGCAGTTGGGAACTAATTTTGCGGCATTTCCATACGTTCGTCGGCGGAAACTTAATCGTACGAGAATGTGCTTGAATTAACCCCGCTGTAGGTGGGTACTTACATTGTTATTGGCAATAAGTCGTCATTTAATCATAGCAGAAAATTTCAATTATTTCCAAAAGCTTATAGCTTATACACTCTGTTCCACTAGAAACGCCGCCTCTCTATACTGGGTGACCGTTCGAGTTTAACCATGAGGATCTTGGTTATTTGAAGACGTACGGAGAAACGGAGAAGAATTTGGAGAGATACGGAGAAACTAAAGTGGCCCAACTAGAAGTTTCTAAAAATGTCTTTTCAAATTTTGAAAATTCCGACAGGTTTTGGGTATATTCGCAAAAAATTGAAATGTAAAAAAATGGGTTTTAACTTTTTCTAATCTTACTTTAGAAAGATAATAAAAATAACTGACATTTCTTTTTGTCCACTTTTTGCCCTTTTCAACGTAGTATTATCAAATTTAAAATACGACGTTTCTTTTTCATGCACCATCATCAACTTAATTTTTTTAAATACGATTATGTATTTTTAAACATCGGTGTCTGATTCGCGCTGCAATTCTGCATTTGGTAATGCAGTTCTTTTGTGTTCCGTAATCCTCGTGTTGGCACTGCGTTTTACGGAATACAAGAAGAGTTACAGGCTGGGACAAACACGAAAGTTAGGAGTAGCAGAGCACGCTCTCTCCGAAGCTCACGACATCCTTTCAACGAGGTGGATATCTTACATCAATCGCAGCGTTTCTATCCGAGACCAACGAGATAGGGCATAGAGGTCTTTAAACACGACAACAATTTCAACAGGGAGGAAGAAATTACGTTCAAGGCCTGGAAATATTTTGGAGCGTAAAGACTTCTTTTCAATCAATGCCGAGCTCATCTAAAACCATCAGTTTTCGGACTTAGATCGGTCAAAATCCCATCACTTTAACAAAATATACAATTTTTGATAAATATAAAAAAAATAAAAACTGACATTTTTCCTCTGTTGATTTTAATTTTCTTCTTAGTACACATTTAAAAACGTCAATTTAAATCCCAGGTCTATAAAGCTCATCCGCTCTTTGAGAAATACTAATTTCTTGATTTTGGAAAAAAAGCGTTTTATCTTGGTCTGGACCAAGACAGAAAAAAGAATTTTTCTACGAATGCCTACTAAGTAAGGCGCACTACTAAGTACCGTTGAAAGTCACATATTGCAAACAGCGAGCGCAAAGTCCACATTGTGCACGTCCTATGCAGAAGCGTGTGCAAAGTCTACTTTGCACACGCTTTTAATTGCTTTGCATATAATTTATAATACGAATGATTTTATGAAGCAAAATCGCAGCCGTAGAAAAAGTATAGTGTGCAACACGTACGAAAAATCCCTCTTCACACTCTTGTGACGTTGTATCACTCGCCTATGGCTCGTGTCCAAACCGCCGCACTCGTGTGAAAAGTGCAATTTTCGACACTATTGCACAATATACTATTTCGTTATTGAGCCACGTTCAATACCATTCGTCTTTACTTCGAAAATCGGAAGCCGAATAATCGGAAAACCAATTTTTGCGTAACTAAGGCCTTTTCTTCACTTTGAGTTCAAGTTCATCCAAAACTATCAGTTTTTGGGCTTAAATCGATAAAATTCCCTCCAATTTGACATACAAAATTGAGTATTTGGAAACAGCAGAATTGCAAGGAGATTCAGCAACCGTTATTAAAAAACCAGAAACCTATTTAAAAAATCTTCAATAAATTAAGTTAATGCTGATGGTTGCATGAAAACGAAACGTCGGGTTTTTAATTAGAAAATACCACGTTAACAAAAAAAAACAAAAAGCGGCTTTGCAGAATTGTCAATTATTTTTCTCTTTAAATTAAGCCTAGAAAAAATAAAAAAAAAATTCAAAATTTCGATTTTTTGCGAATATTTCCAAAACTAGTTCAACAAATTTCGACATTTGAAAATATCATTTTTATAGACTAATTGCGCAACTTTGCCTTAATAGCCTTCTTCGTATCTCCTTAAATAACCGATATCCCCGTGGTTAAACTCGAAAAACGGTCATCCTCTATACTGAAAATTTAAAGTGGACAATTTTTGAAAAATTGCATATTTCAGTAATTCGTTATGCCCAATTATGGAAAAATATTAAAAGGTTCTAGTACTTTCGGTTGTAGTAAAAGCCAGCGTTAACTTTGTTTATTGTCCAGTGCTTGGCAGACAATGTATTGGAAAAGGTGTAAGGGAAAACTTCTGCTCGGGAAATAATAACAGAGCTGAAAGATACAAAGAAGAAGCTTCGTACTATGAAGTACTCAAGTGGTCCGTTAAATCCTTTCATAATTCATTTTGAGAAAACAGTATCAGAACTGAGAAACTTTGGTGGAAAGATAGACGACACAGATGTTGTTACACAATTGTTGGCAGCTATGACTGATCGTTACCAAACAGCTATTGATATTTTATTCTGTCAACAGTCAGTAAGTTTGGGATTTGTAAAAAATAAACTGCTGATGGAAGAAGCGAGACAGAAAAGAGATGAAAATAATTCAACAAAGCGCTTTTTACTTATATCAATGGAAAAAACTCAAGAAAACCAAATAATCAATCAACTTGAAACAAAAATAGCCAGAATAAAATCCCGCCGCAAGAGTTATTTCCTTTTAGGTGTTACAAGTGTGGTAAACTAGGGCACAAGAAGTCCAATTGTCCCCAAGAAAGACAATGAACAACGGAAATGTCACTGTGCTAAGCAGGAAGAAGAAAATGACATATCATTCTTGACTAGAGACCAAGTTCAAGAAGGTTTGGTCAGTGAATGGAAATCAGGAATTTCTACAGTAGGCTCTGCACAGGATGAGGCTCATTTAGTTGGGCCTTCCATTCCCATCAAGTGTGTAGTAGATAGTGGCTCAACAAATCACTTGGTGACCAAAGAATTTGGACAGTACCTGAAGAATACAAGGCAAGTAAATTTCAGTATTAAGGTGGCCAAGGCAGGGGAAGTTGTGAGTGCTAAAAGACAGGGTACTTCGTCAGTGAAAACTCACAATGAACGAACTGTAAATAAAGACAATGCTTGAGTGTGAAAATCTTACATAAAATCTTTTATCTGTTTAACGAATCCGAGATAAAGGACAGAAAATAGTGTTTGACAGTTCAAATCATGAAGGACAGTGAAGTTCTTGTTGAGGTCGCTGCATAAGGTAACCTGTATATAATAGACTTCATGGTAGACTGTAGTAATAGTGCAAATCTAGTTGCCAATACAGGCAATGAACTTTTGTTACATAGAAGAATGGGACACTCCTCAAAGTTTCCTGTTAATGGTGTATGCAAGGGTGTATCAAATCTAGGTAGGCACTGGCTGAAGAAAGGAAACCAAAGGAAATTTTGGATGTTGTATCCAGTGATGCGTGTGGACCATTAACACCGGTGAGTCATAACAATCTTAGATACTTTGTAACTTTTATTGACCATTTTTCGCATTTTACTGTATGCTATATTATAATACAATGCTATATTATAATACACCATACAAGTGAGGTTTTTGATAAATTCAAACTGTATGTGGAATTAGTTGAAAATAAGTTTAATCGAAAACTCAAATGTCTCAGATGCGATAATGGAGGCAAATATACCAGCAGGGAATTTAAAAGTTACTGTGAAAATAAAGGTATACAAGTCCAGTATACAGTGCCTCACACACCTCAACAGAATGGAGTTGCAGTTACCTATCACATTTTAGAAAATATATAACATGGGGCACCCGGTATAAATGGCAAAATTAAAAATAATGAACAATTAAACATGTGATAAACGTTTTCGTCGCATCGTACTAAATAATGGCAATGAAATTAATTTTTTGACTTTTACTTTGACAGAAAAATAAATGCTTGATGAAGATGGTTAAAGATCAAAGAAAGAAATCCTTTTTCTTTTGTGAAAATTGGCAATTGCCATATTTTTCAAAAATCACTCCGAGCCAAATTTTGTGAAAGGTTTTCTTCTCAAAAACATATGCTTCTATATTTGATTTAACGTCATCATATTTTATCAAATTATCTAAAGCAGAATCTGACTTATAACAAAAAGAAACGAAATAAACGAAAATTTGTATCACCTTTTATTCCGAAACGGACTTATCTTAATGGAAACTTTTTTTTTAAAAACCATGCATAGGTTAACTCCCTTAAACTTGACATACTATTCTGTAACACAGGGTGACACTTAGTAAAAAGCCAGAGAGCAATTTGAAGTAATAAAAAAATTCGTAAACGCTTTTGCCAAATTCTCTTTTGTTATCGAAATACGTATTTATGTAATTAACCAGCCTTACTAGTAAACCAAACTTGTTCTGATGTCAATCAAGATAGGATTCACATTACGTTACATCAAAGGCACATATGTACGCCACCTAACCTATTGTTACACTGGTTAACTTTAGAGAATACATTCACTTGCCTGCCCGAGATAAAACCCTTATTTGGAGTCGGTAATAATGGCAGAGGAAACATGCGGAGTTTAATTATATCCAACATGGAAAATGATCTCAAATACTTGCGTTTCAAAATGTTTTCCGCTGCTAGTGTGAGACGACAGAAATTTCCAGTAACATTCGTTTTATGACGGTGACCAAGCACGACCCAAAACAAGTGAAACCACGACAGTCAGCTATAAAAGTGATGCTTTAATGTCCATAAAAAGGGCATCGAGAAGCCATAAATTCCCCTCGTATTTTGTTTGTTCGCAAAACATTTTACGACTCCAATCAAAAATACAATCTGGAAGGCGTTGATTTATTGTTAGTTTTAGATATTACTCCTGTAATCAGCTATTTCGTGTAAACCCTTATGGCAAGCTTTTAAAACTCTTGGACACATTACGACTAGAAAAACAAATACCAAGCATCCGTTTTAATTGCCCTCAGACCACTTAAACTCCAGCCTGTTTAACTTAACTTTTACTGTTCTAAGTTTAGTAAACTCCCGGATACTGGACCATTAAGGTTTGCCGCCAAATTAATTCAATGACATAGACCAAATCTCGTTTGAAAGCAAAAACAAGGCCCACAATTAGTACATGGGTTATATTTTCCGTAAACCCCGGAAAGTTTTGCTTAAAACCCTCGGGGAGTTCGTATGACCTTTCGTTGTTACCACTTTCCCTCTAAAGTGGTTAACTGTTTCCGAGCCATTAACTGCATGAGATGGAAATATATTTCTTCTTTTCATTTAAAGTTTAGGTTTAACAACGCGGGTAGTTGTATTTCGAAATTTTTTTGCAAGCATTGTCTGCTCTTGATGGAAGGTTGTAAAAGATTATGAGGGTTCAGAACATGTATTATGTTCACCATTGATCTCAGTATATTAAGTTGAGAACTACTATTAAGAAAGAGACTACCTACAGCATAGTTTGCTCAATAATCTCACCTAAGATCAAAAGCGTCTCCACAAATTTAACATTTCTCAAAGCTGCTATTAGCAAAAATCGTTCAACACTAGAAGATACTGCAAACTTCATTTAATTTCAGAAGTATGGTATAAATGCTTGTTGTGGAGTTTTTCAGCAAATTCTTTGAAATTAAGGAGTTGCATGAAGAAATAGTTGAACAAGTCACCAAAGATCTAAACGAGAACTTTGCTTCTCTAAGCTTTCAAAGGTTTCTAGAGATAATGGACCACAAATTCTTACAAATTTAAGGAGTTTTCAAAGTTCTCGCAGTTCATCACATCTTTTGATTTTCATAATAATTTGAACTCATTGCGGAGAGTATCACGGAGGCGACTGCAGAACCCGATAAGCACAAAGATCACTTGGGATGTATTGGGCCCGCGGAGACGTTTTTTCTTTCCCCTACAGACGCGGCCGAGATCAGGGAGATGCTTTCTGAGTTCAGAAGTGTGCATGCCTCCAAAGTCGATGGTATTTCTGCCCGAGTGCTTAGGGGGCTTATAAGTATAAATAGTAATAAATAAGTCCTTTGTTGGCGGCGATTTTTCTGACCTCTTTAAATCTGCTCTAGTTGTCCTTTTATTTAAGTCTGGGTACCGGCAGCGGGGCTCCAATTCGCCATCAAAAATGGTATCGACACGCATTGGAAACCGAGTAGACAAACCGTCAAATTAAACTTCTGCGATTTCGCGTACGGGAGACAGGAATTTCCAAATTTTCGGTTGTTTGATCATGTAGGTATATATAAAAAATTCGGTCAAATACACATACAATAAACATCAACAATATATCTATTTGGATAGAAACAATGGTAAAGTTTATATTTTTTCTTATTTTAGGTCATTTAGGGTACGGTAGGTACGAGATGTTCAATTGGGAAACAATTTATCAACACATGACAGCGTACCCGGAGTTCTGGCAAGGACAAATAAATAATAGCCCTGAAAATCGAAAAGTTTATAATAAAAAGTAAATAAGAATATTTTGGTAATAACACAGAAAATACGATAATAAACACACAAACACAATTTATAACCTCAAACTTATGTAAAAGTGAAACCCGACATAAGAAATCGAGCAAAGCAGCACCTCTACTACAATCGAGTTATTCGATATCGAGTTACCCGTCACGACTTCGAATTAGAATCGGCCAAACCGTAGAAATCGAGCAATTCGATATCGAATAGTGAATTGGAATCCGGTTGCTGGACTCTCCCAGTAATTATGGGCCGAATGCTCTGCTCCCTACCCTTTCCAAGGTGAACGAGAAGTTGGTTAAGCGGAGGATCATGTCGTTCCTTATTAGAAATCATATTTTGTCACAAAAGCAATTTGGCTTTCAACGGGCGAGGAGCACTGGTGATGCAATATTTCTTTCCTGGAGGACTTGTATATGAGAACCAACGACGAAAACTTTCAACTGCGTCACCCTGACATCCTACTGGCCAAGCTGGAGAGGTATGGCGTCAGGGGCGTGGCCTTGAGATGGTTTGAGACATATCTGAGGGATAGAGGCCAGAGCGTTGTTTTCGGTGGGGGTGGTTCACGTGAGAGGAAGATCGGACGAGGAGTGCCTCAGGGTTCTGTCATGGGCCCCATTTTGTTCCTATTGTATATCAACGATTTGTCGGCGCTTCACATTTCTGGGACTTTCACTCTTTTTGCTGAAAACGCCACCATACTGTGGCACGGGACTAGCGGCTCTTTGCTGGGCAATGCTGTGGCAGCTGACTTTGCGGCTGTGAGGGGATGGTGTGCAGCAAGTCAGCTGTCATTAAGCATCGCTAAGACATGGGTTATGACCTTTGGGTGTGACCTGGGCGAAGTACTGGTTGAGGGGAGCACGTTAAGTGTCTTTCATGCAACTAGGTTTCTTGGTTTGTGGGTTGATGAGAACCTTAACTTCGATCTGCATATACAGAATCTAAACAGATGAATTATGGCGGGATGTTATACACTAACAGTGATTAGGCGCGAACTTTCCAATGACATATCAAGAACTACATACTTGGCACTGGTTTGCATTGGACGACACAACAAATTCTCAAATACGGACTTGAAAGATGATATTAAATCTTTGTTAAACGACAGACAGTCAAGAGATAAATTTTATTTTGGTAGGCGTAATAATTACAAACCTGAATCTTTTGAAAATGAAGGGGTAGTAACAGTTAGAGATAATGGTAAAGATATGACTAACGACGAAATAGTGGGAGTTGGAAGTAGAACTAGAGTTCATATAAATTGGAATTGCAAAGGTGGCAATTTAGACCATTTATAAAATATAACCACTTAATAAATGTAAGGTAAAAAAAGGCCATTTTGAGGATGTAGACGGTTATGAGAAAAAGGCTGTAGATGAGGCTGCCTTGGTAAGTCCGCCCAATAACCATTATTCCATGTTCTAACTCTCTGAGTTCCTCAAATCACAAAACAGTAAAATAAAGATTTGGGCTCTTGCTCTCTAAAAGTACTGTCTGCTTATTCCTCTAGCATTCGTCTTATTTGGTATGTTGTTATCGATTCTCTAGTTCATTATATGGTGGGTTCTACTAGAACAGGATTACGAAATGATCAATCGTCATCCAAAGCCTGTGTTAACGTTGTCTGTCTGTTTATGTGTGATTTTAACTGTGCAGTCCCAATATTTTAAAGTTTTTGTTATTGTTTCACAACTTCTAAATCTTACATACTCCATCATATGGTTGCTCGAGATTCTGTTATACTAAAACGCTGCGCAAATTTAAGAACAAGGAAGGCAAAACAGAATTTGTCCTGATGATGCAGAAATATATCTGTGAAAGGTATACTAATTCTAATAGTTCCTGCAGATCCACCATATATTCGTTTTATCACTGTGAAAGTAGCCTAGAATACTGAAAAGTGACCAAGGCCGAAAGAGTAGGAGGGGATATCTACTATTTCCAGACTTTTCCTCGGTTTTAGACTTACAGAAAGTACAATCTAACGTGTTTTCCGGGCTTTGAAGCCGTGGTCCATTGGGACTTCTTCCTGACGTTTCGTATAACTTGATTGATAAAATCGATCAAAAATGAATCAAAGCTTCTGAAAAACCAAAAACGTACTTTTTTGGAGAAATTCATCCTATAATTAGGGAGAAAATCGGTAAAAATTGACTCACAAAAATAAGTATTTAAACATGTAGTTTTCAAGAAATTCAGTTCTTGTGGCATTTTAAAGGTAAATGCCCTGAAGTCTAGAAGTAGTATGACACGTGGAAGAAAGGCGCGAAATTTATATAGGAGGTGACTCATCCCTAATTAGACGCGACAAATCACCCCTTCTGTACAAGCTAGAACAAAAGTTTCAGACCAAAAGTTGATGTTTATGTAAAATGAAGCAATAATGCCCTTTTTGACATAAAACATTTTTTTTCAGCCGAACACCCTGATTTTTTTCTTATTTTTAGACTCGCTTTTGAGTTCTAATATTTCATATATTATACTTCATTCAGTATTTTGAACTGTTTTTAAAACTATATATTTTAATTAACGTAGTTTTATCGTAGTGTTATGTTACGTGGCCCATAATATCTAAACAGTCTAGTTAAAGTTTTTACATTAATATAAAAATTTTTCAAAATAAATTCAACTGTCTATTTCGACACCTTTTTGGCCTTTGGCGTCAAATTAAAGCTTTGAGTGAGTTTATCTTAAAAAGTTAAGGCAGATATGTAAACACCGTTACCCTCTAATTCAAACCCACATATTCTTTCCGATGTTTCAAAGGCGAATCCAAAATTAAGAAAATATACAAGAAAAACATTGAATTTCATGTTAATAAGCATATTTTTGTATCATCTTGTTTACATAAACAAACTGCCATTAAAAGTGGTTTAAAAAATACAGATTGGGATTAACGATAAAATCGGCTAGAAATGACTTAAAAAGTTTAAAAATGGCTCAAAGATTTTAAAAACGCAAATTTGGAGTTTTGTAGAAATTCAAGTTAGACTTAAATTATTAATATAATTGTATTTTCTTTACGTAGAATAAAAATGCAAAATTCGAGTTTTTAGAGAAACTTAAATTAGAATTAGAGTCAAAATCTGTTAAAATTAATTCACAATGTTTTCAAATGCAAATTTCGAGTTTTTGGAAAAACTAATAGTAAGATTAGGCCCCAAATCTGTTGAAATTCACTCAAAGCCTCTATAAAAGCCACATTGAAGCTTTTGAATTAATGCAGGTTGAAATTAACGAATTGGTTAAGAATACGAAATTGGTTAGAATTTACTTAAAAAGTTCAAATATGGCTCAAAGACTCAAATAATTAAAAGAGTTCAAAAATTTTTTAGAGCAGGATTACGTTAAAATTGACTTAAAATATTCACCATTGAAAAGTTTTGTGTTTTTGGAATAACTCAATTTTAGGACATACTGACTAAAATCGTCTCATTTGTTGTTGGTAATTTTCTAAGAACTATACAGGGTGTCCAAGATAAAGATGTCCAGAATAATGTAAATGGTAAGAGATAGAATTTGGGTTAAATAGGAAAAAAGTTTGGAATTTTGGAGTTTAGTAAGATGATGTTTTAAAACTTGCAATATTTTGAGTCATTCCGAAGTTATGCGAAAAAAAGGGAATTTTATCGATTTTGCTTTTCACAAATAGTCGCTTAATGGTTAACGTTGCATAAAAAGTAAGAGCTCTTTATACAAGCACTTTTTAACTTTCTCTCATGGCATGCAAAAATTGAAATATGACGTTTCGTTTTTGAGTAATCATCATCAACTTTTGTTTCTCAAATACAGTAATATTTTTTTTTATGCCTAATATTGGAAAAGCTTATTATTCTACATACTACTATGTATCAAACTTTATGGAAATTCAACCAAATGATGTAAGTTTTATTTTGACCGTTGCAAAGAGAAAAAAATATGAAAAATAAGGAAATAAACGCTGTAGTCACAACTGAAGACTCACTAAGAAATTGATTTCTAAAATTCCTCAGTTAAATGCAAAATATAAATATTATATACAGGGAATCCCCTAATTATATGCACATAGAGCTACACCACAGATACTACTAAACAATAGAGACCACTTTTCTCTCAGCAAAAAATATAGTTCGCGACGTTTTGTCTTTAATCTTACCTGTCAAATTACACTTTCAAGCGTTAAAGTCACTTAAACATCGAGACTCAGTAGGCTTAGCTGCAGGCGTCTGCAGCTAAAACTTGTCAGAGACTAAACGTTGATGCTTACGGATGATATAGTCGTTTTCAGGAAGATATTCATCTAGCCACCCATGACATTGTAAACGCACCTTTTAAAAACAATTGAAAAGTTACCAGACAAGTTACTAGATCGGAGAGTGGTGCGAATCGAGCTTAACGAACGAATTTATCGGGTTTTAACCTCAAATTTTGTAATTTTCAAACATAACTACTTTATTTCTCAAATTTTGCTCAAATCCAATTGTTATGCTGCGTTTGTAATGTACAAAAAGTAAACTGGCTTAATAAGCAACTAACTACCACACAGAACTATTAACACAATTCATCGCATGATCCAGAAAACTCATCTGCAACCTGCAACCTCCAACTTCTGCAAAATAAGATGCCAGAGTAGAGTTACAAAAATTGACACAGGAAGACCACATTCAAGCAGTTATTGATGAGAGAAGGACTGAACTGGACCATCAACCATGAACAAGGTTTCCAAAAGTACCAAATATACTCATCCAGAAATTACCTTAGTGTCCAAATGCCCTGGGAATAGACCATGCATTTAACTATGCTGATGCCTATGTCTTACATAATATTATATAGTTTACCACTTTCCAAGCTTAAAATTGAATGCAGATTGCAGTCAGACTGGATTTAAGTACTGATACTGCCATATGACTTGGATTGTGTGATTAGGAGGAATAGCCTTTTCATATAGGTTACCTATATGCCATATGCTATCCATAATTCCTATATCCATACACCATCCATAATGTTCCTCGATGATCACTATGGATCGAGTTAATATTAGTCGAGATTATTCCCCATCATAAAGAAAAGAATATTTCCTACCAGATGAATTTACTGTTATATCATTTCAGTTGTCATTCGGGTATAGCTCCATTATTGGAGGTCAACTTATAAAAGTTGACCTTTTCAGTTGTATGTGTCGGTATTTCGAGAAGGGTATTTTTGCTTGTTAACTATATATGATTATTGATTTTAAGTTATAAATTACTTACACAAAAAGATGTCTTGCCTAATTGAGCATTTAATTTCCTAAACTACCTAAATATCAAGAAACTAAAACATTTGTGTAGTGATTTAATATGAGGTTTGTTCCAACATGCTAGAGAACCATTAAATGAACTTGAAAACGAGCAGAAATTCCACTGGTGGAAACGTCGTGAAAAAACTCAATAAAGACAATGGAAGTCCAAGATGTTTCATTTAATAATACATCATTGTCTACCACCTTTAAACAAATGATAAAGAACCATTGCAGAACCTTTAAAAAAATTATGTTGGCCAACTCGCTAGGAAACATTTCAAATTGAAATGAGGAACCATCTTGACGTTTGCAGAACCACTCTGCACAAGCACATTGTTTATTTCAATATCATATTAGTGAGTTGTCAAGAATGATAGATCATTCTGGAATGGTTTCTTGGTGGAATGGAACAACTTTTCAACTAAGAGGGCTACGGTTCTTTAAAACTAAATGACATATAAGCTGGGGCCATTTCTTATAAACTCACTTGAAAATGTTTCGACTTATATGCATAGAATTTGAAGTAACTTTTAGAAACAAGTAAAGGCTATTTATTAGTTTGAGATTAAGAACCCCCCTTGCAACTAACTTACTATACCTGGACTAAAAATGCTGTTGAAGTTGCAAGAACTTTTTTATTTTATATACAAAGCAAAACAAGTATAGTGTGTTTAGTGGAAAAACTCATTAAGTTGGCCCTGAATTATCAGGAGACAAGAATGCTGGAGTAATAAAGTACCAGCTACTTTCATTGTTCTATCCTATTCTATGAAAACTTCACAACCAACCTATACACATTTTGGAAAATATTTAAAAAATTATAACACACATATTGTAGTTTTTATTGATTACAATATAGTATAAATATTTTATATTGGATATTAGGACTTTCCGCTACAGGATGTCTAGCTTAACATCATTTCGGAAGTGTATAGAGCAGGTCAAGGTCACCGAGTTGTTTGTAAACATTTTTTTCTCAATGTGGGCTCTAGGACATACATTGGGCTCAAAAGATGCACTTGAGAGTTTGTGATTTGGATACAAACTTTCAAACTCACTCGTGTATTGTTTTGGAATTTTTAATGAAATGATTTATGAGAAAGAACCATGACATGACATAAAATAAAACGTTTCTGCTTGGTTTCTGTTAAAATCTCCAGTATAATTAAAAATTATATTTGCAGAAGAAAATAATTCCATACACAGGCCGCTGGCTTTTTTCTAAGAATGGAAGATCCACTTCAAAGGCACACTAAGGGTCTTTGTAGTAATACATTATATAAAACACTTAAAATGTATGGTGATTTAAATATTAGAACCCAGGATTGTAAACTTCAAGTGGCCCCTTTTGAGGTCCAGTCCTTAGCAATCACAATAGCAAAAAATTAATACATCTAATATGATATGCAGGAGTATGATAATATATAAAAACTTAGTGTTATTTTGACAAATGGTGAGATGTTGTACAGAGCATTCATAGATTTTTGGCTTCTCCAATTTGTTGAGAAGCCAAAGCTGTACTGATGAGGAGTAGACCCTGAAACTAATATGCAGATGGGTTGATCGACAAATTGGTGACTACCTACTCTTTAAACTGTTTTGACAAATGTTATATGCATCCTTTGGAGAGATTAACACTTACATAATTAGCACTCTGTATAACTGAGATCACAATCTTCTTCTTCTTCTTGTGGTTCCTATCCGTTACGGATGTTGGCAATCAGCATGGCGAGCCTAACTTTGTTTACGGCAATGCGGAAGAGTTCGGTTGATGTTTTTCCGGTCCACTTCCTGAGGTTATGCAGCCAAGATATTCTTCTCCTTCCTGGACCTCTTCTTCCATCGATTTTTCCCTGGATGATTGTCTGGAGTAAGGAGTACCTGGAGTCGTTTCTCATGATGTGGCCCAGATATTGCAGTTTTCGGATCTTGATGGTGTTCATAATTTCTTTTTGTTTATTCATCCTTCTTAGTACCTCTTCATTAGTGATATGTTCGGTCCATGATATCCTCATCATTCTTCGATAGAGTCGCATTTCGAAGGCTTCTATTTTCTTGGATGTGTTTTCATTGAGTGTCCAAGATTCCGTCCCGTATAAGAGGATAGAAAAGATGTAACATCTGAGAAGTCTCATTTTTGTTTCCAGTGTAAGATCATGGCTTCTGAAGAGTTTGCTCATTTTGTTGTAGGCGGCTGTGGCTTTGGCGATTCGTGATTTGATTTCTTGAGTTGCGTCCCAGTTCTCGTTTATATGTGTTCCCAGGTACGTGATGTGTGGTACTCTCTCTATTGGTTGGTTGTTGATGGATAACTGGATGTTGTCGATCTTGTTTTTGCTAATGACCATAATTTTGGTCTTTTGTATGTTTATGTCCAAACCATATTCCTTACTAACTCTTGCTATTTTGTTGATAAGTTGTTGTAGTGTTTGTGGGCTACCTGCGAACACGATGGTGTCGTCCGCGTATCTTATATTACTCAATTTCTTCCCATTTATTGAGATGCCCTCCTCTTCTTCGTCGTCGAGCGCTTCTTTAAAAATCTGCTCGGAGTAGATGTTAAATAGCAGGGGTGAGAGTACACAGCCCTGCCTCACTCCTCGCATTATTTTGACGGCCTCAGTTGTTTCTCCGTCGACTCTTATTGTTGCCGACTGGCCCCAGTACAAGCTACTTATGATATTCAGGTCATTGGTATCGATCCCTGTCTTCTTTAATATTTCCATCATTTCATATTTTAATATTCATCATTAAATATTTCCATCATTTCCATCATTCTGCCATGTTGAACCCGGTCAAATGCTTTGGCGTAGTCAATTAAACAACAGTAAACGTCAAGGTTAACGTCTCTGCATCTCTGGACAAGGACTTGGACAGCAAAGAGTGCTTCTCTGGTTCCCATCGCATTGACGAACCCGAACTGGTTTCGAGAGATTAGGTTCTCGCATCGATTGTATATTCTTTTATGGATGACTTTGAGAAAGGTTTTCAGCAGGTGGCTCATCAGACTTATCGTTCGATATTCTTCACATCGTTTTGCGCCTTGTTTCTTTGGCAGTGCAATGAACTCTGAAACTAGCCATTCTTGTGGTATTTTACCTGATTTGTAGATGTTGTTGAAAAGTTTGGTGATCTTCTTTAATCCATTTTCGTCTAGAAGTTTCAGGAACTCTGTCTGGATGTTGTCAGGTCCTGCTGCTTTTCCTTCTTTGCTCTGCTCTATAGCTGCCCTCACTTCTGATTCCATTATTTCTGGCCCACTCTGTGCATTACTCCGGGGATCTGGGGGGCTCTCTCTATTATCCTCAAAGAGGTGCTCTACGTACCTAGTCCACATCTTCTTCTTCTCTTCCATGTCTACAATGATGTTTCCATTAGCGTCAACTAGTTTCCCTAAGTTTGTCCCGTGACTTCTTTGTCCAGTGACTTCTTTCACCTTCCGGTGGACGTTAAAGTAGTCATATTTCAACTGCAGTGCCTCTATCTCCTCACAGTTCTCTTTCTGTTCCTTTTCTTTAGCCATTCGTATTTCGTTCCTTATGATGTTGTTTATCCTTTTGTATTCTATGGTGTTATTCTTGTTCAATCTTCTCTCTTCCATTAGGTTTAATATGTAATCTGTCATCCAGGTTTTCTTCCTTACTCTTTATCCGTTTTCCTTTAGAATAGTGTTCTTAATGTGTTCCACTTTACTTTTCAGGTGATTCAAGTGTTCTTCTACTGAGCTATCTTCTGTTGTTTCTGCCATTGCTGCATTCAGCTCTTTCTCTACACATTCTTTGATCTTCCCGTTTTTCAGCTGTCTTAGGTTAACTTTTAATGGAGCAGCTTTCTTTATCTTCTTCATAACCACTTTGAATCTTCCGATAACTGGCACGTGGTCGGTTCGCATATCTGCTCCCGGGAAGGTTCTCATACTTAAGCAGCTGTTTCTGTACCGCTTGTTGACTAGTACGTAGTCTATTTGATTCCTGACTATTCTCCCAGGTTTATCAAGGGGCGATCTCCACGTGTATAAACGCCTCGGTGGTTGTTTGAACTGTGTGTTGAGGACTACAAGGCCGTGTTCGTCTGTAAATTTTTCGAGCATATCTCCTCTCTCATTCCTCTTTCCCAAACCGAAAGACCCGATGAGCTCGGTTTTTTCTCCAGCTCCCAACTTTGCGTTAAAGTCCCCCATGATGATGTTAACTTCTTTTTTGGGTAGCCTCTCGAGTATTTGGGCGACATTCCTGTATAATTCTTCAACTTCCCCTTCATCTTTATCTGCAGTGGGGGCATAAATCTGGATGATGTTTAGATTTACTCGTCGGGCGTTAATCTGTATTAGAAGGACTCTTTCTGAGAATGGGACAAAGTTTATGACACTCTGCGCTATCTCCTTGGTGACAACAATGCCTACCCCATTCAGAAATTTACCATCTTGTGTTCCTGCATAGTACACTCTGTGTTCGTCCACATCCACCGAACCCACTCCCGGCCACCTCATCTCACTAATTCCCATGATGTTTACTTTCATTCTTCTCATTTCTTTTGTTGCGTTGTTGATATTTCCAGCTTGTGCCATCGTTTTAACATTCCAAGTACCAATCCTTATCTCCCTGTTCACTTTCATTACACTGCTCAAAACATTTCCTCCCGGAGATCCGATCGAGGAACTATTCCGGACTTGTTTTGTTGTGAGCCTTGCCATGATGATTTTTACTAGGACTTATCCAGTCTGGATCTTTAATGAGGTGGTTTGTCCAAAATTCTTCCTCATCCTTATGTCGTTGATTACTTGATTGTAATTCATCCGCCTTTGGGGCCGATTTCTCAACCCCAGGACAATAGGGTGCCCTTACTCTTGTCGGCTCATCCACCCGAAGCTGTTGGCTGCCAAGAGGGGATTACTTATACCGGTAATCACTCGGTCGACAGAGCCTCGTTAGTTGTCTAGCAGGGTGCACCACGTGCAGGTGAGGTTGTCAGTTGGTTAGGCTTTTACATTGTTCTGCCTACCCCTTACACCCCGAGAGATCACAATGGTCACCCTCAAATTGGTTCCCACACAATCACTTAACAGAACACTTAATTTATAAACAGCAACACACATTTTTTGTTCAGGTTAGTTCATCCTTCCTTTGGTACATTCACAGATAATTGAGATGGTCAAATGATCATTCTTCATTTGGATAATACAAAATCATTCAGTAGCACCTTGAAGATGTCACTTTAATACTGGAAACTGGACAATTCTTTTTTTCTTTCTTTCTCATCGAGCACTTTGCTTACAGTCTTTGTACAAAGTCAAAAAGCAGTCGATGCATGCAGCTGCAGCTCTGCTACTGAAGTTAAGGAAATTGTTGAAAAATAGCTTCATTCTGTAAGGGATCAAATCCGTGGTAGGTCGTAGGTTTATTTCACTTTTTGCTTTCACTATATAAGTTGTCGAGTATAAAAGTAGTCATATAAGGAACTGTTTGATGATAATATGCAGTGTAATTATTTCAAAATTACTCACAAAAATTGGAATAACAAAAAAAAAATATTTGAGAATTAAATTCACAATATTTACAAAGATGCATATTGCATCCAAGGAATTGACGGACGTAATATTGCGCTCTCTATTTCAAAATACATGCAGAAGACAAGGATAGAAAGTAAGGGTCATGCCGTTTCTTAAATTTTGACATAATGTGATTGATACCAATAGAAAATAAGAATTTCCCCAGATTTCAGTTGAAAAATTTTTGGAAGAAGGGCTGCCACTACAAAACCGATATTTCCATGGCTGGCTAGATGAATATCTTCCTGAAAACGACAATAATTGTTATAATTTTATAGCGGAACTACACGAAACTTTTTCTATAAGCCAAAATATATAAGTGCACAATGATCACAACTCATATCTTTGTTAAAAAAGCGTGTAGTAAAATAAAGCTCAGTATAAAGGGGCTAATTGTAATATTGTGCATCAGTTCTAAGCTGTTTAATAATACTTCGAGAACTCATTAGCTTATATCAACATAATAAGGACTCATATGAAGGTAAGGAAAAATTTCAGTTAAATGTTCATTAGAAGGCTGAAAATTGATCCGGTTAAGTTCTCAACTTTAAATCTTTCAAATAAGAGAAGTTAAAATAAAGTAGTTTTCTGAAGTTTATAGTCTGTTTATTTGTCTTTACTAATAAAGAAATTCAAAAAGTTTAAAGCCGCTTGGGGAAATTGAATTTTGGCCGTCTAATCTAGTCGATACTCCTACTGTGCGGCGGGGGAATAAATAACACGGAGCTCCCACATTCGAATCAGTCAACGTCGGGAAGCACGGGAGATCACTTCGCCCACTGCCTCATCGCATTTGATAATGTCTGCAGCAGATGTAGACGAAACGTCAAAAAGATATTGCATTGGCCCACGGCTTCAAAGAGCGAAGAACACTTTAGATTGCAACCGTTTACTTATTAGCATCAGTTTAAAGCAAATAGGAAGACATTTTAAAATAATTAACTTTTATTTTTCTACAAAAAAAGTTGATGAAAAAAAAAGCTATTGAAATATATTTGATATGCCCAAGTTGTTCAGAGCAAAAGTATCTAAAACTTTCATTTTACATAACTTTGCTAAATAGAATACTAACTTAGGTAAAGCTAACTAACTTAGAACTAATCTGAACTTAGAAAGATTGATTTAAATAAATCGTCAAAAATAGGCTTTATGTCAAGTATCTACTGAGTTAGGATATTTTTCAAAAATGGCTTTGAATTGCCATGCCCTAATGAAACTGCATTTTTCCCCATTTAACCTTCTTTGTAACGAATCATGGAAAGAAACTCAATTCTATAAACCAATCACCTATTACTGACATCAAGTAGTCGTTGGAAATCTGACCTCGACTATTTTGTCTCAACTCAGTAATTTCTCAACATGCGCTGAAAAAGGATAGATATAAAAAAATGAAAATTTCAACGGTAACGAGATGTCAAAAATAAGTGAATGATAAAGGATAATAATGATCTTTCAATCTTTATTCAATTCTTTAACGTTTCGATCGTGTGCTACCGACATCATCAGGACTCTCAATATGCTGCAAAAGCTGCAAAATCGTGCAATGAGAGTGATATTAAAGGTGAATAGATACACGCCTATTGTGATCATGTTAGACTGTCTGAGTTTTATGAGCATAAAACAAAGAATGATATATAATAATATTATATTTATTTATAAAATGTTAAATAACATGCTGCCAAAATATATGTGTGATAAAATCAGTTTTGTAAGTGAAAAACATAGTCATAATACAAGAACGGCAAATAATATATATATTCCTGGTGTGAGCAAGTCGCAAACGCAGGGATCTTTATTCTATAGAGGATTTAATCTATATAATGGGTTACCAATAAATGTTAAGAATATACAATCTTTGGAGGGATTCAAAAGAAAGATAAGCCAAATTGTTAAGCATATATATTAAGATTTACATAGGATACGTATGTATTAAGAAATTAGACATTTACTTAAATCATATTATGTAGCAAGCTTGCTAAATAAAGGCCATTAATTCATTCATTCATTCATTCATAGTCATTCATTCATTCATTCAAGTCGATGAAATCATGTTAAAGATATTTTGACCTTATTCATCCCGCTTGGGACCCATGCCAATATTGACAAGCTTTTGTTCGATTTATAAGACTGTGAAGGCTTTCAGGGCCGGTCAAAATATAATCTAAAGTGCTTTCCAGACTTTGAAGCCGTGGTCCAATGGAACTTTTTTCTTCAGTTCAAACAAAGTTAAGCATTACATAATATAATGTTCTTATAGATTATCCTGGCCTTCATCACTTTAACTATACAACCTGATATTATGCGCTTAAACAGGCTCATAATCCCACCATAATAGATATATCGTTGTTGATGACAGGACATAATTATTCGCTTAGCCAAGTAATTATACCATGTCACATCCATATTTCAATCTCAGTCCAGTCGCATGACGTTTGTTACTACTTTTTACTGTAAATATTTCCTTGATAGCACTTTATTGTAAAAAAACTATACTAAAAGTAGAACTTTCTGAAAGAGAGTTAATGCAGGAACATCAATTGCGAAACCTGTATGAGGTGTTCGTAAAGCGAACCCTATATTAGGTTATAAACTGCTTGTGTTATGAATGTTATAGCACACAAAGGGGGATATTATAGCGGTTTCGCTGCTATCTGCCGGATACTGGCCCCCATTGAACATACCTCTACATTGTTTTCTGATAAATATATTTTAAACCTATATCGACCCAGCAGAAACCCTATATAGGCCGGTGAATAACTGCTCCTGCGGTTACAATAAAATTCAATTCCAGTGCTAGTTTTATGTACCGCGGATTTAGCGGCACGTTGGTATTATTTTTATTTGGTTTTATAATTGAATTCCGAAAAGTTTTGCCGTCATGTCTGGGATATTTACATAAAAATCCAATAGTAAAAAAGCAATAATTCTTTTCAGATGCAAAACACTGAACAGGAATATGACAGCTCAAACACGAGAAAATGCTCCTTGGCGATGTTTTGCGGCAGAACCAGCTTATTCGTCCTCATGACGGGATATGCACTTTTTGGGGCTCTGTTATTCAAATTCCTGGAGAGCGGAGGAGAAAACATTCAAGTGGCGGATTTTCAACGCAGCCGGGAGGATTGCCTAAAGGAATTATGGATTATTACAGGTGGGCTTTGCAACCATTTATAAACATTTGATATCATATGATTTTTCAATGAGCTGAAAGCAACTAAGCTAAATTATCTAGATAAAACCTGCTTTAACAAGTAAATCGGGCCCGTACGGACCCGATTTTCGCACTAATGAAGAAAAAGATCTATCCATCTCTCTTTTACATACTCTCTTCTCCATAGGTCTTTCTCTATCTCACTCATTATTACATAAAAACGGTTTGGAAAACTTTTTTTTCTTGCGAGATATTTTACTGTAATATTTCGAATTTTTAATGAGCTGAGAGCAACTAACCTGAACTAAGCTAAATCATGTAGATAAAACCTGTTTTAACAAGTAAGGTGGGCCCGTATGGTCCCGATTTTCGTATTAATTGAAAAAAAATATCTATCTGTCTGTTATGTAATTGTCTTTCTTTTTTTTTATTAGAGTGGGAAGGCCTCGAAAACCGTCGAGAGCTGTATTAAACTTTCAAATACGGTATTGGACTTGTTAGACTGAATACCCGCTAGCTACCCTCAACCGGAGAGTGGTCGTGGGGTAGTGTTTTGATAACTATTAATCGGCGCCACCCACTTTAAAAGCCCTTTTGTAAGTCCAATAAACCTTCCACGATTTTCAGTGGATGAAAAAGCGGGAAATATACACTAGTAAAACAGCTCCCGCATAATGCCCAGTCACTTCGCTCTATTGTTTCACAAACAAATAAATGTTGAAGTTAAAGCGTATAAGCTATTACCAAATATTTAAGTGAGAAAGGACAATGAAGGAATACAAAATAACTTTATCGATATACCAAACTTAAAGTAGCAGGACACTTAATCCTTAATATAAAGGAAAATGAAGGGGTTTGGTTAGGTTCGTAAAAGCCTACAGAAAGGTCGGGAATAGGCTCGGGGTGTCTTATTTAAAACATACAGTTTTCAGTGTACACACGATACCGGTCATATGTCTGGTTCTGTGGGTTCAGGTGTCTGGCTTACACGATATTATTTTAAAAATAGGTTAGTCCCGGTAACGCCTATTGAAATAATCGGTAGCTTTCCGGAACTACGATGGAAATTATCGAGGTTTCCCAAATGGGCAAAAAGGAATGGACCCACCTGCATGTTTCCTCAACGTTCCTTCAGGCTCAAGTCTGGTACCGTCGTGTTGTGAGGCTCAGTACTCGGTACCACACTGGGGTAGCCTCGTAATGAGGGGTGTGTAGTGTTCGGTGGTGGAGGGTCAGCTCTCCGCGCTTAGGCGTCTCAGCGACTACAACGGGGTCCGGCGCAGGAAATGACGGGAAAAGCATCTAGGGGGGGGCAAGTACCCCAATTTGATAAGGACGAGAGACAGAACCAAACAGAAAACTAAAAGGCCTGAAATACGAAATTACTGATACTTCGAGCACTAGAGTGTCAAGTTAAAGTAAGTTGTTACATTAAGGTAATAATTTAAATTACCTTTGAGTACATGAGAGGTAAAGGGGAACCAAAGAAATACCACTACTATTTAGAAGAGAACTTTAAATAATGATTTACATACCTCTAGATGGTGTGTGGCCTTGGAGGAACTTTCGTGCATATGCAAAGGCACTGTCTTGAATGTAGGCACTTAATCAGTTTTTACTTCGAAGTCCCTAAATCTCAGATCAGTCACTAACTGGTTCATTAATAATGCAAAATGTAGGGACCTGATTACTGATTGACCAATTAATCCGCAAAGCGCGATAATTTTTATCCAGCACAGCTAAACGTAGCCAAGGGCTGATAAAAGCAATCTGAAATCGGCGAAATTCAAGAGCAGAACCACAAAAAAAAAGAAGAGGCCTTTGTAGAGGCAGGGCAATGAAATATTTGCAGTGGCATTTAGGGTTCCTATCGGTTTATTATTATTATTATTATTTTTTTTTAAGTGAGGCCATTCAGTATGGCTGTGTACTGTCTTGTCAGATAAGGCCACTATAGGACATTTATAAATCTGAATGGTTACTAGATGGAGATGTTGCACACAATAAACAAATATTCTTCATATCCCAACTCAATATGACAATAGTCCATTCTGTTACTAGTTACAATGACTAAGTGTTTGACTACAAACAATTAGAGAGAGTGAGCTGAGCAGTTTAACTAATAAAAGGAACTAAATAATTTTAAAACAAAAAAAAAACACCTCCCCTTGGTGGCAATAAGTTTTCTAGAATTAGAAAACTTATTTCAGTAGTGATAGGAGCAACGCAAGATAAACAAAAAAAAAATCATTTTCACTGAATATCAATTGGTCTATACAAAAAGAAGAACAACTATTGAACCGACTCGACATCCGGTGGATGCGATTAAAGTCTTTGGCATGCCATACTCCTAAGCTCTTATTGGAATCATCTACCAACTCGTAGCACCACCTAGACACAACCCTAACAACCTCAAATGGTCCCATAAAACTCGGCGCTAATTTTGCAGTGAAGTGCTTTGACGCGTTCGACAAAACCTTGTTTCGCTTCCAAACCCGGTGTCCAATATTAAAGACAGCGGATCTTTTCCGTAAATCGTAACGAGGTTTTCTGCGCTGATGGGCCTCAGCCAAATGCTGCCTTACATCAGCAAAAAGTTTTTCCATCTCCTGAGATCGAGTAACCGGATCTACGTCAGAAGCAGTGCAAATATCTGGGGTGTCAGCGACACGCATGCCAAAGGTTATCTCTCTTCCGAACATCAGGAAATTAGGAGTGAATTTAGTAGCTTCATGGATGGATGAACGCAGCGCAAACGAGATCTGCCCCAAAAATCGGTCCCATTTCTGTTGATTATCCTGGACATATCCAGAGAGCATAGTTTTCACTACCCGTTGAACTCGCTCTACTGGGTTAGCTTGCGGATGGTAATTTGCAGTATATCGTATTTTAACGCCCAGTTCTTTCAAAGATTTCTGAAACAAAGCGCTTCTAAATTGTGGTCCATTGTCACAAATGATTTGCCTAGTGCCAAAAAGTAAAATGTAATGAACAACCAACCAATTCAGGACAATTCGAGAGGTGGCAGTGTGCAAGGGAAAGAGTAAGACAAATTTGCTGAATACATCACACACCGAAAAGATGTAGCTATATCCCGACGAAGACCTGGGCAGTGAACCAACTAAGTCGATACTAGCTACCTCGCCAGGTCGGCTCAATCGCGGTTGGGTGCTCTGCATCAATCCTGCTGGAGCCATTTGGGAGGGCTTGGTTCTTAAGCACACGTCACAGCGAGTAACGAAACGAGCTACGTCCGTTCTCATTTTTGGCCAATAGAACTGTTGAGCAATTCTGGCGACAGTCTTTGTGACACCTAAGTGTCCGCATGAAGGGGGGTCATGATGACGCTTGATTAGCTCCCATCGCTCCTCTCGGGGAACAACTATCAACCATTCCTCTTCTGGCGACGTCAACCGAGAATACTGAAGTTTAGCATGTTTCCATAATTTTCCCTTGTTCATCATCTATTGAGGGTACTTTGCAGGGTGTTTTGTTACGCGTTCACATATCTTACGATACCATGGATCCGAAGCCACTGTTCCAATAGCGTGCACCAAAACAGAATCCTTATCATCCAGTGGTACGAATCTCGATAGAGCATCCGGCACAACATTGTCTTTGCCTTTGCGATGAATGATGTCAAAATTATACTGTTGCATACGCAGCGCCCATCTTGCGACGCGACCAACAGGGTCCTTAATATTGTGAAGCCATTTCAGAGAATAATGGTCCGTGATGACCGTAAACTTAGTGCCTTCAATATAAGGACGCAGCTTTTCAACTGCAAAGAGTACGGCCAAACATTCTTTTTCTGTGGTCGAGTACTTACGCTCGTTTTTATTTAATGAACGACTCAGGAAGCAGATGACCTTCTCCTCTCCCTCCTGGATCTGAGTTAGAACTGCTCCCAGTCCATAATCGCTTGCATCCGTCTGCACAACAAATGGGATATTGAAATCAGGACAAGACAAAATTGGTGCTTGTATGAGATGATCTTTGATAGTTCTCAATGCTGCCTCACACTCACCGGACCATAAAAATCGAGCATTTTTACGAGTTAGAGCTGTGAGCGGGAAAATTAAAGTACTAAAGTTAGGTACGAACCGTCTGTACCAAGAAGCCAAACCGATAACTCTTCTGACTTCTGTAACGGTCTTCGGTGGAGGAATATTGATAAAAGCCTCGATCTTATCGGGGTCAACTAGAAGACCGGAAGAATTTACCACGTAACCCAAATACTTCAACTCACTCTTGCAGAAGTTGCACTTATCTTTATTAAGAGTAAGACCAGGGTCCTGGAGACGTCTAATTACCTCTTTCAAAACTGACAAATGCTGGTCAAAGGTCTGGGTACAAATAATAACATCATCCAGGTACACGAAAACAAATTGCTCAAGATCGACACCTACGACACGGTCAATTAAACGTTGCCAAACCGCAGGGGCATTGGTCAACCCGAACGGCATCCTGCAAAACTGAAAAAGTCCGCGACCAGACACTGTAAAGGCGGTCAATTGTCTGGAGCTTTTGGACACAGGAATTTGCCAGTAGGCGGATTTAATGTTCAGAGTGCTCAAGTATCGAGCATCTCTTAATTTATCGAGCGTAGTGCTCACGTAAGGAATGGAGTAGGCGTCTGGTATCGTGACTTGATTCAGACGACGAAAATCCACACAGAACCTCCAGTCACCAGATTTCTTCTTAACCATCACGATGGGGGACGCCCACGGTGAATCAGAAGGCTCGACGATGCCGACATTTGGTTCAGTTCAGAATACACTTCTTTTAGGAGGGCAGGGGAAATAGGGTAATACCTTTGTTTAATAGGAGCCGAATGCGTTCTTATTTCTAGCTCTACCAAGTGGGTACAGCTTATGTGGTCTGCAGTTATGTTTGCAAAAATCTCCCCGAGGAAGGATTCCACAACAATTCTCTGCTCCTCACTCAGAGTGGTCAATGATTCAATTGCATGCAGGGGAACACTCGAAGACCCTGCATTGCAAAAACTCCACTCACCAGAGTACAGAAATTAATGCCAAGTATAAGGGCATGAGGTAAGGATGGAACCACTAACGCCTCGATAACACAAATTCTATTACGCAAGGCAATGGGTACCTGCACTGAGCCCAAGCTCTGACACACATTGCCATTAGCTACTTGACACGAAATATTACGGGATTTGTCCAGAGTACACAAAGACTTTATTATAGACCAACCCATGGAACCAATAATTGTACGCGAAGAACCACTATCTAATAACCCCAAAAACTTACGACCCTGGATAGTAACCTCTAAAAATGGACGCTCATCACCTTTTGCATGGGCTAAAATGTAGTCAAGAATTGTTTGAGTTGCCTGTTGAGGAGTGTGGGGAGAAAACTTCAGGGCTTTGGCTTTCCCCAGTGTCCGTTTTTTTGAACACTTAGGACAGGATCTTGAAATAACATCCTTTTGGCCACAAGAAAAACAAAATTTGTTTCGAGGTTGACCACATTTTCGGAAGTCATGGCCAATACTTTCACAATTCCAACAAGTACGTTTATTTTGCTGCGAGGCCGCATCTTTGTTAACGTTGCCTGATGCTTCAATGGCCGAAACTTGCGGTTTACGATAGGCCAACTCTGGCTCTAGTAACTGGCGAGACGTAGTGGGCGGAGGGACAAATCTCTGGATCCTATTCTCCGTTTCCTCAACAAACCGACTATACTTGAGAAGCTCCTCGATGGAAGCGATAGGCTGCAAAGACAACCGAGTTTGAAGATATGGTAGAAGATTGCGTCGAATGATTTGAAGTTTACTCTCTTCTGATGGCGGAGAGGGAAGTTTTCTGAATAAGTTTTCCATTGCTACAATATAAGTCAGAACTCGTTCCTGAGCTCCTTGGGTTCTACGTCGGATTTCGTCCCATAAAGCAAACTCGTAATCAGGAGGTTGAAAAGCGTTCTTCAACTGAGCAACTAGATCATCCCAACTATGGAATACCCTTGTCCTGTACCACATAAGAGCATCTTTCTCGAACAATTCCGGAGCCGCAGCAGGCAAACACGGGAAACACCGCGTGAAAATCTAATCTCTTCCACACGCTGTACAAAATCATTCACACTACTTAAACCATCATAACGTAAATTCCATTTCGAAACATTCACTCGACCAGAAAATTCTCTATCAGTAGATCCACTGGGCTCCCGAAATTGAGAGGTCTCTACTTTACTTTCACCTTGAGGACCTCGCAAAGAGGAGAACTGGAAGTTATCCAGGCGATCCGCTAAACGCACATAAGGATTCGAATAATCCAGTGATTCTCTCGGACGAACGGAGTCGACATTCGGTCGAACTGAATCCATATCATCAGCATAGGAATCAACTCTATACCCTTGACCACACGTAGACGCTGGACGAGACGCATCAAGAGTCTCAGGTCGGGTTCTACGGTCAGGAAGTTGTCCATCGCTCATCTGGACTTCAGGGCGATTGATAAGGAAAGTGCGAGGCTCGCTAAAAAGAGTAGGCCTTACGAAATCAATGCGTTCCTCACTAGGTTGCGCATTCATTTTCCGATGAAGAGGGGGCTCTGAATCACGCGGAAAATAACGGTCAGACGACCTTAATGGATAGTCAGTACAACGAGGCTGATCAAAACTGACCCGCCTACGATTTAAAATCCAATCTTCAGTGTGGGCAGGTGGTCCTCTTCTGTCAACAAAACTGTTTATTGGAACCCGATTCGCCGTGGAAGTAATCGCAGGGCCCGAACGAAAGCGATCAGCGTCGAAGTTACCCAAGAAATCATCTCGAGAGGGTGCCGGCGGCGGACGGACGGCGGCACGATCGAATGAGTCTGACCCCGATAGAACTTGGCAAGCACCTGAAGTTGCAGCGACCCCTTGAGCCTCTGGAAGATCATCCAAAGTAATCAGGTCAGGAGCCTCAGATGCGGTGCCCAATTAATCACCCCGATTCTCCTCACTTCCCATTTCTACCAACAAGCGTTCGCTCTGACACTCGCGGTCATTCAGTCGATCCAATAAATTATAGTAGAATGCAGTTAGTCGTCGTTTCATTCTCATGTCCGACTCCTCGTCTGGATTAATTCTACTTAACCGACCTTTAACATGTTGCAGTAACGTACCGATCCTTTTAGTTTCGTTCTTGACGTTATCAGCATCAAGAAACTTAATATCTCGTTCTAGACTATATAGTTTCCCCTGACAAACAAGAAGCTCGCTCATGACATCAAAGTCGCAAGATGTGGGAGTCGGTACTTGACCATCACGTTCCCAACGCATAGCCTCTCGTAGAGTAGACCTCCTCTGGGCAAAAGTCCCCGAAGTAGGTAATCCTCTACTATACAGTTCACATTTCAACTCCTCACTACCAAGTAAGTTAATTTCCATTATGAAAACAAAAAGCAATATGTGTCGAATAATAAGTACAATAGAAATCTGAAGGTTTTGCACAAGCAAAATATCCTTCCTTCAAAAGGCCTAAAACTAAATCCTAACTACTACCAAATACCTCGAATAATAAGTGTTCAAAAGCATCATACATTTTTAAACAACAACCTGAAGAGTAAACAAAGCAAAAACAAAGCGATGCAAAAAAAAATAATTTAAATAGCTCAATAATTAAGTTTTGCATGACTACCGACAATTCAAATAACCATGACATGTACGCTGCTTAGCTTTGAAGAAGAAATAAAACTACACCAGATATCCCCTCACTAGTTGCAATAAACGATAGAGAGCCTAAATCTAACTGATAACAAGTAGGGGAGATACGTCTGAGATGGCATACTGGCTAAGATGGCATACCGGCCATTTTTCGAAATGTGCTTTACATTTCGCGACGACAATTACAATAACCGGTTCTGCAGCGGTTGATTTGGCAACTGTGTAGCGAAAACATCTATCGGATCATTCCTCGCGAAATAATTGGCGCGAACAGTTGTCTGGTGGACCGAAAAACTATTTTGCTTTTCAAAAGTGTTTTTGTTCTTACGACATTTGAAACAAAAGGTATGACATTTTATCCTGCATAAACATAATGCATAGTTTGTAGTTACTTACCATAATAAAAAGCTAAAATATAATCAGCTCAAAGAAATTAGGTTATAATTTGCCGGAATGTTGACGAGTCAGGTTTGTCAACCGTCCCATCTAAAAATGTAAAAATATTTGCTACCAAAGGAAGGAAACAAGTGGGGGTAATAACCAGCGCTGAGAGGGGACAACATCTAACAGTTGTTTGCTGTATTAGTGCTATTGGGACATTTGTACCCCCTGCTTTAATTTTTCCACGCAAAAATATGAAGGCGGAACTGATGGATCATGGTCCACCAGGAGCAATTGGACTTACTCAGGAAAAGGGGTGGATGAATGGTGAAGTTTTTTTACAATGGCTAAAGCATTTTGTTAAATTTGTAAAGCCATCTTTGGAGAAGAAAGTCCTATTAGTGATTGATGGCCACTCTAGCCATAAGAGCTTGGATGTTCTAACCTACGCAAAACAAAATGGAGTGATTCTTTTCTGTCTTCCTCCTCATTGTACCCATCGGGCACAGCCTCTCGATGTCAGTTTTTATGGATCGTTAAGAACATATTATAACCAAGAGTTAACCTCCTGGCTAAAAAATCATCCAGGTCGAATTGTGACCCATTTTCAAGTGGCAGAAATTTTTTCTGCTGCTTATATGAAAGCTGCTACTGTTAAAAATGCCACTAGTGGATTTTCAACCACTGGAATTTCTCCTCTCAACCCAAACATTTTTCCAGAATGGATGTTTGCACCTGCTGCTGTTACAGATATCCCATTTAATGATGCTGTTCTTACTGATATCCAAGTTAATGGTCCTGCTGACAATAGTGAACAAAACGTAACTTTCGATCAACCAGGCCCATCAGGGTTATGCTGTAATAATATTACTACCAATCCTACAATAGCGGAGATATCGCCCCTTCCAACTGCAAAGACACAGAAACGATCCAACAGAAGGAAAGGAAAATTTGGCGTCATCAACAATACCCCAGAAATTGAGTTAGTAAAACAAGCTGTGGTGGAAAAAGAAGCGGTGGAACTAAGAAAATCGGCTCGTGCTGCAAAGAAACGTTTGAAAATAGTTGTTGAGGGCTCAGAAGAAGAACGAACTCTCGACTACGAAACAGACGATGAAGATGATGCCGCATGTCTTTTTTGCAATGAAGAATATAAGCGATCTCGTGCAAGAGAAATGTGGCTGAGATGTCAGAGTTGTCTAAAATGGGCTCATTCCGAATGTGCAGGCTTGCCCAGAACTGCAAAAAAATTTGTTTGCGAGCTTTGTCGTTAACAAAGCACCTATTTGAATAGTATGCCATCTAAGCCACATATATGCGGCTAAGATGGCATAGGAAGCTAGTTTTTTAACTTTGTTTTAGAAGAAAAATATTTGTATTAAATTTTAATAAAGGTGTTTACATAATAGTTTACGGCTTTTACCACCAAATCAAACTTTAAGGGTCGTTGTAGCTCTTATAGACAAATTATTATTAACTAATTTAAAAAAGTATGCCATCTCAGACATATCTCCCCTATTAAATTTAACCAGCATAAACCGTAAATATAACCAGCATAAATAAGTATAAACCAGCATCAAAAACCAAACTCCTTGCCGTTAAAAAGGTGCCATTATTAAATTGGTAAGCCCAAATTCCTTTAAAATCGAGTTCGACCGCAACGCAAAAAAAAATGTCCACTTTACAAACAAAAACCCAAAAGGCGATAAAGTGTAGCGAACTAAACCAACGTCGGTGCAGGTGTAGTCGAGTTATACGTTATAGTTAGAATAATAAGAAAGACAATTTTTCAGGTTGTATTCACTAAATATCACCGTTATAATGCAGATGTTACGCTATCCGACCAAATACCATATAAAAAAAACAAAAAGGGGTTCAACCTTTACTTTATAGGCCCCACGTTGGGCGCCAAAAATGTGTAATGTAATTTTCTTTCTTTTTTTTTATTAGAGTGGGAAGGCCTCGAAAACCGTCGAGAGCTGTATTAAACTTTCAAATACGTTATTGGACTTGTTAGGCTGAATACCCGCTAGCTACCCTCAACCGGAGAGTGGTCGTGGGGTAGTGTTTTGATAACTATTAATCGGCGCCACCCACTTTAAAAGCCCTTTTGTAAGTCCAATAAACCTTCCACGATTTTCCGTGGATGAAAAAGCGGGAAATATACACTAGTAAAACAGCTCCCGCATAATGCCCAGTCACTTCGCTCTATTGTTTCACAAACAAATAAATGTTGAAGTTAAAGTGTATAAGCTATTACCAAATATTTAAGTGAGAAAGGACAATGAAGGAATGCAAAATAACTGTATCGATATACCAAACTTAAAGTAGCAGGACACTTAATACTTAATATAAAGGAAAATGAAAGGGTTTGGTTAGGTTCGTAAAAGCCTACAGAAAGGTCGGGAATAGGCTCGGGGTGTCTTATTTAAACCATACAGTTTTCAGTGTACACACGATACCGGTCATATATATATGTCTGGCTTACACGATATTATTTTAAAAATAGGCTAGACCCGGTAACGCCTATTGGAATAATCGGTAGCTTTCCGGAACTACGATGGAAATTATCGAGGTTTCCCAAACGGGCAAAAAGGAATGGACCCACCTGCATGTTTCCTCAACGTTCCTTCAGGCTCAAGTCTGGTACCGTCGTGTTGTGAGGCTCAGTACTCGGTACCACACTGGGGTAGCCTCGTAATGAGGGGTGTGTAGTGTTCGGTGGTGGAGGGTCAGCTCTCCGCGCTTAGGCGTCTCAGCGACTACAACGGGGTCCGGCGCAGGAAATGACGGGAAAAGCATCTAGGGGGGGGGGGGGGGGGCAAGTACCCCAATTTGATAACGACGAGAGACAGAACCAAACAGAAAACTAAAAGGCCTGAAATACGAAATTACTGATACTTCGAGCACTAAGTGAGCCTAGAGTGTCAAGTTAAAGTAAGTTGTAATTAAAGTAAGGTAATAATTTAAATTACCTTTGAGTACATGAGGGGTAAAGGGGAATGAAAGAAATACCACTACTATTTAGAAGAGAACTTTAAAGAATGATTTACGTACCTCTAGATGGTGTGTGGCCTTGGAGGAACTTTCGTGCATATGCAAAGGCACTGTCTTGAATGTAGACACTTAATCAGTTTTTACTTCGAAGTCCCTAAATCTCAGATCAGTCACTAACTGGTTCATTAATAATGCAAAATGTAGGGACCTGATTACTGATTGACTATTAAATCCGCAAAGCGCGATGATTTTTATCCAGCACAGCTAAACGTAGCCATGAGCTGATAAAAGCAATCTGAAATCGTCGAAATTCAAGAGCAGAACCACAAAAAAAAAGATGAGGCCTTTGTAGAGGCAGGGCAATGAAATATTTGCAGTGGCATTTAGGGTTCCTATCGGTTTATTATTATTATTATTTTTTTTAAGTGAGGCCATTCAGTATGACTGTGTACTGTCTTGTCAGATAAGGCCACTATAGGACATTTATAAATCTGAATGGTTGCTAGATGGAGATGTTGCACACAATTAACAAATATTCTTCATATCCCAACTCAATATGACAATAGTCCATTCTGTTACTAGTTACAATGACTAAGTGTTTGACTACAAACAATTAGAGAGAGTGAGCTGAGCAGTTTAACTAATAAAGGGAACTAAATAATTTTAAAACAAAAAAAAACGTAACATGTCTCTGTTTTAAACGCTGTCTTCTCCATAAGTCTTTCTCTATCCCACTCATTACTACTTGAAAACTTTTCTTTCTTGCGAGATATTTGACTGTAAATTCTAGACTTTTCAAAAGATGTGAAAGCAACTAACCTGAACTAACCTAAATTAACTAGATATAACCTGTTCTAACAATTACTTAAAGGTGGTCTTTCGTACTAATGTAAAAAAAGATCTATGCATCTCTGTTTTAATGACTATCTTCTACGTAAGTCTTTCTCTATCCCACTCATTCTAAGTTAAAATCGGGTCCGAACAATTTTTTGCTTGTGAAATATTTTACTGTCACCTTTGGCTTTTTTAATAAGCTCAGAGCAACTAACCTGAACTAACCTAAATTAACTAGATTAAACCTGTTTTAACAAGAAAGGCGATTTTCGCACTACTGAAGAAAAAGATTTATCCATCTCTCTTTTACTCACTATCTTCTCCATAGGTCTTTCTCTATCTCACTCCCAAAAGTTATATAGTAAAATGATTTAGTGTAAGACATCACATTGATCAGTTCAGCTGTACACCACACATACACACGCCCTTTAAGCCGTTGGAAAATCGTTTTTATAGCTCTAAATTACCATGAAATCGTTTTGTTAATAGTGACCCAAATGCGGATTAATACTGCCAAGTCACAACGTAAATCTTTAATACCCTTCGTTATCATAATAGAAGCGGTAAACAAAAGAACTTTGTTTCTCGTCGAAACATGCCCTGACGGCCAAAGTTGAATTATGAATACACATGATGGTGGTGCGAGGACACATCATGTTTTCAGCTTATCTGCGCGCACATTGCCTTTTCATAGGGTTAGAATTACCTTATACATGTAGGGTAAAAAGGCTCGGTTCGTAGTGGGAATAATTTTAGGTTCTCTTGTAATTTTGAGCAGCAGCCTGGGTCATTTCTGGCTTTTGGGTGGGATATATGTATTGTATATATTTTGAAAACAAAAACGTACACACAATAGGAGAAGGCGCGCGAAAAAATATCTGGACGGCAATTTCCACTCAGGTTGTGTTAGAAGCGGTTTAGGTGAAGCGGAAGATTTTGTTTCACGACTTCGAGAACTGCTGACGTTTTAGTTGTAGTTGAATAGTCGATAAGTATTAAAGTAAACGCAAATCATTGTTCCACTGAGAAGAAAATTCAAATGTGTCACAGACAGGGTTTTTTCAGCAGAAAAAATGAAAAATGTCATTTCAGAAAAAGACGACTTTAGCAGGTTAAGGTAAACTCGGGTGTGACCGCATTTATTCTTCTTCTTCTGGTGCCGTACGCTTCTTAGCGCGCTGGCGTTGTGTTCACTGGACAATATAAAGTGTTCCTTCCTCGGCTCTTCTAAATATTGTGGCGGCATCAGCGATGTTAATCTCGTTTTAGACTATCATATTTTTTGTACCAGATCTTATACCTGAAATAGGCAGAAAGTTGTAAGGAATCTGTGATGGGAATGACAGTTTTTCTGTTTTGCACTGTCCTAGAAATGGTCACAGATATGGCCGAAGGAATTTGACAATTGACAGAAAAATGACTTGTATGACAGTTTGTAACCCGCTTTTTGAGGTTAGACTCCTATATTGGATGTTTGTTTCTATATTCAGTTTTTAATAAAATAACTTTTTCAAAGTTTATTTTGTTTTATCATTTTGATGTGATTATTTGTGATTTGTGGTGATTGTAAAGAAAATGTCATCTCGACTTTTGCCTTAATTTTGATATCATTAGAAAGCTTATGTTATGATTAGCAGATTTAAGTAAAAAAATACTTGGATGGTCGAGTTTTGTAAGAAAAAAATTGAAAAATGAAAGTATGAAAATACATTACTCATACTTGGAAGTTGCCCCAATTTTCTTTTGTAGCCACAACACACACTACATCTATAAAATTCAAGGTTTTTCGATTTTTATGATATAATTTAAGTTTCAAACGTCTCATAAATTCAAATTTTTATTTAACTTACAAATTTTGCATTGTACTAGTTGCTAGTCGAATGATTGATGAAGTTGGCAGGTAGCATATAAAAGATGAAGTTTGTTGACGTTTTTAAAGGCAGTGTTGCCAAGTCCTCTTCTTGAAAATATTCGATTATTACAACTTAAAGTTTAATTTTTTTAGCAGGTTAACTCCTGTTAGTTCAGGTTAGGTCTGATCAGTTCAGGTTAGTCCAGTTCTAGTTTTCCTGATTAGGTTAGTTTAATTCTACTCTTTATGTTAGGGGTAGAGAATAATATAAAAAAAAAGAAAGAAAAAATAAGGAAACTGCCCGAAAAGCGGGCCCTTAAAAGGCCCGCTTTTTTCTTTATTTTTAGAACAGGTTAATTTTCTGTTACTTCAGGTAAGATCTGGTTAGTTCAGTTTAGTTCAGTTCTAGTTTTCCTGGTTAGGTTAGTTCAGTTAAACTTTTTACGTTTAGGTAAGACTAGCTTAGGTTAGTTCAGGTTAGTCCAGTTCTAGTTTTCCTGGTTAGGTTGGTTCGATTACACTTTTTACGTTTAGGTTAGGTAGGTTAGTTCAGTTCTACTCATTATGTTAAAATTAGAGAATTATAAGAACTCACGAGTCGTTGCCGCAATATCAGTTATGTAATTTTCTTTTATTTTGTTTCTAGATGCGACCACATAATTTTATCGCACTTAATGATGAACTCCGACGTTTGGCATCACTGTAAATATATTTCTAACACTACTGTCAGATTCGAGAGTTTTCGCATCAATTTTGTCAAACATTTTCAATTTTTATTTTCTTGTTTCTCAGTGAAAAGTGGCTCATCCAAGAATTTTTTTCTTTCAATCTGTTTTATAGACCGTGAGCTACTATTAAAAAAAGAAAAAACCTTGAAAATCGAGATGACATAAACTTTACAAGCACCGTGATTTGTGATACTGTTCTTGAGACTAGTACCTAGTGAGTGCCGTGGCATATGCACGGATGTCCTGATATGTCCCAAATTTTACTGCCGGAATATGGATAACTCCGAATAGATGAAACGTATTTTATTTTCCAATTTGCATATTGGTCCAAATTTGTGAACGGCGGATTGCTAGAAAACAGTTGCAAAAAAGACGTGTCAGGAAAGTCTGGCAAGAAAAATGGCTTTCAAGGAGAGATGCTAGTCGAGGGATGCTGAATTTACTAAAAGATGAACTGTTGTTGGAGGATCCCTGCCATTACAAAAACTTTTTGCGGATGGACAACCCATGTTTTGTCAAACTTCTTGACATGATTAAAGATGACATACGTAAATAGTCAACCCACTTAAGAGAATCTGTATCTGCAGAAAACAGGTAAATATGAAAGGCTTAAGTATTATTGTATTAGGGTCTGGTCCTAATATACCGGGTGTCCAGCAGACAAAGGAGATTAACATAGGAAATCGGTTTTTATTTTTTTGCGCCTGTACGGTTGATTTGATTGAAAAACTTTTAAGAGTAAAGTTGTAGAGTTTATGGTCAGTTATCATCCTGTTATTTTTTCAATACCACAGTTTTGGCTGTTTTTTGGAAAAAAGCCTCGAAAAGTGCAAAAATTTGAATTTGGCGCGTCACCCCCGCCATGCATGTGCAGTGTCGCCAACATAATAATTTCTTATGTCAAAGTCAGAGCAGATTTTTCTTTCTTATTTATTTTGAAGGACTATCATGTAGTAATTAACGTGATTATGCAGTGAAAATTAACCGAAAACCTGACGATAATGTTCTTAAATCATACGGTAAGTAAAAGTTACGTTTATTATTATCATAAGTAGTAAAAGGAAAATCATTCCAATTTGTGTATGGCTGGTTGTCTAATTCATTTTAGATTAGCAACAGACAACGGATCGACGATATGTCTCTTGTCTTTGTCATTGGTAAAGCTAAAAGCTAGGTTAATGTTAAGAATTATTAAGGTCGGCGAGTTGGGTGGATACATTTGTTGGGCAAACCAAGAACCAAGCTTAAAATATTATTGTACTCTACAAATGAGTTATCGTGGAATTGGCGAAAAGAAAATACGGATTAGCAGCTCTTAAAAGAACCATTTAATTACATACTACAAAGAAAGTGAATAACCACCCATGTGTTTAACATCAAACACAGAGGTAAACAAGAACAATAAACAAATAAATAAAATACAGTACTAGATGTGGCACATCAGAGAAATTGTTCAAAATGATCATCTTCTGCAGAGATACAATATGCAAGCCTCTGTTCAAAATTGCGGCATGTATTGTCCAACATCACCACCGTGACTTGACTACAAATTTCTTGAATGGCAAGTTTCAACTCTTGAACATTTGCATATTGTTTGTTTCTCTGGTAGAGACGATCTTGAATGAATCCCCAAACAAAAAAATCACAGGGATTCAAATCCGGAGAGCGAGGTGGCCAATTAATTGCTCCAAACTTTCCGATCAACCTATCACCAAATATTTCGTTTAAAAAACGTCTATTTTGCAGTGCAGTGTGACACGACGCCCCATCTTGCATGTAAAAAACCCATTCTAATGGCTGAATGGCTTCTACAGCAGGAAAAATGTCGTTGCGAAGCATATTGCTATATCTGTTGGCGTTCAAACTGCAATCAATGAAAAATGGACCTATAACATGGCGCCCCAAAATGCCGATCCACACGTTACAGTTGCTCGATGTTGGTCCCGATTGTCATGCACTATATGTGGGTTTTGGAGTGCCCAAATCCGATCATTTTGTTGATTTGAAGAGCCAGTCAATCCAAATTAGCATTCATCCGTGAAACAAATGTTTCTAACAAATCTTGGGGCTGCAAATAATTTTTTCGGTCAGGATTTCACAAAACTCCATTGGGGGGAAAAGTTGGGTCGGTAAGAGTTGTTGATGGTTCTCTTGTTTGTAGCGTTCAAAACCTTCTTTTGCCTGCCTGAAGTGAACTGCATGCTGGTATTGGTTGTTCAGGAAACAACGCAGCAATGTTGTCTCGAATTTGAGCAAAGGAATTACCAACCCAGTATTGTTTTAAAACAAGTTTTCTTTCCTCAAAATTCATAACTAATGAAACATTTAAATAAGAAATAATTAAAATAAAATTTTACACTGTATCAACAAAATGGTTCCTAATTTCCTTACTTTTAATATCAATAAATGCAAGGTTTCTGTATACATTACATTTTTATTTCGGGGAAATTGTGTGTGAAAAAGTGGATGCAACAAGTACCAAAATAAGTATATTTCCATAATCAATCTATACATAAATTTATTAACGGAAGAAATTAACAAGTGGACATGAAAAAGAAATGTAACATAAATTTAGGTAAGAACACAGATAACAACAATTATTCCTATAAAAACACTATCACCTTTATTAAGATTCAAATCAATTCAATTCAAGTTTATTCATGTTTACAATCACCAAAACAGCAATGTACATACGTCAAAAATAGACTAGTCTACAAATTAAATTTAAATAAATTCAGTTCAGATGCTATTATTTACTTAATACTAAAAGCTTACAGTCAACATCCTAAAATAGACTATACAGAGAGAAGAAAAACAATTAATAATTTTGATTAAAATACTTAAAATACTCTTCATCACAATAAAAAACATTTACCATTAAAATTTGCTTAATTTCCTTTAGAAAACTATCCACTGTCAACGCTTTAATTTTTATGGGCAGTTGAAATATTTATTATGAGGTTATTAAATTTTTTCGGCCTCTAGTAAGGTAAGCATGCATGTCTTCATGAGCAGAAAACAGATACATGTTAGTTTTCACAAACAGCAAATTCTCCAATATAAACATGGAGGGCAGGGTTAGTATGCCTAGCTCTCTGAAGTACCCCAAACAACTACAGCATAAGAGAGCCATGCATGAAAAGATGCAAAGTAAGCCGATCTAAGTACCGTACGAGATATCCTATCTGAAAGCTGACGTAGCAGGTACAAACTTGTATTGAGTCTTGAAGCCAAGTTATCAGTGTGTAAATCCCACTTGGCGCTCTCATCCACAAGAACCCCAAGAAATTTAACCTGGGATACGTGGTCATTTACGGTTCCAATCTCCCTCAATGCAAACACCATCCTCTGTGTCTTGCCCATATTCAGCAGCAATCGATTGGAATGAAACCAATTTTTGGTCAGTTTTTCAAGTTGTTTGTGGCCAGTTTGGCAAGATTTGTTGTCACTGAAAAGAGTTTTTTTCACATGCACTATAGTCTCCAGATACGTAGATAAAACATGAAAGAAACTGGTCTTAGCAGATCAAACATCCATGGCTATCTGCTTACTGGTCTTGCTTATTTGCTATAAACATTTGTTCTACCAATGAATGTTAATTTGGATTAATGGGTCCCTCAAATCAACAAAATGAATGAGTTTGGACTCCCTAAAATCCATATACAGTGCAGGACAACCGAGACCAACGACGAGAAGTGGTCAATGTGTGGATTGGCATTTTGGGGCGCACTGTATTTGGTTTTCCAATGAGATTTTGTCTGTCATAGAAGAGTCCAGCACTTAGCAAGGGTTTTTTTACATGCAAGATGGGGCCTCGCGTCACACAGCACTGCAAAATAGACACTTTTGAAGTAAAACATTTGGCGATAGATGAATTCACCTCAACAACGAACACACCCTTAATTGGTGGCAAGAGACAAATTGTCATGTCATCGTGGTTGTCGTATTGCTAAACTAAAATGAATTAGACAACCAGCCATACACAAATTGGAATGATTTTCCTTTTACTAATTATGTTAATTATAAACGTAGCTTTTACTTAGCTATAATTTAAGAACATTATCGTCAGGTTTTCAGTTAATTTTCTCTGCATAATCACGTTAATTACTACATGATAGTCCCTCAAAATAAATAAGAAAGGAAAATCGGCTCTGAGTCTGACATAAGAAATTATTATGTTGGCGACACTGCACATGCATGGTGGGGGTGATGCGCCAAATTCAAATTATTGCACTTTTCGAGGCGTTTTTCCAAAAAATAGCCAAAACTGTGGTATTGAAAAATTTACAGGATTATAGCTGACCATAAGCTCTACAACTTTACTCTTAAAAGTTTTTCAATCAAAACAACCGTACAGGCGCAAAAAAATAAAACCCGATTTTCCATGTTAATCTTCTATGTCCAGGGTTATGCTGGACACCCGGTCTCTTTTAAAAAACAATAATAATACATAATAAATAGTGTTTTTCAGTTTTTACTGGCTGCTCTAGGGCCAACCTCAGATATCCCTCTCCTTTATTATCTCATGAAGGGTATAAAGTAATGAATACATTCAGATTCCCCTAGACCAGCCATTGATAACACTATGTAATTTATGACTTCATATAAAGTCGGAGTAAAGGATTTGATGACCGAAGAAAAACTTTACAAACTCAACTGATCGCTAATAGGGGCTATAAAGTATATCATATCTGTGATATTGGTATAATAAATTATATAGATACTTAAAGCTTGTTTGTTGTTCTATTCTGGTAAGTTTTCTTTTCTATATTCACTTAAAAAGTGAGTTTTTTTTTAAGGTTAGCTGTAACCCTTAGATATTTAGCAAGCGGCAATTCTTTTCGGGATCTCATGTATTCAACTAGAATCCATGAGAGCACTATCAGTCTTATGATACCAGAAGTGTGCAAAGTAATAATCTCAAATATGCTGATAAAATACATCAAGGTAAAATATTCAGGGTGTCCCATGTGATAATATGTACTATTTGTGTGATTTTTAGTTACCAACTGATACTCAAGGATGGATGGAAGTTGCTAATGACTTTGAAAATCTGTGGCAATTCCCATTTTGTTTAGGGGCTCTTGATGGCAAGCACATAAATTTTGAGGTCCCAAGAAGCTCAGGTTCTTTTTATTATATTTATAAAGGAAGCCATAGCATTGTGTTACTAGCACTGGTAGATGCCACTTACAAGTTCTTGTATGTTGATGTGGCTGTAAATGAAAGAATAAGCGATGGAGGAGTGTGGAGAGAAAGCAGCCTTAAAAAAGCAATAGATACAAATTTACTACATTTCCCAGAAGATAACTGTTTTGCTGGCTCAACTTTTAGTGTGCCATATGTGATAATTGCAGATGATGCATTTCCTTTAGCAAGGAGGGCCCTTAATAAACATCATCGTCGCGCTATAAACTTACATTCAGTATAAAAAAAACAAAGAAAGATGTGTGTAAACAAAACAAAGAAAAGCATTCAGTATAATAAATAATATAATAGGGTAGGAAATCTTGGGGCATGGTCCTATGATGATGGACAGAGATAGTAAAAACAAACAATATTTGTTTATCCTCTCAGTTATAATTTGTCCTATTTTTTTTTGTCAAACGTTTCTATGCGGATTGGCATCTTCATCAGTAGTTACACAAAACACTCTCATAATATGAGATTATTGGTGAGTTGGAGACATATTATGAGAGTGTTTTGTGTAACTACTGATGAAGATGCCAATCCGCATCGGAAGATTTGACAAAAAAAAATAGGAAAAATTATAACTGAGAGGATAAACAAATATTGTTTGTTTTGACTATCTCTGTCCATCATCATAGGACCATACCCCAAGATTTCCTACCCCAATATAACAAAGGTCCAACAACGAAGCAACGTTTAAACGTAGCAATCAGTAATAATATAATAGTTTCTGAAGTATACAAGACGTTAAGCTATGGACGCTTGTAATAGCTTTTACACGGCTGATACATATTTTTTCCTCCAGCGACGGACGGCAGGTAAAGACTTTGCCTGCTGCCAGAAGGGAGTAAGGAAATAAATCGTTTTACCTTCATCTACTATGTCAAATAAAGTGGTAGTTCAATGACATATAGGGAAAAATGTATATTTTTTCGAGTTTAATGCATTCTAGATTGGTTCGAAAACCATATAGGTACATACAGCATTTTTTAGTGAGTCAATAGGGCGAAATAGCCTTTCGATTAAAGAACGTTGGTATTTTCTATAAATAGTTAAACGCTTCAATCCTCCTATTCTATTGATTTATGCTGTGAGCTCTAACAAGACATTGAATGTCTTATTAGATGAAATAGATAGGCATAAGAAGACAGGAAATTGGCTTCTCTATCAATATGTTTAAAGCATTTTTGCTGAAGCTACTATATCGGATGAGAACAATATGAAATATAATAATGAAAGAAAATACTCGTAAGCGACCGAAAACTGCAAGTATTTGGTCTCATTCACATTATTTTTAAATAAAATAATAGTCACACTTTTAGCAGGATATATGCAGGATGTCCGAAAATAGCATACGTATACTTTCATAAGCAAATTTAAAATGTGCCAAAAAATATGATAAAATTTATCTAATAATGCTTTCTAAGGAATCTCTATGAAAATGGCCTTTCAGAAATGTTTCTTTCTAAATCTTTTTAGACTTACGAAAGGAGCTTAAAGAGAAGCCATTTGAAAAACGGCCAGATAGACGCTTCGAGCCTATATTTGAAGTCTTGTCGAGCCACTTTTCTTCCTGGTTTGGATCGAACAAACTTGAGGCTTTTCCTTTTCAAAACACAATGTATACATGTAAGAATAACACAACACATCTAGTCTGTGTCCGGTGCATATAGGCCTATCATAAGAGCGTTACTTCCCAAGACGCGTTTCGCTCCAACTAAAGCTCGTCAGTTAGATTCACTCTGACAATCTCAAACCTAAAAATGAATCGAAATTAAAGCCAAAAATCCGTTCAGCTATGGCAGGCCAGTCCTACTGGCGCCATCTCTTCTGCTGAGTGCTCAACACAACTAGACATGGAGCTCGGCCTGAAATATTGTTGCGTGTTTTCCCAGACTCTCCTGGAGTCTGTATCTCTGTCCACCTCCATTCGCTCCACCTCCCACTCCCCCGGGAGTTATCGAGGTATCCGTGTAGCAGCAGTGGTGACCACTCAGTAGCCTTTGTTTATTCTGGTTCCACTCCTCCTTCTTGGGGAGGTTTACCTTGTAGGATGAACTAATGTAGGTGACAGGGGGCATCATGTTCGAAGGCGTACCCAGCTAAGCATGGCTTGTTAATTCAGCCTGCAGTGGGTTTGGTTTCAATGTAACCTCCCCCACTGTGTGTTGTGGAGAGTAAAATACACTGCACTTGGCTTCCTTCTCCACCAGAATGTAGAGCGGGATTAGCTCATGGCTCTCCCGCTCTACATGACCTTGGAAGTCTTTCTATGGCCAACGTTGGAGTAGTGCCAAATGCCCCACAGATCACACATCCAGGCAGGCTTGACAGTGCAAGTTACTCAGTTTGCACCACGCACTTTTTTGTTTGCCATTGAAATGCCAGACAATGGCTCCATACGTGATCATTGGTCTAAGGACCGTCACATGTGCATTAATTTGGGTTTTAATCCCCAGTTTTTTCCGCAGTACTTTTTGCATGTCCACAAGGACAATTTAGCCCTGCTGATTATTCTTTCAATATGTGCTTTCCAGTTTAGTGTCTTATCGATTTTTTACGCCCAGATATTTGACCTCTTCTGCAAATGGAATGATATAGCCCAGCAAGAAGGGTGGCCTCAAAGAGTTCAATTTCTCTTCCTTGTGAACGGAACCAGCACGGTTTTGTCCGGATTGATAGACATCTTCGCCCCAAGACACCACTTGTAGATGGTGTCAATAATTTCCTGGAGTATTGCTGTTACGCGTCCTTCATCATAGCCTCGAATCAGGATCACAAGGTCGTCTGCCTACTGCTGAACATCCACATCCCACAGTTCAACCACAGCAATGAGGTCATCCATCAGGAGGGACCACAGAAGAGGTGATAGAACTCCTCCCTGCGATCACCCCCTCGCGGCTCCGAAGCGAACTGTTGTGTCCTGAAGGGCTGTGATGATTGCTCTGTTGTTCAGCATGCTATCTGCTCTAACCCTTTAGCACCAAGCACTTTACAGAGAGAGTCGAGCAGGGCATTGTTGAAAGATCCTTCAATGTCCAGGAATATCTCTACCGCTATGCTCCCCTTCTTGAGGTCATGCAAGATCTTCCCGACGAGGTTGTTCAGTTCTAGATCTGTCGATTTGTCTATATGGGTTCAGAGGACGGTGGATCAAGGCACCTTGTCTAATATGTAAATCTATCCCTTTTTCCAGATTTTGATTCCAGAATGATACTTTTTTTCCATCCCTCGTCTTTCCTCACTCAACAATATTGAGATGAGATTTGTTAGTGTCTGATCAGTAATTAGGTGGACTCACACCAAGTAGAAAAATGGCGATACCTTCCAAATAATGTTGAGAAATTCTTACTGATTATTCATATCCTGGCCTAAACTCTTTAATATATAGGTCAAGTTTTCAACCTTACTGATATGCGCAGACATATAACTGCTTTTGTCCCGTGTTGTTTGGCTGTAGAAAATTTGCAACGGAGTGTAAACTTGGTCTTCAGACGTTTTTCCTAAAATATTTCTTAATTGATTCATTTATCTCATAAGAATACTCACAATTTACGATATGTGTAAGTAGCTTCTGATCTATGAACATAATTATTATATTCTGAGCTTTTGCATCCCCCTTTTTCCAAGCTGTGTTTTCTTCTACACTCTTTGTGTTTGGAAAGGTGAAACGATTCCTCGCCCATCAGTTCATCTATTTTTACTAATTATTTTGCCAATTTTAAAGACTTAGAGTTTTTTCTTTTTTTTTACGTGGGTTTTACATCAGGTTCTTGACCTCACACTCAAAAAGTTCTAGGTCACTTTGTTTTTCCTTTCTATTTTTTACTGGATTTTATTGCATTACCGCAGAAAGCAACTGATGGGTCCCTGACCTCTTATACAGTATGTCCAAGAGAAGGATGCACTGCATGGGGATCTCTGCAATGATAAGAGATACGAAGGCGGTTAAATTAGAAGAAAGTTGCACAATGGGGAGGCCTTTTACATGGTGTTTGCAAAAATGAATTGTTTGTCTTAGTTTTTTATATATCTCAAAAACAGTAATTTTATGGTTTTTCAGTTGTTTCAGTTTTAGTTATTTCAAACAGTATCCAAAAACAAACAACACTTTCTCATTTCACCTTTTTAAGCTCTACAAGATGACGTTTACTAATATTTGTTACAACCTTTTGTTGCCGAGAGACCATCATCAACTTAAGTTTTTCATATAGACTTCTGAATTTGGAAAAAAAGTATTAAGTAAAAAGTATTAGAAATTGCTTTTTATACTCAATTCAACGATGTGTTACATGACATGATTTATATCAGTTCTTGTGTCAAAAAAGCAATTTTTATTAAATTATCTACATTTTTCAATAGCAGGCGATGCATAATATTATAATTGTCAGTTGTAACATGTGTCAATAAATGTTTCATTAGAAGTAGCGAAAATTATTTCAGTTATCCATTAAAATTATACCGCGGAATAGTTTCACAGGGGTAGAAAAGTTTGATATGTTGTCATGTTACATTTTATCCCAAAACAATTGTGTGTCTGCCGAAAGTATGTACCTCGACAAATATCCTGAAAGAAGACAGCCCAATAGATCAATCTTCAGACGTGTAGCTTTCAATCTGAAGGAGTATGGGTCATTTAAGCAACCTGTTAAAACCAGGAAAAAAACTTCTAATGAAGAAAAAGAGTATCAAGTTATTCAATCAGTCACTGAAAAACAGGATGTATCAACAAGGGAAAATGAAAGTCAAACGGGAGTAGCCAGATCTACAGCCCAATTTATTTTAAAGAAAAATAACTTTTACCCCTATAAATTTAGAATTTGGCAAGGACTGCGACCTGGAGATGAAATTCGAAGGAGGACGTTCTGTAAATGGTATACCAGGTAGTGTCACATTGATAATGACTTTCCATTCAAAGTTATTTGGTCGGATGAAGGCAAGGTAACAAACAACGGAATTTTTAATAGTCGCAATAGGGTACAAAGCAACCCCCGGGTGAATATATCATCCAAGCACCAACACCAATTTGGCTTCCACATGTGGTGTGGAAATCTGGGCACTAGAATATTAGGACCTTTTATTTACCACAACTCCTTAACCTCAGAACGCTACCTTTCTTTATTGAGAAATGACTTGGAAGAAAGTCTAGATAATCTACCGCTACAGAATGTACAAGACTGTTGGTTTCAACAAGACGGTGCACCTGCACACAATGCTAGACTAGTTCGAGGGTACCTTTCGGAACAGTTTCCAGGAAAAACAATCGGTAATTATGGTGAGGTTTCCTGGCCAGCGCGATTACCAGACGTAATCCCACCAGACTGTTTTCCTTGGGGTTACATAAAAAACCAAGTATACGTTCACCTTTTTGATACAGAAGATCAATTTGAGAGCAGTTACGGCAGCATTTAATACTGTCACTCCAGGATTATTATCCCGAGTCTTAGAATCAACGGTAAGAAGATCTTACCTGTGTTTAGATAATTATTATTATCTATTCGAACATTTGTTGCAAAATTTTGCGACCTTTTTGTTTTTTCTATTTGTATTGTATATGCATTTTTATTAATTTCCTACTAATAAAAAATGTAGATATTTTATTACGAATTGCTTTTCCGACACAAGTACATCACATTAATGAATTGGGTATAAAAAGGGCTATCTTTTGCTTTCTCTTTTTTTTTCGGTCCATAAGCAAAAGTAAAGTTGTTGATGGTTAATCGATAACGAAACGTTGGAATAAAAAGTAACAAACTTCATCTTGTAGAGCTTAAAAAGGTGCAATTAGAAAGTATTTTTCGTTTTCGAGTATTGTTTGAAATAACTGAAAAAATAAATAAAAATCAAAATCTATAAAACGACTGTTTTTGAGATATCTAAAAAACTAAAACAAACAACTCATTTTTGCAAACAACATGTAGAACGTCTCCCCATTGTGGAACTTTCTTCTAATTTAACCGCCTTCGCATCTCTTACCGTTTTGGAGAAGCCCATGCAGTGCATCCTTATCTTGGACACACGGTAGTTTTACTTTATTACTTTTTTTAGAACAATTTACAAAATGTTGAAACTATTGGAACGTGATGCAACTAACATATTAATTCTTATTTTTTTTATATTTCACTGTAATCCAAAATACAGACAAAATTAGCTGTATAACAAATTATGTTGTATAACGAGAAATATCAAAATCTAAATTATATATTTATTATACAAAATTGCTTCCTCAATTAAAATTACGCCCCCGCTTAAGGCTTCGCGGTCGTAAACTGCAAGTTAACCAAGTATTATGGTGGTAAAGCGCCCAATTACCCCAGATGTTTACGCTTATGGGCCAACATTAGTGTTCATATTTTATCACGCTAATTTTATAAATAGAACTGAACAAAGGAATTAAATTTTTCTTGAATCAAAGCCCTCATACACACATACCCCGATCGAAACACATATTAACATGGTTGTTTCCCACATCCCAATTGGGTGATATAAATTAATCCCGAATCAACAGAATAAGGGGTTGTAAGGCTACCGAAAAGCACGTGCGATGTTATGTGGATACAATGCGTGTTTGCTGTATATCGATCATAATGAGCATCTGCCAACAGTATCCCTGTTGGTTTGTTTTTGATACAAAAAAAGAGAAATATTTACTTCCCAGCAGCTAATGGAGCTTGAAAGATTTATTGTGATGGATTATTTTCCAATTATCGTCGGAATGTCGATTATTGATTCCGCTTTTTCTTTCCAACGAGTGACTATTTAATATTAAATTTCTGTCCGAACTAATAAAGCGAATTATCGCAAAATTCAATTCAAATTAATTAAAATAACATCACGACTTTTGCTGCATAACACAACTGCGCATAATTCCCTACCTCCTCTCTCCAACATTCCAATTACGACCACTTGAACCATAAATTGCGACCCGTCATAAAACTAATACACTTTTTATGCCCGATTAGGCGCGCATGTTGGCCATATATCTGGGAAATCCCAAATGTAAGTTTCGATTGTATATAAAGAAAGTTCGTTTGACACCCGAGCCAATCGAAGAGAGAGTTATTAGGGCAAATTTTGCGAAAATGCGAATATATTTCCCGGGAGATCGTAAAGCGAAAAAGGGAAAATCACACGAGATTCCGTGAAGGAAAACGTTTAGGAGCCTTAGGGGTGCTCTTTGGGAGGTCGAATAGACTTAGATTGAAGACGAATGACTTTTGCAATATGGAATATCTGCATTGTATTCAATAATAGAGAAGTCTGGAAAATAGCATTTTATCTTCAAAATGTCTTTTCCAATCCGTACCAAATACTCCGTTTTAGTAGTATTGATGGTTTGCACCGACAATAGCAAAATGAATGCAGTGTGTGACGTGGTGTGGTCATATAGTAATAATAAAACATATTTAACAATATAAAATGGTTACCTTTTCGGGTGGTGTGTGGTGTGGTAATGGTGCAGTAATGGTGTAATATTAATTGGAGGCCAAAAGCCCCCTTAAGCGAACACCTGCTGTTGCCAACAAATTGAGATTGTAAAGTGGCTCAGATAAAGCTCGACTGTAATAGGTGTGGGTGCGCCACCTGTAGCTCACAGGCTCAACAGGATGCCTCCCAGATATCCTCAATAAATTAGGGCCACAGCAAGAGTTTGCTCCAAAATACGAGTGGCCCTACGTAATGAGGCAAAATGAAGTCAGCCAAATTTTACCAAATTCACAAAAATATAAAGTTGGCCAAATTTTACCAATATAAAAGGTTCACAAAAATAAAGTTTTACCACTAATATACTAAGGTGAACTAGGGATGCACTAGGGATGTTGGGGTCGTAACAGTCTCGTATTATACACTAGAGATGTGGGTCTAGATGTCTCGGAGTGGCTCGGTGATAGTAGTCCTGAGAGCCACTACGATGATAGCCACAACAGCAACAGAGACGACCACACAAATATAGTGCGCGAGCCCAAAGTGGTGTTACAAGTAGTTAGATCAATGGTACAGGTCGTAGAAGTTTTGCGACAGTATGCTTACGAGCCCCAAGCAAGCGCGACATGTGCAGTTCGAGCCCCTACCTAGTACCTAGGGTTATAACGAACTATAAAAATCGAAAACCGGAAGAAAAACGCAAGAGGAAAAGATGAAAGACTAATAATGAAATTACAGAACGCTCATGGCCGGAAGACTTACCTCCAAGGAGGACACAAACCATCACTAGAATTTCTCTCAAAGGTGGTATTTCTACACCAAAATCAACACTTTGCAGTCGACACTCGGGGGCTGGTACAGTTGAGGGAAGCCGTTATTACTCATTTTTTTCGAAAATTTTCTTTAGGCATTACTAGAATGGGCAAGATAGAAATTTATAGGTGGTGGTAGAACTTAAAAACATTTATAATAATATCAATTTTTAATAAATATAATAATAAGCTCGCTTACCTGAAACAAACTATACAACGGAAGTTGACTTAAAGGTTATGTTAAAACACTGGGGCGCGTTCAAGAATAACGCACCCTGTGTGAGTGTGGCGCACTGGCCGTTCAGAAATGGATTTCGCGTAGCGATATGCGCACTGCTTAACAGTTCAGAATTTAAGTAGGGAGCACACCGAGTGCACGCTCGGTCACACCGGCATTTCTTGGTGTGCTTTGTATGTAAGCAGATGTCAAATGCTAACACTGTCATTTACTGTTTTTTTTTGTGGTTTATTTATTTTTAATAAATATTTATATCATATCGATAAATTAATTTATTTAGAAGATGGATAATTTTGTGAGTAATGACGAGAAAAAAAACGAGCCCTTTTGTTAAATGTTGTAGTGGCTTGCCAAGAGTTAAACGACGAGTCCGATGATTCGGATACCGACGAGGAAATTTTATCAATTTTAATGCACAAATCAGGGAATTATGCTAAAGGCCAGCCAACAAGAATTAATCTTTATATAGAAAAAGTTGTCATGAATTACAGTGGATTAGAATTTCAAAACCATATTTGCATGTCTAAAGACTGTTCAATGCAGTATTACATCACATTGGTCCAGATTTGACGAGAAGAGGACCAGTTGGGAGACAAAGTCTAGACCCTCAAAAGCAACTACTTGCAGTCCTTTGATTGCTTGCTACACCAGATTCACTCAGGTACATTTATAGCAGACTATTTTTATTTTGCTTGTTTGGAAAATTGAAGTTCAGTACAAGATGATAATGTATAATCCATTCACTTATTTTTGGCATCAACCCATGCCATGGAATTTCATCAGTATAACATCGACAGCGATTGTTTGTTTACTTGTCGCCAAGACAAATTTGTCAAGTTGCGTCATTAAAATTTTGCTGTTGCCGACTTTTTGTACATTTAAGCGCGTGCATTTTGTAAGCTAATTTGTTATTAAAAAAATATTTATTAAGAAAAAATGTCCAAGGTAATTAACGCGAAAATGCGAATTTGCATTAAAAAATGTTACCTCCAATTTAGAAGGGACCTCCCCCAAGAATCGCCCACTATAACCTTGGCTAAACTTTCCAATATTTTTGGGGTAAGCATTAACTCTTCTTGCTTTCAATTGCCGCTGACAGAGACATATCATTTTTCCTGTTCTTTCCTAACTGTATTCCGCCTTTATTTTAGTCCAAAAGCAAACTTCTTATACATATCATCATCACAACCACATTCACACTATAAACTTATTAACCTCAACTATTATCGTTGTAAAAGATTCATTTGTAAATGCATCAATAAAATATAATATTTTTGCTAACGTAGAGCCCCGGCCCATTTTTTACTAGATTCTAGGTTAGTGATTATTAATCAATATTATTAAAAGTTTGAACTAATGAAGCCATCTGGCAACTATGTGAGTAAAACAGTAAATAATAACATTAACCTCAAACTGATTATTAATCACTGTCACTGTCATTCATGTTAAACCGGGTGAAATATGTGAGATTTCCAACCCCTACTTAACGACACAGATAACTGAATGGATTATATTGCGTCCTCTCAATTTACAGATGTAATGGTTTTGCAGGTTTAGGACAAATAAAACTCCCTTGTCGTTTGAATAATGCCCAACGTTTCGACGTTTAATTTACGTTTTCTTCAGGGCTATACTCGGCGACAAAGGATGCACAAAATTACATCCATGATGCACGTCACACATTACGCACGCCAGCATTATCACAGTACTAATATCGTTCGGCACAAGGACTGGTCGGTGGCACTACCAAACAACGACTTTGATCTTTGTTTGGTCGTGACCAAATAACGATCAACAGACAAGGCAAGTAATCGAGAGAGCTTTTGCCCTTTTATTTGGACGATTTCGAAGATTAAAGTACGGGGTGTTCATTATAGAACTTCATCTAGTTGGCTGTTAAATGTCAAAAAAAAAGGATGGAGAAACAAAAGTCCATTTATTTTGACTATGTCATCCTTTTCTGTCAGGTTGTCAGGTAGCCTGCTAGATAAAGTTTTATAATGAACACCCCGTATTTTGATATGAAGAATTCCCCATTGTATATTGGCAGCATGCATTTTACATAATCTCTGCCTTGACTACTCAGATTTGCTGGATCAAAATTTAATTGATGAAGGTTACATAGGTGGGCAGGGAAATGATGATATAGTGGAAGTCAATGAAGGTGCTGAACTTAATGACTTAAATAGAGGGCAAATAAGAAGAAACATTTTAGTGAGTGATGTGCTAAACTTATTGTAGTTAATTCATCTGGCTGTTCCTGTTATCTATGGTCAACGAGTTACTTGATTACTATTAAGTATTTACTTGCATATTTGTGATAAATAAGTAATAGAAAATTGAAGAGGGTATTATTGTAACTATTGTGCTGTTATTAAAATAAATATGGTATACAAACCCATGTACCACGCAGCCACTAACTATATTTTTTTCCTGAAAATCCTTAATTCTCCTATCTTGTTGTGGTTATTTCTAAGTTGTTCAAGTAAATTGACACAAGGGTTGAATGAAAATAATTACTTGTAACATTATTATTTAATTATTAACTTAAAGTATTTTGATAACAAACGTAACTCATAAACAAAAAACAGATTAATAACATTAAGGAACAACTGAAACATTTTAAAGTAAAAAATTAGACTAGATATGGGTATAAAGTTATAAAGCTATTGCAACTTTTTTAAAATTAAATCAATTTTTTTGTTTAAGGCAGACAATTTTTCTTAATGCCTTCTTTTTCTATTTTCCTCTGATGTCTTTGTATTTTTGTCCTTCAAATAAGTTATCATCTTGTCAATGTTGTTCTTTTTGGCATTTGAAGGTCTCCTTGATGGATTATCATCAGCTGCTTCATTATTCACATTTTGATTTTCTGGTGGTATGCATTCTGCTAAAGGTACTAAAATATCAAAAAAATATTCGATAAATATAGAATGGCTAAATAAAAAGTGCTCCAAAATATCCTGGTATTGATGGTGTCTAAATACCTATAAGTACTTAATTTAGGCTTATGCCTCTGTTGAAAACAAATTATCCTGGCAGTGACATGCTTACCATAGTTTTTTTTGGAAAACACACTCTACAATCTTAGAAAATATACAATACACTATGGATTATTAAAGACACTTACCAGTGTCTCCTCTGCTCGATGATGCTAAAGATATTGGATTTATATTTGGTTTTCTAGCAAATATATTTTCAAATTCATCAAAATATTCAAATTTATATAATTCAGCGCTTTTTTACATATTTTTGTTTCAAGTACTTGAACTTGTCACTGCATTGTTTGGGAGTAAATAATTCCATTTCATTTGAGATTTGTTTCCAAACTTTCTCATTTTTTATGGTAGTACTTAAAAAGCCCTTGTGATATTTCTCATACAGGGGTATTAGTTTGAAGATGTGGCTTCTACTTCATTTCTGATTGTTTCCTTCATTGGAGTATTCTTCTGCGACAACACTTGCGAGGATGTAGCTACGTCAATGTTTCAATCATCAAAACGGTTTCAGAAGTTGTTGCACCAAATTTAGAAGAAACTATATAATTGTATATAGTTACCTAAATAAGTATACTGTGCCTAAATTTTTACTTACTTTGCTTATGTCTGATTAGAACTTGGTTATTGGCATCAACTATGTATTTGTTTTGATTGTCTATCACTAATTCATGTGTAGTACTGGTAATTAATTTAAAAGTTTAAAAACAATACGTTAAACGACTAAACACACCGCTGCCGGCATGCAACGTCACACATTACGTTCAGAAATTATAAGAAAGTGTAGCACCCAAGGAATGCCACTTGTCAATCAAATCAACACACCGTAAAATCGCACTCACGCATACAAGTGCGTTATTCATGAACGCGCCCCTCTGTCATGGGAATATAAATTGAAACGACATTTGTCACAAATGTCAACAAGTGACATTCTTGATAAACTCTTGGTAACCGTGTAAATTATGTAGATTATTTTGAAAAATATGGTCAAACGCACTACGTTAGAGTTTGGTCGTTTCTAGAGGAGGGGGGATCCTTCAGGATCCTTCATAGAACTTAACCAACCTGATCAAAGAAAAAACATAACTGAACTAACCTAACCAAAAGAAAAGTATGACTGAACTAACCTGATCAAAGGAAAAACATAACTGAACTGAGCTGATGGGCCGCTTTGCCTTTAATTAACCTGATCAAAGAAAAAACCTGAACTAACTTTTACGATATTTTTCAAAATAATTACATAATTTACAAGGTTACTCAGAGTTTTTTACTAATGTCACTTGTTGAGATTTGTGACAAATGTCGTTTCAATTTATATCCCCATGACAGTGTTTAGTTTGTTTCAGGTAGCGAACTTTATTATTATATTTATTCTAAAAATTGATATTATTATAAATGTTTTTAAGTTCTTCCACCACCTATAATTTTCTATTTTGTCAACTTTATTAATTCCTAAAGAACATTTTCGGAAAAAATGAGTAGTAACGATTTCCCTCAAGTGTACTAGAGCCGACACTCGAACATTCGCAATCTAATAAATTAAAATACAAAAGAACTACTTGAAATGGGTCCAAAAAAAATACGTCATAGAAATGCTTACCAGCAAGGTGTTTCACAAGTGGAGGTCGTCAGTAAAATCCCGTAGTGAAACGGAGGTAATTTCGGCCACGCGAAGAAACACTAATATTGACTCGAAATTTCCTTCGAAGAAAAGTTGAAAAATCTTTAAGATGCTCGAGACAAAATATAAATTCCTTCACACCTGCAGCAAATTCCAAGGCAAGAAATAGAAAAAAACATGACAGAAGCAAGAAGGCAAAAGTTACCGTCCATGCGTACTGTCACCATACGTCATATACTTAGAGATTTTAGAGAAACAACAAATGGCGACGCTTCCTCAAAAATGGTCCCGCTTCCGAGCCCGAAGTCCGCCATGTTTGACAGAGCGCCAAGTCCGTACAGATTTGAGACATTTTAACTGCATAAAGGAACGAGGTGTGGAAAAATTACAAAAACGAACCCTACGCTTTGGAACTGTTCCGAGTTGGACTGAGATTTGCACCGCAAGTTGGAAAGCCTATTAAGCCTACCCAAGCCAACTCTATCAACCCAAAAATTCAATTTAGAATAGAGCTAGAAAAGGAAGGACGCCTACCGTTTTTCGATGTTTTAGTGTCAAGGAGGCCGAATGGGAAGCTTACGCACACCGTTTATAGAAAACCAACACACACGGACCGATATCTCATCCCAGACAGAAAGGGGGAATCACAAAGACTCTGTCCGTGAGAGCCAAGAGAATTTGTGAACCGGCTGATTTGGACCGGGAAATGAAGTCTCTGAAAGAGCCTTTGGTTGGAATGGATACAGCAAGCACGAGTTCGATAGGGCCGTCCCTCCAAGGAATGTAGAGCGCCAGGAAGGAACAACGGGAGCAGATGAACAAAAGCGCAGATGGACTAGTCTACAATACATCTACAGAGTAACGGACAGGATCGGCAGGCTACTAGAAAAGCACGGTGCTAAAACTATGTTTAGACCCGCTCAGAACAATGCAACAGACCTTAAGATCGGCCAAAGAGAGAGATCTCCTATCGGCATCCGGAGTTTACCGAGTTCCATGCAGCTGTGGCACGGTATACATTGGCACGGAGGATTACGAAATACAAGTGGAGTTGCACGCTGGGACAAACACAAAAGTCAGCAGTAGCAGAGCACGCTCTCTCCAAAGGTCATGACATCCGTTTTAACGAGGTGAGTTAACATTGAGATCTTTAAACACGCCAACGATTTCAAGGGGAAGGAGAAAATTACGTTTCTAAATGCAGACTGGAAGCGAGTTCTACGACATACGGGGTGTTCATTATAAAACTTCATCTAGTTGGTTGTGAAATGTCAAAAGAAAAGTGTGGAGAAACGAAAGTCCATTTATTCTGAATATGTCATCCTTTTGTGTCAAAATTTCATAGCCTACTAGATGAAGTTTTAAATGAACACCCCGTACATCAAGTGCGTCTAAACCCCGCGCCGCCTCTACCCCCACCTCAGTCCCTCCACTGGAGCGCGACGGCGGAGGAATGAATACCGCGGAGCTTCCCACCCCCACAGTGTCGCACAGTCGAATCAGTCAACGTCGGGAAGCACGGGAGGTTACTGCGCCCATTGCCTCATCGCCTTTGATAATGTCTGCCGCAGCTGTAGACGAAACGTTAAGAAGAAATTCCATTGGACTACAGCTTAAAAGCCTGGAAAACACTTTAGATTGGATCTTAAGATTATATGTCAAGGGCATATGTTATAAGTCAGGCTGGGTTTATGGCCAAAATCGGTAAAAAATTACTCAAGTTGTGTAAAAATATAAATTTGAAGGTTTTTGAAGAAATTCGAATTAAGACTTTTGGGCAAAATCGATTAAAAATGACTCACAGCGTTCAAAAAGCAAATTTGAAGTGAAGGTAGGGTTAGCCTCAAATTATTTAAAAATTACACATCGAAAAATGAAAACGTAGAGCTTTTGGAGAAATAGAGGTTAGAATTAGCGCTAAAATAGGTTAAAGATGACCCACATTCTCTAAATATGCAAATATTGTTGATGTTTTTTCAAAATTAATTTTAGGGCAGTCAGGCAGAATTGATTCAAACTTAATAATTTGTTGTTTTCGATAAAATTAACTTTTGAACCAATAGGGAAGTTCGAATAAAAACGCCTAAAGATATAAATTTTGTTATTTTTTAGGGAGGTCAGTTTCAGAAAAGTCAGGTTCAGAAAGTCAAGCCAAAAATCATTGAAAAAGTCTCAAGCGGTGCGAAAATATAAATTTGAAGTATTTTGAAAATGCAGGTTAGAATTATGTTTAAAAATTATTTAAAAATGACTCATATCGTCTTAAAATGTAATTTTGTATACGTTTTTTGTAAAATTTAATCTTTGGGACAAACTTAGGCATAATTGATTCACATTTTCCAATTTATTTGTTGTATTTGTTTTGAAATATGAAAATTTGAATATAAAAACTCCTCAAAATGAAAATTTGATGTTTTTCGAGAAAATTAAGTTCATAAAAATATTTTAGGGCATGCAAAAATAGAAATTTGAAGTTTTTAAAACTGCGAATTAGAGAAATTTGATTAAAAAAGCCTCAAAATGGAAATATGGTATTTTTCAAGAAAGCAGGTTCAGAAAGTCAAGCAAAAATCGTTAAAAGTATTTCAAGCCTCGTAAAAATACGATTTCGATTTTTTTTTAAATGCAGTTTACTATTAGGGGTACATCGGTTAAAATTTGAATAAAAACTCCTCAAAATGAAAATTTAATGTTTTTCGAAAAACTCAAATTCATAAAATCAAACCAAAAATTGTTCAAAATATCTTAAAACATGCAAATATAGGAATTTGAATTTTTAAAAACTGCAAATTAGAGATATTTGACTAAAAATGCCTCAAAATAGACATATGGTGCTTTTTTTTGAAAATGCAGTTTACTATTAAGGGCACATAGGTTAAAATTTGAATAAAAACTCTTTAAAATGAAATATTGATGTTTTTTGAGAAGCTCAAGTTCATACAATTAAGCCAAACTTTGTTAAAAATATCTTAAGGCATTCAAGAATAGAAATTTTAAGTTTTTAAAACTGCAAATTAGAGAAATTTGATTATGCCACAAAATGGAAATATGGTGTTTTTCAAGAAAATCAGGTTCAGAAAGTCAAGCAAAAATCGTTTAAAGAATTTAAAGGCGCGTAAAAATACGTATTCGATTTTTTTTAAATGCAGTTTACTATTAGGGGCACATCGGTTAAAATTTGAATAAAAACCCCTCAAAATGAAAATTTGATATTTTTCGAGAAACTTCAGTTCATAAAAATATTTTAGGGCATGCAAAAATAGAAATTTGAAGTTTTTAAAACTGCAAATTAGAGAAATTTGATTTACAATGCTTCAATATGGAAATATGGTGTTTTTCAAGAAAGTTTGGTTCAGAAAATCAAGCAAAAATCGTTTAAAGTATTTCAAGGCGCGTAAAAATACGAATTCGAATCTTTTTGAATATGCAGTTTACTATTAGGGGTATATCAGTTAAAAGTTGAATCAAAACTCCTCAAAATGAAAATTTTATGTTTTCCGAAAAACTCAAGTTCATAAAATCAAGCCAAAAATTGTTAAAAATGTCTTAAGACATGCAAAAATAGAGAATTTGAAGTTTTTAAAAATGCAAATTAGAGATATTTGACTAAAAATGCCTCAAAATGGAAATATGGTATTTTTTTGAAAATACAGATTACTATTAAGGGCACATCGGTTAAAATTTGAATAAAAACTCCTCAAAGTGAAATATTGATGTTTTCGAGAAGCTCAAGTTCATAAAATTAAGCCAAACATTGTTAAAAATGTCTTAAGGTATTCAAAAATAGAAATTTGAAGTTTTTAGAACTGCCCATTAGAGAAATTTCATTAAAATTGCCTCAAAATGGAAATATGGTGTTTTTCAAGAAAGTCAGGTTCAGAAAGTCAAGCAAAAATTGTTTAAAGAATTTAAAGGCGCGTAAAAATACAAATTCGATTTTTTTTTAAATGCAGTTTACTATTAGGGGCACATCGGTTAAAATTTGAATAAAAACTCCTCAAAATGAAAATTTGATGTTTTTCGAGAAACTTCTGCTCATAAAGATATTTTAGGGCATGCAAAAATAGAAATTTGAAGTTTTTAAAACTGCAAATTAGAGAAATTTGATTTACAATGCTTCAATATGGAAATATGGTGTTTTTCAAAAAAAGTTTGGTTCAGAAAATCAAGCAAAAATCGTTTAAAGTATTTTAAGGCGCGTAAAAATACGAATTCGAATTTTTTTGAATATGCAGTTTACTATTAGGGGTATATCAGTTAAAAGTTGAATCAAAACTCCTCAAAATGAAAATTGGATGTTTTTCGAGAAACTTGAGTTCATAAAAATATTTTAGGGCATGCAAAACTAGAAATTTGAAGTTTTTAAAACGGCAAATTAGAGAATTTTATTAAAAATGCTTCAAAATGGAAATATGGTGTTTTTCAAGAAAGTTAGGTTCAGAAAGTCAAGCAAAAATCGTTTAAAGTATTTTAAGGCGAGTAAAAATACGAATTCGATTTTTTTTTAATATGCAGTTTACTATTAGGGGCACATCGGTTAAAATTTGAATAAAAACTCCTCAAAATGAAAATTTGATGTTTTTCGAGAAACTTAAGTTAAAACAAATATTTTAGAGCATGCCAAAATAGAAATTTGAAATTTTTAAAACTGCAAATTAGAGAAATTGGTTTAAAAATGCTTCAAATGGAAATATGGTGTTTTTCAAGAAAGTTAGGTACAGAAAGTCAAGCAAAAATCGTTTTAAGAATTTCAAGCCGCCTAAAAATACGAATTCAATTTCTTTTGAAAATGCAGGTTACTATTAGGGGTACATCGGTTAAAATTTGAATGAAAACTCCTCAAAATGAAAATTTTATGTTTTTCGAGAAACTTAAGTTCATAAAAATATTTTAGGCATGCAATGCAAATGTGGTGTTTTTCAAGAAAGTTCGGTTCAGAAAGTCAAGCAAAAATCGTTTAAAAAATTTCGAGGCACGTAAAAATACGAATTCGAATGTTTTTGAATATGCAGTTTACTATTAGGAGTACATCGGTTAAAAGTTGAATCAAAACTCCTCAAAATGAAAATTTGATGTTTTTCGAGAAACTTAAGCTCATAAAAATATTTTAGGGCATGCAAAAAAAGAAATTTGAAGTTTTTAAAACTGCAAATTACAGAAATTTGTTTAAAAATGTTTCAAAATGGAAATATGGTGTTTTCAAGAAAGTTCGGTTCAGAAAGTCAAGCAAAAATCGTTTAAAGTATTTCAAGGCGCGTAAAAATACGAATTCGAATTTTTTTTTAAATGCAGTTTACTATTAGGGGCACATCGGTTAAAACTTGAATAAAAACTAGTCAAAATGAAAATTTTATGTTTTTCGAGAAACTTAAGCTCATAAAAATTTTAGGGCATGCAAAAATAGAAATTTGAAGTTTTTAAAACTTCAAATTAGAGAAATTTTATTACAAATGCTTCAAAATGGAAACATGGTGTTTTTCAAGAAAGTTCGGTTCAGAAAGTCAAGCAAAAGTCGTTTAAAGTATTTCAAGACGCGTAAAAATACGAATTCGAATTTTTTTTAAAATGCAGTTTACTATTAGGGGCACATTGGTTAAAATTTGAATAAAAACTCCTCAAAATGAAAATTTTATGTTTTTCGAGTAACTTAAGCTCATAAAAATATTTTAGGGCATGCAGAAATAGAAATTTGAAGTATTTAAAAGTGCAAATTTGAGAAATTTGAATAAAAATGCCTCCCAATGGAAATATGGTGTTTTTCAAGAAAGTTAGGTTCAGAAAGTCAAGCAAAAATCGTTTAAAGTATTTCAAGGCGCGTAAAAATACGAATTCGAATTTTTTTTGAATATGCAGTTTACTATTAGGGGCACATTGGTTAAAATTTGAATAAAAACTCTTCATAATGAAAAATTGATGTTTTTCGAGAAACTCAAATTCTTAAAAATGTTTTAAGGCATGCAAAATTAGAAGTTTGAAGTTTTTAAAACTGCAAATTAGAGAAATTTTATTAAAAATGCTTCAAAATGGAAATATGGTGTTTTTCAAGAAAGTTCGGTTCAGAAAGTCAAGCAAAAATCGTTTAAAGTATTTCAAGGCGGGTAAAAATATGAATTCGATTTTTTTTTGAATATGCAGTTTACTATTAGGGGTACATCGGTTAAAAGTTGAATCAAAACTCCTCAAAATGAAAATTTTATGTTTTTCGAGAAACTTAAGTTCATAAAAATATTTTAGGGCATGCAAAAATAGAAATTTAAAGTTTTTAAAACTGCAAATTAGAGAAATTTGTTTAAAAATGCTTCACAATGGAAATATGGTGTTTTTCAAGAAAGTTCGGTTCAGAAAGTCAAGCAAAAATCGTTTAAAGTATTTCAAGGCGCGTACAAATACGAATTCGATTTTTTTTGAAAATGCAGTTACTATTAGGGGCACATCGGTTAAGATTTGAATAAAAACTCCTCAAAATGAAAATTTGATGTTTTTCGAGAAATCTAAGTTCATAAAAATATTTTAGGGCATGCAAAAATAGAAATTTGAAGTTTTTAAAACTGCAAATTAGAGAAATTTGCCTAAAAACCTCAAAATGGAAATATGGTGTTATTCAAGAAAGTAGGGTTCAGAAAGTCAAGCAAAAATCGTTAAAGGTATTTCAAGCCTCGTAAAAATACGAATTTGAATTTTTTTGAGAATGCTGGTTACTATTAGGGCACATCGGTTAATTGGGGAAAAATTACAAAAACGAAGCCTACGCCTCGGAATTGTTTCGAGCTATTTGCACCGAAAGATGGAAAGCGCCTATTGTTTCGTGGGAACGAGAAACGACACTATGTCAAACTTCAGACAATGACAATGCGTAAGTTCCGCCGACGGCAGCAGCTGAGAAGTTTAGTCAGCGAACCCTGAAATTGGCCAATCAGGTGCCGATTTTCAGCGTTCGCTGACTAAATTTCTCAGCTGCTGCCGTCAGCGGAACCTACGCACTGACACCGAACAGCCGTGCCGATCATAACATAACCTCGAAAATAGCAAATGCAAATAAACCCAATATTATTAACGGCAAGATGAAAATTAACTAATAAAGGAAAAAGCAAAAGGGTTCAGACTGCCTTTCAGAAATCAATCAGGAAGCTAAAATGTACTTTGCAATAACATCCCACTAATGAACGGTAAATTTATCGAGTGTAATGAAACCGAAGAGCAATCAAGAATGTAAGTTTATTCTCATAATTCTAATGGCAAAACCAAACTCTTACATGGTCTTGAAGTTTTAAATACTGAGTTCGCTAGATTAGAAAAAAAACCATCAGAACATAGTTCTACGGATCGTAAAATCACACACAACTACAGAACTTGTTACGTGAATTGTGATTTTTCACTTCCACCGCTGTTAAACTTGACAATTGGAAATTTATTTCATGACACGAATATCGTTGATTCACACGTGCAAGCATGACAGCGTTACCCTTTAAGTAAATAAAGTAAAGCTTCCGACGTTTAACAAGTTCGTATCGGAAACTAGGCTATATTATTTTTGGTATCCCTAGGGAAACTTGTTGAATAAAGTACAGCCGAAGGCACATCGGCAAAGAAAGGCAAACAAAAATTTTATTTACAGGCGAGTTGGGACGAAAAGGCCAGTCGTATTTCAGCACCGCCAGGGGACTCTGGATTGCTATTTTTCACGATTTTTCAATATTTTTGCGGCTTTTCTATTACCGAGACCTATGCATACAAAACGAGTAAAAGCCACCGAGATTTGCTGATAAACGCTGAATGATCGTCTTTTATAAGGAAGGCGCGTGAGCTAAATCAATTTTTCCCGGAGAAGAGATCCTCTTAAGGAAACAAAACCAACACGATTGATTCGAAATCCTTGGTCCATTAATCAGGCTGGAGGCATAAAATACTCCAATTCCATCAACTGCACCCAATAAGGTTTTGTCATCTAATGCTACCATTGTCTAACGACAACGCTGGACAGATTACTTGGGGGACGTAACCAACATACAAAAGGTCCCGATAAATTGCCCAAAATCCAGGCTAGAATTGGTTCAGTGTCGTCCACTTTAATAAACCGTATAATGCCTTTTACCGCCTTCATTATGGGGGTTAATTTCATTTCGACGGTAACCATTGTTGGTCAGAAATGAATAATCACTTTTGTGTTTCGCATCTTGTCGTAAACGATCTAATAACGGACTTGGTCCGATGTTACTTTGGCCTTTAGTGCTGTTCGTTGGTAATTTGTGCTTCAGATGGGCAATTAAACTCGTGTATGTAGGACATTAGGAGTTGGAAGCTCGAGCCAGCCTAGGTCGAGTGACTTTGCCTGACCTGTAAAGGATTTTTGGCTTAAGTTTGGTAATTTAATGGGAACATTAAACCACAGAGTGAACCTAAATTAAATAAATGTTCTAAAGGAGTAGGAGTTGTAGACTGATATGACTGCGGCTAAAATGGGGGTTTCGACCCTTTCAACTTTGTTGTTAATGTATTTTTGGCTCAAATCTCCATGACTAGCCATGTCAGTTTTTTCTACTCTACGTTTCTTGTTTATGTCTCTTATAGAAGGTAAGCTAGAACTTGATAAATGAAATAATGAAAAGCACATAACACTAATACAGTCTCAAGACCGTTTATAGAAACCAACACACGCTGACCGATATCGTTATTCCAGACAGAAAAGGGGAGTCGTAAAGACTCTGTCTGTGAGAGCCAAGAAAATTTAATACGAGGGTCAGTACTTGAATATTTCTCTTTGTATCCCTATTCTGTAAAAGAAGATTTAAAGCCATACCTTTTGCAGCAATGGCTGAACCCAATTTTTCGTGGGCCATAGATTGATATCTGTCTCTCTTGACCGTGCTGGGAGATAATACTCTAAGAATTTCCTCATTTATTTCAGGAGCACCTAAGATCTCCATGTTAATGGGAATTGGAAACTTTTTTAAAAGCTCCTCCTGAAGTAGCTTTTCTAAACCAGACTGTAGAATTGCCGTCCACCTAGGTATCAAGGCTGCATCCAATTCTATACCCTTCGGCAAATTTGAAGATGGGTCTTCTCCAAGACACTGTAGAACCATTTGCTGGAAATTATCGTCTTCGGTCGGAATAATAAGAGATTTGTCCTGCTCTTGACAGTCAGGGGACCTTTTCTACCTCTTTTGGGCTGAAGGTCTAGGAGAAGAAGACCGAGATGAGTATCTGGAACTAGCTGAGCTGGAGCTGCTGTGTGAAGTCTCCCTTTTGGAGACTTTAGACTTTAGATTAGAAATTTGTTAGTAATTTCTCGAGAGAGTTCATGCGGGCCTCCAGTTTGAAGTATGAAAGGGACCTTGAACGAGACTGTCGGTGTCGACTGTCGTGAGCTCTCTTGCGATTTCGACTCATCCTAAGCTTGCTAGAGAAAACAGATATTAAGAAATTTAGGAAAAACTTACGGAAACTAGAAGAACGTCCTACCACCATGCGCCAAAAAAGAAAAGTGAGGCAACGACGGTACGTAAAAAATCGGTTATCCTGGTAGTGTGTTTAATTTTGAACGTCTGACGCACCTAGCACCGAAAGCGGTACTACATAGAAAATAATATATGAAGAATGAAGCGCTGAAATATAATGTAACATTCGCCGCTTCCCAACTGTAATAAAGAACCTGAGCGCCTCGCTCTCAGAGCGCCAAGCCAATACAGATTTGAGATATATGAACTGCATAAAGGTTCGAGTTGCGGGAAAATTACAAAAGCGAACCCTACGCTTCGGAACGTTCCGAGCTATTTGCACCCCAAGATGGAAAGCGCCTATTGTGTCGCGAGAACGAGAAACGACAGTATGTCAAACTTCAGACAGTGACAGCACTGACACCGAACAGCCGTGCCGATCATAATATAACTTCGAAATTAGCAAATGCAAATAAACCCAATATTATTAACGGCAAAATGAAAATTAATTAATAAAGCAAAAGGGTTCAGACTACTTTTCAGAAATCGACCAGAGGAAAATCAATCACCAAGCTAAGATGTACTTTGCAATAATATCCCACTAATCAACGGTAAATTTATCGAGTGTAGTAAAGCCGAAGAACAATCAAGAAGGTAAGTTTATTCTCATAATTCTAATGTGAACCATATTCGTGTGTGATCGAAGTTTAAATTATTTTTTCTCTCAATCAAAGTTAAATGAACACATCACATTTTGTGAAGATAGGAATAATTGTAAAGGTTTCCGCAGGAGAAGTATATTGAATTTAAAAAATTTTGGTCATAAAGAATTCAAACTGTTTACTCTCTATTGTGACATTGAGTCATTACTAAGGCACTACAGTGTTTCTAAAAAAACATCTCACAGTGTATGATATTATATGAAATTTCATTCGATAACACCCTTTCATTTTATCTAAGCTATATGGGTAAGGATTGCATGTCGTGGTTTGCAAATGAATTAGGTGAGATGGAACAGTTTGCATCATCGAAATTGAAACAAGTTGAACTAATGTTTCCGAATTCAGAAATTCACATCCAGTGACGTTATTGTGCGTGATCACTGCCATTTTAGTGGTAACTTTCGCGGATATTCACATCATAAGTGTAACTTCAACTATCAAAATTCCTTTGTGATACCGATACTATTTCATAATTTCACCAGTTATGACAGTCACTTCATCATTAAGGAATTAGCTAATCAGTCTAATTCCGCTTAACTGTGAAAAATATATAAGTTTCACTGTTTTCGATAATGATAACTTAATTAAACACCGTTTCATTCATTCGTTTAAATTTCTTGGTTTTTCGCTGGACACGCTCGCCACATCGCTTAAACTCGAGGATTTTGAAAATACCAAAAATTAATTTCATCATCTGTCGCCTAAAATTTTCAAATTATTGACGAGGAAGGGATTCTTTTGCTATGACTATATTGATTCCTTCGAAAAATTAAATGAAACCTCTTTACCCCCAATAGACTAATTTTATAAAAAATTAAACGAAACCGATATTCACAAACTAACCTGAACTAACTTGATGATTGTTTTTTTAAGTGGTCGCCACTTTTTAAGTGGTACTATCTTCGCATATTAGTAGTCCCCTTGTAGAACACAATATTTCCAGGTTTTCTTCCGCCTACATTCCTCGTTTCCTCGTTTTATTCGTGTTACTGACACAACCCCACGCCGGGTAATAGGCCCATTTGGATAGCAATTTTTCACTCGCATGACTCAAGAAACATTCTTACAGGTCTCACAACTAAAAAAACACATTTACGTTTACCGAGTGTGAAACCAAGCGAAGTGAAAATTTTCGCAGAGGGTGGTTTTTGGAGTGGAAAATTTCCGCCCCCAGGACCGTGTGGGCCCTGGAATTTTCGCAATAACTCAATTTCGCACGAATATGCTTTGTTGAGTCATTAATTTTTAATATGAAATTATTTGATGCGTGCCGAAATCAATTTGAAAGGAGGAAATTAAGAAATCGACGGAGTTTGATAAATCGACGTGTCGGTTTAAGCGTGTGATTTATCTTGTAAACTTTTTACCTTTTGCAGAGGATTAAAATTATGATAAAAACTGCAGGAAAGGGAATGTTTGACAGCATCTGTCTCGGTATCGGTATCGTAAACTAAAACCGAGATCGAGACCATGATGGTCTCAGTCTCTAAGTCCATATTTTAATCTAGGTCTCGCTCTGGGACTCGAAACTAGTCTTGTTTAAGGTAATGACGGGCGTAAGTCACTGACCCATAATGTCATTTTACAACGTCAAAATAACGTTATTTTGTTACGACACAATGACGTTAATTTGTGACATCAAAATGACCTGACCCAAACTAATCGAAGCTAATTTTAATGTATAAATTATAAAAAACGCGTTTTATTTTAAATTCTCTAGGGCTTTAATTTCGACTTCTAATTTAAAGCCAAAGCAGTTTAAAAGATTGCAAAAATTTGTTAAAAAAAGTAAAAAATTTGAATATTTATACTAAAATTATTTATTGTAAAAATGACTATAAGCAAAATTGCTTAAACGAAGATTAATCTACACTATAATCACAATATCAATACACACAGTAACGCAAAGTTGCCAGATTTATCAAAAAATCATCAGCTCAGGTTCCTTTGATCTGAGTATACCTTAAAAAAATAACTTAAAAATGTATATAATTTTAATTATTTTAATATTTCCAAAGCACAGAACATAAGAATAATAATAAATGCGAGCAATAAAAGAACAACAAGAAACAAATAATTTGAATAACAATCGACAAAACAATCCAAAAGTTAAAAAAATCTGGAATAATCTGAAACGTATAGAAAAAAAGTTGCAAATAGTTAAAGTCACATATTTAAATTATTTCTAATTGTAGGTCAAAATCATCTACTAACTTTCAAAAATTTGCTAAAAAGAGAAAAATTGCCTTTTGTTGAGTTACTTTAAGATTCTATTTCGAGGTTGGCACATTTTTAGTAGTTTTCGAGTTTTCGGAATTTTTGGATTTGGAAAAATGTGAAAATTTTTCAAAACCAAGCAAAGCAATCTCCTGTATCTTGTGATTTATTCTTGATAAAGGAAAATTAAAAATTTTAAAATGTAATTATTATATCTAAAATTAGCATATCGTATGTCGTTATGTATTTGTTAATAACTGCTTCATCGTTACTAAGCAGCTCAATTTTTTAAAATACGGACCTGGCACTTTTATTCCATATTTCAATAGCACTCGTCATTTCTGAAAGATCAATGTATTATTTAAAAATATTCATAGTCGCCTTTACCTAGAAAATCAGTCATTATAAGAACTTTTTATTTAATTAGTAACTTAACTACTTATTTTTTTAGTAAAATTTTGTAAAATAAGTAGTTAATCAAAGCGGATACGAGAACAGTCCAAGGACTTTCTTCAACCTTAGCCATAACGAGCGCTTGTTTGTGACCTCGAAAATCGCAACGACGGATCCAGGCTAGTCACTGACCTTGAACGACCTTGACGGGTCCACGCTGGAGGTGACCTTGAACACCGCCGATACGCGTAACCTTGAGCGCCCGCCTTAACCTTGAGAGCTATCCCCCTCTCAAGTGTGAGTTTCATGCCCTTGGGACTTTATTCCACCTTAACCCTGACGAGGGGGTGACCTCGAGAATCGCAACAAGCGTCCTTGACAGATCCGCGCCGGTGACCTTGAACATCACCATCGGCTGACGACAGATGCGCGTAATTTTGAGCACCTACGCGCTGGCGTCTTAACCTTGAGAGCTAGCTCATCTTCCATCTGAAGTGCTATATATCAGTAGTAGATAAGCTGTAAATTCATAGTGGCAAAGATGCCTTCATTTATCAGTGATTTGAACAAAGAGCTTGACACTATAGAAATGCAGTTTGGACCGAAAATTGTCGTCGAATTGAGCGAGTGCAAGACCATTTTGCCACAAAGATTTAAAATAAAGTTTACTCCAGAACGCATTGCAGATATTAATCAAAAGGTTTGTGAAAGGGATGTTAAATATTTTCTGCAAAGTCGGGGAGCTGTAGGCCGTACCTCAAATATTGAATTCATGGTAGAATAAAGTCATCGATGAGGACTTCGATGAAGATAACTTATCAACAAAAATTAGATAAGTTACGCGCATCGCCGGCGTTCAAGGTCACCTCCAGCGTGGACCGGTCAAGGACGCTTGTTGCAATTTCCGAGGTCATTATCGAGCGCTCGTCCTGACCTTTCAAGGTCAAATCGCGCGTTTAAGGTTATGCTTGTCGCCGACGTTCAACGTCAGTGACTAGCGTGGACTTGTTGCGATTTTTCGAGGTCACAAAAAAATTATTGAAAAACATATAAAGGTCGATAGGGACATAAACTTAAAGCGTTTCTAAGTTTAGACCGAATTATTTAGAAGCTTTAAAAAAGTTCCTAAATAAGATATCTTTCGGACCATAATTTTTATTTAAAAAAAAACTGATTTTGGAATTCGATTTAGATTTTCTGTTTCGGGCCAATATCGTACAAAAAAATTGAAAAGTCGTAAAAAACACAGTTTTGGGTCAAAATAGTCTCAATAGAAATAATTTTATTACCTCTAAAGGATGAAATCAAGGTATATATTTCAAACTGGTGTTTAGATCCATAAATATAAAAAAACAAGTTAAAGAAACGTGATAACTAATCAGAATAGGAGTCAGATTTGAATAGTAAAAGAACGATAAGAAACGAAAAAAAACAAGTTAAAAACTGGTATTTAAAAATGTGTAATTGGAATAAAGTAAATAAAATTTTAAAATTATAAAAAAAAAATAAGTCTAAAACAGGTAGTGTACTTAAATTTTAGGTATTAAATTATTTCCGAATGTTGGCCAAAATTGTTTCAAATTTAGAAAAATTTTCTTAAAGAAGTTCTTTTTTGAAATGCTACTGCACACTCCACGGCACTTATAGTAATAAGTAACTTAACTTACTTAAAAAATTCCTGTAATGATTGATTTTCTAGATTTCTTTAAAAATTCTTTTAAAAGGGTCTGTACTTAAGAACTGTAAAAAAATTAGTTGGTAACAATAACTCAGTTATTAAAAGTTGCATATTTTTTGTTTACACTTGTTGTTTATACTTTTTTACGTTTTTTTTTTACACTTTACAATTAGATACATTGAATATACACAAGTATTATTCGGCTAAACGTAACGTTAGTACGACGTCACTGTGAGTCGCCATTATTACGGCGAAAAATCGGTGTCATTTATTTGTCATTTTTTTGTCAGGTCGAATTACAAATGATCATTAAAAGTTGACGTGATAATGATGTTACCTTCCCGCCCGGGTAACAAATCAGTTAATTAAATAAAAAATATTAACAAGGGAAAAAACAATGTGGAGTACTGCAATACGAAAACAAAACAAACAATGAACTTTATGCGCGTTTTGGGTATTTGTTGCGAACTAGGGCGATACTAATGACAGCTTTATTCCGTCTTTTAAATTGGTGGCTTATCCATGGCTTAAAAATATTATGTTGTTACTTAATTATAAGTCAAGGTCAAATATAATAAAACTTTTCAACAGACAACTGATTCAATCTAAAGTGTTTTTCGGGCTTTGAAGCCGTGGTCCAACGGAATTTCTTCCTGACATTTCGTCTACAGCTGCGGCCTACATTATCAAAGGCGATGAGGCAATGGGCGAAGTGATCTCCCGTGCTTCCCGACGTTGACTGATTCGACAGTGGTGAGCTCCGTGGTATTTATTCCCCCGCCGTCGCGCTGCAGTGAAGGGACTGGGGTGGGGGTAGTGGTGGCGCGGGCTTCCGGCGCACTTGAAGTGTGTCGAAGACAGAGTTGCCAATTCGAGCAAAAACGCTCCATTTTGCATCCTTGATGTGAGCGAAGCGGAGCTTTGAACTGATGCGAGGATTTTTCGAGGATCGTCTGGATTTAGAGTAATGCGAACAAAGGGCCAACAACGTCCAATGATAACAATGACGTTTGACGATTTTTAGTGCTAGATAATGTAAAATGTAGACCAACAACCTAAGAAATATGGACAGAACAAACAATTACCATTTTTAGGGAAATGATATTTCTCTAAAAATTTTCCAGTTTTTTGGGCCGAAGTACGCCATTTTTAAAGTATCCAATACATCAATTGGCGAATTGCGATTTCAAATTATTTGTCGTATGATGTCAGGTGACGTAAGTTCCGGCAGATATTGCCGCCATTGTTAAGGTGCCCATTGTTAAAATAGAGCCAACAGTAAAATAAGACAGTCTTTTCAGGGTGTAATAAACTAGCTCGTTGATGTAGACGGAGCCTAACTGTAATTCTTTCTCTAAAAATTTTTAATACAAAAGTTTCAAAGTAAAAACTTAAAAAATCTGTCATTTAGTTTTTGTGTCACAGCATTTTCGGTTTGCAGCTCTAGAGCAATTTGCGAACATTTCTAACTTTTAAACTTGATTCAGGGGAGAAGAGAATAGAGATATTGTCGAAGTGCGAGAATTACTGTGAGGATTTTCAATGATACTTCGCCCATTGCCTCATTGTCTTTGATAAAACGTCAGGAAGAAATTCCATTGGACCATGGCTTTAAAGCCCGGAAAACACTTTAGATTGTATTTTGACCGGCCGTGAAAGCCTTCACAGTTTTAGACAACTGGTCTCTTGCAGAAGATATAAATACTCAGCTTCTCAGCTACTCAGATTCTATAAGTACTCAAAGTAAACAAAATCTAGACCAGAAAAACCTCTAGAAAGTCATCAGTCATCTTGAACATCGATTAGCTCTTTTAATAGTGACCACCTCGGATGTGCCATTTTCGTATAGGTCCATTGTTTTTATGTTATCAATCGCAGAGTCGCAAACCTCCTTATATCCAGGACTTTCGCGTCTCGATAAAAACTTAAATCATAGGTAGGTGTGGAAAGGTGCATACTTCGTGCATTTGTTTCCTTTGTTTCAAAAGCCATCATCCGCGTCCAAAAATCTATTAACGAGTAACGTTGTAGGAATAGTGTTGGTTGCCAACATAGGTACATAAAATTTTTGAGAAGTTACTGGTCAAAAAGAGGGGAAGTGAAGGATGAGGAGTAATCGCGCCAAGGCACCCCAAACCGCAGTCAGTTTAAAACTTGTGCTAATAAGACATGTAATTGACAACAACAGACCACACGTAACAGGCACGACAATTTGAAAACTATTTAAATACTTTAAAATACTTTTAGAAAAACTTTTAAAAAGTAATGGGTCCAAGGAGGATTTGTAAGTATTTGTGGTTTTGTGTTTTTTGTATATTCCTAGAAGTGACCTCCTTGTTGCGTTTTAACCTTTTAACCAAAATTGAAAGTCATACCCTGTTCTTCAGATTTACTAGTTTGACTAAAGTGCCATCTGCCGCTCAGCGACTGCAATTTGTCAGAGCCCAAAAACTAGTACTAGCATCACAAGAATGGGAAAGTTCAGATGCACAGTCATAGATGTCCCCGTCTCCCGACAAAACAGACCCAGACCGGCAACCCACAATACCGTTTGGTTGTTGTTGATTTGAAATAGGGAAGTAATGTAATTTGTTGTTATTTACTTATACTCAAAAGTCTTTTATCAATCTCCCAATCCTCCATAAAATCCAGTCTGTTTTGGACAAATGCGTGAGTTTGTCATTAGAGTTTACATTGTGGGATTTTAGGGAATTCTTTGTTGATGAAATAGCTCTCAAAGTCAAGGTGCGCGCTCAAGGTTACGCATGTCGCTTAAAGTGAGCTAGAATCGCCTTTGCTTAACTACTTGGAAGATTCTCACATTAGACAGGCAACGTTGAAATATTCTAGAAATATTTCGCGTCAGCTTGTCCGAGATGAAGGGGATCACAATGAAGCTCCCTGGGTCAACGTACTGTGATGTCCTAGATGTATTGGAAGCAATCTGTTTGATGACATTCACTTGCTTTTTGAACTATTATCGATATTTTCGATGAAGTTAGCTTAATTTCTCCTAGCCTTTACACAAAGTTCAGATGGCGTCATTGTTTTTCCCAAATTGCAAAGTTATAAATTGGTTATTCAGTTCTTCATAGATGCCACGCGAAAAGTTGATACTTTTGTTCTTTTTAGAGTCCTTTCGCAAATAGGAAACTTAGTTTATCGTCTTAGGAAAAGTTTGTCATTAAAATGTTTTCAGCTCAAAACTTGGTTTCTGAATAATTATTAGCCTCGAATAAGATTGAATTACCATGCCACTCACTATAAAAATAATCTATCCTTAGCTCCGTGGTGAATTCTCAAGATGTTTGTAATCTAAATGTAAATAAACCTTTTGAAAAATATTCGCCAGGTAAACCTAATAAAATAAATCGCTTTTCTTTTCTAATCAAAATCACAAGAACTTGAAACAAAAAATGTAACCAAGAAATTCCAATAAAAATTTAATCAACATGTAATCATCTAAAGTACGCTTTGACATCCCTCTGAAGATTTGGAACACGGCGGGAAATTATTGTTAATTGCCGCAGGGCTTGAGACAATCAGAGAAAAGGAACGAAGGGAATTGCAAAGATAAAACAAAGTTGGGCAATAAAAAGTCTATTAGCTGTGTAGGGGGCTACCGAATCGGCTTCGTTCTTAATTGCATTCCAAACAACGATATGAACAGAAGTGTTATAATAAGACATTTATGAAAGTAGTGCAGACAAACTCATAAAACTCAAACTCCTTTTCTCAAATCCTTCTACGTAAAAAAACTTTGTTTTAGGTACATTTTCAAAGTAGACAAACAGATTTAATTTAGCCCTAATCCGGGAGCGACAGAAATCGTCAAGGTATGTTTTAAAGCTCCGTAAGTATCTGCCTCAAGTTGGAGTCAGGGGAGTGATTACACTTCGACAAAAACACTTCGGGAAGCTTCCCCCGGGAGTGGCAAAACATATCCTAATTGTGTTGCTAACTAACGACACAGAGTAAAACAATTAGCGTCTTAAAAGGGGAGAAACAGCCAACTTCTTCGCCTGGGAGGTTTTAGCATTTGTGGGTGTAAACACTTAAAACGTCGTTTATTTGAAGAGTAATAGGTTCGTTTACCTTCTCGAATTTGAAGATTTACACTCCATATATTATGGAGCACCCTCAAAAACTCCTTATTTGGTCTAGTGCTAGATTAGGATTCATGACTGATACGGAAACACGACAACACAAAGCCAACATATCAGAATCAGAGAGCGCAATAGTAAGAAGTTTCCCCACTAAAGAGAGCGGGTTCTACGTCACGAGCGAACGAAATCCCTTCGACGAAGTTATTAAAGTTTATCCTAGTTTCTTTTATTTTCGCAAATCCAATATGCCCTTTGAGGAAACTGCATTAAATTGGATTTCTTAGGCGGATTAAATTTTGCCATTCTGACTTAATTAATGTGACGACTTCTTGAACCCGAGAAGATGGACGCGCTTTAAATTTCGTTGAAACGTCGTTCTTGTGTTGTTTAGAAGTTTGGGCCATTAAGGAAATGTATTAAGTTAAAGCATTGCAAACGCTACTTAAGCCTAATTGGAAAGTCATAGTGAGCTACTGGATTTGTGGCAGAATTTTGGACTTGAGGAGATTCTATTGAAGATTTTCCAATTTTTAATGTTCTATAAGATTGTGAAGCTTTCACGGCTGGTCAAAATATACTCTAAAGAGTTTTCCGGGCTAGGAAGCCGCGTGTGTGTTGAAGTCGTTAGTCTAACGAGATAGACCATTGAGATCTTTAAAGAAGGAGGAAATTTCGTTTCTAAATGCAGACTGGAGGCGAGTTCTACGACATACTTCAAGTGCGTCAAAACTCTGCGCCACCACCCCTACCCCCACCCCACTCCCTCCACTGCAGCGCGACGGCGGAGGAATAAATAGCGCGGAGGTCACCACAGTCGAATCAGTCAACGTCGGGAAGCACGGGAGATCACTTCGTCCATTCCAGTCGAAAGGCTTCATCGCCCTTGACCGTAGCCGTAGATGAAATGTCAGGAAGAAATTCCGTTGGACTAACACTTTAGATTGTATTTAATGTTCTATACAGGATTAATCTGATTTGCTGATTAGTGAAAAGATCTCAGAAACTAGCAGGGTTACGAAGTGGGTTAAATGGGAAAATTGCAGTTTGAAAAGATCTATTCAAAACCACTTCCACATACAGGGCGATTCACGTTATTCGACACGGAAGATTTTGGCTAAACTTTTAGATTTTAAAAAAGTTTTGTATATGGAATGGATGAGGGTCTATTGGAAGTACATTTTAAAATTATTGTCATTGTATGGTCCCAAAAGTATAAAATTGATTAAAGTTTGATTTTTTTAAATGAAACACATAGTATATTAATGTATTTTCAGCATCTACGGACAAAAGTAAAGGTAGTTTTATTAAGGTTTATGGCATCTAAACGGTAACGTTCTTCAGATATTTGTGATTTTGTGAAAATGCAGCATCAAATTTAATGTTTAAAATCTCAGCACTTGGTTTCTTTTCAACCACCAAAATTGGCTGGTGGGCTAATTGGATTTTTTGCGGTGTATATTAAATATTAACTACTGTGCACCGAATGTCAATAAATGAATACCAAATTATTGCAAACTTCAAATAGTAATAACACGTTTAATTTAAATTAGACACCCTGTATTTTATAGTGTCATTAGATGCAGAATTTAGTTTCCTATCAAAAACTAATAAACATTCCTATAGCTTGGTCGTTGCATTTTCTTGGAAAATTGATTTTTTCTGAATTTGCGCTGACATAAACGAATGTAGTAATCTAATTTACCTGTTCAGGTTGTTTTCTAATTTTGACAAACTAAAATTTATTGTCGTTTCTAGTTGTCACATATTAATTTAAAGTTAAATCTTTTTTTACTGTTATAATTGGTGGTTGACAGGGAATTTTTTATTTAATCAAAATGCTGGTTTACACAACAAGAACGAGTCGATATGATCTTCATTCTAGGAGAATGCTTGCAAAATTATCTTTTAGCATCAAGGGTTTATGCTGAAAGGTTTCCTAACCGAACTCGACCGAATAAAGCCGTTTTTGAAAGACTGTTGGTTCAATTTAGGCAAAATGGTAGTGTTCAGTATGAAACGACTGCCAAAACGAGACCAGTTACAGACAACCAAGAAACTGAATTAGCCCTTATTGGCTCTGTAGTTGAAAATCCCCATGTCTAAATATTAGCCAAGCAAGCGTATCAAGAATTCTTCAAAAACATAAATATCACGATTATAAGATACAACTACATCAAGAACTCTCCGATAACGATTTTGGCCAACGAGACTTTTGTATGTGGGTGTTAGAAAAAGTTGTAGGACAAGAAGATTTTTTTTAATCAGTTCTATTTAGTGAATACGTTATCCTAACGATGGTTTTAACCGACACAATTTTCATTATTATTTTGATTTTAACCCCCATGAATTTAGAGTTATTAATAACCAACATAGGTGGTCAGTAAATATATGAGGGGGCATAATGGGACAGTATGTGATTAGTCCTTATTTTTTTGATGAACATTTAAACGGAATGTCGTTTTTAAATTTTTTGAGAAATCAGCTTCCAATTTTACTGGAAGAAGTTCCTCTAGATATAAGAACAACCATGTGGCTACAAATGGATGGGGCACCTGCTCATTATCATCGTGAAGTCCGGGAGTTCTTAAATGTTCGTTTCCAAAAGCGATGGATTGGAAGGAATGGAGCACAACATTGGCCTCCAAGGTCCCCTGACATAACACCTCCCGATTTCTTAAATTTCTTCCCGAATTGTGTATAATACGCCACCAACCACAAAATAAAATATGAAGGAACGAATCAGAGAGACCTTCAGAAGCATAACTCCCTATATGTTACGCAATGTGAGTGAAAGATTTAAAAACAGAATACGTTTTTGTTTAGAATCAGACGGTCGTCATTTTGAACAAATTTTATAACTGTTTGTTTTTGTTGGTTTTACTCTTATGTTGACTTGTTATTTATTGTATTTCAAATTGCCACTATTATTGCACTTAATTTTTTTGTAATAGAGATGCTAAATTTTATAAGAACTCTTGTAATATAATCTTTTATTGCTTTATTTGATATTTTATGCTAAATAAAAACACTTTAACATTCAGATGACTGCTAATTAATCTTCATGATCATAATTTTGTAACTTATAAATTAATCATATTGCGCTTTGCGTCCTATCAATGATTAGAAAGGTGTTGGATCGCAGGTGTAGGACAAATAGCCACTTCACTTTCTCGAAATCGCCAACGTTTCGACCTTTGTTTTTAGGTCTTCCTCAGGGCTACAATAACAACATACGTATGACAAACTTTAAATATACAAGTAAATTAACGTAATTAAAATTAATTAAAAAGCTTCACCAAACTGGTGCATCTTGCAAAAAAAAAAAAAAAAAAAAAAAAAAAATTAACCATTTGACTTGATGGCCATGCATCACTAGGTAATTGAATTGCGTGCCATACCCCTTTGAGGCCGGAATTATCTTTCGCAAGAAAAGAGTATATATTTTTGGAAAACCTAGTTGTTTAGAGGTAACTAAATGTTGTGTTGAGGTTTATTTTTGATTTTTGTTTCTGATTTTGTTTTTGAAGGGAGTGCTCACCATGAAGGCACTAGGCATTAGATATCCTAAATATATATGACCCGCCAGTCGCTTTCACCCCTTTCAACCCTTTGTCCGCAGTCATATCTGTTGGTAGGTTTTTTCGTCCTTTTGTAACCGTCCCACAATCGTAAATCAGATCAGCCTTCAAAACTTTTTGGCGTTCAACAGAGTTGAAAAAATTATCGAAATATATGTTGTAGCCCTTTCCAACTAAGTCTCTTGCAAGATCTTGAACCCCTCTACTGCTAAGATTTGTTTCGGAAATATGACCCGCTTTTGCTGTATAAATTTAAAACTGGCAAATATATCCTGAATCTTCTGCCCGAACCCAAACCTTATATCCCCTTTTGATCGGTTTGTTAGGCATATACTGCTTGAGCATGCTTCGAACTTTGAATCTAATCATCAATTTGTCTATGGATTGATGATTTTAGGGCTCTTCTCCCTGGTTGCATTGCGTTGTTATGTAAATGAATGTTACTCAATAACCAAGAAAATCTCCAAAGGGGGGGGGGGGGGGTATTACAACTTTTTTCTCAATTCTCAACTTTGACCGAATGTAACTTGAGAACGCCTGGACCGATTAGAGTGAATCTGACTGTGTTGTCCTCTTCTTGATGTCCTCTTTCACCTACCACCATGGGAAGTTTCGTAGGTGCAATATTTCCGGAGATAGACCCCTTCTGAGGTCGATTTTTAGGCACTTTTAGAATTGGTTTTTGGACCATTTTTAAAAAAACCTCTTTAGAGGTTATTTCTATTCGAATTGAGTTTGTTATGGTCTCAGGGGATTCGATCCCTGGCCACGGCGGATCTTATAAAAGGGTCCCTTAGCTCAGGCCTAGAGGACCAATAGTCACAATAACTAGGTAATTTGTAATGTCAAAAGCAGCATTGCTGTTTGACAAGATATTATTTGTTGGAATTTCCTCCTCCGCTGGAATTTCGTCCTCACTGACATAACCCTGTTCACTGACATTGCTCTGTGGAATTTCTTCTAACACCTAACCTTCACATGTGTAAGTCCTAGTGTGCTCATCCTGAACCCACCATCAAAACAGCATCAAAATACTAGTATCACGATTCAATAAGAATTTGGTATCCCTAAAGATCTAATTCCTAACCCTTTAGGTAGCAAATAAAGAAACAGCTTGGCAGCTATGGTCAAAAATAACACTTGTACACAATACAAAACGTGGTAATGATGTGCAAAATAATGGTAAATGTGTGTGCAAGAACGTACTAACCAAATACGAGACTCGCGCGATCGAAGCAATAGATTTTCTGGCGGGAAAATGTGTTGTGCGCACGCCTCTAAACGTGGCTTCACGGCAGCCACAGTAGGAAACGATCAAATAATGAATATTTAAGTGTTCTCACCCTGAGCACACCAGAAAACAAAGGGATACCCGCAAAATACGAATAAAAACAGTTACATATTGGAATGCATTCTGCCGCGGGAGGGGACACAGCTTACCTTTTTCAGTCAGTGAAGAATGTCACAGTCGTGTGTGTGAGTGTCGCAGGTGTTAGTAATGCGCTCAGATAAGGGGGGTTCGACCGTGTTGATGCTCAAGGACGAATATCTCACTGCAATGATGAGTTTGCTCCAAGATCCACTGACGTACCGTTTGAGGAGTGGTGACCCCACGTCTCGTATACAGACTAAGGCTAACGGCCTTATTAAGAGGTTGCAAGATGATGGCTACATTGACGAGGTCTCTGCGAGACAGATGAAGTCATACAATGGGGTGGCGCCACGGGTGTATGGACTGAGAAAGACACACAAACCTAACCTAAGTCTTAGACCTATGGTTAGCTGTATTAACTCACCAACTGATAAATTGGCTACATTTGTCCACAACATCTTAATTAATGTCACAACAACATCCCCTTATAATATTAGAAACTCATTTGAGTTTGTTGATTGTGTTAAGTCAATACAGTTGCCTCCTGGTAATGTTCTGGTTTCTTTGGACGTGGTGTCGCGGTTCACTAACATTCCTGGAGATTTAGTTTTATCCATAATTAAAAAAAATTGGAAGCACATATCAGCCTACACGACTTTGTCGCGTGAGCTGTTTTGCGAAATAGTCCAATTCTTATTCCACAATAGTTATTTTTTGTTTGATGGAAGGTTTTACGACCAGCTCGACGGTTCCGCAATGGGAAATCCGGCTAGCCCTGTCTTGGCTAATTTGGTGATGGAGGACTTGATTGATCGTGTAATAACGACCATTCCGTTTCCGATACCGTTCATCAAACTGTATGTTGACGATACCATTTTGGCGTGTCCTAAAGATGCTCTCCATGAGCTCTTGAATTATTTTAATGATTACAACCCGAGAATACAGTTTACTATGGAAACGGAGGTTAACGCCGGGTTGCCATTTTTGGACACCTTGGTCATCAGGCAAGGGGACGGGACTCTTCTTACAGACTGGTACATGAAGCCTACTGCATCTGGCCGGGTTCTTAATTACTTGTCTTCACATGCTACCAGTCAAAAGTTATCAATCATAAAGGGTATGTTTTATAGAGCTATCCAGCTTAGCAGTCCTGTTTTTCATCGTACTAATGTCTTAAAAGTAAAACATATTTTAAGAACCAATAATTATCCGTCTAGCCTCATAAATAGGGTCTGGAACGAATACCAGCATCACCTTGCGCCTCAATCTCGCGTTTTACGTTCCCATGACCTTACTTACTGCCGATTCCCATATATCAAGGGATTGTCAGAAAGGATCCAATACAGATTATCACGTGTTAATCCTAATATTAAACTGGCATATTACAACACTAGAACTTTGAGCCAAATTTATTCAAGGTTGAAGCATCCTGTCCCCACTTCTCTTTCATCCGAATTAATTTATAGAGTACCTTGTGGAATGTGTGATAAGTGCTATGTGGGAATGACTCGGCAGTACCTCAAGAACCGAATTTGCCAGCATGAATATGACTGTCGTGAGATCAATAGGGGAAAGAGGGAGAGGACTGCTTTGGCACAGCACCATTTCACTTGGGGTCATAATTTTGATTTTCAGAACACCACCATACTGGACCGAGAGAATAATTATCATAGGCGAGTTATCAGTGAAATGATACACAACCATATTAACAGTACTGTTAATGATAGGACCGATACCCAAAATTTGAGTGTGCTGTATTGCAATCTTTTACAACATATTAAAAATACACAGTCGAGGTAGACATCGCCTTCTTTCTTCTTCTTTGTGGCCCGCATCTGGCCTAACATAGATAATGTATGAATCGATGTGAATGGGGAAAGGAAAAAAAAATAAATAAAAAAATTGGGCAAAACACTGCACTTCGTATAGGTCGAGTTCCACTTTATCGTTTTGGACTCCTGGTTTTATTTCTCTGTTTTGTTTCGTTGGCCCGTGTGTTTGTTGCTTGTCTTTTACGTGCACCGTCTGGATTTTAACAATTTTTCGTTTTGTGTACTGCCATGACGGTCAATATAAGATTCACTGACTGAAAAAGGTAAGCTGTGTCCCCTCCCGCGGCAGAATGCATTCCAATATGTAACTGTTTTTATTCGTATTTTGCGGGTATGGCGCGCAATTCAATTACCTAATGATGCATGGCCATCAAGTCAAATGGTTCATTCGTTTTTTTTTTTTTTTGAATGTTTTTTTTTTGTTTTTGTTTTGTTTTGTTAATAATTGCAAGATGCACCAGTTTGGTGAAGCTTTTTAATTTTAATTTACTTGTATATTTAAAGTTTGTCATACGTATGTTGTTATTGTAGCCCTGAGGAAGACCTAAAAATAAAGGTCGAAACGTTGGCGATTTCGAGAAAGTGAAGTGGCTGTTTGTCCTACACCTGCGATTCAACACCTTTCTTATAAATTAATATCTGACAAATACGGGGTATTCATTAGAAAACTTCGTCTAGTTGGTTGTGAAATGTCAAAGGAAAAGAATGGAGAAACAAAAGTCAATTTACTTTCATTATGCCATCTTTTCTGTGAAAATTTTATAGCCTCCTAAATGAAGTTTTCTAGCGAACACCCAGTACTAATGATAATAAATTTTGCTTCCACAAAATCAGGTATTGTAACAGGTAAAATAGATTACTTAATTCGTTTATGTCAGCTTAAATTAAGAAAAAAATCAATTTTCCAAGAAAACGCAAAGACCAAGCTATAGGAATGTTTAATAGTTTTATACTATAAAATACCGGGTTGTCTAATTTAAATTAAACGAGTTATTACTGTTTGAAGTTTGCAATAATTTGGTGTTCATTTATTGACATTTGGTGCACAGTAGTTAATATTTAATACACACCGCAAAAAGTCCAATGTACTATTAGCACACCAGTCAATTTTGGTGGTTGAAAAGAAACAAAGTGCTGAGATTTTAGACATTTAATTTGATGCTGCATTTTCACAAAATCACGAATTTCTAAAGAACGGTACGGTTTAGATGCCATAAACCACGAGTACCGAAAATACATTAATATACTAGGTGTCTCATTTTAAAAAAATACAACTTTAATCAATTTTATACTTTTCATCCATTCCATATACAAAACTTTTTTAAAATCTAAAAGTTTAGCCGTAATCTTCGGTGTCGAGTAATGTAAATCACCCTGTATATGAAAAATGTAATGGCAATAGATACTTTTTTATAAAAAGATAAAAATAAGTAACTTGTTTAAAAAGGACTTTCTGTTAGCTTTAAACTAATGCCAATAAGTCGACGGTAGCTTTTCAAAATGCGAAACGAACGACCATTTTTTTCCTCCAGGTTATGTAAAATTCAAAAATGGCGGATTTCGGAAAAAATGTGATTAGCCCATCTCATTCAGAGTAAAATTACCTACAACTTTGGCATGTGTCTAATATCTCTAAAAATATGAATCAGAGTATTTTAATTTTTCTACTTAAATTTTTGAAACTGAAGACCTAAAAATTCAATATTTAGTTATCTATCAAAAATTACACAGCAACAGAGGATCAAGTTAATTAAAACAAGTCTAATTTCAGAAAAAAAAGTTTTAATTGTACTTGACAAGTTTTTTTTTACGTAAACGCTAAATTTTCAGGGTATTTTGGGTTATAGATTATCAGGTGCTATCTGACAGTGTATATAGTGTATATGTATGATAGTGTATATAGTGATCTCGTATCCCTTTTCGGCATAATATTGACAAGGAAATCTATTTTTCTCCTAAAAATGTAACACATGTACGTGTAAAAAAGTTATGGCTGTACATTACAGAAAAAATAAGTTAAGGTAGCGCCCTCTACGGGTTAGAGCCAAACTAAGATCAAATCGGAAATTGCCTTCTCAAAATACCACCAAATACCAATTTACATTAAAATATTAATGTTATTTTAAATATTAGTTAGAAAAAACCAAAAATATACGTTAAACTTTAACACACTGCATCTTTAAAATGAAACATTTCCGGACATGTTTTCATAGAAGCTTTTTTTCTTATTTTTAAGCAAAGAAGCCCCTACTGATTTTTTGGCGCATATCATGAAAAACCCTGTATAACTTTAGTAAAAGCACAGTGAATGAGATTTTTTTAAACAAGATTCATCCAAACTCATCCTAAGGATGTTCGCCAAAATCCAACTTCAAGAATTTCCCTCATCCCACGAATTATCTATCAACTTGAATAAAAATGAGACGAAAATAGAAGTAATCATTATTTTGAGATGGCTGCATTTGTCCTAATGTTTTTTTGTCCTAAAAATAGACAAGTGACATTGATGACATTTCAGGAGTTTATGAATAGGAATGTCAAACATATGTTCTTACTATATTTACTATTTCGTAGTATTACCATCGACGTACCATCCCACTATCTTTCGGCAGTGTTTTTATTATTAATAATAAAAGAAAAATTAAATGTTGTTTTGCCTGATCGGTAGTGAATAACTAACTGTGTGTACCTGTCATCCTGAAACAAAGGAATGAATCGTCTCCAATAGAAAATATTAAATATTTCTTAAGGCGTTGGGGCTTTGCTTACCTTAACACCATAAACTTGTCACTTTTCCTCACAACTTATACAACATATAATTTTTCTTATAATTTATAAAAAAAGGAGGATATCTGATAAGGGTTGAAATTTCGTAAAATAATTAGTTTATTAAAATTAATAACAGTAGGTATCTTATAAAACTGGGTCTGATCTATATCCAGATTTATATTTTGCAAGGAAAAGCTGTGCATGGCAGCAAACCTGCCATGATATCTTTTTTGTTTAATTTATTAATGTACCTAACTATTCTACACTATCTCTCATATGGTTTAATATCCGAAGATGCATATATTCTGCATGTTTAGGACCCAGTGGCCAAAAGTACATTCAGGGAATATGCATATAGTATATATAATCACTTTTCTGCATATGCGGGACATATTTAGTCGATTATATTATACTTACTACTTACTTATAATATGTATGTCTACATACACACACACACTCACACAATAATAATATTTCAAAAACCATACTATTACCCACTTAATCTTTACCATGGAGGAACTAGGTATACATCAGAAATTGGTCTGTTTTCATAGACAGCTTCTATTTCCAAACTAGTCACATCTTCTTTTGAACATCAAGAACAATGAGTTATAGCAATACATATTCTAAAATTTAACGATTCAAGGTTTTAAGCATTAAAATAATAAGGCATTTAAGATTCTAACCTTGTAATATTCTCCATTTACAAAAAAAATTAACAGAGACCATATCAAATAAACCTATACATTTTCTAAATGTATAGGCCTTAGACCAACTACACTCATAGGGGTAATCGTCAAACTCGAGGGTTTCAATGCACATCAACTTTGATAGACTCAGCTTGGTGAAACTTGTTTGGCTCAGATGCTGACAATCCGTCAGACAGTAGCTTTCTAGAAAGTGGGGAGAGGGAAATGACTCTATCAAGGGTTCCTTATCATACTTACATTTTCCTAAAATCTACTCTCAAGATGAGTGGCATATCAAATAGCATAACAGAGGTTGTATGAAACTCGCTATACCAGTCATGCAAGTTAAATCTGGGACACTAAAGGATAAGTACCTACTCTCAAGCTCCACAAATTTGTTAAGTCCTTAAGTGATTCTTTTGAATGGAGGCCTTTGAGTGTCACAGGTTAGGTCAGCATCAATGTCCTGAGTTTTAGCAGCAGGTACGGACTCAGCTGATGATTTGCATTTGCTGAGACGTGTCAGCTTAGATGGCATTTCTGACTCGAACTCTCAGTTGGCAATAATAAGAAGCTCCACCTGAAGAATCACTCATATTGCCACTTAAAGGGTGTCTCTTGGAGTAAAATGTTGGGTAATATGCAATATAGTAGGTAACTATATAGGTAGGGACAGACAGCATGATGATCAAGTATGGAACACTGCTAAATTTTTGGTTACTCATTATCAATCACCAAGCATATATTGGTCAGGTGGGCACATAATACTTACAAGGTTTTCAGGTAGTAGCTCTAAAGCCACTTGAGAGTATTCCCCTCCTTCGTTTTCTCAATGAGAACTCGAATACAGTGTTAAACAACTGTCCTTGGTAGGTGGGTCATGTATTAATACCAACCACCCATAGGTACATTCAACTAAGGATCCAACAGCAATATTTGAGACTAAAATAATAAATAATGAAAATCGAACTACCTAATGTGTCACATTAATTAATATACCACTTAGGGCTGGTAGTTTAAATTTCGATTAATATATTTGGACAATGATTATCAATGACTTATATTATTATGACTGTAACATTTGAGAGACGATTACTTGATCAAATTTGTGATTAGGATTCAAAATACTGGTCCTTACCTGTTATAAAATGAATGACAGTTTGCATTACTTCTTGCATTGAATATTTAGTCCCAAGTTACAACTTTCAGTAGGCCAATAACTCGGTCAGTAATATCTTATACTGACTCTCACAATCAGATACTCAACTAAACAGTACTTAAACTGATACTTCTTCAAGGCTTTTGGAGGTATTCAATGTTTTCAATTTTTCATAAACTTATCGGATTAACTTGATTGGTAACTACTAAAAGATTTTAGTTTATCTATGTTTAAAATTGTGATACCAATTTGCTTCAAATACCATTGTAAATTCAAATAAATTACGCTATATGACCTTTCTCATTACAGCTGTTTAATATTCTTTTCTTATATTTATCCTTATTTTAATAAAAGAAGTTTGAACATCCGATCTAAAAAGAATTGTCATCTCCCATTTTGATGTGCCTTCAGTCTTTGAATACTTGTATGTTGTATAAGTATCAAGTTGTTGAAAATATCCTCTTGCAACATTTGTTTGATTCTACTCATTCAATACAGCTGCTAGGTCATCTGGAAACATGTGGAATACCCTTGCGGTTCTTGCACATGTTGCAGTAAAAAATCTGGAATGGAAATACTACATGCTTCTAATTTTATAAAAGTTGTTGGTCCGTAAGTCAGAACATTACTGAAATGTCATTCCCTCAATTGCTTTAAAATAACCACAACAAAAATATAATGAATGAAACAAGTAGTTAATCAAAGCGGATTCCAGGACAATTTCAAGGTCACAGGAACATTCATGAGCCTCCTAGATAACGCTAGACGAGGTTGCTAGGCGTTGACCTTGAAAATCGCGCTCATGACCTTGAAAAGTGACCTTGAAAATCAGTTGACCTTGGAACTCAGTTGACCTTAGTCCACACACGGACATTCCACCTTGACACCCATGCTAAAATTTCCGAGGTTCATGCAAAACGCCTTGACGTTTTTCACATTGGCTTGAGCGGGAAACGTGTCGCAGCAAGCCGAGCTACCTTGCCGACGAACGTGGCCTCGAAAATCGTCAGTCATTTCCGCTTGCTTGAACAAGCTGATGAGAATGACATCTTTGACATGTGTCATTCTGTCATTTCTGGCATTAGGACCGATGCACATTAGGACCGATGTGGTTCTTCCATTATTTTAGTTAACATGTCAATGAATCTACTAGGATTATTAAAGTTTCCACCCATTGAGAAATCAAACGCTTATTATAAACCATGCATGAATAATCAACTCTATTCTTAATTCCATAACTTATTCATTAAAATTAGTTATACCATTTTCTTTAAAGTAAAACCTTCCGGCTTTTGCATGCATAATACTCCTTTGCCTAACAAGACACAATTTATTCGAGTTTAATGCATATTTCCGAAATAAAAAGGAAAACACTTGTTGAATCAGCGAATTGTAAATTTTTCATCCACCACCTTCCACTCGGTCTTTCTGGCTGATTTATGACAAGCCAGGATTTTTGTACTCCCGGAATTTTTCTTGGTCGGGCGTCAAGTGGAATAACGTTGCATTACATTCGCTTAAGAAATTCGACGGTGACTGAATAATGGAAATATTTTAATTTTTAATTTTGTAAGCGCTGAGGTCGGCTCGAAAAATCCATTAGAAGTTGTCTCGGTGATGCTTTCTTTTTGGTATCTTATATTACTGTAATTACAAATTACAAATTGTCAAGGGACCCGACATTTCGCTACAGCAAACAACCACCGTCCACCTCAAATTCTGTTCATCAACCAAATTGTATCGCTCTTCTTGGAAACACGTACCTAGTTTACGAGCCTACGAATTCGATTCGCTTAGCGCTAATTCACTTTGAGGAAAAGGCATTGTACGATACTTCAATTCCGATAACGATAGATCAATACGACGGCGCTGTTAAACCGAGCTTATATATAAAACGCGTTCCAGAATGCCATAATCCGTTCTTGTTATTAGTTGCATAGTAATTTAAGCAGTTGAGCGTGTGAAATCTTGGAGCCATAAACCATACCGAAATCTGCAGCGAAATACGGCTTTAAGCAAATTAGACTTGGAAGCTTCATAAATTTAAATTAGAGCAAAATGTATATGAACGACATAGACCGCATTAAGAAATGTTTTAGCTCCCAAGCAAGGGCAACCCTTTCTAAACTCTGGATCTAGAGGGGTGGATATTTGCGTTTGGGCTACTAAAATTGAGTTAGAGATGACATGAGTTATATAGCCCTAATAACCGATATTGCTTACTCTGTAAAACCTCTTTATATTATTGTTTATGTTAAAAGCACGTAGAGTAAGTAAACGAGGCTCGCAATGTTCTTGTCACTTCACTACGTAGTTGATTTTCAATCATAGTAGTCATATTGCGAGTCACCTCTTTGTAGTAATCTTTTACGGGAAATAAAGTTTTTTAAAAAGTCTTTTATCGTAAGAGATTATTTAACTGGCGTAGTCGGTAGGACCTCAGAAGATTTTTGGCATTACCAACAGTTTGGAAGCAGTTTCTTCCCGAAGCCAAGTATCCAGAAATCGTCAGTGTCCACTGTTTGCTGAGATCTAACATAAGAACCACAGGAGAGAGCGCATAGTTGCGGCACGAATTATTATACCGTAAGTGAGCTCCCTTTTCTATCCCTTTATTATTGTACTATTGATGTGTCTATTTTATTTTTATTTTTATTGCAATTTATTTTGTTTTTAATTTTTACAAACCATTTTAACTATTGAATGTCAGAGATTGACGATCTTTCTGAAGATCTTCAAAATATCAGTCTAGACGATACTTTTAACACAACTTTAACGAATATTGATTTAGACATGGCAACTCTTTCTGCGGCAAAAGAAATTGCTCGTACACTCAAAACTTTTAGCGGAAAAAGCGAACACTTAGAATTTTTTATTGCTAGTATCGACAAATTCCATCAGAGGTATTTTATAGGGACCCAAGATGATTCACTTAAAGAATTTGTCTTTGCTGTGATATGTTCAAAAATTTGTGAAGAAACAAGCGACTTTTTGCTTTGCAGACCGGATTTAATTACATGGCCTCAAATTAAAATAGCTCTTAGGCAGAAATTCGGTGACCGTGTAAATAGGTCAGTTTTAGCCCAGCAACTTAACTTCCTTACTAGAAACCGGAACGAGAGTATTTTAGATTTTATTGAGCGGTTAAAGGTTCTTAAAACAAGAATTTCTTTAAAAATTGCATCTGATTTAACTTTGACAAATTCTTCAAAGCAAGCTCTAATTGAACAAACTGAACTAACTGCAGTTACCGTTTTGATAAGCAATTCGTCAAGCGAATTAAGAACGATTTTGATGTTCCATAATCCAACTAATTTAGAAGACGCCAATACGTTTGTCGTCAATTATTCTTTGGTTGAACAACAAATAAATGCAAGATCATTCCAAACACAAATGAAACCACCACAATTTCAAAATAAGACACCGCAAAAACCTATGAATGGCACACAGCCCGTGTTCCCAGTGACAAATCACTTTCAGCCATTTGGAAACAGATTCCAATTCCAACCCACTCCATTTTACGCCCAACCTCAGTTGGCGCAGAATTTGCATTCACCCTTTAACGCCAGAACATCATTCAGTAATCAGTTTGCAAACGCCCAAAGTGGAACAACAAAGTTTTCGCCCTTCAATAATAACCAAGCTTTTCGCAAACCTATAAATGTATTCTCAAAGGAAAACTCTCATAAACCAACGGGGCTACCGACACCCATGTCGATGTCTACAAGAATCCCCACTGTGCAAACTAGAAATACCCAACAACCCACGACATCCCAAAATAGAAATTTTGGCAACTATCAAAGGCAACCATTCGCCTTCACGGAGTTAACCTATCTTGCTGATGGCACTCCCATAGACCCCCAAAATGAATATACCGAGACTTCTGACAATTACTGGCAGACAGAACAGTACCCCGAAATGGAGAACTTTCCATCCAACTCCAATGATCAAGAGACCCATTGCGAAAATGAAAATTTTCAGGAAGACCCCCAACAATCAAGTCCGCCTTAAACTTGAATAGCTTTCAAGTTAACTCTCTTCCTTATATAGAACTGACAAACCCCCCAGCCAAGTTACTCATAGACACAGGTAGCCATACGTCTTTAATTAGACCGATTATCGCAGAACAACATTTTCCACACTTAATATATACTTCTAAACACACCCTCGTAACCTGTACTGGTAATACGAGCACCCAATTTAAAGCCAAAATTCCACTTTTGCAAGAATTTGGTGTAAAATCGGAATTAGAATTCATACTGTACAATTTCCATGACTATTTCGACGGTATTATAGGCATAAGAGACCTACGAAAACTAGGCCTAAATATCGATTTCGCGCATCAAAGGTTATGTAGCGATATCGTAGAAATCCCATTAAAGTACCGTGACGATTTTTCTCTTCAAAAAATCGAGATTCCTCCTATGACAATAGTTGTAAAAAATATTTTCACGAAACTCCCCGAAGGAACGGAAATTTGGATGCCCCATATTAACAACGGCGTTTTGGAAATTCCATCATCCCTGCTACTAGTAAAGAACAACACAGTCCCACTGGAATTCCGTAATTTGTCAAGTAAAAGTATAATCCTAGGCTTGAACCCCCACTCAATTGAAGAGGAAGCGACAATATTTGACTCCCAAAATTTTGAAATTTTTAACATCGAACAAGTTCGTTCAGAGTTTGTTAATGACGGAGGTACAGATGAAGATTGGAATTTTTCTTTAATTCGATCCCAACATCTTAACGATGAGGAAAAAAACGTCTTGAAGCAACTAATATCTCAATTCTCGGATGTCCTTCACAAACCAACTGAAAAACTCTCTTTTACTAATAAGGTAAAACATAATATCAAAACTTCAGACGAAATACCAGTGCATGCAAAGTCCTATCGATACCCCTATGTCCATAAACAAGAAATTCAAACACAGATCGCCCAAATGCTTGACGACGGGATTATTCGCCCTTCATCCAGCCCCTGGTCATCCCCAGTGTGGATCGTGCCAAAAAAAGCTGACGCCTCGGGTAGACAAAAATGGCGAGTAGTTATAGATTATCGCAAAATCAATGAGAAAACCATTGATGACCGATATCCTATTCCAAACATCTCCGACATTCTCGACAAGTTGGGCCGAAGTCAATATTTTACCACCCTCGATTTAGCGTCCGGGTTTCACCAAATCGAGATGGAACCAAAGTCCATTCCCAAAACCGCGTTTAGCGTAGAGAACGGTCATTATGAGTATGTTCGAATGCCGTTTGGGCTCAAAAACGCCCCCGCCACATTCCAAAGAGTCATGGACGACGTTTTAAAAGATCTTCAGGGAAAAATATGTCTTGTATATATGGATGACATTATAATTTTTTCGACATCACTCCAAGAACATGTAAACAACCTTAAGGCCGTATTTCAAAAACTACGCAAGCACAATTTAAAAATTCAGCTCGATAAATCCGAATTCTTGTGCAAAACAGTCGAATTCTTAGGGCATGTCATTACCCCAGAAGGAATTAAACCTAACCCAAAAAAGGTGGAGGCTATAAAAAAATTCCCTGTCCCGAAAACGCCTAAAGAAGTTAAATCAGTTTTTGGACTGATTGGATACTATCGAAAGTTTATTAGAAATTTTTCTCAGTTGACAAAACCTTTAACAAACTGTTTGAAGAAAAACCATAAAATCGAACATACACCTGAATTTCTTAACTCTTTCGAGACTTGCAGAACTATCTTAATTAATGATCCAATTCTCCAGCATCCCGACTTTTCACAACCTTTTAATCTTACTACCGATGCTTCTAATTTCGCTATAGGAGCAGTACTATCCCCAGGGCCGATAGGTAGCGATCTGCCTATTGCATACGCGTCACGTACGCTTAACCCCGCAGAAATAAACTACAGTACTATTGAGAAAGAGCTTCTGGCCATCGTTTGGGCTACCAAGTACTTCAGACCGTATCTCTTTGGCACCAAATTCAAAATTATAACCGACCATAAACCACTGCAATGGCTATTTTCAATTAAAGAGCCTAACTCAAAGTTGGTGCGCTGGCGCCTTAAGTTACAAGAATACGATTACGAAATACTATATAAAAAGGGACAACAAAATACAAACGCAGACAGTTTATCCCGGATTCAAATTAACCCTATAGAGGACGACCAATCTTCTATTTTTCCTAATTTTGACCCGGATGAAATCCCTGAATTACCTTGCGATGACCTTGACGAAATTCTTCGCCTATTAGACCAAGACAAACCAACCCTCGAAACCAATAAAGAGAACAAAATTAATATTATATCCGATATAACAATAAAATCTCCGGACAAACCAAACGATAACGTTATCACCGAAGACCTGGAGACCAGACACTCAAGCGCAGAAAACCCAATCATTGGCGCACCATATGTCCAAAAGCCACTGAATATCTATAAACATCAAGTCATTTTTAGATATTCTAATAACAATAAAATCAAAATTCAAAAACAGCTTGTTTTTGATAAACACTGTTTATATGTGTTTTTAAACAACGACCCAACCGAGGAGGACATTTGTAAAATAATCAAGGAACATTTTACACCCAAAGGCACATATTGCTTTCATTTTCTAAACAAGACCCTTGAACCAATTGTAATAACAATTTTTCAAAAATTCTTTAAGATTAATTCTTTCACTCTGTACATATCGAATACCTTGCTGGAAGATATCGAGGACATCGAAGAACAAAAACAAAAAATCAAATATTATCATGAGACAAAAACTTCACATCGCGGTATCCAAGAGAATATCGTCGCCCTTAAGAAACGTTTCTATTGGCCACACTTGGAAAACGATGTCAAAATTTATGTAAATTTATGCGAAATATGTCAGAAGTCCAAGTACGAACGTCACCCCAATAAACTAGTGTTCAAACCAACTCCCATAGGTTATGAACCTTTTGACCACATCTATATTGACATATATAAAACCCATAATACGTCTTTCTTGACTATAGTTGACAGTTTCTCAAAATTAGGTCAGGCTTATCCTCTGTTGACCCCAACCAGTACGGAGGTAACAAATAAATTACTCACTTATTTTAATCATTACGGACTCCCTCGGAAATTAACAACGGATAACGGATCAACGTTCAAAAATGAAATAATTCAAAACTTATGCTCGTTGCATAATGTAGAGTTACACTACTGTACTCCTCATAATCCAAATTCCAATAGTCCAATTGAACGCTTACACTCTACTTTACAAGAAACAATCTTGACTCTGAAAAACGAAAGACCTAATGAAAGTATTACTAATTTAATGACATATGCGATTTTATCGTACAATAATTCCACGCATAGCGCACATAAGTATACTCCATTTCAGATAATAAGAGGCAAACTTGACTATAAAAATCCTTTGGAACTCTCAGAAAACGAGAAGTTGTCCCAATATATACATGACCATTCTGAGAATATAAAAGTCATTAACCAAGAAATTCACAATAAACTCATTAGTAAACAAAAGTCTACTCTAGACGAGATTAACATTAACAGACAACCGGAAATTATAATAGATCCAACTAAACCTGTATTTACAAGAAGTTTTCCTCAAAAATCAAAAGTAAAGGAAACTAATAAGTATAGAAAGGTACACACTCCGGTAACTGATAAACCAAATGTAATTTCTTCTCAAAACAAAGCCATTCATAAAAATAACCTGAAACCTCAACGTCGTTTAATTGTTTCAGACGATGCGATTCCTTCTACTTCTCATCCCCATGGTTACAACCTTAGAAATCAAAGACATAAATAACCCGATCTTACCAATTAACATCGGAAAAGCCTATGTTACAAAATCCCAACATACGTCCTTTTACCATATAAATATAACGCTAATCGAAAATTGCTTAGCTAAGACCCAACGTCTCTTAGAAAAATCTAAAAATATCATGAACAACGCCAGCATAAACGAGAACTTTGCTCTTTTAACTTCTCATAAGTTCAAACAAACCGCTGACTATTTACAAAGTATCCTGAATAATGTAGAATTATTCCGAAAACCGGCTAAAGCAAAACGTGGTTTAATTGATATTGTCGGTAAAGCTAACAAATGGTTGTTCGGCACTCTCGACTCCGATGACGAAGAAAGGTTTAATAAGTACTTTGAAACGTTGTCACTAAATCAGCAGAAAATGCAAGATGATTTCGAAGAAGAACATACCGTATTAAGTTCTGTCGTTAATACTTATAAATCGCAAATTGACAAACTCGCGAAAAACCAAGATCTCATCTTAGACAAAGTAAATCTGATGGAAAACTCGGAACACAATATCGCAAATTCCTTGTATATGTCTCTCATATTGGATAACGTACTATTTCAAATGAACATTATAAGTCGGATGGTAAATAATGTCGAAACAGCAATTTCTTTTGCTCATGTGAATACCATGCATAGTTCAATATTAAGCCCATCTCAACTTAAGAAAATGATCGGGGATCTCAACCATCTTTATAAATCAGATAGTTTCCCCCAGTTCAACGAACTGATAAATTATTACAGATACTTATCGGTGCAAGTTACTATCCGAGATAATATAGTGTTATTTTCTATACACACACCAATAACTTGGCCCGGTCAATTTACATTATATAAAATCTTTCCTATCCCGGTCCACAACCGAACAATATCCTTATCTAACCCATTTATCCTACTCACGGAAGAAGATTATTGGACGACACAAGAAGAATTTCCTCAGTTGGAAGATGTATTCATCTGCCGACAAGAAACTCTCTCCAAAGAAGAAAGCTGCCTCTACAAACTACTGACCACCATGAAAAACGAATGTCCATTAGTAGACCTTTCCTACAAGAAAACTACAATCCACTGCCTAAACGGGAAGGAAATCTTATTAATTCCAGCCACCGAAGCTCTCATTGAAGACACATGTCGAAAAGGACTGTACCGCTTGCAAAACCCCGGTATAATCACCATACCCAAATGTGCAATTAAAATTGGCCACCGAGTATATGAAGAAGAGACGACATCGGATCTCCAATTCATATTAGATTTGCCAGATTTTTCATATTCCGACCGAGATGAAATAATTCCCAAACTCCAGTTGGAAGAAGTTAATCTAGAGGAACTCAATAGGGCACAGAAGATGTTGGAGTCAGTTCAGTTCCACTCTCTGCAGGAACCTACCCCCTTACACCACTGGATTACGTTATCCACCGCTATAATCGTACTAATCCTTTTTGTCGCCGCTTATGCTTTTAGGTCATTTTGGAAACAAAGGCAGACCCGCAATGCCCAAGATTCTGAAGCAAGAAACCAGGCTGATACATTGGAAGAAAATCGGAAAACCATGGAACCCTTGTTTTCCGAACTTACGGAGGGAGGAGTTATATAGCCCTAATAACCGATATTGCTTACTTTGTAAAACCTCTTTATATTATTGTTTATGTTAAAAGCACGTAGACTAAGTAAACGAGGCTCGCAATGTTCTTGTCACTTCACTTCGTAGTTGATTTTCAATCATAGTAGTCATATTGCGAGTCACCTCTTTGTAGTAATCTTTTACGGGAAATAAAGTTTTTTAAAAAGTCTTTTATCGTAAGAGATTATTTAACTCATGTGTTTAATGAATCTTGGGCTCATACTGCATAAACTATTGAATACTCACTACTAAATGAAAACTTACTAGACAAATATACACCTGGCTAATGGAAGTTGTTTTTTTTTGTACCATTTTTTTTTCTTATAATAAATGGTCAGACGAATAAAAAATATCTCCTGCTACACTCGAAACGATATTTTCGCATTACACATGTCACACATTGCTACAACAATATTTCACTCAAATTAACTTCACCAACATAATAAAACCCTACACAACAGGGGTGGTAAATTATTTTTCTTCTCCGTTTCATCTAACAAACTACAATACGTTCTCAGACTCAGTTGCAAGTCCATCAGTCAGCAAAATAAAATGTACACAACAGGATCCGGATAATCCAGCTGTAACTGCCATTTCGACATTAAGACTTGCAAGGAAAATGTTTTTATGTGCTGCAAGGGAACGATGCGGTTTTGTTTTATGTCTCACACTTTACACACTATCGGTGAATAAATTATGGAAGTGATGGTTTCAACAAACGTGCATGGTCGACTAGAAGCTTTCAAAATTGTTGATTTTTGCAGTACATAGGGTTATTCAAATTCCCTGCTCATCATTGGAATCTCGTAAAACTAATTGGACTAAATTGAGGGTAAGTTGCGAATTTGTGTGCAGATCGTAATGACATTTTAGAAAGTCCGAATTTACTCTAAAAAAAAACGAAATTTACGAAAATACTGCGAGTGTTTAAAAAAATTATTTGAGTTTGTAGAGTGGGCTCGCGATGTAACACTGCCGAATGGTTATGTGTTGGTGTCATTGGACGTAATCTCTTTATTTACAAACATTCCCAAAGACCTGGTGTTGTCTATTATCAATAAAAAATTGAAAAAAAAAATCTCAGCATACACAACAATACCCAAACAGATGTTTTGTGACATCATTCGTTATCTGTTCGACAGTAGTTATAAACTTTTTCATTATATTTTTCGGAAAAGTAGGCCATGGAAATTTGACAGATTGCCCCCCGTATAATATTTGAACTGTGTCAGTTTTATTGGTTATATTGACATAATTTAAAGGTTATAAAATGCTGCCATTACAAAAAATGTTGTTGCCAGAACTTACCAAAAATAATACTTGTAAGCAAAAATAATAAATCAAGGTACTAGAGCTGATACTACGTTTTTCAGATCAAATACTTGGCAGAAGTAATTCTTAGGACAACAAATTTTCTTAGACTAGAGCTTTGACATCTAGTTTTGCTCACCCCGTGCAACATAATATATGAAGAATACCGAGGAGGAGCACGACTGATGCGATTTTTTCTTTCTTGGAATCTTTATACATGGCACTGAATAATAAATCGACGGCGGTGGCTGTCTTCTGCGACTTTTCTAAGACGTTTGATTGCGTCAATCATGAAATCTTATTGAGTAAACTACAGACTTATGGATTTAGAGGTATAGTCCACTTTACTCTAATAAAAATTGTCATGTCTTATGAACTAATCAGCGAAAACAGTGATGTCCAAAATGTTTTAGCAAGTTCAATATGGCGGCCAACGTACAGGTGATTCATAGATGTGTAGGTGCTAATTTCCGCTCCAAGGTTAAGGCATAATTGATATGTGTTTCGAAATTAAGAGCATGTTCCTTGGTTCCAAAAAAGAAGGGACCAATCAGAAATAGTTTTTTATGAAATGGATTTTCTTTTCCAAATCAAACCTCCTTTATGATAAGCGGATTAAAAGACGGAAATTAAAAGGTGACAACTATTTATTTTCTTTTCGAATATGAAAATAATTTGAACAAAATTCACTGGAAGACAAACTGTTAACGTAGGAAATATGCAAACAACTTAAATAGGTCACCCACTTGAAAAAATTATTTGAAACATTTCCCATAATAACTGAGATGCCACAGAATTGAATACTCCCTGAACATATGGTGACAACAGATATCCATTGTGATTTGTAATATTTATGATAAGCCTACAACTGCAGTGAATGCAGCTCTGATGTGGTCAAAAAAATCCTTTAATGAGCAATCACTTTTGGCTCTGCCTAAGTTATTCTTGATCATTTTCATCCTCATCAGATAAATCATCATCAATTTCATCTAGATTGATAACTGAGGGCTCCACAACGACATCCAAAACCTGTTCTCTATCCCACCACTTTCCAATAAGTTCTTCTGTATGAGCCACCGAGTGGAGCCACTGTTCTTGATTTATTAAGTCAAGCGCATATTCCCACACCGTTTCTACTTCACCGCTTTTCAGCCCATCTCCAACCCCTTTTTTATATTCAGCTTTTACATGTGCCTATATTTTTTCAATTGCATTAAATTTGCAGTGATAAGGCGGCAGGCGCAAAACGTCGTGGCCACAATACTTTAAGATCTGGTCAACCGCATATTCTTTTGGCCGCTGGTTTCTCTTCGTCATTACGAGGAGCTCACACTTCAACATAATCAAACTTAAATTTTCTTTTTGAAGCCAATCAAAAATTTCGTTTTTCTTCCAGGTAGAACTTGGTTGCTTATTCAGGAGACGGGAGTAGTATGAAGCATTATCCATTACTACAAAAAGTCAAGTTAGTTTGCACATCAGTTTTAAAAAATAACATACCTATTAAAGATGGTTGTTCTAAATTTGGTATTAGTTGCTCTGTAGTCCATCTTTCAAACAACTCACAGTTCATACTGTCATGGTAGTCCAAATCCTTGGAAGTTGATGAAAAAATTAAGCTCGCTTCTGATACGAAGCCTTTAGTAGAGCCTGCATGTAAAATAATGTATCTTTTGCCAGACCCGCTATGCTTTTTCCGTTTAACACTTTTTGGAGAATCATCTTACCATGATTTTGTCCCACTTCCATTTGAAAAAACCCATGTTTTGTTCAATAAAACAACATCTCTTAATTGTGAATGTTTCCAACATATTTGTTTAAAAATTTTAATCGGTGACTGGCAACATGTGGTAACTCACATGGGAATCTTCTATTAGAATCTTTTTGGTATCAAAACCCCAAGCTTTTCGCAACTTTCGATAATGACTTTAACCCAATATCCAAAGTACCCCGTTCTTTTAAAACAGTTTTCAACGTATCCAAAGTTATATGAACTTTGTGGGCATATAAGTCATAAATTACCTCACCACTCCATCTTTTGACTTTTGGGCAAATCTCTAGTTTTAGGTTTCTTTCTTTTGCGCCTTTCGACTTTCCTTGCTTGTATATTAGAATTTTTTTCTCTAATTACTTTCCGGACCGAACTCACACTGACTCCTGAAGCTTCTGACACCCTCTCGTCGATAATTGTTATAAAGTTATATAGATATATAGATTTAATATCATTTTTTTGGCTTGGGGGTGTAAAAACCCGGCAAAACTCTTTTTGCTTTCCATGACTTTCGAAAAAGTAAAATAATTTTAACACTGACGGATTGACAGATTTATTGATCAGTTTGAAACACATTTGTACGAAGGCGTAGAAGGGCCAACAAGATTTTTTTTCTTAAATTCCGAGTTCAAAGTCGGAATTTAGTTAAATTCCGAGTTTAAAGTCGGAATTTAGTTAAATTCCGAGTTTAAAGTCGGAATTTAGTTAAATTCCAAGTTTAAAGTCGGAATTTAGTTAAATTACGAGTTTAAAGTCGGAATTTAGCTAAAGTTTAATAAAAACGCAAGGTTAATAAAACATTTCTGTTCCATGTTGTACAAGAACGGCACAATATTCTTTGTGAAATGGATCAATATTTTGTTAACTACGACGTCCTCTTTAAGACTCCTATTGTGATTACTTTTAAGAGTTATGATCGATATCTCGGGACGTTTTTTGCGGGAATACCCGCGCCAATAAAACACATAGGCTTTAAAAGTTCATTGATTTTAAAATCATTGGCGTATATTGATAGTTAATAATGAAAAAAAAATAAAGTTGTAGAGATAATAAAATAAAAAAGAAAACTGCTAACATAAAAGTCGATACTACATAATTTTTCGTAATTTTGAAAGCGTTTCATCTCAGAAACCACTTATGATAAATTTATAGTTTAAAAAAGCTCTGAAAGAACGTTTCTTCTAGCACTAACTACCTTGGACAATCTGGCACGTTTTTTGCGGGAATACCCGCGCCAATAAAACACATAGGCTTTAAAAGTTCATTGATTTTAAAATCATTGGCGTATATTGATAGTTAATAATGAAAAAAAAAATAAAGTTGTAGAGATAATAAAATAAAAAAGAAAACTGCTAACATAAAAGTCGATACTACATAATTTTTCGTAATTTTGAAAGCGTTTCATCTCAGAAACCACTTATGATAAATTTATAGTTTAAAAAAGCTCTGAAAGAACGTTTCTTCTAGCACTAACTACCTTGGACAATCTTTAAGTAAAGCAGTTTTATCAATGTGATACGGTGTTAAACTTTAAAATTGAACTCACTCCATTTGATTGGCGTTGGGCAGAAGAACATTTACACTGGGGAATGGCAGAGTGGAACAATAATTGCATTTTTACAAATGAGTGTAGATTTTTGTTGTATGCATCAGATGGACGTATTTTAGTGTTAAGAGGCAGGAATGAACGAAACCTCCAAGAAAATATAGAACCCATTTGGGGGTGAAAGTGCCAGCGTATTGGGAGGCGTAATGGGAAATGGAAAGACTGACTTAGTGATTTTGATTGGTTTTACTTTTAACCTGAACTAACCTGAACCCAGTTAGATGTCGATATTTGTGTATGAATGAAATTGTTATTCCCTTCGCTCAGAACTTTGGAGATGGTTTTATCTTAGTTGACGATAATGCATGTCCACACCGGGCTCAAATTGCTAATGAAGTTCTGAGAGAGAATGGCATCGAGGGCATGAATTGGCCTGCTAGGTCGCCCGATATGAATGTTATAAAGTGTGGAGCAGAATGAAACTAAAACTGAAAGAAAGAGAGCAAGAATTTCAAAACTTGGATGACTTGGCAGTGGCACTTAGGGAGGAATGGGAAGCCATTCCTCCCTAAATCGGTTTTTATTTTTTTACGCCTGTACGGTTGTATTGATTGAAAAGCTTTTAAGAGTAAAGTTGTAGAGCGTATGGTCAGCTATCATCCTGTAATTTTTCATTACCCCAGTTTTGGCCTTTTTTTGGAAAAACGCCTCGAAAAGTGCAAAAATTTGAATTTGGCGCGTCACCCCCACCATGCATGTGCAGTGTCTCCAACATATTTTCACTGCATAATCACGTTAAATACTACATGATAGTCCCTCAAAATGAATAAGGAAGGAAAATCGGCTCGGACTCTGACATAAGAAATTATTATGTTGGCGACACTGCACATGCATGGCAATTCTTGCACTTTTCGAGGCGTTTCTTCAGAAAACAGCCAAAACTGAAGTATTGAAAAAATTTCAGGATGATAGCTGACCATAAGCTCCACAACTTTACTCTTAAAAGTTTTTCAATCAAATCAACCGTACAGGCGCAAAAAAATAAAAACCGATTTCCCATGTTAATCTCCTATGTCCAGGGTTCTGATGGACACCCGGTAGTACACTTTTGAAGTTACAGCAAAGGAGCTGGGAAATCATTAACAGTGATGATGTCACAGAAGTAATATTAAAGTTTTGCGAAAACATCCGAAGCAATCTTTATGAACTAGAGTTCTACGTCACTGATTTTGTACTTAATGAGCTTTTAAATTTCGTTTATATCATTAAAATCAGGTGACCTACACTGCTATACAGAGCAAAAAATAAAAATACTCCAAACTTTCTGAAAATACCCTGTAACTTTTTCTCGAGCATAAAAACAAAAACCGCCGAACATGTCCCGAGATATCTACCAGCCTATAAAATGACATGACAAAGTTGAAAAGTTAAGATTTACCGTAGATATCAAATAATCACTGCATTATTCAATTTTACATTTTTGCGCCGTATCACAATGATAAAACTGGTTTAGTTAAAGATTGGTTCAGGTAGTTAGTTCTAGAAGAAAAGTTCTTTCAGAGCCTTTTTAAACTATGAATTTATCATAAATGATTTCTGAGATAAAACGCCTTGAAAATTACCAAAAATTAGGTCGTATGGATCTTTTTTCTTAGCAGTTTACTTTTTTATTTTATTATCTCTACAGTTTTATTTCTTTGTCATTATTAACTGTCAATATACGCCAATGATTTTCAAATCAATGAACTTTTAAAGTCTATTAGTTTTATTGGCGCGGGTATTCCCGCAAAACACTGTAACTTATAGAGAAGTGCAAAACTTTTTGTATAACTCCCGTAACTTTTCTTGTCAACAAAAGAAAACAAAAAACCGCAAAAAACGTCCCGAGATATCCATCGCAGCTCTTAAATGTAATCACTAGAGGAGTCTTAAAGTTAGGACACCCACCATGACGTCGTAGTTAACAAAATATTGATCCGTCTTTTAATTTTTTTTTTGCCGTCCTTGTACAACATGGAATACAAACGTTTTATTAATCTTGCGTCTACGCCACTGATTTGTGAATCATATTTAACTAAATTCCGACTTTAAACTCGAAATTTAAGAAAAAAAATCTTGTTGGCCGTCCTACGCCTCCGTACATTTGTAATTGTTTCAAATGATGAATTCACCGGTAGCTACAGAAATCCGAGCAGAAATCATTCTTTCTTGTTTATAAAGTTTGCATAAAAGAAGGATAGAATGTAATCTTCATTCCAGCATTTGACACATCAGTTGCATTAATTTTTGAAATTGCTGAACTTTTGATGGCCACTAGAAAATAACGTGGTTTCTCTCTTCAAATTGCATTACAGTGATAAACCCATCTTCTTTTAACATACCCAAGCTATTGCTTGGATACATTCTATTCACAATGATGAGAGTAAGAACATTTCAAAAGTTTGTCGCATATTTAATCATAAGTATTTTTATTAGAGTAAAGTTAACTATAGCACTCTTGATTGGTTTCGGTCCTACCTGTCGGGGAGGGTCCAGAGGGTTGACCGCGGCGGTTTGCAGTCTCGTTTGGCGTCTGTGGAGAGGGGTGTTCCTCAAGGTTCGATATTGGGACCCCTCCTGTTCCTGATTTACATCAACGATCTGGCTAGACTGGACATTGCGGGAAGTGTTACGTTGTTTGCGGACGATGCGACGATTTTGTGGCATGGCACGGATGAAGACACCATGCGTGATCGAGTCAACTTTTATATTCGCCTAGTAAGGGAATGGTGCGATGCTAACGATCTCCTTCTAAATACTGACAAGACATGTGCGATGAGTTTTAGATGCCAAGTTAGTGTTTCACTGGAAAATACCGACTTGCCGTCCTTTGATAGAAATAAGTTTCTTGGGTTGGTTATTGATGATAGGCTTAAATTCGATGGTCACATTGTAGCACTGCGGTCTAGGCTTTCCTGGGGGTGTTATGCTCTTAGAGTGATAAGAGTGCAACTTGGGGCGTCTATTGCAAGGAAGGCTTACTTTAGCCTGATTGAGTCGCATTTGCGTTATGGTATATGTTTTTGGGGAAACTGTTCGAGGAGGCTTTTTAATTCAGTATTTGTCCTTCAGAAGAGAGCGGTGAGGTATGTCCTCGGAGCAGGACCACAACACCCTTATAGGGAGTTGTTTATCACCCATCGGTTATTGACTTTGGCAGGTTTGTTTCTGTTGGAGTGTGCATGTCTCATACAGAGAAAGTATGGGCTTACGTTATATGTTGAGACTGAGAGACCCACTAGGTATCCCAATAGGGTATCTCTGCCTAGCCCAACCAGTGCTTTGACTAAGTCTTCATTGATATATGATGGCAGAACAATATTTAATAATCTCCCCCTAAGATTGAGACAGTTAAGAAGTGAACGCCATTTTAGAATGCAGCTAAGAGCCTTCTTTTGGAGCGCGCCTATTATGATGTTGAGGATTTTTTTGTTGACACTTTTGTTTAGCTTTAGGATTTAAGATGGACCAGGGGTGAAACGGGGGTTCTAAACTGGCCCCTTCCTTATTTTATTGCTCAATGTTTTTATATGTTTTGTTTTTATACCATATTTTAAGATTTTTTACTTTATCTTTAAACTTGTTAGATGTAGTCATTTCATCAGCTTTGTCAATAACATTTTTTTTTGTTCCGGCAATAAAGCATATTATTATTATTATTATTATTATTATTATTATTATTATATTAAGAGAAGGTTTGTTAACACTGAACCACTAAAAGGTCTTACGTAAATGGCTCGTATTCCTGGAACCATAAAATCTTTCTATTAAAAGTATCTTTGCAGTAGTTATCTACCTACTGTATATGAGCTCTTTTGCAAAGCGATAACATTTCTTCACTGTAGAAATCTACAAAAAGGGAGGGACATACTCATGCTATGAAACAAGGTGCACATAAAATGCATTCATACCGCCGTCAAAATTTGACCAGGAACAGTGTTTATCTGCACTTCGGATATGGTAGATACAACGCTCTGCCTCAGAACACGAGGCTTCTTTCCAAGAGATAGTTCGGCAGACAAATTAAAACTGTTTTTCTTGAATATGCTAGCTACTGAGTGATTTTGAGAAAATTTATAAGCTGATAAAAACTTTTTTCAATATAATGCGAGCAACGTCGAGGAAATTAATTTGATTTACTCAAAGCACAGATTACACACTCAAAGTCAAACTGATGGCAGATATTAAAGTTAAACTATATTACACCATCATAACAAATTGTAGGGTAGTTGTTATTGGCATTTACCTGCTTAACCTGCTTTTAATTTACTGGTTAAAATCTTGTCAATCACATTTTTGACAAATCAGTTTTTGGATAACCAGTATGTCGCGTTTTTTGCGGAATCTCTCCTTTACGGTTTTTACAACATAACCATTAACATTGACACAGTTCAAAAATTATATAGGGGTCATTCAAATAATAGCCTTTGGAAAAACTTTATGGAACGGTTTATATTTTGTCATGCGTTCGGATAAGGGGGGTTCTACCGTGGTTATGTTAACCAGTGAGTATAGATACACTATGACAACCATGCTTCAAGACGACTCAATATATGCACTAGTTTCCAAAGACCCTACTACACGTTATCAAAATCAAGCGATCAATTTGATAGTTAAACTAGTAAAACTTAACTGCATCGATGAACTCACTGGTAAAAAAATAAAAGCATATAACTGTGTTGCACCTAAACTATATGGCCTTAGAAAAACACATAAACCTGGTCTACACCTTAGACCGGTAGTTAGCTGTATAAATTCGCCATCATATAACTTGTCTGTATTTGTCCACGACATTTTATCGCAAGTGTTTAGTACGTCGCCTTATAGCATAAAAAACTCATTTGAGTTTGTAGAGTGGGCTCGCGATGTAACATTGCCGAATGGTTATGTGTTGGTGTCATTGGACGTAATCTCTTTATTTACAAACATTCCCAAAGACCTGGTGTTATCTATTATCAATAAAAAATGGAAATTTTTCTCAGCATACACAACAATACCCAAACAGATGTTTGTGATTCGATGATTCGTTATCTGTTCGACAGTAGTTATTTTGTCTTCAATGACACGGTCTACCAACAGCTTGACGGATCCGCGATGGGTAATCCAGCAAGCCCTGTTCTGGCTTTTCTAATCATGAATGAACTGATATCCAGTACTCTGTCCGGCCTTTCTTTTGATATAGCCTTCTTGAAATTATATGTGGATGATACGATCGTGGCTTGTCCATACGATAAAACACACCAACTATTATCACAATTTTATCAGTTTCATCCTCAATTACAGTTTACTATGGAAGCAGAAGTAGATGATTCACTCCCATTTTTGGACACGCTCGTGATTCGTCAACCGGACGGTACACTTCTCTTTGACTGGTACAGAAAGCCTACGTCCTCTGGTAGAGTTAGGTTAAATTATCTTTCCGAACATGCTTCCTCTCATAAGATGGCCACTCTAAAGGGACTGTTATACAGAGCCTACAGTCTTAGTAGCCCGAAATTCCATAACAAAAATACCACTATCATTAAAACTGTATTAAGAAACAACAATCATCCAACATGCCTTATCAACCGTATTATAAATAAATTTAATCAACGTAAAAATATTACGAACATTAATGAAATTAATAGTAGTGACAAACTCATATATTACTGTTGATTTGTGGACGCTGGTTCCAATTCTATCGCTTATGTTAACTCAAAACACAACCCAAAATCGATATTTGTACTTATATTTCGTTAAAAACAATGAACGGTAAACTAAAGCTGTGTTGTGTCGCCGCCATCATCGAGAGAGAGAGAGCGAAAACAAAGAGACGTTGCTGCATCCACGTCCTTCATGCCCTGTTGCCGATTGTTGATTTGAGGTTTATATCGTTGCTTGCCGGAACATCGCCCCCGCCTTGAAAGGTCCTGCTTTCAACATTTGGCATTGGCAGCACGCACACCTTGTTGACTGGCCTCTTGAGCACACCTGACGTTTTGATGGTTACCACTCTTGTAATTCCATCTTTCCCGGGATGCAGATGTGTTACTCTGCCCATGCTCCATTGGAGTGGTGGTTTGTTTTCGACTATTACTACCAAGTCGTCGATCTTGATAGGCGGTTGCTGCTTCCTCCATTTATTGCGTGTCTGAAGCTCTACCAGATATTCCCTTGCCCATCGACGCCAAAAATGCGATTGCATCTTCTGAATTCTCTCGAAGTGACTTAAACGATTCTCTGCTACATGGGTCAAGTCTGGCTCTGCTACAGTGGTCAGCGGACGTCCAATTAGAAAGTGAGCTGGAGTGAGGGGGGTGAGGTCTTGAGGATCATTGGAAAGTGGATACAATGAGAGAAGATTCAAGGAGTACAACAAACTGTGAAACAATGCAATATAATCTTACCTCAAATCAAATTGCCAAATTTTGATGGCCTGTACGAAGAGTGGGTCACATTTCGAGATATTTTCATCAAAGTGGTTCATGAAAATCCAACAATTACAACAATAGAGAAAATGCAGTATCTTAAAACGCATGTGAGAGGGGAAGCTGGAAGACTGATCCAGCCCTTGTCCATAGCAGAAACCAACTACGATCCTGCTTGGAATATTCTCAATGACAGATACAGCAATGATAGACTCATAATCTCCAAACTGATAGATAGGATCTTAGATCTTCCAGTAATTCATCATGAGTCATCATCTAAGATAAAGCAGCTTCACGATACAGTTGTGGAATATCTGGAAGCCATCAATAACCTAAAAATTGATACTTCCAATTGGGGACCTATTATCAGTCGCATCATTTGCCGACAATGGGATCATGAAACCAACAGGCTTTATGAACAATCGCTAAGCAAGCCCCATGCAATACAGGACTTTCTTGAAATTTGAAGATTTTTTCAAGCAAGATTCCAATCATTAGAAGCAATGTCAGATGCACAAATGAAAATTCCACACAACTCAAACAACAACAATAACAATAACAAACCCAGAATTACTGATGCCTGCAAGTACTGCAATGAAGTACACTTAATTTACCACTGCACAAAATTCAAAGCTTTTTCATCAGAACTTCGACTAAAATCTGCCAAGGACAAAAAGCTATGTTTGAACTGCTTAAACTATGACCACAAATCCAAATGTAATTCTCCAATGAAATGCCGCATTTGCAACAAGCACCGTCATACATACTTACACATCGATTCATGGAAACCACCACAGAACAAAAGACCAGCGTTCAAAAACGAAACAACAAGCCATGTTAGCCGACAAGATGAGATGGTATTTCTGGCAGCAGCACTCATTAGAGTTAGAAATGTTTATGGAAGCTATGAAAATCTGAGAGTTCTCATCGACCCTGGCTCCCAATCAGCATTCATAACCGAAGAGCCTGCAAGTCTACTCGGCCTGCCCAGACAGAAAATTCAAGCACAAGTTACAGGACTTGGCGCAGGAGAACCACAAGTGTCAAAATCCCAGTTACAACTACTAATCAAGCCAAGATTTTCCACCAGTTTCCAGCTTGATGTTGTTGGAATTGTTCTGCCTAAACTAACACGAACTCTTCCTGGAGTAGACCTTGACATAGACATATTACAATGGAAGAACGACATCCTTGCTGATCCAACATTCTACAAACCTGGCCCAGTAGATATAATTCTTGGGGCCTGAGAATATGCCCAGTTAATCTTGGAAGGCATACGAAAAACTAAAGATGGTCTCCTTGGCCAACAAACGGAATAAGGATGGATTCTTTCCGGAAACTTACCAAAAAGTTCAGGCAACAAATTACAAGTTCTCAGCATGATAACATGCATTGAAGAAGATAGACAATTAACCAAATTTTGGGAAGTCGAAGAGGTCTCACAAACACGTCCGTTATCGGAAGATGCTCAATATTGCGAACAACGTTACGAAGCCAACACTACAAGAAATACCGATGGAACATACACTGCTAGAGTCCCATTTAATGAAAAGGAGAGTCTATTAGGAATGTCGAAATCACGAGCCACTGCACGATTGTTCCAGTTAGAGAAAAGAATGAGCAGGAATATCTAAATCTTGGTCACATGAAAATGCTTCCACATACAGAGTTACAACATCAATATATTATCCCACATCAACCTGTATTCAAGGAATCCAGCACTACAACGAAATTAAGGGTGGTTTTTGATGCGTCCAGTAAAACTTCATCAGGATTGAGCCTCAACAATACCTTGTATGCAGGTCCCAGACTACAACCAGAACTGTCAGACATACTGCTACGCTGGAGGTCACAGAAAGTAGTAATCACAGCCGACATTGAAAAAATGTACAGGCAGATAAAGATTCACGCCGACGACCTGAAATATCAGAAAATCTTATGGAGATTTGATAGTGACAAACCAATTAATGAATATTGCTTAACGACTGTAACTAATGGGACGACAGCAGCACCGTACTTAGCTATTAAAACGTTACAAAAGCTTGCCCACGATGAGAGACACAACTTTCCAAATGCATCCAAAGCAGCAATGAGAGATTTTTATGTCGACGACTTGTTATCAGGTGCTGACACCATAAAAGAAGCTCTGTCACTACAAGACGAACTTATCAACATGTTTCAACGAGGAGGATTTACGTTGCGGAAATGGTCCAGCAACAAACCAGAGCTACTACAAAATCTTCCAGATGAACTTAAGGATCACTCAGCATTGGAAATAACTGAAGTTGACATAAGGAAGTCGCTAGGTATACACTGGGCTCCATATGATGAATGACACATTTAGTTTCAAAACCGAAATATCGACTAGTGATAACATTACTAAAAGAAGCATCATCTCAGAAGTTGCTAAGTTATTCGACGCACTAGGATGGTTAGCTTCAATAATCATCAGAGCGAAGCTCCTGATCCAAGAATTATGGCTGCAAGATCTGAATTGGGATGATCCTGTGCCACCCGTCATTAAGAGCAAATGGAAAATTTTCCGAACATAATTAAAAAATGTCGAAAAAATTACTATATCCAGGTGGACCTACCAAGTCAAAAGCAGTCAAGTGGAACTACATGGTTTCTGTGATGCCTCCGAAAAGGCATATGGAGCCGTAGTCTACATGAAAGTGAAGAATTCCCAGGAAAAAGCAGAAATAGTTCTGCTAATTGCCAAATTCAAAGTTGCACCAGCAAGAATGAAAGTTACGTTACCAAGACTAGAGTTATGTGCTGCCGTGCTCTTTTCACATCTAATAAAAAAGACTGCTACAACCTTATCACTACAAGATACCCCCATACATGCCTGGACAGTCTCTACAATAACACTATCATGGATAAAAGGGGACCCGTCCAGGTGGAAGAATTTTGTAGCCAACCGAGTAGCAGAAATCACCAAACTAGTTCCAAATCAACATTGGCACCACGTACGAACCGACGACAATCCAGCTGATATTATATCAAGAGGAATAAGCCCAACTCTATTAAAAAACCATACAATGTGGTGGTCTGGTCCGTCGTGGTTAAAATCGACGATCGTAACGCCGACGAACCAAATAGAAGTCACCACAGAGGAGGCCAGAATGTGTCACCATTACAACTCAAAACAGTGAAACAAAAAATGAAATAATAGAGCGATTTTCTTCATTAAACCACATGACTCGAGTTATAGCATACTGCAGACGATTTATTCAAAAATGCAGGAAACAAACGAATTCGCATATACTACTCACAGTTGATGAATTGGGAAACACCCTAACACACCTAATCAAGATTGATCAGATCCAACATTTCAAGCTAGAAATACAACAGCTAAAAAAGAGCTCTCAACTAGACAGTAGTAGCAAAATACTCAATCTTAGTCCATGGCTGGACGACAATGGAGTTTTACGAGTTAGAGGAAGATTGCAAAACTCAATGTTAAGCTACGATAGCACACATCCAATTATCTTACCATATGCGAGTCACCTGACAAAGTTAGTAATACTGAATGCTTACATTACATGGAGGATGCCAATACATTACATGGAGGAAATAAGCTGACATTATCCTATACAAGAAGCCGTTTCTGGATAATAAATGGAAAACGCTGAGTAAAGCCGATTATTGGCCACTGAGTAAGATGCTTGAGCAAAGCTCAAACAATCGAGCAACAGATGGGAAATCTTCCAGTTCCCAGAATTACACCGTCGCACCCATTTCTGCATTCCGGAGTCGATTACGCGGGACCTATCCAGATCAAAACTACAAAGGGCAGAGGATACAGATCTTATAAAGGATATATGTCGATCTTTGTCTGTCTTGCTACAAAGGCAATTCACATAGAAGTTGTCAGTGATATGTCATCAGACATGTTTCTGGCGGCCTTCCGGCGATTCATCTCCAGAAGAGGACGACGTGCGCATCTATATAGTGACAATGGCACCAACTTCATAGGAGCCAGTAAGTTACTCCATGATAAAATTTACAATACAATACAGAAGTCAGAGATCCAAGATACCTTAGTTGCAGGTGGAACCCAGTGGCACTTCATTCTCCCAGCTTCTCCTCATTTTGGAGGACTATGGGAAGCTGGCGTTAAGTCTAATGAAATTCCATTTAAAGCGAATAATTGGCGACACACCACTAACTTATGAAGAAATGACGACATTAACTTACCAAATAGAAGCCTGCCTTAACTCTCGACCTCTGTGCCCATTATCAAATGATCCAGATGATTTAGCAACCCTAACTCCAGGACATTTTCTAATTGGAAGAGAAATTATATCATTTTCCGATCCAATATCTACAAACATAAACTCGGACATTGTTGGGAGATGGAAACTTGTTCAGAAAATTAGGAAATATTTCTGGAAGAGCTGGACTAATGACTATCTCCATCAGCTTCAGCAGCGTTACAAGTGGAAGAAGCATCAAGATTCACTCAACATTGGCGACCTAGTACTTGTAAAAGATCAGAATATCAACCCAAGCAAATGGCCATTAGCCCGAATAACTGAAGTGCACCCAGGTAAAGACACAAATGTTAGAGTGGTAACTATAAAGAGAGCAGAAGGAGGCCCGATCAGGAGATCTATACACCACTTAATTTCAATATTGTCAAACACCGAGAATCACCACGCATTGGGTGACAGTCAAAAAGCACCTCCTAGTCACAAGCCTCAGTGGTACAATAATAACTATACTTGTTGTTATCGCACTTATGGTGCTATTCGGCTTCTACAAACGACGACAGAGTAGCAGCTCCAATACGAAAAGAGACAGAGATGCAGCAGACAACCTATTAAATACAATCAGAGCTGCCCAGCGGCCCACAGAAGCGATTGTCCTCGAACCAGTATATCCCGATGACGGCGCTGAACACTGATGGCACGGCAATAGAGTGCCCAGAATGTCTAAACTCACATTTAGTCATAAAAATAATTTCAGATTATATATTTCAGAAACAATACAAAATTAACTAACTAGGTTATTGCCGCCAACGCACCGCCAGTAGGTCACCAGTAAACACCAGACAACCAGGTACCAGACGCAGCGTCAGCAAGAAAATCAGTCAACCTTCTAATGTGGAGCACAGAACAATATTTGTCAGCAGTTTATTGTTTTAATTCATTTAAAATTGTTTATGACGTTTGTAACTTTTGTATATAAATAGTTGTTAATTGTTAAATAAAAGTCAGTATTAATCCAACAGTGGTTCTTACTCAACCTTCCAACCTAAACCCTATACAATAATAAACTACCAAATGTCCTGAGCATTCTTCCTAAATTCCATTACAGGAATTTTACACCAATTATGGGCAACTCTATGCCCTACGTAAGTTGTTTGTTAAAAATATCAATGTCATTGTCAAAAATGTCAAACTAAATTAAAGGAACCAAAAAAATATACTCTGAAACTGGAATTTTTCATATCCCACTCAGCGGGTTGATGCTCAGTCCGCATGTGATATGGCCACCATTGTCACCTTATACATCATACTCTTATTTCTCACTGCCCTTAGCAGCGCACATTAAGTAAACTCCTCAAAAATAGCTATTTATGTAACCAGTTACGAAAATTCCGATTTTGTGTAACGAATGAATGTTGAATGTTTGCAGACGAGCGCAGCGAGTTTCCGCAATTTGAGTGAGATACACAAAAAAGGCTTTTCGTCACGTGTTTCATATAAGATTTTTTCTAATTTTGACTACAAATACCTACTTAGAGAGAGAGTTATTACTATTAAACTTCAATATTTACTTTTAAACAACTTTGTATCTACTTAGTACCATAAAACTGTAGCAACGGAAACCTGTAACTGGTGGTGAAACAAACTTTTCATCACCAGTTACGAAAGATTTTACTTTTCGTAACTAGTTACGAAAAGTAGGACGTTACGTCACTGTCATCAGTATTGAAAAGTGCCACTTTATATGTCAAAATTAGAAAAAAAAATTATGTAATTGAAAGCGACAAATTTGGCATTGTTGGACATTTATAGAAAAGAAAAATAAAACTGTAGTTATTACACTGTGAAGGCTTTCACGGCCGGTCAAAATACGATCTAAGGTGTTTTCCAGGCTCGGAAGCAGTGAGTAATTTCTATCTGACGTTTTTTCAAATGCGTTGAAAGATGGGCGAAGTGATCTCCCGTGCTTCCCGGCGTTGACTGATTCCACTGTGGTGAGCTTCGTCGTATTTATTCCCCCACCGTCGCGCTGCAGTGGAGGGACTGGGGTGGGGGTAGTGATGGCGCGGGGTTTCAGCGCACTCGAAATATGTCGCTTCCAATCTACATTTAGAAACGTAATTTCTTCCTTCCTGTGAAATTGAAAACACTGTAGATTGTAAAGCTGTAGTTTTCACTCCCGGTATCTCGAAAAGTACGATCAACATACAAGATATATCTCATTCAATCAACCTATTTAGTAATCTCCACCCGCAAAATTGTCCACCTTTCTGCAACATACTGTATATGGCCTAGGCAGCAATTAATATTTTACAGCAATATGTCAGATCTATAACGGAAATTTCGGGATCCAAACGGCTGGAATTAACTTTTTAGTAAAATTTTAAATCTTTGCCAAGAACGCTTTGTGTCATCGCATTTCACGCAAAAACGCTAAATCCAGATATTCACGTGCAGGAGCGCTAAAATGTGAAATTGTTATCTTTCGTACGTAACTGTCTGCTCCATTTGTGTGAAGATATGCAAGACAAATGACTCTTGAAACGTTAGCTTTGGATTTTTATCCCTCAAACGCTCGCCATTTGTATTTGGATGTATGGAATTAAATAACAATGGCTTCTATTATAAATGGCTCATAATGTTTCATTTTTTTATGTTAATTTTTTTAAATTAAATTCCGTTTTACAATAATACGTGATTGTGCATGTAGAGCAATATGTCGGATTTTGCGTTTTCTACATGGCATGCGATGCGAATCTATCTATTAAACAGATTTTATTTAAATGAAAAATTCCGTCCCATTGGATTCAATTGCATTTATTTTTAAATGTTAGACATATGTATGACTATTTTGTTTAAAAATGGCTGACACCGATATGCGCAACCATTTTGGTCCATAAATCACCTAAATCGAGATGCATTTGCGGAACGGAAATGCAATGTGCTTCGATTTTGGTTTTCAACATTCATTTTTTATTAATGATACCCACGTAGAAGCCCATTTGAACACTTGTTTTTTTTTTTTCGTTTTTATGTCGTGCTTAAATACAAGAACAATGGAGTGTCATAAATCATTATTGTTTGGTTTAATTGGAAGTCTAAAAATTAACACCCATTTGAATCGGTTGGCGCAAATTATCTATCAGAAGGGTTGGTCAGCAAAAGTCTTGTGTTGGTTTTTTTTTTTTTTTTTTTTTGACCATGGACATAGTTTAGGAAATCCGAACGCTGTGGACAAAGTACTTTTGAAGTTTTGTAGGGTAACCCAACGCGCGCGGAGCGCCCATAGTTTAGGAAATCCGAACGCTGTGGGAAGGCACTATTTATAATAAGGGAATAAAACCTACAAAAAAATATTGTTAAAGAAAAAAAACTAAAGTTAAATGTTGCAGCATTATTTGGGACACCGTATACTATTTAAAATAGAAATCAGCGCTCTATTTATCATAAAACTACTGGAACTTACGCAATAAATTAACAGATATCAATTTACATAAAAAAATCCTAAAATTCTAGGTTACAACACTTTTTTGGGACACTCTATACTATCCAAAACGTAAATATATGCCCTATTTATCATACGACTACTAGAACCTACGAATAAAATCGATTACTATTGATTTATATGGGAAAAGTCGATATTTCTATATTAAGCATATGAGACTCTCCCCAACTGGCCCAAAAACCTAAATTTTTAGATAAAAATCGTGAATTTCAGCTTTCAACAGCTTATATCGCGTTTTAATGATTATTTAGATATATATGGGATTTATCCCAAAAGCTATAAGAGGAGCCAAAAAAGTAGAATAATTTTAGTGTTTTTTAACAAGTTGTGGATAAAATGGTGAAGGAATTATTTCGCAGTAAATACTCATATATATATCACCACCAGACTCCTTGCTTAATTATAAAATGGCTTTAATTGGTAAGTTTTACTAAAGCTTTCATCGCCTATATCTAACATCTTATTCTGCTTAGTCTACGTACTTAATAATCCATCCTTTCTATGTAAAATACACACTGCTTATACCCCTTTTCTGCATTATTAGCATATATTAGCTTCCTGCATCATTTTTTGAGCCACCCTATACTATCTAGAACAGAAATCAACGTCCTATTCATTATAAAACGACTCGAAGTAACAAATAAAATCGATTACTATAGGCTTAAATGACGCATTAGAAAATTCTATGTTAAACATATGGGGCTCTCAAACCGGCACAAAAAACTAAATTTTGAGATAAAAATCGTGCATTGCTGCCTTTAACAGCTAATATCTCGTTTCGATGAATATTTAACAAAAAGTGTATAAGAAGAGCTAAGGAAGTAGAAGAATAGAGCTATACGCGGAGCCCATTCTTGAAGCTCTGCCTAGAACAGTAACTGAGCACGGGTGGCCCAAAAATAAGGTACAAATTTTGCATTTTTTTTAAATTTTCTCGAAGACCGTGACAGCTACATTTTTTCAGATACGTGCATCTGATAGCCCTTAATAACCTCTTCATACATCATATTAACCTGCATATCGAAAAACCTTACCGTTTCCAAGATTAACAGAAAAATGTAAAAATTTCAAAATTTTCAAAGGGGGTAGGTCGTGAAAATTTTCAGCCAAAATCGATTGACATAGATTTTATCAAAAATAATCTCATATGAAAGAGGGGACAAAAATATGTAAAAAATTTGCACTTCTGGAATTTTCAATAATTTTCTTCCCCTTCAAAATGGCGCCAAAAACGTAATTTTTCCACTTTTTATAGACATTTTAATACTTATATCTATATAATTCGAAAACTAAACATGGTATAACGATACTATTGACACCGATGAATAGAGCATTCTCGACCACAAAATACCTGCTTAATTTGTCGTTCAAGATTTTTAATTTAGTTGACGTAATGTTCGATCAAATAAAAAGATTAGGTAATTTTTGCAAAATTTTAACAATTTTTCGCTTCCTATAACACTGTTATGAAACTAAGCAAAATTTTAATTAACGTTTTGAGCAGTATTTGAGACGGCTCACACTTAATTGAGACACTGTTGTGCTGTTGTCTTAAATGGCTTTGCTATAAAATGGCAAAAGTCACTCTACCCCTATCAATAAAAAATTGAAAAACAGTTAGTACCAGTCGAATGGGCTTCGTTAAAGCTATTTTGTGAGTCATATACGAAAAACTGATTGTTTGGGCGTGGCACATTTATAAAGCAATATTTGTAATAAAAGGGAATACCCTGATGATGGCGTATAGTAGGCGTAAAGTCGAAACGTCGGATATATTTGTGTTATAAATCTACAGGGTGAAACGTGATAAAAGTACACCAAAATTGGTAAAAAATGCGGCACAGAAAAACTTTTGTAGCTCACCCGGTATAAGAGCTAGCCCAAAACTAACAACTGATTTTTTTTTCTCTCCACGTCTTCTAGTTGCCCATGTACCACTGAAGTTGAACCGCTCCATAGTTTTCGTAAAAATCGCAAAAAACTACCTTACCATTTTGGACACTTTTCCTTAATTGTCTTTGGACATTTTTTGACCACTCTGTATTAAAGTGACACCTTTGGCGGGATAATATCAAAAGTGCCCAAGGATATGCCCTTTTTGCTGGTATAACCCTTAATGGCCAGCGGGTTCAACTAAGGGGGTCCGGAAGGGCCAGTAGTTGACCATTACAAAAAAAAATCAAAAAACGGCGGCAAATTTGCGATTTTTTTTAAATTTTTCTATTTAACCTATCGACAATAGACTTCAAAATTTATCATCTACATATATGAGGAATTTTACCCATGGGGACCCCACATGGTCCCGGAGTTATGACAAAACCTCCGTAAATTTGGGTACCTAAAAAACCGCATTTTTGACTTTGGTACGCCACTGATCAGCCCCCCCTGCATGTACCTTCAAATGGGCCACATTTTTGAAAACCCCGTTTATTTTTGTACCTACGCCCATTGAACGAAAATCCCGTCAAATGAGCAGTTTAAAAGTTATAAGCGTCGAAATGGAAAAAGTACCAAATATATACAACCAAAATGTCTCCGTTGGCTGCTCGTTATAGTCCTCACTTGCGTTCGGACAACTATGTTTTTGTGATTACAATCAACTCTTTTCAGCGGAGTAATGACATTATTTCTTGGAATCTTAACAAAATATTTTTTAAACCCTTGTCAAGCAACTGAGAGTATGCAAATAGGCTTTTTAACATTTTAAATCGATTCAACTGGTCTTATCTCTAGCACTCTCTCGGTTTAGTTCACCGTCTTATGGCCCCATTCCGTCGTCGATCCGAAGCAATTAGGAATATTTTAGACCGAAAATTAAATCTCAACCAGATTACTGAGCAGCTCTCGCCTTGATTAAATCTTAACAAAAAGTAGTCGTGAGGCGGCTCTATGGGAATCGTTGTTAAATATTAAATTTTGCCGCCTGATATTAGTCGCTAGAAACGGCTTTAAGAGGATTTACTGCGTTAGGAAGTTTGGACATTAATTATTTTAAACGAGCTCTTTTAGCCGTCCAATTAGTGTCGATAGATGTAACCGTTCTTCTGGAGAAATAAATGTGAAATAATAATTTAGAATACCATTTAAGTAAATTTTATTGTGAGAAGATTATCTCAGAAATACAAACACTTTGTGGCGTATTTTAAAGAAAAAACGTTAGTAAAGCATATATACTATGCGAACGGCAGCTTTGGGTTTGTTGGGAGCTAGATCGTGGTTCCTATTGTTACGCCCGACCGTCGGTCCACAGAAATTCGGGCTGAAGCGGCAACGCCGAGGGCCGACCGCGACCCCGGGAACCCATCTAGAATAAACGAGATCCGGGAACAGTCGCCTCCGTTCTGGAAAGTACGAGAGTGTGTTCAGGCCGGGTATATAAACCAGCGAGCCGCGCGGGATGGGGGGGGAATAGATAGTGCAGTGACTGCAGTGTAGTAAATAAGCGGACAAGCGAATAGTGGGGGGAATTGGTAGTAGAGAGTAGTTGTGTTTTAATTTTGTTATAATAGTTAAAAGTAAATAAAAGTGGGTAGTTAATTGACAATGAACTATTGGAACCCATGTCCCTAATAGTATGGATGGATCAAAGTATGTAAAATTTAACTAAAAATACAGGCAAAATAAGAATTTGGTGTTTTTCTAGAAAATCAGGTTAAGATTAGGGCAAAAAAAAACAAAAAATTACTTATTGCTGTAAAAATACAAATTTGGAGTTTTTGGAAAAATACAGACCATGATTAGGGCCAAAATTGGTTAAAAAATAATCTAAAATGACTAAAAATGCAATTTGGAATTCGGGGCTTTAATTCATTTAAAATAACCCACATCCGCTTAAAATGCAAATTTTGTTATATTTGGAAATACTGTTAGGAAAAAAAAAGGCAAAACTCATTTAATTATTCTGACTTATTGGTTTTGGTAAATTGCACTGTTGATCCATAGTCAATCACATTTGACTTTTAAAATTAATTCGAGAATCAGTAAAAAACGACTCCAAACAAAAAAAATAAATTTGAAGTTTTTGGAGAAATTCACAAAAGACCGAAAACGCAAATGTGGCGCTTTTGGAGAAATTGAGTTCACAATTAGGGCTAAAAGATTGTTACAAAACAATGCCTAGAAATGCGAATTTTGATGTGTTTGAAAAATTTTATTTTTGAATAAAATCCCAAAAAATCTATTAAAATCTTCTTCTAATTTCTTTGATTTTAGTCAAATTAGTTCTTTAGTCAAAATATATACAATTTGACTAAAAAATATCTCAAAATGAAGATTTTGCGTTTTTGAGAAAGTCAGATTATAGGATCAGAGGGGGAAAGTTTTTTGGAAAATTCAGATCATGAATAATTAGGGCCCAAAATCGGTTAAAAAAATTATCTAAAGCAGCTAAAATTGCACGATGGGATTAGGCCTTGGGGCTTAAAATACAAATTTCAATGTATTTGGATAAACTCTAGTTTAGAAAGAAAATCAAAGGCAAAAACTCATTCAAATATTCTATGTATCTATTGTTTTTGCTAAACTGCACTGTTGGACTAAAGTAAATAAAAATTTGGTTCAAAAAGCCTCAAAATGCGAATTACTCCAGATGTAAATATACAAATTTCGGGTGTTTGGTGCCAAAATCGGTTAAAAATGACTGGAAGTGTCTGAATATGAGGGTTAGAAATCATTGGCACATGCAGGTTACGATTAAGACTAAAGTCAGTTAAAAATTTCTCAAAGCGTCTTAAAATCTAAATTAAAAGTTTTTGGAAAAATGCCGGTTAAGATTAAAGCCAAAATCGGTTTAAAATAAACGCCTAAAAAAATCCAAATTTAATGTTTGAGGCGTTTTAAAAAAGTGTATACACTATTTTTATTTTCTCAGTAGCGTGATACTATGCATTGCACTTCTTTCGATGTTATCCTAAAATAACCAAGTTGTTCATCAAAGGTTTCTCACTAGCAGAAAGAAAAAAATGTATTATCTTGGGTACTACCTGTCCATTACTATACAAAAAAAATCTCTTTTTGTTTTATTTTGCGTGAAGCATCGTTTTCTATTAAAAATTACTTACAATCTGATTTTTGGCATTTTGTAGTATTTGTTTCCGAAATGAGCAACAAAAAATTGCTGCAGAGTGTACTTGATAATATTTTTTTATTTTATTATAAAATTCAATATAGTCATTATTTGAGAATAAATAGCCTTTTTTTAATTATTTTTTACGTGGACATACAGTTCATGTATTTGGTAACTAAGCAATAAATATATAATAAAGAATTGGTGGGACATAAAAGAACATTTAACGTAGTTTTCTGGAATCAAATGAATTAAATGGAATTTAGGTGAATTTAGTGAAATTTAATGGAATTTGGTGGAATTTAGTGCAATATAATTTGCCTTATTCCTTCCTTAATTTTCCTTGATCATGGAATTTTGGTGCCTACATTTTATGGAGTGATTTCCCCCTCGTCCCCAAATGTCTCAACCCAAATTACTGGACTTGGAAGTGTAAGAGAGAGAATTGGCCTATGAAACAAGGAAGGCTTAGTGAAATCAAAATTATTTTGTTTAAAATTATTTATATGTTTTGTGCTGCTGCTTGTTAGTAGTTCAGTACATACAACAATTTTATTGTATCTTGTTCTATCTCATCAAATCATATTGAAAACCCCTAATGTCAGATGTCAATACTGGCTGACATTTGATAGAAATAAGATATTTTTTTAGTCTTTTTGAATAAAAGCAAGTTGTAATAAGTTTTTTTATTAAAACTTTCACTATTCAATTCAGTGTATTTATTCTTCTGCTATGCGGTACCTACTCACAGGTTAGGGGCCCAGGATTAGCCAGCAGGCATTGGAAGTGAATTTGAATGTAGTGAAAGCTGGAAGCAGTTCTGTCCGTAAAACCTTTCAATCGAACGGGATTCTCAAACTGGGCATTTCGAATCAAGTTGCTCCTGGAACATTATGAGGTACTTGATGTCTTGGAGATGGAAGTTCCAACTGACCCCACCAAACTGATGGAATACAAAAAGAAAGATGTTAAAGCCAGAAACGTGATAGTTCAGTGTATTTCGGAAAAAGTTCTGAATACAGTCAAACACAAGACTACTGCCAAAGAAATTACGCAAGAACTAGAAGTAACCTATTAAGCGAAACATCTTGGACTTCCATTGTCTTTATTGAGTTTTTTTACAAAACGTTTCGAGCAGCGGAATTTCTGCCCATTTTCAAGTCAAACTGAGCATTAAGCTCGAGGCTACTTGCTTATGTACTAATACAGCTAACCACGCCCACCATTCCTATCGTGTAAAAAGTACTAAATTTTAACCCACTGCATTTGGTTGCTAGAGTTATTACAAAACTTTCCCTACAATGGCATTTAGAGATCCTGATGAATATCTCGGGACATGTTTGGCCGATTTTTGATTTTTGATCTGTGAAAGAAGTTACAGGGGTTTGTTAAAAAGTCCGTATTTTGTCCAAAAATCTGCCGAAATCATTAACTTTTATGTCTATAGAACGGATTTTTTATTAACACTCAGGGAAATCTAGCCTAAACTGATATAAAGTTAACCTGCTTTTCAAGAAAAAATATGAATTTACAATCATACAGGGTGAAACAAAGGTCAATGCAAAATTCTTAAACTTAGCGGCTTTCTTACTTGCCCCCTGATGTTAAGAGTTACCTTAGAACTTGCATTTTTATAACATCGTGAGGTCCTAGTTCATATCTCGGGACGTGTTTGGCGGATTTTTCATTTTTGTTCTACGAAAAAACTTACCGGGGTTTGTGATAAAGTTCGTATTTTATCCAACAAACTGCCAAAATCACAAATTTTATGTCTACAGAACTGAATTTTATTAAGACTTAGAAAAACATAGCCTAAACTAACATAAAGTTAACCTGTTTTTCAACAAAAAATATGAATTTACAATTATACAGGGTGAAACAAAGAGCAATGCAAAATTCTTAAACCTTAGGGACATTCTTACTCACCCCCTAATGTTAAGAGTCACATTAGAACTTGAATTATGATAACATTGGGAGGCACTGATTTATATTTCGGGATATGTATGGCGAGTTTTTTATTTTTGTTCTACGAAAAAAGTTACACGGGATTGTTAATAAGTTCGTATCTTATCCAAAAATCTGCCAAAATCACTAACTTTTACGACTATTGAACTGTCTTTTTTATTAACATTTAGGGGAAAATCTAGCCTAAACTAACAGAAAGTTGATCTGTCTCTTAAGAAAAAATATGAATCTACAATCATACAGGGTGAAACAAAGAGCAATACAAAACTCGTAAACTTTAGTGACATTTTTATCGCCCCCTGATGTTAAGAGTCACTTTAGAACTTGCATTCCTGAGAGCAGGTCCTGAGTCATATCTTGGGACATGTTTGGCGGGTTTTTCATTTTTGTTTTACGAACAATTTTACAGGGGTTTGTTAAAAAGTTCAAATTTTATCCAACAAACTGCCAAAATCACTAACTTTTACGTCTAGATAACTGATTTTTTATTAACACGTAGGAAAATCTAGTCTATGCAAACATAAACTTAATCTGTTTTTCAAGAAAAAATTTAAATCTACCATCATACAGGGTGAAACAAAGGAAAATGCAAAATTATTAAACTTGAACGGCTTTCTTACTGGCCCCTTGATGTTAAGCGTCACTTTAGAACTTGCATTATGATAACGTCGAGAAATTCTCAGTCATATCTCGGGACATGTTTGGCAGGTTTTTGATTTTTGTTTTACGAAAAAATTTACAGGAGTTTGTTAAAAAGTTCGAATTTTATCCAACAAACTGTCAAAATCACTAACTTTTACGTCTAGATAACTGATTTTTTATTAACACGTAGGAAAATCTAGTTTACGCAAACATAAACTTAATCTCTTTTTCAAGAAAAAATATGAATCTACAATCATACAGGGTGAAACAAAGGGCAATGCAAAATTCTTACAACTTTAGCGATATTCTTACTCGCCCCCTGACGTTAAGAGTCATTTTAGAACTTGCATTATGATTACATTTAGAGGACCTGATTTATATCTCTGGACATGTTTGGTGGGTTTTTTAATTTTTGATCTACGAAAAAGGTTACAGGGGTTTGTTAATAAGTTCGTATCTTATCCAACAAACTGCCAAAATCACTAACTTTTACGACTTTTGAAGTGATTTTTTTATTAACATTTAGGGGAAAATCTAGCCTAAACTAACATAAAGTTGAACTGTCTTTTAAGAAAAAATCATGAATCTACAATAATACAGGGTGAATCAAAGAGCAATGCAAAACTCGTAAACTTTAGCGACATTCTTACTCGCCCCCTGATGTTAAGAGTCACTTTAGAACTTGCATTATGATAACTGTGAGAGGCACTGATTCATATTTCGGGAGATCTTTGGCGGGTTTTTAATTTTTGTTCCACGAAAAATGTAACAGGAGTTTGTTATAAACTTCGTCTTTTTTCCAACAAACTGCCAAAATCACGAACTTTTACGTCTATTGAACTGACTTTTTTATTAACACTTAGGGAAAAATCTAGCCTAAACTAACATAAAGTTGATCTGTCTTTTAAGAAAAAATATGAATCTACAATCATACAGGGAGAAACAAAGGGCAATACAAAATTATTAATCTTTAGCGATATCCTTACTCGCCCCTTAATGTTAAGAGTCACTTTAGAATTTGCATTGTGATAACATTGAGAGGTCCTGATTCATATCTCGGGACATGTTGGCTTAAGATTGCTCGTTATTTTTGTAAAATTGTTAACCTAAAAAGAACAAACTTACCGCATAATGTTCTGTAGTTCATTTTGGCTTAACATTGGCATTTCTATATGAATGAGAATTAAATAAATTTAAGTAAAACCTTCAGCTTTATACTTGTAATTAGATGACAGACATCGGCTTCAGATTATTTACTTAGTTTCCATAGCAACCCATATTTTGTGTTTCTAAGGTTGTTCGATATCGGAGACCTAGTACTGAAACATCACCTCTAAAGACGTGAGAGTAAGATATTTTAACAGTTTGGTCGATAAAATAGGGACTTTTTAAGAAAATCCTGTAACTTTGTTTGTAGAATTGTTATGCAGAAGCAGGCGTCAGACCACCAGTGCATTTAATTAAATACGATCTGGTAGATGGCTCTCAATACAAGAACCTGCCTATAGTGCCTTGCATCTCGTCGGTTGATTGACAAATTAGTGACCACCATACCCTTTTTTGTTCGTAGAACAAAATTAAAAAACCCGCCAAAAGTGTCCCGAGATATGAATCAGGACCTCTCAATGTTATCATAATTCATGTTCTAAAGTGACTCTTAATATCAAGGCGCAAGTAAGAAACCCGTTCAAGTTTAAGAATTTTGCGTTTTCCTTTATTTCACCCTGTATGATTGTAGATTCATATTTTTTCTTAAAAACACACTAATTTTATGTTAGTTTAGGTTAGGTTTTCCTAAGTGTTAATAAAAAATCAGTTATGTAGACGTAAAAGTTAGTGACTTTGGCAGTTTGTTAGGTAAAATACGAGCTTTTTAACAAACCCCTGTAACTTTTTTCGTAGAACAAAAATCAAAAACCTGCCAAACATGTCCCGAGATATGACTGAGAATTTCTCGACGTTATCATAATGCAAGTTCTAAAGTGACTCTTAACATCAAGGGGCCAGTAAGAAAGCCGTTCAAGTTTAATAATTTAGCATTTTCCTTTGTTTCACCCTGTATGATTGTAGATTTAAATTTTTTCTTGAAAAACAGATTAAGTTTATGTTTGCATAGACTAGATTTTCCTACGTCTTAATAAAAAATCAGTTATCTAGACGTAAAAGTTAGTGATTTTGGCAGTTTGTTGGATAAAATTCGAACTTTTTAACAAACCTCTGTAAAATTGTTCGTAAAACAAAAATGAAAAACCCGCCAAACATGTCCCAAGATATGACTCAGGACCTCTCGACGTTATCATAATGCAAGTTCTAAAGTGACTCTTAACATCAGGGGGCGAGTAAAAATGTCGCTAAAGTTTACGAGTTTTGCATTGCTCTTTGTTTCACCCTGTATGATTGTAGATTCATATTTTTTCTTAAAAGACAGATCAACTTTCTGTTAGTTTAGGCTAGATTTTCCCCTAAATGTTAATAAAAAAGACAGTTCAATAGTCGTAAAAGTTAGTGATTTGGGCAGTTTTTTGGATAAGATACGAACTTATTAACAATCCCGTGTAACTTTTTTCGTAGAACAAAAATTAAAAACTCGCCAAACATGTCCCGAAATATAAATCAGTGCCTCCCAATGTTATCATAATTCAAGTTCTAATGTGACTCTTAACATTAGGGGTGAGTAAGAATGTCCCTAAGTTTAAGAATTTTGCATTGCTCTTTGTTTCACCCTGTATGATTGTAAATTCATATTTTTTGTTGAAAAACAGGTTAACATTATGTTATGTTAGTTTAGGTTATGTTTTTCTAAGTCTTAATAAAATTCAATTCTGTAGACATAAAATTTGTGATTTTGGCAGTTTGTTGGATAAAATACGAACTTTATAACAAACCCCGGTAAGTTTTTTCGTAGAACAAAAATGAAAAATCCGCCAAACACGTCCCGAGATATGAACTAGGACCTCTCAATGTTATAAAAATGCAAGTTCTAAGGTAACTCTTAACATCAGGGGGCAAGTAAGAAAGCCGCTAAGTTTAAGAATTTTGCATTGACCTTTGTTTCACCCTGTATGATTGTAAATTCATATTTTTTCTTGAAAAGCAGGTTAACTTTATATCAGTTTAGGCTAGATTTCCCTGAGTGTTAATAAAAAATCCGTTCTATAGACATAAAAGTTAATGATTTCGGCAGATTTTTGGACAAAATACGGACTTTTTAACAAACCCCTGTAACTTCTTTCACAGATCAAAAATCAAAAATCGGCCAAACATGTCCCGAGATATTCATCAGGATCTCTAAATGCCATTGTAGGGAAAGTTTTGTAATAACTCTAGCAACCAAATGCAGTGGGTTAAAATTTAGTACTTTTTACACGACATTTTATTCCACCCTGTATAGTTCTCACCAAAAATGTTTATCACAAACCAGGTGTCTTTTGTGATTCTACAAGAAATGGGCTTTTAGAATCATGTCACTTCATTGAGATCGGTGAAAGCGTCTCTGAGATACAACCTTTCAAAAATGAGCAAAAAATTGGCCGTTCCGACTATTTTGACTAGCAGTTTACTTAGAAAATTAGCAGGTGCGTTCGGAAATTCGACTGCCCGAGTGCGCGACGTTTAGATTTGCTCGGTTGGCGGCAAGTTTTCCAGCTTTTGATTTATAGGGCAATCGCCGTACATAAAATTGGGTGAACTCTATCTTTCTGACTATAAACCCGCGACCACTCTCCCTGAGTTAGTCCGGCAACAACTCCCCTACAATCCGTGTGCCGATTATTCCTAGGCGGCTGAGTACCAACCCAGCCACCCTTTTGTAACCATAACTAACGTTGCAGCTGCTACAAACACCCAATTTTTACCACCATTCTTATAGATCCCCTTACATATTCTAGAGATGGGTTTTCACCCGGTTTTTTTATTTTTGAGGGTTTATTCCCTGCACACATCCGGGAAAATTCCGGGTTTATTCCATTATAACCTCTAAATTTTACTTTTTCAATACGCTTAACTCTTACCAATTAAGCAATAATTAGTTGGCTTGTGCAGCTTGAAGCTTTTAATCAATTGACCAGTGTTTAGTTTATCAAAAAACAAACCAGAATCTGGATTTATTGAATTCTAATCTAAAATCTAACCTTAAATCTTGAAACTGCCGGGTGCTTTCAAGAAAAGATGGGACAAAACCCGGGTAAAAACCCTTAACTGGGTTTAAAGGTTTTTTGGGAAGTTTCCCTTCGCCCATCTATAACATATTCTGTAAAGTTTTTTTTATCATTCAAGAAGCACATCACTTGTCCATTAAGAATTGTGACGGCGGTGGCGGGAGACAAAGTTACGTAATGGAACACATTAGGTATCGTTAAAACCCCTTAACAACAAGAGGTGGTTTGTTCCAATTCAAAACATTGGCATCGGCCTAATTTCTGCGCAAAGTAAAAGTTTTTATTTAATTTTTAATTAAAAAAAAAACGCTGTTGGCGTCTCCGGGATATTTTTCTAGGTACTGCCACAAAACTCGCATTGAAGTTCATTTATTTTCCAAGTTCTGATTGTATCAAGCCTCACTGGCCGAATTGGGAATGGACACAATTAGAGCTTGCGAAATGATGGTTCTTCAATCTTTTAGGCTCCTGTTATTCTCAACGCTTCAATTGCCCCAAAAGCCGTTCATATTTTCACCAAAAGATACCCAGTGCACAAGCAACTTAAAAAATACGTATTCAATTTCACATTTGACAACTACACTGCGTTTAAAAAAAAAGTTTACCAACTTCCACTGTTGATCTCCCAAATGTATAAGTCGTCAAACTTGAAATTGGATTCAAATTTAAACTTTCGACTCTTTGAGACAATTTAAGTTTTTCAGCTGACAACCGCAGGCTTTAGTTGCGCTATTCTTCCGGAAAAGAGGAGAAACTTCAGGACACGGTGCAAAGTTGTAAAAGTGTTTGATGCAAGGAAATACTTTAATATCTGTATAGATCCGAGGGAGCAGATTTAGTTATATAGAAGTTGAATTGGATGCTTTACTGGTGGATATAAATTTAGAGCTTTTTAGACGTCTTGTTGTAAATCAGCAAAATAGCGAAATTAACCAGAGGCAGCGGAGCTGAAAATTGGAAATTGCTGTTTGTCAGTTAAACCAGCAAACGCACGTCTATTCTTTTACACCCATTATACAACCATTTCCCCGTAAATAATGTTTGTGAACACAATATGTGAATATCCAATGACAAAATTCAATACTTACGTACTTGTTAAATTTTTATGTTCTTCATGTTATATGAGGACCTGCTTACATTATAATACAACCGCTCCATTATTCAGGTTTATTATTCCTCTATCACGGACTCAGTTACAAAACGGTACTTTTTTTTGTAAGATGTTTTCGTTGAGTAAAAAGATTGCATCTTTCAAATCAGAAATGCCTAGAGCATCCTGCAACAAAGAGCTTTATCTACCCGAGAGCTGGCTTATGCGGAGCAGCCTTTACACTAGCGGTATGCCTTGGGACAATTTTGTCATTTTAGATAACGGTTACTAAACATATTTCGACGTTCCTGCAGAAATTCCTTTGAGGCCACGTTTGCATGTATTAGTTAATCTCCTTTTAGTGTAATATGAGTATGTTTCCGTTTTCCTTCCGCGGAGTTGCGCCACTGTTTACCGAGATCCCAAATCGCTTTCGCCGGCAATGCACCTTGAACTCCGCATTTCTTCCACGATATTCCAATATCATTTTTTTTTCCAACTTTTTCCACCGGATGATTTACATAACTGCTTCCGCCGTTCGGATTTGTATGAGAAAGGTGCTTGGCATATTATTTGCGCTTTTGAGGTCGTTTCGTCAAATTATATTTGCGGGAAAAGACATCTGAAAATGAAGGAAATAAGTCGGCTTGGATATGGATCCAGTGTCAGGTTCGATACAGCATTGGAAATGCATAAAATAGATTATTGTATACTTTATCTTCTTCTCTTCTTGAAGTGCCTATCCTCTGTGGATGTTGGCTATCACATTGGTTCAAATTACTACTATTTGCTGCCGCTCTGAATAGAGCTGTCGATGTCTTTTCAGTCCATGTTCGTAAGTATCGCAGCCACGATGTTCGTCTTCGTCCTGCTGACCTTCAGCCCTCTATTTTCCCCTCTATTATAGAATGAGTTGAAGAACGTGGCATTTTATATATAAACGTATCTTCTTCTTCTTGTGGTTCCTATCCGTTACGGATGTTGGCAATCAGCATGGCGAGCCTAACTTTGTTTACGGCAATGCGGAAGAGCTCGGTTGATGTTTTTCCGGTCCACTTCCTGAGGTTATGCAGCCAAGATATTCTTCTCCTTCCTGGACCTCTTCTTCCATCGATTTTTCCCTGGATGATTGTCTGGAGTAAGGAGTACCTGGAGTCGTTTCTCATGATGTGGCCCAGATATTGCAGTTTTCGGATCTTGATGGTGTTCATAATTTCTTTTTGTTTATTCATCCTTCCTAGTACCTCTTCATTAGTGATATGTTCGGTCCATGATATCCTCATCATTCTTCGATAGAGTCGCATTGCGCCTCTGGACAAGGACTTGGACAGCAAAGAGTGCTTCTCTGGTTCCCATCGCATTGACGAACCCGAACTGGTTTCGAGAGATTAGGTTCTCGCATCGATTGTATATTCTTTTATGGATGACTTTGAGAAAGGTTTTCAGCAGGTGGCTCATCAGACTTATCGTTCGATATTCTTCACATCGTTTTGCGCCTTGTTTCTTTGGCAGTGCAATGAACTCTGAGACTAGCCATTCTTGTGGTATTTTACCTGATTTGTAGATGTTGTTGAAAAGTTTGGTGATCTTCTTTAATCCATTTTCGTCTAGAAGTTTCAGGAACTCTGTCTGGATGTTGTCAGGTCCTGCTGCTTTTCCTTCTTTGCTCTGCTCTATAGCTGCCCTCACTTCTGATTCCATTATTTCTGGCCCACTCTGTGCATTACTCCGGGGATCTGGGGGGCTCTCTCTATTATCCTCAAAGAGGTGCTCTACGTACCTAGTCCACATCTTCTTCTTCTATTCCATGTCTACAATGATGTTTCCATTAGCGTCAACTAGTTTCCCTAAGTTTGTATTCCTTCTTTGTCCAGTGACTTTTTTCACCTTCCGGTGGACGTTAAAGTAGTCATATTTCAACCGCAGTGCCTCTATCTCCTCACAGTTCTCTTTCTATTCCTTTTCTTTAGCCATTCGTATTTCGTTCCTTATGATGTTGTTTATCCTTTTGTATTCTATGGTGTTATTCTTGTTCAATCTTCTCTCTTCCATTAGGTTTAATATGTAATCTGTCATCCAGGTTTTCTTCCTTACTCTTTGTCCGTTTTCCTTTAGAATAGTGTTCTTAATGTGTTCCACTTTACTTTTCAGGTGATTCAAGTGTTCTTCTACTGAGCTATCTTCTGTTGTTTCTGCCATTGCTGCACTCAGCTCTTTCTCTACACATTCTTTGATCTTCCCGATTTTCAGCGGTCTTAGGTTAACTTTTAATGGAGCAGCTTTCTTTATCTTCTTCATAACCGCTTTGAATCTTCCGATAACTGGCACGTGGTCGGTTCGCATATCTGCTCCCGGGAAGGTTCTCATACTTAAGCAGCTGTTTCTGTACCGCTTGTTGACTAGTACGTAGTGTATTTGATTCCTGACTATTCTCCCAGGTTTATCAAGGGGCGATCTCCATGTGTATAAACGCCTCGGTGGTTGTTTGAACTGTGTGTTGAGGACTACAAGGCCGTGTTCGTCTGTAAATTTTTCGAGAATATGCTCCACTCTCATTCCTCTTTCCCAAACCGAAAGACCCGATGAGCTCGGTTTTTTCTCCAGCTCCCAACTTTGCGTTAAAGTCCCCCAAGATGATGTTAACTTCTTTTTTGGGTAGCCTCTCGAGTATTTGGGCGACATTCCTGTATAATTCTTCAACTTCCCCTTCATCTTTATCTGCAGTGGGGGCATAAATCTGGATGATGTTTAGATTTACTGGTCGGGCGTTAATCTGTATTAGAAGGACTCTTTCTGAGAATGGGACAAAGTTTATGACACTCTGCGCTATCTCCTTGGTGACAACAATGCCTACCCCATTCAGAAACTTACCATCTTGTGTTCCTGCATAGTACACTCTGTGTTCGTCCACATCCACTGAACCAACTCCCGGCCACCTCATCTCACTAATTCCCATGATGTTTACTTTCATTCTTCTCGTTTCTTTTGTTGCGTTGTTGATATTTCCAGCTTGTGCCATCGTTTTAACATTCCAAGTACCAATCCTTATCTCCCTGTTCACTTTCATTACACTGCTCAAAACATTTCCTCCCGGAGATCCGATCGAGGAACTATTCCGGACTTGTTTTGTTGTGAGCCTTGCCATGATGATTTTTACTAGGACTTATCCATTCTGGCTCTTTAATGAGGTGGTTTGTCCAAAATTCTTCCTCATCCTTATGTCGTTGATTACTTGATTGTAATTCATCCGCCTTTGGGGCCGATTTCTCAACCCCAGGACAATAGGGTGCCCTTACTCTTGTCGGCTCATCCACCCGAAGCTGTTGGCTGACAAGAGGGGATTACTTATACCGGTAATCACTCGGTCGACAGAGCCTCGTTAGTTGTCTAGTAGGGTGCACCACGTGCAGGTGAGGTTGTCAGTTGGTTAGGCTTTTACATTGTTCTGCCTACCCCTTACACCCCCCGTTACACTATAAACGTATAGTAGACATTAAAAGGTGGTGTGAATATGTGTATCAAATAAAAAGTTTTTTTGGTTTTTTTTAACGTTTCGCCTTTATTTTAAGGCTTTTACAAAAGTTTGTTGTTGAAACCGCCTACAAGGAATGCATAATATTTTTGATATGATTATGGCTAATAATTGTAATACATGCTGCTATAGTCGCATCGGTTCTTAACTGGCGGGTCCAAAGTACACTAACCATATAAATCAAATCAGAGAACACAGTGACTACCAAAATGTTTCCTGATGGAAACAATTCGAGGTTAGCTTGTCAGTCATAAGTCATTATATCAAATGACCATAAGCTTTTTCGGAAGGTTATTCGGATTAACTACTCGTAGAATTCGTAGAGTACCATATTAATTCTGGAATTTACTTTTATTTCAGACTTAAAAATATATCAGAGAACAGAACTTGGTCAGTTCCTGTCAGTTACGGTTTGATTGAAAAGTGCACATTAGAGTTAATAGGCTTTAAATATATAATACATGCGTATCGATATTATATAAAAAGGTTTTTTTAAAAAGACCTTTTTGTATTTGTAAAGACTACAAATACAAAAAGAAAGTTTATAAAGCATCTATATACTTTCTTTTTGTATTTGTATTCTTTTACAGAATTTGGAAAGAAGACACGAATAAAGTTTTCAATATAATAAATAATGTACCAATTTGTATGATATTATGTTGCATTCCAATCTATGTATATTTTTGAAGATTGAAGCAATTAGCAATCTGTGCTTCAGAAGCAAAACCAAGTTTGAAGAAAAACTGGAAGAAATAGAAAACAATTAAAAAAAGTCTACCCTAGTCGTTTTATTTGAACACTCTGTGTTTTTGTTCACTGGATTGTTCACTGGATTTGCACAAAATTTAAAAGGTACTTTTTTAGATTTTAAGTATTTAAATTTTTGCATATATTTCTTTCTTTTTCAAAAAAATTTTTTCTTCTCCCCTAAGCCAAAGGGGTGCAAGTTTCCTACCGCGGCTATGCCCATGATGTAGAATAGGATATGTTACAGATTAAATTTAGGCTCAAGCCGTGAGTAACAACGAGGAAGAATGTGATAACCATACAGCCTTTTCACCTTACTTAGAGTTAATTTATTAAGGATACCGCAGCAACGAGAATAAGACTTATTGGAGGCGAGGGATTGGTTCGTTTTACCATGTTCTCAAACTCATTAGTGGAGCAGAAAATTGTTCAATAAGAAGCCTTGAAAAAAACGTACCTATACCTTCAAATATCGTGTACAATACGACTCCCTTAATTAAAGTATATTACAATACGAGATGGAAATGTTTCATTACTATCCAGAGATAAATAAAATCTCGAGACAGTAAGGAAACTCCCGATCGAGTATATGTATACTATTTTATATTCAACCACTAAGTACTGTACAATGGGGAACTGGCCGACAATAAACAATTCAAATGAGTAAAAAAACACGTTTTTATTACATTCCACAAAGTGTAAAAGCAATGAATAATTCGAGAAAATCCTCTTAAACACGTTTTTCCTTTTTCCCGTCAACAACGACAATGACAAGTCTGACAAACGACAGTACCACTCTAAGTCAATGAGTTAAAACTAATTTGACTAGATGGCGTTGCTTTCTGGTGGTAAATTTGAAACTATAAAAATGCTTACAACTCGCCCATTCTGACATTAGAGCGACCTCGCTCACAAAGTAAATGTAACAAAATCCTCATAAACTTCCATAAGAAATTCATAATTAATTTACACTAAAATTTACATAAGTTTTTAAGCCGCTGTTAACAAATCTATCATCTAAACCTAAACTAAAATGATCATAATTCACAAAGCACTAAGTAGAGTCAATTTCATATCACAAAGACGTTGAAAAATTTGTCACAAAGTAATCAATACTTACACAAATGTGTCACAAAGTAATCAATACATTCATAAATGTGTCACATAGTAATCAATACATTCACAAAGTAATCAATACATTCACAAATATCTCACAAAGTAATCACTACTTTCACAAATGTGTCACAAAGTAATCGATACATTCATAAATATGCCACAAAGTAATCAATACATTCGCACCGCATGTGTCACAAAGAAATCAATACATTTCAATTCACAAAGAATCTGTATAACATTTATCTATACGTGGCTTCTAAAGTTGGATCAATCTAATCGTCACAAAGTTAATCTTATTCAAATTTACATTACACCTGTAAGCTACTGACTTAATTTAGCGATCAAGAGGACAATAAAAATCAATTAATAATTTCCAGTTTTAAATCATAAGTTGCAAGATCAAAACATTAGGCACAAGAGATGAAAGAGAAGAGATAATTTAATGTGGGGAGGCTGTCCATAAGCAACATGTAGGTTTGGTTGCTGAAAAAGACTACTGTTACCTTGATGGCCCTGTCTCAGGTTTTGTCGTTGCAACTGCATCATTCCTAACAATTCTGTATTTTGCTGCATTAAGGCCGTAACCGTACCCATAAATTGGCCTATATCTGGTTGCGTTGTACCCAATTGTGCCCCAGGATTTACAAGAGGCACCTGCGATGTGTTTGTTGGTTGGTATTGAGAATTATCAAGTCCATATTGATGGGAATTCAAAGACTTAGCGGGTGTAGATCCTCTTGACAACTGGCCATTACAAAAGGCTTCAAGTTCTTCATGATTAAAGTTCATCTTGGGTTTTAGCAGGAAACCGAACCACGTGTTTCAAACCTCGTTCTGGAACTTTATCTACATCGCTCCAATATCACTTCCGTTCGAATCCCATTAATCCGAGCTCAGTCCCACTTCTGAAGTTGTAAAATGGGGAACTGGCCGACAATAAACAATTCAAATGAGTAGAAAACCACGTTTTTTATTACATTCCACAAAATGTAAAAGCAATGAATAATTCGAAAAAATCCCCTTAAACACGTTTTTCCTTTTTCTCCTTAACAACGACAATGACAAGTCAGACAAAGGACAGTACCACTTTAAGTCAATTCCCTAGATGGCGTTGCTTTCTGATGGCAGTACTTTGTAAATAACATTCAAAAATGTAATCTAAAGTGTTTTCCGGGCTTTGCAGCCGTGGTCTAATACAATTTCTTTACGAGGTTTCGTCTACAGCTGCTGCAGATATTATCAAAGGCGATGAGGCAATTGACGAAGTGATCTCCCGTGCTTCCGGACGTTGACTGATTCGACTGTGGTGAGCTCCGTGGTATTTATTCCCCCGCCGTGGCGCTGCAGTGGAGGAACTGGGGTGGGGGTAGTGGTGGCGCCGGGTTTCGGCTCACTTCAAGTATTTCGTAGAACTCGCTTCCATTTAGAAACGTAGATTCCTCCTTCCTGTTGAAATTGCTGTCGTGTTTAAAGATCTCAATGGCATCCCTGGTTAGTTTCGGATAGAAACGCTGTCATTGATATAAGATATCCACCTCGTTGAAGTATGTCGTGACCTTCGGAGAGAGCGTGTTGTGCTACTGCTGACTTTTGTGTTTGTCCCAGCTTGCAACTCTTCTTGTGTTATCTACACCATCAGTTTGTTCTTAGAAATCTACGTCTTTCTAAAGTCTAAACTATTTTATATATATTTTCGATGCCAAGGCTTTGGCAACGGCAAATAAAAGTCCAAAGTGCATGTTAAACAGGAATTTCCACAAGATATTGTCAAATTGTTTCAACACTGCCTAACCAGTAGATATTTTCAATGGAAGGCACATTTCTACAAACCAACTGATGGTGTAGCTATGGGCAGCCCCCTTAATCCAGTAATAGATAACTATTTGATGGAAATTTTCGAGGCCAAGACGTTGGCTACGGCAGATAAGAGACCAAAGGGCTGGTTTCGATACGTGGACGGCATCTCTGTTATTTGGAGCCATGGCGAGGGCGAACTTCAGAACTTCCTCTTACACCTCAACTCTATCAACCCACAAATTCAATTCTCTATGGAGATAGAAAAAGAAGGATGCCTACTGTGTTTGGATGTTTTGCTATCAAGGAGGCCGAATGGGAAGTTTGCGCACAGCGTTTATAGAAAACCAACACACACTGACCGATGCCTCAATAACTGATCAAATCATCATACCAGACAGAAAAGGGGAGTTACATAGAGAATTTGTGAGCCCGCTGAATGAGAACGGGAAATGAAGCATCTGGAAACAGCCCTTGGTTGGAATGGATACAGCAAGCACGAGCCGGTCCAAGGAATGCAGAGCGCCAGGAAGGGGCAACGGGAGAAGATGGAGAAAAGCGCGGATGGCCTACCGTTCATCCACAAATTGACGAGCAGGATCGGCAGACTACTGGGAAAGCACAATGTTAAAACGGTTTTTAAACCCAGTCATACAATTCAACAGAGTTTGAGATCGACCAAAGATCGCAGACATCCCCTATCGACACCCGGAATTTACCGAGTTCCACGCAACTGCGGCTCGGTATACAAAACGCAATGTCAACACGAGTATTACGGAACACAAGAGGAGTTGCAGACTGGACAAACACAAAAGTCAGCAGTAGCACAGCACCCTCTCTCCGAAGGTTACGACATCGTTTTCAACGAGGTGTAAATCTTATATCAATCATAGTGTTTCTATCCGAGACTAACGAGAGATGCCATTGAGATCTTTAAACACGACAACAATTTCAACTTGAAACTGGAAAAGAGTTCTACGACATACTTCAAGTGCTTCAAGTTATCATAAACGATAACTTACAATATCGTGCACAAATGTGAAATAGAAAAAATTTTCACGCTACTGCATGAATTCATGGCAACTGTAGGCCTTTATATTCCATCTCTCTATACGTTTCTCTCTCGCTCACATGCGGTAACAGATCTGTCTCACTCGCCTAACGCTTAAATGATGGGCAGTGCGATTATCTGTCTCTAGTATATCGTGCGATTATGTGTCTCTAGTATATCGTGGTTTTAGCTAAAGGATGTAAATACAAAAGTTTTAGATAATTTCATTCTGAATATGTTGAGCTTCTCAGGTTTTTCTGACACCTGTAATTTGTTAAAAACAATTTTTTAAAGTAAAGATAAGTAAGAAAAATAAGTTATTTATAAAAAGACCTTTTTGTTAGCTTTATACTGTGGACAAGTGGACGGTTGTATTTCAAAATGGCGGACTTACGGCCAATTTCCTTTGCAGGCTAAATCATAATTAAAAAGGTAGATGACAGTTGTACAGAAAAAAATTGAGTAGCACAACTTATTTAGCGTAAAATCATCTACAACTTTTGGATCGACATCATTCCTCTAGAACTAATAATAACTCGACTGGATCGACATAAAATAATAATAAATCCCAAATAACAATCCGACGTCGAGCCGACGTTGCTTCAGACAACCCTCACGTCGGAAGACAACGTTGGCGCGACTACATATCGACCCTCTTTACACCTAAATGGGGAATCTAATTTCCAGTCGACCCGACGTCGGATTGCGACTACGTTTTAGGCAGAATTGGTCCCAATAATTATACTTATGCCGACGTTGCTTCAGTCGCATTTTTTGGAGTCTTTTCTGACCAAGCAAGGTTTCAGGTGCAAATACTTTTACTTTTAAGTACAAAAAACGAATTTATATCACCGTACGGCAGCAACGCCACCTTGCAGTTTTCTGTGTTATGTTTGTCCTTATTCGTTCAATACGGTAGGGCTTTTGTGTATATTATATAATTTTCATTTAAGTTTTAAAGCGTATTACTTAACAAAAATTACAAACGCTTGGCACTTTACTGACAAATATACCTAAAATACTTCAAAAAATAACAACACCCTTCAAAAATTCGAAGAATTTAGTAATAGTTAGTATTTTTTGATACAGAAAATCTGTATTAAAAATGGATTTATAACAATTCATATTACAATTCGCGGTTTTTCAAATGTATATGAATAAATTAATCCATATCAAGACTAAAGATTGAACAAAAAAAAAATGAAAATTATTTACGTTCACTTTGAAAGTCCGAAATGGCCGCCATAAAATTTCGTATTTTTAGCGTTAAGAAATGGCGTCGTTGCGATATGACCATAATATAAACTAATAATGACTAGAATTCCATAAATCTTTACTTACATATTTTGCACTTCATACATTATTTTGGTATAACAATCTGGAGCACATTTTTACTTCCAACCTCTGCTTCGACGAATCTAACCAAATCTGCCTTATAGTTGACAAAGTCCTTGCCGAAAACGTCGCGCCGACGTTGCGAAGCGTCACTAACCAACCACTGGTCAGTTAAGAGTCGGCGATTTCCGATTTTATGTAGGATGAGGATTTTGGTTATGTACTTTTGGTTTGTTTTGTTGTTCACAACAGTCAACGGTTTATTATTATTGATTTTATCTACAATTTCTGGGAGGCCTCACTAATTCAACTAATTGTGTTCGGCAAACTAGAGTTTCTAGCATAGAGCACTACATGGCACTAAAATAGGGCTGGCTGAGTAAGTACCGCGCATAATTTCTTCTTCATATTTAATTTTGGGCAGGATACAGATTTTGCGTTATAAATGTTCTGTTCTAAATTTCTGTACCTACTCCCTCTTCTTGTTGGTTGTTGGTATATAACCTTCATTTTCACCGACGTTATTTAAGACAGGCTTAAGTTAAGTTTGGTTTTGAATGTTATAAATTAAATGAAATATGTCACAGTCAAAATCAAACTTAACTAGTAAAAAAATTTATAATTAACAGTAGTTTATTTTATGGTTGGCAGACGACGTTGGAATTACGTCAGAACTTCCAAAGAAATGCACTAATGTACTTGGGTCAAAAATTCCAATCACACGCGACGTTGCGTCTAGTCGCATAATACAACTTCAAATATAGGTACAATTCTTCGACATCGAGGCGATGGTCCGACTTTAACCCCGATTAATTCGCAACCATTAACGACGACGTTGAATCAACGGCGTCTCGACGTCTAACTACGACTTTGTTTAAAATGTCCTTGGACAACCAAGAATTGCACCTATTTTGACGTCGGAATTAGTGCACATTTAGACAGAAATGTTAATCGGGATGTGTCACTCATTACTTAAATGTTTTGCAGCTTTACTGATGAAGATGCGATAGGGCATCGAAACGTTTACAACAAACAGAAGTTTGAGGAAAAAAATACTGTTTTTTCCATCATATAAGGACCGTACCCCAAGAACGACCCCCCGTATAAAGAAATAAAATTAAAATGAAACTAACATATAGTCAGAGAAATGTTTTAGGCACATTCATGCCTCGTTTCTTATAAGCAACAGCTTTATTGCAAAAGTGTAGTTTATCAAAAACAACAAATATTCACCCAAATTGCCTGTTTCCGTCATGTTTCGCAAAGCAAAGGAAGTCCAATTAAACTTGGATCTCAAAGAAGCCTAAAATTCAAACCTTTCCGCCAGAGAAATAAATTTTGCATGCTGAAGGTGCACGTATTGCTTTAGTTAACGGTTCCATAGTTTTCTTTCCAAAGGCTTTATGCTGTTGTTAGCTTACTCTTTATATATATAAATAAACAGAATGGAAGTTTCAAGACATTTAATAGCGACTAAAATTTCCCGCGGGACCGTATTTTAATTTTCACTGCTTTTAAGGAATAACAAGAATGGGCTAGCTGATGAGAAACTACTGGTTTTTATAACTGAAATAAACTTGTATTTTTTGCCAAAACGTCTTAAGCCATCTTTGATATTGCCAATTTTAGAAAATTCCTTCATGTAAAACTCCCCCGTGGGAATAAAGTTGACTGCGGCAAGACATTTTAGAGGAAAAAGTTAAATTGTCGTTCAGCTGTTCAATTTGAGACTCCAATTCACTTGTGAGTGGGTTATTGGTTCATTCCACCGTTCACTCGTTTTTGCCTTTGAGGGACGCAGCTCAATGTATGCCTTGATATAGGGGTAACTACATAAATATATCTCTTTGGTTAAAAAAAAATATTATTATGTTGGCATTGATAAGACTATAATATTGCTATTACCACTGACATCGACATCAACATGAATAATAGTTGTATCCGGCCTACACTTTTTGGTTTTGAATAATCTACATATAATATATATAAAACCTCAAAAATTGCTCTTTTCGAGGGTATACAAAAACAAATAATTAAATTGGACTCAGTAAATATTAATTTGAATAAAGTTCAATATGTAAAGCTCTCGAAACAATGTTAACGCGGCACGAATAAAATCCCAATGTAATTATAATCCAATATAAAATTTGGACATTTATTGCACGAGTAATGAAAGCTTCAGTGTTTAACATTTTACTCAATTTGATATCGATGTTGGCAAACAAAAGTTAATTAAGCTAACGCGAAATTGATATGTGATTTTTTTTATAGATAGATTCAAATTGCAGACCAAGGACATAACTGAGGAGCGTTATGTCCTTGGTCGTGGAGAAAAAATGCTCACGTTACGAAACATTGTTACTCTTTTGTTCAAGTGACTGCCTTGTAGCAAACTTTCCTACCCGGGCAAAAATTGTGATAGTTGTACTTTTCCCAACTGATAACATAATAGCTATTTATTTATTTAGCCCCTAGAGGATTTAAAAAAAGTCACGTTATATAATAAAATCAAAAATATCTATTTTTTAATCTACTAATCATCATCATTATTTTTGTTTGATTTTATAAATACATAAACTAAATTTTAAACTATTTTAAATGATGCAAGTTGTATTTGTGACGCAAGTTGCGTTGACGTCATCGTACTGCAGTCCAGTGCTACAGTTGTTCAAGACTACGTAGTAGTTCCAAAGGGACAGATGGCACTCGTAGTACTGGTTACATGCCTCTGCAGGCCAACGTGTGCCGGATGTGTCACAAGTAGTTGGGCTGGTTTGGGATAAAACATTATGGAAATTGAAGATCATGGCAATCTAAAAGAAAATTTTTTTTCGAAAATCTTCTGTATTTAGAGTAATGTGAACGAAGGACCACCAATGTCAAATAATAATAAGATTGGCCGAAAGTCCGGCATTTTTAAAGTACCCACGACGAAATTTCATCGCCACAGTAATTTCATCAATTGATGAAACACGATTTCTAATTATTTGACATAAGAAGTGACAGTTAGATGACTTCGCCTCGGAAATATCCATAGGTTTTTTTTAGGCAGCGGCTTCTTCTACAGGGTCCATTGGAAGCGGTTTCTCCATTTCAACATTTAAATACTTCTACTATCAATTTCGAAATTTAACTTTTCTTCTTTATAATGATGAGTTTTCCTCAAAACACTCCCCTTCTTCTTCTTTGGTTTCAACGGTAACTTTTACCTCACCATAAGTATATTTTGTTTTATTCAATAAAACTATCCCTGCAAATCTACTTCTTCAGCACCAGTGCAGACCAGAGAGAGAAAACAACCAGCGAAGCGTTCTTATTTTGAGTTTCTTTTTCTGTTTTTTTTTCAGGTTTAGGTTTGAAAACTGCCTCTACAGGCTTTTCTTTTGAAGTTTTCTTTGGAATAGACTTGTTTCGGTCCGTTTTGGTTTCGGTTCGGTAACGTTTCGATAACAGCATCTTTATAATTAATTGATTTGGCCTTTTCCTTTCTATTCCTTAAGTCATCATCAATAGTGGAAACGACATTTATTTCGTCGTCTCGTTTTGGCAATATTTCTTTTATTTTCTCAGGCTTCGCTAGTTGGGCGATCTTAACCACATCATCTTTTTCTTTTTCCTAACGTGTATTTACAGGTTTAAGCTTAATACTTCGGGTTGTTCCTCAGGTTTAGATTTCTTCTTTGTAACCCGAAAATTCGTTTTCTTCCACCCGAGGCTTTGGTACACCCTTTCGATTGTGATTTTCTCGGTTTCAGCTATTGGTTTTGTTTCCCCCTTTTCCTCTACAGGTTTTTTTTGTCGTGCTTCCGAACTTCTTTTTATCTCCCTTTCGATTTCTTCATGGAGGATGTCAAATGATTCGAAATCAAAATCATTAACGCTGGTCTTCGGTTTCTTTTCAGAAGTATCTATTCCTTCCGGTATTATGGATTTAATTTTAATAATTTCTTCCTATAAGTTTCCTCCTATTTTCTTTGTGGACGTTTCGTCAAAACAAACGTTCAACAGTTCCTACTTCAGGCTTTTTTCCATAGACTTACGCCGATCTCTGAATGCCGCATCTTCGCCCACCGGCTTCCTCTTTTCGAGGTCTTAAACTTCAATCGCCGCCATTTTTTTGGTGCCATTTTGAACTCGTTAGAATTACTACCTGACACGGGAGGAAAAGAAAATGGGATTTTGATAGGGCAGGTAAAGAAAAGGGATTTTTTCGCTAAACGAAACCAGATTTTGGCTACGCCATTCTGATTGGCGCCAGTTCGTATTTTACACTTTTGAACTCTTTTTGAGTCGTGGCTAAATCGCGTTTTAAACTCGATGGAGTTACTTAATACAGTGTTTTGATATTTAATATTTTTATTTATACTTAATATAGTGTTTTTTCTACTTATAATTTTCATTCGTTTATTACTTTTTTGACATATTTTTTAGACTTATTGGGCTCATTAATTCTATTTTCATTTTTTTAATGATCCTAAATTTTTGCTTCTCAAATTGTCTTATCTGTCTTTTTTTTACTCTCCACGCAAAATATTTTTAAATTCTCACTTGTTTTTATGATTTTTCACAAATTTAATGTAGCCTTTCCATTTTTTGAACTAATATAATCTTTCTTGTAAGATTTTGTGGCTATCGTTCATATTAATTATTTTTTTTAATGAGTCTATATGTATTTGCTTCTCAAATTATCTTTTTTTTCGCATTTTTTATTCCCTGCTTATTGCGATAACTCTGTATTTGTTTTTTAAATAAAGTTTGTTTATATTTTTGATTTAGAAAAAAGTTTTAGCTGTTATTTTTTGTTAACTTTATTTTCTATTTTTTTTCTTCGTTCTGTTTGTGTTCTGCTCATTTAATGTGATTTCATTTTGCAATTTTTTATGTTTGTTGCTATAATTTATTTTCCCGTCATATTTTGTAGTGTCAGAGCTATTTTTTCTTAAACTGTTTTTCTCACATTTTTGCGCATCTATAAGTCCAAAGAAATGACGTTTTTAAATTTCGAAAATTCCAACAGGCTCCGGAAATATTCGCAAAAAATGTCTTTATTTTTTCTGGTCTTAATTTAAAGAGATACTTAAAAATAAATGACACTTTTAGCCACTTTTTGGCCTATTCAACGTGTTAATTGCCTTAAAATCTGACTTTTCGTTTCTAGAGGGACCATTATCAATCCTGAATTCTGCTCCGAAATGCATGCTGAATTGAAATGCAGACTTGCACGAAAATTCAGAATACAATAAAAACATCCGTTTTTATTCGTCGCAAACGAAAGGTTTTATATTAAATATGAAAATACCACATGAAGAGAGCAAAAAGTGTCATTTATTTTCAATCATCTAAGGCTTTTTTTTTAATTATATGTTCATACTTTAGTGAGAGGATTATGGAACATTTACAAAGAAGGTGAAAGTTCTATAAAAGTCAAACATAGACAAAAAAATTTAAATGTTGATTAATTCAAAGTTTAATTGGAAAAGTTCTGTTTTATTTTTTAGTTAATTTTTTAGGCTTTACTAAATTTTTACAATTTTAATGCACATTTCTTTTAGTTAAAAATACAAATATCTAAATTTCATTTTCAACATTGAAAATTGAAAAAAACTCTTGAGAGGTAAAAAAAATGTGATGGGTTATGCGGGAACAGGATCACGAAATGACGAAGACCACTATTTGAATTGGTCTACGTTTCGCAGATATATTTCTCCATCCTCAGGACGCTAAAATTATATGTGAGCAATTTACAAAAAGAGGGCTCCTAAATGGCTCTATAACAGCAAACATTGTTATTCAGCTTACAATTCGGTTTTGTCTTCCTTGTTCTTAATTTTACACAGCACTTTAGTACAGCAGAATCTGGAGAAACCTTCAAGAAGAGTGACAATTACAACACTGCTGGAGTAGTGTTGAGTAGGCAAGCTAGAACTGGAGTAGGCAAAAACTGGAGTAGGCAAACTAGAGCTAGAGTAGGCAAGCAAGAACCGAAGAGTGACAATTACAAACACATTAAAATTTTAAAGTTTGTAAATTGCTCGCATATAATTTTAGCGTCCTGAGGATGCAGAAATATATCTGCAAAACGTAGACTAATTCAAATAGTTGTCTTTTCGTGATCCTGTTCCCGCATAACCCATCACATTTTTGAACTTGAGGGTCGATAACAACTACCAAATTTACTAAACAGATAAAATAATGTTGACTATATTTAAGTTTATAGTTCTGGCAGATATATCTGCCATTTTTTAGGTTTCCACTGCTAAATAAATAGGGCCAAAACTGTAAGACAGAAGAATCTTTTCAGATGTAAAATACTTGCTCGTTGGTGTAGACAAAAAAACTTGGAAAAAAGTTTCAAAGTAAAAACTAATAAGATTTGCCATTTAATTTTTGCCTTATAGCATTTTCGGTTTGCTGCTCTAGAACAACTTGGGAACATTTCTAACTTAAAATATGATTCAGGGAGTAAATAATAGAGATACCTCTCGGATTGCTCTAGATCATCAAACCAAAAATGCTATTAATTAAGTACCTTATGCTGCGCATGCAAATCGCGCGAGAATTAGAGCGAGGATATTCAATAATACGAGCTCTCCCTTGGAGCATTTTTGGTGAATTAAATGAGCGAATTTGAATTTGTGAGTTGGCAAAACTGCACCAACAGTCGAATCAGTCAACGGCGGGAAGCACGGGAGATCACTTCGCCCATTGCCTCAGTCCCTTTAATAATGTCTGCAGCAGCTGTAGACGAACGTCAGGAAGAAATTTCATTGTACCAAGGCTCCCAAGCCCGGAAAACACTATAAATTTTAACATTTTTGTGGTTTCAAGAATTTAAGACTTTGCCAAATTTGTTGTTTCTAAGGAATCAAGTAATACGTTGTGTTTTCCGGGCTTCGAAGCGATGGTCCAATGGAATTTCTTCCTGACTTCGTCTACAGCTGCGGCAGACATTATCAAAGGTGATGAGACAATGGGCGTGATGTCCAGTGCTTCCCGACGTTGACTGATTCGATTGTGGTGAGCTCCGTGCCATTTATTCCCCTGCAGTCGCGCTGCAGTGGAGGGACTAGGGTGGTGGTAGTGGTGGGAGAAGATGAGGTAAAGAGCCGATGGACTAGTCTACCATGCATCCATTAAGTAACATACAGAATCGGCTTCTGGAAAAGCACAACGTTAAAACTGTCTTTAAACCCATTCGTACAATACAGCAGAGCTTGAGATCGGCCAAAGACCGCAGAGATTCCCTAAAAGCATCCGGAGTTTACCGAGTTCTATGCAACTGTGACTCGGTATACATTGGCACCACAAAGCGCAGTTTCAAGCACAGAACGCAGGATTACGGAACACAAGAGCAATTGGGACAAACAGGAAAGTCAGAAGTAGCAAAGCACGCTCTCTCCGAAGGTCACGACATCCTTTTCAACGACGTGGATATCTTATATAAATCGCAGTGTTTCTATCTGAGCCTAAGGAGAGAAACCATTGACATCTTTAAACATGACAACAATTTCAACAGGAAGAAGGAAATTAGGTTTCTAAATACAGACTGGAAGCGATGTTCTACAACATACTTCAAGTGTACCGGAACTCCGCGCCACCATTACCCCCACCATAGTCCCTCCACTGCAGCGCGACGGCGGGGGAATAAATACCACGGAGCTCACCACAGTCGAATCAGTCAACGTCGAAAAGCGCGGAAAATCACTTCGCTCATTGCCTCATTAATAGGCCTGTAATAATGCATCTGTAGACTAAATTCCATTGGACCACGGCTTCAAAGCCCGGGAAACACGTATTGTAATTATTATTTATTCAGGAAGGAAAGAACTCTTTAACAAGTGCTTTGTTTGATATGAGCATAAAATGCAAATTTTATATCACTTTTGTGTAGAAAGCATCGACAATCTTTAAGACCCCTTTGTCAGCTTACTATTCACAAATTGTATCTAAAGGCTTACCACTATACACAAAACAGCAGTCGTAAAGCGCATCAGCTCCATGGTGGCAGTCGTATGCGTATGCACTAAAATTGACAAAAGAAATTTTCTTTTTCTGTATGTTAAAGAAATAGTGGTGAGATACTGTAAGGCAGCACTTAAAGAAATGTGTGATAAGATGATAATACAGAAACAATATTTTGAGAAATATGTGTGACTTGCTAAACGATGATGGTAAATTCAAGGCGTATTTCCTTGACATATTTATAGTTAAAAACATCTAAAATCACATTAAGAAAATCCTCAACTTAAACATGAAAATCATAGTATTTTGTTATCAATGCGCGTTTCAATAACGTTCTGTATTTACCTAACACCTAGGCATATTTTATATCTAACGGCAAATTCCTATTATAACCCCCACAATAAAGTAACCAAAATAAGTTAAAACGAAATTTGTTGGTTTTATTAATTCCTTTGTTCCAGTAATAGTCAATTTGTCAAAACAAGTTGTAGATTTAAATAATATACATATTTTCTTAACAAACTAACATAAACCAAACAAACATTTTCTGAATTCGACGCGTATCTAACTGATAATATACCGCTAATGCAGTTTTAAGTTGACTCTTATATCTCTGGCGCAATCTTAAGGGCTAATGGACCGGAAATGCTGATAGAGCCGCTCTAAGCGCCTAGAGAAGTTGCTTTCTCGCATTAAAGATCCGACTCTAGGGCAGTTAGAGATGTTTTGCTACGTACATATCTCCGTAACAAGATGCAACGGGGCTCTAAACTTGAAGTTCTCTATGATTGCTGTTTTGATAACTGTGTTTAATTCGTTTCAGAACGCCTCAACGTGCTGTACGAGAAAAACTGGACCAGACTGGTCACTGAGCAGCTGAAGAAATTCGAAAGGTCGGTGGTGGAGACTGCGAAAAACGACGAAACTTTGAATTTTGCCGGACCAAAATGGACGTTTGGGGGATCATTACTGTATACTGTAACTCTCCTAACCACTGTCGGTAAGCTCCTTTTTTAATAATTAAAAATGAATTTATTCTTGAATAATTAATAAATAATCTGGGCGTCAAAATAATCTAATCCCCTTTTTTATGTGAAAAGGTGGCTCAGAAACGTTTCAATCGATTTTTTAATAGGGCAAAATGGTTTTAATCATTATTGATTGCAGAATCAGAAAAGCCTACGCCATTTTGTAAGATAAAATTTGTTTTAGGATTATATACGAAAAAAACACTCTAAAATGATTCATTTTTAACCAACTATGTTTAGTTGTTATTTTGATATGTATTTTGATTGTATAGGGTGGTCATTTGAAAACGTCATCGTATTTGGCTGTGAGATGTCAAAAGAAAAGGATAAAATAAACAAGTCCATTTAGAGATCGATGATTTCTATTGAACACGGGTTATAGGATATCTCGGCTATCACTAACATTTATTTTTGTTTCCAGAAAAGAAATTACAATTTTTTTTAAAAAAAGTTGACACTTTACTTGTTGTTCTCCTACCTGTCTTGTGATTTTATAGAATTGATTGAAGAATTGATAAAGGAAGTCAACTTTGTTGTTCTAACATTGGTCCAGATCTTCTTCAGTACTTGCACAGTCTTCTCGCCATCTGAATTTTCTTGTCAAAATCCAAAATTTTTAGTTAGCAGATTCAATACTGACTTGTCTGCATTACTCAGCAGGACCTCTGAACTCACAATCAAGTGATAGTGACCTAGAAACGCGTAAACACTCTCTTAGACTCAAATGTAGTAAAAACCTTCAATTCTCTCAGTTTTAACAGTACCACAAAATGATTTTTCCAACAGAAAAGTCTTTACAGGAAGTCAAATTGAGAATGCGTTGCTTGATGTTTTCCTAAAGTATATTTTAAGTTTTTTTTTTTCACGAAGTGCACAAATAACTATTCTTCTACTGAATTCAATTGAAGCGTTTCTGAAATTATCAAAAAACTGCCTAGGTTTGCCGAGGTGATATTTTGACGCGCAGTTTAAGTAGGACGTTTTAATACATCATGACCTGTCTCTAGGGTATGGAAGACTATCTCCTAAAACGGCCTTAGGGAAAGTCATTGCGATAATATACGCAATCATTGGAGTGCCACTGATGCTGGTCCTTCTATCAGAGTTGGGAAGTGTCCTTGCTCATGTGGTGAGAAGGGGATATTCAAAGTTGTGCTGTCACAAAAGCAAAGAGCCCTTCCCATGTCCTACTGTAGGTTACCACAAAGCACCGAGCTCGCCTACCAAAAACTATTACTGCAAAAGTGTAGAAGGTGAGAATTGCTTTTAACACAAAATATATAGAAGGTAGAGAACTTTTTTATAAACTCGTTTAGATACAGCCTCAATACAATTAGCCACTACCCACCCAACATCTAACCACGTCTCTTTCCAAACCAACCACGTCAACCATTACGTGGATCGCCACGATGTCCCTAAGAGAGCGATTCTAGCGACTGTAAGAGCTAGTCACACCAGCAGAGGAAGATGCAGACAGGCCCCTGTTAGACAGATTCTGGCGGGCAAGTAACTGCATATCTCAGATTTTTTCAAAATTCGAACATAGATCTGTCGTAGATCCCAACTGTCCTACTCACCGTCACGGCCATGGGAGCCCTTTAAGAAACTCCTCGATAGTTGGCATCTCGACTGACATAGAACTGGAAGAAGTTGACGAAAATGACGAAAGTGAACAAGGGTATAGTTGCTTTCAATGTATTACTGTTTAATGAAGATAAACATATCATTCTACAGGGCGTGCCTTCAACACGACACACCATCCCGCATTCCGCTAATCTGGAGACCACCCGACAAGAACGGGGATTCGCCGCCCACAGGGGACGAAGCAACACCATCCAGCCTACCATCAGTGCCTATCTTCCTTGTAGTGTTTTTCTTTTTTTCGTATATAGGCCTCGGGGCAGCGTGTTTTGCTAATACAGACACTTGGACGTTTTTAGACGCCATATATTTCTGCTTTCTTGCTCTTTCAACAATAGGCGTGGGGGACAAACTACCGACTATACATCAAAACGACTTCGGAGGACAAATACACGTCTTTGCTTGCTGTCTCTATATCTTCTTAGGACTGGTGATATTGGCAATGTGCTTCAGTTTGGTGCAGGAAGAATTGACAATAAAATGCAGACAGCTAGCCAATAGTTTAGGCTTCGGCAAGGAGTAAGCTATATGTATAGTTCCTCCTTTTGTACTGTGATTTCATGGGTTTTAATTAAAATTAAAAAAAAAAGTTTTTTAATTATAAAGTGATGTTTTATTATACCTTCAAAATTCTCCTAAAAGAAAGGTCAATATGGTGGTGGTGGTTTGAGTCCTTAAGCACTTATAGTTATGGTGGTAAGCAGGTTTAGGACAATGAAACACCCTTGTAATTCGAAAAACGGCCAACGTTTCGACGTATAATTCACGTCTTCTTCAACACTTGATTAAAATTAAATTTTAAATCAGCTGTTACTTTTCTCAGTAACCTGAAATAAAAGAACGGCTGACGTTGACTAATTGCAATAAGCCAAGTTACAAACGTGCTTGACGTGTAAGCGATTTCTTACTAAAAATAGGAAAAAAGAAACTAAGCAACACAATGCAGAAGAAAAAAATAACATACCGCAAGATGTAGAAGGTCTGCCTTGGATTCTCGATATTATGGTGAACAAACATTACTATAATATACCACAACGTTTCAACTTTTACAACTAATCTACAAATATCAAATTGCCTGAAGTTTCCTGTACGTCATTTCAATAGTCCAGATCTATTTTATCTCGCGTTAAAATTCTATCTCCATTAAAACGGGGTTTACACATTTAAACCTATAAGAGATCTCGAGATCAGAGAATCTATAAGAGAAATGCCGGATCTTTTGTGATCAAACCAGATGTGCATTTATGGCTTTATGGGAATAAACCTGCACAAACAACGCTTAAAAACTCGATTACAGAGTTGTCAAGTTGCCATACATGACCTCATTGAAGGTGGTCATTTGAAAACGTTACCTAATTAGCTGAGACGTGTCAAAAGAAAATATTTTGTGGAGAAACAAAAGTCCATTATAGACTTTGAAAAAAAAACTGTATAGCCCTTTTGATGACGTTCTGTAATTGAACGATCAAACGAACTTACCTGCGAGTTTCGTAATTATATGAAGTATCTCGTCCGAAGCGATTACGATGTAGTATGTAGTGCAGCCTTTTTGTTATAAGACCCACACAATTTTAAGGCAAGAATTTTCCAAGCTCACCATTACCAGATCCGCAATATTCCTGGGGTTACGCTTGAAAACGCCAAAAAATGGGACCATTTTTATTAAAATATCGGTGTTTGTTGGCTCTGTCTATATCATCTAGGTCTTTAGTCTCAGTGGCCTTTGATGGTAGGTCCCCATGTGCGGATATGGCGTATATTGCGGATCCACAGTGTTGCCGCAGCAAATGTTAAAGATTTTGATATAGTAACTGTCGTTTTTACCACTATTTTTCCAACAACAAATACAGCTATAATAAACAACTTTATTTTACCCCCCCCCCCCCCCCCCCCGGCTATTAATCGCTCGTGGCGTGGGAGCGGCGGTGTTCGAGGCTGCTGTGTTGCTGTTGCTGTCGCCGCCGTGTCTGCGGAGATTTGACTACGTGGATGTTCTAAGTCCAACATATAAGCGTGTGCCAAATCTCTTTTACCACGCTGGAAAGGGGACCCAACTCTCGGAAAGGATCTATCTATTTCGTTGTCCCCTTTTAGGATATAACTCTAGCGAGTTCAAAAACCGTCTCTCTTTAGGTCATAAGTCTCGCGAGTTTAAAAATCGTCCACACAGTTTAAAAATCGTACCACCACGTCGGTACTTCTCAATCCCGAAAGGGTACTGCAAAAAAAATCGATACCACCCTGACCAGTGGCGACTATATGGCACTTCAGACAGCGCGGGCATAAATGTAGAAAATGAGCTTTTCTAGCAAATCTGCTGGTAGAAAAAAATTGAAAAAGTGATCATTGGACAGAATAAATGATGGTTTTTAAAATGACCCCTCACATGACATAGTTTAGTTGATAATTAAAGCTTTTTATTTAAATTGAGCGTTAATTTCCTGACCCAGTCAATTAAGACATAAATTGCTCGAATTTAGATTCAAAGGATGAGAAATTAAAAGGTCTATCTGATGAGAGAATAAGATTTTAATTTCAATTAACGATATTCGCAAAATCGCTTTAATTTTTAAACTATTGTTCAGGCCACGCATGCACAGGTCTGAAATTCTTTCAAGGGCCATAAACCATTAAAAGGGGCCTTTGCAGGGTAAAGAAGAAGAGCAATTGTAGGGTTTCATGCTTTATGACCGGAATTCCCAAGAAATTGTGAAAGTGCCTGTCCAAAAACTAACAAAAGAAATGCTCTTCGGCGAAAATTAAGAATATTGCATTTAGGGCCTCATGGCGCTGGTTTATTCAGAAAACCGAAAAACAGAAAAGTTCCATAAGTTTGAAGCTTCAAAGCTTCGAAAAATGGCTTACAGAGTTGCCATGCTGCCACACATCAACTCATATGTAAATAAAGAGTTCAGTTTGCACAACACTGGACATAAAGGCTGAACAGAGTTTGATGAGGACAAATTAGAACTATTGTCTTGTGAAAACTTTTTCGTTGAAACGCCTTCCAAAAGCAAAAAATCACAGTTCTCTCCCTGACTTACCTTTGATTTAGCGTTCTTTTTGAAGGGAAGTTTTTGGACATGGCAACGTGGCATAGGGATACAAATAAAATGGATGTTTTCTTACTTTTCGTGCACCAAGATCACTCGTTGCATACCACACAAACCTCGATCACATTTACAAGCCACACACTTGTAATTTGTTTCAAACTCAACAATAATAATTGATTGAGTGAGTGATTAATCTAAATTCAGATGGTAGAAGATCGGAAGCGGCGCCGCCAACCGCTAACTGCTTACTGAAGTTGAATAAGTTGAATTCGGTAATTACATCCCGAGCGCTCGGGGTATCAGTCTATCTCACTCTAGCTTGTTAAAATTTTAGGAGATGGTCTTTGTCCGGAGCGCTCGGATGGAATTACCGAACTCGGCTTGCCAAACAAAAAAATTAGCTCTGTCTGTCTTCTGTCTTTATTGTCAGTCGTCACATGTCAAAGGAGCGTCAACGCGTTATTCGTAAGGAATTTAACACATGTCGCTAATCAATGGCTGCTATTTCAAGCCTGCCGCCAAATACGAATAAAATATAACTTAAAATAATAATGTAATATCGATAGTATACTTAAGGAAGGGTAAGCAAAAATAGAGATCATTTGAATGCTGGAGTTAAGCGCAAGATATCACTAAAATATATAAAATAAATATACAAACTACATGCCAAATCGAATTAATTGAAGAGGCGCAGTTATAGCACTTCTAGCTGATGCAAGAATTATAATTAAAAATAATTCTTTATTTAAGTTTTCAAGTATAAAAACTTTAAACTTTTCATAGTTTTTATTATAAAAAACACGAAAATCGATCAATTATACCTATTGTATATTGCGGAGCGCTGGATATCCATTAGATGTCCATTGGACATCCACGAGAGGCAATTCCGGTCACGTAATTTGATATCCGATTTTGGATGCTGCATATCCAATAGACCTCCCAAAACGACATCCTATTTGGGATATCCATTGTTAATATATGGGTGGCAAGAATTTGAAAAATGTTTGTTTTAATACTTTGTGGGTAGTAGAACAGAGAAAGTCGTGCTACATATAAGCCTCTACACTATTTCATTCACTTGTTATTGTCGTCAAGTAGGCTTTGGAAAATTGACTTGTTGACTTGGAAACTCAACATGTGCTAAAAGGAGATGGATATAAAAAAATTAAGGTTTCAAAGGTAACTATATAGATGACAAAAATAAGTCAGTGGATAATAGTAATCTCGAGTGACCTCAAGGACGATTTGATAAATGTAAATCGTATGTAAATCGACAATTCGGTTGACACAACAATTTCCTACAGTTATTTCTTGCGTTCCTAGAAACTTTCCTAAGCAGAAATTTTCCACCTTGCCCGTCTCTAGTGAATTCAACCTAACCCAACTTATTCCTTATTCCTGTCAGACAAAAATCAAAAGTAGTTTAGTAATCACTTGGGGTTGATTTTCTTAATTACATTTTATGGTTTATTTTTCTAATTAGACCTCTACAGTCTAATCAAATACATTAATTTAAACCATAAGTTGATGCCATGGATTGGGATTTGCGGTACGATATCCATAGCGATAATGAACACGATTTGAATGAGGGTGTCCCACTGCCTAGAAATATGTTGGAAATGAACAATGAAAATTTGATTTTCCAGCAAAATGACCTGTTTCCCTCGGCTTTTCCCTTGATGGCCGATATACGAAGGCAAGGGAAATTATGTGATATAGTTTTAAAGGTAAGTCAGTAGAGGTACCTTTAAAGTAGTAAGTATTTTATGATTACCTACATTGTTAAATACCTATGTGAGGATAGATATGCTTCTACTAATGAACTGTTATATACCTACCTATATATACAAACATTTTAATATTACAGTTTTGTCATGAACAAGGTAAAGTAGGGGGGCACTGGGTCTTGTTCTATTTATGATCTGATGGGCTATTAATAATTCACATAGGAGGACACATCAATTTCTACTCAGAGGAGTCGGATCATTTTTATTTATATAATTTATTAAATTTATTTCTTTCAATAGAGTACAGGGTATCCCATTTTCGGCACTTTTGAGGGGTATCTCCCTTATTTTTAAAGATAGAGGGTTGCGGTTTTCACGACAGTTTGCTACTTTTTTGTGAAACTAAAGATGGCGCCAGCAGAATTTTTATAGCCCTTTTGGTTTTTGAGATACAGGGTGGAATTGAAAAGTATCGCTTTTGAGGCACCCCCCGTATTACAGTTATGTTTAAACTTATCGAAGAAGTTAAAACACATTCTTAAACAATTTTTTCCGTGGAATCCAGTGGCGTTGTTAGTTCTTTCCTAGCAACTTCAGTTTTTGAGTTACGAAGCAAATATATGTTTTTTTAAATGGAACACCCCGTATATTATCTTTTTATTTTATTAGTCATAATGTGGGATTTCCAAAAATATATAATTGTATGCAATTGTTTTCAAAACGAAGCTCAGAATTTAAGATTTTCTTAAATTTTCATTTTTGTACAATTCGTTGGTAGTAGGCTATGGCTAGATGGCTAGCTTATTTGAAACAAAAGGCAATATGTCAAAAACTTTGTGGTTTTGTCACTCTTTGTTTTTATTAGTAATATGCTTGTTGTTTTGGTGTTTCTATTTTACTATTTAGCTGCTAATTAAATTAATTTTGTTACAATAATGGCGGTTTACGAAAATTATGAGAAGTATGATATGTTGGTTTGTTTTATACAATCTAATGAAAATCCCCAAGAAGCTTCGGAAGTATATTTCCAAAGGTAAAGTATTTTGCACGCTATGGTTAGGATACCATCTTAGGGGTCGTTTTTGCTATTATTAGATATCCAGAGAGAAGGCAACCTTTCCCAGACATATTTGCCCGAATTAAATCAAATCTAGTAGAGCACGGATCATTTGTCCAGCTCAGGCCTAATTCATACTCCAAACAAGATAGAGAGAGAAAAGAGATAAACGTATTGGGTTATGTAGAAGCAAAGCCTTCATCTTCTTGCAAGCATATAGAGGAAGCAACTGGTGTATCCAAGTCTGATGCTCAGAGAATTTTGAAAAAATATAGGTATCACCCCTATAAATTCCACATAGTTCAACGTTTACACCCTGGCGATGCCGAGCGCAGAATGTTGTTTTGCCAATGGTATTTACAACAAATCCATACTGATGAATCTTTTGGCAGACTCGTTATTTGGTCCGATGAATGTTATTTTTCAAGTGCGGCAATTTTTAATCGCCATAATACTAGACATTGGTCCACAGAAAATCACCATTTAACTTTTGAGAGGGCACAACAAGGACGTTTTGGGGTTGGAGTCTCGTGTTTCATTTTTGGAAGACGCATAGTCTACAGAATTATTGAAGGAGGTCTGACAGCGCATCGTTACCGAGAAATTCTTGAGGAAGTTGTTCCAGAACTGATGGAAAATGTTCCCTTGGCCCTTTATAATGCCGTTTTTTTTCAACAAGATGGTGCCCCAAGCCACAACTCTGCCCTTTTAAGGGAATTTTTAGACGATAACTTTCCTCAAAGGTGGATTGGTACCTACGGACCTGTAAGGTGGCCCCCTCGATCTCCCGATCTTTCAATTTTGGATTTTTTTTTATGGGGTTTTATGCAAAATGAAGTCTATAAAACACAGTATCAGTCTCGAGCGGAGCTTCTTGCGGCAATCAATTTAACTTTCCAAAATTTGCAAAGAAGGCCTATGATTCTTTTTAACGCGATTAGAAGAATAACGAAAATGTGCCAATTTTGCATACAGGAAAATGGCCGTCATTTTGAAAACCACCTTTAAAAACTGTTTACTTAATTATGTTGAATGCTGTAATAAATAACTAATAACTGAGATACTGAGATTTAAAAAAGATTTTTTGTATTAAATTTGAAGATGTTATAAATTAGAATAATTATTACTTACATCGATTTTGTTCCTAATAATATTTTAGCCATAGCCTACTACTTACGAATTGGACAAAAATAAAAATTTAAGAAAATCTTAAATTCTGAGCTTTGTTTTGAAAATATTTGCATACAATTATATATTTTTGGAAAGCCCACATTATGACTAATAAACTAGAAAAATAATATACAGAGTGTTCCATTTAAAAAAACATATATTTGCTTCGTAACTCAAAAACTGAAGTCGCTAGGAAAGAACTGACTACGCCATTGGATTCTACGGAAAAAATTATTTAAGATTGCGTTTTAACTTCTTGGATAAGTTTAAAGATAACTGTGATGCGGGGGGTGCCTCAAAAGCGATACTTTTCAATTCCACCCTGTATCTCAAAAACCAAAAGGGCTATAAAAATTCTGCTGGCGCCATCTTTAGTTTCACAAAAAAGTAGCACACTGTCGAGAAAACCGCAACCCTCTATCTTTAAAAATCAGGGAGATACCCCGCAAAAGTGCCGAAAATGTGATACCCTGTTCTTATTATATTATATGGTGCCTTCATTAAAAAAAGCCTCAAGTATTCCATGAAATTAGAAGAGCATAAGTCATTATTGTCATCAAGTAGGCATTGGAAATTTAACTTTGACATTTTTATTGTATCTTCTCAACATGTGCTAAAAGGAGAGGGGTATAAAAAAATGAAGGTTTCAAAGGTAACTAGATGACAAAAATCATGATAGTAACATGAAATTTTAAAGTTTTGACTTACGTCAAATTTTGACTTACATCTTTATTGAACGTGAATACATGCAAATGTATGGCATATAAGTATTTAAAAATTAGGTGGATTTTTGTTTTTAATTGGGCATTATCTGAGCCACTTTTTATTTACACAGGGTGACTCAAAAAAAAGTTGTGATATCAAGGCCATCTTTGTTAAATAGAAACCCCTCTTTTTTGTGATTTTTATGCAGTTCTCTACAAAATTCTAATCATATTCTATGTAGCATACCAGCATACCCTAAACTTATCTTTAAAGATTTTGGAGAAGATGTGTCTGGAAACCCTAAGCAAAATTATCATCCAAATTAGTAAACTAATTAAAATTAAAACTAACAAAGTTATATTAAGTGCTCAAACTGCCATCCCTTGATTGCCTGACATTACCCAAACCTATGTACAAGCTCATCTTAAACATTGTTGAGTGTGTTTCTGTCAAGATTCTTAATTTCCAGCCTAATTTTGGCTTTTAAGCCTTTGATGTTTTGTGGTCGATTTACATAAACATTGGATTTTAAATAACCCCGTAAGAAGTAATCCAAGGGTGTGAGACATTTTCATTTGGAAAAAGTTGAATGAGAGCAGGGATTAGGCCAAACTGAAGAAAATCCAAATATGTTTGTCCGGTGAAGGTTTCATTGAAGAAAAAAGGGCCAAGAATTTGGTCATTAATAATGCCTGTCCAAACATTCACTTTCTGTAGGTACTGTGGTTGTGCCTCCGTCATCCAATGAGGATTGTCTTGACTCCAGTACTTGAAGTTTTGATGGTTAACAGTGCCATTTAAACAGAATGTTGCCTCGCCTGAGAAAAGGATTGGCCAAGAAAACCATGCTCTGCGTTCGCATACTGATGAAATGGTTTCACAAAATTGTAGATAGCAATTAGGATCATCTTCATTAAGTTCTTGCACTAAATTAATTTTGTAAGGGTTCTTTTTTTCTCTCTTTTTTAAAAATACGCCAGACGTCTTTGCGAAATTACATTTCCCCGCGCAATATCTCTGGTAGAACTGTGAAGATTTTCTTGCAGCTGCAATATGATATTTAACTCAACGTCGTCATCGTGTATTTTGGAACGACCTATTTTTGGGAATATCTTTTATGTGACCAGAATCTCAAAATTTCTTTGCAATTCTGCTTACAGTGCTGTGTTCGGGCATTGTCACCCTGCCCCAAAAACATTAGATTTTCTCTTCACTGAGTTCCTTTTAGATGCAGCATTTGGTTAATTATTATTATTTGTTTGCACAATTCTCAGTATAAAAAGGTATTCCTAAATTCTTGAAAATGTGAAGAAGTGGAAATCACATTTAAGTGGCTTTGACTTGACCTACTGTTTGGTTGTTTGAAGGCGGTAACAATGTGTGTTTGTCTCGAGAAAGCTAGTAGAAGCTTTTCATATATGATTTCCGGTTTCCGGATGCCATTTTCTCAAAAACCGTTAAAGATAAAAAGGGGTTTCTATTTAAAAAAAAGTTGGCATTGATATCATAACTTTTCTTTGGGTCGCCCTGTATAAATAAAAATTGGTTCAGATAATGCGCAATTAAAAACGAAAAATCGACGGGTATTAGCGATTTTCCGAAAAATAGCATTTTCCGCTCACTGAATGCGCGTACCTACAATTCTGTGATACTAATTCGAAATTCTAAAATTTCGTGTTATTAACTCAAAATTTTAGACTAAAATTTCGTGTTACTAAGTTGAAACTTTAAAATTTCGTGTCGGTATGGCAAAAATTTAAAAAAATATATTTTAAGAATTTTGGGTGGCCCTTCTACGCCTTTGTACACTTTAGTGATAAATGTGTGGTTAAGTTAAAAAATGTGTGGTTAAGTTAAATATTCAGCTTTTGGGTGTTATCTTTTCTGTTATACATACTTAAATCTAACAAAAACGAAACCAATAGAAAGTGGAAAGAAACCTTTACAATTTAAATGTACTAACATCTAACATCATATTTTTTTCTTTTTCACATTATTAAATAATTTCAATCCATGTAGTAGATGGATTAGTGGGATGGGGACAAATAACGACAATTCAGCTTTATTCAATTACCAACGTTTTGATCATATATTGTGGTCTTTATCAAGGCTGTAAAGACAAGAAACATCGATCAGTTTATAGCAAGGAGCATAACTAAATTAAAATTATAAAATTTAAAATTTATACAAATTAGAAAAATTCATGAATGAGAGTTGTTTTAAAAAATTAAAATCTCCATAAAATGCTCAAGTCCTATCAACCATTTCCTAATTAACAAATAATTTTTTTTTTTTTTTTAATTAAGAAGCTTAAAATCAAAACACAAACGAACGTAACATTTATATACACAAAATGTGTACCTCTTGATATGCCGAAGTCCTGTATAATCTATTAAAAAAACGCGTCCTTTATTTATATTATAGGCCAGAGGGCTGCCCCCAAAAAGCTGAATTGTCGTTATTTGTCCCCGTCCCGCTAATCCATCTACTACCATTGTCTATATATACCTAGTCAGACATTTCAAATGGCTTAATTTCTCCAAGGCTTTTATTTAGCTAAAACTATGATAGATGTCATCGGAATCAGTATATGTGGATTAGATTCCTTTCGACAGTACAGGACTTTAAGGTCTACATGTACTGTGTTGTGGTGGCGCTTGATAATTCATTTATTTAAAACTTTTTCACCGACACGTTTCTCCGAAGGAAACTGATGAAATGATAATTCGGGATTTAAAGAATTGAATTAATTTGGAATTTTTACATTTTCCATATGACCAGACACTCATTTTTTCCCTTAATTAACTGAACAGAACACGCATACGGAATTTTTATTTTTAGCCCTATAAGCCCACTGCATTTTGTGGTATTTCGTTATTGTTTAACGGTTTAAAACTTTATTGATATACATGGCAACCAAAAATCGAAAATTAGTAAGGTTTATGGTCACGCTTGAATTCAACCAATATTACACCTACATTGTTATTGATACTATGATATGATGCTTGATAGTGATAGATGATACTTGATGTGAATGATGTAATATTGTGGCAGGTTAACCCACATAGTATCCAGTGGATTTTTGCCCTAATCTTGAAAATTTTTTTTCGAAAACTTTAAATTTGCATTTTTTTGTAGTTACTGTACTGTTCTAATTCCATGGCCGAGGGTTTTTTTTATTTAAATTTTCATTATAATTTTCCATAAACTATATGTGAATGAAAACATTTTAGCTTGTCCTGAGGGTTAAGTACAACAATTATTAATAGATTTCAACTGGTTAATAATAATAATAATAATAATAAATTCTTTATTGCCAACAAGATCACAAAATATGACACAGCAACGTCAAACAAGAGTAGCATTATAGCTTACTAAAATTAATTACTCAAAATAAATATTAAATTGAAATGAATAAATAGTTTTCTCAAGCAAAAGAGCCTTGACACGTTGTTTGAAAACCGTATCATTTTGAAGACGCTGCAAATCAGCGGGTAACAAATTGTATGCTTTAATGGCTCTATATGAGGGCCCTCTCTCGAAAAAAGTAGTTTGGTGACGAGGAATGTTTAACATTTCCCTATTTCTTGTTAGAATTGACATACTTTGAGAGTACCCGTCAGCGTTCCTTCTGAATAATGCACTGTTTTTTCTGACAAACATTACCAATGACATAAAGAATATTGAAGGGACGGTAAGTATTCCCAATTTAGAAAAATAAGGGCGACATGAATCCGTCGGTCTCAGACCAAAAATACACCGAACAATTCTTTTTTGAGCTCTAAAGATATTCATTGGGGTGCGTCCCGATCCCCAAAATAGTATACCGTAACTTATGATTGCCTGAATGTTGGAGAAATAGAATAACCTAATAGTGTCCACAGTGAACTGATCTTTAAGCCGTCTGATCAACCCACAATAGCTATTCAACCTAGACTCCAACATGCGGATGTGAGTTACCCAGCTCAGACAAGAGTCCACATAGACCCCTAGAAACTTTACATTGTTCTGCACAGGCAGAGATCTACCACTCAAAGCAACATAAAGAGACTCATCAGTACAAGGCTGTTTGCTGAAACATAACAATCCCGTTTTTTCAGCATTTAATTTTAAATGATTGTTGATGCTCCAATCACACATTTCTTGAGTTGAAGTTCTGCATCGAGCAGATAAGTCAGCTTTTGATTGAGAGGCAATCAGAATGGAGGTGTCATCAGCATACTGACAAAGGATATCGGAAGAAACTTCGTTCGTCATTCCATTAACATATACTAAGAACAGTGTGGGCCCCAAGATAGAGCCTTGGGGCACACCTCGACCAAGGCCAGTAGAGGTGGAATAATGAGGTCGACCATTGCTCATGATGCAGACGGACTGCTCACGACCAGAAAGGTAGGACCGCAGTAAGTCAGCACACAACCCGCGTAAGCCACAACCATGTAAGCGTGCCATCAAAATATCGTGATTTATGGTGTCGAAGGCTTTGGACAAATCAAAAAACAGTCCAGCAACACGCCCACCCTGGTCCAGATTCGTAATAATAAATTCAATAGCTCTATATACAGCCTGTTCGGTAGATCTGCCCGATCTGAACCCAAACTGACAATTACTAAGCAACAGCCTACCCTCCAAAAATTTGACAATCCTAAGATTTAAAACCCTTTCAAACACCTTCGACATAGAGGGCAGGATGGAGACCGGTCTGTAGTCGCCAACCTTCCGACGATCACCCCTCTTGAAGACCGGCACCACTTTGGCTCTCTTAAGGTCTCTAGGAAAGATTCCTGTTTGAAAGCAACAATTTATGATGTGACTAAGTGGCTTGCTTATGTGCAGCGCGACATGCCTCAAGACAAAGGAGGGGACTTCATCCAAGCCTGACGAAAATTTATGCGGAAGATTCCTGATAATTTCGAAAATCTCTTGTTCATCGGTAGGAAACAGAAAAATACTATCAATACAATTTCCGTTGCAAGGTGGGATATGGTCAGGCTGTATACTTGTGTCGTTACGGAATTGTTCACAGAAGCTATACGCAATCAGCTTAGGGTCGCTAATGATATCACCTGAATCAGAACTCAAAAAAATCTGCCGACATGTGTTTCTATTTCCTGACTGCGTGTTAAGTAGCGCCCAAGCCGTTTTGGCTCTATTTTTTGAATTCAATATTTTATTATCGTTAATTGATTTTTTGTAGTTGGAGAGATATTGTCTGTAGATTTTTCTTTCATCCTTGTATCGTTCATGAACAATGGGAGAGTTTGTCTGCTTGTACCAAACGTACCAGTCCTTAATGTAACTAGAATATAGTTTTATTTCAGTTGTCACCCAGGTGTCGGTTCTGGACTTCACCCTAGACCATTCTAAGGGAAAAGCGATATCGAAATAATAGTGAAAAATATTTGAAAATGTCGTGTATTTCTGATCGGCACCGACGGACTCAGCTACGTCAGTCCAAGATTCAGTCGCTAGGCAGCCAACGAACCTCGTAATATTATCAGTGGTGAAAAAACGTCGCTTGAAACAAACCGCGGCCTCTTCCAAAAACGGAGTCCTGAGAGACAAATGCTGACCATAATGATCAGAGATATCAGAAATAATAATTTCACATTCTAGGTCCTCTCTTTGAAGTTGGAGAAAATATTATCAATTTGCGTTGCAGAATTTCTACCTAGTCTTGTAACACCATTTACGTGTGGTTTCAGGCCATAAGCAAGAAACAACTGAATTACTGAATTTGCAGCGTCATCAAGATTTAAAAAGTTAACATTAAAATCACCACAAACAATGATGAATTTGTTGGTGTTGTATGTCTTATCTAGTAACTCACACAACTTACTTAAGAATACATCGAAATTACCCGAAGGGGATCTATAAGTACAAGCTATTATGATTTTCTTATTACTATTTTTGTTAGTGTACTCGGATATGCAATATTCGAAGTCTTTTTCAATAGATAATAAGTCTATATCAAATTCTCGAATTTTGGAATCAAGAGTTGCAAAAATTGCTGTTCCACCGCCTCTGGTCGCCACTCGGGAACTAGAGCAGGCAAGAGCATAATTCTGTAAGTGTATCCTATTCAAATCAGATTCCTGAAGCCAATGCTCGGTTACGCAAAATAATTCGGGAAACCGGGTTCCCAACAGCAGTTCAACTTCAAGTATTTTATTATTGAGACTCTGAATGTTAATATGGAACAAGTTGCATTCACAATACGTCGTGACTGGTTATCAGGAGTATTTTTTCCTAATTTTAGCGGAGTACTTGGGCACTCTGTCGAGATTTGTCTAAAAAATTCCGGCCAAGAGAGAAATTAAATCGCCCAAAAGAAACACTCGCCGGCCAGAAATCACTATTATAAGTTGTATCTTTAAGTTCCGGTTTAACTCCGATCATAAATCTAAGCTTTGTACCACGGTAGGATTTTGGGACGCACTGTTTAACAGAAACATCTTCTGCACTAGTTCCTGCATGTTTGACGATATAGTCCGTTATGATACTTTCAGTAGCAGTCGCTCCGACTCTGGAAATAAACACCCAGATCTTCTTATCTAGGTTTGACGCGCCAAGTTCGAAATCGTTCGCCGTCCTAGTTCCACGTTGCGGATTTCCCTTGCGAATTTTCCGGACAAGTTTGCCCTCTTCCAGCGGGGGTGGAGGAATTGTGCGAGGACGTCGCGGTCCGCGATTTTTCGGATTCTGAAAGCCCTGTTGGTCTGTATTACTCCCATTCTCATTGTTAGTAATATCAGCAGGTGTTGATAAACCATTTTTTGTCTGATCATTAGTACACCCAAGTGAGTTATCTGTTTGTAAATATTGGGTAGTTTGTATGAAATGCCCTGCATTGTTGTTTGTTTTCAACTGGGTGTCAGGTGTTGTTTTTTGTGAAGCATCGTTATCTGATGTGGCGTTCGATCGAGCCTTTGGCTGGCCTTTTGTGAACAGCCCAAGGCTATCACTTTGAACTACCTCGGCCCAAGTCTGCGCCGGTGAATCCGATCGGACAGGTGCTGTTTTACCCGCCAAAATATTGGAGGTTAGAATATCTAATTTATTGTTTATTTCTTGGAATTGTTCTTGAAATTGCTCATGTGAGGCCATTAGCCGTAGAATTACTTGATTCAGTGTTTCATTTGAGTCTTTTAAGGATTGATTTACTAACCTTAATTGCTCAAAATCCGATGTATCGGCGCACACATCATCGGCATCCTGAATGCATTCGGGGCACCTAAGTGTGTTATATGAAACAACTTTCATTCCCTTAACCCGCACCGCACACGCAGGGTGAAAAGCTGCCTCACACTGTTCACATTTTACGTCACTAGCGGTACCTCTTTTACACGATTTGCAAAAAATCTTGTCGCCTTGCGAACCGACGAGGTTCGTCGGCGCCATTTTTGATGTATTATGGTGGTTATTGTGGTTCAACCCCAGACTAAAATTTAAAATGGAGATGGAAAAGAACAAATTATATCTTTCCTTGATTGTTCGTTGCACAGACGGGTCTTTTAAAACCAATTGAAACATGAAATCTTCAGATTCAGCCCTTTTTGGTCAATTACCTGTCACCCACATCTTAAAAAAATTGCTGAAACTAAAAAATTTACCTGAACTAACTTAAACTAAAAACTCCAATTTGTTCAAACTAAGTAGTACACAATTTACAATTATTACCTACTATCTTTTATCAATGAAATTATAAATGAATATATATATACACACACATTACTAAACTAATTAAATGGTTTCTAACTGATTTTTGGTTTCTAATTCTATTCCTAATTCTCGCTTTTTCGAAAAACACAAAACTTGCATTTTGAGACGTTTTCAGTCAAATTTCACTTATTTTGCACCAAAAATGTAACTATACTAAATACAACAAAATAGAAGATATGATTAATATCCATATTTATAGTCATAACTTGAGCAGGAGCATCTGCTCAATCAAAAAAGTTTGAAGTAAATCCATATATTTCAAATGAAAACTAAATGTCAAAGCCAGACTTGAGACTTACTTGGAGTGAAATCATGACTATAAATATGGGCACAGATCAGACAGACCTGATTTTGTCATAAAATTGAATTTCTTCAAAAACATATGAAAACTTACATTTTTGGACTTCGCTTTGATTAATTTTTTACCAATTTTCGCTCTAATCTTAATCTATTTTTTTTCAAAAACTCCAAATTTGCATTTTTTGTAGTTTTAAATAGTTTCTGATTTTTGGCCCTAATTCTTACATGACTTTTTCGTAAAACACCAAACATGCATTTTGGGACGTTTTCAGTCAGATTTCACCTATTTTGGAGTAAAAATGTAACTTTACCAAAAACAACAAATTAGAAGATTTTATTAGTTTTGCCTGAATTTGTCATAAAAAAAAATTCTTCAAAAACATGAAAACTTACATTTTTGGATGCTTTGAATCATTTTTTACCAATTGTCGCTCTGATCTTAATTTTTTTTTCCAAAAACTCCAAATTTGCTTCTTTTTGTAGTTTTAAGTTGTTTCTAATTTTTGGCCCTACCTAATTCTTACCTGACTTTTTCGAAAAACACCAAACATGCATTTTGGGACGTTCTTATTCAAATTTCACCTATTTTAGACCAAAAATGTAACTACCAAAACTAAAACAACAAATCAGAAGATTTAATCAGTTTTGCCTGATTTTGTCATAAAATTGATTTTCTGCAGAAATATGAAAACTTGCATTTTTGGACGCTTTATGTGATTTTTAACCAATTTTCGCCCTATCATTAATCTATTTTGTTTTCAACAACTCTAAATTTGCATTTTTTTTCTCTACAAAACATCAAATAATTTTGTTTACTTTGGTGTAAAATGAAAAATTTTTTTTCTGATCAAAAAACATAAAATATTAACTACAGATTCTGATTCAATCAATTTAACAAACAATATTGATGGTTTGGCTCGAAGCAAAAGCTCTGGTAGTCAGTTTTGTCTACTTTTATGTTGTATAAAGTCATTAAAAATGTAGAAAATGAGGTTTTTTGATAGGAATCTACCACGAATTTGAAAAACCAGATAATTCTGATGTTCTTTTAGTGGATTTTTTAACGGACTCTCAACACTTAAATATCCGAATTTCCTGTAATGAAATTTCTGTAGATATTAATGTTTAAATGTTGATATGTGATTTTCCAGCAAAGTCATTATTTTCGATCTTTTTTTGTCCCTTGTTTTTGAATTAAATATCCAACGTGTTTACTATTCATGCCCTAAATCTTCAATAGAAGACAACTTGAACCGAAATATGTCTTTTCTTGATTGCGATAATGTAGCAAAACGTACTGATTGCTCTTTTAGAGCAAGAATTCAACTTGAACATCATCAAAAGAAACAAAAATCATTGATTGAAAAATTTTGCATAGCCCAATCAAAGTGTATAATTTATTTTAACCCTTAATATAGCAGAACTAAAAAGAAGCGAATGTCCAGTTCCGTATTTTCATGGACGTCCAGTGGATGTCTACTGAATGTTCAGGTTAGTTGGATTGGATGTACAATGATGTTAGTTGGATGTACAATGGATATCAGTAGTATTTTTTTGAACATCCAATGGATGTACATAATGGAAGTCAATTGGATGTTGGATCGGGCCACAAATTGGATGTACAATGGATAATTAAATCTATATCCATTGGATATCATTTAGGATATTCATGTCTACAACTGTATGTCCATTGAATATCCTTGAATATCCAGTGGATATCAAGTTACTATATAGGAACTTTTTTAATATAATTAAGATATCTTCTGCCTTTTGTAACACCTGTGATTACCCTAAAAGAGTTCACTTGGCAATAGTTTTCGTAAATATAGAAATAATGCCTAATTAACTAAATATATCAAAATTTGAAATTCTAATTTTTTATATCTAATACCAAAAATATTTTCGTGATTACTTTTGAAAGAAATATTAAAAAAATCTCATATTTTCACGCCTTATTAAATTCAACGTCACTTTTTGATTCGTTTTCTAATATTATAATAACCTCGGCCGCGATGGTAAAATATTGTAATCTCGATTGTAATTCATGACTTTACAATCTTCTGTTATGATATTTTTTCACTGTTTGTAGAAAAATAGATATTAGGTCCCTGGATTAAGCAAAAAACTCAAAATCTTAATAATTAAAAATGTAGAGGAGTTTAGGTAGATTGAGTTGTTTGTTTGAGGATTTATTTTTTCCATTAACGCTAATAAGATAAAAATTATAAAAAAAGAAAAATTGGAAATATATTTCACGTTTTTTCAAGACAAATAAGTCTTTTCTTTTTCGAATAACACTTACAGTAGATTTCTAAAGTAAGTACATCCCTGGTTCAACCATTCGAATAATTATATGTAAGTACTATATTTTCTAACTCGGCTGATGGGATTTAGGGTGTTTTAACCAACTACGGAAAAATCGATACGGCCAAGGCGAGATTCCAGAACCCTTCACAAAATCTTCAAATCTGAACTGGCATACCTCTGATTTAAGTACCGTCGCAGACACCAGATGTCGTATACGTATTCTGAGTCGTTTAAGCGTAGAGAATTTGGGAGCGTTAGATTGTCTGACTAGATGTATATAGACAATGCTAGTACTTAGAATATAGATAGTTGCCAGACAGTGGCAAAAATTTGAGGGGCAGATTACCGAGTGTCTACTGTAGTTATTTATGTAGGTATCTATTATCAGTGAAAAGTGCAGCTTTTTTAAATTGAGAGCAAAAAAGTAAGTTTTTGCTTGTAAGCATATCAAAAAAAACATTTTAACCAATCAATCAATCAATCAATCAATATACTTTATTGTCACAAGTTAAACAACTCTTTGACAAAGCTTAAAGGGTAAAGGAACACTTTTCAACAGTTTAAAATGAAAGTTATCAAATAGCATAAAACAAATTATCAAAAGTATGGGTACATCCGTATAATCACGTCAATAAAACAACAAAATCCACACAAAATACATAAAACCAATTCACCAGGGGGTCACAGTCGCTTATTGTAGACTGTCGTCCTCAAGGTACTCAGCTAGGGAGTAGTATACCTTCTTGAGAAGGATTGATCTGACAAGTCGTCTAAATCTTGCAAGGCATACCTCCCCTCTCCCCTCTCACCTCGGTGGGAAGACGATTGAACAATCTCCCTCCCTTATACAAAATACATCGCTTCACTCTCTCGCTATGGGGAACAGGCAGGCTGAAAGTATGTGGTCTCCCTCACGGTAACGTTTGGGTAACGACAGTACCCGCTCATACCGTCTAAATACCAAACGTACTGTTTCCAGAATATACAGACTGCAGAGCGTGAGAACGTTCAACCTGACAAACAGGGGGCGACAAGATTCCCGAGAATGAGCCCCAGAGACAAATCTGTCAGCTCTTTTTTGTATAACGAATACACGGCAAGCGCAAAGTAGGCCTGGCGGGCAACAGAAGGCCCAATGTCGTTATAGATTAGGCGAACGGCATAGCAGCCCGACGACGCTTTGCTGCACACATTCATCACATGGCTGTGAAATTTCAGCCCTCCATCCAGAACAAGTCCCAGGGACCCAGTCACCCCTAGGGAGCCAACAGGACTGCTCTCCAGGCATACGTCATTAATCTCAAAGCCAAAACTTAGAAGACATGTTTTATTAACATTAAGTGAGAGTTGGTTTGAGTCACACCATTGTTTATTAATAGTTAGGTCATTATTTATGATGGATCTCAGACAATTGTCATCTGTCCATAAGATTGCAGTGTCATCAACAAATGCGTAGAGTGCCTGTAATGAGAGTGTGGCCATAAGGACTTGTCCGCCATGTTTTTTCCAAGATTAACATTGTTCTTATGGGCGAAAGCCTTCAAATGATTTTTTTTTTCAGACAAACGATGAACTTTAATTGTTCCTTCCTACTAATAAGTAAACGCTTTAGTTCAAGATACATTATGAGCAATTGAGAATTGTTGAAGAATTCACAAATTCCCACAACAACCCTTTTAAGTACAGGTAATTTTTGAATATCCCGTCACTTTCAGATGACGTTTATCCATCATCGAGTTGACGTACTGAGTACTAACAGCCGAAGGAATTCCAAATTGGCCTTAGAGTATTCTTGTGCTTAAATTCATATTGAGGAAACAAAGGACGGGTATATTCCCAGGGCGTAGTAGAGCCATAACCCGAAAATGCATCAAAATGCCATATACCATATATGTCAATCTGACCATTGACTTCTGACTTTGGAAAAAACATGGCGGCACCAATAGAAAACGATACCACCTTATGGTCACACTCTCATTACAGGCACTCTACAAATACGGTGAAGACACCTTCAATAGGTAGGAGGAGCAGATCCTTTATATAAATGAAGAAGAGAAGCGGACCAAGAACTGAGCACTGAGGCACCCCTGACTCCACCCGAAGCTCCATCGAGGTGGCCCCACCAACAACAATGGTCTGCGTCTCTCCACGCCCCTAAACCCATACACTTCAAGCTTTTGCAGCAGTATCGCATGGTTGACACAATCAAATGCTTTCGTGAGATCGCAGAATACAGCTGCGCAGTTTTGACCGTTGTTTAGGTGAGAGAAAAGGTGGTCCAGGAATGAGAACAAGGCACTGGTACCCCGGCCAGAGCGAAACCCAAACTGCAGGGGATTCAGCAGTTCGCTGCGCTCAAGAAATGAAAGCATCTTCAAGCTCATTATCGTTTCAATTATATTGAACAATGTAGGAAGGAGAGCTATTGGGCGATAATTGCATAAACTCTCACGGTCTCTCCTTTTAAACTTTGGAATTACAAGAGCTTTCTTGTGACAGTCAGGAAAACGTCCACTAGAAAAAAGAACAGTCGATCACCTCCTCCAGGACTCCCAAGGCAGTGTCCGGCAAGGTAATGAACAGGGTCAAAGACAGCCCAGTCCTATCCCGCTGCTCGTTTGTTTTTAAGTAAAACAAACACTTCTTTGATCTCATCAAGAGTAACAGGGCCGAAAAAAATGTCTCAGCGCATACTATCCGTCCAAGATGAGCTGCAGCTCCAGTGTACCCGGAGCAGTTCCACCAGCAAGTGAGGCCGCTACTCCGCGATAATAATAGTTTAATTCATTAGGATCAATATAATTCGGTTGAGAGTGTATCTCAGTACCCCCCCCCCCCGCCCCCCGGTGCCCCTACTACTCTTTCGTCAGCCTCCAGGTCTCTCTCTCACCTTATTGTTAGAGTTGTTCATTCTATTTGCACAGTACAATCTTTTAGAAAGTCAAACAGTACTCCTAAAAATTGTTCGATATTTCAAATAGAGCTAAGTTGTCCCCTGCAAATCTGCGCAAAGAGCGGAGCGATCTCAAATTACCAGTCCCCTGATGAACCACGGCTTTCTCTTTTTACGCTTAAGAACTACCACTGGACTGGAAATACCCTTTCAAAATTACGGCACAATGTTTCATGGTACGTGCGAAGTGGATCACCAGCCGTCAGAATACTTCTCCAGTCAGTTTCATCGTTTAACGCTCTAAATCTCTCAAAATTTCTTGTACAATATATTCTACCTCGCTCCACCTTACTGTGGCTTGAGGAGGACCCAATCGGGATGTTGCAGATTACCGCCTGGTGATCGGACAAGTTTATTACTTTATCTACGAGCGTACAAAAAGTATCTAGTTTTTGCACTGATTTTGGTGTAAAAAGTGACCTTTTGATGTACTAGTGTTATACAATTTTTATCGCACACATTTTAAGTGCAATGAAGTGCAGCCGCATTTCTTTATATTCAAGTTCTTTTTCTTTATTCATTAATTTATCTTTAAATTCACATCAATTAAATGCCAAATCTCTGATAACAATTTAAATATTTATTGAAATTGTAATGACATAACACATAGAAACGAAACAAATGACACCACTTAGTTTGCCACCAATAGCCAGGTGTGTTACCGCTTATATGTATGTCCACTTTGCAGTTCTTGCAATTGGTTATTGTAATCTGTGGTACATGATATGAACCTGATGAAGTCTTTTTTCTTTCTAAGTTAGCCAGTGTATCCAGGGCAGTTTCTGTCAACTCCAAGGCTAACTCCATCATAGAAGGGCTAGAAGTACAGGGTGTTCATAATAAAACTTCATCTAGTTGGCTTTGAAATGTCAAAAGAAAAGGATGGAGAAACAAAAGTCCATTTATTTTGATTATGTCATCTTTTTCTGTCAATATTTTATAGCCTGCTAGATGAAGTTTTATAATGAACACCCCTTGCTGCACATAGGATTCTACCACGGGGTTACTTTTCCAGCGCCTATGTCATTTGAGACATAACACATTTCCTCCAGCGTTAGCAAGAAGTGTATCACGAGACCAATAATTAAAATAATAATGAAATACCAGTATGAGCTACAGTGCATATTAATTTTACCTTCCGAAAGAGTGACCAGTATACTCATGTGGGTTTGTGAGGCGAAGATATTTGGCAATTTCACTCAGTATTTTTCCCAAAGTGTTAATGCCAACTGGCTGGGTAGAACATTTATTATTTCGATAATAAACAAATATGCGATCATGTGGTGTACTTTATGGCGTGATATCTTTATTTTCAAAGTCAATAACAAAAGTTTGAGGTTTATTTGTTGTTGTTTTTGGTATTTTCACTACTAGCATGATACCGCAATTTTCTACATCCTTAGCACTCATTTAAACCATATTTAAACATACTCTTCCGTTCTGCATTCTTCACTATTGCAAACATAGCTACGACCTAGAAATGTTATTACAACAGCTTATAAAGAAGAAAATAATTTTATAAAAGAAGTAGCTACCTTCATCATCAAATACCTTCCGCCTGGAGCCTCATTAATAAATTTCTAAATTTGGTCCTTGCTGAATACTTTGGACTTCTTACATTCTCACACAACAAACATTTAAAAAGCCATTGTGAGTTTGATTTAACTACTCAGTTGTGAACTAGATATTATGAAGTAATGAAAAGCATTGAATTATTTGGTATTTTTTGTAGAAAAATGGTGGTATTTGTGTATAATAAAATAGTGGTACCAGCTGCCAATTTTTTGATTCATAAATAACTATTTTTTGAACAAAAATTTTCAGCTTTAAAAGATTTGTGAACTTCCTTAACTTAAGTGGAGCAATTTATTTTATTTCGACACCGATTGTGGTTCTAAAGATCTCGACGAATCCCTCCAGAAAGCTCAACTATTTCTTATACCAAAAAATTGATAATGGTCATCAAAAATGTTGCGAAAGCACTATGTTAATAGATTTATCCTATTGTAGTCCGAAGTTCAGTTATGCATATGTAAAAAGAAATATTTCAAGTTTGTCTTTTATTATAAAATAACTTTTCCTTATTCAATCAGGTCGAAGGGCAACAGTTTAGCGCCCATAAACTAGTTCTCGCATCGACCATTCCATATTTTCACGCAATGTTTATGAACGATATGGTAGAGTCGAGGAACAAGGAAGTCGAAATCAAATGCATTGATGCTACGTAAGATCACATTATACTCACTATAAACACAATACTTGAACATACTACTGATAAAGCGCTTCAGTTAAGTTTTAGACTAACAAAATTACCAATTTTTAGAGCGCTGGAAGCGTTAGTGAATTTTGCTTACACTGGAAAAGTAGTACTAGATAAAAACAATGTCCAGAGCATTATGATAGGCGCTTCATATCTTCAGCTAAATAAAGTGAGAGATGCTTGTGCCAATTATTTATTGCGAAGGTATTTTTTTTAGGCGAATTTCTATCGATCAAACACTGAAGTAAAAGTAATGTATTTGTAGAATTCATCCGCAGAATGCTTTAGGTTTTCGACACTTTGCCGAATCTCTTGGCTCATCCACCCTGGCAGACTCCGCTGAGAAATACATTGAGTGGTACTTTCACGAAGTATCTCAAAACGAGGAATATTTAAACCTTTCAGTTAACGAAATTAAAGATTTGTTGATGAAAAATGATCTCAGAGTTGATAAGTATGCAGCTGTCGATAAACAAAAACCCATTCAAATGTTTGATTTTTATTTTTAGCGAGGAACAAGTCTTTGAAGCCTGCATGCGATGGTTGAAGCACGACATAGATAAGAGAAAGGAATATCTGCCAGAGCTTTTATCTATGGTGCGCTTACCGCTTCTGTCACCTTTGTATATTACAGATCGGGTGAAAAATGAAGAACATATTCGATATTCAATACAATGCAGGTGAGATTTAGTATTACATTAAAAGGGTAACATTTATTACAGATGATCTTGTAGAGATTTGGTCGACGAAGCTTTAACATTCCACCTCATCCCTGAAAGAAGGGCTCTCATACAGAGCTTTAGAACTGAGCCCCGTGTGTGTGATGTAAAAGGTTACATTTATGTCGTTGGAGGTCTAAATCGACACGGTTGGTCCCTACAGGTAGCGCTGGTCATGACATAATTCTTTCTTGGATTTAGGTGACTCTCTATCGACAGTGGAATATTATGACTGCAAGGTAGAAAAATGGACTTTAGCTCCTCCAATGTCAATGATGAGATCTCGATTAGGCGTGGCTGTGATAAAACATAAATTATACGCATTCGGCGGTTATAATGGCCGAGATCGACTATCGAGCGTTGAGGTGTTCGATGCGATACAGAGGAAATGGAGTATGGTCACACCGATGATCTGTAAAAGAAGGTACTGAAATCAGGCAAAAATATATAATAAAAATGGTATGGTATGATGCTTCCAGTGCTTTAGGTGCCACAGCTTTAGGTGATATTATCTATGTCTGCGGAGGTTATGATGGGGTCACTTCATTAAACTCAGTAGAAAGGTATCATCCAAGTACAAACTCTTGGTGTTCTCTGGCGCCAATGAATAAATCGAGGAGCGCTGGAGCTGTAATTGCATGTCAAGGTGCGTTTTTCAATTACGAAAATGTGTTTAAAAACCATTCCGTCTGGCACTAGCCGCTTCTAGAGCATTTATTTGCTATTTGTTTCGATATGGGTTACTTGCAAAACCACCTAAGCGCTAGTTCTTCAATTGGCCTCTAAGTAACTTTCAAATATAAGGTGTCAGCCCTCTGAGTTCTTGTTACTGTGTTTCCTTCTTAATAGCTGCAACTGTAATGTGGGATTCATCACTATAGTTCGTACACTATAACTTTACTTGCGCAGTAGGTCATGCAAATTTGACATTTTGCCCCCTGTATATTATGACGGGCATTGTCATATATGGAACTGTAAATAGCGGGTGTAGGACAAATAAGAAGCTACTTTACAGTTGCGAATACGCCAACGTTTCGATCTTTATTTAGATCTTCTTCAGGGCAAAAAAATATGCTCAATGAAAAACTGTACAATACACTTAATGCATAAACAAATCAATAAAGACACAACTATAAACACCGATAAAAACTTGCATAAAAATATGTGGCAACAATTAAAAGTAGATTTAGTAATTAACAAATACATATAAACCATATACGGGGTGTTCATTATAAATGTTCATCTAGTTGGCTGTGAAATGTCAAAAGAAAAGGATGGAGAAACAAAAGTTCATATATTTTGATTATGTCATCCTTTTCTGTCAAAATTTCATAGGCTGCTAGATGAAGTTTTATAATGAACACCCCATACAGTAAAAACAGAAACCGTGCATCTGTATGGGTCTATTATCAAAGTGTAAGATGGTATGCTCAGATAATTAGTGGATTTGCTTACCTTAATTCAGTTTGAGAAGTATGTCATCTAAGCTATATGTATGTCTTCTATCGGACGTAATTAAAAAATAAAACAGTGAACCACATGAGTTAAGGACAAACGAAACACCAGCCGCCAGGAACAAAATAAACGATGGAATGATATTGGTTTTGCTATCACCAGTGGGGAAATACCTCGTTTATAATAATTACTTTCATGCTCCAATATGGCAACATTCTCAAAATCGAAAGAATGGCCCACTGTAAAATGGTGTTGGGCTAGGGCTGTCTTCTCTTTTTTATTTCGATTAATTTCCCGACATTTTTAAGTATTATCAGGTCATCCCTATATAATCCTTACTTACTGCAGTTTTTACATTTTACCCTATAAATTAATTCCCATTGAAGACCTGTGAGAATTGGATGTTTTAGGCTGGAAAAGATCTGGTTCACGGACTTAGTCTGATAACAGGCTAACCTAACATTAGGGCTGCTTCTGGATAAGCGACTCTGTATTCTTTCTGACAAGCCTTTAACATACGGAAACTTACAATACATTAATTCAACAGATCTACGTCGATCAGACGTATCTGAAATTTGGCGTCTCTGTTCATTCCATATTCGGTTCACGAGATTACTAAGATAATTATTGAGTTTCAAGATATCTTTGACTTTTTTTATGTTACGTTATGAAACGTTGGACTGCTAAGTTTAATAGATTTATAGAATAAGTTCTTGATTGTGGCAATTTTTTGATTAGTTGGGTGGGATGATAAGTAGTTGATCACTCTCCCTGAGGCTGTTGGCTTGATGTACCAATCTGACATAAGGGTACCATCTTGGTTCCTAATAATTAGCGTATCTAGAAACGGAAGTGCACGCTCATTATTTTCCGTTTCCATAGTGAACTAAATTTTCTTGTGGTAGCTGTTAAAGAAGTCCAAAACCTTAGGAACTGCAAGTCTTGGAAAAGCCAAACGAGCTGCTTTTTATTATAGACAATACTAAAGCAACCGGTATGTTCGTCAAAAGCGATACCACGTCCAGTGAAATGAGAACATAATCAGCCGGTACTTGCACGCATTTTACAAACTCCACAAATTCAAATGAGTTCTTGACGTTATAATGTGATGTTGTTAGATTGTGATTAGAAAGGACACAAAGCACATATATTTTAGGTTATATTTATGATTTTAGAGGTTATAATTTTTGGTTCCATGGTTGCCAGGACGATTTAAAGTAATGTAAACCATCTAAATTATAACTTTTAATTTTATTTTATTAAATGTGCTTTTTAAAGGAAATTGATTGTTATTAAAAAATGTGATTTCCTAACATTTACTCTCTGTTTTCTCATATTATTAACGTGTTATTCCTGTCGACTGCTATAGGGTGTTTCAATACGCTGATATGTAGAAATTGTGTCAGGCTTAGATTGGGTATTCATTCTGCAGTGAATAAATTTAGCGTGCTTTCTTCTTTCTTTTCTTTTCATTCTCCAAACTCATGTTACTCTAATTACTAGCTAAAAATGTAAAATTAATAACTTTACAACTACGTCTTGCCTAGCTAGCTACCAGTTTGAGTCAGATGAATCAGTTCCATCGTTTAACCAGATTATTAGAAGATTAATTTCTTGCCGGTCGGACACTATTTCTTCTCAGTCCATACATTAACGATTTGCTCAGCATGATTGATACACCTGATGGTTCGTAATTCGGGAGTGATCGGGTTTGGGTCTTCCTTTCAGATCTTCTTTCCCCGGGTAGCCAAACAGAGGAGAATACTTTACGGTAAATCTTCAAATTAGCAAGATTTATCTAGAAACAAACGGACTCGAAAACATAAAAAATTAGACAACGACCAATTTTTAAAAAGTGATTGCTGGTGGCCCATTTGACACTGACATTAAGCTAATTTCATAGGTAAACAGATTCGTTGGAGACGATTGGTTGAATTGTGTCAAAATTCAATTTTATTGGAAGATTTTGATTTTGCACCTCGTTATGAACATGGTTTTGGACTCAGCCTAAAGAAGCAGGGTGGCAAACAAGAGCTAACAATTCCGGAGTGCCAATCTAACGGAAGAGTATCATGGCCGCCTGCACAAGTAAAGTTTTAATGTACGACCTATAGAATGGTAATTTGTTGTCTCTACTTTGTGGTATAAAAATCCGGTATGGCTGCCATAAGAAAAATTATAAAGTCATTATGCAAAAGCTAGACTACGTAGAAAAATCTGTCAGTGTCAAGCCAAGTGCTATCACAAGAAATGTCAGAATCCCAAGTTCTATCAATAGGACGGATAGTCTTTTTCAAAATCTGTGACAGATAAACCTAGTTTCAAGGTGGCTTCTTAATGGGCATTAAAATACGCAACTTTTTTAAAGTAACCGGCAAGTCTTACCCCTTCGGAGATCCCATGGTAACATTGTAAAAGTGACCACCCTGTATACAGGATCTTCTACCTAAGCGGAATTGTCTTTTATGTTCTTTAGCGCAATGTATTTGAAAATAATTTATGAAAGTTCTATTAATTGTTATTTTCTATTAAAAGAAAATTACTTTTAGAGATACAGGGTGTTTCATATCTACATGAACCACCAAGTATGTTTTTGCATATGACAATTTCAGTCATGATTACAGGAACGTTTCCTATAACAGAGCGCTTTCTGATTTTTAACCGTTTCCGAAATATTGACGGTTGAAAAATGACCATTTTTACTTTTCCAGCTGTAGCTTCCGAACGGTTTAATTTAACTAGAAACAGTTTTCACGTTCTTATTACGTTCTCACATACTTTTTACGATAAAACAAATCGTTAAATTTGTGACATCAATTTATGACGTGTCATAAATTTTGACAGACGTCAAATTACACAATTTAAGAGGCATTTTCATTTTACTCAATGACCCACAAGATATGGACAAAATCAACAAATGCCGATGTTTCCTTAAAAATGGTCCCGTTTGTTGGTCGGCACTCTTAAGGTTCTCATGACGTAATGATGTCATCAACGTACGTCATACAAGCGTCATAGCAACTTAAAGCCGGCCGGATATTGAAGTTGCAATTTAATTTTTAAATAACCTTTGAGCTAGGTCAGTTAGCTGACCTAGCTATACGTGACGTATACCTTAGCTAACCTAGCTAAGAGAGAGTCAGTTTCGACGGATATTGTCACCAGTTGCCAGGTGCCCACTGCTAAAAAGAAGGCCAAAATTGTAAAACGGGAGGAGGTCTCCAGATAAGCTCGATGGTTTCACTGCAGTTCGGGTCCTGGTTGACTTAAAAATGAAAGAAATTTTTCACTTTCACAAACTGGTTCCAATTGATGGGATTTTAATGACGTATTTAATGTAGCTGAAAGTTTAAGCGAATGTACCGTTTCAGTTGATAAAATAAAGTTTGAATTTTGATTTTTTTTTAATGTTTAGATCTATCCAGTAAATAGAAAAGTAGGTTAAGAAAGTAAATTAAGGTTTTAAAGCTGCATAATGCACGCAAAAGAGAAGTACAATGCTTGTATTGTATTATATTGTTTTCAATGTGAGTGGACTTATACAGTCCTCCACCGCGACCTGCCGTCTATTGTGACTCACTCGAAGTGTTACCAGCAAGGTTTGCCCCTGCTAGCTCTACTAGTTGTCACTCGTTATGTACAGACCTTCAACGAATCTGATGGGTCTCTCGGGCGACACTGCGTTTGCATCTTAAGGTTCAATGATCGTGTTTCCGAACAGTGAGTATATCGATGACAATAACCGGGGGGCAGTCATAGGACGTGTTCATCTATCCCGTCCTCCAAGTACAGCCGATACTCCGTGTCTTCGGACAGTCCGAGTCTGTGCATGTGAATTCTTAGGTGGCTATGTCCTGTGTACAGTGCAGTGACCACTCTGATTTGTCTCCTATCTAGTCTGAGGAATGTTTGGGCTTTTGCCCTCCCTGTTCCCGTGTTAAATTTTTTGGAGTGTGATAGTCCGGGTAGGCTCCCCCACCAGTCCTGGGACTTGGCATTGCTCCATTTCTGAAGTCCAGCCTTGACCAGAGAGTATGGGACCCCCAGTGCTGGCTCCGGGCCTACGAATGTAGAGACCGCCGTCCTCCTAGCTAGAGAGTCGGCCCTCTCATTGCCTTGGCTCGGGATCCATACCAATGTGACGCCTCCTGCAATAGGGTGTTCAGAGTCCTGGGGCAGTTCCAAACAGTTTTGGAATTGCAGCGCAAAGACATAAGCGCTAGAAGCTCCTTTCTCTAATAAGTGTCGAACACACAATTCAATGGCATGTATCTCTTCCTGATACACTGTGGTGAATCGGCCCAGGCTCTCTGCTGTGCAGATACCATCCGATCTCCCGTAAACTCCGGAGCCAGCCCCTTCGTCGGTTTTGGATCCCTCCGTGTACCAGGTACTTCCTGCCAGTAGATCTTTGCCTCGTTTGTCCCAGTCTGCCCGTGAGGGAAACCTGACGACGTAGCGAGTGTCCAATACGTTTTGATGCCATTAGGTCGGAGACCATGTTCAATACCTCAAGGCCTTCCAAGCCAGCCTGGGCATTGTTGGTCCCACCATCGAATGGCTGCGGTGCTATGTTCGCCACTTGTTGCAACCGGTATGTCGCCGTCATTGCCTCTCGTTCCAGGAGTATTAGAAGTGGAAGCAGGTCGAGCATGCGCTCCATGGCTGCCGTGGGCGTCGTTCTCATTGCCCCCGTGATGAAGAGACATATTTGTCTTTGCAGAGAGGACAGTTTAGCCTTGATGGAGCTCTGTCTGCTCTTTCGATACCAAACTATGGCCCTATACGAGATTATAGGTATTATTACCGTCACGTATAGCCACATAGTTTGTTGGGGTCCCATCCCCCATGATTTGACGCACAGGTTCTTGCACGACCAAAGGGAGAGCTGTGCCCTCCTAACGATACGAGTTACATGTGGGGTCCATGTGAGTGATTTGTCCAGGATGACTCCTAGAAATTTTACTTCGTTGGAAAACGGGATTGTCGTCCCGAACTAAGATGGCGCTTTCAAGAAGTCCAGCCTCTTCCTTCGGGTAAATGGTTTTCTTAGGGTTTATTGCTAGGTTTTCCTTTGAATACCAGCTGTGTACAACATCCAGCGCCTCTTGCAACGTGCTGCAGATTTGTTGGTATGGATGGTTTCTTATAAGGATAACGATGTAGTCCGCGTATTATTGGACCTCGACTCCCCGTAGTTTCAAAGTAGCCAGAAGGTCGTCCACTAGTAGAGACCACAGGAGTGGTGAAAGAACTGGAAGGAAAGATGATGTAGTGATCAGTCTGGATTCTAACATGTTACGAATCCAATTGGTTATTTTTGGTTGGATCCTTCTCGCTTTACTGGCGCTGAGGAGGGAATCTGTAGGTGCATTATTAAAGTCCCCTTTGATGTCTATGAAAATACCAACTGCGACACTCTTTGAATCCAGGGTATCTTGGATTTCACCACCAGGTTGTGGAGGGCTAGTTGAGTCGATTTGTTAGCCTGATATGCATACTGTTCCGTATTACGGGTACGTTGCTCCCTCCCTTATGTGTAGTTCTGGCAGCTTTTCTAAGCTTTTGGTATCATCATATCATCTTTGGTATATAGACGACCCTCACCTTGGACCAGCAATTTGGAATAAAGTTCCATGCAAGGCTCGCTCAGAAGAGCGAGGTGATCCAGGCCCTGTTGTAGTAGTGCCGGGAACACTCCATCTTCGCCGAAGGATTTGTATGGTTCAAAAGCCATAATCGTGGATTTTAGCAGGGTTGGTCTGACCACTTTTTTGAAGAGTTCCCAATCTGCCCTGTTGGGTCGTTTAAATCGTCCCAAGGGGCTTGTGTTAGTCTCCAAATTTGTCAGCCGGCTACCCGGAAAATAAACGTACAATGCTTAACATAATTACTATTGGCAATGGCGCCGAAAACAAATGGGTAGTAAATGTTTCCAGTATATCAATGAGTGTCCCGTCTTCCCTACAATTTCCTCGGAAAGGGTTAGGGCTACATTTCATTTTTTGGTGAGAATATATTTTGATTTAATGAAAGGATTACATATAGACATAAACAAGTAAAATAAGAAATTAATCGTATGGAGATCGGAAATAAAAACCAAAAAAACACTTTATTTTTGTTATGACTTATGAAACGTCAACCGTACTTTAGACAAGAACCCACCTTCAGAACGGTGCTTTTTGTTCAAGTTGGTTCTAACCGGTTCAGTCAAACGAAACCGACTCAAGTCGTCTTGAAAAGTTGAGACAGAGAAACCGTTTGGATCTAAGTTAAACAACTCAAAAGTTACTGCGCTGCAAAAGGTAAAAATTGTCATATTTTAAACATCCATATTTCGAAAAGGGTTGGAAATCAGAATGGTGTATGCTATATAAAATTGAATGAAGATTGTGTCCCAGAATCAAATCAAGATGTAGGGGTAATCGGCGGAAATTGGGACAAGGTAGGAAATCATACAACTACCTCTTTGTCAACGTTTCGTTTAATTGTACATTAAACTTCATCAGGACTATGGGTAAAATTAAAAGTAACATGAACAATACAAAACACATCCCTCGAAATATTATCGTAAATTGCTCTAGTCAATGTAAAAAAGCAATAGCACATCAGGACTCATTAAGCAGTTATAAAACCCATTAAAATTTGGGAAACCATACAGTTAAAACTTAAAAAACAAAACATCTAAAATACATATAGTTTTACGCACAAAACCCAAGCATCTACTGAATTACTAGTGGACAAGGTCGGGGCCCTTCCTATTTGGTTTATACCAGAAAATAAACAACACATATCTTAATAATTCCACCGTCAAACGATTCGGGACGGGGCTAAATGCAAAACAATTATGGGTTAATCACTACTTTTCTTGTTTTTTAGTGTTATTCCCCATCAATCTGAGTGTTCCAATGTATCAGTTCCAACTGTGTCTTTATCATAAGGTTCTGGTCGAACTGTCAATAATATACTCAATATCTTTTATAATGTCAAATATAGGCAAATCACGATTCGAATGGCTTACAGAAAATTTAGGACCCAAACTCAGCAACAATTCAACTCCTTTAGAGATCTCCTGATTAGTGAGATTCACTAACCAATTGTCAGAGGTTGTCTGCGTGTTAACAATTAAACTTTTACTCCTATCTATCAAAACATTAATCTTCTTTAAGTGGTTGTTTTTAACTAGTACAAAATTAGAATTATATTTACTCTTACGAATATTACTAAAAACATGGAAATGATCTAAATGCTTAACAATATCTAAGTCCCTAGCAATATCACTTTTTACTTTGGCGATCTTCCAAATGGTTATTTTTATTTCCAAGTTGAACATTTTGAGCATTAACTCCCTATATAATTTATCAATTAGATGCATGAATGGGTGAGAGTTATCTGATATTGTGTGTAAACATTTTATGTTTTGTTGAATATGGTTCGGAGAAACATTGTGAAACTTACATTGCAGGAGGAAATTTCTCTGGTTGTTAAAACGAGCCAGCCTTTGAAACGCCTTTGACTGAAAGATCTAACGTAGTGTATTCTATACCGTGTTCTAGTTGTGTGGACAGATACAGTGGTCAGAAAAAAAAATAATCTAAGCACATCAATCAAAGGGACAAGACTGCTTTGGCGACCCACCACTTTCAAACGAGCCATAACTTTAACTTTGACAAATCGAATATCTTGGACGTTGAAAGTAACTATAAAAATCGTAGCATTTCGGAAATGCTCTTCATTAACAAATTTAAAAATCGAACAGTTAATTTCAGATTGGATACTCAAGGTCTGAGTGCAATTTATAGTTACTTGATACATTGGAACACTCAGGTTAATGGGGAATTACACTAAAAAACAAGAAAAGTAGTGATTAACGCATAATTGATTTGCATTTAGCCCCGTCCCGAGTCGGTTGACTCGGGACTTAACGGGACGGAATTATTAAGATATGTTTTGTTTATTTTCTGGTATAAACAAAATAGGAAGAGCCCCGACCTTGTCCACTACTAATTCAGTAGATGCTTGGGTTGTATGCGTAAAACTATATGTATTTTAGTTGTTTATATATTTAATATATCGAGGTTTGTATTATACAGGATGTGTTTTTTATTGTTTATGTTACTTTTAATTTTACCCATAGTCCTGATGAAGTTTAATGTACAATTAAACGAAACGTTGACAAAGAGGTAGTTGTATGATTTGCTGCCTTGTCCCAATTTCCAAATGCGAAAATAAATTCATCAAAATGAAATTCTGGTGATGTAAAACACCGCTTTATATAGATTTTAAAAATGTATAAAACTTTGCCAGGTACAACTTTTTTTAATTGTATTAAGCAAGGTATAGGACAATGTCGTTTATGTAGAACATCACGTATGTAAATCAAAACATTTGTTTTTTCTAAACTTTCGTTTTAATATACCAACCAAACAGTGTGTTCAAAGCCTAGAAATCAATTTTGTAATTTGAAATTTAAAACACGTGAAAGATTATACACGCGGACAAATATGCAAAATAAAAACTCAGTAGATACCGAAGTTAGCTGACACGACGCCAGGGGCTAATCCGGCTAATGTTAGTAATGGCTTGTTGGATTGTCGATTTTTTTGTCGATCTTCTACCGCCTTTAAAATGTGTCGCCAGGTGCTAATAGCACCGAATTTCCCCCGTAAATCCGACACTAAATAAACTAACCGCTCCACAATACTCTTATATTCCATAACAAAGGATGATGTCAACAGGCATGATTAGATCTTTGATGCAGGTCGCACATTACACACGACAGCACCATCGCAGTAAAACTATCAGTGGGCTCAAGTTGCGATCTGCAGCACCAATAGAACGATTAAGTGAAAAGGTTTCTCAGAATTAGAAAAAATGCAAAAAAAAAAAAATAGCTTAAGCCAATGATATGTCACTGTATCGCAGATACACATTTCAACTGCTTCTGGTAGCTTTTTCCTAAGATAATCTAATGCGTCTCAGTCGAAATAGCCAGACATTTTAAAAAACGATTGAGTGCTGTTAGTACTATTATTATTTGACATTTCAGGGCATATTTATGCGCTTGGGGGCCACGATGGATTGTCAATTTTTGATTCCGTTGAGCGATATAATCCAGCGACAAATACTTGGACGGAAGCACCACCGATGTTGACGAAACGGTAAGTTTTTAAGCGGGCGAAAATTTAATAAGGGTGATTCGCTTGAATGAATCATAGGTAACAGTAATCATAGGTAAGGGTCTGTCACTGGAATTTGAAGTTTTATAGGTTTATATGAATGTAGTAGGTCTCAAAACATAATATTATGAGAAAATTATCCGGCGCACTCTTTAATTTATCCTAAATATTTTAGATTTAGGTTGATGAAATGGACTTTTATGGAACTTTTTTCCTGTTCCCTAAAAGTCTTTACTGAATTTTTTTATTTTGTCGATTTATGTGATTAAAGTAAGTTTCCATAGTTGATATTATAAAAAAATGTACATTCCTCTTTATAAATAAGAGTAATATTAAATTTTATGATATAAGTGTCTCACCAAAGCTTTTATCTGGGTGATAATTAACTTGCAGTAGGTAGTATGTTATTGATGCCAATAATATCTACATTGAGAATAGATTTCTGAACTAACCTGCCCCAACAATTGTATAGGGAAGGGAAAGGAAAGAAAAGGGCCCTGTAAGGGCTTCCTTTTTGCACTATTATGTTGTATTGTATTCAATGTAAGTGGACTTGTTCAGACCTCCACCGCGACCTGCGGTCTATTGTGGCCCTCTCGAAGTGTTGCCAGCAAGGTTTGCCCCTGCTAGCGCCACTAATTGTCAACCGTTATGCCCAGACTCTCAACGAATCTGATGAGTCTCTCGGGCGACACTTCGTTTGCCTCTTGAGGTTCAATGATCGTGTTTCCGAACAGTGAGTATCTCGATCTGGCAATAGCCGGGCAGTCACATACGACTTGCTCAACTGTCTCGCCGTCCTCCAAGCACAGCCGACACTCCGTTTCTTCGGACAGTCCGAGTCTGTGCATGTGAAATCTTAGGTGGCTATGTTCTGTCTACAGTGCAGTGGGCACTCTGATTGGTCTCCTATTTAGTCTGAGGAATGTTTGAGCTGTTGCCCTCCTTGTTCCCGTGATAAGTTTTTTGGAGTGTGATAGTCCGGGTAGGTACTCCCACCAGTCCTGGGACTTCGTATTGCTCTATTTCGGAAGTTCAGCCTTGACCAGAGAGTAAGAGACTCCCAGTGCCGGCTCCGGGCCTATAAATGCCGCCCTCCTAGCTAAAGAGTCGGCCGTCTCATTGCCTTCGTGACGACGATGGCCCGGGATTCATACCAGTGTGGCGCTGTTCTCCTGCGATAGGGTGTTCAGAGTCCTGTGGCAGTTCCAAACAGTTTTGGAAATGCAGCGCAAAGACATAAGCGCTAGAAGCGCTGCCCGACTATCTCAGCAGCTCTTTATTGATCTATTGTGCCCTCGCTACTCTAATCGGGTACACAATTCATTAGCATGTATCTCTGCCTGAAGTACTGTGGTAAATCTGCCCAGGCTCTCTGCTATGCAGATGCCATCCGATCTCCCCTACACTCCGGAGCCAGCCTCTTCATCGGTTTTGGATCCGTCCGTGTACCAGTTGCAGATCTTCGCCTCGTTCGTCCCAGTCTGCCCCTGAGGGAACCTTGACGACGTAGCGAGTGTCTAATGTACGTTTTGATGCCATTAGGACAGAGACCATGTTCAATATCGTAAGCCCTTCCAAGTCAACCTGGGCATTGTTGGTCTCACCATCGAATGGCTGCGGTGCTCCGTACGTCACTTGTTGCAGCCGGTATGCGGCATTCATTGCGTCTTGTTCGAGGAGTATTGGAGATGGAAGCAGGTCAAGCATGCGCTCTATGGCTGCCGTGGATGTCGTTCTCATTGCCCCCGTGATGCAGAACCCTATTTGTCTTTGCAGAGAGGACAGTTTAGCTTTGATGGAGCTCTGTCTGCTCTTTGATATCAAACCATGGCCCCATACGTGATTATCTGTCTTATTACCGTCACGTATAGCGACATGGTTGGCACCCCACCTTTTGCACTAACACACACTAATCTTTAGCAAGAACTAAATTAACCAAAACAGAAAACCAAACAAAGTGAAAACTAAATTACTTGAACTAACTTATACTAACCTGAACTAAGCCAAAATAAGCGGTCTTAACAATTAAAATAAAACACAAACTAATTTACATCAAGAACTGAACTAACCCAAAACTAACAATATCAGATAACTAAACTGATAAAAACAAAAACTAGTAGAAGTGTAGGGGCACTAACCCGAACTAGTTCAGCAAAAACGGAACTAACCTTATCAGATATCTAAACGAACTTAAACTAACCAAAACAAAAACTAAACTAACTTGAATTAATCAAAGGTAAACTAACCAGATTTTTGCACTAACCATAACAAAACGAAAACTAAATTTACTTGAACTAAATCATACCGACGTGAACTAACCCGAGATAAGCCATTATGGGCCCGCTTTTTGTACTAATAACTAAAACAATCTTTGTGCATAAAGACAAACAACTCTATAGCGAGAACTGAACTAACCTAAACTAACCAAACGAAAACTAAATGAATGTGAACTATAAGCCGAGATAAGCTGTTTTAACAATTCAATGAATTTTGCCATTACCACAAACTAATCTATAGCAAGAGCTGAACTAACCCAAAACTAACCATATTGTTACGTACAAAAGAGAATGTGTTGTTATATTGAAGACCAACAAATGGGAATGTTATAAAGTGTTGTGCTGTATTAAGTTTTACTTTAGTAAAGTATACGTACATCTCCCGAAGTTAGAAATAACGAGATGAGGGTCTACATAAGTTTCTATTTCCTCTGACTTTACAAGTAAACTACTCTGGCAAATTTGCGACAACGAAAATAACTACAGAAACAACGCAAATAAATACGCAGTAGTTCTTACTTCATTTTTAGATAGACCAGGACTATATCTTGCCACTCAATTAAGCGTAGCTCCGGCAAAAAGATTTATGGGAACAAAGGGGTGCTTTTGCCCTTCTCTTTACTTTGAAAACCAGATATTTCTGGATTGTTTTAGTGGTGATTTCGGCTCGTGATCGTTCGTCCTTACGGCGTAACAATACTCCTTCTCTGACCCTTTTCACCAAGCCCCCAAAACGACTCTTCTCGTGTGTCCCCAAAAAATGACTCCTTTTACGAGTTCCCCAAACAACTTCACTCTACACTACAGCTCAGAGCTGGTACCGTGGCCTCTTCTAGGGTGGTGGCTAACTTCTAGGGTGGTGGGTTCTAGGTGGCTAACCTGATGCGGGATCCGGCTCATATTCAACCAAAGCCCGTAACAGGTCGTCTGGATGTGCTTCCGCTTGTCGGAAGGTTTTCTCGGCTTTGACCCTCATGTAGTCGCCCTGTGTTTGTCATTGTATATTAGCACGAATTTCTTCGTTACGGAAATGAACCATGGAGCATTACACTACCGCCATGTACATTACCGCCATGCGGAGATATTGGAGATAAATGTTTTCAACAGATTCTATTCTTGGGGGGGGGGGGGGGCAGGCACCCGCAGCACACCTCCATAAGGCCGATCCATATGTTAGGATCGACAGCATGATTGTTTTCAGCAACAGAAAATTTCCTCTCACGGATAGATGGTTTTTTCGGTTGAATATGTCCTGCTGGCCCCTGGGGTGCTCTCTCAGATGCCGGACAATGACAGTTCTTTCAATCGCTAGGATGTGACGATCATCATAGTTACACTGATCATTTGGGCTACATTCTCTTTCAGTGTTGAGGCGAAATGCTACTGTTTTATCCTCGTCACTTCTATGCTCACTAATAACTCCTAATCCTATTTGGTTTCAGGTGTCGGCTAGGAGTAGCGATGTTAGGCGGAAAACTTTACGCCTGTGGAGGATATGATGGCAGTTCGTTCCTACAAACGGTGGAGATGTATTGTCCCAGAACAAACAAGTAAGATTTTGCTTTTAAGTGTATAACCACGTAAGCCGTTTCAGTTCTTATCACGGTCATATGTATATGAAATAAATCGAAACTCGTCATTTTATTCGTTCAATTGCAGAATCTGAAAACGATTTAAAAAAAAAATCGGTTAACAAACTTAAAAGCTACAACTTAAAACTGTGGTTTAACAATCATGACGTGTCTTCTATTATTTTTGTTTTGGGTTTCCAATAAATTCTATAAATATGTTTGTGCTCACTGCCCATTATGCAATTTCCAACTTATATTTGTAGCCTTGAAGAAGATTGCAATATACCAAAGAAACTTGGACAAGTTTTGAAACGAGAGCCAGTTTTATTCGGTCCTATACCTGAAAACCTACCTTTATCTATTTAAAATAAGAAAGAAATTAGCACCACAAAATGACTTATAGTTTACATAAGCCATGAATAAACATATTGATCGGACAAATTAGATAAAAGAATTCTTATAGTTCTTAAATCGGGATATGTTAACATTTTTTATACCTAGGTGGACATACGTCGCCCCGATGAACGCTCAACGCAGCCGCGTAGCTCTGACAGCCAACATGGGCAAACTATGGGCCGTCGGCGGTTACGACGGCATCTCCAACCTCGACTCTGTGGAGGTGTACGACCCCAAAAAGGATGTTTGGGAATATGCCCCCGAAATGATCGCTCATGAGGGGGGCGTGGGTTTGGGTGTGATATCAGTTCCTTAAGAAGTATATTATAAGTAAGTTGACAAATTTCACATATATATTATAAAATACGTCAATAGTGGATCGGTATCAGAATTTACCTATCACACCATAAGCGACACATAAAACGAATTTTCAGTTTTCCAAAATTGCTTGAGTAAATAAAGAACTAAAGGATGATTGATATCCAATGGCAAGAATTTCATCAGTTTTGAAGTTAGAAAGAACATTACAACAATATTCTTTCATAAGTAACGTCAAAATTTGACTATCAGTTTAAAGGAGTGGTCGAAAGGAAAAAGGTCAAAAGGTTCACGTTATCTTTGAAGTCCAGGGTCAAAGGTAACGTGAAAACCTCACACTGAGAAAATTCTTATACTCTATTTCTTCCTTTAATTTATTAACCACGGCTTCAAAGCCCGGAATATACTTTAGATTGTAAACATATGATCGTTGTGTTTCTACTAGTGACTCTGCCTAATCCGAAAAGGCTACAGAATATGTTTTTGTGTTATGAAAGATCAGATCAAAGTATAAGCAAGTTGTTTTTCCCGATCTCTCTCACCAGATACTAGAGTGGTCTTGGAGTCCTAATTTTTAAAACCCAAAACGTAGCAATGCTGCCTTTTTTTTTTCATTATGACTAGGCATATACAGGGTGGCTCATCGAAAAGGATCCATCCCGTTTTACTTCTAACTGACTATATACCTAGAAAATGTCTCAAACACGTCAACTTTAGTTTTTAGAGAAAATAAATAATTTTTTGAGCCGTTTCAACCCCCTAACTTGAGAGAAAAATGAAAACCAAGTCAAATTGCTTGAATTAAAGCCTGTTAAGTTTAGAAATTTGTAAAGTTTAACCGGCCGCCATTTTAGATTGGTTTGACCAAATGTGTTAGAAATTTGGCAATTGAACCAACCACCTTGATGAGACCTTCAAAACGAAGTATCACTCGACCGCTTTTTCCACTTAAAGATTTCAAGGTCAATGTTTACCCCCCTTGAAGGTTCAGATCAGAGCATCGAGCTATCTGGAGACCCCTTCTGTTGTACAGTTTTGACCCCCCCCCCTTTTAGCAGCGGAAACCTTTGAATTGATAACGACATCAATTCAAAGACAGATTTCCGCTGGAAGTGACAAGACGTCTTGGCACTTGGCACTTCCATTCCAGCGGAAGTGACGTCTTGGTCACGTCCTAACGTCTTACGTCAAATTTTTGCAAAATAGTTGTCACTGTCATTATTTTTATTATTTCTTATTTCCAATCTAATCGAATAGGGCTCGACCGATAGCAGAATTTTGCCGATGGGCCGATGCCGATGTGTGTGCAAAATAATCGGCAGATGGCCGATGCCGATGCCTGAAAAATGTCTAAAAATGTAAAGTAAATTATAAAAACTGGAGTAAAATCTTTATTATTAACACAGAACAAGCTCATATTGAAACATAGGTACAGTTTGTACAAAAAAATACTCCGGTTTGACACAAATAGTTTATTTGATTATCATCATAATCATTTGAATATGATTAACTAATATTTATAGTTTTGGGACTGCAGATAGCGGGTGTAGGACAATTAAACAGCTACTTCACAGTTGGGAATGCGCCAACGTTTCGATCTTTATTTAGATCTTCTTCAGGGCTAAAAGATATGGTAAATGAACATTCTATAAAAACACTCAATGCATGAACAAAATCATTAAAAGCCATCGATCAAAAATACACATAAGTACATCGATAAAATTGCATAAAAGTACATATTTACCAAATAAAAAAAATTAAAAAACAAATTTAACAGCTAACAAATACACTTAACTTTCTACAATAAAGACATAAACCGTGCATCTGTACGTGCCTATTTTCTCAAAGTGATGATGGGAAAATAGGCACGTACAGATGCACGGTTTATGTCTTTATTGTAGAAAGTTAAGTGTATTTGTTAGCTGTTAAATTTGTTTTTTAATTTTTTAATTTTTTTTATTTGGTAAATATGTACTTTTATGCAATTTTATCGATGTACTTATGTGTATTTTTGATCGATGGCGTTTAATGATTTTGTTCATGCATTGAGTGTTTTTATAGAATGTTCATTTACCATATCTTTTAGCCCTGAAGAAGATCTAAATAAAGATCGAAACGTTGGCGCATTCGCAACTGTGAAGTAGCTGTTTAATTGTCCTACACCCGCTATCTGCAGTTCCATGTATTAAAAAGGACACAAAGCACACATATTATTTATAGTTTTGTTAATGGGAAATTTTTATTTAAGAAAAGTAACATTTCATCATTTTCTAAAAGTAAAGAAGAATACCGGTTGTCGTCGTAGATTTCACCTGCAGTTGAAAATAACTGCTCACTTGGAACACTAGTAGGTGGTACAACTGAAAACATTAAAAGTAGATGATTCCTGGTACTCCCGTGCTTTGTAAAGCTCGTAACGGTCAATTTCTTCTTCGAGTTTTGTTTTAGACTCTTTCGTTGGTTCTGATGGCTGTTTATTCTGTTTTTGTTCTTTTTTTAAAAACTGCCAAAAGTCCATTTTTTGTTTCTTGATTGGGAGCCGATCTACATCATCACCTGTAGTAACAGGAGTGGATGGGGCCTCAAAACTTGAACAAGAAGGTTGCGATTCTTCCGGGGGTACTGCATAACCATCTTCATCGTGGAGGTATAAGTCGTCTTTTAGTGGTGTGCCCTGCTGTTGAATGTTTCTTTCAAATTCCACTTTTAACCATTATATAGCTTTTAAATTGGCCACAGCCGAAAGGTCATTTTTGGTAAAATGGGGATCTAGATATGTGGCACACGCATAAGCTTTATTTTCCTCCAAATCTCCGAATCTTTTTTTCATGAACTCCAACAATATTGCTCTTATGGTTCCTGTACCACCTACTCCTTTTTCTCTGGGTTGCAGTTCACGAATCAGCGTTGTAACAATCGGAATTGTAAGTGAGATAGTAGTTGTATCACTGCTAATTTCCTTCGTTACCATATCAAACAAGTGTAATGTTTCTACTAGGTTTGTTGCCACTTTCCATTCGTTTGCGGTTAACATACATGGCAAACCATGTCTCAGATCATGTAAGGCTAAAACCTCTTTTTGTTCGTGTTAGCCGTTCCAACAGTGGAATGTAGAATTCCACCTTGTTGGAACACTGCATCAGTTGGCAACTCCTAATTGTATTTCACCCAAGTATCAACGCGCCTGTTCAGAGCGACTAAAATGTCCGACAATTTTTCGCGATTTTGTTAACAAATCATTCACACTACATTGTTTATTTTAAACCTTCAAGTTTCCGAAATATGAAGTGTTATGGAAGACTGAAACGACGTACATATTTTATTACAAGAGTTATGATTAAACAGCGAAATGTAAATGCAATGTATCATCCGGGACTCTGGGATCATTAATAATATCTCGATGATTAATTCACAAGGCTTTATTACAACAAAAACCGGGCAGGCAAAAAAAGCCGCTCATCTACAACCCGAATGACAACAATCGCCCGCCGGGCCGTGTCATCACAGTCTATTGTCACGACACAACTCAGCTGACCCCCAAAAGCATGCATCTGTTACACCTTTCCCTGTCAAAACAAACTTACATACTACTACAAACTAAACTACAGACTCATTTTCGTTTCACAACGGTTCTGGTTCCGGTTGACATAAAAATGACAGTCCAGCTGATTTTTAGCAAAGATGATTGGTTGGAACTCAGCTGGTCTGTGGTTTTTATGTCAACCAGAACCAGAACTGGTGCGAAACGAAAATGACTCAAATCAAGTTTAATAGGTGACCTCACAGAACCACCCGACCTAGTCACATAACTTTGTCCAGTATCATGACTGGCACAAGGCACATCTTATTTATTTTCGAGTTTATTATTATTAGCAAAATAAGAGTTATTAGTACTTAACCTCCACTTCTTTATTAGGGACAAAATTGTTTATCGACGCTCTAAAATCTACACGATTACGCCTTATGATGATACCACCACTATCCCTTAATACATAAAATCTAGGACTTGGGTGACTGTTTTGAATCTAGCCTGGACCTTTCTGGATTTTTTTAACATGATTATAAATGGTTACACTGTCACTCGGTTCAAGATCATTAAGTCTCCGAGTTTATCAAAATAAACTTTGTTGTGGTTCAATCGCAGCCTTCGCTTATCAGTTACCTTCTCACATAGAGCAGGTTTCAATAGTTCCACTGATACTGGCTATTTAGCAGATGTTAATGAGCAGAGTGTAAAAACACACTCTGCTCATTAACAATTGCGATGGAGAATACCCTATGTACTTCAAAGCCCAGTTTTGCCACAAATACATCCGACCCCTTCCTTTAAGGACTTTTTAACCATACCCTTTGCGCTATACCTACAGCTTTTTCCGAAGACCATATGATCTTGGTTAATTTGGGCTTCTCGTAATTAACTCAAAATTCCATTTCATAGCAAACTCTCTCAAACTGGTGCTAGCAAAAGGAACATTGTCGCATATCAATTGGTCAGGACAACCAAATTTAGCAAAAACAGATTTACATTTCAATGTCACTTCTCTAGCAGATTTGTCATGCAGCAATAATATCTCCAGCCAGTTCGAATATGAATCCATTAAAACCAGAAAACTTTTCCCCTCATATAAAAAAATATCGGCACCCACAGCTGCCTTGGTCTCTCAGGCTTCAAAGGTTCATTTACATTTTTTCTGGCAAACATTTCGCACCCTCTTGGCTGGTTCTTCATCTTGTGCTTAAGTCTGTGCTTATTTCTTTGGGAATTGGATTGACAGGTGAAATTAATTCTCTTCTTATCAGAAAATGTTCTGGAGTAAGGACTGTGACGTCATTTATATCATCTGATAATGCACAAAGAGGTCTCGAATTTAAAGAGGCTTCTATTAATGTCAGCAACGTGTACAGTTCCTCGAAGGTTAATGTGGTATCTCCTATTACCCGTCTTAAGACATTTCGTCGATTTCACTCCGGCTTCCCATAATCCGCCAAAGTGTGGTGCTGACGGTGGAATAAAATGCCACTGAATGCCCGCTGATGTGCTGGCATCTTCAATTTTACTCTTTTTGAGAAAGGTGATTACTTCTGGTTCGATTGTGTTGTTTGCTCCGATAAATGTTGTCCCGTTATCGCTGTAGAGGTTGGCACAACTTCCTCGTCTGGACACAAACCGCTTCAATGCTGCCAAAAATATCTCTACTAGCAGGTCTCTTACTACTTCTAGATGCAGTGCTTTGGTTGCTAGGGAAACGAAGATTACTACGTAACCTTTATAGGACTTGTTGCCCCGCCCTTTAGTAGTTCGGACATGGATTGGTCCAGCGTAGTCAATTCCTGTATAATATGTTCCAGTTTTTTCTGCATCTCGTTAGCCTTGAAATTTGACATATTTCACCCAGTATATATAACGGACACTGACAGTGATTGATAAATGAGCTTAAGGTTATGCATATTGTTTACACTTAAGCCTACATAGATGCCAGACTCTACCAATTATTCCAGGTTTTAAGGCAACTAATTTATTCATAGTTCTTAAGTCTCGCGATTCTCTATGTGGTTTTATTAGTTAATTTAATTATTGAACTTTGACGGTTATTAGCAATAAATGGATATAACAGACTTTTCTTCACTTTTCGCTACTTTTCATTCAATTCCAAAACTCTAAGCTTATTGTCATTCATCATCATACCTATAATATATACTAAGGTATTAAAATTCGTGAGCCTGTTTCTTTTTACATATATTGAGCGTTCCAGAAAGTGAATATTTACAGTTTTACAATTTACCTTGAGGTTATAACATTATTTACATAATATAAATATTAAAAAATAATAAGCTATAGCTATATTATGTTTAACAGTAACATTCTGAGGAAAAAATAAAGAAACTACAATAATTTATTCTGTAAAAAGTAAAAAGTGTAAAACTTTTTTTTACGTCTTTCTATTACTGGTGTCACATGGTCTGCTTTATCCTTGTCGAGGGCGTATTGTTATATAATGTTTTGTACAGTTCTAGCAGGTACTCACCTAAAAATAAAGTACATGTAAAAGTATATTGAAAACTCATCTATTTAATAAATTAGATTCAATAATTTTCTTTATCTTAAACTGAAAGTGCTACTAAATATTTTTATCTTTACCAAGCAACCAGAATATGCACGATCTTTATCACATTTGGTAGAGTAGTTCTTGGTGGAGTACTTGGAGTATTCCTATACAATTTGTTATTTACAGAACTGAGGTTCTAGAAGGTATATAATAGCGCAGTGGCACTGAGTGAACATGATGATCTCTTTTGTAAACCCAAGCGAAATATGTACTCGTATATGATAAATTAGGCTTTTACAAAATAATTATTGAGTACCTGGTAATAAGTAATTACAGATCGTGTATGAAAGCGCTTCTTTGCACCCCCCTACACGGGGCAATTTAAATTTGAATGGCTTTTTGGTATTAGTGTTAGTAGCTTTCTATTCCAGGAAATCTTCTAGACGTGAGTCGCTTTGCAGCTAATCATCGCGGGTCAGGAGACCTTTAGGTTTTCTGGATGAGCGTCTACTGCTACTCAAAATGTCTTATTCTATGATTTTCCTTTTCGCCTGGCGCACTTTTTGTAATGTTTGCGTCTCAAGGTTTCACGCCTGATGTCCAGCCCTTCAATAGTTGGCAGCTGGAAAGTGAATTTGTGCAAGGGCCGAGGAGCGGAGTTAACTGACATGTGAATTGTAGTACTGTCGTGTAGACGTTTTCGGGGGTCGGGGGTGCTGGTATCTACCTAGGTTATTCAGTAGCATTTCCAGTCCTCAAATAGATCCTACAGCTAATGCAAGAAAAAATTATACGTGTATGCGTACTTACCTCAAAAATATTGCAAATCTTTTTTTGGAAAGCTCTTTTTTTATAAATTCTCGAATTTTCTTGTCGATTATTTTGGGCATTTTAGAATTCTGATACTCTTTAATCCAGTTAAAATGTTGATACACGTATTGAAAACTGACAACGACGCAAATTCAATTTGACAAAATCTTAAAGCTTATTGGAGACAATTGCGACTAAAAATATCAATTAGTAATTTGTTTGACTGTATTGGTTAAAAAAAAAACATGTCAAGCGATCTTATTGGCCAGCTTTCAAATTGCCGATTTTAGTTATCACCTTCCAATTCTGTATTTACCGTATCTGCTTTGACGACAAGTAAACGACAATTGCCATCGATGTTATACAGGGTAAATTCCATGGCAATGTAAGATGCAGAAAATAATGGAATATGGTATAGGTAGAGTATGCTGCAGCTGGAATAACTCTTGGTGGTGGTAATTGTCCCATACGTTGTTGAGCAGTTTCAGCCTTGAAACGGATGCATCTTATATAATGGCTTATTGTGTTTTTTACTGCCTTCTTTCCATTAAGTAGCCAGTACTTTCTGCGTATGAAGGCTAGCGTCTGCTGGTTTCCACCGTGTAATGTCGTTTTGTGGGCCTCTCGTGTAATTAGGTGTGCCAAATGACATTTTCCTGGTAATATAACTGGATGTTTTTCGTCGTTGTACTAGCTTCTCTAACTACAGGCTGATGAGGAACGTAGTACTTTCCTGGTTTGTCGTGTGCATTCTGCAGCTTTTGCATATGACCTACGCTAAGGTATTCATTTATGAACTCCATATATGCTGAGTCTAGTTTGTTGTCATTAACTAAACGCTTCTCTACGTAAACAAAACGTGCCACTGCTCTTGACCTTGATTCGCGTGCTAATGGTGACTCTACGTTTTTGAATGGAATTTGTACGGTGTATGAACTGTCTACATCACGCGACACTGTATTATTGTAAAATGCTTCGCATGCAGTTTCGTCAGTGGTTAATTTCCTTTCTTGGGAAATTTCTTCTAGTTCCCAAAACCGAGATATTTCTTTCTCCTCGGATTGGGTTACCATGCTCACTATTTTTTTTGTGGTCATATTGGATGTTAGCCCAGTGGTGTGTTTTGGACCACAAGAACGTCTCCCGTTTTCTTCATCCCTTCTAGAAGCATTTCGTAGAATTCCTGTGCACCAAGGATTACATCAATAGGACCTTTCTTAGCAAAATTTGGGTCTGCAAGAATGTGAATCTGCCATTGTTGAATGTTCACATGAACCGGTTGCTCGGGCATATCTTTTGCCAATTTTTGCAAGATGAGCAAGTCTGTGTTTAACGTGAATTTGCTAGATACTCGTGGCTTGCACTGTACAGATAGCTTGTGCGGGCACTTTTCATTGGTTGAACCCCCAATTCCAGGGATTTCGGCATGAATCTTCTGCTTGGGTAGTTGAAGGAGATTGGCAGCTTCAATCGTGATGAAGGATGCCTGGGACCCTGAATCTATTCAGGCCCTTAAATGCTCATACGCTCCATCTGACCTTTGGACTCTAATAATGGCAGTCGCTAACAGCGTATTACCCCCTTGATGTGCAACATGACTGTCACTTTTTGTCTGATGAACCGGAGGGTGGTTTTTTCTCGGTAGTCGAGTTTAGTTTCTCCTTATGGAGTAATATATGATGGCTTTGATCACAAATTCTGCATTTCGCCTTTGATGTACATTTGCTTGAGAAGTCGTGATTCAAACAATTCAAAAGCCTCTCCTGAGTAGTCTTATCACAAATACCCATTACTATTCTAACTCTGACCATGTCGTCAGCTTCCCAGTATCCAGTCGTCTTAATTGCCTTTTTGAGTTCCGTCATAAAGGCATCAAAGAGCTGCCCCTCCTTCTGAATAATGCTATTAAATTTGTATCGTTCAAAAATAATGTTTTTCTTAGGGGCACAATACTCTTCAAATTTCTTCTTAATGACGTCCAACGACTTTTTTCTGCTTCAGGGAGATTGAATGTATTAAATAATTCCAATCCCTCATCTCCTATTATATTCAAAACTACTGCCACTCGCTGCTCGTCGTTCTACTGATTTCTTTTTAATTCGGTTGCCTCCATGTTTAAATCAAATTATTGCAGAAATCTCTGCCAACTTTCGGCAATGTGAGAGTGGCTCCGGCGGTCTAAAATTAGAATTCATTCTTTACTTCCTTAGGGCTTCAAGTTTTCCACTTTTCCTTGTCTCATCAGTTTACACCTAACACCATGTATCATCCGGAACTCGGATTATTAATAATAGCTCGATGAATAGATCACAAGGTTTTATTACGACAAAAAGGATTTCTAACACTGGCCAAATATGCCGCTCATCTCTACAACCCGAATGACAACCGCCCGCTGGGCCGTGTCATCACGTATTGTCACGAAACAACTCAGCTGACCCCCAAAAGCATGCAATTCAACAACTGTTACATGTAAAAGTGTCGGCTTTTTTAAATCAAGTTAATTCGGAAATCTTCAAATAAGTCGTTTATAAAGTTTTTTTTATAAATAGGCAAATGGTCTTTAACATCATGTGATTTATGCAATACATAATTCGGCAATACAAGTAACTTCAGCTAGTCAAGAGCACTAATGTTAATCTCACATTATTTGAACAAGAAATTATTTTTAAGACTGCAGTTTGCCATTTGGTTACTTTCTTAGCATGTAAGTTTTAGAGTTATCTAGTGGATAAATGAAGACTTGAAATACATAACGGGGATTAATTCATTAGAATATGTGAATTGTCTTTTAATGATCTGTGTTTGCAGTTAAACTGAAAACTTTTACATATTGTAGTCAATAATAATATGTTAAAATATATCAAATTTAAGCTTCGACTCAGGTTGCATCGTGTTAATACAATTGGACCTTAATAAAATATTTTTACAAGTATTTGTGCTGATATTCGATAATTTGAAAAATGTATCTACTATATTGTCAAAATGTGAACTCTCAGCTGACCTCTTTTATCATCTATATTCTTGCTTTTATATCCACGAAATTTATTGATCTCTAGTTACGGCGAAATTTCCTTACTCAACTTGCTACCCATCTTCATGTGACCTACTTTGTAATATTCAGTCGCATTTTTGAAAAATCACTTATGATCTTTTTCGCTGTTTACCTGAAAACTACTGAACCGACCATCAATTGAAACGGCAGACCCTAAATTTTGAATAAACTGGTATTATCAAAATAATTAAAAAAATAAATAAAATGGACCAAAACAAGATGACGAAGCTTATATAAGCATATAGCATAAATTGATAAACTGGTGACCATTCCATCATTTTATCAATTTTTTGAAAAAAATAAGCATAATAAAAATTTGTTTTGAATGAAAACTACGCTCGTTATGTACTTCAAGTTTCTTTTTTTTAAATAAAGACGTTGTCATATAGAATAGCTAGATGAACTCTTAAAATGTATAGGTGAAAATATAGTATTTTATAAGGATTTCTTTTTTTATATACCTATTCCTTTTCTTTGACCCTAATTAGTAGTAGTATTACCCATTCACTTATTTTTGTCATCTAGTTACCTTTGAAATCTTCATTTTTTTTATACCCGTCTCATTTTAGCACATGTTGAGAAGATACGATAAAAATGTCAAAGACAATTTTCCAACGCCTACATGACGACATTAATAAGTGAATGGTTTATAGGTATTGCTATTCGTACATTTCAAAATGGACGCATTTCAAACCGGGGGAGTTGGTGCAGAGAAACTTTGCGGAGTACAGTCCACGCGTTTTCAAGCATAAGTTAAGTCAGCCCCCAAAAAAATCTGTTTTAGAGCACTTATGTTATTATTTCCAAGTACGTTATATTATTTCCAAAATGTTTATATGAAGGTAAGTACGTAATGGAATTCGATTGTATTATTTACCCCTGTATTACTTCCCTTATAAGGAACATGTGCCAGTAAAAGTGGCAACCTTAACGTTGCCACATTTCATTTAAATCATTTTACAAACCTAAAAAATGCGCAACTTTGTCCCACCTTAACCAACTCCGTATCTCTTAAGGTTGAAAATATCGTTGCAAATTTCCGTGAATTTCTAAAAACCTGTATATTTTAGTAAAAGCATAGTAGTAGTAGTAGTAGACATTGGGAGGGCCGAAGCCCTTGCAATGTTAAAGACCCTTTTCACACTCTTCCCTATATAGACGAAAACTGCTTCCTGCGGCGCAGTCGCGCGTACCTATAGCTCCCTCCCAGAAAGTGGTATGACACTCCACAGTGGGTGCAGAATGGACTGTCAACCATTCCTAGGAAGTGCGTGTGTCTGTTTAGTCTGCAGTGGGGAATGAGGATTCCTATAAGGTCTTTCAGGCGCTAGCCGACTTCTCCCAAGTAGCCACGAGGCCTTGGATGTATCCGGGTTAGGGTAGATTTCCTTGGTCTGTATACATAGGACTGACTGTGTCCAGTTTGTCCTTGTACTCTGCCAATGTGAGAGACGTACTTATTGCTTAATCCTAGACATGGTTCCTTGTACTCTGCCAGTGTGAGAGACGTACCTATTGCTTACTCCTAGACATGGTTCCGGTCCAGTAAAGCATGTCAGAGTTACCCTTTTTGTTTATGCCAGTGACTCTAGAGCATCCCTGCAGTCCTGAGCGAGCGTTGAACTCATCCTCTTCCTGCAGATGGCTCGCAGGGCTACCTGACTGCTGGAGTAGATGGAGATGTTCCGTTTTGCTCCTTGTTTGACTTCTGATCGTGTGGCCACTCGAGTATTGCAAACACCTCCGCCTGGAAAACGGTTGTGAGGCTTTCCAAGGGAAAGCTCTCGCCCTCTTCATGGCCTGCTTTGTATATTCTGGCTCCTGACGACTGTGAATCAGTCATTCTTGATCCGTCTGTATACCATACAAAAATGGCTGTTTTAGTCTCAGCCCATCGCAAGGGCGACCTGCGACAGGACAATTGGGATGTCCCCCTGGATGAGGCTGGCGATCTGCGTGTGACCGCTTCCCATGGCTGTTTCCTTCTACTGGTCCCTGTCCTCCTGCAGGAAACTATCGCCTCCTTCTTCACCCAGATTGCAAGCTCCGGCAGACCCAGTAAGGCATCGAGAGCTGCCCTGGTGTTGTTCTGAACGCACCCATTATGGGTAGGCAGACTATTCTTTGCAGTCTGGCCAACATCAATGCATAGCAGACCCTGTCCACTGGTGGCCACCAGACCACGGACCCATATGATACCCTCGGTCTGATTATCGCATTGTAGTGCCAGTGAAGGACGTGTGGCTTTAGACCCCGCCTCCTGCCTACAGCCCTCTTCAGTTGCCATATCAGTGTTGTTGCCTTATTGCATGCCTTTTCTATATGACTTCCAGGTCAGCCCACTGTCGATGAACTCCCCCAAGTACTTTAACGTCAGGCTTTAGCAGCAGTGGTTCTACGATCAGCATGGGTAACCGGAATCCTGTAGTTTTCCTCCTTTTGGTGTAGAACACAAGCTCTGTCTTGCCAGGATTGACTCACAGTTCCGTCTCGGTACACCATTGTTCTATTATTTTGCATTCGATCACAAAAGCTGCCGACGAACTTTTCTGGTATAATGACCAGTCTGTAAGCCGCATACACATGTGCACTGAACCCCTTTGCTTGAAGTCTCTCCAAAAGACCCTCCATTAAGAGACACCATAGTCGAGGTGATAAGTAGCTGCTTTGTGAACAGCCGCCCTCGATCTCGATTTGCCTCTGGTGATTTCCCAGAGAAGCCGTCACGGTTGCGGAGCGCTGATCTGACCCAGCTTACTAACTGTGTTGGAGCCTCCCGGGCCCTAAGAGCCTTGCAGATGTTATTTGTTCTGGCTTTGTCGAATGCTCCCTCATATCGAAAAAGAGTGCCAGCAGCACTTCTTTATTTGAATATGCTTTCTCTATTTTATGCACTAGAGTGGAGAGCATTGTCTTCCCAAAATGACCTCTGCGAAGTACTTATCGACTAAATTTTCTTTTTCATTAGGAAAGGATGTCAAACTTATGGGTCTAAACGATTTAGGCACATTGTGACAGACTTTTCCCAGGTTTTGGTATAAAGACCGCGTTCGCGGATCTCCACGCCTGAGGGACGTATCTGTGCTACGTTCGCCTTGAGTCCCTCTTGCAGCACTGATGGAAATGTAGCGTCTGGTCCTGCTGCCTGCTGCCAAATGGATTAAATTCGCCCACCGCTCATCTAATGACTTCGTCGGTCACTAGTGCCCTTGTAAGTATCCAGCTCCGGAGTAGCGGCTACGCCATTTTCTCCGGGAAAGTGGGTCTCCAGGAGAATCTCTAGGGTCTCTCCCTGGTCTCCCGTCCATGTTCGGTCCTGTTTGTTCATTGTATCTCGTTGGTTTCCTCTTTCAAAGCTCGGCAATTTGGCGAGCTTGGCCGATTCCGTAAGGGCGTCCATCTCACCGCAGAATTTCAGTCACCGTCACGTCTATCACCTCCTGTCAGATGTGATTGACGAAGGTCGGCTCTGCATTTCGATTGGCTACCTCTAGATTTTCCGATTCGAGGTAGCCCAGTAGGGCATTCCTGTCGCATTAGTGTTGGTGCTAGTAAAAAGAGAATATTTTTAACGTTTGCAATTTTTGGTTGCGTTGTAGCAGGTGCAGGACAAAAATAAATAACTTCTATGTTTTTGTAGAAATTTATACCACACAGATATACTTACCACAAAAAAAAAGCTCAACCACCCACAATTCCATAAACAGACGACACCCAAGAAATACAACCATAAATTAATAGTTATTTATGTATTAAGAGCGAAAAGTACAACTTTTTTGCTTGGAGAGTGAAGTTTGCCTCATCACTCGAGAGCAAAAAAGTTACTTTTTGCTCGTAATGCATACAACGTTTTTTCTGCAAAGGATCAATTTCAAATAAATGTAAATCACAACTGAACTGAAGGCACAATCTGAAAATTTAAATCAAAGTGACAATGACGTTTTTAATAATTGGTTGAGTGGTGGTAGTTGCTACTGACAGCAAGCGATAAAATCTTTTTCGCTTGCTGTCCTGGGCAACGCGCGGAAAAGTAAACTCACATTCTGATCCTCAAAAAAGGTTAGGTTTTCGTTTGTCTAATGAAAGCGTAAAATGCGTCAATATTTGACGTTTGTAGAAAAAAAAAAATTATATTAATTAACTACGATACAACAACGAAAAATATTTAAATATTTATATGTACCTTAAAAAAAACGTAATAAACTTGGGAACTTCTAAACAAAATGATAAATTTATAAGCTACAAACAAGATGATCTTTGCAATGTCATTGAAAATCAAGAAGGAATCATTCCTTTATTTCGCTTCCATTGAGCTCCGCCTTTTCTATTGTGATTAGCTCGGCTGGACTTGTTAACGTTCTTCTTCTGGCGGCTCAGGAGGGTAGATTTGTCCTGACCCTGGCCTTTAGGCTTACCTAATAAGCAAAATAAATCCGATTCAAGGTCAATTATTACACAGGTAAAGTTAACGAAAATGTGTAACATTAAATTTCTCGTTGAAATGCAACAGAGCTCTTAATTACAGCCGAGCGGAAAAAATGCCGACGTTTTGACGTTTCGACGTATATTTTAAGTATTTTTCAAGACGGTTCTACTACAATTGGAAAAGCTTTCGTCATAAGGCTAACTTGTTTCGTGCCACCAAAACTGTTACCTATAGGTGACCCACATTGAAACGAACAAAACGTGGACAACAAAAGGAACCATGTTGCCTTTATGTTGTCCACGTTTTGTCCGATAATTGTTTGGTGGAATGAAACAAGTTGGCTTTATGACCGAAAATTCTACAATTGGAGTAGAGGACGTAAAATAGACGTCGAAATGTTAGCAATTTCTGCATAATCGAATTTTGTGTACTTTTTCCGATATCTGTCTCCTAAAAAATAATTAATTTACTTTTTTTACAAATTTACAGCATCAAGCATTGAACTGAAGTTGTTTACGAAATACGTGGTACTTACCGACCACATCCCCCTTAGGTTTTCCCTGACTGGTGCCAGCTCTCACTGGCTGCTTTCCTTTGAACCTGGCCTCCCTCCTTTCTCTTATAACTGCCGGATCTTCGCAGAAATTAATTCTGTTGGAACTTGTACCGTTAGCAGCCTCATCCTGCCGAAAGATTCGCAACGAATTTAAGGACACTTAGCAAACTATCAAGATTTTACCTCCTCTTCGGATTCTTCACCTTCACTTTCCGACAGTTTACCCTTGTTCCGCCTGTTGGGGTTGAAAATAGGCATTTCCTCGGTCACGGGATTGTCTGCGACCCGTATCGGAACGTCATCGTCATCACGATCATCGTACTCGTCATCATACATATTTTCATAATTGTACTGTCTAAAATAATTAGGAGGTGTTCACTTAAAAAGATTATCAAGTTGGCTATGGAATGTGAAACGAAAAGAATAAAGTAACAAAAATATTTAAAACAATTGTTTGCATTTTTAGACCAATAAAAAACCCAGATTAGTGAGTCTCTCAATTTTGCCCACGTTTCGGCCATCTTTAAGGCAATTTTAGATGTGGACACCATTCACATGTTAAAAAAAAAAAATGGAGATAAATTAACTTACATTCCTTCCAATACTAGATTTTTTATTTCCTTGATATCCGACTTATCGTTTAGCAATTTGAGCGCATCGTCGTATTCAGGTTTCTTTCCTTTGTAGGCTAATACTGGTTTTTCGGGTTCAGATTCCGGAGGTATTCGTACGCTATCGAACGGAACTTCAGCTAGATGCGGTGGTAGGTTGTTCTCCAATATAGCGTTGATTACGTCTTCGGTATTAAAGTTGTATGATTGAAGGCATTTTAATACAAAATCTACAAAAATCCGTTACTAAGCTTTTTAATTAAAACTAAAATTACTAAACAAGTAACAAAATATATATACAGGGTGTTTCTTTTATGTGTTCCCACCATTGCTGTCGTAAAAGTTACACGGTCGCCTAAATTTGGAAACACTTGCCTTTCGTTGAGCGCCTTTGAGAATGGGAAAACTATATTAGAAACCTATTGTCAGATGAAAGAATTGCCAACCAAGATAGGGAGGATGATCTAGTAGGGCCTTCAATAACGAAATCACAAATAGAATGGGCCATCCGCACTTTGACAAACAACAAAACACCTGATCCCGATGAGATACCGGCAGAGCTCATAAAGCTACTGGATGATAAGGGCATAGCAAACTGTTCAACAGGATATATGAAACCGGCCAGTACCTCGATCAATGACTGACATCAACCTTCATCCCCCTGGCAAAAAAGAATAACGCAAGAAAGTGCGAAGATCACAGGCTTATCAGCCTCATGAACTCTTTCGTCACTCTTTCAAACTATTTCTCAGAATAATACATCAAAGAATATTTAGAAAATGTGAACAAAATATCAGTGACACACAATTCGGATTTAGACAAGGCTTGGGTACTCGAGAAGCACTGGTGGCAACACAGGTACTAATCAAAACTGCCATGATCAGCGGAAGGATGTGTGCATGTGTTACACCATAAATTACTAACAATACTGAGGAAAATGGATATGGACGGTAAAGATATCCGCTGCGTAGAAAATCTTTATCTGAACCAATCTGCTCACATAAAAATCGATGGAGTACAAAGTAATAATGTTGAAATCTGCAGAGGACTCCGGCAGGGACGTATACTTTTGCCATTGCTATTCAATTTGTACTCCAAGAATATCTTCCAGGAAGCATTTGGGAATATTGAGAAAGGTATGAAGGTCAATGGAACGTGGATCAATAACATGCATTATGCGGATGACACGGTTTTGATTGCAGACAATATGTGCGACCTCCAACATCTTGTCAAGGTAGTGGGAGAGCACAGTAGGCGAATGGGTCTAAAAATAAACCCCAATAAAACAAAATGCATGATTGTTACCCGCCAACCAGACATGTTTAGAAATGCGAGACTAACATCAGACGGATCATCAATTGAAAGGATGAACAAATACCTTGGAGTGTGGCTCACTGAAGAATGGACATCTGACCTGGAAATAATTTTGAACGCATCTTCCAAATACGGACTTTGACCAGAGCCTAGAGTGAGGTTCATAAGGTATTACATTTGGTCGGTGCTACTATATGGCCTGGAGGGCTGGACATTAAAGGAAACCACAATGAATAGAATGAATGAATGTCGAAAATCGCATGGACGGCCCAAGTAACCAACGAAAATGTCCTGCAAAGAATGAACAACGAACGTGAACAGTTACTGATGATCAAGAAAAGAAAAACCACATAGCTAGGGCACATAACGCGGAATACGAAGTACCAGATCTTACAACTGACCATAGTGGGGAAGATTGAGGGAAGAAGGGAAATGGGAATGGGGACAGTGGACGGAAACGAACAGCGAAAAGCCTAATACGTATGTATTAGTATGGCCAAGGTAACAAAATCACAGCTTCATTTCGTTGAAATAATGAATTAGGCGGAACTTTTACATTTAACAAACAACAAAAACAAAGTAAGTAAGTTCAACGATGAAAATATTTAAATGTGAGAACTCGACGATGAAGAATCCGACGCCACGAATAACGAATAACGAATATAATAACAAATAGAATTACGATTCAAACATAAAATAGTACTTACCATCGCCCAAATGTGGAAACATATCCATAATATTTCGGATCATTCCATCCACTTCCTGCTCCGTTTTTTCGGCGCCTTGCCTGGAAGAACCAGGAGCTGGCTCAGTAACTTCCGGTTCGTCAGGCACTGCAGGAGCAAAGTCTCTTAACACCGCTTCGACAGTTTGACGTTTCATCTTAGAGAGCTCCATTAATCTTTTGTTGTGAGGAAGTTTCTCTATACACGACACTATAAACCCAGTGCGCGTGGAATCTCTGTATAAAACATTAATTAAGGAATATACGACTACATCATAAAGCATTCATTTTATAATTAAATGGAATGAAAGGATACATATCACAGCAGCTCTCAAACATTTCATTTTGTGTGGCAACATTGTAGGCCGCATTATAATCACAGATAAAATAGTCCTCTTCTAATGCCGTATTTAGTAACTTAAGGTAGGTTTCCACATGCAGTTGTTGCTTATTAGTGTCGCCCCTAAAAGATTTAACTCATTCAAGACTTTTCTCACTCATCAAATGTTAACATTCACGTCAGAACTGTGAAGTGTGTTAATAAACTGACTCGACATTTCGTTAATCGTAACTGTAGTTTCACTTTTACGTTCTCTAATCCGGAAGTGAAGCTCCATAACTGGATGGCACATACGAAGAATTCTTGAATTGAATAAAAGTTAAAGAGTAGATATATAAAGCATCTTACATATGTTTCAAAGCCTCATCTAAGCAATGAGAGATAAAAGTGTGGAAGAGTTCCACAAACTCCACCCTCCCCGCATTAATTTTGTCGATAACAATCTTAAACAGTTCACTTTGTGTTTGAGTTTCTTCACGTTCGTCTATCAACTCGTAAATTTCTCTGTACACATTAACGTAGATAAATGGCAGTCTAAAAATAAATGTTTTGAAGTAGGTATAAGTGTAAATGGTTCTTTATAGCTACTTTATTACCGATATGGAAGGCCTTTATTTAAAGCCATTTCTGTTCCAGGCTTGTAGACAAGAAATAGAGAACTTGTCGTTTGGAGAGTATCCAGTAGATAACTAACCACGGAATGTATCCAATCAAGGCTAAAGACTTTTGGTCTCCTTTCAATGGAAATAGGAACTACCACTGCTGAATCATCAAATCCACATACATGACCATTAACCATTTCTAGAATCTTTAAGAAATGTCCCATGAGTTACCAATTAATTCATAAAACCCTAAAGACACTTTTTTTACTTACTACTAGTTGTTGATCTATCAAAGCATCCACCTCTCTAATGTAGAACTCAACTTCAGTAGTATCCTTAAAATACAATTCCGTAACTTTATTCACAAAAGCTAAATTCGAATCCCTATATAAAAGAGTCAAAGATATCACAATTGACAAAGTGAGCAGTTTGGTTTCTTTCAGCTTGGAGAGCCCAAATGACGTGGCCATAAATTCTGTCTAAAAACAAGTTACTCAAAAGTTAAGGTGATAATAATTTAACATCTATTACAAATGACTGACCTCACTTTTTTTAAAATCTAATAATTTCTCATAGACTAACAGAAATTTATTAAACACCGTCCTATAAACCTCTAAATATTCTCCCTGTAAGTATTTAGATTCGAAGGGCAGTCCTGGGCTTAAAAGGAAACTTTGAATCGCAACAGCTGCTCGGTGTTCAAACAAAATTGTGCACCAGAACTGGTGATAATCACACTGGAGTAAATAGTCAAGTGTATCAATGTAGGAAATATTCTTAGCCACAAAGTCAAAATTTATGTCTTCCTGTTGCGGCAGAGTGATAGGCTCGAAATTAAAAAATGGAACTTTGGGCAGCCATCTCCTGTCTAATGCTGGTATAATTTCAGTCTTCTTCACAAAATAGACTTGTTCTATTTCCTTAGGGGAGCTATTTAGAAAATCCTGAAAAATAGTAGGTTCATTGTTAGTCTTAAGAAAATAGTAGTTGGTGAAGTTAAAGGATTTGGCAGGAGCAATATATGAGTCCTTAGTATCGAACATATTTTTGCAATCCAAAGTCAACTCAAATGTCGGCTATGGTAAGTTGAACTCTTTAGTTTTTTAACTCACTAAATGTAGGTAGGAATAATCTTGTACAGGATGTCCCATTTTAAACCTGCAGTCGAATATCTTGCAGATCATAGCAAGTACAAGAAAATATCAAATAAATATAGTGTAACTTTAAAGGGGACAAGCGAAGGTAATATCAAATTTTTGATACATGGCGCTGCTTAGTCAGATGGATGACAACTGCAATTTTGTAATTAAATCAATGTAATTCTTATTCCTGAATTTAATTCAATTCCCCATTCTGAATAAAAGAATATCAAGCTACATTTATGGATTTTAAGATATTCAAATCAAAAGTCTTGATTTTGTGTTTTTTCTTTTTCGGCTATTCAACTTGTCGATTTGGAGACCAGAGGCAAGAATGTGGTATTAGTACGACGGTGCACCTCTACATTTTCTGGCTTCATCAAAGCTAAACTGTCCTCTCTGCAAAGACAAATACGTCTCTGCATCAGGGGACAATGAGAAAGACGCCCACGGTAGACACGGAGCGCATGCTCGACCTACTTCCACTTCCAATACTCCTGGAACGAGAGGCAATGAAGGCGACATACCAGCTGCAACAAGTGACGAACATAGCACCACAGCCATTCGATGATGAGACCCAGGCTGGCTTGGAAGGCCTTGCGGTATTGAACATGGTCTCTGAACTAACGGCACCAAAACATACATTGGACACTCGCTACGTCATCAGGGTTCTCTCACGGGCAGAGTGAGAAGTTCTACAACTGGCAGAAAGTATCTGCCAGTTGTAGGACACTGGTACACGGACGGATCCAAAACCGATGAAGAGGCTGCCTCCGAAGAGTACGGGAGATCGAATGCATAGCAGAGAGCCTGGGCCGATTCACCACAGTGTTTCAGAAATACATGCTATTGAATGGTGTGCCCGACACCTTTTGGAGGAAGGAGGACACAATAGATCAATAAAGATCTGTTCGGATAGTCGGGCAGCGCTTCTAGCGCTTATGTCTTTGCGCTGCAATTCCAAAACTATTTGGAACTGCCACAGGACTCTGAACACCCTATGGCAGGAGAACAGCGTCACACTGCTATGGATCCCTGGGTCATCGTGGTCACGAAGGCAATGAGAGGGCCGACTCTCTAGCTACGAGGGCGGCGGGCTCTGCGTTCGTAGTTCTGGAGTCAGCACTGGGAGTCTCATACTTCCTGGTCAAGGCTGAACTCCAGAAGGACTGGTAGGAGAACCAACCCGGACTATCACACTCCAAAAAAATTTACTACGGGAACCGGGAGGGAAAAAGACCAAACATTCCTCAGACTAAATAGGAGACAAATTAGAGTGGCCACTGCACTGTACACAGGACATAGCCACCTAAGATCTCACATGCACACACTCGGACTGTCCGAAGAGACGGAGTGTCGGCTGTGCTTGGAGGACGACGACTACGACGAGACAGTTGAGCACTTCTATGTGACTGTCTGGCTATTGCCAAATCGAGATACTCACTGTTCGGAAACACGATCATTGAACCTCAAAATGCAAACGCATTGTCGCTTGAGAGACTCATGAGATTCGTTGAGGGACTGGGCATGACGGGTGACAACTGGTGTTGCTATCAGGGGGCAAACCTTGCTGGTAACATTTCGAGTGAACCACACTCAAACTGAATACAATACAATACAACCTACTGAGACAAGTGCTATTATCTGGGGTACCTACAAAATTCTGTGAAAAGAGTGAAACATTGCATTGTTGTGAAGGGAAACGTTTTTGTAAAGACATTAATGTATAAGGTAGGTAGTTATTTATAAATAATTCGAATTCTGTTGGTTTTAGCCCATACGTAACTTGACACTTTTGTATATTTAGAATTAAGCATTGAATCCAATTCGGAAATAAAATATATACCGATTCATTTAAAAATTTAAAGTTGTCTTCTATCTGACGTTAGCAGCGTCATCTATAAAAAAGTTGATAAAGTCCATTTCACCTAGTAAGCTGAGAAATTGATATATAAGTGACACGTTTACATGATTGGAATAGGACGAATGTGTCAATTCTTCAGCTTGCTAGATCTAAAATGTCTATTTGAAATGGACCATATTGCCGTCTCTTGTCCCCAAAGTCCCTAAAGTAAAGTTACACAATATTTTTTTGGCACATTTTATTTTGATATCATATCTAAAAATACAGTTTTTTTAAGCAATTTTCAAATGCTTCTAAGCTTATCAGATGTCGGAAGAAATGCCGAAATAGTGAATGAAATTTTCAGTATTCTCTGAACAGTCTATGCCTTGGTATAAGGAACAATTCTAGTATATATATTAATATAAAGGATGGTCGCTTTTACAATTCTTGCCAGTGAAACCTCTGAAAGCGTAAAACTTACCCTTTCATGGTCAGTTGGGGAGGTCAGGAAAAACTTGCTCAAATATTCATTAAGAGGCATACATAAAACTAGATTTATTTAGTCTTTTACAATGCTCATCATTGGGATCTCTGAAAGAGCAAGACTTGCCCTTTTAAGATCACCTAGACTAGAAAAAGGTTTCTTTTTATCTTCTCTCTCTAAATTTAACAGCTTTTTCAGCTCTGGAGCGCTCTGAGAGTGTTCTCATCCTTTGTTTTCTCACTAAGACTGTAAGGATGGAAATACTCTGATGACATTGACAGATGTGCTCTTACTAATCTTACATTGTTTTCAGGTTGCCACTCTAGACCACTATCAGAGTATTCCCATCCTTTGTTTTCTCACCAAGGATGGAAATACTCTCACAGCAGTCTAGAGTGGCAACCTGAAAACGATGTAAGATTAGTAAGAATATATCTGTCAAATGTCATCAAAACGTATCATCATCATCAATGTATCTGTCATCAAAACTGAATTGAGAGCAGTGTTGCCAATTCGAGCGAAAACGCTCCACTTTGGAGCATTTCATCTTTCATGGGTGCGAAGCGGGAGTTTTGAATTGATGCGAGGATTTTTACAGGATCTTCTGTATTTGGATTAATGCGAATGAAGGGCCAACAATGTCAAATAATAATATTGACGTTTGACGATTTTTAGTGCTAGATTATATAAAGTGTTCGAACCAATGACCCAAGAAATATAGACACAACAAACAAATACCATTTTTAGAAAAAAATATATTTCCCTCTCAGTACATCAATTGGCGAATCGCGATTTAGAATTAATTGACATAAGATGGGTGACGTCAGTTCCTGCGGATATCTTGTCCAAATTTTGTAGGACTTACAGTAGGGGTGGTGGTGTTATAATTTTTATTAGGGAAGATCAAGATGCCAATTGCGGATTTGTCTCTATTGAGAAATACTCCTCTTACTGTCTTGAAAAAAGTTTTGAATTTTATATAAAACTTTAAAGTTTTTAACTTGTATATATTATGCGCATATAGATCTCCAGCCTCTGATTGTAAAGTCTTCCTTACAAGTGTTGAAGACATTTTATGTCAATTACCTTCTAATTCTTATGTGATATTGGCTGGAGATTGAAATATCAATTTTACAGAACAAAGCTTGGGATCCACCAGGAATCTCAGGGACATCTTACAATCATATGGACTTGTTAGGCATATTAGGGACTATACAAGAGTCACAGGCCTCCACCATCATATCGACTATGTGTGCTCAAACCTTGGCGAACGATTAGTGGACTGTGTGGTTCACGCCGCTGGTCTTTCCAATCATGAGGCCATTCTTTCTAGTGTTTATTGTTCCAGGACAATATTTCTCATATAAGTGACTGATAGCCAAGTTGATAGCAGACATTATTTGTGTAACATTCACCTAATTTAACTCTAAGTAATTACTGACACTTAGGTACCAAGATACAATTTTATGAGAGTTGTAATTAAATATTATGGACTCCTTCCCATAAATTGCAATTAAATATTATTGACTCCTTAGCAGTACAAGGGTTTGCAGATTTGCACACAACCAAAATTTTGAGCTGCCGATGATTTTTTTTTTATACTTAGTTTTTATTTTATTTTTTATATTATCTATACAAAATAATGAATATTATGTATATTGACAATATACAAATTCATTATTATATATTTTATATGTCAGTAGAATTAGCCCGCAAAACAATAATCATGATGTACGGCGCGGAGTCCATGTTGAATTCAATAAAATCCGGCCCGCGATCATGTATAAGATAGGAAAAGCAGCAACAAGGCTGGTGTTGCAGTCCGGCTGCAAACACCAGTCTCTGCTTTCTTTCCACTGTTGTACTGAGGTCCGCCAGCATCCATGTGACAATATGCCTGGCCACCCCAGCACGCTTCCATAAGCCCTGTGGTGTTGCATTTTGAGAGCAAACCAAACAGTGCATGGGCGACGTTTGTAGGGGCTGGACGCGGAGTTGCAACAATTTAAATTTAACCATGAATTCAGTGGAAAGTTTAATTGCAATGGACTTTCTGTTCAAATAAGAGCTACCTGATTATTTATTACTATTTAATAATCAGAATTTCATTAAAATAAATAGTTTTATTTTTGTAGAAACGAGATACCACCAGCATTTAAGGCCCATACTCATAGTCATTAACCCAAAAGGGAGGTCCCTAATTTTTTTTATTTTATTATGTGTTATTTGTATTTATTTATATAGATATTTAACTATTAAATAATGTTGTGGCTTGTCATGGAGAAGAAAGAGTAAACTGCTTATTTAGTATTCACACTATTTAGAAGTATAGAGTATCACCAATGACTAACCCATTGCTTTTATGTGTGTTCAGAAGTTCTTTCAGCTTTAGGCTGTGAGATTCTAATTTTAATTATTAGACAGCTTTCCTTGAATAAAGCAATTCAGCTTGTGTATAAATACTGTTGGTTTTGATGCCCTCTTATGTAATATAAGGAAGGAAATTTAGGATATTTTTGTTGTCAATATAAAATAATATTTGTTCCCTGCCAATAAATACATCTCAAAATACACTGAAAATTCATTAAATTTTGTCAGATTTTTGTTTTGTTTTGTTTTTGTTTTGTGTTTATTATTGATTATTGTGTTGCATGATAATCTTGTAAATTATAAAAACACACTGGAAGCTCAGAAGCTGCAGCAGCTCTGAAGGAAAACAACATTTTGAATTGATTTGTTAGTCACAATCTAGCCCTAACACATAATGGAGCACCTTGTAAAGGATATAGTAATATTCATTAATCACGAAAGTCTGAGCTGATGACTTAGATTGTAGCTGATGATACTAGATTGTAACTTTATATAACTGTATCCAAGGGATATATTTTTCCTGCCTTTGAAACAATATACTTACAAAGTTTGATGGTATGTCTTTTTTCAACTCTCGCCATGACTTTTCAATGTGTATTTGGTTTATTGGGAGTTTGCTAGGGTTCTACAACATCATTTTATATATTCTGTAACTTTAGAAAAAAAATAGTCAATATTACCCTACCTTAAATACTCTGATGTATTGGTAACTTGGATCATCTTTCTCTTCTATATGGAACTTTGAGAGTCGACTCTCAAGGCTCATAATGTACCTAGATAAACACCTTGTTAGTGCCAATTAATTTGTGTTCAAAAGGTGTAACTTGTGACAATATTTTCAATCGTTTCTCTAATCTCTATTTTTGGTTGTAAAATTGAAACTGGACAGGAGCAGCAAAGTGGGACTGCAGCGAGAGGTTAACAAACACAAACAGGTGATTTACCCGAAATCCAAAAGTGAGTGAAAGAGAAGAGTTGAAGGGTGAGTGAAGTATGACAGCATACCAACGGGTCCACACAAAATCATCCAAAGTAAAAACATCCAAAATAAAAACGTCCAAATTAATTCAGTCCACTGATGATTTTGTCCAAAATAAAAACATCCACCGAAATTCTATCCAAACCAATTTACATTGTCGCGCAGTGTCCCCCCAGCCGATAATAATGATAATCCGTATTAATCCGTTTAATCGGTGGTCGTTGCGTGGGGGGCGGCTGTGTTCGCGGCTCGTGTCTTCGGAGGAGATTCGACTACGTGGATGTTCTAAGTCCAACGTATCTTCTTGCGCCGAATCTCTTTTACCACGCTGCAAGGGGGACCCAACTCTTGGAAAGGATCTATTGTCCCTTAGGTCGCTAATTTAAATAATATAAAATTTTATTGTTTTAGAGATGCCAGCAAGGTTTTATGGTTTAAGACAAAAACCTGCAAAAAGCCAAAAAAAAAAAAACTAATTGAATAGTAATTAAGGAAGAATAAAATTAAAAATTAAAAAAGACAATTTTTAGTTTTCTCCAGAATCTGAAATAAAATAGCGGCGGACGTGAACTTTTTGCAAACAAGCTCAGTGGTCCCCAGAAACGTGTTTGACGGGTACACGAGTTCTTACTAAATTAGAAAAACACAACAAAGAAAACTAAACTAACGACGCAGTGTAGAAGAGAACAGAATTCTGCCAGTAACTGGGATCCTCGATATTATGGTGAGCAAAACACTACTATAATATACTAAATGATTCAACTTCTACAACTACTCTACAAATACTTAATTGCCGGTAGTCTCCTGCGTCTGCAAAGTATCCGCTAGCTGCAAGAAAATGGCCTATTCAGGAAAAGGGCAGAGGTGGGTTGACACTATATGGCACAACCGAAAAACACTCCACGAAACTTTTCATAGGCGAGCAATAGCCGAATTAATTGTTTTGACACTAATTAAAAATACAAATAATTAGCGCGGCGGACGAAAACGGGATTCAAAAAGGGGGAAAAAAAATACGAATTGGCGATAATCAGAACGGCGGAGCCAAGGACTTTTCTCGCGGTAAAATTCGAAATTTTCCGTCTTCCCGGTTGGATCGTCGTTTTTAGATCGTAACTCTATCGAGTTCAAAACGCGTCTTTTTCGTTCGAGTGTCGAAGATCTTCCCGGTTAATCGTCGCTTTTTGATCGTAACTCTATTGAGTTCAAAACGCATCTTTCTTCTTCGAGTGTCGAAGATCGTCCTTTCTTTCGCCCCCTCGGTACTTCGCATCCCCGAAAGGGCACTGCCGAAAAAATCGATACCACCCTGACCAGTGGCGATTATATGGCGCTTCGGACAGCGCGGGCATAAATTCAGAAAATGAGCTTTTCTGGAAAATGTGCTAGTAGAAAAAAATTGAAAATGTGATCATTAAATAGAATAAATTAGGCTTTTTAAAATGACACCTCACATGACATAGTTTAATTGACAATTAAAGCTTTTTATTGAAATTAACCGTTAATTTCCTGGCTCAGTCAATTAAGACATTAATTGCTCGAATTTACAATCAAAGGATCAGAAATTAAAAGCTCTATCTGCTGAGAGAATAAGATTTTAATTTCAATTAACGATATTTGCAAAAACGCTTTAATTACCAAACTATTGTTTGGGTCACATACAGGTCTGAAATTCTTTCAAGGGCCATAAACCATTAAAAGGGCGCCTTTGCAGGTCAAAAAAGAAGGGCAATTGTAGTGACCATGTTTTATGGCCGGAATTCCCAAGAAATTGTGAAAGTGCCTGTCCAACACGAACAAAGGAAATGCTCTTGACGAAAATAAAAAATATTGCAAACACATGTGCATTTAGGGCCTCATTGGTCTGGTTTATTTCGAAAACCGAAAAATAGAAAAAACTTCCATAAGATTAAAGCTTAAAAGCTTCGAAAGATGGCTTACAGAGTTGCCACGTTTCCACACATGAACTCATATGCAAATAGAGAGGTCAGTTTGCATAACAACATCCAAAGTATTAACATCCAAATTTTTTCGATCCACCGTATTTTCATCCAACGAAAAATTATCCAAAGTGTCCTTAAATGACCTTCAAACAGGGAGTGCTTACAGACTACTTTCCGGTATTTTAATATTTTGAGTGTTGTCGGTCGACTATGTTTATTGTTATAAAAAAAACATAACCTAATTTTAAAATAAAGGGATTTTCCATTTAAGTAGAAATTGTTCATCTTTAATTTTTAATATTTCAGTTTTTCTTACAATTTTAGCATTAGTTGCTATATTTTCCAATATTACAAGATTTAACACACGTCAGTAACAATATTCCTTAGTTTTATGAAGTGCTGTGTTACAATAATTCCAAAAATTGATGATCTTTTCCATGTATACAAAAACGTTAAAAGCAGTTCATAAATCATAAATTTCAAATCTTTCTCGGAAAAGTCAACAAGGCTCCTGTGGCTGTTACTTGCAAACAGGCATCTGCATATGCAGATATGCTTTTTCCACTATAAGCCAGATGCGAGGCCAGCTAATTATAAAGAAGGTAAAACATATAAATATATACATAGTGTTTATTAACACACATTTTATTACTAGTTTGGTTACTTTTTAAGGCCCCAATATGATATGAAAAGGAGTATTAGATGGCACCGTCTAAAACATGATGCTGTACCATCATGCAATTTACCTCAAACTGTTCCAAATGCAAAATGGTGAATTCACAAGCCACTCGAGAACTTCAAGCAAAGAAAAGAAACCTAAAAAAATTGAAGCTGTCAGTGAGTGCAATTATGTACCTATAAGTTTTATCAAAAAACTCCTAATAAGCATTAATAACAGGGTTATTGATTATTAAAATTATCATCAATTTATAGGATATTCAATTCATTAGTATGCAGCCTGAAACACAACCTCCATCAGACCTCAATACCAGTCATCCAATTGGTGATGAAAAAAAAAGGGGAATTTTCTAAGACGCATGAGGGCCATTGTGAAGTTGGGTGAGAGGTCTTCTAGAGACGTAGCAGTGCAAGTAAATACCCCAAAGATTAAAAAACTTTGCAATTTAAATGATCCAGATTCAAAGTTAAATAGTTAAATTTTAGACATACATTGACAGACATTTATTTCAAGAAATGTGAAATATTCTTCTAGGGACAGTCTCATATAGTTGTGAAGACCAGGACAATGAAGATGTTCAGGCTAAAGCATACACAAACAGGAATACTTTTTTAAATTTTCGTATTTATATGACTTCAGTTTTTAATTCAATTGTAGATTGAAGAAGCTAAGCTGTGAAATTAAAAGTGATGTTATATTTTTATCTGTCCTATTTTTTAAAAGTGGAGGAATAAAGCGCGCCCACTTTTAATTTGAATCGCAAATTTATTTTATGATTGCTTGTTGAATAGTTGTAAAGTTGTAATGTTAAATTATATTATTCAATAAACTTTTCATAATACCAAACCCGATTTATTCGTAATTATAATTATATTAAGACTTTAGCGTTATTTTACATAAAAGGGCGCAGATGTTTTGTGAATAATTGGAAAAGTTTTTTGTACGTTCATTAAAGATCAGTATCTTGGTAGGTCACGTAGGTGAATTTTTATCACCAAAATTTCACGGAATATAAACGTGATATTTTTTCATTTTCATTGATATTTATGACTTTTAATATGGTCATATAATCACGTTATATTCACGTCATAGGTGATTTTCTGGTCGACTGGATATGGTCTAGGGGTCCTTAACTTTAGATTTACCTAAATTTGCTTGGCGGAAATAGGGGTAAGAAATTCGTTGATGTAATGTTGACATTAATTTTGATACCAATGTGTTTCTTACGGACGTCAAATATAGGTGCGAAGGTCGGGTTTAGGGTTTAGGTGAAGCTATGATTATACAAAAGGGCCTTCTTAAACGTCCATGATAGACTGCATGGAGGTGTCTGGAAGGACCCAACAAATGGCGAAGGTATGTCCTTAAAAGTGGCACCGTTTTTGGCCGGAAATGCGCTATGTTTAAGAGTACGCTGACGTAATATTGTCGTCAAAGCACAGCAATTGGCAAATCACCATTCCGAATCATTTGATGTAAGGCGTTGACTGACGTCATTTCCAGCGGAAATGGCAGCCATTTTTCAGAGTACCGCAGCTAAAAAAGTGTGCCAAAACTGTAAAACAGGAGGAGGACTCCAGATGTAATATAGTAGCTCGTTGATAGACTGTGATATAAAAGAACGAAGAACATACGATATAGGTACTGTGAAAATAATTGTCATGCAATAATCCAATTAATTTTTTTTATGTAGCGCTATTTTTTCGGCTTTACAATCACAAAAGGTCAAAAAGAATCAACAAAACGTTCCAACTGCTTTAAAGAAACACTACGAAATATTTACAGGAATCACTGTTGAAACAGTCGATGTCTAAATAACATACTTATACCACACTTATACAGACAACAAAGATATTTTAAAAGTGGAAAAAGTAGGCTGAAGGGCTTCAGCCTACTTTTTTTTAATTTAAATTATTCTTCTTCTGTCCGCTGAAGCCACAAATATCACTTGTAAGCCTTAAAATTTATTAGTATTGTTAAGGCGAGCAAAGGATCTAGAACCTTCGCGTCTCGCGGCTGTCCGGGCGCTTCAGCATGGGACTGTCACGAGTGATTTATTGCTCTGTTGCTCTCTTTATTTAGAAAGTAGTTGTTTGCGACTTTTATTTTATGTGTCTCGTATTAATTACTTTTCTTCTAAGATATTCTAGGCTTTTCTGTATTTTTCAGTCGTCTTATTTTAATCGAGCTATAAGTAAGCTAAGGCACCAAACGATATTAGAAGGCTATAAAGTGTTAAGTAGTGAGTTATTTAGTAGTCGAATTGTACCTGTGTGTAATTGTGGGATAAATAAATAGTGTTTTCGTATTAAATCGTTACACTGGAATTATTGAACCCTGAGTTCGCAACAGTATACGGGGTGTTCATTATAAAATTTCATCTAGCAGGCTATGAAATTTTGACAGAAAAGGATGACATAATAAAAAAAAATGGACTTTTGTTTTTCCATCCCTTTCTTTTAACATTTCACAGCCAACTAGATGAAATTTTATAATGAACACCCCGTACTTCGACCCAAGGCGTTATGTCTTATAATGCTCATGGTGTCTTCAACGTTTAATGTCTGACTTCTTGTACTTAAAAAAAGTTAGATTTTATATATTATGATTTGATTTATCGTGGCAACACACAACAATGATTATTTTGATTTATAAATGATTTACTTATCAAATTACTGCCAATTTAAATTCATAATGCCCAAGGGCGTTATTTTTTTTGTTTACACACCCTAGATCATTATTTTTAATAGAAATAATATGACTTTGATAGAAGTCAATTATATAGACCGGTCGGACATTAACGTTACTTTGGTCCGCAACGCAAAACCTCTTAAAACGTTCTTGGTTACTCTATTAAAGTAAAGCGTTACAGAAAAATCGTTACTTAAAAAGTAACACTTTATCTTAAAGCAAGGGTTACTTTGAAGTAATTCGTTAGGTACTATAAAACAACGTGTTACTTTTATAGTAAAGCGTTAATTTTGGAGTACCACTCTGAGAGCAGGTACTGTCATCTTTAAATCTTGATATAGTCGATGCGAATTCACAATCTTACCATATGTAGTTCGAAGGCATAGGTTTAATAACTGCAAACAGGATGGCTATTATATTCACATATACCTATCTAATTATATTAGGTTTATTCAAACACGCCAGAAAACCGTTCCAGAATCGTTAGAAAATTATTCTGACCAACATTCTAGTAAAAATTCCAAATCGAAATTAGCAGCTTACGTACTCAGGGAAATTCCAGAACCTTAGGTATAAGGTTTGTTCTAACCCAACAAGGAACCGTCGCAAGATCCTTGCAGAACCACTATGGACAACCACATTGGTTCTCTCAATTTAAAATTTATATTAGTGGATCGACCAAAATGATTTTTGAACCGTTCCGGAACGGTTTCTTGGTTGGTTGGAACAAACCTATTAGATCAACCCCGTTTTCAGAAAATGTAGATGGCTACTACTACGAGTTCCTCTGTTGGAGGGAGAGACAGAGCCTTTGACCGAAGACGACCCACACCTCACATCAAGTGGATCTTGTAAAGTAAACAAGAAGGCGTATTCATTAAATTGTGGTCATTTGTTGTGTGGTCATTGTGCGGGCTATTTCTATAATAGGTTTGATAAATGAGACACCCTGCGTATAATTCTTATTTCGACATGGGTGTCTTGTAACTAAAAGCATCTACATATGTACCTACAATGCTTTCTTTTTGTTTTGTAAATAAAAACACCCAAATTTAGTTTCAAATTTTGGTACTTTCTATGTAGGATCCCCACAAATTATATTAAAGATAGGGACAAGATCTTATTCGGGCGATGTTTTTCCCATGAGAACAATTCGTGGATAAAATGGCGAAGGCCAAGTTACGCCCTTATTTTTAAATGCTCGAATCTGGCAATCCAAAAGTTTTGATCTGTCTTAGAAATTAATTTTTGATTGTTATAACCTCTTGCAATAAGAAATGTGCAGTTATTAGACGCGTATACTTCTTATACAGTGTGGCCCATTCAAAAGCGGGACACCCCCAGAACTTTTTAATTTAGTGTTCGATTTTGACAAACTTTTTTTTGTATTTTAAGGCGTGAAAAACTGTACTTTAGGGCAAAGTATCACATTTTTATTACAAAAACCAAGGCCTACTAGGTAATTTTTATGGTCGAAAATTCAAGGAAACTTATTATCAATTTTTTTACAAACAATCTGAGTACACCACTGGATTAAGCGCCCTTTCAAATGGACAGGTACCAAATTTCATTAAAACATTTTGCTTGGTAAGATTTCTATGGCAAAATTAAAAATTATGATCTTTTTAAATATTTATTTCATTTTATGAAACAAGCCATGTAATGAAATGTCAAAAATAATTGACAAGATCAAAAATGTACTAATCATTAGTTCTCTCATATCAGAGTCTTTAAAAATATTGCAAGAAGTGTGCTACTTATAGTAGGCAGTTTATAATGGAACAACTGAGTGTAAGAGACAAAATTGAAGTTGTGCGTCTTGTGGGCGGCAATATTCTTTCGGCAAGAGATGCGGCCAGAGAATTTCACACAGACATCCCGATAGATCTGCAGTGAGCAGTAGTACTGTACACCGCATAAATAAAGTTTTCAACGAAACAGGGCAGTGTAACAAGGCATATTCTCAAAAATGAAAATAATCCACTTCGAGATATGAGATACCCAGCGAATATTGGAATACTTTCACAAATAGTCCTAATTCAAGCTTGAGAACGGCAAGTCTAGACTTAAATGTCCCTAAAGAATCTATTAGAAGGTGCCTTGTAAGAAATAAGATAAAGCCATTTAAGCCTAAATTTTTGCATACTCTTGAACTGGGAGATGAGGAAAGAAGAATGGAATTCTGTCTGTGGGCGCAAGGAGAATATCTGGAAAATAGAAACTTTTTAAAACAAATTTTGTACAGTGATAAAGTCACATTTACAACAAATAGGGTGGTGTCGTCTCAAAATTCACTCTATTGACCGTCTGAAAATTCTGAGTGGGTCATAAACGCAAAGAGACAGTATTCACATAAAGTAAATGTATGGTGCGGGATACTTGATAATAGAATTATTGGCCCTTTTTTCTTTGAGGGTAATTTAAATTGACATCGGTTTTTGACCTTTCTAAGGAATGAATTTTGGGACGCAGTGCATGAGTTACCATTTCTTATTGGCCCGAAGGTGATATTTCAATTAGATGGATCTCCCGTACACAACGCAGTAGTGGTGAGGGAATGGTTGAACGAAAAATTTTGAGAATTGGTGGATAGAACGAAATAGTCCTTTTATTGAATGGCCGCCAAGGTCACCGGACTTGAAACTACTGGACTTTTGTTTGGGTATCATTAAGCAAGAAGTTTATAACTCAAGGCCACAGTCGGTATAAGAACTACGTGCTAGCAGGATAACAGAAGCATGTGCAAATGTTACTCCAGAACAACTGGGAAATGTCACCTCAAAGATACGAAAAAGATATGATAAATGTATTGCAATACACGGGGGTTTGGTGGAAGCAACCAGAATTTGTTTCTTCATAGCATTGTATTGGCGAGTTGTCGAATATTTTTATTAGTAAAAGTTATTTTTGTCATTTCATTCCATGGCTTGCTTTATAAAATGAAATAAATTTCATAAAAAGAAGATAATTTTTAATTTTGCTGTAGAAATCTTACCAACCAAAATGTTTTAATGAAATTTGGTACCTGACCATTTGAAAGGGCGCTTAATCCATTGGTGTACTCAGATTGTAAAAAAATTGCTAATAAAGGTTTCTTGAATTTTCGACCATAAAAATTACCTAGTGGGCCTTGGTTTTTGTAATAAAAAAGTAACACTTTGTCCTAAAGTACATTTTTTCACGATCTAAATTCAGAAAAAAAATTGTCAAAATCGGACCATAAATACAAAAGTTTGGGGATGTCCCGCTTTTCAATGGGTCACACTGTAGAAAGATACTGTTTTTGTTTTGTTTTATGATGTGACTTTTATGTTTATGCATAATAAAAAATCACTTACGTTTATTGGATTACTTCTCTGTTCAGAACCCTAATAGATCCATCCGACAAAGTTGGTAAATATCATGATATATAAATAGCAATATATCGGATATACATCAGATATATATCAAATGATGATATTTATCTGAAAGTCACCTTTATTCTCATTTGTATAACCGCTGTTCATATTAGGAATTACAAGTATATTCACAGTACTAAATTTTATTTTGTTAACACCTACAAAAAAAAGAAAGAATGTAAGAACAACCATAAATAAAAAATGGTTTGATTCAACTAACGATACTAAATAAGAAGAAATCGGTATTATATGTTTCATAACATTATATTATAAGCAATAATAGTAATACTAATTATTATTATCACCATATTAATATAAAATTTATACAAAGTGAAAAAAATTATTTAGCTTATTAATTGGAAACCAGCAAATTTGGTAGTTTGATCAATCAAAAGAAAAAATAAATATCATGATATATATCAGACATATATCATTTGATATATTATATCATGACAACGTTGCTATCGGACGCAACGCGCAGATCATGAAATTTAAATAATTTCTACTATATTATACAAAGTCAGTATAATGTACCTCCGAGTTAATTAAATCAGTGCTGCTTAAGTATAGATACTATTATCTATATTCTATAGGATGCTACAGGATAATTTGTTTATTTTTAGGAAAGTGAAAAAAATTATGTGGATGATTTTGAGAAAAGGAGTTCATATGAACGTAGATCTGTTTACAAAAAAATAAGTAACAAAAAATGAAACAGTTAATTAACATTTTGAACACACAATCTACTAAATCAATGGCATTAAACATCTGCTTTTAGTTGTATATATATCTAGGTTATAGGAATACATGGATATTTATTTTTTATTTTTTTTATTGCAAATCTTTAGATATGAAAAAAAATCCAAAAAATGTTTTTTTGTTTAAATTTAATAATAATATTGCTAGCAGTTGAACTGAAACTAAACCCTCTAAAATTTTGCAAGTATGTTCAGGATATATATATGGGGTGTTCATTATAAAAATTCATCTAGCAGGCTATGAAATTTTGACAGAAAAGGATGACATAATCAAAATAAATGGACTTTTGTTTCTCCATCTTTTTCTTTTGACATTTCACTGTCAACTAGATAAAATTTTATATTGAACACTCCATACTTGGTAAAAACTTAATTACCAATACTTCATGTAGGTATACTACCTAAACTAACATTACACCGAACCTAGCAGTAGAGGGGCCACAAACATTAAATACACTAGTCTGGTGTCTACCAATAGTGGGGTTTCTATAACATTTATCCTCTCATTCACCACACAGTCGTAGGGTAGGAGTAGTGGGAGTAGTAGGGCTCTACAAAGATTATTGTATTCTATGTGAGTGGACTTATTCAGTCCTCCGCTGCAACCTGTCGTCTATTGTGACTCCATAAACATTAAGCACTCTGGTGTCTGGCAATAGTATGGCATTGCTCCCTTTAACATTTTCTATACTGGCTCTGCCAGTTGTAGGTCTTCCACAACCAACACAATCACTCTGTGATACACTTTTGATGTTACTTGAGTATCTGAAATTAGTAATATAAAGGTGGGTTTATACACCAAATAAAACAAAATAACAAATAAAATAAAATTAGAAATAAGAGTTGGTTTCATGTATACCCCTATTAGCATTCATGCACCAAATAAGACTTATGTTATTTGGTGCATGAACGCTGATAGGGGTATATGAAACCAACTCTTATTTCTAATTTTATCTTATTCGTTACTATATTTCCACCTTAACTGTTTGATGGTAGGGCCTCATTCTATAGGTATCATTAATATCCAATCTCTCCTGCGATTTCCTCAATAACACCCTGTCTCTGTCTTGTTATTCAAAGTTTTCAGAGATATACTTTCTGTAGATTTATCCTAAAAGTAACAGAGTTTACCATTGACTTTCATCAGGAAGTCATCATCAGTAAACAATGCACTGGAATTTGTTCCATTATCTAAAGGCTCTTACCCATTCAGCATTTCTCCTATCTCCCGCCTAAAGAGGGGCCCGAGACATCTCCGTCATTCAATTAGTACAATCCCTTCGTTTTATTTCTTTTTACTAACACTACTTACAATAAATGTGTCGAATAACATTTTATCAAAAAAACCTATCAATAAACTTCAGTAAATACATTTTAATTTAATTTTTCTTAATTAACGAGCTAACAGATTAACATTTTAATAATTAATAATTCATGCAAACAATACATTATAGTTTTTAAACCGATTTTTTTACGTTTTGGTTTAAACTGAATTCAGATTTGTTTACGTTTCGGCCGACTCGGATCAATAATCTCCAGATATCAATCCGCGTAGCAAACTAATAGCAACCACCATAAAAAGATTAGAGGTCATTTCAAGGAGATTTTGGATGAAAATGCTTTGGATGATTTTATTTTGGACATTTTCTGGTTTGGATTGAACTTCGGTGGATGTTTTTATTTTGGAGAAAATCATCGGTGGACCGATTTACTTTGGACGTTTTTTTTTTGGATGATTTTCATTTGGACAAAATTGTGCATCCCCATACCAACGAGCTAGCACATTATATATAGACTATGGAGAGACCCTCATATTTTACATTTTTGCATCCTTTTTTAAGGTGGAACACAGAAAAATGACAGCAAAACTGGCAAAGGGTGACGTCACTTAACGTCTTACCTCATTTAGAATCGTATTTGGCAAAAACAGGTATTCATTGGAAAACGGAACATAATCAAAATATATGGCAACGATCTGTCAGATATGGACAGAGTCAACAAATGCCGATATTTCTTTAAAAATGCCCCCCCCCCTTTTTTGGCCGGAAGTCCGTCGTTTTAAAGTTTTCACTGTTGTAAATTTCCCCGACAAGTTTGACTACACTCTTTCTATTTCTATGCCCCTCGAAAAAGTTCGTCAAAAACAGTTGTTCTGGAATGGGCAATATCAATGACCTGTAGGTCTGGGCAGAGCCAACAAATGCCGATATTTTCCTAAAAATGGTCTCTTTTTTGGCAGGAAGTACGACGTTTTAAAGGTATTCCTGACGTAATCTTGTCGTCAGCACGCGTCATACAAGCGTCATAGCAACTTAAAACCGGACCGGATATTGATTGTCGATTGTGTTTGGTTGAAGTTTAGTTGTTAGGTTAAAAGTTAAGTTTTAGAAAACCAATGAGTAAGTCAGCTAAGGGCTAGGAGCCCTAGCGCTCTAGCTAGGAGATGAATATAAGATCGATATTCGATTGGATTGGAAATTAGAGGTAATAAAAAATAATGAAAGTGACAACTGTTTTTCAATACTTTGGCGTAAGACGTCATGTTGACAAGCAATGACAAGTTGTCATCAGTTCAAAGATTCCCACTGCTAAAAAAGGGGGGTCAAAACTGTAAAACACGAGGGTGTCTCCAGATTAGCTCAATGGTCAATATATTTTCCTAAACGTCAAATTTGTCAATTTTGTCATCCACGCCAACGCTGTCGATTGCTGACGTCATGTATGAGTGTGACGTGACATTTAAAAAAAATTTGTCAATATCAACAAATTGCAAAGTTCAAAAGTAAATATGGGAAATGTAGATACAAAATTGAATTTCCGGAAGGCTGTGGTGCAATTAACTTCGAAAGCCGAGGTAAGATTTCCCGCCTATCATAACAAAACCCGCAAACTTAATTCCATTCAATGAACTTCCTGGATAACAACATATGCAGGAAATTGGAGTGGTGTGCTCTGTGGATTTAAAGAATACGTGCTTTATCTATAAACTTTTAGCCAATTGACCCAAATGATGACTCGTTTTGGGATCAGTTCTGGTCAGAGAATGTCAGCAATGTGCAAGACATCTTCACTCTTGTACCGGCATCTGAAATTCGGCAATTACGGGAAGATGCCCCTGCCAACTTGGCAACTTTGTGTTACAAAGCTGTAGAAAAACTTGTTAAGGCAGTTGACAATAGCTGCAGAACACATCGAGAACAGCAAACAGGTGCACATTATTTGTCATTAACCTAGTTAGGAAATTAATATTTGCTGTGTTGTTTATTTAGTGCTGAATTGTTCAAGAATCTTAACAAGGATTTTGCCCTATATATTTGAAGATTCAGAATGGAAGAGTTTTTTTTGGTCCTCCTTACCATGTAAGAATGAGGAAGAAGTACAAGAGGCTGTGCCCTTGGCACAATCACTTCTTAATGCAGTTTGTGTATGATTTTGTTTTATTATGCCACCCTTTATCAATATTTTAATATTAAATATTTCAGGATCTTTTGTTTTGCCCAGATTTTACAGTTTCTTTTGGCCGCAAAAATGGACCAGTAAGCAAGCACTGATGTTTTATTAATTTTATAATTTTTCAACAATTTGAAATTTAAGGACAAAGCAGAAGACTTATCATTAATTGATAGCTGTGAATATATATGGGAATCTGGAGTGGGTTTTGCCCACTCACCACCAAGAAATCCAACTTTTGATTCAAACAGGACAGAGTTGCTAAAACTCCTTCTGACATGCTTCAGTGAGACCATGTATCAGCCACCCACAGATATTGCCCAGAGTCCCAATAAATGGATAATGTAAGCAAGATAATGTTTCAAGGCTGCAGAGAATAGATGGCTATATTATCATATATCATTTTTGATTACATTATTTGAATCTGTAGGTACATATGGGGTGTTCATAAAAATTCATCTAGCAGGCTATGAAATTTTGACAAAAAAAGATGACATAATCATAATAAATGGACTTTTGTTTCTCCATCCTTTTCTTTTGACATTTCACAGTTAACTAGATGAAGTTTTATAATGAACAGCTTGTAGTATGTACATACATTTTTTGGCAAATAACGTTATACACCTAAATAGGTACTTATTTATATGTATGTATGTATATTGTATTCTAAAAAAGAATTTCTCTCTATAACTAAATACCTACCTACACTAAAAAAGAATGGTTTTACTTTCAGGCATTTAACATCAGCTGAAAATAGGCATGCCCTTCCAATGTTTACATCACTCTTAAATACAGTATGTGCTTATGATCCTGTTGGTTTGGGGGTGCCCTACAATCACTTGATCTTCAATGATTCACTGGAACCATTGGTGGAGGCTGCTTTGCAGATTCTAATAGTTACCCTTGATCATGATACCAGTTCATCCACTCCTGCTGAATCTGAAGATGTAAGTACAAAATCTTATTTATAGAGATAAAAATGATGACCCATCTTTTAATCACATATTATTTGAAGAAAAATTGTACAGTTTTTATACCAAATTGGTAACAAGAAGAGAAGAAGAAAAAAACTTAGTGAGAAGGGCTCAGAAATCTGTACTGCTCTCATTTAGTGAGTGGTTTTTTATGGTAGGAGAATTGTCATCCTTTTATAAATCTTTTTATTGAGCACTTTAAGCATTGTCTATTTTAACCTAAACAAATCACAAACAAAGGTTTTTGGGGTTTCTTTAAGAAAAACTAAATACCTATTAGTTTTTTCAGTATATCCTGGGTGTGATAGACACAAAGGATAGGCTACAGCTTTTGGTTGATAAATTAAATAAACCTTTATATGGATTTCAAATTATTCTGTTTTTGATAGAAAATATATCGCGATCATTTTCCATGATTCTATGATTTCTTCTCAGTGTTAAGAGTAAAGTAGAATCTCTGGGTGGGAGCAAAAAACGAATCTTTAATTCTTTTTTAATTTGCGACGTTTTGACCGTTTGATATCGTCTTTCTCAAGGCTACTATGACTATATATGACGTATATACATTGTATGACAATGTATATACCTTCCCGTTCTGCTACCGGCTCTTTGGAGCTTGCTTTTTCCTGTTTTCAACATATCAAAGCCTCGCAAGCTTAGCTGGTTTGGCATGACACATCTTGCAGGAGATGTGGCCTTTGCTTCATCTCAGGGTGGTTTCTACCTCATTGCAGTCACTCTACACTGCAGCTTGATATCATAGCTGGTGCCTAGGCCCCTTTCAAGGTTGCCCTGATGCGGGATCCGGCTCATATTGAACCAAAGTCTGCAGCAGGTGATCTGGATGTGCATCTGCTTGTCGAAAGATTTGCTTAACTTTGACTCTTAACCTGACTATTCGCAAATTTATTTATTTATTTATCACCAGTACATTACGGAACGAGTTCCAAATAGTAACAAACTTATAATCTATAAGTTATAATATTAATTGGCCAGAGGGCCCACGCCGCTGACTGACATCCGGACACAATCTAAGGTTCGGCAAGAATGCGATTGAGTGTATATTTAAACAATTTGCCGTTGCATCCGATATCAAAGCCAACATCGATTCTCTCGTTAAATCCCGCCATAAGTCGGTTTATCACGCTGAACCTACCGAGCTCAGTTCGGGATCTTTCAAACAGAAACATGTGGTTCAAACGTGTATCCCTAAAGGGTATGCGGAAACGAAGACTGTAGAGGAGGTCCGGCGAATCGATGATCCCAGAAATTATACCGTGACCCAGCGACAACGTCATGCGTATCCTACTTGTCTCCAAGCTGTCAAGACCCTCTAACGAAAAGCCTCTCGGCCTGGCTCAGTGGTCGCTTGTCAATCTTCAGCTTGTAGAGAAGAAAATGTTGACTGCACCCTCTCCAACGCCCCCATGTGGGTCCCGAATCTAGGAGACCACACGGGAGAGCAGTAGTCCAGGTGACTACGAACAAGTGACCCGTATAGGCGCTTCAGGGCCTCAATGTCAGTGAAATCTCGACATAGGCGTATTATAAAGCCCAATATTGTAGAAGCCTTGTCCACTACGTAACTGATATGTTCAACAAATTTCAGCTCTCCATTGAAGACAACACCCAGCTCGTTTATTTGGACTCTTTGCAGGGAGGTCCGTCCAAAAAGTAATCGTGAGTCAGAGGCTGGCGTTTCCTATGAAACGAGATAACCTTGCATTTGGAGATATTAAGTTCCATATCATTTTCCCTGCACCATCGACCAATCCCATCGATAGCAAGCTGCAGGCGACCACAGTCATCGACGCTCCCAACCCTACAGTAGACCTTGAGGTCGTCAGCATATAACAGAAAACTGCAGCCCCCCAGCACATCAGTTAAGTCGTCTATAAATATCAGAAAAAGCAGAGGGCCCAAGTGGAGGCATTCCACATGGCATATCGAACTCATGTAACAGCCACCCTCCCACCTTTACCCTGCCCCTACAGCCGGTGAGGTAACTGCACAACCACCTGAGAAGCGCTTCTGAGACACCGTATGACTCCACACACAAGTGCTTGTTGGCCACCCAGGAAATGTCAAGATCTTTCTGCGGCAGTTCGTCCTCTGTAATCGTGTATGCCGACGTGACCCGCATCCGACCAATGACAGAAACTACCTCAACTTCCGTGTCCTGAACGGCCAGCCAGTGGTGTTCGATGTCGACTCTCACCAATAATGCTACCTCTTTTTTAATAGGATTCCTTTTGTCGTAACGATACGTGCTATACCCCAGGAAGTTTACGCCGGTATGGCTATCATTTTTGTTTTCTTGGAGAGCCGGAATCTACGGCTCCCTTTCCGCCAAAATAAGCTCTATCTCGCACTTCCTAGCGCGTAGCACGTTGACGTTCCAAGACATAATAGTGAGCGACTCTGGGGGTTTAGCAGCCATCACCGGAGCGGAGTGTTTCGCTTAATCCAGTCTTCCAAGCAGTTTTCTCTGTGGGGCTTTTCTTGCCCTTTTCATTTTTCGGGTTCACATCCGGCTTTCAAACTCCTGATAGTTTTTGGGTCGTTTTTGCCTTGGCTGTATTCTTCTAGCTTCTTTTTGACCTTCTTGGTGGTCTTCCCGCCTTTCGAGGCCTTGGGGCACCCTAGCTGGGTAGCCTTCTACCCCGCAAGGCGCGTTGCGGTTACCGTCCGCAGGTTTACGAGTGTATACTCACGACCCGCGTGATTTACCGCGCACTTGACACAACTCTCCTGGTGACGTTGCTGAGACTGTTCATGGCCTCGAATCGTTGACAACGGCAGCATTGAGTGTTGGCAATTGGTTCTGCTGCTCGACTTTCATCGAGAGACTAAGCCTCTCCACCTTGAAAATCTTGGTATCGTTACTTTTGGTCAAAACTAGGGTCAGCTGCTGTTTGATCCTCCGGTTAGCCATTCGTAAGAGGTCTGGATTTACATTATTGTCAGAAAGGTCAGCTTCTACTGCTTTAAGATCTACGTCGTCAGGCAAACCGCTGATGTTTGCATACGTGCATTTGGCCTCCGGCAAGGTGTAGGTCTAAAACCTACGCTCGAAGGAGGCCAACACACCTCGAGCGCCAGCCTGAACCCTTCTTTTTTGAGGGCGGCTTTCTTAATTTTTATGCAGCTGCACGAGAAAATATACATTTAACGTGAAAAAATATTGATTAGTAGTGAACGTGTCGCTGGCACTCTTGCCCTTATCGATCGATTCTTCTTCTGCCTCTCCGTCTCTCTCTCTCTCTCCATTGTTTTCACCAAACGCCGATGAGGGCGCGCTGTTGCCACTAATTTTCTTAATTACTATATTTGCTCTAACATAACGCCGGCTCCGTTGAAAGGCTTGGCGTTTCAAGATTCAATCCAATTTGAACTCCGTCACCGTCGACCCTGTTGTTCACGATTTCTGGCACTTCTTCTTCTTCTGGAACTTCCACAGGCAACGGGCACACCTTAGATAAGGTCCTTTGTACAACAGTTCCACTTGATAGCCGAACAGAAACCACTCTAATAAGACCATCAGCTCCAGGGTGTAGATCGACAACTCTAGCCATGGCCCATCTTAGTGGAGGGTTGTTCTCGTCCATCAGAACCACAAGACTCCCAAGACGTAGTGGATTTGCACACTCCTTTTTCCACTTACTTCTCACTTGCAATGTGGACAGGTATTCCTTTGACCAGCGTTCCCAGAAGCGCTGAGCTTTTTGAGCAAGCAGCTGGTATCGTTGAAGAGGCAAAATCTTGGCATCCTTAACGTTCTCATCAGGCTGAACTGCCAGAGAATCGCCAATGAGGAAAGGAAGGGGTGAACGGGTTCAAGTCATTTACATCAGTAGAAATAGCTTGCAGAGGTCGCGAATTGAGACAAGCCTCAATCTGCACAAGCAGTGTAGTCATATCTTCATAACTTAACAAAGAATCCCAAGAACTCTACGGAGATGATACTTAGCCGATTTAACGGCTGCTTCCCACAATCCTCCCATGTGTGGAGAACGAGCCGGTATAAATTTCCACTTAATTTGATCTTCAGCCAGAAAAGTAGCAACAGTCTCATTATGTCTCGTGTCATTCAGCAAGTTATACAACTCTAGGAAATAGTTACTAGCACCCACAAAATTAAGACCGTTATCAGAGCAAATACTAGAAGGTTGACCTCTTCTGGAGATGAATCTCTTTAAACAGTTTAAAAAACTTTGAGTTGTTAAATCTTTTGCAAGTTCTATATGTACTGCACGTGTAGCGAAGCACACAAAAATGCAAATATATGACTTTATACGTTTGCTATTACGCAAAGTACCTTCCTTAACCAGGATAGGTCCTGCATAGTCCACACCACAATGATAGAAAGGTCTACATGGGGTAACTCGAGTTCGTGGTAATGCTCCTATTAAGAAAGTTACAGGTTTAGGTCTAACGCGGCAACATCTTACGCAAGTTCTTAAAACTTTTTTGACAATGCTTTTTCCTTTTATAGACCAGTACTTAAGTCTAACCATAGACAATAGATTCTGAAAACCAACATGCAAATGTTTTAGGCGCGCATCCAAAACAATCAATTCAGTTAGTTTATGTTGATGTGGTAATATTATAGGATGCTATTGATCAAAATCTAAATCAGAGTTCACTAATCGACCCCCAACTCGAAGAATACCGTGCTCATCAAGGAAAGGATTTAAACTGAGAAGCTTGCTAGAAGATTTAACTTCGCTTTTTCTTTCAAGTTGTAAAATGTCTTCTCCAAATTCACTTCCTTGAGCGTGCTTAATTAATGCTAAAAGAGAACGGTTTAGCTCGTCAGAGGTTAAAATCTTCGAGTTAGTTCGATTTTTATACTTCAAAGCATTAAAGTATCGAAATATGTATGCTGTTATTCGTTTTATCTTGCGTAGAGAAGAATATCTTTCAAACAAGTCAAAAAATGGTCCAACTTGTGGCGTAAACTTTATATTTGGTTCATCCTCGATCAAGTTCAATACAACAGCACCAGACTTTAATTCAGGAATTTTGTCCACCTGAACAGTCTGTTCTTTGTTGTCAATTCCAACAGATTCTCCTTGTACCAGAAATTCAGGTCCTACAAACCATAGAGAATTATCCAATAATTCCCTAGGATTTAAACCTCTAGAAATTATATCTGGAGGATTTTGTTTACTTGGAACGTATTTCCAATCATTAATTTTTGATAATTCAGAGATTCTAGCCACTCTATTCGCGACAAACGTTTTTAAGTTTGATGGTTCTATTTTTAGCCAACAAAGAACTATTGTTGAGTCAGTGAAATAAGTTGTTTTTGAAATAGGTAAATCGAGTGTATTTTTTATATGATACATTAACTTTGCAAGCAGGTGTGCAGCCGACAATTCCAACCGAGGTAATGTGAGCTTTTTGATAGGTGCAACTTTAGATTTAGCTGTCAAAAGCCGGGACACTCGTTTGCCATATTTATCACAAGAACAAACATAGACACAAGCGCCAAATGCTTTCTCAGAGCTGTCACTAAACCCTACTAATTCGATTAATGTGGGTTTTAAAATGACTACATGACGAGGAATCTTTATGTACTATAAGTATTTAATTTGAGAGACTAGCTCTAGCCAAGTTTTTTTGAGATCTTCTGGAACAGTTTCATCCCAATCTATGTGAAGTCGCCATAACTCCTGAATAATAATTTTAGCCCGAATAATAGCGGGTCCGATCAAACCAAGCGGGTCAAAAAATTTTGAAATAGTCGAAAGTATCGTGCGCTTACTTACTTTACTGTCAGTAGTCCCAATATCCAAAGAATACTTCAAAATATCCAAACTTGGATCCCAGAAAATTCCTACGGGTTTCAACGCTTTGCTTTCATGAAATAAAACCAGTTTATCGTTGACAGATTCACTTGTAGTTTCAAGAATATTGTTTAAAATGGATGTGCCGTTAGAAGCCCATTTTCTCAATATAAAATTTGCTTTGCCCAATATGTGATTAAGTTCCTTAAATACTTCAAGAGCTTCTTCCTCAGAATTAAGCCTAACAAGCAAATCATCCATATAAAATGACTTCTCAATAATTCCTGACGTTCTAGGAAATTTTATTTTGTTTTGATCTGCCAATTCCATCAAACAGCGAATAGCTTGGAACGGTGCGCAAGCCGTACCATAAGTGACGGTATTTAACGTATAAACTTTAATGGATTCCGCGCTATTCCACCTCCATAATATTTGCTGGAATAGACGATCTTGTTCATTGACTGAAATGCACCGATACATCATTTTGATGTCCGCGCTGAGTACAATAGGTCTTAGTCTAACTCTTAATATAATTGAAAAAAGGTCTTCTTGAATGGTAGGTCCTGTAAGTAACAAGTCATTAAGCGATTTGTTAGTGGAAGATTTTGCGCTAGCGTCGAACACAACTCTACATTTAGTTGTCGTTGCTTCGTCGCGCAAAACTGCGGTATGAGGCAAAAAGAAAGATTTGCTTGGAATTGAATTGTCTTCCTCCAATGTGTTCTTCAATGTCATGTGACCCAATGACTCGTACTCCAGCATAAAACTGAAATATTGCTGTTTCAAATTTTGATTCAATTCTAAGCGCCTTTCCAAAGACAAATATCTTTTCAAAGCTACACTCTTAGAATCCCCTAACTCCGCGTTACTTTGTGAATTAAACGGATAAAATACTTCAAAACTACCGTCTGGCTTAACTGTAGTAGTATTTTGAAAATGTTGTTCGCAAAGTTGTTCCTCACGCGATAAGTATTTAATTTTGGGCAACTCTTCCAGCTCCCAAAAGCGAGTTAATGAGTTGTGTAATTCTCGATTAGAAACATCCGTTATTAAACTACAAGTCAGTTTATTGTTTACTTTTTGATGAGTGTCAAAAAAAATGCAAGTTACCACCAAACACCCATCCTAATCTGGTATCATGTAAAACTGGTAAATCATTTCCCAGCCGAATTTGTTTTCGACCTATGATTTCATAGAACACTTCAACCCCCAAAATAATGTCGATAGTTTTACAAACATTAAAATTCTCATCAGCCAGATATAAATTTTGAGGATATACCAACTCTGACTTGTCAAATCCGATAAGAGGTAGTTTTTCAGTTAAAGCTGGCAACACCGAGAATTTTAATCCTCGAGTATAATTATCACATCTTGATTTTATAATAGTACTTGTTGTGTGCGAGATATCTTTAACAATTTTATTTACTGATGATAAATTTATAACTTCACGATTTAATTTTATGTTCAGTTTTTCACATAAACTTGTAATCAAATTAGATTGGCTACCGTTGTCCAAAAGCGCCGTGCACTCGTGAAAACTTTCCTGATCATCTTGAATAAGAACGATAGCCGTCAATAATAAAACCTGTCCATTTAAAGGCGGTTCATTTTTACTCGAACTAACGGAAATTATTTTCTTTGAACCCTCCAATTCAAAACCGTCATCAAAGCCCTGTCTATCAGAAAAATCATCGTTATTCTTAACGATCGGTACGATTGGAGGTACATTTGCTAATAACTTTTCAGAATTTAGATCTAAAGTTTCCGTAGTACGAGCGGTGATCTCCCGGTCTACATTTTTTTGGCCGTTAGCCAGATCAGAATAAAATAGCGCGCCCGAGTCTCACTTGCCAATGGTGGCTGAGTAATCGTTGCTGCAACGTTGCCAGAATTATTTGTATTCTGCACTGTTCTGGTATCTCGATGCAACAAAGTATTGTGGTTTAAATTGCAAATTTTGCAACCCCTAGATCTACAATTATCCCTATCGTGACCAGTTCTAATATGGTCGTATTTTTGAGAAATACTTTCTTCCCTAAATTTTGCACACTGAAAAATGTAATGAGAGTCACCACAAATTTGACATTTTAACAAACTTCCAGTTAACGAGTATGAAGTTTGACGAGATTCCTGGAAAGATTTTGTTTGAAAAGATGAGAATGCTTTACTGCTGTTATTGTGTTGAGAACTTTTCTTATCTTTAGAGCTGTTTTGGGACGTAGTGTGATCATAACTTCGAGATTCGAAAACAAAACTTTTTGTTGTTAAAAACTCAACAAGTTCTTTTAAAGATGGCAATGCATTTGTTGCTTGTTTTAACTCCCACTCATTTACTGTTTTTTCTTCTAATTTCTGAAAAATAATTGGAATTAGTAAAGCATCCCAGTGCTGAACAGGTAATTTCAGTTTCTCTAAGGCCAAAATATGATGATTTAAATTATCTAGTAATTTTCTCATACTGCTACCAGACCCTTCGGTCACTTTAGGTAATTTAAGCAAAACTTCATTAATATGAAAATTTACTACAGCTTTTTCGTTGGCATAACGTGATTTCAATAAATCAAGAGCAATGGAGTAATTAGAAGCAGTAACTTCTAAGTTATCTATAAGTTTTAATGCGTCCCCCTTACAGCACACTCTCAAATATAGAAATTTATTAATATCGGGTAAGTCTCTTCGATTATGAATGATAGAATTAAAAATGTCAATGAATCCAAACCAGGTTTTATAGTTCCCATAAAAAGTGGGCAAACCTAAATCCGGCAACCTCGCAAACGAAGCGAGTGGCGTTAAGGGATTTCCTTGCAATTGCGTCGATTGTACGTTTTGTGAAATATTGGTAAGGTCATCAAAATTGGAAATAAGCTGTTTAGCTTCTGCTATAAGAGGATAAAATGTCGATTCCTTCTCCAGACGAGTTTCACTCTCAGATTCAGACAAAAACTCTAAGCGTGTTTGTCCACGATCGAATTCAGAGAAATCCTCTTCCACACTTTTTAAGCGTGTTTCGACTTCAAATCGATTTTGTGGGTTTGACTTTAAAAAATTACTAAAGCGAGACAATCGTTTACAAATAACTTCTCGAACATATTCAAACTCATGAAATTCCTCATCTAAAACTGTGTGAGGTTCACCCAATTTCGATTTCGGTTTTTTTCGGCATTGTAAGTAAATGACTATTATTAACGAGACAATATGAGACTCCTGCTGCGAGGCTACAACAATAAACATTCGGGGATTTACGGGAAATGCAGTCGTGATATCAGCCAATCGCACATAAATCAATAAATCAATACTGAAGCATGCACAACTGCCAATGCTATCGAGGAAAATACGAGGTTTTTTCAAGAAATTGGTTTGTTGTTTAAGCATTCGACATTCGATAAATAAACACTATTTCTACTTCAAAAATGAGTGCAATAAAGGTAAAACAAGACAGGACGTGTGGAAAAAAGGAAAACTACAGGAAAGTAATGAAATTGAACGATCTCACCAACTCTTCTGGCTTTACTTGTGGTCTTGTTCCATGCCCAGACCTGTCGATGATCCAAAAATGGCCGTGTTTCGCTGTGTACCGTGAATCCGATGTCCAAAGGGTGGTTCAACGGATATTTAACGTGGAAAATCCGTGTCGAAGGTCCAAATTTTGTTGCTTCGAATTAAATAACGAGAAGTGGACTGTATTTTGGTATATTAGAAAATAACGGAACGAGAAAATATACATTTAACGTGAAAAAATATTGATTAGTAGTGAACGTGTCGCTGGCACTCTTGCCCTTGTCGATCGATTCTTCTTCTGCCTCTCCTTCTCTCTCTCTCTCTCTCTCTCCATTGTTTTCACCAAACGCCGATGAGGGCGCGCTGTTGCCACTAATCTTCTTAATTACTATATTTGCTCTAACCAGCTGAGCCGACAGCTCATACCAGGGAGGTATCCTCTGGACCTTTGCTCCCTCTGCAAAAGTTCTAGGCTTCGCCTCTTCCTCAGAGCCATCTATCTCCATACCTGTAACCGGGTCGAGAACGGTTAGCCTTTTGGGCTACGCGCTACAAGATATTTCAGAAACTGTGACAGGTAAATCTACTTTCAAGGTGACGTGCTAACGGGCATTAAAAGGTCGAACTTTTTCCTAGCTTCACCGACCCTGTATACAAACTTTTGTTCAATTTTTTTTCTGTGGGCACATCTTTGTGCCTCTAGATATATTACTAAAAATAATAAAGCAGTAGAAAAATAATAAAAATTTAATTGTTTGACAACAACCTGTTCTTAATGTTTGTTACCCATCGTAGATTTTACAATCTAAGACCAGAGTTTAGGTTAGAGAAGACGCATCGGCGAATTCATAAGAGACTGAAGTGGTCGTTTGTGTGTTATTCTATCTTGTTATCCTTTGCCACGATTGTTACTAATGCTAGTTTTACTTGTAGACCGCTATTCCCGATAACCTGTTCATAAATTACCTATCGAGAATACACAGAGATGAAGATTTTCAGTTTATTCTAAGCGGGGTCACTAGGCTATTGAACAACCCGCTGGTACAAACGTACTTGCCAAATTCAACGAAAAAAGTTCACTTCCACCAAGAGTTGTTGGTATTTTTTTGGAAAATGTGTGATTACAACAAGGTATATTTTAATACACATTATATGCATTCTAATTGCGTTGGATGACTTTTTCAGAAATTCCTCTATTTTGTTTTAAAAAGCAGTGACGTGTTGGATATTTTGGTACCAATTTTATATCATCTCAACGATTCTAGAGCTGACCAATGTAAGTAGTGCATCATCTTTGAGTTTATAATTTATTCGTCACAATTTAACATTAGTCATTATATTTGAATTATTATTCCAGCACGTGTTGGTTTAATGCACATTGGGGTTTTTATATTGCTTCTATTATCCGGTGAACGCAATTTGGGTGTGCGCTTGAATAAGCCGTATACAGCAACTGTTCCTATGGATATACCCGTTTTCACCGGTACCCATGCCGATTTACTTGTCATTGTTTTCCACAAAATAATTACCACTGGCCACCAAAGGCTTCAACCGCTTTTCGATTGCCTCTTAACTATTCTAGTCAACGGTAAGTCTGATCCGTAAAATGTTGCTTGTCATAAAGTCAAAACATGTTTTCAGTATCTCCATACTTAAAAACGCTATCTATGGTCGCAAGTACCAAACTCTTGCATCTATTAGAGGCGTTCAGTACCCCTTGGTTCTTGTTTTCGGCGCCTCAGAATCATCATCTGGTGTTCTTCTTACTGGAAATATTCAACAACATTATTCAGTACCAGTTTGATGGGAATTCTAATTTGGTTTATACGATTATAAGAAAAAGACAGGTAGACGTGTGGAGGTGTAAAAGACCCTAATCGTATTGACGTGCAGCTTCGTAGGTCTTTCACAGTTTAGCCAATTTGCCCAGCGACTACGGCACCATAGCGAAGTCGATTAACAAAAAGTCCAAGTTGACGAGACTGCATAGTTCTGCTAGTAATGAAAATGTGTCTGAAATAGCCATGGAGGGATCTCGTCCTGCTTTACCGGCAGAACCTGGGACTCTAAATGTTAGTTAAACAATTTCGTTTTATTTTATTTATTAACTGTCCCTCTTTGCCAGGCTACGTTACCTGACACTCCGCAAATTGGTCAAATGACAGAGAGGGAATCGGCCCACCCGGCAACATCTCTTTCAGAACAACCGTTGACCAACGGTATGGCCGCAGTGACTTTAAATAGTCCCACAGCTACAGCGGTCTCGATAGGAAATGGGTCTGTACAAGAGGTAGGTATAAGATTTACCTGACGCCTTATTTGTTTAGATACCTACTTTCTGCTTCTAGGTATCGGCCATCAAAATATATCTTGCTGCAAATGTTTCTTAATTTTTTGTCTCTTTATGTTATTTTTTGCTCATTTCGACAAAATGTGATAAAAATGTTAGTCAGATTTCCAGATGTAATAAAAAGTATTCAATAAATGAGTCGAATATAGGAAATAAGTTTAGCCATGTAAATTTCTGTTTTTATGTCATTTTATTGTATTATTTAGTAATGAAAACTAAACTTAATGTTTATGTCTTTTTTTCTTAAAATAGGACAAATCAAAAGAAGTCAAAGCTGAAACACCAACAAGCCCAGAAGTCGCATCAAGAATGACTCGGGCCGTTAACACGGTAAGTTGTGATTGACTTAAAATTGAAACGGTCAAAATGAGTTTATGAAAAGCAGTTTCCTGTCCTTAGGAACCCCTTTGTATTCATTACTTCTTAATGTCGTACCACAAAAAAAACCCTGTCATTACTTGTTGTTGCCATTGGCCATGATTGCACGAATGTTTCTACGCCGTACGCTGGCACTGTGAGCCCTGTAATGAACAATGGCGGCTGATGCAACGAATTTGAAGACTTTGCTCAATAACTGCAATCCTTTGGCTTACGGAGGCAATGCAACACTAGCGAAAGCAATTATTTAACAAACCGATTTCACATAGGATGCGTGGCTCAATACCGAAGATGGAGATTCTCGAAAATGCATTCACTAAAGCAGGGTGATCCACAAGATTCCATTATTGGGACCCTTTTTGTTCATATTATAGGCAAATGATTTATCACACGATCATTTATGAAGCAAAATCGCAGTCGTAGAAAAAGTATAGTACAAAAATCACTCTTCACACTCTTGTGACGTTTGTATCACTCGCCTAAAGCTCGTGTCCAAACCGTCACACTCGTGTGAAAAGTGCAATTTTCGACGCTAGTTGCACAATATGATATTTCCCATTATTTGAAGGTGTCAAGAATGATCGCACTTTTCAGTAAGTATCGTCTTATTATGTGTAACTTTTCGCATAAAGGAAAAATAGTATATTTCCTAACAAGTGCGCAAAGTTAGACTTGTCCGCACGCGCGACTGCCACGAACGACGCGAAGCGGATCCGTGTATGAAAGTATGCGCAAAATTCAATTTTCCGCACGGAAATGAGTGTGCAGAATCAATTGTGATCATTCGTATTATAACACATATGCAAGGCGTGTGCAAAACAATTAAAAGCGCGCGCAAAGTGGACTTTACACACGCTTCTGTATGGGAGCGTGTGCACTGTGACTTATACAGAGCCAGCACACCCCAAATCTTAAAAACAAAATGAGACCACAGACCACATCTCTAATTCTTCGAAAACTGCTAGAGCTAAAGGTATGAAATTATACATCACTCGAATACCCCATAAATCCATCGATCGAAAAGGCACCACTCGCCGTGAACACTGTTCAGTGACGGGAGCACACTGTCCAGTCCCCTCTGCAGTTCCTCCTGCGGACAAGACTAATTTTGTGCACTTGTTAGGAAATAAATTATTTTTCCTCTTTTAACAAAGCGGTAATTACTGAAAAGTGCGATCATTCTTGACACCTTCAAATAATGGGAAAAAATAATAAACTGTACGCTGAGTGTCTTTTCACTAAATTTAGGTTTTTTCACATTCTGGCTAAACCTAAAAATAATATTTTTCTACAAACGTCAAATAATGACGCATTTTATGCTTTCATTAGACAAACGAAAACCTAACCATTTTTGAGGATCAGAATGTGAGTTCACTTTTCCGCGCGTTACCCAGGACAGCAAGCGAAAAAGATTTTTTCTAATTTTGACATATAAAGTGGCACTTTTCAATACTGATGACAGTGACGTAACGTCCTACTTTTCGTAACTAGTTACGAAAAGTAAAATCTTTCGTAACTAGTGATGAAAAGTTGGTGTCACCACCAGTTGCAGGTTTCGGCTGTGGCACACCGTTGCTATAGTTTTACGGTATTAAGTAGATACAAAGTGGTTTAAAACTAAATATTGAAGTGTAATAATAATAATTCTCTCTCTAAGTAGGTATTTGTAGTCAAAATTAGAAAAAATCTTGTATGAAACACGTGACGAAAAACCTTTTTTGTGTATCTCATTCAAATTGCGGGAACTCGCTGCGCTCGTCCCGCAAACATTCATTCGTTACACAAAATCGGACTTTTCGTAACTGATTACATAAATAGCTATTATCGCTTGCTGTCAATAGCAACTACCACCACTCAACCAATTATTAAAAACGTCATTGTCACCTTGATTTAAATTTTTAGATTGTGTCTTCAGTTATACTCAGTTGTGATTCACATTATTTGAAATTGATCATTTGCAGAATTGATCATTTGCAGAAAAAACGTTGTATGCATTACGAGCAAAAAGTAACTTTTTTGCTCTCGAGTGATTGCCGCTCTCCGCTCCGCGTCGAGCGGCAAACTTCACTCTCCGAGCAAAAAAGTTGTACTTTTCGCTCTTAATACATAAATAACTATTTTAGAGGAACAGTTTAAGAGTTTCTACGACGATTGAAAGTCATAACGGACAATGGATACCAACTGGAGAATGGGTTCATTCTTGGAAGAGCAAACTGCCCCTACAAACCATAATGAGATTGCTCCAAGTTCTAGTACCGCAGGTCGAGAAGATTTGCATAGATAAGTAAGTGTACCGTTAAAACTAACGACACAATTGCGCAAGCATGCTATTGGCAATGTCACTTTCAGAGGCCTAACCGACGAAAGTGAAATTTTGAAGTTTCTGCAACACGGGACTTTAGTCGGTTTGTTGCCTGTTCCTCATCCGATTCTTATTCGAAAGTACCAGGCCAACTCCGGCACCACCACTTGGTTTAGAACTTACATGTGGGGTGTTATATATCTCAGGTATGACGCACTACAGGGTGTTTCAGAGTTAGATTTCCACTCAGCAAATTTATCATAATTGTTTTGATAAACCGTATATAAGTTTCATTTATATCTACTAAAACATTTTTAAGCTCTTGATTAAAAAAAAAAAAAACTTGTGTCACGGAAACGGAGCACTTTCAGACCTATGTTCATATGAACATATCTGCGTGATTTTAATCTCCCCTAGGCCTTTGTCACTTCTAACTCTGACACCCTGTATATGCTGCTTTTATACGTAAATGCATGCTTTATGTAAATGGTTTTCTGTAGGAACATGGATCCGCCAATCTGGTACGACACCGACGTGAAGTTGTTCGAAATTCAACGAGTTTAATCTTTAAATCAAATTTTTTTGTCGCTTTAATGTGTTTGCTTTAAGTAATTATATGAGAGGAGATTTTGTTTATCTAATGTTTAGTTAAGTTATTTATTTTCCCCTAAGTAGCCTGTTGTTTTGCTCGACTTCTGTTGATATAAGTTGCGTTCTTAGGCTAAAATTATAATATTCCATATAGCGCATTTATATTGAAACTAAATGTTAAAATAATTCCAGTCGTTAAAGCTTTATACGTACTAATGTTAATCTTCAAAAACCTCAGAATCTACTAAATGTGTGTGACATACGCAAATTTAAACAAACTGAATTATATATTAAATATTATATACAAAAGTAATATTAGTTACCTAATATAAGAAAAGTAACTTATATTATGTTTTAATAGCAGAAGACTGTTCTTCATAATGAAATTATAGAGCATAGTTACCCACACAAAATAAATCCAATTGAATATATCTGTTTTCCATATTTTTTGCCCATAAATGATATGGCACGTGTAGGACTTTACAGTTTAGAAATTGCCAACGTTTCGATCCTCAATCCTACCATCTCTAATATAAATTGACCTAGAGAATGTTACACACAACAAGCATATAAATGAACAAAATAATCGTAATAACTATATCACACCTATAATACCTGCTATGTCACTCGGTCATTTGAAATATCATTCATTAAATTGCACGATCGTTAAAATGTCAACCGTGCTTTGAGGATGAAGAAGACCCTGATAATTGTCAGCATTTTTGTGTTCAGTTTAACTCGTGTAAGACATAAGACAGGAAATCCAGGAAAAAGTCAACTACATCAAAAGAATCTGTGACTTCCTCGGAGGTTTCTTTCTGCTGACAGAGGATAACAAACTCAAGTCAACAGTTAAAGAACTGAAAAGTGCACTGCAGGGTCATTGCAATGATAATAAAGCCAGGGCATGGATTTCAGGAGATTTTCTTAGGGATTGTGACGCTTTTTTCTTCGCTGGTGTATATCTCGGGCGCCACCCCTTGATTCTAACGAGGCAAGGGGACTTCTTGCACTTGGGTACTGAGGTTTAGGTAAAGCCCAAAAAGTAGTGGAATCTATCGAAACCTGACGGTATTGATAATACTTGATGAGTGTGTGGATAACAAACTCAAGTCAACAGTTAAAGAACTGAAAAGTGCACTGCAGGGTCATTGCAATGATAATAAAGCCAGGGCATGGATTTCAGGAGATTTTCTTAGGGATGGTGACGCTTTTTTCTTCGCTGGTGTATATCTCGGGCGCCACCCCTTGATTCTAACGAGGCAAGGGGACTTCTTGCACTTGGGTACTGTTGCACTTGGGTACTGAGGTTTAGGTAAAGCCCAAAAAGTAGTGGGATCTATCGAAACCTGACGGTATTGATAATACTTAAAAGTAGCGGGGCTTACCAAAATCGGTCGCCATCCAGCGGTAAAAAAGGGGGCTCCGGGCAAGTGTAAAAATCCTCTTACAACTTGGCCGGCGTACCCGCACCCTATCTAACGGTTGATCGGCCCGGGCAAACCACAAAATCTTCCTCTGACTTGCACGGTCCTGCTACCCAATACGTACGGACCGCACGAGACAGTTTACCAATACCACAGTGTTTTACCTTACGGTTTACGGTGCTGGTCCGTATGGTCAGGTGCAGGTGATGCTGGTCGGCCAGCTCGGAGTGAGTACCCTTATAATTTTGTTTTTGTTTTTTTTTTTAGGGAGAGCGACCCCGGGGTGAAAAATCTTCTCGGCAAGACGCCAAACAGCCCCGCACTGCTGTTCCGTAGTGTGGCATTCTTACCCACTGAAAAAAACCGTTTGCGCTTGGGGATTCCGGTTTCGGTCCAGCTGATTTTATCTTTGACTTTACAGACTCATTATTCACTTCTGTATGTTTACTTTTTAGCAGTGGGTACTGCCCCCCGCTAATCTACCGTTGCGCGGTGGTGGAGGCTGCTGTGTTGCCGTCGCCGCCGTGTCTGCGGAGATTCGACTACGTGGATGTTCTAAGTCCAACATACAAGCATCAAATCCCTTTTACCACGCTGCAAGGGGGGACCCAACTATCGGAAAGAGATATCTATTTCGTTGTGGACGGTAATAAAGGGGGCAAAGGGCTGATAATTACTCCGTGGCGTTACTGAAAAACACTTCCATAGTACCTAATGCGAAACGAATCCCCGGTCTGCCTCTTTGCCGGTTTGGTCTCTTTTCTGTCACTCTACTATGGTGGGCTCCTCCAGGGTTGCCCTGATGCGGGATCCGGCTGGTACCAAAGCTCGCAGCATGACATCTGGAAGTGTCCGCGGGACGAAAAGTCTTCTCAACTTTGACTCTCATGAAGTCCCGCACTGTTTACCATCACAAATTAGCACGAATGTCTTCGTTACTAATGTACCATTCCCCGCCATACGGAGGTAAATGTTTTCAACATTTTCTACCCCTCACCGGCAGATGGCTTCTTCGATTGATGGTATAGTGAGGCCATAGCCCCCCCTAGCTTTGGCAGCGGCGACCCTGACATTGGGGGCCTATATAAAAGGTTATCCCCTGATGGTCGAGTCTGGCCACGACACTTTGATGTCATCGATCACAAATTGATCCAGGATGGCATCGCGACATCTACCTAATAGGATTGCCTGGCACAACATTTTTCTCTGGTGCTTGGATAAAAGAGCCGTGTCGTCAGCATAGAGTGCGAGCGTAGTCCTTGGTGTTCTAGGAATATCGCCCGTGGTACAGCATGTACAGGCGCGGCGATAATACCGACCCTTGGAGGACACCTGCCTCTACGCTCTGGGCGCCGACAGGGAGGATCCGACCCTTACAGCGACTGTCTAAACTTGGTAATTGTTTGCCGACAAGCGTAAGTCACTCAGCTTGTAGATCAGGCCTTCGTGCCAGACCCTATTCGAACGCGAACGCACGCTCTACGTCCAGCAGAACTAACCCAGAGGTCAGTCTCTGGAGTTCTTGCCTTCCGCGACGTCCGCGACGTTCGCGTGTACACTCGTCTTGGAGTCTCCTCAGGGTAATACGCTCCACAACCCTCCCAGCCCCACACAGTAATGTGATGGCCCACAACAAACTTTTATTGTGCAATTTGTATAACCGCAAGTGCTGGCACAAAATTAGTAGTTTTGTGGAATCTTATCCTACCCTTATAATGGGCCACGAGCGCCTTTTATACAGCTCGGGCTGGGCGATAGGAAACAGAGTGGAAGGGCTTGGAAGAGCCTTGTGTGTGTTGTTGCTAACGGTGAACTCGGTCCAACGCGGAGCTTGTTTATATTTATGTTATCGGAAGATTTGTCTGCTTACAACTAGTAACTGCGTTACAGGATTGCGGGGTCTAGTGCAACCTGGTGCAAGCCTTTATGATACAACTGACGAATTGACGGAAGAACTGTATCTCACAGAAGAGAAACTAGAGGAATTGTCCCAATTGAAAAAGGAATTGTTAACATCTATAGAAGTGCTCTCGGGTAAGATTTATTTTGCTGAAATAGAAGACCTGAATGCGTGGGGTTTGTTGTTGGTGATTTGTCGACGTAGGTGGTTTCTGAAAATTCTGAAATTGAAAATGTTCGTTTTTCCAATGACGTACTCAGAATAATAATATTCGGGATTAAGTCTTTTGTGACGGTCGTGGCTTGTTTAAGTGATTTTGCCCAGAGCTATGTTATATGAATTTGCAGCATCCGGATCGATTCTAGAATACCAAAAAACTTTCAAAGTGTGAGGGTTGGATTGGAGACTCTCGGGGGGATTGACTGATGTGGTGTGGTTTCCCGGATTGGAACTCCAGACGTGGTAGAGGGGTAGTTGCCGGGAAAATCTTGAACATAGATAAGGAAACAACTTAATTATAGTTGACCATCAAACCGTCGCGCGTTGTTTATTAAAGGACTTTTTAAATTTAACACAAATGGGTCTCCTTAAGCTCGTGAGTTTAAACGCGACTAAGGAAGTTTCGCTGGTTAAATCAGACCCGTCTACTTTTCCGATCAATTTTAGTTACAACACAAGGACCGAAACCTGAATATTTATTGAAATCAAAATTTGTAGAGCACATTTGCCCTAGGGTGCTTGTGGAATCTTATACGGCTTGTGGCGAAGACGCATGGCAAAGCTCGTTGCCAGAGACCGTTAGCTCTATGCCAGAAAGTGTCTCTGAAGATGAAATTGAAGTAAGGAAAAAAAATTATTTACAATATAACTAAAGAGTGAAACATTTAAACATTCGATTCGACGCACTTTATTCCCCTCAACAAACGTTAATCTACTCTATACACTGCTCTTTCTGTACCAACTCCCACCTCTTGAAGGCTATCACCAATTCACAGTGGTTCGTATGAGGAAACAAATCCACGGCCACTGCTTTGACCGGCACGAAACAGTCGCCGTGCAAATATTTCGACTCGGGTCGTCCTAAATCCACAAAGTTCTTGGAAGCCAATTTAGGATTACACGATATATAAACGAGTCGGCTGATTTTCTTTATTTTGCGAAGTTGCAGTATGGCTTTTTGGTCTAAAATTGCTATATTTCCAAAACGCGGAACCATAACGAAAAATACACTTACGTAAACCAGCCCTTGGGGGATCGACCACTGCAAATACGTCTTCGCATTTAGAGTTGTAGCACACGGACCCCAAAATATCTTCGGCTTTTCCTGTAAAGAACTCACTATTGTCCACCTTGTTTATTACAGCGTTCTCCTTGGCATCGATAATTGCTTGTGGGACAATTTCTAAGCCCAATACCTGTCCACAATGCTATAATATACCATATTTAATTTAAGAACAATTTTAACATAATTCTGTACCTTAGCAAAGCATAACCCAATTGTTCCCGTGCCGCAGCATACATCTAATATACTAGAATTCTGTGTCGGTTCCGCAAGTTCAATGGCAGCCTGATATAAGATCTCCGCACCTTTAGTATTGACTTGAAAAAATGCATCAGGAGATATTCGGAATTTTAGGCCCAATATTGTTTCATAGATATGCGTCTCGCCCCAAAGATATGTCGCAGGTGTAGAATCTTCGCCAGGATTTCTAAAAACCTTTCCCTAGTACGACCTTTATACAGGGTGACCGGTGTTCGAGTTCAACCATGGGAATCTCGATTTTTTTGAAGAGATACGAAGAAGGTTAAACAAATAAATAAATATGAAGTCTTCAAATTTCGAAAATTCCAACTGATTTAGGAAATATTTGCAAAACATCTAAATTTTGAATAAAACGTTATTTATTCTAGTTTTAATTTAAAGAGATAATTAAAAATAATTCACACTTCTTTATAGCCGCTTTTTGCTCTCTTCAACGTGGTTTTTTCAAATTTAATTTCTTTTAACACGGGGGGATTCCTTAACTGTATTCGGTAGTAGCAGTATCTGTATTCGGTAGTAGTAGTATGTAACAATTAATAATTTTATTAACTTTTAACTGATTTTTTGAAGTGATTGTTTAAAATTTCTTAATGCAAAGTAAGGCTTACTGCGGTGTAAACGCAGCTAATTTTAAATTATTTGGTGCCTCAATTTAGGCAACTCTTTATACATGTCTGTAGTACCACATTATAAAGAATAATACATTATACCAGTAACGTCAGTCGGTCGAAAAATTGAAACTCCCCTCCTCTTGCCCCGTCCGCCCGACCGCCGGCGGTGCACCACCAAACCGGTTTTGGCAGTGCATCGCTTATGCTTGAGCCGTAAACATGTCCCCTGTAACTACTCGAGAAAATTGCCGGGTGCAGGTGCGCGCGGCACGCTTTAGTTTTGGGAATATCAAAAGTGCCGACACGAACTGACGATACTGATATAATGTATTATTCCTTCCTCGTCATTTTTATAGACTTCTAATTGCGCAACTTTGCCCTAATTTAACCTTCTTCGTATCTCTTCAAATAACCGAGATCTCCATGGTAAAACTCAAAAAACGGTCACCCTGTATACCATTTTTGACGCACGTACTTTTTTACGATTTCTTGATAATACAGCGATGTGACATTAGCTTGCTTTCCTTCTCCTTCGGAGAAGAACGCAACAAGTTCGGCTTTAAAGTCTTCAATTTCCTGAAGAGTCAAATTCTGTGGATGAATTCCTATGACTACCATCAACTGGTCCGGTGCTGAGCGGGCGCTAAATTGCCTGAAGTTACCAGTATGGAATTCGGCATTAAAGACCTTCAATTTGGAGGAACGAACGAATTGTTGAAAAACCTTAAAAGATAAAAATTATACAGCTGAAAGATTCCAGTCCTGAAAATATTGGTAAGTTTCTGTTTTTTACAGCAGTGTAAAAGTGCACTTTATTATCTCATTTGTTCAAACATTTCTACACAAAATATCTCTGTGAAACCATACAGGGGGTTTCATAATATATGCGCAGGACATATCTCATTATGGGTAGAAAATGCTTACAAAAGCGGTTTTCTGCACAGTTCCGGAGATATTCGCAAAACAAAATTAAATTGTCTTTTTTTAATTTCAACCCCCTTGTATCTCGAAAATGGTGCATTTTAGAGGGCAAGTTAATAGAAACTTTTTTCATATTTTCGAAGGGCTATCAAATCCTGAAGTCCTGCTCATATATTATAAAATACCCTTTATATGGTCTGCCGTATACGGGGTGTTCATAAACTTTCACCTGCAGATCCCATTAGAGAGACGCATCGCTTACGTCGCTGTAAAAAAAATACGAGATCTACCTTAAGTGTAAGGGAAACTAACATTGCCAGTTCTGGAACCACTCGAATGTATTTTTATTTAATAACACTTTTAAGGGAAAACTAACCTTAACAGCAATCTTCATCGAATCTGGTATGTGCCTTAAATGGTCCACGGGCCCTACACCAGTAATACCATTTACATAGGCACCGATTCTAAACCCGACTGTCGGCAACTGTGTTTCAGGATTTATCCCCACTGAAAATTCACATTTATTGCGATATCTACGACAAAACACATAATAATTAAAATCCTTTTCTATAGCAAATACACGTACCCGTCTGTAAGATCCGAATATCTTATGTTCATCAATTCACAAGGCAAACCATCGTATTTTTCTTTTTGGCTTTCAATGTAGTTTTTGATCAAGATATTCTGACTTCCAAGATCATTCGCCAGTTTTTTAAGCAAAGAACTTATCTCAGTCTGTTTAATTTCCAACTAGAGAACAAATATTTATGTACAATACAACCTGTTGAACTATGGATATAATTTTTACCTGTTTAGCATAATCAACATCTGATAAAGGGACTGTAGAGACTCTAATTCTCTCTTCAACCGGCAGGTGTTCAATTCTTTGCTTCTTGTTATCATTGCTTTCGCCTGCATGTTCTTTCCTTTTTTTAACCAAAGGATCAGCACAAGGTTTTGCATGCTAACAAGTAGAACAATGATAAAAAAAAATACGTAAAATGCCCAAGGTGACAATAGTTAATTAAGTTCAGCAGGCTGCAACTTTGACCTCTTACAACTATGGAAATATGTAATTTTTAAGTCAGATTTCCAGTCTAATAAGAAGAAGAAGAAGAAAAAACGTTTATTGAGCATCATAAACATACATGCACAAAAGGCACCATTCGCTGCAGCGCTCTTCCATGGTGCCCAAAAATACAGATCTGTATTATACAGATGTACAATTACATCTTTCAACTTACAAAATTAAAAACTACATTCTACATCCTAAGCAACAACACATTGGAATAATTTTGCCTGAACACACTTCTGCTTGAACCAAACATCATATGAAATACATCTGAGTTCAATAGCTTCACAAGCCGGTACGAAAAACACCTCTTAAATTTTTCAGTTCTGTGTGGAGGTATATTAAACCTTACAATATTTCTGAGATCTATGTTGTGAATGTCCTGTCTCAACACAATATAATCCATTAAGTAGACAGGCTGCTTATTTTTAACAATTGAATACACAAACAACGCAAATTGGAGGTTCATTCTGAGGTTAAACTTTAAAATACTATTCTGGATATAAGTGGGCGAGATATGATCAAACTTTTTGACTTCATAGATAAAGCGAATACAGGAATTTTGTGCAAGTTGTATTCTCTTCTCACACTCAGCGGACAGGAAAGCATAATAAGCCACACCGCAGTAGTCCAAGTACGGGTAAATTAGTGAGTCAACTAGTAATGCCTTAGTATTACGTGGTAACAGATATTTGAATTTGTACAAACTTTTCAATTTCCAATATACCATACGCAATTTCTGTGTGATATGCGCTTCAAAGTTAAGAGAACTGTCAAAAACCAGGCCCAGACTATTGACTACGTTCGTTGTCGGTAATACATTACCGTTGATATGTAGAGGTGTAAAATTATACGATGATACTTTGCACCTAAGTGCCTTTGTACCTATTAATAGGTAAGTACTCTTCTTGGCGTTCAGTACAAGACCATGGTTACTGGACCACTTATCAATGAGTTTTAGATCTTCATTAAGTAACCCAAATGCCCTATTGGCATCCTCCGGTGGAAAAGAGGCAAGAAGTTGCGTGTCATCCGCGTAAAGATGAGCCGCTGAGAATCGCACTTGGTCGGGCAGAGAAGCCGTGTATATGCTAAATAGCGTTGGGCCAAGGATGCTGCCCTGGGGGACTCCCCGATTAACCACCACAGCCCCTGACCTAGACCCGAGATATTCCACAATCTGCCTGCGGTCACGCAAGTAAGCGGAAAACCATTTACAGGTGGTCGACGAAAAGCCACAATACTTTAATTTTGCAACAAGCAGATCGTGGTTTACAAGGTCAAAAGCCTTACTGTAGTCCAACAAAATCAGACAGGAAACGAGAGACTGGTCCATTCCAAGTGCAATATCAGTAGTTAACCTAACTAGGGACGTGGCAGTACTATGTCCTTCTCTGAAGCCAGATTGAGTAGCCGGCAGAAGATTAAATGCGCTAATATAATCTTTAATCTTACCAAATATCAGAATTTCAGTCATTTTCATCATTTAATAAATGGATATCTATTTGAAATGGATATTAATATAATAACTACTAATATATAGCTACAGATGCATGGTTAGCAGGTTTAAATTTATGGAAAAAACATTTGGTGCGTCAATCCTTTCTCAGGTGTAAATTAAATGTAGGATTTTCAGTTCTTGTGCTGAAGCGCAACAATTCCACAAATAGTTTTCTATTTTTTTTTAACAAATTAATAAAACAACTGAATAAAATTCATAATTAGTTTTGCTTACCACTGCTTGCAATTGTTTCCCTTTCCATTTAAATCCACTCAAAGTTTCAAGTGCCTTGTCTCTATCTTCCTCACTCCGAAAACATACAAAGGCATAAGGACAATTTCTTCTTGGTGTCTTTATTTTGTTTGAATTTAATTTTAACTTATCATTCAGTAATTTCTTAAACTCCTATGAAATAATGTTTATTAAGAAAATCTTACGAATATAACTGTGATTATTTTACAAAAATTACAAAATTTTCACAAAATTTTCACACAATTATTACAAAAAATTTCACTCCCTTTATAAAAAAAAAGAAGAAAGGACAAAACCATTTATTCGATGCATTCGCATTAGCGCATTTGTATTTGATTGCATGTAGTGTATGTCATTGGTAAAATTAGTGCCACACCAGAGCAAATAATGCACACCATTGGAGAAGGTAGCAAAAGTTGAGTATTCCATTGCAAAACAAGTGTCCCACTTTTTGCATTTAGTGCAGCCAGTTCCTCACCAGGACTTGATGGTCAGAACCATTAATGGGCATGAAGGAAGACAATTTTATTATACATTTTAAATTTTTTTGCAAAATCACTAATTTTTCTTTAATTGGGAAATACTTTAGAACACTAATACCTAATTAAGAAAATAGACACTACATTTAAATTTTTAAATATTAGGAAATTTCCGGTCAGATATTTTCAAGGTCATAAAATAGGTCTCTGTTGACTTTGCACTTTTACTGCATTGACAGCAAACTAGTGCAGCCCTTGTGCAATTCTAGTGCAGCACTAATTTTATGGAATTTGGAATATGCTAATAGAAATCTTGTTTCAGTCACTTGCTTTTAATGTGATTATGTTTCATGATATCTTGATTAGATTCAATAGGTTCAGGGACACTGAGTTGAAGAGTTTTAAACTAAAGACAATTGGGCTAAGGCTATGTTTACTTACACTAATTCCATAAAACTTTGGTAGATTTTTTATTTCAATTTTAAAATTTTCTGAAGAGAAATCTCTGTCCAAGTACGCATAAGGATTGTCTTCTTGCATGGGAGTGTTTTCTTGTTTCGGGCACTCAAGGCTCCCAAGATCACTTGGTTCATTTGAAACCAAGAGGCTGCCTGGTTCTGTATGTTCTTGGCTCATTTTCGATTTTACAATTACTTACTGTTTCTATAAAAGCATAGTTCAGTAATAATTGCATATATTTTAAATACTGCAGCTAATTGGCAATATCCCTATTTGTTCGAAGTACTTACCTGCAATCTAATAACTAAGTAATCAAGTGAAGATTATAAATAAAAATTAAAAAACATGTTTCACAAAACACAACAAACATTTTTTCTGAGGTTAGGAGGGTTAGATTTGAATTTGACAACATTGACATTGACAATTTCGAAATATAACGTTTTCGGTGGCGCCTTCAAGGCGCTCTGAGAGTATGTCCATCTTTTGTTTTCTCCATAATAACTAGAAATAGAAATAGTCTGCGGAGCTGTTTATATCTGTGGGATTAGCAAATCTACGAACTTGTCATTTTGTAAAGTCAGTGGCGTAGTAAAATTTTGACTAAATTAGGTTAATTTTGAATTTTTGCAATCTATCTGTAAACTGATTTCCCAACAAATACAATTTTTCAATTTATTCTTGAACTCCTTGCTCAATTATTTAGCCTCAGTTGTGATTGAGTATATAATGTGATACTTCTTTTTATTTGAATCTTTAAGGCCGATTTATAAACTTCCGTTGAGAACTCCTAAAACTTTCAAACTTTAGTCACGGTTTTAGAACCGGCTTTAGAACGTTTTTAGACGTAGTTTGAGAATAGTCCTTATTTTGCATAAACAACTGACAGTGAACAGTGACTTTGTTTTGTGAACTCTAGTGCCCATTAGTCCCTGAACAATTTTTTTTCCTTGCTTCTAGAAACTTATTTATTTTAATTTCTCGCCTTTTTTAACTTTTTTTTTATACACTACGGACTAATTGCTTTTTTTTCATTCTCTCTTTCTCCCTAACAACTTTCCAGATAATTACACAGGGAATAATAATACATATACCTAACAGTGTATTATTATTTTCTCTCTGGAGACTTCTGTTTCTTATGATTTATTATTGTAAAGCGTCACCAAGCTCAGGTCTTTTTGAACCTGTTTTCTCTAATGTGTTTTAAAGTAAGTTCTCTATCTTGTGTTTTAAAGTTTCAGACTTTATTTTTGAGATTTTGAGATTACCAAGATACCAGATTTACAAATATGGGTGGATCACGAAAGATCAAATCAACTCGATCTCGAACAATAAGAAGTGTGAGTGCAAAGAAAAGATGGAGACAATCAAATGACCTGTAAGTCTTACCCATTCACTTATTTTTGTCATATTTGAAACCTTCATTTTTTTTGTACCCATCTCCTATTACCACATGTTAAGAAGATACAATAAAAATGTCAAAGTCAAATTTCCAACATAAGTGAATGGCTTATACATACAGTATGCAAGGTTGAAAATATACAGGGTTTTCCAAATGTTCTGGGGAGGTATACTTTTTGTCACAAGATAAAAACTACAAAGATGAAAAAATGTTGAGAGTTGAAAAAATTACAAAGATGATGTTTTGGTGTTGTATCATTTTGTACTTCTAAGATTTAGGTCTTCAGAGCAGTGATGCCCACAATTTTAATCATTTTTTAGTTTTTCAATCTCTCTTTTCTTTATTTATTTAGATACATTACAGATGTAGTACTAGCAAGAACTGGCTTTATTCAGCGATTAGGATTTAAGTTTAACAAAGTTCTTATCAAGCCAGCTTGTGACTATTCCATTTTAAACTTTAGGTCTAAGCCAGTTACCTTAATTAGAATTATTTGAGATGTTAACCTATTTTAATTATGTATTTTGAAGATTCAAACACAAACTTCTTGTCATTCCTTATTCTCCTTACACTTTTATTAATTGGTATTTTATTCAATAATAACTTACTGTTTTTACACAAAGCTTAAAGTGCAGTACTCGCAAACTGGCCCGATAAAAGCTTTATTAAATCCAAATCATTGAAAATAGGGAGTTTTAAAGTATGTAAAAGGTAAAGAAAATTGTGACCATCATCCCATTAGAAAAAAAGTTTGTGGACATCACTGCTCCGAAGACCTAGTCTTAGAAGTAGTATTTTTGGTATAGCGCCATAGAAACACTTTTAAACACTGAATTCACACACTACACTACACTACACAACCTGCCACACAATGCCACTGATCACAGGAGCCCCTGGCGGCCACAGCTAAGACTTGTCTTGTCTCATTGAATTAGCAAAGGTGCTAAGGTTTGTGCACTACATTGTTTAATTTGTGATCACTATCAGTCATATATTGACCATCAAAACCTAAAAGAGAGAAGACATCCTTTCTATTAAATTCAAACCGCCTGGCGGATTTTGTAGCGCCTTCATCTGCAAAGTGCAAACCCAACCATTCACTGCACTTAAACTCTTATGAAGTATTATATAAATTCTTTAACAGATTTATATTCTAAGTAACTTGCATGAAAAACCAATGCTAGAATTCTATTATAAAATGAGTAAATGCTCTTTATATCCACTTACAAATTTATTTAATAAAAAAGTAAGAAACAATAACAAAATTTTGTTATTGTCAAAGTCATTGACTTTTGACAAGTGACGTTCTTGACAAGTTCCAATTTCGGTAACATCCGAAAACTTCGAACAGAAGCTATCTCCCAGTATCTTAATAAGCTAGAGTGAGATGAACTTTCGTATAGTGCGTTCGAGGTCTAATTACCCAGCTCAGATTTAGTGGCCAATGAAAATTCAGGAACATTATGGCACATTCTCACATCGGCGCTACTGACATTCTTGTCAAATAACTCAAATACTTTGTTTTGTTTGTTGTTGGAGATGCTGAATCTGTTTGTTTCCTATTTAACTTAACATTTTAAAAACTCTTTGATTTTTGCATTTAAAGGATTAAAATTATGACGAAAAAGCGTAGGCTATCATCCGCTTCCTCTCCGGTGAAGGTCGAAATCAAGGAAGAAAATTTGGGAAATGAGTATTTAATGGCAAAAGGCAGATTAAAAGGAGTACTCAAGCAGCTAACGGAAAAGTCTTCTGAGGAAGAAAGCGAGTCTTCAGATGAGGGACCTACTAGAAGGCGAAAGAGGTAAAGCACTCAGTTAAAGCTAGGGTTACCACCTTTCCAGGTTTTACCCGGAGACTACGGTTTTTTGTATAAAGTCTCCGGGCTCTGGATTACTTATTTTCTCCGGAAATGATTATAATATGTGATAACAGCGCAACAACTTTAGTAAGCTGAAGCAAGCCATTTTATTTGGAAGCTATTGCTATTGTTGCCAACCGTCCGTTATTTGAAAGGACAGTACTTTATATTAGGCTTTATACAAATAAAGCGTTCCATAAAGTTTTTCCAAAGGCTCTGGATTACTTTTTTTCTCCGGAAATGATTATAATATGTGATAACAGCGCAACAACTTTAGTAAGCTGAAGCAAGCCATTTTATTTGGAAGCTATTGCTATTGTTGCCAACCGTCCGTTATTTGAAAGGACGGTACTTTATATTAGGATACTGTATAAAGCGTTCCATAAAGTTTTTCCAAAGGCTATTATTTGAATGACCCCTATATAGTTTTTGAACTGTGTCAATGTTAATGGTCACCGTAAAGGAAGGATTCCGCCAAAAACGCGACATACTAGTTATCCATAAACTGATTTGCCAAAAATGTGATTGACAAGATTTTAACCAATAAATTAAAAGCAGGTGAAGGTAAATGCCAATAACAACTTCCCTACAAGTTGTTATGATGGTTAATGTAGTTTCACTTTAATATCTGCCATCAGTTTGACTTTGAGTAAATCAAATTAATTTCGATCGACGTTGCTCCTATTATATTAAAAATTTTTTTTATCAGCTTATAAATTTTCTCAAAATCACTCAGTAGCTAGCACATTTAAGAAGAACGGTTTTAATTTCTCTGCCGAACTACATGGATTTATTATTTTCATTTACAACTATTATTTTTGGTAAGTTCTGGCAACAACATTTTTTGTAATGGCAGCATTTTATAACCTTTAAATTATGTCAATATAACTAATAAAACTGACACAGTTCAAATATTATACGGGGGGGCAATCTGTCAAATTTCCATGACCTACTTTTCCGAAAAATATAATGAAAAGCTTTATACTTTGAAGCTTTCATGAGTTATGAAAAAAGTCCATGTTCTTTAAAAACAAAATATCTGCTTCAAGAAATATTATGTCAATTAACAATTGGTGGTGAATAAAATTCAAAGCAATTTTTTCTAGCAAACTTTAGTATCGAAGGGAAATTTAAGTTACAATTTATTACCAAACAACCATTTACCAAAAAGTTACCAAAATCTGTATGAAGTTCTGTATATGTACTAATTTTTACATTATATGAAGGTGTATTTTTGCATACATGATGTCATTTAACAGATTTTGTTGATGTTGCCCATCACCTCTACCATCACCACATGTATCATGACCACACATTATTTTAACCTCATCTTTTGCATACTGTTATTTACTTGGTTATTTATGACATTACCTAGTATATTATTAGCATGAATTCATTCCTTTTTTTCATTACATTTCATATCTGGTAAAATTATAAATTAATATGTTTTTAATTTATCTTTCAACAGTGATAAAAAATTCCTGAACGAGACAGTTCCAGCTCCATATCATCATACATATGTTATGAAACTTTATGATCGAAGTGTTGATTTGGCCAGGTTTGAGGAAGAGACACCTCTGTATCCTTTGTGTCGAGCTTGGATGGAAAATCAACCAAAAAACCCACAAAAAATAATAAAGTAGGTATTAAACTGCAAACTTAGTCCAAATTCTGTAGAAAAAGAACAAAAAGCGTTTGTTGAAAATTACTTCATTTTTTATCTCAAAGAGATCACTCGCTTTCTCGCCTCACATGTACAAATTATTTACTTTGAAAGAAAAAAATTGATAGTAAATGTGGACAAGAGAAAATGCTGGAAATTTGTTTCACTTCTCCAAGTCTGCCGCTAGCAGGAGCGTTTCACCACCACTAACTATGGTCTATTTCAAATAGATATTCATCTAGCAGGCTGAGGAATTGACATATTCGTCCTATTTCATCCATGTAAATGTATCATTTATATGTCAATTTCTCAGCTTACCAGATGAAAATCCATTTGAAATGGACTCTATTAATAAATTTCATATAACTCCGAAATTTGCCTATCCGAAATCGCACCGGTTCTGGTCGACATAAAAATGACAGATCAGCTGATGGGTTTTCAAACAAAGCTGATTGGTTGAAAATCAGCTGTTGCAACCAGAACCGCGGTGAAACAAAAATGCCTCATAAATATAATCTCCCTCATTCCCTACAAACTAATTTGCCCTTTAACTCTTTTCTTTAATTTTTCAAACAACTTGGTGGAGGTAGGCTTTGCTTGAATATCTCAAGAACATGTTCTTCAAAATGACACAAAGGTGAATTATCTATCATTCCTGGTGCTTGAGATATTCGATTTTTATTATAGCGAAGTTTAGCCCCCTCCACCAGGTTATTTGATAAAACAAAGGAAAAAGTTAAAGGGCAAATTTGTTCTTAGGGAATGGGACTTCATATTTATCGTATTTTTGATATACCTTTCATAGAAAAATTTCAGAGTTACATGAAATTTTTTATTATAGTAGTGGTAGTGAAACGCCCCCTTAGAGGCATATTTAGAGAGATGAGACAAGTTTTCAACGATTTTAAATAGTTTCTTAGAGACAGCCGCTTACCTCGCTTTTTGGTACACTCTGTACTTGAATAGTGCTGAATTTTCGGAAACCATAGAACTTCCATCCTGGAAGTTTGTAAACCACTCCGAATCTTCTTCCTGTTGCTGGAATGATTATATCGCGTTTTTTCTTCTGGAATGATTATACTCTTTTTATGAATTCGAATAAGATAACATAATATAAGTTAGGTACTTAAATATATTATTAAAAATTAAATCTAGACGAAGAACATCATCCCCAGAGCCTGCTGAGAGTGTCACATGGGACGAATCAGCCGTTGACGTCAAGCGACTACCACCTCCGTCAAAACCTTTCGAGACTCGCATACCTTCACCTTTGCCCGAACAACTTGAGCAGTCTAAGGACAACATTAATTTGGATTATGTAAGATTGGTGTTTGCAGGTGTTATTATCAAATCATGTCATTCATATTTGAATTGTTTTTCCTCAATTAGGAGGAATGCCCACCAGCCGACAAAAACACTTTGATCAGAAACCATTTGCAAAGGTGGGTTAAGGTGAAGAAAAAGTGGCTTGAGACATCAGCGAAAAACGAGGAAAGATTTGAAAGTAGTTTCAAAATACTCCAGACCATTTACAATAAGTATGACTTCTTATTTGCAATTATTGTGTTAATTTGATATAATAATGATTTTTTTAGGGCGCAAGAACACACAGATTAGTGCTCCAAGAATGAAAACAAGTGAATTTTCAATAATCATCTGAAATAAAATATATTAAGAGTAAACAATGTTCTTAGGAACTAAAACATAATAAATCAGCAACATAAAAATACACATTGTTTAGTTTCCTAAAGGAAATGTACCTATCATTTAACAGGGAAAGACAATTTCTGTGCTAAGAGTCCATACGACTTGGCCCCATATAGAAGGAATATTAGATTGTAATCAATAATAGAACAATATTAATAAGAATATTAAGTTAATGTTAAATATCACAACATTGTACTAAAAACAATACGGTCGATATATGGTGTAACAAAGACATAAATGAACATTGAAATATTCTTTCTAAATACAAAACAAAGTATAATCCCCCACAAAATCATAATCTTCCAAGAAGGTGTATAGACTAACCGTTTTATGGTCTAGACACAATTTTAGATAAACCCCAAGCCTCTTGAAAGGTAAAATGCAATACATTTGATGAACAGTTATGGAAGTTAACGCAAGCGCAAGGTGTGCCGAACGGTTCTCCCTAATTTTTGTGAAACCTGAGATTCGAAATAACGGTTGTTCATTTTTTAAAGAAACTATATGTATAGAAAAGTAAATACTTCAAAGTAATGGTATCATTTCGTATTTAATACGCAAGCTATTCGAAGTGTGATGCAACAATTGATTTTTTAAATGAAGAAATAAATGATTTTTGTACACCCACCTAAATCATCATAATAATAGGTATCATTTAAAGCATCATCTAAATAAAAAAATGGTCGAAAAAATGTGATTTTAAAGCTAAGTATAGGAAGGACATTTCGGCGCGCGCTTTTTAGTTAATTAACGCTACCTAAATGCCGAGCACTACTTTTCAGTCAAAGATAATTCTAAAGCTTTCTCGAGCATCCTTTCTTCTTTCAGCCTATCCTCTTCCTCCCTTTCGCATTGTTCCATAGAGAGCATCAGGGCCCGCTGAAGTTCGTCGTCGATATCCGATATTGGGCTATTTTGCGTGTCGGAAGGGGGAGTTTTGTACAGCTCTAAACTGGCTTGTATTGCTCTACAATGGGAACATTTTACCAACTAAATTCACCTGGCCTTAATAGATTACGTTTTTTATTAGGAATTAATACAACAAATAAGTAAAAGTTTCCCAAATATAATACTGATTCTAGCTAAAGTTGCGGTGATTAGCCGGTATAGGACAAAATAAAACGGCCAACGTTGCGACGTATAATTCACTACATTTATGAGAACAGGACCTACAGAATGGCCTGCACGTTCCCCGGATTTGTCCCCGCGGGAAGTCCAAAATTTATGCTGCACAACCGGATTCACTTGAAGACTTGCGGCAACGTATTGTAAATGCGTGTAATCTCATAACTTCACAAATGTTGCAAAATCTTCGAATGCACTTTGAACAATGTCTTTACTACTTTATGGAGGTGGGTGGTGGTCATTTTCAACAACTAATAAATTGAAATTAATTTAATGTCAAATCGATTTTTCTGTCTCCTGCTCCTGTTTTCTCGAGAACAAATCATTCAAATTTTAAAAATGATGCGACACTGACAAGGTGATTGAACGCCCTTCAAAATGATGTATAAGTTGATACTTGATCAAACACATATGTCCCCCTTAGAATGAAAATAGAGGGGTCTGAGCGTTTTCGTGACTTCTGCTTCATAGGCCAGAAAACCCTGGTGGAAAGTTTTCGTTGGGCCACCCTAGTGAGGGAAATTCACTGTACTTTGTTCTTATCTGCACCGTTGTGTAGATCCACTGTGTATATGTGTATTATGTCGTTCCTTCCTGTTTACTAAGCGTGTTCTTATACATATGTTACAGCCCCGAAGAAGACGTGAATCATACGTCGAAACGTTGACCGTTTTTCGAATCACAAGGGTGTTTTATTTTGTCCTATATTTGCTAATCACCGCAACTGTAAGTACTTAAGGACGCGAACCACCATCATCATTCTAGCTAAAATAGGGCGATGTAGGTGTGTTTGTACGAGGACAAATAAGCATTGTTGTAGTGGGATAAAGCAAGAATATTAGACACTAAAAAATGGAACAGACAATGTAAATCGCTTCCAACTACTGCCTATCGAAAATGATCTCTCAAACTGATCCGCAATGACGCTATTGGCTCGAGACGTGACGTCGGAAACCACTGGCAACCAATCAAAATAAACCAAAAAAAACTTTTAGTAATATGGATTAGCCACCTACGTCAAGGTCAGTTTGCAACGTTATTTGCGCGTGAACGTCTGAAGCCGCCGTCACATGAAGCGGAACGGACCACAGATGTCAATAACGTCATCCAACATGACATGCCTCGTTCTGCGTTTTTTTGGTTCCGTGTCACATATAGCATAAAATATGAAACTGAAGGAATGGTATAGAATTGACATAACTTGACGTCTTACGTCAAATCATTTGAAGTTGTGATGCGTGAATTATTGAGTTCTCACGATAAAATTACGTCATAAGCACCTTAAAAATGGCGGACTTTCCTCCAAAAAACGGGAATATTTTTAGGGAAATATCGGCATTTGTTGGCCCTATTCATATCTCCTAGGTCATTGGCTTTCACATTTTTGAAGGCAACTTGCTTTTAGAGTGGCTTGATGTGGAGACTCGTTAAGGCCCCCATCTATAGCATAACGGACAGTAATTTGACAAATGACTTAAACCAATCAAATCGAAGATAATAGCGTTTTCAGATGACAGCTCTGAGAGTATTCCTATCCTTTGTATTGTCAATAAGAATGTAAGAGTGGTAAATACTCTCACAGCGGTCTAGAGCGGCCACCCGAAAACGCTGTAAGTATTATAAAGGCGCCAATGTTAAAGTTGTTCTACAAAATGTTCAGTGAACTTCAAATTTTAGAGAGAATAAAGAACAAAGAGATACAGAAGCAAATCAAGGCGTTTAGCACCTTTCAGGTCTCCTGAAAATATGACTTAGAGCAATGGTTGACAAGTTTGACAATCTTGTCGCTTATATCCGAAGTCTATCTCCGAAAATATTGCCCTTACAGAATTTCTAATTCTAACCTGACCCCCTTGTGATGACCCGCCGTTACGAAGAACGAAAGAAAATTGTGGAAAACTCTAAACTGGTTACTGAACAATTAATAACAATCAAAAAAGTGCCTAAAAATCGACCTCTGAGGGGGTCTATCTCCAAAACTATTGCACCTACGGAACTTCCGGAGGTGGGAGGTGAAAGAGCACATCAAGAAGAGTAAAAAACAGTCGGATTCACTCCAATCGATCGAGGCGTTCTCAAATTATAGGCGGTCAAATTTGAGAATTGAGAAAAAAGTCGTAATACCCCCCCCCCCTCCCCGCCTCTTTTAGACATTTTCAAAAAAATGTCGCAAACATTTTTTTGCTGTCTTTGATCGGAAAAGCACGCTTGCAATCCCCTACGAACGTAATAAACTCAATTCGAATGAAATTAAGAGGGTTTTTAAAAATGGTCCAAAAACGCGATTCTAAAAGGGCTTGAAAATCGATCTCCGAAGGGGTCTATCTCCGAAAATATTGTACTTGCGAAACTTCCAACGCTAGGATGTGAAAGAGGACACCAAGTCAAAGAAAAAACAGTTGGATTGACTCCGATCGGTCGAGGCATTCTCAAGTTACAGGCGTTCAAAGTTGAAAATTGCGAAAAAAGGCGTAATACCCCACCCCCTCTTTAAACATTTTCGAAAAAATTTCGGAAATTTGTTTTGCTGTTTTGATCGGAAAGGCACGCTTGCATTGCCCTAAGAACGTAACAAACTCAATTCGAATGAAATTAACCTCTAAATGTTTTTTTTTAATGGTCCAAAAACACGATTCTAAAAGGGCTTAAAAATCGACCTCCGAAAGGGTCTATCTCCGAAAACATTGCACTTACGGAACTTTAAATAATGGGATGTGAAAGAGGACATCAAGAAGAAGAAAAAAACGGTTGGATTCACTCCGATCGGTTGTGGCGTTCCAAGTTACAGGCGGTCAAAGTTAAGGATTGCCGATATTCTCCTTAAAAATGGCCCCGTTTTTCTCTCCGGAAATCCGCCATTTTCAAGATACGCATGACGTAATTTCATAGCCAAAGTGCATCAATTGGCAATTACAACTTCAAATGGTGTCAGGTAAGATGTCAATCAAGTGGATATCGTGGTCATTTTTAAGGTACTCACTGCTAAATAGAAGGGCAACAATTGTAAATCAGGAGGGCTCTCCAGATGTAATACGGGGGTGTTCATTACAAAATTTCATCTAGCAGGCTATGAAATTTTGACCGAAAAGGATGACATAATCAAAGTAAATGGACTTCTGTTTCTCTATCCTTTTCTATTGACATTTCACAGCCAACTACATGAAGTTTTATAATGAACACCCCGTATACTAGCTCATTGATATAAGCTATTACATATACAAGATTTCTCAGAAAAGTTGGAAAATCTGGAAATTGGAGATATGAGGGAGTGACCAAAATACTTTTTCACCACATATTTTTTTCAAAAGTTAATAGTTTTCGCGATACAGGGTGTCAAAAGTGCAGTCATACTTTTTTCAAATTTCGTGAGAAATGTATCGAATATTATCATGTAGTACAAGGGATTTCTTTATAGTGGCAAAACCAGTATAGATAAATCTTCAATCAACTTTGATCTAGAAAGCGCCGAGTGCACCACTATTTCATCACACTCTTGAACTTTTTTGTCCACTCTGTATCCAAAATTTGTTAACCACATCTTAGAGCTTCTTCTAGCAACAAAAAAAGTATACCTCTTAAAATGTATATTTTACCAGATATTCCCATTTAGAACAATTATACTTTTGACAGCCTGTATCTTGGAAACTGTCAACTTTTGGACTAAGGTATACAGAGTGACCGTTTTTCAAGTTTAATAATGGAGATCTCGGTTATTTGAGGAGATACGAAGAAAATTAAATTATGGCAAAGCTGTCCAATTAAAAGTCTATGAAAATGACGTTTTAAAATTTGGAAATTCTCACACGTTTCAGAAATACTCACAAAAAATCGAAATTTTGAAAAAAACAATTTTTTTTTCTAGACTTCATTTAAAGAAATAATTAAAAATAATGGACACTTCTTCATAGCCACTTTTTGCCCTCTTCAATGCGATATTTTCAAATTTAAACTCGGACGTTTCGTTTTTATGCAACCACCACCAATTTTTTATATCGCATTCTGAATCTCCTTGCAAATCTGCATTCGGTAGAATGAGACAATTGATTATTCTATTAACTTTTAGATTATATTTTACTGCGTTTGTGATGTTATTGTTGATAAAGGCGGGGCACGCCCTTTTTGGCCTACGCAGTCCACAGACTTTTTATCGGCCGATAGTTTAGACGGAATGGGCTGAATCTTCGCACATTATGAAGATTAAACTGTTTGATTGGCGATTGGCAGACTGTTCAACGGTACCTATCACCAATCAATTTTTGAATTTTGTTTAATCTTTGTAGTGTGCGAAGATCCAATCCGACTAGAGAGACTAAAGCGAGAAGGATCGAACCAACAATAACCAACTAGATTCGCAACATGTTAGAATCCACACTGGGATTCCCATACTCTCTGGTCAAGGCTGAACTCCATAAATGGACCAATGCCAAGTCCCAGGACTGGTGGGAGAACCTATCGGGACTATCACACTTCAAAAAATTTATCACGGTAACAGGCAGGGCAAAAGTCCAAACATTCCTCAGATTAAATAGGAGACTAAACAGAGTGGCTAAGTCACCGTACACAGGACATAGCCACCTAAGATCTCACATGCGCAGACTCGGACTGTCCGAAAAGACCGAGTGTCGTCTGTGCTCGTAGTACGAAGAGACAGTTGAGCATGTCCTATGTGATTGCCCGGCTATTGCCAGATCGGGATACTCACTGTTCGGAAACACAATCACTGAACCTCAAGATACAAACGCAATGTCGCCCGAAAGACTCATCAGATTCGTTGAGGGTCTGGGCATAACGGATGGCAACTAGTGGAGTTAGCAGGGGCAAATCTTGCTGGTAACACTTCCGAGTGAGCCAGAATAGACCGCAGGTCGCGGTGGACGACTGTATAAGTCCACTCACATTGAATACAATACAATACAATCCGACTAAACTATCGATCCATGAAAAAGTCTGTAGTCTGCGGTGGCCAAAAAGATCGTTACCCGATTTTATCAATAAATTTTAACAATCACATCGTAAAATCAGCAAAATTTAACCTAAAAGTTAATAAAATTATTAATTGTCCCATATCGCCAAAGGATGGCCAAGATGGCCGCCCAAGAGCGATCGCGTAAAAATTCGTGCACGGAAAAATCGTATTATTTCTGTTGTAAAACGAAACCTATTAGTGCCCAAATCTGCGTCAACTGCGGAAAAGTATTTCACAAATCGTGTGTAGCTCGAGACTGGGCCGAGAAGGTCATTATTATTGATGAAACGCGAGTTAAATGTAAGGATCACAGCGATGGTGGTGAACATAACCTCCCACAGAATACCAAACCAGAAGCTATAGATGGGAATGAAACTGATAGAATGCTGGAAATCCAATATTTGAAGGAATTACTATCAGAAGTACGCAGCAAAAATGCAATCTTGGAGGAAAACAACTGCCTGCTGAGGGAGAAACTCTCATTGTTGGAAGAAAAGCCGCAAAAAAAAGGTAAACAACATCAACTCAGCGCGGGAACTGAGGAAAAACAAAAACAAAACAAGCAGGAGACAAAGACAGCTGTCAATAAAAGGTCCTATGCTACAGCTGTAGGCAACCCACAAAACCACAACAAACCTGATAGGGATGTAGCACAGCTACGACCGACAGAACCATCTGCCGAGCAGCTAGAACCGCCATCAGAACGCGAGTGGGACGTTGGCTCAAATGACTCGCGGGAGTCTGAAAAATTCACCCCAGCTGTGCGAACAAGGCGCGCAAAAAGAAATAGGCAACGATTTCTGGAACTAAAAAAAAGAAACCTCTGCCAGGGAAATCGAACAGAGGATGTCGAATTTGAAGCTGATTTAAATACGGATAAGAAGGCTTGGATTTTTCTCAAGAAACTGAGAGAACATGTCACGGAGGACAAAATTAAAAACCATGTTATGAAGCATGCAAATATTTTGGCAGACAAAATTACTATTAAACAGTGTCAGCCAAAGATGCAAAAGGGAAACAAGCGATTCTTTATGGTAGGAGTCCCATATGATCATAAAGACTTAGTAGATAGTCCAGAGTTTTGGCCTAAAGGAGTAACATTCCAAAGATTCAACTTTGGGTTAGGTCGTAATTTTTTAGACCAGCGGAAATAACAAACAAGGAGTGCTTAACAAGCAAAGAAAGTAGGGATATATGGAGTAAAGCCAAGACAGCTCCTGGTAAAGCTCGGCAGACGACACCAGTCAAACCTACAAAGGCAGTAAAACCTTTAAATAAAGATTGTACATTGCGTCTACTGCACATTAATGTGCAGTGCCTAAACAATAAAACAAACGAACTTAAAGTGCTGTTAGCCCAGGTTGCCCCGGATGTGCTGTGCATCACAGAACATTGGCTGCAGACGGACCACATGAGTCAAGTGACACTGGATAAGTACTCTCCTGTAACATACTCGTCCAGGAGCCAATTTAAATGTGGAGGGACGGCCATATTCACGACACGACAACTGAATGCAAAGCCGCTCTGTATAAACATACCCCCCATTGAAAAACACTGTGAATTTTGTTTAGTGGAATATGTTATTAATAACACATCATATGTACTTATTTGTATTTACCGATCGCCAACTGGCGATCTAAATATTTTTCTAGACACTCTTGAGTCAATACTCCATGCTGTGTCAACTCCAAGAAGGTATTTGATAGCAGCTGGGGATTTCAATATAAACTTCAAAGTAACTAATGAGAACTCAACCTCTGTAATACAACTGCTATCGAGCTACGACATGTTTCCACACATAAACGAAATCACTAGGGTGGGACGGACCTCACATACGCAGATTGATAACATCTTTAGCAATATACTGGAAGTAACAAGCCAGGTAATACATACCCATATTTCCGACCACTTCGGTCAAACTATTGAATGTAAGATTACGTCAAACACACCAGAGGTTCCAAACTTTAAAAAAAGGCGTTTCTTTACCGAAGCAAACATAGCTAGGTTTAAGCAAGAGCTTCAGAATGAAACATGGGACGATGTTTATAGCGGCAATAGTGTGAATGAAAAATACAACATTTTTACAGAAACATTTTCCTACTATTTTGAGAGGTGCTTTCCTAGATGCACTCATAGGGTAAAGAAAGCGAAGCCAAATTGGGTTAATCCAGAAATTCGCCAGTACTCTGACTATGTCAGGGACTTATATATGTGGTATAAAAATACCAACAGCGAGGAAGTCTATTTGGAATACAAAATAGAAAGGAAAAATTACCGGAAGTATCTAAGGAACTATCGAATTTCCCTAAACGAAAATAAAATCGTTAACTCTCGAAACGCTACAAAGACGGCCTGGAATATCGGAGTCAAACAAAGTCAATCACAGAGATACCCAAATTACCTTAAAGGACCAAAATGGTGTACTGGAGGAGGATGCGCAGTCGATAGCGGATCTGTTTGCAAGAACACTTATTACAGCCAACGTTTCCAATGTTCCCGGGATCCCAAGAGTGCCCCCCTTAATTGATGGCGGTGAGGTAGCTATTCTGCCGACATTATTTTTGATGCCCGCTGACAACATGGAAGTAGAAAAAATTTTACAGGGCTTGCCCAACAAATATTCTTCAGGAATGGATGAAGTGCCAGTGTTCCTGTTGAGGCGGATTGCAGCGCTGATCTCTAGCCCTCTTGCTGATGTCATCAACCACTGCATCATATCAGGAGAATTTCCCTCTGCCTTAAAAGGGGCAAAACTGATACCAGTACACAAGAAGGGTGACAGGTGTAACATAGGCAATTATAGGCTGATTTCCATACTGCCCTCATTCTCAAAGGTCTTTGAGAGAGCAATATACAACAGGCTAATGCATTTTCTGGAAAACCACAACGTTTTAACAAGCAGTCAGTATGGCTTTAGACCTAACCACTCAACACAAATGGCCATTTTAAGGTGGTATCTTTTATAATACAGAAGATGGATAGAAACATTGATGTTGCTGGTATATTCTTTGACCTATCAAGGGCTTTTGACATGGTTGATCATGGAAGGCTGCTGGGAGTGCTGAGTGTGTGTGGGATAAGAGGGGTTTCTGCACAGTTAATAGAGTCGTATCTTGCCAACAGGGAACAGACTGTGTGTGTAATGCAGGATGGAGTAACCCAGTTCTCTGACCCATCAGTTCTAAGTAGAGGAGTACCACAGGGCTCAATATTGGGTCCCATACTGTTTCTAATTTATGTAAATGACATGGGACAACACCTGGGCCCTGGACTTGTCTGTCAGTATGCCGACGACACCTCAGTGATCTTGGCAAATAAAAACATTGACATCCTGGCAGCAACATGTACCCATACTGTGGCCTCAATGCAGAACTGGTGTAACCATAGTTTTCTAAATCTAAACTCTGATAAAACTGGCTTGTTGTCTTTTGGCAGAAAAGGTGGAAGGGAGCGATCACTATACGTCAGATGTAATGGGAGATCTATTCCAGAGACAGACACCACAAAGTTTTTAGGAGTATATCTGGACTCGGGACTCTGCTGGGACCGGCAAACTGAGCTTGTCACAAATAGGCTAAACAGTTTCTGTGCATTGGCTAGGAGATTGCGCGATCAGGTGACTCTGGATTCTCTGCGGCAGCTTTACTTTGCCTCTGTGCAGTCTGTGCTGTCATACAGCATAATGTTCTGGGGTTCATCGAGGGGAGCCCAGGCTGTTTTCATAGCCCAAAAACGAATCATTCGATGTTTCTTGAGATTACGCCCTCGTGAGTCAGCTCGACCACATTTTGTAGATTTAAGACTGCTAACTGTACCATCTTTATATATATTGTCCTTGGTTCTTTTTGTAAAAAAAAATCCGACTCTCTTTGAAACGAATGCACAGCATTATGCAGATAACATGACCATCACTACGAGACATAGAGAGAACTTGAGTGTACCAAATCACATATCTGCATTCTTCCAAAAAACAGTTTTGTATAAGGCTGTTAGGGAATACAACAGACTTCCTGACTATATAAAGTCAGAAATTCATGTGCACAAATTTAAGCAAAAAGCTACAGAATACCTACTTGATGAGTGTCTTTACGATGTTAGCATTTAAGTGGACTTTGGTCCTCATTTTTATGTGTATTCAAATTATTGTACTTGTTGTTGCTTTCTTGTTTTTTGACGTTGCTAATGTCCCGGGAGGATTTGGATGGCAATAAAGAATATTATTATTATTATTATTATTATTATTATTATTATTATTATCGCGTAATGCAAAATGGCAAGGAAATTCAGAGTACGATATAAAAAAAAACCAGGGTCGTATTTAAAAAATGACGTTGATGATGGTTGCATGAAAATGAAAAGTCGGATTTTAAAATGAAAATACAGCGTTGAACAGAGGAAAAAGTGGCTATGCAGAAGTGCTAATTATTTTTTGCGAACATTTCTAAAAGCAGTAGGTTTTTCAAAATCATTGAGAGATACCCACGGTTGAACTGGAAAAACGGTCTGTATCTGGTTCAATCGACCTATTTTGGTTCCAAGTATCCCCACTTGCAACATTTAGCAACATTTCTGGGAAAGCTACGCTAAAGATCACTTTAGTTTTGCTTGTGTATGCACACTGTATATTCCATTATTTATCTGTTAAAATCTTTCGTTGATCTTCAAAGAAAAATTTAAACTGGATTTGTAAAAGTAGTTCTAAAGGTGAAAATATTACAAAAAAATGTAATGTTGTTACTTACGTACATTAAACGCATGACTCATAAACAATTCCAAAAAAAATCTCACTTTGCTACATGTGACGGAATCATAAAAAAGGAACTTGAATGTCACTATCGTTCCGTTTTCACGGCCTTTCCATTGTATGTGCGTGCGGCTTTAAGATTTATATTGCAATCAAACTATTACAAAAAATAAGAATTGGCAATACGGGACTACTACAAAAGATTAAAAGGATCTTTTTCTCCGTCAATAAAGCTTATTAGGAAGGTTGATCCGCCTTTGTGGAGTGTGAAACATCTTGATTCTTAATTAAAAAATAAATAATAATAATATTAAATCATATACTGGTGGTTGCTGTAGAGTATTTCCAATATTTTCATATTATAGTCCGTTCAAATCCAAGCCGAACTCAAAGTAAACAAAATCTAAATAAAAAAAAGCTCTGGATAGTCATCTTTATCATCGATTAGCACTTTCAGTAGAGGTCATCTCGGACATGTCGATGTGAAGCATTTGTCAATCTTTTTCTCTTTTTTTTCGTTCAATTTTTGTTTAGGTTGAGTCCCTGTATACCATTCGACTTTGATGTTTTATAAAGTAAATTGTGCATAGATTTGCTGGAAATTTTTGCTTTTGGTCAAATAGTTTCGACTTGATAATTCTTTTAATAAAATCCAAAGACTATATCGTTGATTTATTTACTCTCAACTGTTTTCAACAGTCTCAACTGATTATAATAATTGATAACCTAAAGGGTGTTTATGAACACCCTTTACGTTATTCATTATTATAATCAATTTCTATACATACAGTATAGAAGTACCTACAAATTTAAATGAAGTTTTAAGTTATTTAGATTGTACTTACTTTTGAAGATCTTTCTCTTCGTAACTTATTGGAGTTTCGGGTCTGGAAGCTTTTTGCCCTCTTAGAGCCTCCCAAATGTCTACCTAAAAATAAAAACTAAATGAACAAAAACTGGGACTTTCAGCGAAATTCAAATAAGCAGTACATACAAAAAAATACGGCAATATGGAACAATGGAATGATCTTGAGTAGGGCTGAGTGAGGTCATTGGTATGGTATGTTTCACTTTTTGGTGATATTTTTTTTACAACAAAACTCTGACAAATACAACTTATTGTGCAGGGCGTCTCAAATTCGATATTTTACGTGATCGCAATCCTGTGTTAATTCACAAAACAACGAATAATTCAACTAAAGCTGATTTTTGTTTCCTGAACTTATTTGAAAGTAAATTGCACATTCTCGTAGGCACATATTCAATGATATGTAACATAAAAAAAACCTGAGAAATCAGAACCTGAAATTGAGATAAAGAAAGTTTCTGATTTTTGAATTTATTTGAAAAGCTAAAGTTGATAATGCAAAGAAAAGTCGAAACGTTGAACTACAACCTACTATACAGGGTGATTCACGTTATTCGACACGGAAGATTATGGCTAAACTTTTAAATTTAAAAAAAGTTTTGTATATGGAATGGATGAGGGTCTATTGGAAGTACATTTTAAAATTATTGTCATTGTATACAGGTGGTCTCAAAAGTATAAAGTTGATTAAAGTTGTATTTTTTTAAATGAGACACCTAGTATATTAATGTATTTTCGGTACCTACGGACAAAAGTAAAGGTAGTTTTATTAAGGTTTATGGCATCTAAACCGTACCGTTCTTCAGATATTCGTGATTTTGTAAAAATGCAGCATCAAATTTAATGTTTAAAATCTCAGCACTTGGTTTCTTTTCAACCACCGAAATTGGCTGGTGTAAAATACCTTGGCAGGGGTATGCCCTGTCGTGTTATGCACGGCACCTCTGTAAGCCATCATTAGAAGAGGCAGAAATTTGTCCCAATCTTTCTGGTGGTCCGCTACCATTTTGCAGAGGTATTGTTTCATGGTTCGATTGAAACGCTCGACCATGCCATCTGATTGTGGATGAAACGGAGTTGTCCTTGTTTTGCGGATTCCCAGAAGTACCATGATCTTCTTGAAAAGTTGCGATTCTAAATTCCGTCCCTGGTCCGAATGAAGCTCTAATAGTACGCCGAATCTACTGAAGAATTCGTCAACCAAGACCCTTGCCACGGTTTTAGTTTCCTGATTTGGTAGTGCATAAACTTCAGGCCCTTTACTGAAATAATCCATGACAACTAAGATGTATTTGTTGCCATCGTCCGTTTCTGGAAAAGGACCTGCCACGTCGATCGCAATTCTTTCAAAAGGGGCTCCAACATTGTATTGCTTCATTTTCCCCTAGTCTTTCTTTGGGGCCCTTTTACGGAGTAGCAGGTATCACAATTTCTGCACCACTCTTCGACGTCATCTCGACAATTCACCCAGTAGTACCTTTCCCGAATTCTATCCAGGGTCTCCAAAATGACCTTCAGACACTCCATTGTGCATTTCTCGCAAGACATCTTTCCGTCTATTTTCTGGAACGACAAGCTGGAACGTGGACACTTTTCCCACCAGGGCTTTCCCAACTCGTCTTCAGTAAACCATTCTGAATCGCCAAGGAATCCCATTGAGTCCACATATCCGGGCTCTTATGCTATGTCCTTCCAATCAAGTCTTTGATTATCCAACTTCCACTGACGGATTTTCCCCACAGCATTATCGGTTGTTTGTTCGACCTTCATTTGTTCAGTGGTCCAATATTCCTCGATGTCAATCCTGGTTTTCCTAAGAATGCTTGGTCCTTCTCGTTGGCAGTTTCGACATTCCCCTTTACAAGGCCTGCGTGATAACGCATCTGCCTGGACGATGTTCAATTTTGTGGACGTGGATTCAATTCAGGGATGGTGAGGCTTTTTCCAAGTTCTCCAATCATAATGATCCTGGGGGCTTCCGTGGGCCCAGTCAGCGTTCGCCCCTTCACACTGATTGGTCTTAGTTTTCCGGCTGATGTGTCAGTCCACCAGATTGTCGTCGTAGCGGAGTCTGACTCCTTTCCCTCGAATGCGGACGGGAAAGGAGTCCGCGTTCGACCGGAAGCAACAGGCCCTTTTAAAATGGCCCATTCTGCCGCAGTTGAAACAAGATCCGGGTTATTGTAGGTCGGCATTTCCATCCAAATTTCTTCTGTAACCAATGTCTTGTGCCCTGCTCCTTGATTGGTCGAAATATAAAGTCATTTGCTTCCTGAATTCACACTGCTTGTCCAACAATTGCTATAAGATTGAGTTTGGCTGCGGCTCTTCCTGTACGTCAATTATTCTAACTCTGTGGCCCGTGTTTATTCTCGACACCTTATTCTCCAATGTCCGAATTAATGCCTCATTTGCACTGGAAGGACGAGTCAACCTCAAATGGCATTTCATTTCACTGTCGCGAACTCCTTCGATATACTGCTGGACTGATAGCTGGTCAAGGAAATTAGAGGGAGCCGCAGGATACTCTAATCTTGTCAAACGCTCAATCCCCGTTCCAAATTCCTGTAGGTTTTCGCTTGGCTTCTGCTGCCTCATTCGTAGTTCTGTCTGGTAGATTATTTCGTGATGAGCATCACTAAACCTCCGCTCTAACGCCGCGGCAATTACGTTGTAATTACACTTTTCAGTGGTCGACAATGTAGGCATGATGTCTGCAGCCTATCCCCTCAAACCTACTCAAAGTTCATTAGCCTTGTCGTGATCTGTCCATCTCTTTTTAACTGCTGCCGCCTCAAATTGGTCTTTATAAATGCTCCAGGAAGTAGTGCCGTCGAAAACTGGAGGCCTAGTAATGTTTAGTCGCTCAGCGGTTGAAGTTGGCCCACTGCGACGTGTCTCCCAGATTCGCCACCGTTCTTCTAACTCCGTCCTTTTCATCTCTACTTCATGTTTGACTTGACCCACGTCTTGTTTGACTTCAGTCATTTTGGTTGAGACATGTTCTTGCAACTCGCAACCACCATCCGTTAATGCTTGAAGCAGAGCAGCTTGATTTTTCCTTTGTTCCTTTATCTCAACTTTCCTTTGTTCTTCTTCTTCCTTTTTTTCAAGTTGCCTTTGTTTTTCTTGTTCTTCCAGAAAATTCCTTTGTTCCTTTTTGTCCTTCTTCAGCATTTCCATAAGTTCTGCCAGTTGTTCATCCATGATTTTTGTCGTAGATCGAGTATACCAGAAAATACCAAAGTTTTTGCACTGTCCTTACCACGCAAAATTCCACGACTCCTTTGTCCGTACACTCACAAGTTTGACGAAAATTATCACACTTCTGACACCAGTTGTTACGGGATACCGGTTCCAATAATTTATCCTCAATTAACTAAACACTTTTATTTACTTTTAACTATTACGATTCCGCTTATTTACTGCACTGCACTATCTATTCGATCCCATCTCGCGCGGCTTGCTGGTTTATATACCCGGCCTGAACACACTCTCGTACTTTCGCGAAAGAAGGCGACTGCCCCCGGTTCTCGTTTAGTCTAGAAGGGTTTCCGGGGTCGTGCTCGGCGTTGCCGCTTCGGCCCGAATCTCTGTGGACGTCGGGCGTAACAGTATTTTTAAAAATCAATTTTATACACTTTTAGTAGGGACATTAGTGGACACGTAAAGAATAAGGCCAAGGTTTGTTCTAAATTGTAACATTTCCTGTAATAATTGGGCACAGGCTGTTGAAAATTTTGTAGTAAAAACACGCTGCTCTTGCATGCTGTACTCAAAAACAAATATTTCAAACATAAATTAAGAGAGCAACAAACTTGTAAATAAAACGATTTTTCGGTCCAGTCATTTTGCCAAAAATAAAAGTTAAACATTTGGTTATTTATAAGTGGTGCGATAATTTAGTTGACAAGAGCGTTTTGAAAAAATTGAAGATGTCTTTTTTAGATAATAACATTGCAACATTGGAAAACAAATGCAAGCCAAACATGACATGACTCTGTATAAAAAATCTAATTTATGTCCAAACCATTTAACGCTTTGGTAAGGACATCTCAAATAATAAATGAACAAATGGCGTTTTAAGGGCAGAATACAGCAGCAGAAACCAATTAATTCCGTTAACGACTAAATAATAGAGATAATCGAAAGCTTGATGCTTTAGAACTTTTAATATTGCAAAAACCCATACCAATAAACCTTTTCCAGTAAAATAGAACTTACAAAAACTCAGCGTCGGTCTCTAAAATCTGAAAGAAATGAACAAAAGATCTAACCTCTTCGTTTTCAGTTCCCGATTCAATCAAACTCTGTTGAATTGCGAACTGCAGCAGATGGTCCTCCTCTTCATTGCTATACTGTCTCCTCGCATCTGTCCCCGCTGAAAGAGAAATATGTAATTTTACATTGCACAAGCAACTGAATTTCGATGTCGTAACAGCTAAGAATGTTAAGGCGAATGATTAATAAAGCGCTAAGGCAACTTAAGAGAAATATTGCGTAGATCTGTGGAAAGTATAGCTAGTTAGATAACTTATGAGATTTAGTTAGTATTGAACGGATAAAAGGTAAGGAGCAAAAAATATACAAAGCACTGCAAACATAAATCCCTCCCCCCAAAACCAAAAATAAAAAATGGTGGTGCACTTTACCATTACCAATCTTGGTGTAGTGTGGCGGACATTGGAACAGAGACTCGTCCAATACACACGTTAGCCTGTCTTCTTCCTCTAATGTGGAAACTTTTGGAACGGGATTGTCTAGCGCAAAAATATTTCCGAAAGTTATTCGGGCGTTTAGGACGTGAAACAGAGGTATTTCTAAAAAAAAACCCACACTAACTTCCACATTTCCTTACTAGTGACTTCCAAACGAACCAATTTTTACTGGAAATCCACTAGGCAGTTGCATTTGGATAAAGTCCCTCAATTTTGCAAAATGTGAACTAGATATTGCCATCAAATCCACTATAGGCAGGATCTGTTCGGGTAAGGACAAAGGATAATCCTCGCAAAGCCATAAGTTGGCTTTAAATTTTTGAATTTTTATGTTGACCTCTTTAGGCCTGCCAATATCTCTGTCGCCGAGATCTAACGACGAGTCGAAATATTCCTCAGGGGTTATATTACAAGGATTTGTGTTATTTGAGTACTCCTCCTAAAATGGTTCATATGTGAATTGGTTGTCAAAACAGTGGTCTTACAAAACATGCCTTTGGAAACTCGGCAGTTGTCTGAGAAGCCCCCACCTCAGCAATGCCCAAAAAATTCTGAAGCGGGGTTCGGAGGTTTCTACTTCGGGCCTTGTCGTGTTCAGTCAAATGTTCAGATCTTGTCTTAGTCACAAGTTCTACGTTCGAAGCACCAAATACTTTACACTCATGCCCGTTGACTATCTCGTTTTTGTCTGAACGCCAGCCCCAAATACCTGCCTTATTTCTAAGACGCAGCAGGACAGGAAAAACTCGAGTGTATTGAGACTGCTGCAGACGGCGAGGAAAGCAACAAAACTTACCTTTCGAAACTAATTTTCTCCGTATCTACATAAGTAGTGACTATAGGATTGGTAAGACGTTGTGATACAGTCTCTTCATTTGGCAGCAAAACTCCTAATGTTTCGTCGCTGGTTTTAAGCTCTTCGAAATAGGCCTGCTCTAAGTCGTGATCCACTTCCATCATTGTAGCACCACCATCTGCAGAAACAGGAAAATCTGTTTTAATTATGTTCCGTTGACTGTTGAAACATATCGAGACTAGAACTACTAACAATATTATTTATTATAATTCTGTAATAATACCTTAAGGCAGGTTCTTTCATGTTTTTAGTTAAAAGATTCTAAGGACTGTATTTGCTTTGCCAAAAGTGAAATTTTGCCAGAAGTGAAATCCGTGGGAAAATCTATTGAAAACAGGCAGCTATCCTTCTATCCATTAATTTTTACTTTTGTCGGCTACCTTATAATTTAAAAATTTGGAGGTAAGAACTATTCCACAAATTCCGGCCGAACTTAAGAATGATAAGTAAGCGCATTCCAGCAATTTCGCTGGAGAATGAGGCGCTCATCAAGCAACCATTAATTTCTAAAATAACTTCTAAAATAAGGGGTAACGGATTTACGAGGGACTACGCTGTTGCACCATGTCCATGGATCATGATCCATGGCTTCGTTGGGACAGCGTTAGTTCACGACCAATATTCGTGGTGAAGAGCCACATGCTGCCAGAGCTGCAAAACTGGAAACATTGGATCTAGACAAGGCAGGTTGATAAACTCCCACAAGTCCGTGCTGAAGAATGGATGACACAGAGGCAATTATAAAAACTGAATGAGCGGAGGGGCTAACTATGCTACCGCTCTAAAACAAATACTCGACGAGAGAGAGAGAGGGGCAAGAAAACAGCTCTCACAGCTAGCTCCACCGAATGTGCAAATCGCCAACGGTCGAAGGGTAGCACACCCGAGCAAGTTTCGAAAAAGCCGCGAAGGGTGCCCGAGGGGCCCAGCTACAGGGAGGCTCTAAGGGGGGTTAGGGTTGGCATAATACATCCAGACTACCCGAGAGCCACTCTAAGCGCCGACCAACTTCGGCTGATACAGGCTGCAATCTTGAATGCAGTCGAAAACCTGTCGGAAGATGGACCAGCTGTCGGAAGATTCCAGGGCTGCATCCATCGCCCTGGCTGGCTACGGGTCACCTGCGAGAACGAGGAGAGTGCCGCATAGTTGGAAGCTTCGGTCGACGGGCTTCAACCCTGGGATGATGCTCGTTTCAGACTCGTAAAGGAATCAGATAAGCCAAAACCCAACATCTGTGTAGCCTACATACCAGACGACACCACCGAACAGCGACTAACGCCTGAAACGGTAAAACTGCGTCTCAGGAAAATGAACCATGGCCTGAACACCAGCGAGTGGACGATCCCACATCGCGTGGAAGCGGGTCCTGGACAAACCTGGACCTTTGCCATCGACGATGCGTCACTCGCAGTCCTAGCAGGCATGGAATTTAGATTCTTATTCGGTTTTGGAAGGAATCAATTCCGCCACAGACCGAAGCAAGGCGGACAAACCACGGGCAAGAACCACGCGGAAAAAGCTGGCTCTGGCGTACAAGCGGAGCGGCTGGATAAGTCTAGCTGCTATGGTGTATCCACATCAAAAAGAACTAACGAAAGCTCCGGCAAACCACCCTCCGCTGAGGCACAGGCGGAACGACTGGATAGACCTGGCAGCTCTGGAAAAAATCGGGACAAGGTGGAGAGGAAAGACCCCAAACCTGTCTCGAAGAAGGAACCGTGTGATGGCAGGTAAGACCACATTTCTACAGGTCAACTTTCAGCATACGAAAGCAGCTACATACCTTTTAGGGAAGAGGTTCAGGAAAACTAATGTAGATATTGCCCTTATCCAGGAATCATGGACCTCTAACACGGGCCGAGTATTCGGCTTAAGCGACACCAAGAGTAAGATTATTGCCTGCGATGGGGATGGTAAACCAAGAGCAGCTATTCTTATAAAGAAAGATCTCCCCTTCTTTTAAATTACGGATTTCTGCACTAGAGATGTGGCAGCGTCACGTGTCTCGCTAACCACAGAGAACAACAAGACATGTAGTGATCTTTGTGTGAAAGACAGATAGTGATCTTTGTGTGAAAGACTTTGTGTCACAGAGAGTGAAAAAGCTAAAAATTTCGATCACTAACATACCTCGCAGAAAATAAATTTCTTTCTACTTTTAACAAGACAGATGTAATCATCTGCTCAACCTACCTCCCTGGAGATGCAGAAGCTGAACAACTTCCTTCTGAGGCTGCGGTGCGAAGACTCGCCGACCACGCCAAGAGAAGCAATACCCAGCTAATACTGGGATGTGATGCGAATGCCCGCCACACGGTGTGGGGCAGCAGCAACATTAACATAAGGAGTGAGTCACTAAAGTCTTAATTTTACAACTTGGACCCTTCATCTTTTTTTTCTTGCTTTGTTTATCATATGTAAAATGGATGAAAGAAAAAATAAAGTAATTAAAGACAAGGCTCAAATAAATTTCTGCACCTTTTACCCGATCGATTATTGTCAAAAGATAAAATACGTCAAACATATTTATCAAAAGTTTTCACTCAAAAACATTGAAAACCATACCATCAATATGGCTCCGAAACGTTACAAGCAAGCACAGCTATTAATTCTAAAGGTTTTGGCCTTCTTTGAGATGGAGAAGAATCAAGTAACAAATGGTGTTCCAATCGATTGTGGGAACGTGTTACAAAGAACCTCAAATGCCTTGAAAATTGGGACAACTACGTTGAAACGAATGAAAAAACGTGTTGTTGAGATGACTAGGATTATTTGGCTAAAAGTTTATGAAGCAAAAAGTCAAAATAACCGATTTTATGAAGAACAGAATTCGAGACATTTACCGTATTTGCGAGAAATGAATATATAACCATTGCAAACCTTCGAAGACAGCTCCTTGAAGAACTAAGAGGGTTCTTCACTTGTTCTATTTCAGCCCTTGCTCAGTGGTGTCATAGTATAGGGTTTAAATGGAAAAAATTTAACAACTTAAAATACCTAATGGAATTGCCCGATATTCAATTTAAAAGAATGCAATTACCTAAAGTGGTAGAAACGTTTAACAAAATTTACGAATTTATTATTTCTTGACAACTAATCAACTTCAAAAACCTGATCCAACCTCGCACTTCCAGAAAACAGGGTCCCCTTTAAATGCATTTAGCGGAGCTACTGTAATAATACGACTTACTATAGTTTGTAGTTAGCTTGGAATTTATTACAAATTGTTTTTAAGAACTACAATAATAATATGAGAACAAGAACTGTCCCCAAGTCAGTCTGACATGGAGGTGTGCAGTCTGTCCCTGCCTAACCTCTAGTATCAATCGCACAATAAAACATCACCTGCGTGACGGTAGTCTCACACGGTAATACAATATACAAACTATATTACTACAGCTACTAAACAAAAAAATTACATAAATTTTCAGTATATTGTTAACCAAACATTGAGGCACATGATGATGGCCATTTAAAAAGGGGCAAAAAAGTGACAAGAAGTAGCAAAGAAACACAGGTTTTTTTTTTTATTTGACTGGGTAACGCCACCTCCCAGAATTGACAGAAAAGTTTAGTTCCACAGAAAAGTGACTTTTCTTTCAAATTTAAGCGTATCTGCATGTCTGGCTACTGGCCGTGGCATTACTGCTGGTCATCCGCGGTTTGTTACGGCGGAAGTCTGGCATGTAGCTCAAACTTCACCATCACATTTCCACAAAAACCGGAAACAACACGCTGCCCAATAGTAGGGTGCACGTAACGTCTTTCCGAAGCACTTCAGGTGTTTGTTGCCATGACTTGATGCCAAGACTGACTAACACGAGTAACCCATTTTCACCAAACTATTGAGAAAAATAACATCACAACAAGGGAAGGAAAGTCCATCAGCCGCGTCTCCCGTTTGAGAGTGTTTTGTGTCTACTGATGGAGATGCCATAGGGCATCGAAACGTTTAGCACCATAGAAGTTTGAGGAAAGGAAAAAGACACTGTGTTTTTTTTTGTTTCCCATCACCAAGGACTACACCCCAAGAACACCTCCCGTATATACGCAAGGTCCAAGAACGACGCTCGTTTATACGTCGAAACTATATATCTAATATTGGCATCAATATTAACACTACTACCTATTCAGCATGAAGCACCTAGCAATGGTAATACCAAAATAAACACCGTCATCCCACTCAGTCTAGATCAAAACATACACCAGAAATTGAATTATGAAAATTCATTAAGAAAAAAGTCAAAATGAGCCGCAATAATTTTATTTGATCTTCAATTTTCGGACTCTAAAGGAAGAAATATACAGGGTGTCCCAAAATTAGGGGAAAATATTATAAAACACCGTATTCAGCGTCACAAAATGTGACAAAAAGTTCATATAGACATGTCCAAAAAAGGCTTCGTCACTAAAATACATGGTGTTAAAGTTTGAAATTATATTTTATTTTGCTTTTATGCCGCCCACAATTTTTGAGATATTTTGTTCCAAATAGGAGTTTGTGAAACAAATTATGATCTACCTAGATAGAATTTTCAAATGGTTGTCAAAATCTTCAGGGGCTTACTTTTTCTGGGGGCAAGCTTTATTTTATTACCCCAATTTTTTAATAGTACGCCCCTGGACTTTGTTTATTGAAATTTGCATTCTTTGTTCAATTTAGAGACAAACTTGGCCTCTTGCATTATCTTCGTATCTTGAACCGTTTTCGAGAAAAATCGATTTTAAAATCCATTGACAGGTGACAAAAAATGTATTCAGAATTCAGAATTGTTTAGAAGGCGGCCATGGATATTACCGCCATGTAAAAACAAACGAATAGAAAATGTCAAAAGTGACATTTTGGCTTACACAAGGCTTACATTCCAGTGAGAGTACACTTTTTAAACTAGTGATATAAAACTTTTCTTTAATTACGAGTAACACCAAAACTTAAGAACACTTTTAAAAAAATACAAAGCGCATCAATAAATTGCAAAAGTTCACAAAATGGTAGAACGTCCCTACTTCATTAATGTTCATGTTCAAATATGTTTCGATTCTCTTGGATACACATTCTTGATCGTCGCCTTATATTTTGAGAAACGCGAAGGATCTGAAAATGTTGCTGCTTTAATTCATCTGCAGCATTATTAATTCTTAGAAGTAAATCTTCCCGTGAATTTACTTCGGTTGAATACACCATGTTATTCAGTTGTCCCCAAAGGTAATAATCCATTGGATTTAAATCCGGAGATCGTGGCGGCCATACAATTGGGCCACCCCTTCCTATCCATCTCTCCGGGTAATTGTTATTAAGCCAAGTCCGTACATTGCGCCCATAATGAGCCGGTGCTCCGCGAGGTGCTCCGTCATGTTGATAGTACATTTCACGGCGCACATTTAACGGGACATCTTCCAATAACTTTGGCACTTCATTTTGTAAGTGATGCAAATAGACGTTGGCGTTTAATCGGTCGGGAAGCACAATTGGACCAATCAGGGTATCTCCGATAATCCCAGCCCAAACATTTATTGAGAACTTGGTTTTAAAATTAGTGCGCCTAACTGCTTTCGGATTTTAATTAGCCCAATAATGCGTGTTGTGAAAATTAAAAGTCCCATTTCTTGTAAACGTTTTCTCATCGCTCCATAGAATATTTCGTAAGATGTGTTCATGGTTTAAAACCCAACGGCAAAATTCGACTCTTGTAGGAAAATCCTCAGGTTTTAAATCTTGAACTCTTTGGAAATGATAGGGGTAGAGATTCTGCATTTGGGTCATTCTTCCCAGCTAAAATTGAATTTTGCGATACTTAGTATCTTAAGGTACGTTTCTACCAGAGGAACAATAAGCAACATTTTTGTACACTAAGGTTCAGAAATGTTAGGACCATTTTGAGAAATAAGCAGCAGAAACTCAAAAGTGGACCAATGTTTCTTCAGTGGCAATGGGACTTTACACTTTATTAGAATTACTTTATGCTATTTTTAAACGAACAAAAACTTACATTAGATCTTGTCATACCAAAGGTTGTAGGAAGCAGTCGGAATCCAATTTGAGGATTTTCTTCAATATGATTTAATACCCTTTCATAATCATAACCTCCCATAGGACGATTTTGGCCTATGAGATGTTTAAATGAGCCGTGTTTTACTAGATTTTTATGCACTCTTGGAAACACTTTATAGTAGGGCACTTGACGAAGCGGGTATCGTCTGTGGTACTCTCACAATGCCGCCAGAGAATTTCCGTTGCAGTAACCATAAATGAAATGAATATCGGAAAGTTTCTGATAAGAAAATCTGTCCATATTTTTAACAAAAATTTAAATCTTGTTCAGGAATATTCAACACAATGAAAAATGTCATTTTTGACATTTTTTCATTCATTTGTTTTTCATGGCGGTAATATCCATGGCCGCCTTCTTAACAATTATGAATTCTGAATACATTTTTTGTCGCCTGTCAATGAATTTTAAAATCGATATTTCTCGAAAATGGTTGAAGATACGAAGATAATGCAAGAGGCAAAGTTTGCCTCTAAATTGAGCAAAGAATGCAAATTTCAATAAAAGTCCAGTGGAGTGCCATTAAAAAATTGGGGTAATAAAATAAAGCTTGACCCCAGAAAAAATAAGCCCCTGAAGATTTTGACATCATTTGAAAATTCTATCTAGGTAGATCATAATTTGTTTCACATACTCCAAATTGGAACAAAATATCTCAAAAATTGTTTATTGTATTGCGCCATAAAAGTGAAATAAAATAGAATTTCAAACTTTAACACTTTGTATCTTAGTAACAAAGCGTTTTCGGACTTATGTCTATATGAACTTTTTCTCAAATTTTGCGATGCTGAATACGGTGTTAAAATATTTTTCCCTAATTTTGGAACACCCTGTATAATAAATTGCAATTTTGCATATAAGGAAATACAATAATTAACTTACTTTGTCCTTGGAAGATATAACTTCTACTCCCCCTCTGCCACCTAGTGTGATCAAATCCCAATAGTGTTGTGTCTATCCTAACGCTAGATCCCTGCTTATACACCTTGTAAGTATCACTAGGGCACATCCTTGACACCAAGGGCACTAAATATGATAAAAATAACAAGAAAATTTATTTTTTGTTTGTAAGTGAGGTTTAATTACCCCAACTAGTAAATTCCCACTTCATTTCCACATAGAAGTCCGGAGCTTCTTTCAGCTTTTGCAACAAGTCTGGTATACCTGCCATACGACTAGTATACCTAGATAAGATAGATGTCAAAAAAAATTAATAAAATAAGCTTAATATTGAATAAAAAATGTTCTTTGTATTCTCAATGAACACAAATAAACTTTAATTGAATCTGCCTTGGTGTAAAAATTCAAAAGTTTGAAAAAAAATAGAAGTTCAATATTTTTCAAAATACTGAATTCTTATAAATTGTTTAGGGCCCCAATGACAACCTGGTAACTCTACTACTACTGACTTGTAAACAATAAATGTTTTTACTGTTGACTGAAATATTGTACAAAAATTGATTTTGTATGATCCCCATTCTAATTTGAAAATCAAGAAATCTATAAAACAAATTAAAACAAATCTGTATGACATTCTTGATTTTATAGTAGAAGGATTAATAAGAACTAAGTATGTATAATGCCTTGGTTGTAAGTCATTCAAATTACCTTTGTAAGTCCCGCCTCTCAAGCACAATATGTAACAACTCTGGGTCCCCAGTAGCCACAGCCTCTTGTACAACTAGAATTTCAATGCGCCATGAAGATTGAATAAATATAAAGTCAGAAAATGTATACTCTTAACTCTAACATTTAATGACAAAATGTTAAAAACGTAACTATGACATATGTACTTAGGTATTTTACAAATTCTTAGTAATCTTATATAAAAACAAAAATGTTATATGAGAATATGATAACGTCCCCATCCAGTATATTTATAATTAGAAATTGAACAGCTACATCCATTGTTTGAGTGATTATGCTTATAGGTACATATAAATTATTATTAAAAATATGAACTCCTTACTCGATTTACTACTTATAATTGTCCATAATAGTTCCAGTCTTTGTTTTGGGAGAAACTTACCATTCCAGCCATCCTTATTTTCACAATTCACATTAGCCTCATGGTTTAGTAATGTCCTAGTTGCCTCTAAATGTCCTAGCGTCACAGATAACATTAGTGCTGTACGACCTCTGTTATCAAGCTTTTCTTTATCATGCTGAAGAAAAATTATTTACTTGAAAACAATTTTACAGGATGAACCCAAAACATATCTTTTCGAATCTACTTTGAGGAAAGCTGTCTAGTTTTTACACTGAAAACATCTAAGAAATATTAGAATTTATCGAGGCGTGTCAAAAGCACTAGACACCAACTCAAATTGGAATATATGGCAGCCCTACTTTAAAACTATTTTAAATCATGTTACTTATGTTATTTCTAAGTTATAGCTAAAGTTAACAGTGAAGCTATCTCAGCTATAGCAGTATACTGAGGGCTATTAAACCTACCTATATATTTGGATTTATTGAAGTATGAAAAGTGTACATACAACCTAGGATCTAGGAATACTATCTAAGGCTAAGTTCTTACCTTCTTTTCATTTAAAACCTTTTCCAATTGTTTGAAATCATTATTCCAGACCAGCCAGTGTAGTGGGTACTCAGTTTTGATGTATTCTTCAGAAATCATATTTCTTTGATTGCCTAATAATTTATAGTTCTAGAATTTAATAAAGATCAAATCATGTTTTGATTTATTTTCTAAAATTACTAATATTTCTAGGAAAACCTTTTGAATGCCCTACTATCTGACAGTAGCCATTTGTTTTGATTAATTTCTTATTTGTCATTTTACTTGTTTCTTCTGTCAAGTCAAACAACAGGGTCGGCAACCTACATCCACTTCTAGGGAATTTTTATCAATTTGGTTTAGGGCCATTGAACTAGCATGTATGGAGAAAGCTTATGGACCTAACAAACAAATGTCGATATTTCCTTAAAAATCCGTCATTCTTAAGGAACAGTTGTGCAAACTGAACTCTCTGTTTGCATATGAGTTCATGTGTGACAACATGACAACTCTGTAAGCCATTTTTCGAAGCTTTTCAGCTTTAAACTTATGGAAGTTTTTTCTGTTTTCGGTTTTCTGTTTACCAGCCCCATGAGGCCCTAAATGCACATATGACATATGATTGCAAATATTTTTAATTTTCGTCGAAGAGCTTTCGTTTGTTAGTTTTTAGATAGGCACTTTCACAATTTCTTGGGAATTGCGTTCATGAAACATAAAACCCTACAATTACCTTTCTTCTTTAACCGACAAAAGCACCTTTTTAATGGTTTATGGCCTTTGAAAGAATTTCAGACCTGTGCGGGACCCGAACAATAGTTTAGTCAGATAGAGCTTTTAATTTCTCGTCCTTTGAATGTAAATTCGAGCAATTTATATCTTAATTGACTGGGCCAGGAAATTAACGGTCAATTTAAATAAAAAGTTTTAATTGCTAATTAAACTATGTCATGTGAAGTATTAAAGAGCATTATTTACTCTGTCCAATGATCACATTTTCAATTTCCTTTTTTCAGCAGATTTTCCAGAAAAGCTCATTTTCTAAATTTATGCTCGCGCTATCCGAAGCGCCATATAGGGCGAATTTCAAAATTGATCAATAAATTTACCGGTTACATCTACCGGTAGATCGCTGGTAATTCCGGTTACAGCGCAATTTAAGCCATTTTACGGTCAATTAAGAAACGGTTTGATTCACCAAATTACCAATGACATTTTTTTTAATAGCTGTCAATCTCAACGGTAATCTTGTTTGGTTTGTTATTATTGTGTTACTGTTCTTCTCATAGCGAAATCGACATTATTAAGATATGTTTTATTTGTAAGAAGTTGTTTGTTAGTTGTCCTAGTCCTAGGTCCTTAAGTACCTACCCCAGTTATGATTTCTTGTGGAAATCAGGGACATTTTTAACGTGGGACACATAACATACGCATAAGACTGTATGCATTGTATAAACCAGTGTTAAACAAACTTGCTTATGCCCTTCTAGATACCTACTATAAATGTTTTGAAAAACCAGGCTAGAACCAACCTTTCTTAAAATGGACCCATCCTCTCCTCCAAAAACCGGCTTCCATGGTTTCAATGTCGAATCGTCCTTTACAATTTACAATTACTATTAATTATCACCAACTACAAAAATAAACAACACGACTAGGTAGTTATAAAATTTAAATTTAGAATTTTTCATTAAATTTCAGACTGTAAACTGTAAAAACACTTTAGTGTTCTGTTTGTTTATAGAAAGGCATCGGGCACGAACTGTCAATACTGACATTTTCTCCTTACCGAAATTCCACTTCTTTACACCGGTACATTCGGTAAGCTACCGGTAGCGAACCGACAATTCCACCGGTTAATTTAGAAACGGTCACTTTCTGGTATATGGTGAAAATTGAAACGAAATGGTATCTAACCGGTTTAACCGGTGGATCCACCGGTGAGTTTTGGAATTTGCCCATAGTCGCCACCATAGAGAAAGGAAAAAAATAAATAGAGTTTTCAATATGTTCTCAACAGACGACACCATATTAGATAGTGGCGCCCTCGTTGTTAACTATTTATACTATTCTCTTAAGTAAGGGGGAACGGCGGGTAATTTGAAATCAGGATCTGTTTGTCACTCGCATTTGGATCGACTTTATTTAAACCGGGCTTAAATTAAGTTTTATTTTGAATGTGAAATGTCATATGAATGAGTTCACAGTCAAAACCAAACTTAACTTAAGATTGGCTTAAATAACGTCGCTGCAAATGAGAGTTATTGGTTGAATATAATTAATAATTATATATTTAAATTGTATACTGAAATGCCAATCTGCAGTCAACGCTTCAAATTGAGCTAAAACTTGGACAGTATAAGGGAGTAGAATTATTTTGTGATAATAATCAATGACTAACTAACAGAGTTTTGACAATTTTTATTACAAATAATTAATAATTTCCAAAAGATAAGTAATTTATTGCACCTGCATTCTATAAGTAAACATTATGTTTTTTACTTAAATTAAAAATTACTATATATTTACTATTAATAAAAATTACTATATATTTACTAATATTATAAAATTACTATATATTACTATATAATTACCTATATTTATGACCTATTCGGTAGCTAATATATCTATTTATACTTGCCCTGTATATAGCCACTTATTGAACTGAATTAAGCTGTAATATTATTTATAATTAATATATTTTCATTGTATCTAAAAGAGTTTTAGATATCTTCAGTTTCAGTTTTCTAGTTGTTGCTTTGTTCTAATACGAGTAATACGTTATCGTTATTATTCTAATTTGCCAATATTGACATTCAGTTCAAGTTTGACGCAGTGCGTCCACTCAAACATCATTTTTAGTTCGGAGTTACACCATGCCACGACCCACTCGGCTATTATGCGCACAAACGTGTTTGTAATCAATGCGATTGAATTGAAAACTCATTTATTTTTCCCTTTCTCTATGGTCGCCACTGGCCAAGGTGGTATCCCGTATTTCTCCCTCCCTATATCTGGCCAGGATAAGAAGTGCTGAGGGGGTGGTTTCGAGGATCTTCCTAAAGAGGGAGACGGTTTTTGAACTCGGTAGAGTTACGATCTAAAAACGACAATCAAACCGGGAAGACGGAAAAGTTTGAAATTTACCGCGAGAAAAAAGTCAATTCTGGGTTCCGCCGTTCTGATTATCGCCAATTTGTAATTTTTTCCCCTTGTTGAATCCCGTTTTAAGTCCGCCGCGCTAATTATTTGTATTTTAATTAGTGCCAAAACAATTAAACCGCTTATTGCCCGCCTACGAAAAGTTTCGTGGAGTGTTCTTTCGGTTGTGCCATATAATGTCAACCCACCTCTGCCCTTTTCCTGAATAAGCCATTTTCTTGCAGATAGCGGATACTTTGCAGACGCAGGAGACTACCGGCAATTAAGTAGAGTAGTTGAAACATTTAGTATATTATAATAGTGTTTTGCTCAGCACAATATCGAGAATCCCAGCGACCTGGCAGAATTCTTTTCTCTTCTACACTGTGTTGTTAGTTTAGTTTCCTTTATTGTTATTTTTTCAATTTTAGTAAGAAATCGTGTAGCCGCCAAGCACGTTTCTGGGGACTAATGAGCTTATCGCGAGAAATTTACGTCCGCCGTTATTTTATTTCAGACTCCTGACAAAACTGAAAATTGTCTTTTTTAATTTAATTTTTAATTAATTACTATTCGATTAGTTTCTTTTTATAGCGTTTTCAGGTTTTGTCTTAAACAATAAAACCTTGCTGGCATCCTCAAAATATTAAATTTTATCGCACTTAAAATAGCATTTATTGGAACGCCAAGATGGAACGCCACGGATTAATTATCGGCCTTTTGCCCCCATAATTAGCGACGTAAGGGAGAACGAAATAGATAATTCCTTTCCGAGAGTTGGGTCCCCCTTGCAGCGTGGTTAAAAAGATTTGGCACACGCTTATTGAGAAAATTCTATTTAGATTTTTTGAAGAACACCAAAAACCACAACTAAAGGGACTTTGTCTTCAGGACAGTAGTTCATGGCTACTTTTTTGGATGTCCAATTTTCAATAATACAAAAGAAGTAAATTTCTGAATGACAACCTTATTTGACAGCCAATTCTTACCTTGACGGGTGAACGTAAATACGGGCCGACAAGAATGACAAAATATTCAAAAAGTTATTGGGACTAACTCGTAAACGGGTTAATAAAAAATGCTTGAAGTTGTCGATTTAGTTGTGGCTTTTGGTGTTCTTCAAAAAATCTAAATAGAATTTTTCTCTAAAATAATTAGGGAAGCCAATAATTGATATAAATATAAATAAAAATAAAATTTCCTATGTCCCGCACAACGATGCAACACCCGGTATATAATCTACACAAGTTTTTTTTCCATCTATATTAGCAAATAAAAGCTGTACGACTTTACCACACTAATGAGACTCCCCTGTACAGAGCATATCCCTGGCACATGGTAGGCCGCCAAAGTATCATATGCCATAAGTCATATTGAATGTTCTAATTTGCTGCCAGCGTCATATGCCTGGACATGCATTTATTCCTTTAAAGCACATGCCAGAAATGTTGCGAAAATCTTATTAAATGTTATATTTAGGTGGACATAGGCCCTATGCCTGGCACAGGAGTTCAGCTGCCAAAGTATAATGGTATAATGCTAGGCATATGCCTGGCATATATTTTTATTTTCATGGAATATGCCAGGCATATTTACTCGAATCTACGTGTAAGTGAGTGTAGTGTAGTGATAAAAGTAGATAGACTTAAACAGTATATAGGTATATAGGTACCTAAAAGCATATTGAATGTTCCCTACATATGAGCTGAAATATATTCCAGAAACATAAACTTTTTGGCTAAATTAAGATGCCAGGCACATTCCGGATATATATCAGCATCAGCATGTTTCTAGCATATGCCAGATATATAGACACCAATGTGAATCGTCCTACAAGTGAATAACACGTATATTCTTTTGCTATGTGGGTATAGAAATTAACCTACTGTTAAAAGTTTACTTTCATATACACTGTTTATTGGGTCTATTTTGGTTAAAAAAACTGACTGAGAACAGCTAAAAGTAACGTATACAAAAAGACGCTTAATGACGTAAATATAACGTTACGTGTTCCGTAAGTATAGTACGTCGTTATTAGGTGAATATAACGTTAATATAACCTCGTGCTTATGACGTCAGTTGTCTGAGACATTCGACCATTAACGTCAATTTAACGTCTGTGAGGTGACGTTAAATTGACCTGTTGCCCATGTGACAAACTAGCGTATTAAAGACGTGAAATTCATGTCAGCATGCTATTTTGGGGACCACGGCTTCAAATTCAAGAGAACACGTTACAGTGACTGTATTTTTTTTAATAGGCAAGATTCAGTAAAATCCAAATTTGGTTTCTTGGACCATATAGGTGTCATCTCAATGTCTATGCATGTGGCGCCATCGGACGACGACAAGTGCTTCTACTAGGGCATGCGAGATAATAGTGAAGTGAAACCAAGCCAGTTTTCTGCCGAAGTTGTCGTTTCCCACAGAAAGAAAGCCGAGATTCGTACCTATACCGACATTCAGCAGAGTGTCAAACTTATTTCTCTATCAGGCAGAGGAACCATAGACAGGTTTCGCTCTTATTGGAGCTCATCAGTATGGTATACCTTATCCCTGACAGAAATACGAGTTCGAATGATTCTTGGTCTCATATCTTGTTCAAGGCACTGTGTAACTATGCAAGTGGCGCCATCGTACGACAGCAAGTGCTAGGGCATGCGAGATAATAGTGATGTGAAACCAAGCCAGTTTTCTGCCGAAGTTGTCGCTTCCTACAGACAGATGGCCGAGATCCGTACCAAACCGTCTGGGGACGACGTTTAGCAGAGTATCAAACTCGTTTCTCTATCAGCCAGAGGAGCCGTAGACCGGTTTCGCTCTTATTGATACAGAAATGAGTTTGATACTCTGCTGAACGTCGTCGCCAGACGGTATAGATACAAATCTCGGCCATATGTCTGTGGGAAGCGACAACTTCGGCAGAAAACTGGTTTGGTTTCACTTCACTGAATTTTTATGTTTTATTAATTAGATTATTTCTTTCAATTAAATATAAAATATAACTTTGTATTAAAGAAAGAAAATATTATCTTTATTACTACAAAATAAATTATTGCATAACACAAGCTTGACTTGACCGCCTATTCTTTTGGTTCAGCATAGAGTTTTTCAAGATTTTTGCTCTCTTTACTGCTAAAGAACGTTTTTTCGCCTGCTGATCAACTGGTGGTGGCGTGTAAGGGGTTATTTCCGCCCTTATAATCGGCGTTTGTTTATCTGCCTCTAAACTATTTAGAGGTAAATTGAAATATCGCGCAAGCATATCGGAGAATGAATAATTTACCTAAAAAGACCAAAATTACAAAAAAATAAATAAGAATTAATACTGAATAATATACATTTTCTCCTGTTTTCGCCGATATAATATAACTGTACAACCTATTTTCATGGGCAAATGAGTTGGCTTCTTCTAGCCTTACCATTCTTCTATGTTCCAAATCGCCTAAAATAATGTAAACTGTACTTATTTTCTTCTTGGGTGATATAAAATCAACTTTTACACTTATTTCCCACTGTTACAATGGCAATTTTCCCGGTATCTCCATGACTATTTCGTAAAATTCCATCTATCTTTTCGAGCCAGACCGTGAGTGAATCAAAGCTATCTTTATTGGTTAAGTCGTAAACTAGAATAACTATCTAAAGCATAAGTTATATGAATCAAAACGTATTCATCAACGGTTCATCACAACCCATTCACTTATTTTTGACATTATTTTATATCCATCTCCTTTCAACACATGTTGAGAAGATAAGATCAAAACTCAAAGTCAGATTTCCTTCATGTAAATAATAAGTGAATGGTTTATACTTACATTGACTTTAAACAAATACGTTCCCAGCATCTGCCCATCTAACACCAAACCACTAACATCAGTTATTCGCACTACAATATCCCTATTACCGCCGGACAGTGTTATTCTTTTAACATAGAAGTCCGCGCCTATAGTTGGTACATAAACTCTGGAAAAGTCGTCGTGGCAGTATTTTTGTACGATATTTGTCTGTGAAAGTAAACATTGTAGAAAATTATGATATGCAAAACACAAACCGCATTTTACCTTTCCTACATTCTGTTCTCCCAAAACCACCAGTTTTAGGTGTCGCTCATTCGACTCTTCGTCGGAGTCCGACATTCTATACATAGGCACTTATCCAGGATTTTAAAATTCCGTGAATGCTGTTTGTACACTCTCGATTAGCATATGAAAAATCATCCTTCCCGCTTCTAAATCTAAAATCCATGTAGGGATTTCAATGCGTATGAAACGGCTTCATATGGGAATAAAAGTTAAAATTGTTGTAGGCGACAAGGGCAAGGTATAAAGGACCATGCAGCAGAGCAACAGGCATCATTTCTTGTTCCCTAGTGAGTAAGTAACAATGTCAGCTTCAAAAACAGTACCGACATTAATGGTGATAGCTGTGTTTGTTTTTGCAGTTTTGTTAGATAGCTTTCTTGTTGCTGGTTGTTTGATAACGAATTGTCCCAGAGGCGGCAAGAGGTCCTCTAAATTCGGCTCAATAGAGAATACAAATATTAAAAAGGTATATGATTCATTGTAACATGTGTCACATAAAACGTAGCAGAAACTGCTAAATCGTGAAGATGGGTTTTGTTTTAAAAAATAAACTCACACCTTGGCAACAATAATATTAAAGTTATTTTTCCCAGTGTATATCCTGTGGTCCCGGTGGTGCAGGTCAATGCTTCGGACCCAAAATCTGCTGTGGCCCTTTCGGGTGCCTCCTGGGAACCCCCGAAACCGTTAGATGTCAAAGAGACGGAATGTTCTATGAGTCAGAGCCGTGCATAGCTGGGACTCTAAATTGCAGAAAAGGTACCGGGAGGTGTGCATTAGATGGGATGTGTTGCAGTCAAGGTAATTGAGTTGTGTAGGAAAACTGATGCAAATCGATGCTTAGCAACTTCGTTTTAGAATCTTGTCATGTCGACAGAGCATGTCTTTTCGAAGAGAAGAAACTCATTAGAGAAGACATATCACCGTTGGAGCTGCTTAATCTCTTAAATTACCGACCTGAAAGTGGGTTTCTTGAGAAGTAAGAGTCACAAAAGCGGGGAAGTTTTGATTCTTGTATAAAGCGACGACTGCAATGAAAAATATGATAGTATGTTTAACTTTTTAATAAACATTATACATTATTGATGCATACTTACTTGTTAAATTACTTTAATTATGCCACCCACAAAATATGACTGTAGAGAAGTAACTCACTGAACAAAACTGAAATATACTTCTATCGCTCTAATTTGCACTGTTAAATTTTGAATAATGAGCACCGAATATTCGAAGTGTGCGATTCATAAAAGAACTAATCGTTAAATATCGTCGAGGCGAAATCTTCGATATACCAGTGTAAGCGCCAAGGCGATGAAAAATGGAACAATACAAACATTTGCGTTGATTACCTTCAATACAAGAGGAGTTACTAACCCTTTCATTATAAATGAGTTAAAGCGGGTTAAAGGGTACCAGGGTTAAAGCAACAAAAAGATATTTGATTGTCATAGACATTTTATATTGTTATTGATGACAAAATACTATTGTAAGAAATTTTCAATAATTTATACCATGGTCAGCTTTATCAGGAAACTTCTGAATCTCGGAGATCTCTAAGAAATAATAAAGTAGAAAGATCGGTGTATTTAAAAAGGATCAACAGCTAATTTCCATTAGTATCAAGAGGAAAACAATCATCATTCATCACAAGTTTGGAACCGAAGAGCAGCGGCTTAGTTAAGGCATTATAGTATTGGGTGTTTAAGCAAGTTAGGGTAAAGTTGTGTAGAGAACAGCACTGGAGGGCAGTCCAAGAAACAATCCTTATCTTAGAAGTTTTGTGGATCAAGACCACGCAGAGCGCCCATAGTTTAGGACATATCCTAAAGTTCCTCTTATGTAGCCCAAACTACCGTAAAATTATGAATAAGGAACCTGATGATGCTTAAATGTAGCTGAAATGTCGAAAAGTCTGAAAGACTTTATTTCATATTCGCAAACCTAACAATTTTTGAAGAATGATCAAAAACGCCTGATGATGGCGTACAGTAATCGAAAAGTCGAAAGCCCGTTAGCACAGTATAAAGAATAATACATTATATCAGTAACGTCAGTCGGACGAAAAATTGAAACTCCCCTCCCCTTGCCCCGTCCGCCCGGCCGCCGGCGGTGCACCGCCAAACCAGTTTTGGCTGGTTTTGGCAGTGCATCGCTTATGCTTGAGCTAGTGAAGTGAAAGTGTATAATACAAATGTATTATACATTGTATTATACCGTTTAATACGGTATGTACTTAACCTCTTCATTTTATACAAATTACTGGCAACACTGTGAAGAGTAGACAACGTTGTAGGAGAATAACATATGACTTGAATGACATATAACTGAATTCATTTTTTAATTTTCGTCCTTTTGTTTTAATTTTTTTATGAAAAAAAATTGTTATTTTATCATTAGTACTAGTAGTGAAGTAAAAGTGTATGATAATAATAATAATAGAGAGATAGTAATAATGGGGAGGCCTGTCAAATTTGGGCAATAATACAAACATATTTTGTCGTTTAACCAAATAATAACAATTCCGAGAAAAATTGCAAATTCTGTTCAAAGCGATTTGCAAACTATATTACTATAGAAAGGTGAGGCACCTGCAAATTTATCCTAAGCAGGATTTTGACAGAATCGGAAAGAGACCATATAAATGCTGGATTCGATAGCATGCGTGCATTATTTTATATAGGTATTTATTTGGGACAAATTCATTTGGGTTTGAACTAGAACTACATTTTGAAAATAATTGCTATTGAATCATGCGTTGAAAGTGGGCTGAGTGGGCCACTCTGGTTACTTTTAATCTAAAGGAAAAATTGGATTTGAATTATAAAAATAACACCTTAATTTATGCTACTAATATCATACTTTCTCTAAATAAAATTAATCATTTTGTTAATTTTTAAATGCAATAAAATCTCGCTTTTACGCTCTTATCCTAATCCTAATCCAGTAGTGAAAAAAATCCCGCCATTTTTTGAATATAATACTGTATAATACAATGTATTTTACTTTGTATAATACAATGAAAAATAAAATACCGTATTTTCTCATCTCTAGCTTGAGCCGTATACAAGTCCCCTGTAACTACTCGAGAAAATTGCCGGGTGCAGGTGCGCGCGGCACGCTTTAGTTTTGGGAATATCAAAAGTGCCGACACGAACTGACGATACTGGTATAATGTATTATTCTTTATACTGTGCCGTTAGCAAAAATAACAAAGTTATAACAAAAAAGTGTCAATAAATTGAAAAAAATTTCAAAATGGTACCCTCGGCAAGGTTTCGGCCATTAGTGACTTCTAGCCCGTCCCATAAAGTAGCCACATACCAAATTTCAACTTTCTGGCTCAAACCGTTCCAGAGATATGGGCATAAGTACTTTTTTTTTCTCAGGCGGTCATCTTGGATTTTTAAAAATGCTATTTTAAGTTAATATTGCCTAAGGGGAACCTACCATTCGATTTTCAACTCGATATCACCATCGCGATCAGTTCATTAAACAGCTATAACCTAGCTGCCGTCAGCTACATAGCTATATCAGTTACTTTACCATTCATAATACCCCCATGGGCACCAGCATCCAAAGTTGAACCATGTACCATAAACAGTACACTAAATATTAACGTTACTCAGCTACTATAGCTATGATAGCTATGGCAACTATATCACAATTTATGATACCCCCGTAGGTACCTACCAAATTTCAACCATGTATCATCAACAATACTCTAAATATGACATAATATAATCTATTATATCCCTCCTATATAATTTGCATTCACAAACGTTTTTCTTATAAGAAACACACATGTAAAAGCCTGAGAACTTATTTGCAAATATTCGTTAATGGTACCCATGGGTTTGGTACCTTAAGTAAGGTTTCAACCCATGGCAACTTGCAGTCCATTCCCTAAGGAACCATGGTATCAAATTTCAGCTCTCTGTCTTTATCCGTTTCAGAGATATCACCATTCTTTAATCACCCTGTCTACGGCGGCCATTTTTTTCACCTTTATCTTATTTATGACGAAATCAATATTGTCCCATTTAAAAAGCACTGAGCAATGAGTTTCTTATGTGAAGGTGTGGATTGTTAAAATGTACTGTATCGGATTGTTAAATCGTACAGTATGCAAACAAACTATAAACCGCGTGGTCGGGCCTGACGTCATCAGCCATCTCATAAATCCTGACACGAAATTTTCAATTCGACCAGTCTTTAGAAACACGTTCTCAAGGACTGAGCATTTTGCCAATAATCTTCCTAGAAATTTTCAAATTTTCACCTGCCATGCTTTTTTCCATGCTTTTCCACCTATTTACCTTGGTCTAAGTATTTAAAGTTTGATCTGTCAAATGAAAAATTTCCGGAGGCGAAAAATTAGAGTGGCTGTAATGAGAGTGTGGCTATAAGGTTTTTGATGCATTTTCGAGTTATGGCCCTACTACGCCCTGGGAATATACCCGTCCTTTGTTTCCTCAATATGAATTTAAGCACAAGAATACTCTAAGAGCAATTTGGAATTCCGTCGGCTGTCAGTACTCAGTACGTCAACTCAATGATGGATAAAAGTCATCTAAAAGTGGCGGGATATTCAAAAATTAACTGTACTTAAAAGGGTTGTTGTAGGAATTTGTGAATTCGTCAACAATTCTCAATTGCTCATAATGTATCTTGAACTAAAGCGTTTACTTATTAGTAGGAAGGAAGAATTATAGTTCATCGTTTGTCTGAAAAAAAAATCATTTGAAGGCTTTCGCCCATAAGAACAATGTTAATCTTGGAAAAAACATGGCGGACAAGTCCTTATGGCCACACTCTCATTATAGGAACTCTACGAAAAATGCGATCGCAGCGCACAGTTTACCCCTTTACTCATGCGTCAGTAGCCGGAACTAACGGAAATTTTGTCAAAATTAAAAAAATCTGCATCTTATTCGTGCATCGTTTCGAAATTCAATTAAGACCATTTCACGACGTCCCAGCGAAAAAGTGGTTCCTTGGTGCCGAAATGAAAACATTCCAAAGTATCCCGTGGGATAGATAGCCATTCGATTGTATGCACGGTATCGGCATAATAAAAATTCTTCAAAATTTCAAATGCAAAGCTAGACCTTGATTTTTGACCAAATCGCAGTCGAATTGCGCCTTTTAAAATTCAAAAAAATCCGATCTAGCAGATATGGACACAGCCAACAAATGCCGATATTTCCCTAAAAATGATCCCCCTCTTTGGGCGGAAGTCTGTCGCTTCAAAGGTTCCCCTGACGTAATTTTGTGGTCAGCACACGTCATACAAGCGTCACAGCAACTTAAAGCCGGACCGTATATTGATTTTGTCGATTGTTTTTGTCAGGTTGGAAGAAATTAAGTTTTAGAAAACCTTGGAGCTAGGTCAGCTAAGGGCTAAGCCCTAACTCTCTAGCATGGATATAAGTTCGATATTTGATTGGATTGGAAATAAGAAGTAATAAAAATAATGACTTGATGAAGTCTTTTGCAATAATTTCAATAAATTGACGTAAGATGTCACGACGTACCCAGACGTCACTTCCGGTGGAAATCGTCAGTTCAAAGGTTTCTACTGCTAAAGGGGGCAAAACTGTAAAACAGGAGGGGGGTTTCAAGATTACCTCGATGCCCTCAACAATCAACATAAAATATCGATTAACATAGTTATGCCATCTTATATTGAAATTATTTTAGGAGATTTTTTCGACCTGTCAATTTCCAGCTTTAGAGCCCCCTATCTCAGTTTTGAATCTTTCTGAAATAAAGTAATGTATGCGCTTGATCGTCAGGCCGCTGCCACATACAGCGGAACGGAACGGAGCAGAAATGTCAATAACGTGATTACACATGGCAATAATGTCATTACACATGTCAATTCCTATTTTAGCTTTTATCTCATATCAACTGTCAAATTACGCTCCGTTCTGCTTTTAACCAAATTCCGCTGTATGTGACGTCGTCCTCAAATATCGGTTCCCGAATCTGCTAAAAGCAATGACCTAGGAGATATGGACAGAGCCAACAAATGCTGATATTTTCCTTAAAATGGTCCCGTTTTTTGACCAGAAGTCCGGCACTCTTAAGGTTCCCACGACGTAATGTTGTCGTCTGCGCACGTCATACAAGCCTCATTGCAACTTCAAGCCGGACCAGATATTGATTGTGCCGATTGTTTTGGGTTTTTGTTTCGTTGGAAGTTAGTTAAGTTTAAGGAAACCTTGGAGCTAGGTCAGCTAAGGGCTAGGAGCCCTAGCGCTCTAGCTAGCAGATAGATATAAGTTCGATATTTGACTTGGAGGAAATAAAGAAATAATAAAAATAATGACAGAGTCAACTGGTTTGCAATAATTTGCCGTAAGACGTCATGACGTCACCGAGACGTTACTTCCGGCGGATATCGTCACCAGTTTAAAGGTTCCTACTGCTAAAAATTGAGGACCAAAACTGTAAACAGAAGGGAGGTCTCATGATTAGCTCGATGTCCACGTTCTTTTTAATTGACACATCGATTCGTAATATGGAGTAGTACATACAATATCTAATTATAGAGACAAAATCAAAAATAGCGGGTCTGAAGCTGGTTTTTTGACATTTTTTAAAAGTCTTAAATCGCAATGTCATAAACCAGATGGCAGAGTATGTTTGACAATATGTCAAATATCAATCAATGTCAATGCCAGTTTATTGTCTAATTCGGTTTGAAACTCCAGACGAGACGAACATAGGTCTATCTCACTTGTGATTGCAAATACATGATGGTGGGGAATCAAAGAAAATATAAGCTGGCGCCTTAGAATAGGTAGACAGAGGAAGTAGGATACGACGCCGGCGTCTGTTACCAGTTTCCTCCAATCTGTCAAGTGTGAAAATGCCAGTGGCGTAGCCTTGGTATTGTAGCACATAAGAAAATATTTTATTAAAAATAATAATGGAACTAAATACTATTTGTAACAGGAGTAATATTATACTGTTACGGTGACCGTTACGCTTCGCGACAAAGGAGCTAGAAGTTTCGCGTCTCGCGAAGGTTCGAGCGCTTCAGCGACTGTCACGAGTGATTTATTGCTCTGTTTATTTAGAACGTAGTTGTTTACTTTTTTTTTTATGTTTCTCGTATTAGATATTTTTCTTCTAAAATATTCCAGGCTTTTCTGTATTTTTAGGATTATGTATAAAAGGCGAATAAGCGCCGCCGTTAGTACTAGTTGTATTTTAATCGAGCTATAAGTAAGCTAAAGTACCAAACGATAATAGAGGGCTATAAAGTGTTAAGTAGTGAGTTATTTAGTAGTCGGATTGTACTTGTGTGTATTTGTGGGACAAATAAATAGTGTTTTTGTGTTAACTCGTTACACTGGAATTATTGAACCCTGAGTTCGCAACAATACATAATATTATTAGCAAACATCGACTTTCTATTAAATAAATAAAAACAATTTTGAATGAATAGTCGTTGACAACCCTGGGGTTACATCTCCTACGCCACTGGAAAAACTACTAAAAAATTTAAATAAAAAAACTGTCTACAAGTTACAGGATTAGAAAAATATTTCCCAAAATAGCATTATTGACTTCACTGCGATTTCGAAGATTTAGATGTAAAATAACTGGTTTTAGAGTTATTTGAGATAATTTAATTGTTGTTGAAAAACGCCATTTTACCTGTGAAACGAAACTCCAGGCTCCTTTCTATAGCCGCTGCTTTTACAACCGTAAGCTGCACATTATTTAAACAAACAACACAATTATTTATATTATTAAAGTCTTGCAAAATGCAATTTATTGCAAAAAAACACAGAGCCAACGACACGTTTGGTTTTCGCCTTAAACATGGCGTCTCATCATTTTTGGTAACAGCTATCAATGTAGCGGAGAATTGCGCGGACGGATTCCATTAGTCTACTTATTCTGAGCAATAAAGGATGCCACAAGAGAGATAAACTTAACGCAGGTACCGTAATGTAGAAAGAGATGATCAGGAAAAGGAATGTTGGAGGTCTTGGAAACAGTGTGTGTTTCAGCGACGTATAGCCATACGAATAATAATTGACATATAATTATAACGTAACATTAAAAGGTTTAGCCCGAAAAAGTCCGGCTCAGGGGCAACAAAAGCGCATGCGCGGCTGGCAAGCTCCGCCTCTTAATTTTGAAAAATCAACGATGCCAAGCTTTATGTTTTATTAAGTTTTCGCCGAAATATAAAATATCTAATAATGTATCAATATAAAAAATACTAAGAATTATTTTTAGTTTCTAAAATGTTTGAGCTGTTAGTTAACTTGGCAAATTAGCATGGTGTGGTGTAAGAAAAAACTAAAAACTCATAATTTATTTAAAATAAGCTTCTGTTCTATTCCTGAATATAATTAACACATGACAATGCCGTAATGCTTTCAACGTCATTTGCTGTTAACCTAACTTTTTAGGTTTTTTTCTTGGCGGTTACGCGCTTAACATTTACACATTAGTCAGTTGATATTGATAATAACACCATAATAATGATGTAATTTAATTTAATTAATTATAATCATAAAACCTCAAAAAGGCCCATTACTCACCATTTTCATGATCAGAAAAAGTCTAACCATCCTATAAAATATTGGCGCCTTTCCTTGTCTTGGCTTACGAGTCAGGTATCAAGAAATCAATACACAATACACTTGATAGTCTTTTGTCGCCCTTCCTTGCCTTGGCTTACGAGTCAGGTATCAAGAAATCAATACACAATACACTTGATAGTCTTGGTGTTATTGTAGGACAAAGTATTTGAATCTACGCGATCTTTGCTGGGAACGGTCCACTTTCACTACCACAAAGCGATGTTGCAAGCCGCCCGATGATTATTTATTACTTATTAAACTAATTTGTTTTAAAATAAATACGAGCCTATAATCAAAACAACAAATCTTCGATCTTTCGTTATTACAAATTTTTTGTTCATGTGACAAAGTACTCAAAGTTGACCTAACCTCAAACTTTTGTTCTTCGAGAGTTTTCGGTAGACTGCTCTGTGCGCTGCGACATTACTACCATCCTTTGTTTTCTCATTGCGAATAAAAGGATGAGAATATTCCGAGAGCGCACTAAGGCGTCCGGCCGAAAACGCAATTTTTTTGGTGGGCGTGTCCTCCGCATATGTCTTGCGCAGAAAAATGTGCGCATTAGTAAGCAGTGAGCCGAATCTTGGTTTCCATAGGTCACTAGAAGCTGCACTTTTAATCCATGGGGAAAGATTGACGTTCGTAGTATATTAACAAGTACGAATATGCGTATAGCCATACTTGGGTCTAGTGGTACAAAGACATTGGTTACAATACAAATATAAGATGCAAATTACAAAGTGCAACGTTGTTTTGTTGTTTGTTGTCTAAATTTGAATTTGGTTTAAGTTTAAACGGTGTTTATGCTGTGTTTCAGTGTGTTTACTGTTTAGGAATCTCTAAAAATAACTATAATAGTAATTTATTTTCTAGTGTTTAGTTATAAACCGCGTTATCTAGAAGGCTGTGCAGTCAGAGGGTCCAAGCCATCCCGTAATAGTAGGTATATAGATTTCCTCATCTCAAACAAAACCCGAATGTGTTCAAGGTCTGGAAAATGTTAGTAGGAAATTTGATATATTTTCAGTATTGTAATGACATAGAGGTGTACTACAGGTAGGTGCAAAACATGTATTATTATACAGGGTTTTCCATATGTTTCGGAAAGACCTACCTCTTGCTACATGGTAAAACCTATAAAGATAAATTTTTGGTATATTACCACAATATAAGAAATATCAAATTGTAGCGTCACTTTATCACGTGACCGGTCCTCGCTAAAAATTCTTCCCTTCTTACTTCGCCTAAGATTTCGGCTAAAGTAAACAAAAGTTTGGCTACTTACGCCACCGGCCTATACGAACGCATATGGCGGCAAAACGCTTTTGAACTCGGAATTGCTTTGATCTTGTATTCAAATCAACAGGTCAAAATTTCTGAAATGAATCAATAGATGGCGCTGATGCTAATTAAGAGCATTGTATTTGAGAGTAATCTCGATGACGTCATCATAATAACATTGACATGCTCCGTCAATATTGTCAAATGATTGACGTAACGTCCTGTCTACAGTTTTTAAATGTTAAATGGCGCCATCTGGCGGATGGGATGAAATTTTCAGGCTTCACATGTTTCTAATGGAAGATTTGAATCTAGTAGTTCATTTTGTCTACGGAGTAGTAAGACTACAACGACGACGACTTTCGGGCACTGGCCAATTCATTAAAGTACGCAATCAGTACCTTTCATGCGCCAAATTCTGTATGCCCTTCTTCATACACCGCACTTCAAACCGCTGGTATGCATCTTCATAAAGCGACCGCGACTTCTCAGGCAGCAGTTTAGTGATTACCCCGTTAGCTGAATCTTCGATATCTGATGCCAAACTCTGCTCTGAATCGCTCATACTGTTTAAAGGTATATTTGAGGAACATTATTTGAATTGAGAACCTTTGACAACTGAATGTCAGTGAAACAAATATTGTGTAGGTTCCGCCGACGGCAGCAGCTGAGAAGTTTCGTCATATCAGCGAATGCAGAAAATCGGCACCCGATTGGCCAATTTCAGGGTTCGCTGACTAAACTTCTCAGCTGCTGCCGTCGGCGGAACTCAAGATCAGTCAACTTTACAGGTTGCCTCATTTCTTAGAGAGAGAACCACCTGTATACGTCAGTCAACGTCACAAGAATTGTGAGAAAGCGTGAGTCAATTTTTTTTATTAATATTGAGTTTTGTTAAGGTTTTTGGTATTTTTGTGTGCTGAAACCAAGAAGTTATTTCCTACGATATTACTATATTACAGAGTGAAGTCCATTTTTATAAATTTTCTGCTCTGTACTAATTGATTTTGGTAATTACACCCCGAGCGCTCCGGATATCAGCCTATCTCACTCTAGCTTGTTAAGATTTTGGGAAAAGATCTGTGTCCGGAGCGCTCGGATGGAATTACCGAACTGCCGAACTATATCATATATGTTTTAACCCTATTTTTTTAGCCGTTTTGTTTATTTCCAATATTTAAAAAGTATTCTGAATGAAACTATTACTTGCATGGTGTAAAATAAGTCTTAATAAACCCCAAATTTATAATAATTAAGAATTCTTGCCGAACATTAACATTTAAAAGCTTAAATTTTCAAAAAATAAGGCATCTCTGACAAATCTCTCATATAAATGATTATAAAATTGTCAGCCGTGAATTCTCATGACGTCACAATAGCTTTTTCTTTATTTTTCTGCGAAATGAGGTAACCTATTGTGGCTGTTTGCGGCGAGCAAATGAGGCACACTAATTAGTTTACTTGTTTATTTCACTAAACTGAACATTGATTGATAAAAACTAACTATCGGTTTACAAAAGGAGGAACGGAATCTACACGGACCGGTCGATTCGAATTCCTAAACGTCGACTCGTCGTGACCCGCAGTTCGCGAATCCCCCCCTTTCCTCTCTCAAACGCCAGCCTTCAGTCTGAAGCGGAGAATGGCAGATGACATCCGCCACAGGGCTCCCCCAGTAAGAGACCCGGTGGTTTCGAACGGTTCTGCTCGCATCCATGAAGCTGGAACTGGCTGGCATACGAATGCTCCTCTAACAACCGGTGGGAGACTGGAACATATGCTGGTTTAAGGCGATCCATCGAGACTCGTTGCTGAACACCTCGAACGTCCACTGTTAGGAATTTGTCGTGACGCTCCAGCACCTTAAAAGGGCCGCTATAGGGGGGTGTTAGCGGGGGCTTCACATTATCCGATCGAATAAACACATGTGTAGCCGATGGCAGGTCTGGATGGACATAAGCGGTGCGGCTCGAGTGGTTGCTCGTTGGCAGAGGTCGCAATGCTCCCATGGTCTCACGCAGGCGTTGGACAAATTGGTGTTCATCGGGTGTAACTGCATTAGGAACAAGCAGTTGTCCGGGAAGTTGAACCGGTGTACCATACACCAATTCAGAGGCCGTGCATGAAATATCCTGTTTGAAGGTATTTCGAAGACTCAGCATGACCAAGGGGAGGGCCTCGACCCAAGACACCACGTCGGCGGCGATCAGAGCGGCTTTTAGGGTCCGGTGGAAACGTTCAATGCACCCGTTTGATTGCGGATGGTAGGCGGTCGTTTTTATATGCTTCACTCCTAGCATTTCGTTAAGTTGACGGAACAACTGACTCTCGAATTGTCTTCCCCGGTCCGTAGTTATGGTCGTTGGTACGCCGAAGCGGGATATCCAAACTTCAAGGATCTTATTAGCCACCGTCTCGGCAGTTATATCTGCGATGGGGATTGCTTCAGGCCACCTCGTAAATCGGTCGATGATCGTAAGCAGGTACCGAAAGTCTCGACTAGGAGGGAGTGGTCCCACAAGGTCTACATGTATGTGGGCGAATCGGTCATCGGGCATGCCTAGTGATCCCAGAGGCGCATGCGTGTGTCGGCCAACCTTAGCGCGCTGACATTGGAGGCACTCTCGGGACCATTGCTTTACTTGACGGTTCATTTTGTGCCACACAAAGCGTTCGGCGATCATTCGCAATGTAGCAGCATGTCCAGGGTGTGACTGGTTGTGGAACTTTAGGAAGACATCCCGTTGAAAGGCATCCGGCACGTATACGCGAGTCCGCCCATCTTGGACTTCACAATAGAGGGGACGTTGGCTGTCTGGTAGGACGATACGTTGTAGGCGCAAGGCGCTGGTCGGGTCGTACAGGACCTGTTGTAAACCTTCGTCCGTGGTCTGGGCTTCCGCCAACCGGTCATAGTCGATGGTAATTGGTGCTACGATGACGTCCACCTGAGGCCGTGAGAGACAATCAGCGACGATATTTGTCGTTCCTTGGACATGTCGGATATCAGTCGAAAATTGGCCAATGAATTCGAGCTGTCGAATTTGCCGTGGAGATTGACGGTCATGTCGCTGCTGGAAGGCGTACGTCAAAGGCTTGTGGTCGGTGTATATAGTGAACAGCTTGCCCTCGATAAAGTGGCGGAAATGGTGGACACCACTGAATATGGCCAGCAGCTCCCGGTCGTAGGTGCTGTAATTCCGCTCCGTTTTAGATAGCTTTCGCGAAAAGAAAGCGATAGGCTGCAGGTATTCATCCACGAGTTGCTGCAATACACCGCCAATTGCTGCATCCGAAGCGTCGACTGACATACTCAATTTGGCGTGCGGTGCCGGAAAAACCAATTCAGCAGAGGCAGCTAATAGTTCCTTGACTCTGGCGAAGGCGTCTGCTGCTGCTGGGGTCAAGTTGACGTCCTGCTGCTTCTTCTTTTGTAGTGCCAAAAGCTCGGTGAGCGGCAGAAGCACGGTTGCAGCGCTGGGCAACCAACGACGGTAGAAGTTAACCATCCCCATAAAGCGACGCAACTGTCTGTAAGTCGTGGGTTGAGGAAAGTCTCGGATAGCACTAACCTTACTCGGCGAGGGCAGCACACCCATTGGAGTGACTGTGACGCCCAGGAAGCTGGCTTTACGGGTACGGAACTTGGACTTCTCCATGTTAATTTGAAGTCCGTTGGCTTTCAGGATCTGGAGTACCAATGCCAAGTGCTGCTCGTGTTCTGCTTCTGTCGTTGAGGCAATTAGAATATCGTCAATGTATACGTAGACGAAGGGGCACTCTCGAAAGAGGTAGTCCAGATACCGCTGCAATGTCTGGGCAGCGTTACGTAACCCGAAAGGCATTCGGAGGAATTCGTACAGGCCAAAGGGAGTGGTTACAGCCGTTTTCTGCACGTCTTCCGGTCGAACGGGGATCTGGTAGAAGGCGCGTACCAGGTCAATCGTCGAGAAAATCTGCTTACCATGCAGCTGATTTGCAAAGTCCTGGATATGTGGCACTGGGTAGCGGTCAGGCTTAGTAATAGCATTTAGACGACGGAAATCTCCACAAGCGCGCCACTGGCCATTGGATTTTTGGACCAAATGAAGTGGGCTTGCCCATGGCGACTTTGATGGCCGAACAATGCCTGCTCGCATTAAGTCATTGAATTCATCTCGTGCAGCTTGTAGACGATCTGGCGGAAGTCTGCGTGGCTTGGAGAAAACAGGGGCTCCATCGGTGTCAATATAGTGCTGGACCATTCCAGGTGCGTCTGATACACTAGTTGGGCGATTATATGGGTGGGCAGTAGAGAGCCCTTCTACTGATGTCCTTATTCGTCTCGACACACAGGAAATGCTGCAATGGGTGGTTGGGCTTACCAGGCGTTTATTGCGCATATCTACTGTGATTCCAAAGTGTGTAAGAAAGTCAGCGCCTAAGATGGCAGTGGTGACGTCTGCGACGACAAAGGTCCATGTGACCGGTTGGCCAAAACCTAGATCCACTGTGAGTCTCTTCTGCCCATATGTTTTAATGCAGGCACCACTAGCAGAGTACAGGCATACAGTACTTGGTTGCATAGCAGTGCAGGTCCTGCGTGGCAGCACACTAAGGTCGGCACCAGTGTCAATTAGGAACTGGAGCTGGAGAGTTTTTTTCGGTGATAAACAGGCGACGTGGTGTATGAGGAGCACTGGTCGTCGCCACTACAGCACTCCCTGGTCGTTTTTTGAGAAGCTACATGGGGGTCTGCACTTCTTAGCTTGAGGGCCAAATCTTCGGTGGTAGTAGCACTGTCCATCACCTGGTGAACTGCTTGCTGGTTGGGCTGGTAGAGACTGCTGACTCATTTCCCGAAGATTGACTTTTGTAGCCAAAGCATTCACCTGGTTGCTTATGTTGGTTACGAGTTCGTCAAGTGAAGGTTTCACGGTGAGGGGCATGACTGAAGAAGTGGCACAGCGTATATACTTGTCAGCCTTCTTAGCAATCTCCTCTAGGTCATCATCGAGAATGGATACAACCCCTCGGACTTGGGGAGGTAAGTGATCGAGCCATAAGTTTTTAAGTACCTCTGCGCTTACATTTCCTTCGGCTAGAGCTTGCATACGGTGGAGAAGCTGGGTCGGTTTAAGGTCACCCAAGGTTATCTCCATCAGTCGGCGAATCTTTTCATCGGGATGGACGCCATATCGGTCCAGAAGTCGAGCTTTTAAATCTTTATAGGCTGTACCTTTAGTTGGGTTTCGCAATATATCAGCAACTTCTAGTAAAACTTCACTGTTTAAGCTAGCTACAGTGTGATCAAACTTGCATTCATCTGTTGTTATCTTGGCTTGGCGAAACTGGGCTTCTAGCCGAAGAAACCATAGTTCGGGTTCGGTACGCCAAAATTCTGGTGCTTTCATGCCTATGCGGGCGATCACAGATTGGTCATCCATGGGTTGGGGCATGCTTGCTGTTTCGGTTTGGGACATCATGAGCGTCTGCCGGGAGTGCGAGTGGCGTGGTATGTGGAGTCTTGAGACGATACACACGCGGAACACTATAGCGTCGTCGGGGTCACCAATGTGGCTGTTTGCGGCGAGCAAATGAGGCACACTAATTAGTTTACTTGTTTATTTCACTAAACTGAACATTGATTGATAAAAACTAACTATCGGTTTACAAAAGGAGGAACGGAATCTACACGGACCGGTCGATTCGAATTCCTAAACGTCGACTCGTCGTGACCCGCAGTTCGCGAATCCCCCCCTTTCCTCTCTCAAACGCCAGCCTTCAGTCTGAGGCGGAGAATGGCAGATGACATCCGCCACACTATAAAATTGACAGATCTTGGGCGGAACTTACACATTAACCATTCCAGAACAGCTGTTTTTGACCAAGGACGCTAGACTGACAGGACGGCCCAATTCCCTCTTTTTCTGTACCCGCGGCGTGACGTCACATTAGTGCTCTGCTGAGATATATCATTAAGAGTTTATTCCGCGGATGCATAGTTTTTTACATATGCTGTGCTTCTGTTTATCCTGTATTGGTTTAAATAATATTTTAGAAGTGTTGATAAGTATGAAATGGTCTATAAACTAGTAATATTACAAATAGTTATGATTTCAACGGTAGGTTTATTACTTTGATGCAGACCGGGTTGCAAGCAACAATATTCAATACTCCATAAGCAACTACGAGTTTGGAATACTGACACTTATACTTGCATATTAATGTACCGTCACATTGTCTTGATGTCTAGATAAGTCACTATTGATTAGTATTGATAATACTGCTACAAATACATATGGCCACTAGAAAAGATTTTCTGAATATTTTGAATAATGTTGTTCTCGTGCTTGAAGATCTCAGTGGCTTCATTAGTTAGTGTCGGATACTGCACTTTGTTGAAAAGGATATCGCGACTTTCCGAAAGAGTGGTCTGCTACTGCTGACTTCTTTGTTTATACCAGCCTGCAAACCTCATGGACCCAGCACAGAAAACACTTGATAACAGAATCTATTCAATTAACAATTTATTTAAATTTTGGTATCTTGCGTCTTCTCGAGTCGTCATAATTCAATGTAAAAGCGGCGTGCAATAAATATTGCTCGTGGTGCGTTGCTAATTGCTGGTTGCTTTAGAGCAAGAGCCAGCCGCCTAGGTACTTAATACTGAATGTAATACTTACTTATCTAAAAGTTAATTACGAAATTGTTGTAATTAGCGTCCTTAAGTTATAAGTTGTTGGTGAAGTTAGCGGGATTAGGACAAATAATGCACCTCTTCTTTATTTGAAAATGGCCGACGTTTCGACTATTTATTAAGTCTTCATCAGGGCTATTCTCACCTAGAGAGGGTAGTCAGTTAAAGTACGATTTAAGATAGTTACGGTAGCAAACTCCATTCGATTGTTCGGTGACCCTGGCATCCTAGGCTCGACAAAACACGCATCCGCTGCCCAAGGTACAAAATTTGCGAATATTTTGAATAAATGAATTGCGAAAAAAATAAAAAAATTGCGAAAAAATTCGCAAATTTTGTACCTTGGTCAGCGGATGTGTGTTTTGTCGAGCCTAGGATGCCAGGGTCACCGAACAATCGAATGGAGTTTGCTACCGTAACTATCTTAAATCGTACTTTAACTGACCACCCTCTCTAAGTGAGAATAGCCCTGATGAAGACTAAATAAATAGTCGAAACGTCGGCCATTTTCAAATAAAGAAGAGGTGCATTATTTGTCCTAATCCCGCTAACTTCACCAACAACTTAATTACGAAAGTCTCTTTCATAATCATTTGCAGTAAAATGCAAAGAGCATGGCATATTGCCGAGGTACCTGGATTGAATGTATCAGTTCGCTGGTAAAGGTGAATCCACTTGTTTCTTATTTTAAGTGAATATTTGGAGTATGAATCTTGAGCATCTTTTCTTTTTGTGAAAAAATGAAAGGATCTTTGTCTGCCTTCTTTCTTCTACTTTAGTTTGTTGCTTTTACATTCAAGAACAGCACAAATCTGACCAGGTATTGTGTACTCGTATGTTTACTAAATCACAACTCAATCGGCACAATCACAACAACAAGGGAAAGATTCAAAAATTAGAATACGATCATAAAAAAAACGAATAACCCGCGCCCGCGAATAATCATCGAGATGTCAAATCAAATATTCACATTCACAGCGTTTTCGGGTGACCCCTCTAGAGCGCCCTGAGACTATTTCCGTCCTTACATTCTTATTCAGAAAACAAATGACGGGAATAGTCTCAAAGCGCACGGGGCTCGGGAAATAACGACGTCATTATCGCTCCCAAGTCCGCACTAAGCTGACGTCACGATTTTGGGCTCATGTTGTTTAAATGGCAGTGGACCATCCTGTACTATTTACCGTCCTTGGTTTTTGACAAGCTTTTTTGAGGGGCTTACAAACAGTGTAGTCAGACGTACCGAATTTTTTGTGCTTATAGGGAAATGATGAGTAAGAATCGACAATTCAATGTCGTTTGTTCTTTTAGCGTGCATAATATTCATTACTCACGCTGCTCCAGTCCCAAGTTTGTAACACACCATATTAGGTGCTTACAACCTGACAAATGATGACCATATTTAGCAAATTTTCGCGAGATCCCGGTGAAGCAGCGTGAAGCATATTTTACTTCCCGACGTATTTTGGCGACACAACGGTAATAGGGGAATACAAGAATGACGTTGCAAAATTACGTCATCAATAGTTCAACGGGAACTGATTTGGTTCCCGCCCTATGGACCAGAGTAACTGGCGGTTACGTCAAATAATTCAAAGCAAAAAACGTTAGAATTGATAACATAACAAGTTTTCGACAGAGGTGGAGCGTTACAGCTGACCGTTGATGAATACGACGGTCTGCTTTTTGTATAAAATAGCAAAAATTAATAATAAAAATTATGGATAGCGAATCAGAAGAAGTAGAACTTGTACTAAATAACAAGGGAGAAGACTTCCACATCATAGTGACATAGACAATACATACAACTAAGAACTAAATATTTACTTGGAAATGAAATGAAACCACTCTGAATGTCTCTCATAATCACTTTCGGGCCACTTTGTATAAATGTGTTTTAATTTGCCAATAATATATAAGAAAGTATTATAATTTGCATCGTTGAGGCAACACTTCCAAATATGCAGTAATATGGTTTTTTTTTAATGTTGATTCCTTTTCTAATGCAAACTTGTGCCCAGAGCAAATATAATCGGAAATAACCACAAAATATGTTAAATCAAATATTTCCTCTCTTAAGCTTAAACGTACAGCTTTTTCATTTTGTTAATTTTTGTCTATGAACTGTAAACATAAACAATCTATAAACGAATTGATAACCGCAGACATTTTCGCGACCATCGGAACGGGAATAAAATTTTTGGGGTGGGGTTATAACCGCTCACTGACCGGTTTCCTCCCGCCGTGAACAATCGTGATCTCGCGAAAAATTGCTTATTATTGTACAGCCGCGGACAAAACGTTGGAAATCTCGGACCATTATTCGATCATTATAATACTGGTCAAGTTGTCCCACTCGGCCTTCGCCTCGTCCGATAAATTTCGACCAGTATCATAATGATCGTCTTTATGATCCTTGATACATAAATAACTATTAATACGGTTATTAAAAGTAAATAATACTACTTAAGATTTTCATAGAATCATTTTTAATGCGTTTGTAGAAAAAATGTTGTAAGGTGTTCGTGTTAAAAGTGCTTTTAAGGAACTCATGCGAATTGAACTTTCACATGCGTGCCGTAAAGTTGCACTTTTAACATTTACATCATAAATAGATATTTGAGTTGAATATATTTCTTTGAGTTGAATATAACTTCAGAGCAAAAGGAGCTTTTCTCATCAAGATTATTATTGAGATTATAACAACATTGCAGTACATTACTGGCTTTCTACGTAAAAAATTTACGAAATTGTCTCATTTCAAACCATTTCCTGCTTCTAGTAGAGTAAACTAAAATTTATATAAGTATTACGATTAACGATATAAAACCGTGATTGGTTGACAGAAAAACCCAAAATCGCTCGTAAAAACAGTTAATAGACAGATATCAATCGGCGGAACAAAGAAGAGTGGCAAACCCACCAAACCAGAGGCAGGAAAAAAAAAACGCACTCAATCAAGGCTTCACTACCGTGTCGATGCAACTATAGAACCGTTCCTGATGCGAATTGTATAATTCCACCGGACTAAACAGGTAAACCCATCAGCAATTAAACCGCTCAACAACACCGAATCAACGGTACAAGTTCACCTCAGGTGAAAATAAGACCATTCGGTATCGACTACTTCGAGCGGAATCATGAGAAAGCTGTGACGAATTCAGAGAAACAGAGAAAACAGTGTCAAGCCGATTTTCTTGCGCGCAGTTGTGTGTGTGTAAAAGTGAAAGAGTGTGTGGAAACAATAACTTTTTCTCTTTATTGAGAATTTTCTTTAAAAGTGTAGACTGTGTCAATAGTTCATATTCCACTGCCGCTAGCTAATTATCTAGGTATCTTGCAAATGATAGCTCCAGTTGGATAAATAATTGCCGTAAAGTGTTTGCAGCTTTTGCTGATATTGGTGAGTTGTTTTTTATTTTTTTTTTATTAATTCGAAAAATGGAATTAGATATTGCTATATATTTGGGTTGCGGTAAGGATTTGACATCCACAAGGAAATAATTGCATTAGAGTTCTCAGCTGTTGCGATCAATACCGTTATGCGTTATGCATCTTACGTTGAGTAGGGCAGGGAGATTATGTTATGTATATTATCCAGAAAATTTCTTCAAAATTTTATGTACGTTTTTAAGCTGGTATTAACACATAATTAAAAACAAAAGTTACAAAAGTAAGTGTCTTTACAATATGAATAGGGAATTCATATCCATATAATGGATATGAATTGGATGGGTCATAATGGGTGGTTGAAAATGAAATCTCATATTCTTTGGTCGACTTTAAGGGGGATGATTAAGATTCTTGAAGAAATTTTGAACAATTATTGAAACACTAAAATTTAATAATATTACAACTAAATAAATAAGAATGTTTAATTTTACTGATTTAACGTGTATACATTTTTTTTTCAAAATTATGCGAAAGTGGCTAACGATAGGTATAGAAACAATTACATAAAGTGACCTCTATTTTTAATCTCTTTGACACTGCAGCCAGAAAAAATGGAGTATTCCATTTAAAAATCACGAGTTATCGTCATTTTTTCAAGTAAATTTTCGACACGTTTCTCCGAGGATCTGGAGTATTATTTTTTTAGATGTGCCGGGTTATCAAGTACCTTGTGTCTTGTTGTCAATTGCCACCAAAGGAATTTGAAAAAATTTAGTCGCTTGACTGACAATCATGATTTAAATCTGGCATATTTTTGCTATTTTTTTTAAAATCAAAAATAGCTCAAAATCTGCTTCAGATAGCCTTAGGAAATGAACGTAGAATTCAAAAATCCAAAAAAAGTGCATGGTACTATTGAAAATAGTGAAGTTGGTACCAAATTCGGGTACCTGTAGTGGTACCTCAAAAGGGAAAATATTTTAGACGTAGAGGCCCCATCGCAAATGCTAAACCATAAAATTTTCAAAAAATTACCTTTTGTAGTTTTCAAAATATCGACCGCGGTAGTTCCCGGTGGGACACCCTGTATAGGTACTATTTTTCTACGAACCGTAAAAAAAGCAGTGTACAACACTTACGACAATCACTTTTCACACTCTTCTGACGTTGTATCACTCGCCTACGGCTTGTGTCCAAACTGTCGCACTCGTGTGAAAAATGCACTTTTCGACACTAGTATTATGAAATCTAGTTTTTGTTATTAATGCAAGTACAATTTTCGTAAAACTTTCTGGGTGATATAAATAAAATACAGGGTGATTGAAAAGTAAACCTTTAAAGAGCGTTCTTCTGACAGACAATTATAAAAGAATGTTTCTATCTACTTGGTCCAGAAATACTTTGTTTCCGAGCTACAAATCTTGAAATATTGAATAGTAAATAAAAACAGTTTTTATTTTATTGATACCTACCCTTAGAGGACCTTTTGTAACGTTGTATCACTCGCCTATGGCTCGTATCCAAACCGTAGTGAAAACTCGTGTGAAAAGTGTAATTTTCGACTCTAGTTGCACAATACACTATTTTTCTACGACTGTCTCGAAAATGAACAAATCCGCACTACTAACTAACGTTGAAAATTGCATATTGCAAACAGTGTGCGCTAAGTACACTTTGCGCATATATTTTATAATACGAATGATCATTTATGAAGAAAAATCGCAATCGTAAAAAAAGCAGTGTACAATACTTACAAAAATCACTCTTCACGCTGTTATATCGTTGTATCATTCGCCTACGGCTCCTGTCCAAACTACTCCAAACCGTCACACTCGTGTGAAAAGTGTAATTTTCGACACTAGTTGCACAATATTTGCTCCCATACAGAAGCGTGTGCAAACTAAACTTTGTATACGCTTCTGATTGTTTTGCACGTGCTTTCATATATTTTATAAGACGAATGATATTTTATGAAGTAAAGTCGCAGTAGTAGAAAAAGTATAGTGTACAACACGTACGAAAATCACTCTTCATACTCTTATGACGTTGTATCACTCGCCTGGTGACAGCTCGTGTCCAAACCATCACGCTCGTGTGAAAAGTGTAATTTTCGACACTAGTTGCACAATATTTACTTCCATACAGAAGGGTGTGCAAAGTCCACTTGGCACACGCTTCTGATTGTTTTGCACACGTCTTCATATATTTTATAATACAAATGATCATTTATGAATCAAAATCGCAGTCGTAGAAAAAGTAGAGTATGCGACACGTACGAAAATCATACTTTACACTCTTGTGACGTTGTATCACTCGCCTACGCTAAAGTGGTACATGGTTGTATACAAAGCGTGTGCAAAGTGGACTTCGCACAGACTTCTGATTATTTGTACACGCTTTGCATATATTTTATAATACATTATAATGATCATTTATGAAGCAAAATCGCAGTAGTGGAAAAAGTATAGTGTGCAACACGTACGAAAATCACTCTTCACACTCTTGTGACGTATCACTCTCCTACGTCTCGTGTCCAAACCGTCACACTCGTGTGAAAAATGCAAATTTCAACACTAGTTGCACATTATACTGTTTTTCTACGATAGCCTCGAAAATGGACAAATATTAACTACCGTTGGAAATCGCATATTGCAAATAGCGTGCGCAACATAAACTTTGTGCATATATTTTATAATACAAATGATCATTTATGAAGAAAAATCGCAGTCGTAGAAAAAGCAGTGTACAATACTTACGGAAATCACTCTTCACACTCTTATAACGTTGAATCACTCGCCTACGGCTCGTGTCCAAACTACTCCAAACCATCACATTCGTGTGAAAAGTGCACTTTTCGACACTAGTTGCACAATATACTATTTATGGGCACTTTTTAAAACTCTTTGGTGTAGTTAGTTATTTGCTTCTTCACATTTTTAAGTTATGACTCCCACACAGTTCTTTTTAAATGGTCATCACAGCTGGTCATGATTGTTTTAATAGGGTTTTTTTTCGATTTTAACGATCTACCTCATGATGGGTCAAAATAAACCAACTATACAAAAATTAAGAAATTGTGGTTTTCCGATATGTATTATTTTTTATTTTATTTATATCCTTAAAAGAATCTAGTCCACGCTGAGGCCAGCATAATGCCGCATGTTCTTTCAAAATGAACATATATTTTATGCGCGTATTAATCGATACGAAAAAACACTGAGGAATATCCAATAAAGGATCGAAACGTTGGCCTTTTCAAAAGTGTGGTGTCATTTCTAAATATATATATATATACAAAAGGACGGGAAGTATTATGAAATCTAGTTTTTGTTAATAATACAAATTTTCATAAAATTTTCTGGGTGATATAAATAAAATACAGGGTGATTGAAAAGTAAACCTTTAAAGAGCGTTTTTCTGACATACAATTATAAAATGTTTCTATCTATGTGGTCCAGAAATACTTTGTTTCTGAGCTACAGATCTTGAAATATTGAATAGTAAAAACAGTTTTTATTTTATTGAAACCCTTAGAGGACCTTTTGTGACGTTGTATCACTCGCCTATGGCTCGTGTCCAAACCATCGCATTCGTGTGAAACGTGCAATTTTTGACACTAGTTGCACAATATTTGCTCCCATACAGAAGCTCGTGTCCAAACCGTCACATTTGTGTGAAAAGTGCAATTTGTCGACACTAGTTGCACAATATACTGTTTTTTTTTCGACTGGCTCGAAAATGGACAAATGCGCACTACTAACTACCGTTGAAAATCGCATATTACAAGCAGCGTGCGCAAAGTACACTATGCGGATATATTTTTTAATACGAATGATCATTTATGAAGAAAAATCGCAATCGTAGAAAAAAGCAGTGTACAACACTTACGAAAATCACTCTTCACACTCTTGTGACGTTGTATGCAAAATGGTATGGACAAAATCGCAGTAGTAGAAAAAGTACCTATAGTGTACAACACGTACGAATATCACTCTTCACGCTCTTATGACGTTGTATCACTCGCCTAAGGCTCGTGTCCAAACCGTCACACTGGTGCAAAAAGTGCAATTTTTGACACTAGTTGCACAATATACTATTTCTCTATGACTGCCTCGAAAATGGACAAATGCGCCCTACTAAATACCGTTGAAAATCATCGCATATTGCAAACAGCATGCGCAAAGTACACTTTGCTCATATATTTTATAATATGAAGAGAGAAATAACATGATTTTATAATACGATATATCCTAAAATTGAACTTTTCAAGAACCTCAAATTTGCTTTATTAGAATCTACCTAGTTTTAGCTTCCCAATTTTAGTCCTAATGTGCCATAAAAACCAACTAATTTTCTAAGAGCAGTGTTCTTTAAAAACTGGAGAATACCTACCCTCTTTTTCTTAATTTTTCATAATGATTCCTAGAGACTTTCCACTGCTGTGGAGGGTAAAATTGAAAAAAAAAAATAAAAACTTTGCCTGGCGAATCCTTCTAATTTCTTTCCAGTTGATAATTCTTATTGAAGTTTGCTAAAAAAAAATCCTGTTTTTTGCTTTTAAGTTCAAATATTTAAACTTTAGTACTTCGAAGATTTGGTAGGCACTGGTTGGGGGGTGCCTACCAAAATTTTGCTTTGAGAGGTGTCAATCTATGCTTGCTATAGGGGGTATACCCGGTTTAAAAATCGCAACTGTAGAAAAAGCGGTGTACAACACTTACGGAAATCACTCTTCACACTCTTAAGACGTTGTATCACTCGCCTACGGCTCGTGTCCAAACCATAATACTCGTGTGAAAAGTGCAATTTTCGACACTAGTTGCACAATATACTATTTATGGGCACTTTTTAAAACTCTTTGGCGTAGTCAGTTTTTTTTTGCTTCTTCACATTTTTAAGTCATGACGCCCACACAGCTCCTTTTAAATGGTCATCACAGTTGGCCATGATTGTTTTTAATAGAGAGAGAGAGATTGTTTTTTTTCTGATTTTAACGATCTACCTCATGATGGATCAAAATAAACCAACTATTCAAAAATTAAGAAATTTTGGTTTTCAGTTATGTATTATTTTATATTTTATACTATTAAAAGAATCTAGTTTTCGTTAATAATGCAAGTGCAATTTTCTGAAAAATTTTCTGTGTGATATAAATACAACACAGGGTGAATCAAGTGTATAGATCTTTAAATATTGAATAGTAAAAACAGTTTTTATTTTATTGAAACCCTTAGAGATCTGGAACTGATTGAAATTTGGTACGTTTAGGTTGGTACGTAATACTATGCAGAATTTTAAATTATAAAATCGTCATGATGAAGTTTTGCTAAGGGTATTTTTATGACAATATTGTTGGTGGTCACTTGTTTCAAATTTGAAGTTAATAATCGGAAATAATAGTAAATTTTTAGTAAACGAGGCATTTTTGTCTCCAATGTTTTAACTCAATGGTTTTCGAGATATTGCCGCTTCTGAAGAATGATTAATTAATTCATATTTGAATCCACACAATTTTTTCAAAAAATGTTCTGTTGCCTTCACGACATGTTGCTTCTTTTTAAATTTCTAGTCATATTTTGTAAAATTGTGTGGATTATTTCTGATGCTCTCAAAGCCAGGAGCTCTAGCTCGGAAGCAAAGCGTTTCTGAACTCAAATGGACATGCACGTTTTTCTTATTTTTATTCTTTAAAGATTTACGTTTAATTTTGAATAACCCAGTACGTGATATAAAAAAATAACATCTGAAAATCAAATTTTCTCATTTTATTAAGATTTATTTAGGGTTTAGTCCTGTTCTTCGCATGTGATACATCGTTAACAGCAAAAAGAAATGATTTATTATTTCATAGAGGTTTTTACACAAAAAATCTGACTACGTCATTGAGTTTTTGTTTAAAGAGTGTCCATACAATGTGTCCGTTTTACATTAAGTATTTTTACACAAAAAATCTTACTACGTCATTGAGACTACGTCATTTAGTTCTTGTTTAAAGAGTATCCATACAAAGTGTCCGTTTTACGAGCTCAACAATAGGTAACACAATTGTCTGACACACCGCTCTTAAAATCGGCTAAAGAGATTTTATTTTCGACAACCCATTGCGACTCACTCTGTATATATTCCAAAATTAAACCTCTGCATGTTGGCTAATCGCAAATTCTACATTTTATATCCAAAAAGTAATCTTACAGTTTAAAAATGTTTTGTTACACGTGTACATTGAAACATATTTTAATATTCATTTTTACGATTTTTCTTGCAATATAATATACCCTTTTAAATATATATTTTTTATCACCTACTCAACAATAGTCTATAAAATAATTCATTACCTACGGAAATACGTCACTATATTGCATTAGTAATTCGATTACATTATTCGTGGTATTCGTGTTAAACCGTGCAATAAAGCAGTTTTTATTTTTTACTCAAAAACTGTATCTATCGATGCTTGGCGTCTTTAAAGAAGTTTTGCTGCAGTTTTCAAACAAACAGGAAAAGCACAGTAAGTTCGATAAGGCTTTAACTTAAGGAGGTCGTACACCTCATAAATTTAAACGGCATTATTCATCGATAATGGGCTGGTATTCAGGCTTGCTGCTCAATAATTCAAAAGAAGTGTAAAAGGGTCTCAGCTGAGGTCAACAAAACATGAGACCAGGGATTTAGAAAAGTTTTACAATCTCTTTCTCTTTTTTGCATGCCTTAAACAAAGTGGCTCATCGATAAGGATTCACCCCGTTTTTCTTCCAATTGACTATACAGGGTGGCCCAACGCAAACTTTCCACCGATGTTTTCTGCCTTATGAAGTTGAAAACACTAAAACGCCCGGATCCGTCAATTTTAATTTCAAGGGGGACATGTTTCTCTCATATTTATAGCTTTTCCAGATGAACCCCAAAGCCTTTTACCCTAAAAATGTTAAATGGAAAAGGGTGTCAAGTTATACACCATTTTAAAGGGCATTCAATTGCCTTTTCAATGCCACCTAATTTTTTAGAATTGAATGGTCTATTCTCAGAAAACAAGGGTTTTTATGTTATATTAGGAATAACAACACTGATACGGAATGTAAATATAGAAAATGTTATTGCATTATTCCTACCTGCACTTTGATGTTTTGTAGTTTAGTAGTTGTCTTATACTTTTGTACTCCGTCACTTTTGTACTACGTCACTATCATTTAAAAATGCTTTACAGTATTCAAGAAAGAGTTGATTATTTCTCTCTATTTCCGAAAAAACGATTGTGCTAGACAGGCCGCAAATTTGTTTAATGAACAATATCCTGATAGGAACGTATCCCATTCTTACGCGAAAGACCTGGTTGCCAAATTTCAAGAGAACATTAGAAAGTTATCAAATGCATTAGGTGTTCGGCGTACAAGCAAGAATATTAAAAGCACATAAATTCCATCCTTATAAAATTAAATTAGTGCAGGAATTACACGAAGATGATTTCGATAGACGTTTAGAAATTTGTGAGATCATTAGTCAACGAATTGTTAACAATTCGGATACCTTTATAACATTTGCTTCTCTGATGAGTGTTCCTTCTTCTTGGACGGTGAGGTCAACCGCTATAATTGCTGTTATTGGTTGTCAACCAATCTATTGCTTTTTCATGAAGTTCACACGCAACATCCACAAAAGCTAAACGTTTGGATAGGAATTTTCGGAGATCATATTGTCGGTCCATTCTTTTTACCAGGAAACTTGAATCGACAGGTCTATTTGAATTTGTTGGAAGACGCCATTGATCCAGCTTTAACAGAAATAATCGAACACGATGACCGTCACCGTGAAGAAAACATCATTTTTTCAACAAGATGGAGCTTCTCCGCACTACGCCGCCCCTGTTAGGCAGTTTTTAAATGAAACATTCCCTCAAAGGTGGATTGGGAGAAGAGGACCTACAGAATGGCCTACACGTTCCCCGGATTTGTCCCCGCAGGACTTTTTTTTATGGGGTCATTTGAAATCCAAAATTTATGCTACACAACCGGATTCACTTGAAGACTTGCGACAACGTATTGTAAATGAGTGTAACCTTCCAACTCCACAAATGTTGCAAAATGTTCGAATTCACTTTGAACCATGTCTTCACTACTCTATGGAGGTCGGTGGTGGTCATTTTTAACAACTAATAAATTGAAATTAATTTAATGTCAAATCGATTTTTCTGTCTCCTGCTCCTGTTTTCTCGAGAACAAATCATTCAAATTTCAAAAATGATGCGGTACTGAAAAAGTAATCGGCCCTTCAAAATGATGTATAACCCGAGACCCCTTTCCATTTAAAATTTGTAGGGTGAAAGTCAAAAGTCAGACAGTCAAGACAATAATTACATTACAAAATATGTCCCCCTTAGAACTAAAATTGACGAGTCCGAGCGTTTTCCTGTTTTTTCCAGGGTGTTCTGCTTCATAGGCCAGAAAAACCTTAGTAGAAAGTTTTCGTTGGGCCACCTTGTATACATCAAAAATCGCTGGAACACTTCGCCTTTAGTTTTTAGGAAAACACATTTTTGACCAGTTTCTAACCTGAACCCTCAAGGGGGCTGAGCTACGACTTTGAAATTTTAAATATAAAAAAGGGTCAAATGATACCTCGTTTCCAAGGTCTCATAAAAAATTTGTTCATTTCCCAAAGGTGATACCATTTTAACTTTTCAAATTTGTTGATTTAACAGGCTTTAATTTAAGCAATTTGATTTGCAGCGGACTGGTTTTCAATCTCCTGTCAGACTAAGGAGGCACAGATTCAGGTTACCAAATAATCACCATATATCAAACGTATGAAAAACGTCACTGGCTGACTATAGGACGTCTTTCAATGACGTATAAATTGCGTACCAAATCACGTGAATAAGTCCCACCATAATGACGTGATGCAATGGACGTATAAAAACGTCATTGAATGACTGGCCAACACATCGAAGTCACATCTTTTTCATGTTAATAAAATGTCTGATTAAGCACATATTTTTATGGGAATTAAAATGACCAAAATTATACAGGAGCTTTCTGAAAACGCCAATAGCCCCTACAAATTGGCCCGATTCTGTTTGATGTCATCTATCAGTTCTGTCACGTACGTCCCTTTTGCGTCTCTGCGAAGGTGAATAGGACAAGACGAGACGAGAAAGTTCTTTTTGTAAGCAAAATCAGAATAATCAAAATTTTCGAGAAGTTGAGTTTTTCATATAAATGAAAAAAAAAAAGAAGAATAAATGAAAAAAAAAACTGAATTAGGACTTATAAGATATTATGAAAATGCAAAATTTAAAAATAAAAAAATATACAACATGTTCTAAGGAAAAAAAAAGTAAGTTTATGTCAAAAAGTTCACTTTTGCTTCGTCCTCTATACATCAATAAATTCTCTTTTTCTTAGCATATAAAAGCCAGCGATATGTAGCGTCTAAATAGAGTTGGGACACCCTGTATTTAAAAAAATATATAACAGATATCGGTCAAACACTGAAAGAAAAGCAAATCTGAAGCTTCGTATTTTGTAAATTGGACTTAAATTAACGTTCCTCAGAAATCCCATAAATGAAATTTATTTTCATTTTTGGGATTTTTATTTTAAATGAAAAACATTATTTAAATGAAATTTAAATTTTTATTTTAAATGAAAAAAAAATATTTAAATTAAATTTAAATTTGAATGTTATTAATAATATATATATTTTTTTATTTTTAATTTTATATATAATATATAATTAAATTTGAAATGAAAAAAAAATATTTAAATGAGTCATTTCTAATTAAAATTTTTTTTCATTTAAATTAAAAATCCCTCCCATATTTAAATGAAAAAAATATTTTCTTTTTTTTTTTAGGTGAACTTTGGTGTGTATCAACTACTATCAAGTAAAAGAATCTGTTTCCTGGTTATCAACCTTTTTTAAATTGGCCTGATCGAGTTTATGGCTCTGACAAAAATTACATTCTCTGCTCGTTTTAGGCTCGATGACGTACGTCTTGCACGATAACGTTAGGGCTATTCTAAAGCTAACCATCTTTATCTCTCTCCCATTTGGATTTCTCCGGAACAGGCTCCAGCATGTCAGGCTGTTAGGCAATTAGGGTAATTTATGTATGGGCAATTTAGGCCCATATAATCACGTTATTTCACGTCATAAGTGACTTCCTGTTAGGCTGGGGAATGCTCAAAAATTTATTTCTCTCCCCCCCCCCCCCTAAAACTAAAGTTGACATGAGAGCGATGTTCAAGCGATTTCCGATGTATATATATAGTCAGCTGGAAGAAAAACAGGCCACCCTGTATAACAAGATATAACGTTTACCATCAAACAGAAATGTTTGGTCTATTTCTCTTAACATGAAGTAATATCGCTTACATTGAAACTGTTTCACTGCCAACCGCATGGTCTTCAAGGCTAAACGATTTCATCAACCGAGAAACGAGTATTTAATTGATATAAACATTTAGGTAGCACAAGAATTGGCGACTCACTGACGAAATATTCGACTAAATCATAAAAAAAAAACTTTTCGATTGTTTTGTTCTTTTGTTGCAAGATTTTATGTAAATTCACCTCGGATTTGTTTAAAGTAGGATTGTAGAACGTGCTGCTACTGTTTTTGATTTATTGGTAAAAGTTTTCAACTATCTGCATGTCAAAAGTGGTTTTTAACTAGGTTTCCTTTTTATTTACCTTTCGCAACAGTTACGTTTTTTTAAAAACGAGATAATTCCTTTATTTGTCAAGGCAATTAAATTCTGTAAAACGTTTCCTAACCAACCCTTATGTAGAATGCGCCTTTGCACTTAGAATCTCTATCTTATGCACTTGGCAACCTTCAAAATCCATCAAAATCTGCCTAGAAATAAAGAAAATGGGCATAGTTAAATTTAAAAAAAAATTAGAATGGCCCGTTTTCCTTGCCGGTGAGTGTATTACAATAAGACATTTCTGCATTATGCAATTGATTTGACATCATAAATAAATTCAAAAATTCTGCTTTTTCAGATTTCTTGTCGCTATACGGTAAAATAATGAGAAACAAAATATGCATAAAACTCACGAGGACATAAAACGCATAATAACAAAACACATACAAAACTACGTATTTCCCAACTGGTTACACACAGCATTTGGATTTTGAAATTTTATTGTACACTATTTTATATAAGAACAAGCTTATTCCTTCTCAATAGCTAAAAACCATTGAATTATTTTTTTTTATATCAAACACAGTACAAAGTGTTCACTCTTCCAAATTATCGTCCTTTGTTTCGAAATCACGAAAGTGGAAAATTGAGGTGTCGTTTGGTTTATGTGCGTGCCTTGGTTCGTATAACAATTAAGTTTTTTTTTGACAACTTTAGAGCTCTATAATCTTCATTGTTACTGATTTGTGTCGGGATTCGTGCTCTGATAAGTTTGTGAATGCGTTGATGGGTTTTCGCACTTTCATCAGATTAGTGTCGCAGACCTACATTTCACTCTAGGTAAGAACTTATCTATTCGGCATAACGAAAATCTCATTTATCTGAATCCTAAATATGCTTTTAGGTATCTCAAGGGTACACATTAAAGTTATATGAAATCTTTTTAGATAGACATCCAAGATAGACATCCAGAAATAATAGATCATATTTCTGGAAAAAATAAAAATCCTTCAGTTAATCTAAGTTTAAATCTTACTTTTAATCCCAACTTTGCCGTTTTTCTTGTTCTACCCTGGCTGAAAAAAATAAATGGCAACTTTGGAAGCTGAGGCTGAGAATTTAAAGCTGAGGCGCTGAGAATTTACATCACAGTTTGAACCAGATTGGGCAGAGTTGCGAATATTATTTGTTTTGTTTTTTTTCGGATTAAGCAGCTTAAAATTCTTTTTTGCCTTGTGTGATGTATTGTATCTATCTCACTTAGTTTTACAGGAAAATGTTAAACTCCTTATGAAAGTAGAGTATGAGAAGTGTTTTCTGGACTTTGAAGCCGTGGTCCAATGGAATTTCTTCCTGACGTTTCGTCTGCGGCTGCGGCAGACATTATCAAAGGCGATGAGGCAATGGGCGAAGTGATCTCCCGAGCTTCCCGACGTTGACTGATTCAACTGTGGTGAGCTCCGTGGTATTTATTTACCGCCGCGCCGTCGCGGCGCAATGGAGGGACTGTGGTGGGGGTTTCGGCGCACTTGAAGTATGTCGTAGAACTCGCTTCCAGTCTGCATTTAGAAACGTAATTTCCTCCTTCTTGTTGAAATTGTTGTCGTGTTTAAAAATCTCAATGGCTTCTCTCGTTAGTCTCGGACAGAAATGCTGCGATTGATATAAGATATCCACCTCGTTGAAAAGGATGTCGTGATCTTAGGTGAGAGCGTGCTCTGCTACTGCTAACTTTTGTGTTTGTCCCAGCCTGCAACTCCTCTTGTGTTCCGTAATTCTCGTGTTGACACTGCGTTGAGCCACAGCTGCATGGAACTCGGTAAACTCTGGCTACCCAAAGGGAATCTCTGCGTACTTAGGCCCATCTCAAATCAGATTCTCGGTTGTATTGTCCGAGTGGGTTTAAAAACAGTTTTAACTTTGTCCTTTTCCAGTAGTCTGCCGGTCCTGTCCGTTACTGTGGATAAACTAATCCATCCGCACTTCTCATCATCTTCTCCCTTTGTTCCTTTAGCTTCTCCCTTTGTTCCTTTGCCCTATCAAACTCGTGCTTGCTGTAACCATTCCAACCAAGACTCTTTCCAGATACTTCATTTCCCGTTCCAATTCAGCCGTTTCACAGATTTTCTTGGGTCTCATAGACAGAGTCTTTATGACTCCCCTTTTCTATCTGGGATGATGATTTGATCCGTTATTGAGGTATCGGTCAGTGAGTGTTGGTTTTCTATAAACGGTGTGTGCAAGCTTCCCATTCGACCTCCTTGATACCAAAACATCCAAAAACGGTAGGCGTCCTTCCTTTCTATCTCCATAGTAAATTGATAGAGTTGGATTGATAGAGTTGAGCTGTAAGAGGAAGTTTTGAAGTTTGCCCTCGCCAGGGCTCCAAATAACAAAGGTGTCGTCCAAGTATCAGAACCAGCACTTTGGCTTCTTATTTGGCGTTGCCAACGCTTTGGCCTCGAAAATTTCCTTAAAATAGTTGGCTATTACTGGACTAAGGGGGCTGCCCATAACTTTACCATCAGTTTGCTAGTAGAAATCTTCGGACCACGGCTTTAAATCCCCGGAAACACCTTAGATTGTATTTTGACCGGCCGTGAAAGCCTTCACAGTCTTAACTACTTTTAGTTTGTAAAAATTTTAATTAAAAGTTTGGAATTTTTACGTTTCAATCGTCGCTTCTTAGGATAAGTAGGCTAATACCAAATTTACTTAACAACATTTATAAAGACATATACAGGACGTCCGACGGTCGTACTTTAGACAATTACAGAAAACATCTTACAGAATCTTCCTGAACGTTACACATATTGGTTATCGGTCTTGTTCTATCAACCTAAATATTTTCAAGATGGCGGCACTTCTTGTTATACTGGAAGTAAATATTAATTTGCTTATTTTAAACAGAACGCTCTGTGTAGTTTTGCACGTTTGTATTCGTCTCGAAATTCTACGAAAATTTTGGGTAACGCAACTTGTTTCGATTTTCAACTGTTCGAGACTGAACTACCAAAAAAACAAAAAAGAAAAAATAAATGAAAATGACCTCGACATGCGAAATCATGAAAAATAAAAAATTGCACCAATGTTTGAAGGACTTTATATGCAGATGGGTTGATTAAAGAATTGGTGACCACCATGTTCCTTACACTTCGTTTCGGGACTCTCTTTGGTCACCTTGATGATTGTACTACTAAGGACACCTAAAAAGTGCCCTCTTAAACGGATGGGGCACTTTTCGTTAAATAATAATCGAAATGCTTTCAAGCTGTTTCTGGGCGACAAACCTTCATTCAAAATTTTCAACATTTTTACATGCATTTAACATATTACTGTTAAGAATTTCCTCACGAATCTCATTTGAATATTTCACCTTTTCACTGAGTAATGAGTACTCGGTGCTCGGTTTTAATCGGCTAAGTAGCCGAGTAACCGAGTAAAGTAGAGTGGTAGAAATTAGTATATTGGACAATAAGGTGGTTTATTTCACTGAGTGAAAAATTTAAGCCTTTGAAAGGATTTTATGCCTTAACAGAAGAAGGATAATTATTGACAGAAAACAAAATAAGTGTTTTTCGGGCTTCGAAACCGTGGTCCAATAGAATTGCTTCCTGAGGTTTCGTCTACAGCTGCAGGAGACATTATCAAAGGCGATGAAGCATTGGAAGAGTTCTGTGGTATTTATTCCCTCGTCGCGTCATCGCGCTGCACTGGAGAGACTGGGGTGGGGATAGCGTTGGCAGGAAATAAATACCACGGAACTCACCACAGTCGAATCAGTCAACGTCGGGAAGCACCGGAAGTCACTTCGCCCATTGTCTCATTGCCTTTGATAATGTCTGCCGCAGCTTTAGACGAAACAACAGGAAGAAATTCCATTGGACCATGACTTCAAAGGTCGGAAATCACTTTAGATAGTGTTTTGATCGGCCGCGAAAGCCTTCACATTTCTTTAATTAAAAACTTCTAAAGAAATTATGTCAACTATTCCTGAAAAAATACTCTTAGTCAACTTTTTATCTTCTAATGTAAGTTTTTTCCTTTTTATTTTCATTTCACTTAGGAAGAATGTAAGACTTTGGAAAGATGTTTTGCCTTAATAGAAGAATAATTATTGAAATGCATATTCTTCTTTTTTGACAATGTACCTGAGAAAGAGGAAGTAAATTAATAGATTCTTTAACAAAGAAGACAAATACTTCTGATACTACATTAATCAATAAAGTGAACTAAAAATAACTTTGTATTCTTGTTGAAAAAAAGATATGAAAATTATTCCTGAAAGAAATATCTTGTGATCAACTTTTTACCTTCTAAAGACAATTTTCCATCTTAATTTCACAGATAAACGAATTTCGAAGAATTTTGAAGGATCTTAACAGACGAAATGTATTGAATTCATAATCTTCTTTTTCTAAAATGCACATGAGATAGATGAAGAAATTAATTAATATTTTACTATAAAAGAATAAGTTTTCTGGATCTTTGAATGTTTCCACAAACTACGCTAAAAGCCAATTTATAGTCTTACCAAAAAGAAAAATATATTAATTAATATTCCTGAAATAAGTATTTTTTGGGCATTTTTTTTGTTTTCCTGCTTGTCTCCATCTATATTTCACTTAAAGGAGAATGTAAGACTTCGAAAGGATGTTATTTCTTATGAAAATAAAAGTTCTTTTAATTTATATTTTTTCATTTTCAATAACGTACATGAGTAAGAACAAGAAAATAATTATAATTAACATTTTAATAAAAAGAAAGTGTAATAATTATCGGAATCTTTATTTTACATTTTCATATATGTATTTATTATCAATTTAACGAACTCTACTAACAGTCAATTAAATACACAAAAAATAATATTATTTTTTGTGTAAATAGAAGCAGAATAATAATTAGGGTTTATATTGTTAGTACGTTTATACATGAAAAGAAGTAGAAATTAATTAAATAACATTTTGATAAAGGAGACAAACCCTTGTCTGACTTTTGAATACTACTACAAGAAAACTATACTACTGATGGCATGCCCCTAAAACTTTTCTTCATCTTCTGAATAGACTATCTTCATTTTAGTATATAAAGTAAGTTGCTAATTTTGCGTGTTAATAAAACAAGGCATGAAAAAGCAAAAAAAAACATGAGAGAAAACCAGAAATAAACGTCTGCAAGGAAGTGAAGAAATAATATTGTTAGTTTTTGTTGATTTCTTCAAAATTAAGTGACTAAATAGGTTATGAAGTTTGAATGGAGACTGTGAATATTCCCGAAGAAATGCCTCTAAAACTTTATCTTTTATACTCTTCTGTCTTCTTTAGTCAACTTCTTTTAATGATATCTTCAAAGTGAAATGAATAAACTAACTGAAGGAGAATGGGTGTATCTTTGAGAGAATGACCCTAAAATTTCTCTTCACCTTCTGTGAGAAAGACAAGAAGACAAAGAAAAAACAGATAAAATGAAGGAAAACCAGAATTAAACGTCTGTGACAAAGTGATGAAATGGCTATAAAGTTTGACTCATAAGGAAGATATAATATTCTTGAGGGAATAACCTTAGCTCCATCTTCTAAAGGGACTTATATCTTCTTTATCTTCTTTCCGTGAAATAAATTGCTCATTTTACCTCTTGAATGGGAACCAGAACCAAAAGTCTACAAGTCTACACAAAAATAGTGTTTCACTTATTCGTGCCAACCAAATTAAATGCCTGAATAGACTATAAAGTTTGACTGACAAGGAAACAGAATAAGCCTGGTAAAATCACCCATCCTAAATTTATCTTCATCTTCTGCCTTCTTTACTTTTATGAAGAAAGTGAGTTAAGTACTCATTTTTCATTACTAGTAAAATGAGATCTGATAGAGTAATAGTTATTTACGTTATAAGTCCGGTAAAAATAGATTTACAGTAGGAGTAAGATGTTTCCGGACGAGGCGCTAGCCGAGTCTGGAATTTCGAAACGACTACTGTAACACGTTACCGGACGTATGATGTACAACATTTTACTTCATACTTATTAAAAACAGGAAAAAGTTAATTTTATGCGCGGCGAATATATTTTTGACAAATCCGCCAATTTGACAAATAGTTTCATTAAGGTATCCTGTACCAGTACCAGTTTCCAGGTTACCATGGATACAATGGATTTATTGAAGATGTGCCGGTACTCAATACTGTAAAATTTCTTTACGATATCCAATCCTGTAAAAAGCTATTTACCGGATTAAAATCAAGTACGTAAAAGTGTTCTAAATGATACAGTATGACGTAAACCACACATCAATATCTGCTTTCTGCATGTATACAGTAATGATGTGTGAAGTTTAATCATGTTGCCATTGTCAAGACAAAACAGGTCGTTGGTCAAATTGGGGAAATCCCATCTGTCCAAAATCATAAACTTTTATAATAATAAATTAATTTTATGTTACGTTTTGTTACGTTGTAATTTTTATATAGTATATATTAACATTGCTGGCATAAAAAAACAAAAAATTCAGTAGATATCAGATACTTACCACTCTCAAGCGAAAAAACCGGGCTCGGTGCAGCCTCTTATATATTGTCTTTCAGAATTAATTGAAATTCTCTTTGTTGCTGGCCTCATTTCCACCAAATAACCATTTTGTTTCTGTTGTCATAGAATATATACGAAACACGTGCTTCCCCTAAATTCATGAATCATCAAATATTCCTTGAACAAGACATCTTGTTTGTAAACACATCTGTAGTTCTTAAAATAGTTTGCCCAAATCTCGGTGAAAAAGTGATTTTATATAAAGAAGGGAGCGCATCTCCAAGAAGAGTCTAATACTCCTATAGTCATTGGCAACTTTGGATTCCAATTTTTTTAAACGTTTCACAGCTGTATCTATCATCGCTCAAATCCCATCAGTTTTAAGCATATCCCATCAGCCAAACCCATTGCAACCACTCGTCATGTTCTTTGGACCGACCCTGAAATAGTATTGTAGCGAACTCAGGGTTCAATAATTCTATTGTAACGATTTACCACGAAAAGACTATTTATTTTATCCCATAGATACGCACAAGTACAATTCGACTATCTTCTATTATCGTTTGGTACTTTAACTTACCTATGGGCTCGATTAAATAAGACTGTTGCTAACGGCGGCGCTATTCGCCATACAAAATCCTAAAAATACAGAAAAGCCTAGAACATTCTTAGAAGAAAAATAATTGATGAGTCACATAAAAAAAAGGTCGTAAATAACTGGGTTCTAAATAAACAGAGCAATAAATTACTCGTGACAGTTCCCATGCCGCAGCGCCCGGATAGGCCGCGAGCTGCGAAGGTCCAACCTCCAATGTCGCTCCGCCTCCCAGCGGCCGCTCACCGTAACAATATATTATACAACAAGCATTTAATGAGAGTGCTTATTCTCGAGGATAACGTTTGAGCCCACGAGCGAAGCGAGTGGCACAAGTTGCCCGAGTGAATAACGATCATTAAATGCGAGTTGAATATTATACTTTATCCACGACCAATATTTGTGGCCACAAAGATAATTCACAATTTTAAAATAAAGACTGGTTTCGCTAATCGACGGCGCGACGTTTGATGGGTCAGATAGACGACGGTCTAGTTGCCCGTGCATGGTCATTTTAATGCTACGATAACGGAAGGTAAATTACATCATTTGACGACCTATTTTAAATAATTTTCAGTGAAAAGTACATTTTTTTAGTGAAAAAGTGACACTGTAACCAACATTTGTTTCAATTCATCCTAATAGAAGGATAATTATTTGAATGAACCAGTGGTAACTACCGATTTCATGTTTAAAGCAGTTTACTTTTTAAGTTGCCTAAGACATGTTTCGTTTCCATGACAACTCATTATTCACTTGTGAGTAATATGCATTATTCACAAGTGTTTGCATTAATCTTGAATAATGTAATTATTATAGTATGGTCGTGGATAAAATCATTTTCAATATAGTAGTTAACAGAATAGCAATATGTTATAAACATTATAAAAATTGATGCGTTACATAAACCAACCGGTACTAAATGTATTCTACAGAATCTTAATGTCGTCTTGCAATTTCTTGAAATCTAGGAATTACCAGTTCGCGGAAAGATGAGAAGCAGAATGCAGATAAACACGTTTTCGTCTTAATAACAAAATTTTTTAGTAGCTTAACTCCCATATATATATGATAATGCTGCAATATTTTGACCCCTTGTTTTGCCTTCGTATCACCAAACAGTAAATTCCCGCTTTGAATAATTACATTTTAATAGCATTTTAACTATCCATATCTAAATAAGTTAAATTAACTGCTATACACAATCACTAATGCGAAATGATTTAAGATGATCTGATCGCGATTTCAAAACCCACACTAAGTTACGAGGTCAAGGACGTAAAAGTTTACTGCCCACTTGTGCCCCGTATAGGGATCTTGTAATGGGTACCATCTAACGAGTTCGCTAGTTGGAGGCTACTAAAAAAATTTACGACATTCTTTTTTTGTCATTTGATGAATTGAAAGATGTAGTAACCGTTAATAAAGAGGTCGTCAGTCAATTTCACTTCCTTCACAAATTACATCGTAATGGTAATTCAATTTGCACATTTATGTTTACTTGCCATTACCATTCGACAGATATTATGCCATAAAGAAAGCCCCTTGTTTTAAACCGATGGTAAAACACCACCATCAAAGTGCAATAACACAAACGGATAACAATAGTGACCTTTAAATTAGCGTAAAGCAAGTTTGGTGATGGATATGATTGGAATAACACGTTTAATTAATAATTGCATATTTTCAGATTTATACCAAAGCAATATACCAACATGAAGACTGTGATAAAGTGCTACATCATCCTGACTATAGAAATTACGTTCTTGGTACTAACAAGATCTCAAAGTAGTGGCCCCGCAGACGCGTTAAACCAAGCCCATCTTACCTCCAAAATACACGGAGCCGATGGCTCTGTGGTGTTCCCCGAAGAAGCTGACGCTTTACAGCAGTTCAATTCATCGCAAATCAAGAGGATATCTGTAAGAAAATAAATATGGTTTCGTTATTCGAAATTGCTATTAATAGTTTGTTTTAAAGATAGCAGATCCAATTAATGAATCAAACCAGTACACCGATGCCCAGCAACGTTATTACTCCCCATCGGATTTTGCTAATGGTGGGAATTTGAATGCAGACCAGCAGCTTGCTGATTCGTATAAGCTGGAGTACAAATACCACCACTTTGATCAGATGACTGAATTCTTGAGACAAACTACTGCCCGCTATCCGTCCTTAACAGCTCTTTATTCTATTGGAAAATCTGTTAAAGGTCATTAGACAACCTACTTAATATCTCTTTACTCTCTTTACTCATTACTTAAAATTATTCAGGTAGAGACCTATGGGTAATGGTAGTTTCTGCATCTCCATACGAACACATGTTGGGAAAACCTGACGTTAAGTATATAGGAAATATACATGGCAATGAGGCTGTGAGCCGCGAACTAATGTTGCAGCTTATTTACGTAAAAAAATCCCTACTTCCTTACTTTGTCACATACTTATCGTAGTACCTTGTAGTATCTAGTTACAAGCTACAACACCGACGCTTACATCAAGTGGCTGCTGGACAACACCAGGATCCACATTATGCCCTCCATGAATCCTGATGGTTTCGAGGTATCCAAGGAGGGCGCCTGTGAAGGTGCTCAAGGCAGGTGAGTGAAAGATCGAAAAGAAAAGAAAAAAGAAAATATTTAGTAAGTTTATTGAATTTACTCAAGTTATGGGTTTCAGATACAATTCTCAAGGCTTTGACCTGAACCGAAACTTCCCAGATTACTTCAAACAGAACAACAAGCGGCCGCAACCAGAGACTGAGGCGGTCAAAGAGTGGATCAAGAAGATTCAGTTTGTTCTTTCTGGAAGTTTGCATGGGGGAGCTCTGGTTGCCAGCTATCCCTTTGACAACACTCCCAACTCTCGTAAGCGCTTTTAAAGAATATTTTGTAAAATTATTTCTGGTGGTTCAGTACCTGATGCAATATTTTTGGTAATTCAATGATTTGAAAGCTTTTTATGCGGCTTAAAGGAGTATGTGCCTCCTCGGCTTTATGTGCTAGTAAGTATGTCTTTTGAACAATTATTAGCAAGTGACAACAATAATTGCAAAATGAATTGTTTATTTTGTTATTTAATAGCGCTCTTAGATTGCTACAAAAAAATAAATGCATTAAATTATTGCAGTGTTTACCAGCTACACACGCACTCCATCCTTGACCCCTGATGATGATGTCTTTAAGCATTTATCTCTGACTTATTCGACGAACCACGCTAAAATGAGCAAAGGAGTGTCTTGTCAAAAGTCTCAATCGTTTCCAAGGGTAGGCATCAAGATATACCATTATTATTATTATTGTTACGGGATACGGGTTCCAATAATTTATCTTCAATTAACTACACACTTTTATTTACTTTTAGCTACTACAACACGATTAAAACACAATTACTCTCTACTAACAATTCGCACTGTTTACTTATTTACTACATTGCACTATCTATTCGATCCCAACTCGCGCGACTCGCTGGTTTATATACCCGGCCTGAACACACTCTCGTACTTTCGAGAACGGAGGCGACTGTTCCCGGTTCTCGTTTAGTCTAGATGGGTTCCCGGGGTCGCGGTCGACGCTCGGCGTTGCCGCTTCGGCCCGAGTCTCTATGGACCAACTCTGAAACATTGTTTTATCATCAATTTCGATGGTTTCTTTCCTCCAGGGAATCACCAACGGAGCTGAATGGTATCCTCTTACCGGAGGCATGCAAGACTATAATTACGTCTGGTACGGATGCATGGAAGTCACTTTGGAGGTGTCTTGTTGTAAATACCCTCCAGCTTTTGAACTTCCAAAATATTGGGAAGACAACAAAGTGGTAAGCTCCAAAAGTTACTAATATACTACAATGTTTCACTAATAAGACAAAAAATAGGCTCTGATAAAGTACATCTCGGAAGCGCACAGAGGAGTTCACGGTTTTGTTTTCGACGAAACAGGCAACCCAGTGGAGAAGGCTTCGTTGAAGATCAAGTCCAGGGATGTTGGGTTCCAGACCACAAAGTATGGAGAATTCTGGAGAATATTATTACCTGGAGTATATAAATTAGAGGTATGTAGGCATCGATAACTCTACTTGTGTTCGTAGATAAACGGGATTTTTTTTTCAGGTCTACGCAGATGGTTTTGTCCCTAAAGAAGTTGATTTTATGGTAGTCAAAGAACATCCAACGTTACTCAACGTTACTCTGCAAGTGGCCAAGGTAAATTTTCTTCCACAATTTAATACTTTGTTAAGTTTTGTAAATACCCACATGGTTCTGGAACAGACCATACTAATACACCCAACTAACCAAAGAATTATTTTTTTTTAATTTGTATACTTCTATCGACTCTCTCTGTTCATCTTTGGTGGAGGTTAATCACTGTAAATAGAACACACTTTCTTTTCAGAGATGGCAACATTTTGAGCCGCCTGTAACAGATCCTCCCAAAACCGCCTTGCAGCTCGATGGAATGCCTCCTAGCAAAGATGCTTTAAATTTTCCTCATGATTGATAAAGTTTATTGTAAATATATCGTTTACATGCATGATGGTGTGGTTAATCATTTTAGTCTAGTACCTGATATTTTCTACTCGACTAATAATATAACTGGGTTATTGACAATAATAGTGTATTGTGCAACTAGTGTCGAAAATTGCACTTTTCACACGAGTGTGACGGTTTGGACACAAGCCGTAGGCGAGTGGGACGGAGTGTATTGTGCAACTAGTGTCAATAATTGCACTTTTCACACTCTTGTGACGGTTTGGACACGAGCCGTAGGCGAGTGATACAACGTCACAAGAGTGTGACGAGTGATTTTCGTACGTGTTGCACACTATATGAAAGAATATAAAAATATAATAAAAATAAATTTTTCAAATAGTACAACACTGTTCAATCAATAATCTCGTATTTATTTATTGTTAAATATTTTGAAATTTGAGTAATAATAATCTTCTAGTCTATTAATATATTAAACACGTACTATTAAAACAAGCATAAATGATAACCAATTGACCTGATCAATAATTAATCTTAAATTGTTTAGTTTTATAATAAAACAGAAACGTGTAGGCGTTCACGGCTGGTCAAAATAAAATCTAAATTGTTTTCCGGGCTTTGAAACCGTGGTCAAATGGAATTTCTTCTTGTCTTTCGTCTAAAGCTGCGGCAGACATTATCAAAGGCGCTGAAACAATGGGCGAACTGATCTCCCGTGCTTCCCGACGTTGACTGATTCAAGTGTGGTGAGCTCCGTGGTATTCATTCCCCCGCCCTCGCGCTGCAGTGGAAGGACAGGGGTGGGGGTAGTAATGGCGCGGGGTTTCGGCGCACTTAAGGTATGGCATAGAACTCGCTTCCAGTCTGCTTTTAGAAACGTAATTTCCTCCATCCTGTTGAAGTTGTTATCGGCTTTAAAGATCTCAATGGCACCTCTCGTTAGTCTCGGATAGAAACGCTGCGATTGATATAAGATATCCACCTCGTTGAAAAGGATGTCGTGACGGAGAGAGCACAACAACTTCAACAGGAGGGAGGAAATTACGTTCCTAAATGCAGACTGAAAGCGAGTTCTACGACATAAATACTTCAAGTGCGCCGAAACCCCACGCCATTACTACCCCCACCCCAGTCCTTCCACCGCAGCGCGAGGGCGGGGAAATAAATACCAAGGAGTTTACCACAGTCGAATCAGTCAGCGTCAGGAAGCACGGGAGATCACTTCGCCCTTTACCTCATTGCCGTTGATGTCTGCCGCAGCTGTACACGAAACGTCAGGAAGAAATTCCATTGGACCACGGCTTCACAGCTCGGAAAACACTTTAGATTGTAAAATAGAAACGATTACATACTCTCATTGCAACAAAGAACTTTTTTCTACGACTGTGTCAAAAATGAAAAAATGCTCACTACTAACTACCAACGCAAAACAGCGTGCGCAAAGTGCACAATTCGCACGCTCTCATATCAAAGCGTGTGTAAAGGTCACTTTGCACACGCTTCTGTGATGGTCACAAACTCTCATACCGAAGCGTGTGTAAAGGTCATGAATGATCATTTATGAAGCAAAATCGCAGTCATAGAAAAAGTACAGTGTGCAACTCTTCACACAGTTGTGACGTTGTATCACTCGCCTACGGCTCGTGTCCAAACCGTCACACTCGTATGAAAAGTGCAATTTTCTTCCCTAGTTGCACAATATACTATTGCACTCTCTCTGTAAAAAGCATGTCGCAGAAAAAGCATAGTATATTACACGCATGTACTAACTCACTTTGATGAATTACGCCACTCGCCTTTGGCTCGTGTCGTAAATTTCATCTTCGTGAGTAATAGGTATCATTACATGCTCGTTGAATGATATACTATTACTGGTCTAAATGGGTAAAGGGATAAGTAGCACATAGTACCATAGCGAGTTTTTGAAATCGATTATTGATATGATTAATAATCGCACGTCAAGTTCCTTTATCGGGGGAAATCCAGGGCTAAAATTTCAATACCTTTTCATTGAGGTACCATCAAACCCCATTACCATTTGAGAAAATGTGGAAAGTTACATCCCCGCTCAAAAGGTTGAAGGTTTCGCCCTGGTTTTTCGATGATAAGCTGACTCGTTTACAAAAAAAAATGTGTTTCTGGGTTTTTTCTAAAAGTTTATTTCCCACCCTGATAACACTGAATATTCTAAGAATATTCCCACTTAGCAATTTTACATTCTTATCATCTGACAAGAATATGCCCTCGAGGAGATGGAATGTGATATTCAGGTGAAAAATTATCATTTGGAACTTGAATATCACATGAGAAGAACGTGTCCCGCGACCTCCTTTTCAGGTTCTCAGAAGGTGCCAATTATGTTCCGTGGCATATGCTTATTACGTGATAAACACAATCTTTTGTGATATGATAAACGTGCACCATTATGTTCCTTTGGGACATTCCTAGCACCTGACAAGAACAAGCCTTTCAGGAGAAAACATGTGATATTCATGTGAAATATTATCATTCGGAATTTGAATAATACATGAAAAGAACGTGTGAATATTTTACTTAATTGACTAAGTTCCTTTAAAGAACCTTCCTATCATATTATTCATTAGAACTTCTTTTCAGTAACCTCCTTGTCATGTGATATTCTCATACCGAAAAGTAAGTGATATGTGGGGTCATGACAAGAACCTTTTGGACATTATTCCAGAGAACATTACATTTATGTTACCTTCATAATACTTAAAGAATGTTCCTTTTGGGTAGCTTGAGGGAATGTGATAGGAACGCGAATAATCTCTTAATGTTATGTGGGTTATTACAATCTTTCTTAGGAACATTCTTTATAAAAATTGTAGGATAATTCTTAAAATATTCGAAATATTCTTCAAAAATAAAATTATTTCAACAACAAGACTGTCGTGAAGGCTTTCACGATCGGTCAAAATACATTCTAAAGTGTTCTCCGGGCTTTAAAGCCGTGATCCGATGAAAGTTCTTCCCGACTTTTCGTCCACAGCTGCGGCAGAAATTTAGAACGTGCTTTGAAGCCATTTAGGAAAAAGCCGCCTTATGGGACTAATTTCACTCTTGTTATGTTTGTTACGTTCATAGGAGATTGAAATCGCATCATTTCGGTCAAAAACTGAAAGAAATAATTACCAACATTTTTTCGAAACTGACCGAAGGGGAGATTCTTCTCTTTTTTTTTCATAATTTCCAAATTTCATCTCCTGTAACTTAAGAACGAGTGGACTGATTGGAGTTAATCCAACGGTTTTTTGTCCTTTTTGAAGCGCACCAAAGAAATTTCCAAAGGTTCAATAGGTTAAGAGATAAGGCCCCCTTGATGGTCGATTTTTGGCTGCTTTTAGAATATGCTTTGCAGGTATTTAGGAAAAAGCCCCTTTGATCTCCCAATAAAGAAAGTCCTATAGGTTTAATAGTTTGGGGCCTAGACCCCTTTGGTTGTCAATTTTAGGTAGTTTTAAAAAGTCAACTTATGTGACTAATTTTAAAAAAAACTTTGAAATACAAAAAAATAACAAATTTTGACTCTATAAGCTCTTATTAAGATAACGGAAAATGGGAATATTCTAGGGCCGCTAATCGAAAACAACGGTATACTAGTGGTAATTAATTTCAGGTGAAATCGTGAATCATTCAAATTAGTTACTTCCTAACTATGAAAATTCTTATAATTAGATTAAAATATGCAGTTTATTCCAGGAATATATATTTTTATATATCAAACGGTGAAAGTTTAAAATAGATATTCCTGGAATATTCCTATATCATACAATCTTCCTATGTAATTATTCAGAGAATATACAAGGAATATATAGTAAAATATTAAATAACTCAAATTAGTTACTTCCAGACTATGAACGGATTATTTTTAGAATGAGACTAAAATATTCAAGTTTATTCCAGGAATATTTCAGGAATATATATTTATATATCAGACGGTGACAGTTTAAAATAGATATTCTGGGAATATTCCTAGACTATACAATCTTCCTATGTATTTATTCATAGAATATTCTGGGAATATATCTTGCTATCTGGGTAGCAGCTACGCCTTCCGGTAAGTTTTTGATACCCCCCCCCCCCCCCCCCCCTATTAAGGTGGAAGGAATAAATAATAAAATATGTACTTATCGGAAGTATTATGCACATAAAGTAAAATACCTAACAATAACTCCATAAGACTGTGAAGCCTATCATGGCAGGTCGAAACACAATCTAAAGTGTTTTCCGGGCTTTGAATCCGTGGTCCAATGGAATTTCTTCCTTTCTTCCTGACGTTTAGTCTACAGCTTCGGCAGACATTATCAAAGGCAGTGAGGTCATAGACAAAGTGATCTCCCGTGCTTCCCGACGTCGACTGATTCGACTGTGAGAGAGAATCTGTGAAGAAACTGTGAAGAGATCTTTAAAGCCGATAACAATTTCAACAGGAAATTAGGAATTACATTTCTAAATGCAGAATGGAAGCGAGTTCTACGACTTATTTCAAGTGCGCCGAAACACCGTGCCACCACTACCCCCACCCCAGTTCCTCCACCGCAACGCAAAGGCGAGGGAATAAATACCACGGAGCTCACGACAGACGAATCGGTCAACGTCGGGAAGCACGGAGATCACTTCGCCCATTGCCTTTGATAATGTCTGCCGCAGCTGTAGACGAAACGAGAAGAAGAAATTCCATTGAACTACGGCAATCCCGGAAAACACCTTGATTGATTGAATAACTCCATAATTTTTAACTATATTAATGTGTTATTATTTATATTTTAGAGGAAGAATGGTTTTTACTATAGACCGCCTCCTAGTTTCAACAGAGGGCCCTTTGCGGCATCACATCAACCTATACCACAAGAGAGCGGAATTTTCTCCTCCATTTCCAATGGTCTTTCCAACGTGTTCAATTACTTTGGTTAAGTAGTAATTAGGATTTAGGAGTAGTTAATTTATTTTATTAAATAACTAAGTTTTTTTATCAGGGTGCTTAAATGTAGCTGTGGAATCATTACAAATGTCAGTTTTCTTTTTTTTACTATAGAACATTAATGTTTTTGTTTCCTATATTTATCGTTATTTTTTCTAAGCTCTAGCTGGTAATCTAATAAAACATACATTTGTTAGTAAAAATGAAACCATATTTGGATAAACACAGTTTGCAATGTCCAGTTTACCGATTATAAGACTGTGAAGGCTTTCAAGCTTGGTCAAAATATAATATAAAGTGTTTTCCGGGCTTTGGAGCCGTGGTTCAATTGATTTTTTTCCTGACGTCTCGTCTACAGCTGCGGCAGACATTAACAAAGGCGATGAGAATGGGCGAAGTGATTTCCCATGCTTCCCGACGTTAACTGCTTCGACTGTCGTAAGCTCCGTGGTATTTATTCCCCCGTCGTCACGCTGCAGTGGATGGACAGGGGTGGGGGTGGTGGTGGCGCGGGTTTTCGGCGCACTTAAAGTATGTACTAACAGAGCTTGAGAATGGCCAAAGACCGCAGAGAACTTTACCGATTTCCATGCAGCTGTGTCAACACGAGGATTACAGAACACAAGAGGAGTTGCAGGCTGGGACAAACACAAAAGTCAGCAGTAGCAGAGCACGGTCTCTCCGAAGGACACGACATCCTTTTCAACGACGTGGATATTTTATATCAATCGCAGCGTTTCTATCCAAGACTAACGATAGAGGCCATTGAGATCTTTAAACACGACAACAATTTCAACTGGATGGAGGAAATTACCTTTCTAAATGCATGTGGAAGTGAGTTCTACGACATACTGCAAGTGCGCCTAAACCCTGCGCCACCACTTCCCCCACCCTAGTCCCTCCACTGCAGCGCGACGGCGGGGATCAAATACCACGGAGCTCACCATAGTCAAATCAATCTGGTCTGCACAACATCTCTCCGTTTTTCTGTACCTTTTCTGGTTTAAAGCCGCGACACACGGTCTCCAATTTGTCGACCAGCCATCAAAGCTGTATTGATGAGGGGTAACCCCGAAACTAGTATGCAGATGGGTTGATCGACAAATTGGTGATCACCTACTCTTTACACTTCGTTTGGATTCCGATGACCCGCGAGGTACAGAGCATTATGGGCTGTTTCTCGAACTGAGAGCCATCTGCCATGTAGTATTAGATCTATAATACGCTGGTGGATGTCGCCTGCTCTGCACATCTCACCGTTCTTCTGTATCTTTTTCGCCCATTGCCTCATAGCCTTTGATAATGTCTGCCCCAACAGCAGACGAAGAAACGTCAGGAAGAAATTCCAATTGACCACGGCTTCAAAGCATGGAAAAACTTTCCATGCTTTGATTCCATGCTTTTGACTATTTTTTCCGATTATCTCTCACAGACGAAGAATTTTTCAACAAGATAAAGCGGCTTCTCACTACACTACTCCTGTCTGATAATTTTTGGACCAAGATTTTCCTAGAAAATGGATTAATAGCAGAGGTCTAGTGGAATTGCCTGCCAAATCCCCTGATTTTATTCCACTAGATCTTTTCTTAAGGAGACATTTGAAGACCAAAGTCTACGCTATAAAAATTGATTCTTTCGACGACTACGTGTCACAGAATCGTAGAAGAGTGTAGGTCCATAACATCACAAATGTTGGCTAACGTTTTGAGGATCAACTGTATACGTGCATGGAAGTCAATGGACGTCTTTTAACGGCCGAATATGATGGTTATGAAGAGTTTCTTTAATTTCTAGATAACCAGCAAATAAAAATAAAAAAAATATATATATAAACATGATCATGTAGTGAATAGAAATATCTTTTCATCAAAGCATTAGACAACTTTGGTTCCAATTAGAAAATTGGTAGAAAATGAAATGGTACGACAGGCCCCGGGGTCAGAGAGGTGAAGAGTATGAGGACTTTTTGTCAAATTCTTACTTTTTTCCTAAATTTGTCAGAAATCACTTCATATTTGGCAATAGTGTAGAGGTTCTTTCAATTTCAATCAGACTTACAAATTTTTCATAAATCACTGTTTTGGTTACTAACACTATAAATGACTCCCATATAGCTCTAGCTAATTTTATTTTAACAAAGCTTAAGAGTGCTTGTTTACGGAAACCACCCAAAAGCAATCATGCAATAACATCTCAATATGTTTATGAGATTAAGGCATGACTATCAACACTTAAAACCTCAAGCCTTAAAGTTATACGATATTTATGAATAAACCAAAACAGAAAATGCTCGAAAATGGAGGTAGCAGAATTAAAAGGTAAGGAGTCTTAAGGAAACCGAGCGTAAGCGCGCTTCAATCATATGAGCCTTGCTGGAATTGGTCGACCAATGGCCGCGCCACCTGCGCGGCGTTCCTTGGCACTTGTGTTTCAGCCGGGCGCCATCTTGTGGCGTCAGTATTTCGCTGTCAGGTTCCGGTTAGTTTGCGTTTGTTGTTGATCAGTTTATTTTACGCCTTAAAAGTAGTGGAAAGTCAACAAAACTAGATACTTTTGGTAGTTTGCCTGTCTAGAGTGATGAAAGTTATTATTTCATACCTGCAGATGCAAATAAGTCGCTGCTTTTTAAGATGGTCCGGTCCAAATTGAAGCCTTGGCCCAGGAGAGGTATGTGCCTATGTAATTACTAATAATGTTGGTTTATAAGGCCTCAAATTATAGTGCAGGGAAATAATATCATACAAAAACTTGTGCTTTTGAGACCGATGTATGCTCCATATCATAATTCTTAATTTGTCTCCTGAAAACCAAAATAATCCCTATGTCACCTATGAATAAGTACCATTAGACATTTGCGTTCGTTCTTGATCTCATATATAGAGCAGAGAGGGCTAAGTTTTAGCCTCGTTAGGTGTCCACTGGGGGGCGCTCAGGAAGTAGCGGGTGTTCATTTGAAAACTTGATATAGTACGCTGTCGAATCCCAAAAGAAAAAAATATATATATGATTTCAAATAGATATTCATCTAGTAAGCTTAGAAATTGACATATAAATGACACATTTACATAGATGGAATAGGAAGAATCTGTCAATTCCTCAGCCTGCTAGATGAATATCTATTTGAAATGGACCACAGAACAAAGAAACTAAACTGCTCAACTTAAAGTTCGGCACAAACAATTTTTGTCATTTTCAATCAGCTGTAACTTTTTAAGCAATGAATTGTTTTAAATACAATTTGTATTGTCTGAAACCCCATTTCCTCTAGATTAAGAATACGGATAATTTTGAAAAAAAAACAACATTATCTTTATTATATAGGGTGTGAAACAAAGTGATGCAAAAATTCCAAAGTTTTGATGTTCTGCCGTTTCGCAATGAGCTATTTTTTCCTTACCGTTTTCAGGTCAGGAGTAAGCCAACATCCAAATCTCGGGACCATTTTCCCAGATTTTTTATTAAAGCACTCTGAATTTTTATACAGAGGGAAACGTAAAATGTGTGAAATTCTTGTTGCTGATTTTTTTCAATCGTCGTAATTCGGAAAAGCGGTAATAGTATATTACATAACGGGGTGGGAAGTCGTTCATTACTCGAGAGAGACTTGATAGTTTATCGAGACGCGCAGCGTCGAGATGAACTATAAAATCTCGAGACGGTAAGGAAACTTCCTACCGAGGTGTGTATACTATTTTATTTACAACCTACATAATATGAATTTATATTTTTCGCATAAGATATTTTTAATATTTTTAACTATCTTTTTTAAAAATTACCAGTTAACTATGTTATCTAGTTCGATGCTACTAGGGACACCTTTTTAATTCTATAAAGACATTAAATTTTAGGGGCCAAGAAGTAAGCATGGCAAATGAGGGTTGAAAGAGAGGTAGGTAATAATCCATTACTGCCCTTGGGTGGTAATGAATACCCATTACCTACGTCTAATTTAGAAGTAGGTAATAGGTAATCACAAGGGGGTAACAACAAGGGAGTTTTCCAAAAGTGATTATTTAGTTACAGGTGCGGACTTGACAAAATTAGTATACGGGGTGAATCAAAATGGGTGGTCGAAAATGAAATCTCATATTCTTTGGTCGATTTTAAAGGTGTTCTGTCATACAACTGTGTTACTTATCGAGCTTCGTTAAAAAGTTACAGGGTGTTAAAATTAGAATTTCAAAATGCATATGTATTGATTATTACGAACGCGTAAGAGATATTTGATTGAAATTTTGTACGTTTTGACTGCTATATAAGGCGCACTTTTTGCAATAACTAATTATTTTTATTTTCGCCGGTGGCGCGCTTAACAGCACGTCGGCATATATTATTTGAAAAAAAGTGGGATGTCACTGGTTTTTCGAAATATTAAATTTAGTTTTTGAATGCCCATTAAAATATTATTGGTTTTCAACATAATTAAAGCCATAAATAATCGAATATTTTAGATTTTTTATCACAATGAAATTAGTCGCGGCTTACTTACATACATTTCAATGGTTTTTATTTATTTACTGTCAATGGTTTTTATATAGATACTAACCGAAGAGGGCTCTTTTCATGCAGTGGAATGGGCATTAAAAAACTAAGTTTTATGTTGTAAAAAAATCAGTAACGTGCTACTTTTTTTTTCAAATAATGTAAATCGACGTGCTGGTAAGCGCGCCACTGGCGAAAATAAAAATAAATATTTACTGCAAAATGTGCGCCTTTCATAGCAGTCAAAACGTACAAAATTTCAATATCTCATACGCTTTTGGAATAACCAATTAAAAATTTTAATTTCAACACCCTGTAACCTTTTAACGAAGCTCGATAGGTAACACAATTGTATGTCAGAACACCCTTAAAATCGACCAAAGAATATGAGATTTCATTTTCGACCACCCATTATGATTCACACCGTATATTAATTTTGTCAAGTCCGTACCTGTAATTATGTAATCACTTTTGGAAAACTCCCTCGCTGAGAAACAATTTGTAGATAATGCTGTCGATCCAAAGAACAAAAAACGACAAAAACGTTTAGAGATATTGATGTTGGCTATCTGCGACGGCATCACTCAATTTCCCTTTACCTCTAGAAAGGTTATTTTATTTAATATTGCTATTATAAGTCACGAGTATCAACAAGAATGGTATCATATTTTTTGAATGCTAGTATATTAGAAAAAACGACACGTATTTTTAAATTTTTTGAATGAGTGACAATCCGCAGACACTATGTCAACAAATGAGGGAAACACAGTAAGATTCTTTACCGCTTTTCCGAACTACGACGATTTAAAAAAATCAGCAACAAGAAATTCACACATTTTACATTTTGCTCTGTATAAAAATTCAGAGTGCTTTAATAAAAAATCTGGGGAAAAGGTCCCGAGATATGGATGTTGACTTACTCCTGACCTGAAAACGATAAGGAAAAAATAGCTTATTGCGAAATGGCAGAACATCAAAATTTTGGAATTTTTGCATCACATATAATAAAGATAGTGTTGGTTTCTTTTTCAAAATTATCCGCTTTGTTAATCTAGAGGAAATGAGGTTTCAGACCGTACAAATTGTATTTAAAACAATTTATTGCTTAAAAAGTTAAAGCTGATTAAAAATTACACGAAAAAATTGTTTGTGCCGAACTTTAAGCTGAGCAGTTTATTGACTTTGATTAAAGCATTCTTTTCTGTCAAAAATTGATAGTTTTATAGGTGACGTTTTCTAATGAACACCCCGCATTTTCATCTTTTGTTTTCTCAAGCAGAATTGCAGGATACCTCACAATGCTCTAATGGTAAGTTTTATAAACTTGGGTTACATTTACCTCAGGAGTTAAGCCTGAGTTCCATGCATCCGTCAGTCAGATGAAAATTTTTTGTTAAAAATAATTTTTAACAAATTTTTACGCAATTACAAGTTTGCATTTAGTCAAATTGGAAGGTATCTTTTTCTTCTGCTATTTAACACAGGAGGCGGAGGAACTAGACTTTATAAAACCCTGCATAAGTAGGGATTCACACTATTCACAGCTTCACTTGATTTTCAAGCTACTTGACTTGACTTGATTTCAAATTAAGTTTGAGGGAATAAAATGTCAAGTCAATTCAAGTACGGCTTTTTTATTTTTAAGTAACTTCATTATTGACTGTTAAAAGGCTTTCAAATGCCAGTTAACACCACACACACTCACACAAATTATTTTAGAGCGTCTTATGAAAAAAAAATTGCGGGAAACTAAATTGTTGCCATGGTTGCTCTAATACAATAATTTTGTATATGTCTTCTTCAACGACTGTTATATAACAATTATATTATGACTGCAATAAAATTTATAGTTTTTATTATACTGCTGAAATAAAACTATTACGAAACCAATAATTTTTTACAAGATTGTCAAAATATAATGTTATTATAACAGTTCTGTAATATTTTTTATTTTAGTAAAAAATTTATAAAATAAATTTTCTTTGGTTAACAAAATACTCTGTGTTGGAACTGATATAATATAATATAACAGCTTTGTCAGCTATAAAACCGTAATAAAACGGAAATATATATTAAGCAAAATCCTATAAAATACTGTTGAGAACTCAGGGTTCAATAATTCCAGTGTAGCGATTTAACACGAAAACACTTTTTATTTATCCCACAAATACACACAAGTACAATTAGACTACTAAATAACTCACTACGTAACACTTTATAGCCTTCTATTATCGTTTGGTACTTTAGCTTACCTATAGCTCGATTAAATAAGACTACCACTAACGGCGGCGCTATTCGCCTTTTATACAAAATCCTAAAAATATAGAAAAGCCTAGAACATTCTTAGAAGAAAAATAATTGATAAAGGACACACACAAAAAAAGTCATAAATAACAGCGTTCTAAATAAATAGAGCAATAAATCACTCGTGACAGTTCCCATGCCGCAGCGCCCTGATAGGCTGCGAGCCGCGAAGGTCCAACGTCCAATGTCGCTCCGCCTGCCAGCCCCTGCTCACCGTAACAAGACTATGTGTTGGAACTGATATACCGGGTGACACAGGGGACATGAGACAGCCTTTATTTTTTTTACCTTTTATGATAAAATTTTGAAAATTTGTGCGATTATATAACTCATTATTTCGCTTTCTCTGAACTTTACTGATATTTTATACTACTAAAGTGACCATTAATTTATTACTTTTAATGCTACCCTGTATATTTTTCTTGCCTATCTTCTCCGCCCAAAAATTCTCTTTTCAACCATGTATAACATGTTATATTTTGTTTTTGTTTTGACAGAGAAGATTTAGTTATTTAAAATAAGTATAGTAGGCCATGACTAGAAGACGAAGAATGTTTCGATATTTGGTAGGCGTCGGAAACGAAAGCCTAGTTTTATAGAGTTATAAACTTCATGTTTTAATAGCCCCAGTAAAATTAGTATTGTAAAAAAAATCACGTTTTAAAATTTTAAAAAAAATCAAAAATATTTAAAATTATTGAAAAAACTAAGATAGGAATGCTGTAGTTTAAGTTCGGTTTAGTGTAAAGTAACTATTTGTCATCACTTGCCATAGTGTAGATTAAAATAATTTAATGTATTTTTGAAACAAAACTTTCTTTTTCAAAATTCAAAATACCACACTGTCAAAACAACGAAATAAAGTAATTAGTAACAATAAAACAAACGACTAATAAATTAAATTAGAATGTGTCATTTATTCTAGGTGGCAAGTGATGACAAATAGTTACTTTACAATAAACCAAATTTAAACTACAACATTCCTATCTTAGTTTTTTCAATAATTTGGAATATTTTTGATTTTTTTACTTTAATTTTAAAGAGTGATTTTTTTACAATACTAATTTTATCGTGGCTATTCAAACATGAAGTTTATAACTCCATAAAACTAGGCTTTCATTTCCGACGCCTACGAAATATCGAAACATTTTTCGTCTTTTAGTCATGGCCTACTATACTTATTTTAAATAACTGAATTTTCTCTGTCAAAACAAAAACAAAATATAACATGTTATACATGGTTGAAAAGAGAATTTTTGGGGGGAGAAGATAGACAAGAAAAATATACAGGGTAACATTAAAAGTAATGAATTAATGGTCACTTCCGGTTAAAGCGGAAGTAGTATAAAATATCAGGAAAGCTGAAAGAAAGCTAAATAACAAGATATATAACCGCAGAAATTTTCAAAATTTTATCATAAAAGGTAAAAAAATTAGAGGTTGTCTCATGTCTCCTGTGTCACCCGGTATAATATAATTGCTTCGTAGAATAAGCTACACAACCGTAATAAAACGGAAATATATATTAAGCAAAATCCCATAAAAAATCAGTGTTACAGAAGAATAATCTTCCACAACCCACAACCCAGTGAAAAAAATTCCCCCCAAGGTTGTGTGAGATCATCAGAGCGTTACCTCCCAAGACGTGCTTTGCTCCCACTGGAGCTTGTCAGTTGGTGTTGGGTTCACTCTGACAATCTCACCCCTCAAAATATCGAAAATTTAAAGCCAAATGTCCACCCAGCGATGACAGGCCAGTCCTACTGAATCGCTTCATCGATCGATAAATGTATCTACCTCACATGCAGTACTTCGGTCTAACTCCATAACCGAATGCTGTGAAGTTTGAATTCAAAAGTTCACTTATTTTTGTCATCTAGTTACCTTTGAAACCTTCATTTTTTTTATACCCATCTCCTTTTAGCACATGTTGAGAAGATACGATAAAAATGTCAAAGTCAATTTTCCAACGCCTACTTGACGACAATAATAAGTGAATTGTTTACATGTAAGAATGACACAGCAGATCTAGCCTGTGTCCGGTGCATATAGGCCTCTCTTTTATAGAAGAATAATCTTCCATAACCCAGTGAAAAAAAATTCACCGAAAGGTTGTGTGAGATCATCAGAGCGGTACCTCCCAAGACGTGTTTCGCTCCCACTAGAGCTCGTCAGTTGGGTTCACTCTGACAATCTCACACCTCAAAATATCGAAAATTTAAATTTATTTTATATATTAGGGCCAATAACCCGAAATCAATTTTGATTTCAAGCTTCATAAAATACCTAAGTATGTTAGTTGGGATGTTTAAAGATAAAAAAAAACCTAAACCTAAGATATTTTTAGGGTACCGGTGAGATGTTGTACAGAGCAGATTGATGACCACCTACACTCAAGGGTATTATTGAATTAAATGAGAAATTGGACATTATCAAACAAAAAATAGATTAATGACCCCATTAAGTAACGCGGCTCTATCTCCATTCTTCAGTCCATAGGCCGCGCATGCCTTTGGCCAAAATTCAAAATTTCACGCGCCCATGCAAACAAAACAAACTCGCAGCGGTGCACGTATTGATCGCACTCGCACGCTTTTCGCGCAACCCATGTCCCTGCCGAGACGCCTTTTGTTCCATCCCATTCCCATTCCCTTCCATGTTTTCGGTGCGTAAGTGTGAATAGACCATTATTTCCCAGACTACCATTATTTACTACTTTACTACTGAAGTGTGTGTTACAGATTATGTTTTTGTGTCGGTAAACGGTGCGCCGTTAAAGTTGCTACTTTAAAATGTTGTAAACGGTTTATTTCCATTAATAGAAATGGAGTTTATTTGTACATGTTATGTTTATTAGTTAATATTAGGAAACGTTAGCGTAAAAGGATAATAAAAAGGAAAGCCATGTCAGGTAAGGTCTCATTTTAAACCCTAATAATCAATATTAAACTAAAAAAAAATTAGTTAACTACAAATTTGCGATCTTTAGAAAAATAAATAGCTTTCTAGTTTGTGGTTCTAACAAAGTTTCTATATGAACTTTAAATCTAAATAAAAGAATCATTTATTTTAAGACTTTTGAATTTCATTTAATGTTTTTATCATTATTAACAAATGCGAAATTTTAAGTTTAATCCTCCTAATTGTGTTTAAAACTTTTTTTTTAATTTTTTTGCTGAAATTAGCTATTAAATATTAAGTTTCAACAATGTTTAAAAAACTAAATTTTGTTTATCTACAACTTATCATAAATAGTCACATTTGAACTATTTGTTGATTCAAAGGACATTATTTTTACCTACATCTGGTTGTTTACCAAAGTTACAATTGGCACAGTTTCTATTTAGCACTGCATCTTATCTTTGATAAATAAAAGGTAAAATTTAAATATTCTTATCTAGAAGTCCTACCTATTGGAATTGTTTCGGAATACCTAGCTATTTCTATACATACACGTTCAATAAAATAAATTGATACCTATAACAAAATGCTGACGGATGGATTATAATCGACAGCTGCGTTCAAGCAGCAACAGCCGGCCCTAATTTGGACAAAGAGCCCAATGTTAGAATCAGATGACTATAAATATGCAGTTCTTGTGCTAATGTACTCGTCGAAAAATAGTTATTTAGGTATTAAGAGCGCAAATTGATATTTTGTCGCTGGACGTTAGACGCGCGATGCAGAGCGGTGCCCGGACTAGTTACTCGAAAGCGAAAAACTTTTAAATTACTGTTAAATGTTTGATAAACAAAACAACAAATGCAGCAACCCAACAACTAGATACCAGTCATTATATTCGTATTAAAACGTCCACAAAAACGGCTTTAATGCTTGCCGCGCGGAAAAGTGACATATGGCAAAAGAATCACTTCACACACGCAATCACACCAGAAAATCTGCAAAATCTAACCTAAAAGTTATTAGAAGTATTAGTTGTCGCTATCACCGAATGCAGAATCACAAGGAGATTTAAAATCCGATATAAAAAATCCAGGGCCGCATTTAAAAAAGTGAAGTTGATGATGGTGGCATGAAAACGAAACGTCGAATTTTAAATTTGAAAATACCACGTTCAAGAGAGCATAAAGTGGCTATGAATTATCTCTTTAAATTAAGACTAATAAAAATCAGTACTAATTGACTTCCAATTGCGCAACTTTGCCCTAATTTAACCTTCTTCTTATCTTTTCAAATAAGCGAGATACCCAAAGGGTAAATTCCCTCTATACTCCCTTCATAAAAAAGTGACGCAACACATTTCAATCACGGCCGGGGTTATGCGACTTGTTTAATCTTAATAATTACTAAATCTCTTGTAATCCTTAATACTTAAGCATTTACCACCAGTACTATCGACAGTTGACATTCCCAGAAAAATCATTTTCCTTTGTAAAAATGAATATTCCTATTCGCGTCCGGTAAAGTCTGTTTAACTCATGCACATTACGAGTTGAAAGTAGCACTTTACCGCACTATTGCGTGTAAAAACTTTGACCATTACACTCTAATATTCATTTCAAAAAGAGACTATAAATTTAATACACATCATGTGTTTGTAGGAAAAATTTTTTACACCGTGCTCATTAAAAAAACGTCATCTAGAAGACTATAAATTTTTCACGGATGACATAATCAAAGTAAACAAACTTTTGTTCTTTCATCCTTTTCTTTTGACATTTCACAGCCAACTAGATGGCGTTGTCAAATGAACAAGAACACCCTCTGCTGTAGACGTGTTTATACCGCACTAAACTTGATTCAGACCGAACTCCGTTTCGCGTTGTTCGTTCAACTGCAATCGCGAACAGCAAAAAAAATCACTTTTCGCACTTCTTAGGTAAATAACTAAAAACAACAGCAACAAATAAATTAAGACAAAACCATCCAAATTTCAATCAATTAGAAATGCGCAAGAAAACGTTCTCTTAATTTTTAGTTGCTAAAACGTAAAAAACTGGAAACTTTTAAGGTTAAACAATAAGAACAAAAATTAAGAATTAAGCATTAGAACCTTGTATTAAAGTATCATTAAGTAAAAGGGTTCCACAAGAATTGTAAATAAGGAATTTAAAGTAAATACTGAATCAACCCTGCCTAAAAGAATATTCGTGTCGAGTCACAAAGTCATTCAAAATTTAATACAAATATACAGGATGTCTTTTTTCCGTATGTGCGTTATTCCTACCTCCAAAACGGCTTTAGTTACGAGATCGATTAAATTAGCAAAAAGTTGCCTCTTGTGCGTTTTTGGAAAACTGCTACATTGTTGCCAATTTTTTGTTTTTTCAGAAATATTTAGAAATTGTAAAAATTACAAAAACATTCAATATTTTCTATTTCGAAAACTCATTATGATACAAAAAAGATTAAATAACAAAGTTTTACTACACTTCAATCTCTACGATATGATCTATCGATTAGCTTCAGGTGATATTTATCAACCGAGTTACCAGTATTAAGTTTAATCTAAAGTGTTCTCAGGGCTTCTAAGCTGTAGTCCAATAGAAACTCTTCCTGACGTTTTGCCTACAACTGAGGCAGACATTATCAATGGCGATGAGGCAATGGGCGAAGTGATCTCCCGTGCTTCCCGACGTTGACTGATTCGACTGTGGTGAGCTCCGTGGTATTTATTCCCCCGCCGTCGCGCTGCACTGGAGGGGTGGCGCTGGGTTTCGGCGCACTTGAAGTATGTCGTAGAACTCGCTTCCAGTCTTCATTTATAAACGTAATTTCCACCTTCCTGTTGAAATCGTTGTCGTGTTAAAAGATATCAACGACCTCTCTCGTTAGTCTCTGATAGAAACGCTGCGATTGATATAAGATATCCAACTCGTTGAAAAGGATATTATGACCTTCGGAGGGAGAGTGCTCTGCTACTGCTGACTTGCGCACACCGTCATAAAGACTCTGTCTGTGAGAGCCAAGAGAATATATGAGCCGGCTGAATTGGAACGGGAAATAAAGCATCTGGAAAGAGCTTTTGATTGGAATGGATACAATAAACACGAGTCCGATAGGAACGTCGGGAAAAACGGGAGCAACAGAGATCGTGAGACAACTTTGAGGCTTTTTTGATTGGCTTGTTCTGGAAATAAACCCACCTTATAAAATTCAGTTTTTTTTAGATATGACTTAATATAAAATCATAAAATGCGGTGTACAAAATCTTACCGATTAACGAAAATGACGGTATTGTTCGTATTGTATTTAAGCAGTTTTAACTCAAATTAAGACGAAACAATAGGTCGTGTTGAAAGCAATTTTTTTCATCGATTACATACATGCATAGAACAAAAAAGGGAACATTTGGAACATACGCCTTTGTAAATTTTAGTTCATTTTAGTTTTATTATGGGTCGAAGTCACTTGGTTTAAATTAATAAATTGTTTTTGCTTAGGTATTTGAAAACATGATTACAATGGTTAAGATGGCCATAATTGCGAATGGACAAACTTTAGACAAGTGATTTTCGACTTATTTTTGGTCATAAAATTCAACCCCGGCTGTTGGGGAATTGATTATGGGTTACTGTGTATACAGGTTGCTGCAAGCAGACTTTTTGCAAAATCGATCTTAATTTAAACCTTAATGTTGATTTGGTGTAGCGTCTTCAAATAGAATCTGTAGAAAGACTATCAGGAAAAGAACAAAATGAAAAAAATTCACTAAGTAAGCAGAAACTGTCGACGTTTTGATGTTTATTGACGTCTTTCTTAAGGCTATTCTTCCACTTACGTGGAAATCTTGTCATTATTAAAAAGTTCAATAAATTAAGGCCATCAGCACAGGTAAAAGCAAACCCTAACCGACAGATAAAATGCGACATCGAGTTGTTATGTCGAACAACTCGATGACGCATTTTACCTGGCGGTTAGCGTTTTCTTTTGCCATTTTAATAATGACAATATTTCCACGTCAGTAGATAACTCCTAAATCTTTGGGGCGGAAAGTTAATTTTTTACTACTTACTTTTGGGTGAGGCCTCATCCACTTTTTTGCCCGGTTCCTTCGTAGTTGGAGAAAGAATTTCGCACTATTCACAGTAGAATTACTGCGAATAACAATTTACCCTAGAAAGGGCTCGGACGAATCGACCTAGTTGACGTTTCGGCAACTTCTGCGCTCTTCAGAACTATCTAAAAAATAAAGCTTCAGAAACTATGAATTATTAAAATCGTAGAAAAAATCCATTTTTTCTCTAAGAGACTGGTAGAAATTCAGGTTTGAAATTAGTTAACTCTAAGTGAACAGTCTCAAGTATTTGCCACTGTTAGTCTTCTAGCCAGTTTGTAATATGTGAACGTGTTTTAGAATTTTTAACTATTTTAACGTGTGTTGTGATTGTGGTGAGTTTAATTCTGGTTGTTCTTGCGTTGCAATTGTTTTATAATTATATTTTAGGCCTGATGATGCCTTTTTAGGCGAAACATGTAGCCGTACAACTACAACATAATAAACTTGAGACTGGTGGCTTAGAGTTAACTAATTTCAAACCTGTATGAATTATTATATGGTATAAGTTTTTGTTGAACGAATCGGGCAAAAAAGTGGATGAGGCTTCACCCAAAAGTAAGTAATAAAAAAATTCCACGTCACTGTTAAATAGCCTTGCGAAAGGCGCCAATACATACTGGCACATTCCGATTCTTCTGTGGAGTTTTTGATTTCCCTATGATCTTATTCCGGGTTTAAATCTTAATAGGAAAGCTGGATAGATTAATAACTTTCTTTTTATTGGACTTTTTCTCAGTTTCTACTATTCGGACGTACTAAATCGTGAATCCGACGTTTCGTACTTTGACGTCCATCATTCACATCTTTTTTTATATACATAAATATATATATTCTAATACATAAACACTACAACTATAGTTTTCCTTTCACATTTGCAGTTTAAATCGTGTTTGAAGTTTAAACTCCAGATTTGATGTATTGTTTATCTGTCAAAAATCTATCGTTTAAGTTAATGACCTAGCAGATATGGACAGCCAACAAATGCCGATATTTTCCTAAAAATGGCTCCTCTTTTTGGCCAGAACTCTGACGTAATTTTGTCGTCAGCGCACGTCTTACAAGCGTCATAGCAACTTTAAAGCCGGACCGGATGATTGTGTCGATTGTTTTTGGTTTTTGTTAGTTGAAGTTTAAGTTTTAGAAAACTTAGGAGATGGATGTAAATTCGATATTCGATCGCATTGGAAATAAGAAATAACAAAAATAATGACAGTGACAACTGTTTTAACGTTAGACGTCATGACGTCACAGAAACCGTCACTTCCGGCAGAAGTCGTCATCAGTTCAAGGGTTCCTACTGCTAAAAAGCGGAGCCAGAACTGTAAACCAGGAGGGGTCTCCGGATTAACTCGACTTCTAACAATATCGGGAGGGACATCAAACAAATAAAAAAAATTCTCCAAAACTTGATAAACGACTAAGGAATATAACTATAACGTCTAGTAGGTAGAAAATATTAATCTAGTTTTGGGGTCTAGACCTTCGTGAAAAAGTTCCAGGGTACATTATTATCTGCGCAAAAAAAATAAGCAATTTAGTTCCTACTCCTACAACAGAGGCTTGTTTAAATCCATTTAAATACAACAATGTACTAAATTGAGATCATCATACACATCTAAATTGAAATAGCCAATTTAATTTAGCGAGGTTGGAGAAAATGGTTTGCTTGAGTACTGGGTAATTTGTTTGAAACTATCTGATATTCTAGCATGAATTACTACTGACTGGGTTATGTAGGTCATTTCAAAGTACGAAAAGGTAAATTGTCAGGCCACGATAAAAGTGCTGCCTGACCAGAAAATTTAGAGCTCATACAGTCAACTCTTGAAGATCCTATTAGTGTTTTATTAACAAAATTGAGGGATTGAGCTTTATTGATATGGCATGTAGTTACTATTTTTGATCCTTTAGAGAAAGAGAAAGTGAGGACGTGTCTTTATAGGTCACTTGGTAGGAGCATTTGCGGGGCTAGCAGAAGGTCGCTGGTTCAACCCCCTGCTGAAGGCCTATTTAATTACTTAATTTAAATTATTCTTCTGTCTTCTGAAGTCACTAAACACTAAACATGTACCCAAGTTAAGACCTACTCTAATATGCAATTTTTGCAATGTCGTTGATATATTTGAAACCAACAAACTTTCTGTTAATTTAACAGCTTCACATTGCTACAAGTTACAGCAGCTTGAATGTTCCTAATTCAGAATTCTATTCAAAGTCATGGTTTATACACTTAAAGCGCGAATCGAACTAATGAGATTTGCTACCAACATGGCAGTTGCTTGAGGTGAAACTGGTTCTGTGGAGAATCAGAAAAGATCCGCCCTGGAATTGTTAGGGTGAGAATGTTTCAGTTGCAGTTGTAAGACACGTTGATTTATTTGAAAATTTACAGTTTCTTACTAAATTATCTCAGGAATTACAAGTAAGCAGAACAAATGTTTTTAGAACTTAGCGTAAGCATAAGTTGCATCTCTATAAAATTAAATTCGTTTATGAATTAATTAAAGATGGCGCGTCCAATTTTGTGAAGTGTTTACAGAAAGAATTCCTCTAAAAATAACTGAACATGTGTGTTATACCCATAAGTGAACGTTTTATCTCAATGAAAAAGTTAACAAACAAGCAAAACTGTAGGTACTGGAGTGAATCAAGTCACACTATATATCACAAAATTTGAAAAACTACATTGAGGGGCGGTTCTTTCTAGAAAAAAAATAGAAATGATTTACATCTCTCGTACCTCGAAAAAGTTGATCAGCAGGATGCACCGCATTATGTTGCTCCACTTCGGCAAGTTCAGGAATTTACGCTTCCTGATTGGCAGAAGCGGCCACCGAGATCGCCCGACCTGACTCCGATAGAGTTCTATTTATGGAGATATTACAAATCTAAATTGTAAATAATGACGTAGCTAGGAACCTTAAAAATACTAAAAGGAAAGAATAATAGCACACTGCAGAGAAAATTTTTTGAAGAGAAGAATTTGAAGCCTGCTTTAATTGCTTAGCTGTCAATGGGCAGCTTTTCGAGCAATTAATAAAATAAAATCGGTTTAAATCTTAATAAAAATTTGTTTGTACTTTATACTGTTTTTGATTTTTTTTTCAGAAATCATTTTTTTTATGTTATTGACGCATGACGTCATCGTGATGGCGCATTTAAAATTTATTTAAAATGTCATATTTTATTTTATAGATGGGCGAAGAAAAAATTCCCAAAAAACCTTTGAACCCAATTTTGGGTTTTTTTTTTGTTTTTTCCCATCTTTTTTTGAAAGCACCCGGCAGTTAAACGCTGGTCAATTGATCAAAACCCTCAAACTGCACAAACCAACAAATGATTGTTTAATCGGTAAGTGTTAGGCGTATTGAAAATAGAAACGTAAGTTAAATTTAAAGGTTATAATGGAATAATCCCCGAATTTTCCGGGAATTTTCCAGGGAATAAACCCTCAAAAATGAAAAAAACCGAGTGAAAACCCATGTCTATTTTATTTCGATAAATTGACCATCCCAAAATTATGTCATTTGACATGCGTGCCCCTCAAAGCAATATGGCGTAGTAGCCTATTTCAATGAGACGGAACTTAAAACTTGAACTTGATCATCATGTTTGATTTGAGCATTTATAGTTTTGTAGATGAAGTACTGAAGAAATCCTAAAACATCAAAACAAATATGTTCTTGATAATTATTAAACCGGCTGCGGTGTTGCCGTTCTACTATTTCTTTATACTTTAATTTATTTATGTGTGATTATAAGTTATATAATGGTAAAGATAATGTTAAAAAAATGCGAATAACAACAGAAAAATATTGTTTTAATAAAATTATATTGTTCTAAAAGAAGAAACGACATAGATTTAGTTGGTTTATACTCAATTCAGTCAGGATTTTGTAAATTATTTTTCTGGTTCTGGCCAGCACAAGAATCTGACCATACAATCAAGTGAGATATCTGGAAATTCTTCCTTAAACAATTTGCAAAATTGATATATGTAGACAACTTGCACTTTCATTGCTACCTCTATTGGCTACTTCTACGGTATTATGTCTCAAAAGAATTACTTGTCAACTTTATCCACAATAAAATATTAAAGCTAGTGCCACTTTTATCAGGTGATTTCAAAAAAACAGCAAATTTTAATTAGGAGTTGCCTATTGAAAATTAGGCTCTGTTACGGGATACGGGTTCCAATAATTTATCGTCAATTAACTACACACTTTTATTTACTTTTAACTATTACAACACGATTAAAACACAATTACTCTCTACTAACAATTCGCACTGTTCCCTTGTCCGCTTATTTCGCTTATATACTACACTGCACTATCTATTCGATTCCATCTCGCGCGGCTCGCTGTTTTATATACCCGGCCTGAACATACTCTCGTACTTTCGACAACGGAGGCGACTGTTCCCGTTTCTCGTTTAGTCTAGATGGGTCCTCGGGGTCGCGGTCGTCGCTCGGCGTTGTCGCTTCGGACCGAATCTCTGTGAACCGACGGTCGAGAGTAACATCCCTATTAGTTAACACCTTAAATACTCAATTTTCAAGAAAATGCGACTAACACATTTATCCACTTACGTCTTCATTCCCCAGATAAATGTAAACTCTTAACGGACCTTGTTGATTGATCTCTGGATAAATAAATTTGATTTGAATTGTCTCAGTTGTGAATACAAGCCAAATAGTACGTAGTTACTAAAGAGAAAAAAAAACATAATTTTGAAACTTTTTTGCGACTTAATTAGCGGTTAAAACAATTTGCAGCATAAAAAGATGTATATTTTATAAAACAAAACACTATATATACAATATTTCAGTAAAATGAAGTTACTTTACCTATTATCTACCTCTAATATGTATGTATACGACATGTTTTTTAAGCACATTGCAAAGTGTGGCACGAAAGTTTACCTACACGCTTTTCGTGAGTGTGCAGAGTACCTGTTGTGAATTTAATTAGATTGAAAAATGTTATGAATGGGGTGTGTAAGTGGTTTTCTATTGTGATCGTGAGAATATATGCCACTTAGCGGATTCTTTTATAATATATGGTATATAGGAAAATAGTTAAAAAATATAGGTATATACAAGTTACCCAAGATTTCAAATTAATGTAGGAACAAAAACTAACGTCTCTGGTTGCAACAATATATTTTTTTATTTTTTGTTTCATGGCTCCTTCTATCGTACCTTACATGTCAGTTCATCCTCGAACTGAAACGTAAATAATTCTAGGATCGTAGAATCTCCTTTTCGAGGTTAACGAGCAACACATAGTCACACGTACTCATTTAATATTCCAACAGAACCTTTAGACCTAAGTAGGTACCTACTATCGCAGCGAAAATCTTCCCACCACACGCGATAGTATTACCATTTTTAAGTCTAATGCAGACCTACCATTTTCCGTTTCAGGTTCTTTCTAAATAAATTATTATAACTATAATCCATTCACTTAGTGCTAACATCAGGACAGCAATAAGTGGAAATTTGTTAGAAATCTGATTTTTATCTCATATTCTCAACATTTGCTGAAAGAAGATAGATATAAGCAAATAAAGATTTGAAATGTAACGAGTTGGCAAAAATAAGTGAATGAGTTATACATCTTTTTAATGGCCAACAACCTTTGCAGTTCCAGCCAACTAGAACTAATAATACTAAAGACTTTAATCATGCCTGTTTTTATTCTGTCTCAAACTTGTTGTTTGCGTATTTTTTTTTTAATGTAAGCAAAAAGTGCACATTAAATTTTTAAAAATTATATGAACTATGTGTTCTATCCGTGACACCCGATTAACGAACGGAAAGTTAATCTAGTTTATATTTATTACGTTTTCCCGGAAACAACTCTTTTAACTCTCATTAAATAAAAATAGTCTTGTAGGTCGAAAATCAACTTGCTTTTATTTATATCTACTTATTAGATTTTATTTATAGTCTTATAATGCATTTCCTACTTGACGTGAACGCGCCGTTTCGTATCCCATTAACGTCGGAAAAGTAGGTAAATCCTATTGCTATATTTATTGATTGGTGTTTACTGTTTGGAATACGTATGGAAAGATCGTAATGGGACTTTGCTGTAAATCTTTCGCAAAGAAAATTAAATCGTTTTTATGATGGCGGCTATAAAGCGGATTAGATTTAGGTGAGAATTGATTGGGAGTGGAAATAACTTACGCGAGTATAAATCTTAATGATGTAGATGAAATATGGTATATATTTAAAATATTAAAAGTAAGAACTGTTTATAACAGCACGCTTTCTATATTTGATACCTTGAGCATACCAAATTAAAAATAAATGCAATAAATTAATATAGGTACTATATAATCCGCAAACCAGACGCATTATACCCGTACGCGGAAGTTAACGAATGTAAATATTATACTCTTGAGAATGTTTCTGCTTATAAAGGTCTTAGACGGAAAAAACAAATAAACCTTTCCTCTGATTAACATCTAACGATATTTGTTTATTTCTCAGTACTTTATTATAACTATACCTGGTAAAATATTGAATATTTTCAGAATAGGATCATAAAAAACTGTTAAACACAGTGAGTTTGATCATATAATTTTTTATAGGTACATCAAACAAAAAAGGAGGCGTTAACTACTTGAAGGAAGTAACTAAACAATCTGTTCTAATTTTCTTTTTAAAACAAACGTATTACGTTAACGTCCTAACGTTTTTTTCAACGGATATTGCCATTATGTACATAAATAGCCAGTTTAAGAGGTGTGTATCCGATTACGTGTTTATTTGCTCTCTACTCTAGACAAACGACTGAAACCGAAACGCAAAAAGATCGTTATTCCGTTCAAATGTTGACCAAAGAACAAGATTATTGAATAAATTATACTTTATTTAAATATATTATGCAAAAGGTTTCTAGCCACTGTATAATTTTTGCGAATTTTTGGTTGGTAAAGACGTCTGCTTTTGTTTTTAAGTTGCTGAATAATCGTTCGATCTGCTTCATTTCACTATTTCACATCAAAACGTGTGCTCGAAAATGTCTCTTCTACATTTGCTTGCAAAAGCAAAACGTGAGTTTAACTAATTTCTTCATTAACACACGAGTTTTGAAGTGTTCTAATAACGTTGTAATCTTCCTTTAGAGTCTGGACGAGATTACATTGGGTTTGCAACTCTGCCAGACCAAGTACATCGAAAGTCAGTGAAACGGGGTTTTGAATTCACCTTGATGGTTGTCGGAGACTCTGGATTAGGTAAATCGACGATGATCAACAGTCTGTTTCTTGAAGATTTGTACAAGACCAGAATAGTGCCCGACGTCAGTGAGAAAATCCACAGGACCACCACCATCGAGAAAAAAACCATGGAAATTGAGGAGAGAGGCGTTAGAGTAAGGTATCTTATATTTTTACTTTTTGGACCAAATATCTTCTTTCTATAGCTAATATTGCTTAATTAAAGTTGCTTTTTATCTACTCAAAATAATATATAAAAACAATAGAACTTTAGTGCAAAAATATAGTGAAAATTTAACACCAAGGTAGGCAAGGATAGATTAAAAACTTTTTTTTTTGCTTGTACAGGGTGTCCTATTCTCGATGTTTCATTTTCGATCGATTCATTTCATATCGAAGATAAAAGGATGCGAATTTTACGTTTGAAAGTATAAAATGTTTATTTTTATAGCGTTCTTGGTTTTTATGATAGCAATTTCGAAAAACTGACATTTTGTACCTTTCTTTTAAAATCGCCCTGTATCACAAAAACAGAGAGAGCCTTGAAAAATCAGTTTGTACTTTCGAACACTTCACAAGAAAAATAGCGAATTTTGTGAAGACCGCAACCTTCTATGTTCGACATTAAATGAGTTACCTCGAAAAAAAAGCTTTGAAAATTTATTGTATTGTATTCAATGTGAGTGGACTTATACAGTCCTCCACAGCGACCTGGAACCTATTGTGGCTCACTCGAAGTGTTACCAGCAAGGTTTACCCCTGCTAGTCCCACTAGTTGTCACCCGTTATGCCCAGACCCTCAAAGAATCTGATGAGTCTCTTGGGAGGCACTGCGTTTGCATCTTGAGGCTCAACGATCGTGTTTCCGAACAGTGAATATCTCGATCTGGCGATAGCCAGGCAGTCACATAGGGCGTGCTCAACTGTCTCGTCGTCCTCCAAGCCTACACTCCGTCTCTTCGGACAGTCCAAGTCTGTGCATGTGAGATCTTAGGAGGTTATGTCCTGTGTACAGTGCAGTGGCCACTCTGATTTGTCTCCTATTTATTCTGAGAAATGTTTGGGCTTTTGCCCTCCCTGTTCCCGTGATAAATTTTCGTGTTCCCGTGACAACACCAGACCTGGGACTTGACATTGCTCCATTTCTGGAGTTCAGCCTTGACCAGAGAGTATGGAACTTCCAGTGCCTTGTTCCGGGCCTATGAATGCAAGCTCCTACCTAGAGAGTCGGCCCTCTCATTGCCTTCGTGACCACGATGGGCCGGGATCCATATCAGTCTGACGCTGTTTTCCTGCGATAGGGTGTTCAGAGTCCTGTGACAGTTCCAAACAGTTTTGGAATTGCAGCGCAAACACATAAGCTCTAGAAGCGCTACCCGGCTATCCGAGCAGGTCTTTAATGATCTATTGTCTCCTTCCTCCTCTAATAGGTGTCGGGCACACATTTCAATGGCATGCATCTCTGCTTGAAACACTGTGGTGAATCGGCCCAAGCCCTCTGCTATGCAAATTCCATCCAATCTCCCGTACACTCCGAAGTCATCCCCTTCGTCGGTTTTGGATCCGTCCGTGTACCAGGTACTTCCTTCCTGTTGTAGATCTTCGTCTCGTTCGTCCCAGTCTGCCCGTGAGGGAACCCTGACGACGTAGCGAGTGTCCAATGTACGTTTTGATGCCATTAGGTCGGAGACCATGTTCAATACCGCAAGGCCTTCCAAGCCAGCCTGAGCATTGTTGGTCCCACCATCGAATGGCTGCGGTGCTAAATTCGTCACTTGTTGTAACCGATATGTCGCCTTCATTACCTCTCCTTCCAGGAGTAGGTATTGGAAGTGGAAGCAGGTCGAGCATGCACTCCATGGCTGCCGTGGGCGTCGTTCTCATTGCCCCCGTGTCGCAGAGACATATTTGTCTTTGCAGAGAGGACAGCTTACCTTTGATGGAGCTCTGTCTGCTCTTTCGATACCAGACTATGGCCCCATACTTGATTATGGGTCTTATTACCTTCGCATATAGCCACATAGTTTATTGGGGTCCTATCGCTCATGATTTTCCGCACAGGTTTTTGCACGACCAAAGAGAGAGCTGTGCTCTTCTAAAGGTACGAGTCACATGTGGGGTCTATGTGATTGATTTGTCCAGGATGACTCCTAGAAATTTCACTTCGTTGGTAAACGGGATTGTCGTCTTGAACAAAGATGACGCTTTCAAGAAGTTCAGCCTCTTCCTTCGGGTAAATGGCACAATCACCGTTTTCCTAGGGTTTATGGCTAGGTTTTCCTTTGAACACCAGCTATGTACAACATCCAGCACCTCTTGCGACGTGCTGAAGATTTGTTAGTATGGAAGGATAACGATGTCTTCCGCGTATGCTTGAACCTCGACTCCCCATAGTTCCAAAGTAGCCAGAAGAGGCAGAGTAGTAGGGAGAGGTGCAGTAGTAGGGACCACGGGAGTGGTGAAAGAACTCCGCCCTGTAGACAACGTCCCGCTGTTGCGAATCTGATAGTGTCATCGTTTAATGATCTAGTGATCAGTCTGGACCCTAACATGTTCCGAATCCAGTTGGTTATTGTTGGTTCGATCCTTCTCGCTTTACTAGCGCTGAGAAGGGAATCTGTATGTGCATTATTAATGACCCCTTCGATGTCGATGAAAATACCAACTGCGACACCCATTGAATCCCGGGTTTCTTGGATTTTCACCACCAGGTTGTGGAGTGCTAGTTCTGTTGATTTCTTAGCCTGGTATGCATACTGTTCCGTTATAAGAGGGTACGTTGTTAGCGCTCCCTCCGTTATGTATAGATCTAGCAGCTTTTCCAAGCTTTTCAGCAGAAACGAGATTAGACTGATTGGCTTGAGCGATTTAGGATCTTTTTCCCTCACTCTGGACCAGCAGTTTGGAATAAAGTTCCATGCAAGGCTCGCTCTGAGGAGCTTTGTGAGTAGAGGTTTGTAATAGAGTTGATCCAGGCCCCGTTGTAGTAGTACTGGGAACACTCTATCTTGAAAATGAAACACCCTGTATATACAAAACAGTTTTGTAAATTTTTGTATTCCTTCTCATCCCTTTAGATTTTGAGAACAATAGTTTGTGTATGGTTCGAATATCGGATCAACATGGAACAACATCAGAACAGCATGTCATCAATTTAAGTGTTTCACCACATTTTGTGGCCAACTTGCTCTTTTCCTTTATTGAAAATTAGAAAATGTTTGTGCTGTTTACTAGGGCCATGAAAAGACGCCATATCTATATCTAGAAGAATTTTTTCTATGTCAACTTTGTACCATTGTGACGTAGAACACTACGTCACAATGGTACACGGTAGAGCCAAAGAAGCTAATGTAAAAAATACTATATAAATTTAACATCACTCGTTTCCTATAAACAGGATGGCTAAGCCATTGAATGTCCAGAATCATTTTAAGCGCTATCCAATTTGCTCTTTTCCAATTTCAAATTAAAAAAAATGTTTATTTGCGCTTTCTATCAAGAACAGCAGAGGACGCCGAAATCCGTATATCCGACTTCACTTAATATTTATTCACTCAAACTTGACTTGAAATCAAGTCAAGTCCATATAAATAATAAATGACATATAATTATAACGTAACATTAAAAAGCTCAGCCCGAAAAAGTCCGGCTCAGTGGCAACAAGAGCGCATGCGCGGCTGGCAAGCTCCGCCCCTTAATTTTGAAAAATCGATGATGCCAAGCTTTATGTTTTATTAAGTTTTCGCCGAAATATAAAATATCTAATAATGTATTATATGAATATAAAAAATACTAAGAATTATTTTTACTTTCTAAAATGTTTGAGCTGTTAGTTAACTTGGCAAATTAGCATGGTGTGGTGTAAGAAAAAACTAAAAACTCATAATTTATTTAAAATAATTTCTGTTCTATTGTTGAATATAATTTACACATGACAATGCCGTAATGCTGTCAACGTCATTTGCTGTTAACCTAACTTTTGAGGTTTTTTTTTGGCGGGTACGCGCGTAACATTTACACATTAGTCAGTTGATAATGATAATAAAACCATAATAATAATTATAATAATGTAATATAATTTAATTAATTTTAATCATAAAACCTCAAAAAGACGCAATACTCACCATTTTCTTGATCAGAAAAAGTCTAACCATCCTATAAAATATTGGCGCCTTTCTTTGTCTTGGCTTACAGCCAGGAATCAAGAAATCAATACACAATACACTTGATAGTTTTTTGTCGCCCTTCCTTGCCTTGGCTTACGAGTCAGATATCAAGAAATCAATACACAATACACTTGATAGTCTTGGTGTTATTGTAGGACAAAGTATTTGAACCTACGCGATCTTTGACGGGAACGGTCCACTTTCACTACCACCAAGCGATGTTGCAAGCCGCCCGATGAGTATTTATTACTTATTACACTAATTTCTTTTAAAATAAATACGAGCCTATAATCAAAAAAACAAATCTTCGATCTTTTGTTATTACAAATTTTCTTTTCATGTCAAAAAGTACTCAGAGTTGACCTAACCTCAAACTTTTGTTCTTCTAGAGTTTTCGGAAGACTGCTCTGTGCGCTGCGACATTACTACCATCCTTTGTTTTCTCATTGTGAATAGAAGGATGAGAATACTCCGAGCGCGCACTAGGGCGTCCGGCCGAAAACGCAATTTTTTCGGTGGGCGTGTCCTCTGCATATGTCTTGCGCAGAAGAATGTGCGCATTAGCAAGCAGTGAGCCTAAATCTTGGTTTCCATAGGTCACTAGAAGCTGCACTTTTAGTCCGTGGGGAAAGACTTACGTTCGTAGTATATTAACTAGTACGAATATGGTCAAGTCTAGCTTGAAAATCAAGTCAAGCCGTGAATTACAGGAACTCGTGATTCCCTAGGAGTGACATCTATTATTTCATTACATCACTTCTCAATCGGCTAAGTCTACTTCTAGCCTTTATCAACTGAAGCGAAATACAAGGATAGAAATACTCTAGTTAAGAGAGTGATTTTGTTCTTAATTTTTTGTAGGTACAAATATCTGTGGTCAACAATTTTTTTATAGGATGGAGATATATGGAAAGTTTTTGTTTTTTTATGTGTATATTTTGCTTTTTTAATGGAAGTTAATTTTTCACGGTTCGTTTAACAACATACCGAAAATTGATGTGACTCTCTCTCTAGAAACCCCGCGAAAAACCTATTCATGAATATTTTGATTTTCTTACGTTTCTAGGAGTCTAGAGGCTAGATAAAACTTGAAAGAAATGAAGGCTTGTGTCGGATCACGAAACAGTGTTACGAACTCACGAAAACATAGATATCGACACCACACTGACAACTATACAATAAGAATCTGAAAATTTGGACAGACAGCCAACTCCAGCTTTGGTTTTTTAAAGAGAACCACGCAATTTTGATTGCGTCATTTTAGGCAAATGAGCCACGCTCCTGAGGCAACAGTCTCAGCTCATCACACAAGAGATTTCAAGAAAATTCAGCGTGAAAATTATATTTTCAACTTTCAAAAATCGATTTATAGCAAAACATGTCTGAAAGCTATTATGGTCAAATTATATTCTAAACTGTTTTCCAAGCTTTGAAGACGTGATCCAATAGAATTTCCTGACGTTTTGTTCACAACTGGGGCGCAATGACCAAACTGACCTCCTTTGCGTCTCGACGTTTACTGATTCGAGTACTGAACGCTTCGTCGTATTTATACTCTCACTGCCACGCTGGAAAGGAGCGGATGATGCAGGGTTTTGGCGCGATTGTCGTGTTACGCAGAACTCGCCTCCAACCTGAACTTAAGGCCCTTAATTTTCTCTTTTCTGTTATGTCAATAGATGTTGAAGATCTTAACAGCTTCGCTCATGACCCTTGGATGCGATAGTTGCGATTGTGTGAGATACCCACCACATTGAAAAGGATACTTCGACCTTCAGAAAGAACGTGTTCTACTACTGCTGGCTTTTGTGTTTGTCCCAGCCTACAACTCCATTAGTGGATAGAGGCTTCCTCTGGTCTTTGACCCATCTCAGATCAGGGTCTGTTGTTTTAACTTTTTGTTTACCCAGTAGTCTGCCATCCCATCCATGACTATGGTATCCGTTTATAACTCCCGTTCTTTTTTTCCTAACGATAAACATTACCTGATGACGAATTGTCCTATTGAACTCGTGCTTGCTATATCCGTTTCTGCTAAAATCCCTTTCCATATGTTTTATTTCCTTTTCAACTTCAGCCGACTAGCAAATACTCTTGAAACTCACAGACAGAATTTTTATGATTCCCCTTTTTCAGCTCGGATGAGAGTTTAATCCATTGAAAAGATATCGGCCAGTGTATGCGTTGGTCTTCTATACAGGGTGTCCAGTTTAAATTGATGTACATGGGGATATTGGAAACCGTTGGAGATACAAGGTCGCTCAAATGGAAGAAAAGTTGCGTATTGGTTTGCTTAAAAATCATCCGAGGCAATGATATTGTAAAGCGATATCGTTCCGATGATACAGGGTGAAAACCAAAAAAGTGCATTTTCCAAAAACCCTAATAGTTGACTTATTAAAAGAGCTATTGTCATGAAAATTTCAGATTAGGGGTAGGAGAGTATGGTGATTCCGAAAATTCGGTGAAAAGTTGTCTAGGCCTACTATGTTGTGCTCGACCGTTGTCAAGTTTCGTTTTTCCTATGGAGGCCATATTGAATTTTAGCACTTTTAAAATCCCTGTCGAAATGCTCTTCAACCATGTATAACGTCTTTATGTTCGGCAAAGAAAAACACTTAAAAATAACAAAATTAACATTTCATCGAAGGTGGCTAGGATATTCCTATTAAAATTTTGGCATAGTGTGATTAGATTTGTCATTTGTTATTTTCCATCAGAGCATAGTCTTTATTGACTATTAAGTGTCTGCAGCTAAAAAAAAATGTAAATTTTAAAATGAATAACTTTTCAAATTGTGGGAAATATTACATGTTGCAGTATTTTATTCTGTCACAGAAATGATGCGAATGCTGAAGAAATGTGTTTTAATAAATACCCAGAAAGACGACAACCTGGCAGCTATGTTTAGACGTCTCCAAGATAATCTGATTAATTACGGGAATTTTATTAAGATAAAGAACAAACGAGACGAAGATAAGGAAAATTTGGTATTTCTAAGCGTGGTCGAAACATCTCATACCTCTTTGCGTCAAATTCAACACAAACGAACACACAACATAAACACAAAAAACACAATGACGGGTACCATTTTAAAGTCTCATAAATATCATCGATGCAGGAGCATCCCAGCCTGGGGCTCCAGATTGGTGATCATATTAGAAGAATGGAATTTTGTCAATGGTTTATTCAAAAAACTAACAAATACCTAATTTTACCTTGAAAGTCCTCTGGTCTGATGAGAGCCGATTTACCAATTGTGAACTATTTAATCATAAGAATATTGCTTACTGATCCAATGCACATCAACGGCAAATTCGTCAGGTTATGCACCAAGTTAGATGGGGATTTGTGGGTGGCTAAGAGTTGTGGACACACATGTGATTGCGCCGTACTTTTTTAATGAGAACTTAAGTTTCGAGAGATATTTGAAATTCCTGCAAGCTAAAGTAGCAGAAGACATTATGGAACTTCCCTAGCCACCATACAGAACATGTTTTTTCAGCAGGACGGTGGTCTACCTCATAATTGGCGGATTATTACAAATTATCTGAATGCTGAATTTGGCAATAAGTGGACCCGCAAAGTTCCCTAATTTAACAATGCTCGATTTTTTTTGTATGGGGTTATCTCAAAAATAAAATATATCGTAGATTGTAGGAAACCGTAGAGGAACTTAGGTCAGCTGTTACAGAAGCTGTTAACGGACTTAATCCGCAAATAGTAAGAAACTATTTTTTACTTATTAATTTCATTTCTTTATTTTAATTGTTTCTTAGTTCACCTTGTACAATTCTTTGAATAATTTTACTAGTAAGCTACACATAACTTCCCTTAATTAACCTGAAGTTGACCAATACGATGAAATCTTAACTTCGTTATTTTTAAGTATTTTTCTTGGCCGAACATAAAGATGTTATACATGGTTGAAGAGCATTCTTTACGGAGATTTTAAAAGTGCAAAATTTCAATACTGCCTCCATAAAAAAAATGAAAGTTGGCAACGGCCGCGCACAACATAGTAGGCCTATACGACTTTTGAATAAATTTTAAATAGGGAAACATTTTAATATCCTAGCCACCTTCGATGAAATGTTAATTTTGTTATTTTTAAGTGTTTTTCTTTGCCGAACATAAAGAGGTTATACATGGTTGAAGAACATTTTTACGGGGTGTAAAAAGTGTAAAAATTCAATATAACCTCCATAGGAAAAACGAAACTTGACAACGGTCGAGCACAACATAGTAGGCCTAGACAACGTTTCAACAACAAATTTTCGGAATCACCATATTCTCCTACACCTAATCTGAAATTTTCATGACCGTAGCTCTTGTAATAAGTAAAATATTAGTGTTTTTCCAAAATGCACTTTTTTGGTTTTCACTCTGTATCATCGGAACGATATGGATTTAAAATATCATTGACTCGGATTATTTTTAAGCAGACCAATACGCAACTTTTCTTCTATTTAAGCGACTTTGTATCTCCAACGGTTTTCAATATTCCCATGTACATCATTTTAAACTGGACACCCTGTATAGACGATATGTGCCGGTTTTCCATTTCGTTTCCTTGATACCAAAACATGCAAAAAACGATAGGTGTCCTTCTTTTTTTTCTCCCTAGTGAATTAAATTCTTGAGTTTTTGGAGTTGACACGTAAAAGGAAGTTTTGAACTTGATTCTCATCATGACTCTAAATAATAAAGATGCCGTTCACATATCTAAATCAGCACTTTAGCTTCTTTTTTGACGTAACCAATGGATTGGTCTTGAAAATGTCCATAATATATGCAGCTATTACTGGACTAAGTGGGATGCCCATAGCTACACCATCAGTTTGTTCGTAAAACTCTTTCTTCCATTGGAAATATATAATAGCTGGAACAACCTAGAAATGTCTCGTGGAAACTCTGATTTAATATGTTCCAATGCTCTCCTGAAGGATTTCTTCTCCTGAGGAAATTGTCAAGAAATGCACTGTTTTGACTAAATGTCCGAGTATTTTATAAAACTGTCAGTATTTTTTATCTTTGGCGGCGAGTTTTGTGAGGCGTTTCGCTATTTCGTAGGTTGTGCTTGCTATGCTGCTTGCCACGGATCAGACGGATATGGAAAAGAGATTTTTCCATTTGGTTGTTCCACTAGGTTGACTGGATCTGAAGGTCATTTTTATCTTCAAAAGCCTTGGGATGGTCTGTCAAAAGCTCTCGTTAAAGTAATCGGACATCATAACATAGTCGATCCACCAACAGGAATACCTTTACTGCTTTTTTCAATAGTTTTACTCATCCTTTAGTTCCAGAAGCAAATGGTGATCTTCGACGTAGGACGTGAGTCTCTGGCTAATGGTCTTGTCTTTATTTAGTTTTTTGGTATTATTTCCTTCCAAAGTTTTTATTCAGTTTGTCGATTGTCTCCATTTTTTCCTTTAAGACAAAAGCCTCACAAATTTATTTTTGTTTAGACGGGCTCATTTGTCAGTGAGCTGCTTTTGTAAATGGATCCATGCCTTAGCGGCGATCTTTGATTAGGTTTGTCTGTTGACTGGTTAGTGCTTATTGATGTGTTGATTCCATCATCCCCCTGTAGAGAAATTTTTAAAGCAGAAATAGACTTCTTTCTATCCAGCTGTACACCACCATCATGCAAGGCGTCATGAGTTTATTATCATAATCTTTTTTTTTTCACTACAAACAACCATGGCAGAGTCAAGATTTTATATTATAAAAAGTGATATACTGTAACTATACTAAACATATGTCGGAGAATCCTCTTTGGGAGGTGTAGTAGATTAGTAGTAGATTACGCCCCTCAAAAACATACACCATAACGGAGATGACTCTTAAGAAAATCCGGTTCCATGAGACAAACGGCCAGTTTTCTCCCTTATAAACCAGCCTCCTGTTGAGCTATTTTGATTATTGATTCATCCATCATTCTCCTCACATTCATATTTGTTTTGACATACTTATAACCAAGACCCTCAAAAATTTAATGTTTGAGCGAGGTGATAACATTGTTGGACAATTTTTTATCAATGTGATTCCATCTCACACAAGAAGAATTATTCTTTAACAGGATAGAGCGCCTCCTCACTACACTGCTCCCGTCCGACATTTTTAGACCAAGAATGTACTAGAAGATACATTGGTAGAAGAGGCCCAGTGGACCGGCCCGCCAAGTTCCCTGATCTTACACCACTAGATTTTCAATCACCAAGCCTGGGCCATCAAATATTTGTGTGGTGACTAGTTCGGACCTCTTGTGCTCGATGTCCAATTTTTACATGTACTTATTGTCTCTACTCGCTTTGTGCAGCTTTAGTTAAGAAACTCCCTGTATAGCTTAAATGCTAACTAAGATAATATTTTCTTCCAGACTTACCATAATAGACACTCCCGGCTTCGGAGACTCAGTCAACTGCGAAGACAGCTGGAAAGTGTGCACCAATTACATCGACGAACAATTCCGACAATACTTCACCGACGAAAGTGGACTAAACCGACGAAATATCCAAGACAATAGAGTCCACTGCTGCCTATATTTTGTACCTCCTTGGGGCCACAGGTATACTACTACGTTATAATATGGTCTTTGAAGTAGATAATTACTTAAAAGTTACTGCTTATTCTTCTTAGTTTACGCCAAATGGACCTCGAGATGCTGAAGAGACTGCATCGAAAAGTCAATATTGTCCTGGTCATTGCCAAAGCTGACACCCTCACTTCAGCGGAAGTCGAGAAACTAAAGAAAAATATCTTAAACGATATTAAAGAACATGAAATTCAGGTATATAAATCTCTATATTGAAAGTTCAATATTTGAGATCTAATAGTCGTGTGTTAGATGTACGAATTTCCTGAGTGTGACAGCGACGAAGATGATGAGTTCAAGCAGCAGGACAGGGAGTTGAAAGCGAGTGTACCTTTTGCTGTTGTTGGAAGCAATACAATTTTGGAAGTTGCAGGAAGGAAAATCAGAGGTCGACAATATCCGTGGGGAGTTGTTGATGGTAAGTCTCTTCCCCCTAAAATATTCAGTGCTAAACTACTCAAGTAATTTTTAGTTGAGAATCCCAAGCACAGTGATTTCATCAAACTCCGCACGATGCTCATATCCACACACATGCAAGATCTGAAGGACGTGACTGAAGACGTCCATTATGAGAATTTCCGGGCTCAGTGCATTTCGCAAATCTCCCAGCACGCTCGGGAAAGAGGGTAAACCCTGAAAAAATCTGCAGAATCCAGATCTATCATGTTAACCGATAGTTTTTCATTTTCCAGAAAACTTAAGCGAGATTCCGCCCCCTACGAATCTGATATTGATACTGATCGATTATTGCTTCAAAAGGACGAAGAAGTAGGTTTATTAAACAGTTAATATGAATGATAAAAATTTACAAGATATTGTTTGTAGATTCGTCGAATGCAAGAAATGTTGAACCAAATGCAGGAAAAACTCAAGGAAAACGCTCAAGATAGGAAGCACGAAAGTATTATTGATGTTTAGAACGTTTTGCGTAATTTGTGTACTCTGTCAATCATTCCCATGTTTCTAGTGAATTTCTGTACGCTACCAAAGAATTTGATAGTTGAGTCTTTTTTTATATTTATAAGGTCTATTTATTGATGTACGCTATCTATTATGTTATTAAAAAACTACTAGAGTAACAACAATGTCTCTCTGTCTAAAAAGCAAAACGTTTATATGCAGCACCATCGAGCTAATCTGGAGACCCTCTCCTGTTTTACAGTTTTGGCCCCCCCTTTTAGCAGTGGGAATCTTTGAACTGATGACGACTTCCGGCGGAAGTGACATCTCGGTGACGTTATGACGTTTTATGTCAAATTATTGCAAAACAGTTGTCACTGTTATTATTTTGTATTATTCCTTATTTCCAATCCAATCGAATATCGAACTTATATCCATCTCCTAGCTAGAGCGCTCTTAGCCCTTAGCTGACCTAGCTCCAAGGTTTTCTGAAACTTAAGTTCCAACCTAACAAAAACCAAAAACAATCGACACAATCAATATCAGGTTCCGGCTTTAAGTTGCTATGACGCTTGTATGACGTGTGCTGACCAAATAATTTGAAGTTCTATAAAAATTACGTAAGTCCTGAAAAAGAAGCCAAAAACAGCTGACGATCGACATGCCTAGTTACTCGACGGAAATGGACTGGACATGCGCGACTGCGCGAGATTTGAAAATTATTTTAAAGTTCTACGTTGCCAACTTGTCGACGCATCTGACGTCACGCGATTAGATAAATTAGTAAAATCGTACTAAAATCACATTACCATTTTAGCATTTTTAAGTTCATGCAGGATACATATTAGTTATATCATAACAGAACATATGATATAAACTCGATAAAATTCACAATAAATTGAATTTTGTAACACTCACAAACGGTAATAGAAATTACATCTGTCAACCTTGCATTTAACCCTACTTTTTGGGGACGCTTTCAAGTTTTCATCTCGATCTTGTTAATGCTTTGCTAAAGTTAAACTTTCAATCTAGTGTTTGTTTAGTTTAATTTACTCAAATCATTAATCGGTCTGCATACATACTGTTTGGTTTAATCTAATTCAACTTTGCTTGGCTGGGTATTCCGGTGCGGCGTCTTTTGTGCTGTGTTTACTGCTGCAGATTCAGGATTGTTCCTATTTCTGACTGAGATTTGTTTAGTATACCTACCTTGCAAACAAACCTACATTCCAGTTATGTAGGTTTGTTTTGCAATTAAACAGATGTTCAGGGGTTTTGCCTGTATCCAGGCCCTCCTCTAATGAGCTCCTATAGATTTTCCATATTATTTTATCCATACCAAGACCTATACCTAGTTCAGGTGTTTATTTTATGCTAAACTGTAGGAAAGCATCAATGAGATGGCCTCCAAGGGTGCTAGGCATATTGTGTGCCTGATTTGTGACGTGTCAAGGGCCACAACTACCAGAAGTTTCTTTCGGTAAGTACTTATACTTTATTTGCTTTAACTAATCTTTGTGTGTTTAATTCCATATGGCTTTACTTATCCTATTAAATATTCCATGTCCTTTGAAAACAAAATAAAGTTGTAGTACCTATAACTAGGTATGTAGGTTCATGAAAGACACTTAAATTCTCAGTGGGATCTTTACAACAACTCTAAAGCTTTTGGTTTCTCTTTGTGCAAACTGAAAGTGGAATAGTTCTCTAAAACAGAATCTACCCTTCAATGTAGCACTTACTTAGTTATTATGTAGATACCTATCTTTCTTTTAAATTTTAATGGCCTTATATAGTCCTTTGAACACATGAAATTTTGCTCCCTGCAATAAAACAAAACTCGCCGTCAATCGTGCCGGAATCAAGAAATGACTTCTGTAGCTATATAAATTGAAGTGAAGTAAATATTTTTTTTAGGCTTTCTTTGTCCAAAAGACATCTAAAACATCTTGCAACGAGCCTTCGAATCAGTGCAGTGGAAAATTTCGCTATTTATTTATTTTTGTCGACTTTGGTTCCCGCCAATAAACATGTCACATTTGGCATAACCTAAAAATTTGTAGACGTCAGATTCAAAACGTCACTCATCTTTCAACTAGCACGTGGTGCGCAGTAAACATGCGCAGTAAAATCTCGTCGACCAACTGCGAGATTTTCATAGCCAACAGAGGAGCTTCATTTTTGATTTACTGGGAGGTATTGACGTTCGCCGTATATTTAAATAATAGGTATATGGTGCTGACGACAAAATTACGTCAGGGGAGCCTTTGAAGCGACGGACTTCCAGCCAAAAACGGGGGGCCATTTTTAAGGAAATATCGGTATTTGTAGGCTCTGTTCATATTTTCTAGGGCATTGCATAGGATACACCGGGCGAATTCCAAATCTCGCCAGGTCATTTACCTGGTAGATCAGTCACCTGCTTAATCCATAGAATTGCTAGATGACCATCACATGACCAGCTTAACCAGTGGTAGATGACCAGGGTTGCCACCTTTAAAATGATAAAAAACCGGCCTTGTTGGTGGTTAGGTTTGACAGACAAACAAAGGTGTTAAACTTCTGTCGCGCAGTGTCCCCCCCCCCCCCGCTAATGATAATCCGTAATCCGTTTAATCGGTGGTTGCGTGGGGGCGGCTGTGTTCGCGGCTGCTGCTGCTGCTGTTGCCGTTGCCGCCGTGTCTGCGGAGATTCGACTAAGTGGATGTTCTAAGTCCAACGTATCTTCCTGCGCCAAATCTCCCCTACCACGCTGCAAGGGGGACCTAACTCTTGGAAAGGATCTATTGTCCCTTAGTTCGCTGATTTAAATAATGTAAAATTTAATAATTTGGGGATGCCAGCAAGGTTTAATTGTTTAACACACAACCTGCAAAATGCAAAAAAAGAAAAAAAAAACTAATCGAATATTAATTAACTTAAAAATAAAATCAAAAAAGACAATTCTTAGTTTTCTCAGGAATCTGAAATAAAATAGCGGCGGACGTGAACTTTGCGCGATAAGCTCAGTGGTCCCCAGAAACGTGTTTGACGGGTACACGATTTCTTACTAAATTGGAAAAACTACAATAAAGAAAACTAAACTAACGACGCAGTGTAGAAGAGAACAGAATTCTGCCAGTAGCTGGGATCCTCGATATTATGGTGAGCAAAACACTACTATAATATACTAAATGATTCAACTTCTACAACTACTCTACAAATACTTAATTGCCGGTAGTCTCCTGCGTCTGCAAAGTATCCGCTAGCTGCAAGAAAATGGCCTATTGAGGAAAAGGGCAGAGGTGGGTTGTGACACTATATGGCACAACCGAAAAAACACTACACGAAACTCGTAGGCGAGCAATAGCCGAATTAATTGTTGTGGCACTAATTAAAAATACAAATAATTAGCGCGGATTTCTAAAGCGAGATTCAAAAAAGGGGGAAAAATTACGAATTGACGATAATCAGAACGGCGGAGCCAAGGACTTTTCTCGCGGTAAAATTCGAAATTTTCCGTCTTCCCGGTTGGATCGTCGTTTTTAGCTCGTATCTCTATCGAGTTCAAAAACCGTCTTTTTCTTTCGAGTGTCGAAGATCGTCTCTCTTTCGCCACCCCCTCGGTACTTCGCATCCCCGAAAGGGTACTGCCGAAAAAATCGATACCACCCTGACCAGTGGCGATTATATGGCGCTTCGGACAGCGCGGGCATTAATTCAGAAAATGAGCTTTTCTGGAAATTGTGCTGGAAAAAGTAAATTGAAAATGTGATCAATGGACAGAAGAAATGATGCTCTTCAAAATGACACCTCACATTACATAGTTTAATTCACAATTAAAGCTTTTTATTGAAATTAAATGTTAATTTCCTGGCTCAGTCAATTAAGACATTAATTGCTCGAATTTACAATCAAAGGATCAGAAATTAAAAGCTCTATCTGCTGAGAGAATAAGATTTTAATTTCAATTAACGATATTCGCAAAATCGCCTTAATTACTAAACTATTGTTCGGGTCACGTACAGGTCTGAAATTCTTTCAAGGGCCATAAACCATTAAAAGGGCGCCTTTGCCGGGTAAAGAAGAAGGGCAATTGTAGGGTATCATGTTTTACGGCCGGAATTCCCAAGAAATTGTGAAAGTGCCTGTCCAACACTAACAAAAGAAATTCTCTTGACGAAAATAAAAATTATTCCAAACATATGTGCATTTAGAGTCTCATGGGTCTGGTTTATTTAGAAAACCGAAAAATAGAAAAAACTTCCATAAGGTTAAAGCTTAAAAGCTCCGAAAAGTGGCTTACAGAGTTGCCATGCTTCCACACATGAACTCATATGCAAACAGAGAGGTCAGTTTGCATAACACTTTCCTATAGAATAATGCCCCTGGACGCTTATTCTATAGGAAAGAGTGAAAGTGAAAGTGAGAATTGCGGGCCAATGGAATTCGTCAACAGAATTTTTTGACCAATCAAGATTGTCAAAACTCTTTCACTTTCACTCTTTCTTATAGAATAATGCCCCTGGTGAGTTTTGGAATTCGCCCACCATGAAGGTGGTGACATCTGTGGTAGAGAGTGTAGAGACACAGAAACATGACGGACTTCCGGGCGAAAAACGGAATCAATTACGGAAATATCAGCGATTGTTTGCTACCTTCCTCTAGTGGGATTTATAATTTTGTAAATAACAAACAGTTTTTTGTTATTTAAACCGCCGCAGGTGAAACCAATAGTAGATTATGTCACTAGGAGTAAAAGTGGGAGTTCGCCCAGTTGCAGGCCTCAGCTTCGCTTCGGCCCTCAATCTCTGGGCTCAGCACAAAAAGACCTTTTACTCCGCGTAACATATACTATTTTTTTTTCAAGCATGCAGGAAGTCTATTTCAGAGTGATTCAGTGTTTCAATTTTCTCTCATCCTCTTTAAGCGGGTTTAGGTACTTACCCAATTAGTGGTGTATATAAATAGAATGTGTTAGAACGGTGGTGTTCAATGTTCAATGGTTTTAATGGTATTAAATCATAACCAATGGTTTAGGTGGTTGAGGTAAATTATGGTAAACTAACAATTTATAGCATTATTATTAATACTAAAATACTAAAAATGACATTGACAGATAAATATGATGACAACTAACGACATTTAACAGAATTCGAGAACCTATGCGTTTTCGACTAAAAACGGTTTCGGGTGGTGCTCTCGAGCGCTGTGAGAGTATTCCTATCCCTTGTTTTTTCAACAAGAATGTAAAGATGGCAATAAGATGGTTTATATATGCGCCACCATGACAATAGCGGTGACATTTGACTTTACTTTTACTGCCTAGGACTTTTTTGCTACTTTTTTTGGTCTCAGGATTAGAAAGCCCACTTTAGGTGTGCGTATGGAGAGAACAAATGACGTACTTTTAGTCCGATTGATAAAAAAAATTATTTTATTTACTAAAGAATTTCTCACGTAGCTATTAAACCAAAGTGGTTTGACAGTTAATAATAAATTTTTTATTTTTAAATAAAACTTTGGCGAACTGAATCGAATTACTTCGTCTAAGTACTTATAATAATGGTTTTCTTAACACTTACCTTTTCTTTTGGTGGATATCTACTGTTAACGTTGCGTATGATTCCACACTTGATGCTTCGGACACGGGACGAAGTCAAATACCATCTTTGTCTGTTTTAGGCAACCCGCAATACAAATCTTGGATTCCAACCAATAAAATGTTTTATTCTCCAAATCTTGTAATGCTTACTGTTTTGACATTTGACACTGACGTTGACGTTGACAGTTAAAAACAATAACATTACACAGCTGATTCACTTTTCTTCAATGTTCAAGTTCAAGTTGTTTATCGAATTTTCTATAAGCTAACTAATAAGTATGTTTTTAAACAAACATTATCAGAATCCGCTTTTCTAACATATCAGCAGCTCTTTGTTAGGATTGTTCCACTGTTTTAATTCATGACTACATGCGGTAATGGTTATCAAAATAGGAAGTTTTGAACTGGGTTTCGAATGACTCACATAACACCAAACTCAGCACATGGAAAACAATAGGTTTAGAGGCGTACCAAACTAAATAGATAATTTCAGAGAACAAGACACTGACAATTGAAGAGCAACTTCCAGAAAACAAAATAGATGAGTTTACATATGTATGATCCCAGTAGGGATGAAGTGATCAATGATTATGAAAGTGATAATGACAGTATCTATGAGGATGAAGATGAAACCACTCGAATTATACCCCCATCAGGTAAGTAACTTAAGTAAGGTACTTTCATCCTAGCTATAATGTTGGTTTAATAACACTTTGCAATTTGGTGCATCCTGCAAAAAAGAACAAAACAATAATTTTGAGAACAAAGAGAAGTTATGGCTTAACTATCTTAGAAACATTTTGGAGGAATTGGCAAAACAAATATTGACCTCAAGGGAATTGGAAAAGCTACTCCTTTGAAAAAGTGTTCATTAAACTGCATTGAGAAATTATATTTCAAATCATGTTTGGGGTTCAAGCAATCAATCAAAACTTGCGTGGCATGACACTCCACATGGTTGGAGTCGAGGGGGGATTCACTTCATAAAATGTGTACACCAAAATTCCATAAAATTTATCTTGAATTCCACTAAATTCTGACCTAAATGTTCTTAAGTTCCAGTAAATACCTATATCACCATAAATGTTATGTATTTTCAAATAACTTAAAAAAACAAGTTTTTTTATAGTTTATGACCTTTACAATGTTATATATATCCCATTCACTTATTTTTGGCATCTCGTTACCTTTCAAATCTTCTTCTTTTTTTATTCGTCAATCTCTTTTTGGCATATGTTTAGAAAAAACAATAAAAGTGAGTCAAATTTCCAATGCCTATTTAACGGCAATAATAAGTGAATGGTTTATAATTGACTTTTAAAGCTTTAAATTGATTAGAAAGATATTTTATTTTATTTTAATATCAATAAATGCTTGTTAAAATTTTTTTTTGCTTATCCTATTCAGAGACTAAAATTGTTATTTGAATCAAAAGGTAAAGCAATGTGGCAGATGTGTTATATTTTTAAGATAATAGTCGCACCCCTTGTTCAAATATGGGAGACTATATGTGTCATCCCAAGAAATAAATGACCGAAAAGGGTTCCAAGACAACCAAAATTATTTCTTTTTTATATTTTCAGGGCAAGACAAAATTTCTTGTCTTAGTGACCCCTACAGTCAGTTCTATGCCTTACATCTTCCAAGGTGGCAATCAAAATTCAAAATGGTTCCACATTGTAAATCAATAATTTTAACTTTGATGATGTAACCATCCTTGACACACAACTTAATTACCTATAGATAGAGGCTGACTAGTGAGATGATCTCAATAAAAACAGAAAGAAAAAGTGTTAATAAATGGACAGACATCGAGAATTTAAACAGTGCTTACTTTGGAATTCATGACAAAAACAACAAATATCATCTGGAAGGCTATACATTTTTGACAGAAAAGGATGATGTAATCAAAGTAAATCACCTTTTATTTTTTCATCCTTTTGACATTTTGCAGCCAATTAGATGACATTTTCAAATGAACACCTCCTACTTAAATATTTTTTCCACTACTAGCTTTAATATACAATATAGGTACACCATTATGAGGTCAACTGAATGAAATAGGTTTTCTCACCTTGTTTATAAAACAATTCATTGATTCAACATTAACCATCAATAATGATAAAATTATAGCCGATTATTTACCTAGGGTATTGTCCTCTGTGATGTCTTCATACCTGTAGTTTTGTTATCAGTAATTTGCGAAAAAAAGCTTCAATATAGATTGAAGATGTGTGGTCTTTAGTAGCTAGATCTGCGGAGTAGTATTTTCCTAATTTAGGCATTTTTTGTATTACCTTTATCTAGTCTAGTAGTGGAAAAAATTTTATTTACACTGCGTGTACAAACTTCATTTGTACCTATTTAATTCATTATTTATATTAGAAATATGTATGCTGTTCTTATTGTATTATATTAGGTTCGCGTATCATGTACTTTTAGGCTCCAAACGTAATTATCTTTATTGTAAGGTGTCATAGATCCTTTAAGATTTTACCGAACGGTTCAGTGCCAATTAGGCTTTATTACTGAAAATTCCCAGTCATATAACCACAGTATAAAGAACAATACATTATATCAGTATCGTCAGTTCGTGTCGGCACTTTTGATATTTCGAAAACTAAAGCGTGCCGCGCTCGGCAATTTTCTCCAGTAGTTACTAGGGGACAAACACATGCGATGCACTGCCAAAACCGGGCAAAACCGGTTTGGTGGTGCACCGGCCGGCGGACGGGGCAAGGGGCGGGGAATTTCAATTTTTCGACCCACTGACGCTACTGATATAATGTATTATTCCTTATACTGTGATATAACCATAGGGTATGCAGATACAAGACTAGCTTACTCTTATTTCGTTTCAAATCAAATTTATGGCCAGGTAAAACCCTACTAAATTTCAAGATAGTCCAGATATTTTTGTAGAATATAGGCGAAACAGGGTCGAATATAAAAGGTCTGGGCAAAGCTCAAACTCTGTCTTTTTACCATACAACGGCGAACTGGTAACATCGATATAAAATTCGTGTAAATTCTTTTGAGTTGTATATATTTTATTAAACTACTAAAATTTCTCTGTTGTGTGTTGGTCCTTCGAGTATTTACATATTAGAGATAATCCTCCCGGTGATAATATACCTGAACCACGGATTCCTCAAACACTGCGGTTGTGAACTACTTATGTCTTAGAGCCTTCAGGGTTTAAATTTGATGTTCAGGTCATAATAATTGACTGTTATTATAAAAGACTAAGATAATGTTCTTGACTTGGTATATGATATACTATTACGCCGACTGTCGGTCCCGGGAACCCATCTAAACTAAACGAGAACCGGGAACAGTCGCCTCCGTTCTCGAAAGTACGATAGTGTGTTCAGGCCGGGTATATAAACCAGCGAGATAGGGTGGAATAGATAGTGCAGTGTAGAAAATAAGCGGACAAGCGAACAGTGCGAATTGTTAGTAGAGATTAATTGTGTTTTAATACTGTTGTAATAGTTAAAGTAAATAAAGGTGTTTAGTTAATTGACGATAAATTATTGGATACCTTGCTGGAACCCGTATCCCTACTATTACTCCTATGTGGAGACGTATTTAATTTCTATTCCCACTTTTTTTTTCATACATTTTGTACTCACACATATAATCATATTATACCTGAGTATTCAGTTGAAAAACAGCCACTAGATGGACCATGAAATGTCAAAAGAAAGGCTGAAAGAACCAAAGTCCATTTAGGAGACTGGAAACCCCCCCCCCCCCTGTTTTACAGTTTTGATCCCCCTTTTTAGCAGTGGGAACCTTTAAACTGGTGACGATATCCGCCGGAATTAATCTTACATCAAATTATTGCAAAACAGTTGTCACTGTCATTACTTTAATTATTTTTTATTTCCAATCCAATCGAATATCGAATTTATATCCATCTCGTGGCTAGACCGCTAAGGGTTCTAGCCTTTAGCTGACCTAGCTCCAAGGCTCGCTCCAAGGTTTTCTTAAATTTTCTTTCATCCTTTTCTGCCAAAAATTAATAGCCTTTTAGATGATGGTTTCTAATGAACACACGGTATATAACGCTTGAGTGATCTTAGTATATGTTTGCGGATTCATGTTCATTTGAATTTTTTGTCATATTTTTGGACGTCCACACTCAATGTTAAAACTTGTTGCATTAATTTTAGATCACCCTGCATACTAAGACCTTTATTAAAGCAGCAGCTCTTGCAAAGTGGACTTTGCACACGCTTCTGTAGGAGCGCAATGTCTACTTTGCGCACACTGTTTGCAATATGCGATTTTCAACGGTAGTTAGTAGTGCGCATTTTGTTATTTTCGAGGCAGTCGTAGAAAAAGGAACTTTTTACCGTAAATTTCAGCTTGCAATATTTACCAACCTTTTTACCAAGTAAATTTTGACACAAGCAGTCAGAGCAGATCAGCAGGCCCTGTAACTTACAGATTACATTCATTTCTCCTTAGATCCTTTGGTTCCGGACCTCGATTTTGTGCGGATTTCTTTCTCAATCAGAATGATTTGTGGACTAGATATCTTGTTTGTGGACCGTCTGGGAGTAGTTCTGTTTCTTTTTCTTCCAGTTTTCGTCAGATTCCTTGTTTTTCCGCCTTAGTTCATTTTTCGTAGGTTATAGTTTCTCTTTTATTAAGTTCCAAGTTTGCCACTTTTTCATTTATAAAGAATTGCATGATTATAGAATTTGATTTATAGCTAGATAAATAGCAAAAAAAAATTTTGACACCGTGTATCAGGACTAATAATCTTATCATGTAACGTTTTACTTTATTGGATTATCCAATTATTTATTATTGCTTTATTAATCCCTTTTTATAACCAATAAAGTTGATAATGAGTTATACTTAATACATAAGCACTGTTTAAAAAAAAACTTACCTACAATTAACAATTAACGTGCAATTAAAAAACATTTCGTTTAACGTTTTTCTAAATGCCTTTTTATCTAAACCATACAAACATATTTATAATAATATTGAAAAAAGTTGTCAATCACACTCCTGAATTAGAGTTGATCATAGTAGGTCACAAGCATCTGGCATTATAATTGATTCCCCTGTATGTGCACAACTGGCGAAATTGAATTTTTCGTTGCTAGCGTAATTACTAAGATATGAGAATAAATTATGACAAATATTATCTGTTGTGTCACCAAGTCAGGTATATGCACAACACTGTTAGTTGATTAGGTTTGTGAACGTCTATTCGAAAATTACGGCAAGGCTGATGCACCTACAGCACTGCTAGTTGATTAAGTTTACAGTGGTCCATCCAAAATGTTAAATAGAAAGAAGTTACCTTTTAACAGTGTTTCAAAAGGATTTAAAAAGTTGGGAACGATTAGCAAATATGTTTTTGAAATCCAAGATAAATATGATCAGTTTGATACAGGTAAAATTTTCTAGAACTAAAATAGTAGTTGTAATTCTACTTTCTACTTCAGTTTTAGTGCTTATTTTTCTCCTTATTGACGTTTTGTTTTTTTTTGCAGTTGAAGACACCAAAGACAGGATCAAGTCGAGACACATTTTAGGCATCTTGGGATTTCTAGGCTTTGCAAATGTTTATGCAATGCGGGTTAATCTTTCTGTGGCCATTGTGGCCATGGTCAATCAAACCACTCCAATAGTTCCGAATAATAGTACGTTTGATCATTGTCCAGCGCCTAATGTCACGAATTCAACCACACCTTCAGTAAGTTTACCATGTTTTTAGTAAGAAAAAGTACCTAGGGTGTAAAGTAGCAAGTAAAGCTGCAACTGGAATTAAAAATTCAAGTCACTCAGCATTATGCCTAGTAAATTTAAAATTCTGTAAAAAGATTTTTTCCACTACTAGCTTTAATATGGACCGTTAAAGACCAGCAGAATGTCTGTGAAGTAGGTTTTCTCGTTTTGCTTATAAAACATTTGAACATAAGCGGTCTATAATGACAACTTTATGGCCGATCATCTCCCTAGGGAGATAAAGCTGTCAGTTGTCAGGCGCATTAGGCGCCATGATATCGTCATACTGCGATTTTGTTTATCGGCTGCCACGGTAACGAAGCCTCCATATGGCTCGAAGACGCGCCTTTTCTTAGTAATAAAATATGCGGAGCGCTATCTTAGTAATTTAGACAATTTTCTGTTGTAGATTTATCGAGTCTAGTAGCGGAAAAGTCGTATATATACCGCGGTTGTGTGTCGTATATACACCAAAATTGATTTCTGTATTTTACAGTAATCTGCCTCATTTTTCCTTAGACTGGGCAATGACGTTGATACTGGAGAAGTGCAATCTCGTTAGTTCCACAAACGGACACAGATGGCGCCACCGGGAGACTTTTCTCGGTGCTGCTATGAAACGTGTCTTGAGTACCGAAAGTTCCGCAAGTTCTGATTGTGTCAAAGCCTCACTGATGAGCCATAAACGGCGAAACTAGCCTGGGGATGGGCACAATTAGAGCTTGCGAAATGATGGTTCATCAGTCGTTTAGAAGGTCGAAAACAGCGTGTCATAAGATTTTAGAGAAATATCTTAGAATTTGTCTTCCAATTATACTTGTTTGAAACAGCTCGATAACTAAGCATATTGTGGATGCAAACTTGTTACCATAAAGAATGACATATGAAAAACCAACAGTTATATGTACACTAATAAAATTTACATTACGTACTAGTCGATACCTGCTTATTACGGTAGCTCTTCGTGGTTTCAGGGTGGTGAATTTAATTGGGACGAAAGAACTCAAGGAATAGTGCTTGGATCCTTTTTCTACGGGTATGTTTTAACACAAATCCCAGGTGGAAGGTTAGCAGAATTATTCGGAGGCAAAATGGTTTACGGATTTGGGGTGCTGGTGACCGCAGTTTTCACCCTCTTAAGTCCTATAGCCGCGCGCATGAATTTCACTCTTTTTATTATTGTAAGAGTTCTGGAAGGCATGGGAGAGGTTACTTTGACGTGAAATTGTAGTTTTTCACCTAAATGTTAACTTTTCTAGGGTGTAACATTCCCTTCGATGCACGCAATGCTTGCGAAATGGATTCCTCCTTTAGAAAGAAGTAAATTTGGTGCTTATGTTTATGCAGGTACAGTTAATTATTATTATACTGCAGAGTTGCTATATGTGGCGTTATTTTTTTTTAAGGTACAAATTTTGGAACTATCCTATCGCTGCCCTTGTCAGGGTGGTTATGCTCTCTAAAATTATGGGGTGGTTGGCCGTTGTCGTTTTACCTATTCGGAGTTTTGGGCATAATTTGGTTTGGATTTTGGATGTTTCTGGTCTATGATTCTCCAACAGCGCATCCGAGGATTGACCGCCAAGAACAAGCGTTCATATTGGCTAGTATAGGACCTCAGGTAATTATAATAACTTTAAATTAAATTTCGTCTTACTTCCTATAATCGTATTAAAGGTATAGTGCACAGACAATTTACGTGACAGTTTAAAGTGTGAATTGTATTATACTAAATGCGACAAGAGAAACTTGGTACTAAAACGAACGTTAAAAGAACAAAAAATTTTGTTGCCCTTTGATTTCCTTATATAAAATGTTAGCGGTTGTTATAGAACACAAGTTCAGGTTAGCTTACTGCTTTTGTCTTTTATTAAGCCGCCTTAAGTGCCTGAAATTTTTCAACATGAATTATTTATCGAGAAAAAGAATATAGAGAACCAAAGGTCGAAAAATTTACAACAAATGGAAAACAATAAGAACAATAAGCCCTGGCACTAGAGAAATCCAATTTGGCGCTCACTGTATTATTGTTTCTATCCTCTAAATTGTCCTATAAAAGTCTTTGCTCTAAAGCTAACTACAACGTTTCCAACTGTAATTCAGAAACCATTAAAAAAGTAATTCAGAAAGCATTAAGTGTAATTCAGAAACTGTCACTTGTTACACTTGATGCTTTTCGAATTACAGAATAATCAACTGTAATTCGGAAAGCATCAAGTGTAATTCTGAATAGTCAAGTGTAATTCAGAAAACCTCGAATGTAATTCAGAAAGCATGAAGTCATCAAGAGATAAAACATCAAGAGAGTACTAGGGGTAGGAGCGATTCAAAAGTTACCAGCATCTAGAGGTCCTAATATACATTTAATTGGCTCTATTTCAACAGCTGCTGTTGTATTAATCGACTAAAGAAGAGGTTTATTTACGAAGCAATTAGCTAATGAATGGATGCAGGCACTTTTTCGAAAATGGGAAGTTATGGGAAATCAACTGCAAGTCCTTGTAGTAGTGTATGACAACGCTTCTTGTCACGCATCTTTAGAAAATGTTGTTCAAGTTTTTTGAAGCTAGTGTGCTACGGTTAATACCATACTCTCTGATGCTGAATCCAATTGAAACTATTTGATCGAAAGTAAAAGCATTTGTTAAAATAAACTTAAGAATACCCGATGTTGCTGCCCCAGGAGTTGGCGAGCAAATGTTTGTTCATTTAGAACAAACGATCACTGCGGCTATTGCGACAATGATTGGTGGAGATTGTGGTAGAGCCGCTCAACGATCGTCACGAATCCCTCCTAAATATGGAGGATGTTGAAGTTGGAGTCTGATTTTTATCAACATTGGTTTTTCATTTTACTTTTTAAAATTCTACGTTAATTTTTAAACAAAAAAAATGTTTTATTGTTCCACGTAAATTTAAAGTTCTTGGCATTCAGAGTTATGTTAATAATTCCTAATTATACTGCTTTCTGAATTACACCTAACGTTTCAGAATTACACTTCTTGCTTTCTGAATTACAATTGGTTATTTCTGAATTACACTTGACTATTCTAAATTGCTCTTGGAGATTTATGAATTACACTTGACTATTATGAGTTACACTTGATGGTTCCTGAATTACACATGACTATTCTGAATTACACTTAATACTTTCTGAATTACAGTTGGAAATGGAGTAAACTACATTCCATTCATGAATAAAATTAGTTATTTATGCCAGACTAGATAATAATAGTTACAAGAAAATTTCTTACCTGTATAGAAAAAACTTACCAAAACAAGAAACTGGGAATAGTTAATTTCATAACTAGTGCGGAAAGTGATACTTTCCCGCACGCTGCCGATGCATGGCAGCCGACGAGTTTTTAAACCACTAACAACAAAAACTTTATTTGACATCTTTTTTTTTCACCTTATCGTAATCTCTTGTACTTTTAACGTCAAATGCTATATGTAAAGAGTATTTGGGCCACTTATTTCAACCCCTATCCCTAATTTGACATATTTTGACTGTTTTTGTTAACGTTAACTTAATCAGGGCGCACGAGTTCCGTTATGAAGGGACCGATACCCGATACTTTCAACGCTAATTAAGTTAACATTAACGAAAATGCCCGAAATATGTCAAATAAGGGAAGTTGATATAAGTTGTCCAAAAACTCTTTATATCACATAATCTGATGCTAAAATGCATCTGCTAACGATAACGTAAAATGTATGTCAAAATAATGAAAACAAAGCACGATCTAATGTAACCAATCACCATATACTTATATTATAAGATGTTCGACGCATAATCATTCCTTACTTTGATTGGCAATTATTTGCTTTTAGGATGAAGACAATGGTCCAGTTCCGTGGGGAAAAATGTTTACTTGTTTACCACTTTGGGCTATATTGGTCACGCAGTGCGGGAATTCTTGGGCTTTTTACACAATATTGACTGAACTGCCCACCTACATGGCGCATATATTACATTTCGATATCGAAGCGGTAAGCAAGAACTAAGGTGCTTTCCGGTAATGAACAGGGCGTTTTTTTAGAATGCAGTGTTATCGGCAATACCGTATCTTACCAGCTGGTGGGCTGGCATCTTATGCAGCATATTCGCAGATTGGCTCTTGTTGAAGGGTTATATTTCGCTTTCTATGTCATATAAACTGTGGAATTCAATTGGTAGGTAATTCGGATATTTTTTTTTGCATTGTGTCAGTAGAATGCCTAACATTCTTAGATTTTTAAACACTCTAAAGCTGGTGTTTTCTGCGTCTATAGCTTCCGTAATTCCATCTCTGGGACTTTTGGGAGTTGCCTACGTCGGTTGCGACAAATTGGGAGCCCAATTACTCCTGGCCATTCCAGGAGCGTTTGGAGGTGCCGTGTACGCCGGTAACCAGATGAACCACATAGCTTTAAGTCCCAAATACGCGGGTACTATGTATGGTATTACGAATGCTGCGTCCAACATGTGCGGATTTTTGGCACCTTATGTGATCGGTTTACTAATAAATGGAAAGGTAAGTCCACCTTATTGCCGTAGCTATTTTTTAATATTTAGTCAAGCCAAAGTTTTTTTTATGTCACGGTGAAATTTATGCAAGTAAAACGACGTTTATTTCGTCGTGTTTGGATGATACAAATTACGAACATCGCTTCAAAATTCTATAAACATACTAAAATATTTTGCAAAGGTTGGATGTCTTTCAGCTTTACCTGCGTGAAACAGGCTTAAAAAAACTGTTATTATTCCTTACTTTTCTTCAAAGTTCAAACACCGCAAAAATAAAGTTAACTTGTTGGACGCCCTGAAGGAGAAAAGAAAATTTATTTCACCCCCAACATGTGTCTTATTGAGTGATTTGATAGGATCTAAAATCTAAACCGTTAACGGAAAAGATCGATACAGCAAATCATTTTCGTCATTTTTGAGGATCCTTATCTCGAAAATGTCTTAACCGAAATTTGTAACGGAAACAGATTGGAAAGGTAGGTTTTTCTGGAATCAAGATAGAAGGTTTACCTTAAATAAAAGTTATTTTTTTAAAGATAATATAGGTTAAAGAAAAAAGCACTGCAAAATGATTGCAATTCAATCCACTGCTTTTAGTACCTATCATCATATTGCGCTTTGCGTCCTATCAATAATTAGAAAGGTGTTGGATTGCAGGTGTAGGACAAATAGCCACTTCACTTTCTCGAAATCGCCAACGTTTCACCCATGAAACCGATCCATATATTAGGATCGGGCGCATGATGGCTTTCAGCAGCAGGAGCTTCCCCCTCACGGGCAGATAACTTCTTCGGTTGAGCAGAGGGTATAGTGGGGCCATAGCCCTCCTAGCTTTGGCAGCGGCGACCCTGACATGGGGGCCCTTAAGTCGGCCCTTTACCCAGGGTTACCCCCAGATAAATGGCCGAGTCTTGCACTTCGATGCTATCGACCACAAGTTGATCCGGGATGGCATTGCGACTTCTATCTATCAGGACGGCCTGGCATTTGGTTGGATTGATCTTAATCCTCCAACGTACCAGCCACTCCTGGAGGTCGACATCTTTTCTCCGGTGTTTGGATAAATGAGCCGTTTCGTCGGCATAGAGCGCGAGCGTAGTTCTTGGTGTTCTAGGAATATCGCTCGTGTACAGCGTGTACAGGTGCGTCGACAATACTGACCCTTGGGGGACACCTGCCTCTAGCGTTCTGGGCGCCGACAGGGAGGATCCGATCCTTAGAACGACTGTCCGATCTGTTAGGTAACTGTCGACAAGCCTAAGTCACTCAGCTTATAGATCAGGCCTTTATGCCACACCCTATCGAACGCACCTTCTTCGTCCAGCAGGACTAATCCACAGGTCAGTCTGCTTCTGCAACGTTCTCAACGGTCTTCAGGACCTGGAATTCTGCCGAGTGCAGCCTCCGAAAATTGTTCGACGGGCACGACGTTTAGGCGTGTACACTCGTCTTGGAGTCTCCTCAGGATAATACGTTCCACGACCTTCCCAGCCCCACACAATAATGTGATGGGCCGGTAGTTCTGTGGAAATTTCCTATCCTTTCCCCGCTTATTCAGCATTATGACCACTCCCTGTTTCCACCTCAGCGTTGCGTTTGCCACGGTGCAGAGACAGGTTGCACCCTTCCTGGTCGCGTACATAGCTATCTCAATACGTCCCTCTGCCAGTGACTAGATGGATTAGCGTTTTTACGCTATAAACGTGCAGAAAACCTATTTGAATATTGCCCCGGACGGTGCCGAATTCGAGCAGGATTGCTTATTTATTACGCTGCCTAAAGGCGATTTAAATTACTCATCCAGTACAGCACGGTTTAGCTGGCATAAAAACAATATGTACTGCACTACCTGCACTACCTAATTTATTTTTTCAAATGTTACAAGTGTTAGTTTTGAGTGTAGCAAGTGACATAGTTTATGATGAGGTCTTTTGATGAGGTTTCTAGAGCTGCGGCAAATTTCTGTGAATAAAAAATTCTTATACAGTATTTCAAAACAAAGGCGATATTCTTCAAGGGATGATTCCTTGTTGAAAATAAAAAGTAGTTTGTGATATAAACGTTAGCCAGTAGGGAGATATCGCGTTCAAAAATCGTAGAAAAAGAGGGTTTTTATTTTTTCTAAAATATAATTAATGTTTCTTGGGGCACTGCAAATTATTTTCAATATTGAAGACTATAAAGAGTAGGTGGTCACCAATTTGTCGATCAACCCATCTGCATACTAGTTTCGGGGTCTTACCCTCATCAGTACAGTTTTGGGTGGTCGACAAATTGGAGACCATGAGTTCGTGGCTTAGAGTCAAAAATCTACGGAAGAGCGTTGAGATGTCGTACAGAGCAGGATCGAGCGACATCCACCAGCGTATTAGATCTAATACTGCATGGCAGATGGCTCTCAGTTTGAGAAACAGCCCATATTGCTCTGCACCTCGCAGATTATCGGAACCAGAACGAAGTGTAAAGAGTAGGTGGTCACCAATTTGTCGATCAATTCATCTACATACCAGTTTCAACAAATTGGAGACAGTGAGTTGGACAAAGACAAATTGGTGACCACCTACTCTTTACACTTCGTTCTTTGTTCTGCTTCACCGCTATTGAAGGCTGTGTCATGGGGTCTTGGCACATCGATTTTCTAATTCCGAAGGATTTCCAGCTTGAATTATACCTTCTGAAATACCTCTATTTTTTCTCCGTGAAATGGATGTTGGCTGTACTTTGATCTTCTAATGATCGTTTTCAGAGTGACAAACTACATAATTTCTGATGGGATCTGTACAGTTTCTAATACTGCAGCAAATTTCTGTAAATGAAAAGTTCTATACATACAGTAAATGATAAGTAATCAGATGATGTTGAACCAACTCTGAATCATCATTTTGAGCCAAGTCCATTTCGTAAAATGTTTTGGCTGCTGCAGGGCTCATTCATGATTCAAAATATGACTCAAACAAAGCCTGCACCTCCTTATTGCAACGTAAAAGGTTGTAAGCCTGAGCAGCGCGCAATTTGTGAGTGTGTAGATAATTTATATATATTAGAACGTGTCAACCTTCTCTAAGTAACTTAGATTTCTTTAGAGTACGATGGGTTCAAAAATTTGATGCTGATATTTGCATGACTGTTGTAGTTGCGCGTTTCTCCTTCCTTTTTTATTTTACAACCTGCCGCGCCGTCGCGGTGCAGTGGAGGGACTGGGGTGGGGGTAGTGGTGACGCGGGGTTTCGGCGCACTTGAAAATTCACTAGTAGCAGAGCACGCTCTCTCCAAAGGTCACGACATCCTTTTCAACGAGGGCGATATCTTATATCATTCGCAGCGTTTATATGCGAGACTAACGAGAGAGGCCATTGAGATCTTTAAACACGACAATTTCTACAGGAAGGAGGAAATCACGTTTTTAAATGCAGACTGGAGGCGAGTTCTACGACATACTTCAAGGGCGCCGAAACCCCGCGCCACCCCTAAGAGTTTTATAAATCTTGTGCAAACTTCCTATAAACACCCCGTAGCTTTTTTCGTAGACCAAAACTGCCAAAAATGTCTTGAGATGTCGACTCTAGTTTTTAAATTCCTTTTTCTACGACTGCCTCGAAAATGAACAAATGCGCACTACTAACTACCGTTGAAAATCGCATATTGCAAACAGCGTGCGCAAAGTGCATATTGCGCACGCTTCTGATTATTTTGCACACGCCTTGCATATATTTTATAATATCAACCATCAGTTATGAAGAAAAATCTCAGTCGTAGAAAAAGTATAGTGTGCAACACGTACGAAAATCACTCTTCACCCTCACACTCTTGTTACGTTGTAACACTCGCCTTCCTCGCCACAATCGCAATCAATTGTCTTTTATAGATATTTTCGGTTAAGCCTTTTTCGAGATCCAGACTGTCAAAAATGACGAACAATTTTGCTGCATCGACCTTTTCCGTTAGCAGTTTATTTTCAGTGGATCAACTAGAAATTCAATGAGACTATTTAACAATTTTCAGATATTATTCTATTCTGTATATCTAGCTCTATCGAAACCAAATTAATTCCAGGAGACTTTGGGCCAATGGAGAATGGTGTTCTACTTGGCCGCAGGTATCAACATTGGGACTAACTTGTTCTACGTGGCCTTTGCCAGTGCTAAAGAGGTTGCGTGGTCAAGGTCGCAAAGAGCCAGCACTAGTAACTGACAAGCGCTCTACTTGGCCATGTTGGTCGAGGTTTAGATCAATATTTCTTTCCGTAGGTTTATAGGACGCCAGGGGGTGCTAAACTTTTAAGCGACACATAGACGTTAAATGTTTTTCAATAATGGATTAGCTTGACCTAACTCGCAAATCTCTAAGTGCTACCATGTTGATCCAACTTATTATTGGAACATCCCATAAAAATAACTTTGTTAAATATCGTCAGGTATTATTTATAATAACATATGTTTGATCAATTTTAGTTTAGGGATTTTTACGAAAATTAATAGCCAAACTATTATTTGGATAGTTTAACTTAGTGGTTGGCCACTATAGTAATGTTGGATAATCAAGTCTTAAACCATTTGTCCGTTTGTGATAAGCACAATAACTTGAATCTCAAAGAGTTTTCTGAATCTAAGCCATTCCGTTATTATTGTCGTCAAGTAGGCGTTGGAAATTTGACTTCGACATTTTTATCGTATCTTCTCAACATGTGCTAAAAGGAGAAGGATATAAAAAATGAAGTTTTCAAAGGTAACTAGATGACAAAAATTACTGAATGCAATACTCGCAATTCTGCATTCGGTGATATGCACAATTAATAACTCTTATTAAGTTTTAGGTTAGGTTTTGCTGATATTGTGATGTGATTGTTTAAATTTGTTGATAAAGTCAGGTCACGGTCTTTTTGGCCACCGCAGACTTTTTCATACGCCGATACTTTAGTCGGATTGGGTTGTTCTATTACCATAAGGATGACGCACTTAAAGTCTCAATTACTATTTCTAGTGGTAAATTTTTTGTTTACACACAGTATTTTATTATTCTTGAGAAACTAAAGTTAACCTGAATTAGCACAGAAAACAACTTTTGCATCTCCACCAGCTTTACTACTAGACAGACGTCCTCCTGAACAAATGTAGCCATCAAAGTGAGTAATTCAGACGAGTATAAAGGGTTGCCTAAATTGAGGCGGCAGAGCAGTTAAACTTACCTGTGTTTACACCGCACTAAGCTAGCGACCGAATTTAACAATCACATCACAAATTGTAACCTAAAAGTTAGACCCCTGTAGAACATCTTGCTAATTGAGAGTGAGAGTTTGTTTCTTTTGCACTTCTTTGCGTTTATTTAATAGGTTTATGATTCATGATATGTGCAGAGGTGCCATCTCTTGTCAATCTCAAAATAACACTAAATTTAAATCTTCTTTAAATATGTTGTAAAAAGTGGTTAGAAACTTGAATGGCCTGCTATTATTTTTTTTTCTTCCGCCTCTAAGCTGTTACCTCTAAATAGATATTATAGTGTAAATGGTACCTTTATTTAGGTAAAAACTGAAGAAAAAATGTGATCTTATAAACAGGTTAAACGTAACGTTATTTACTTTTAAATAAAGCTAAACATATTTATTGTAATAGGTAATACAATAATATTATTTAGTATTATGTAGATATTATACAAATAATATATATTTTTATTTTCCATAGTCCTTAAATTAGATTGTATTTATATATATAATAGACACATTACACGAAGCTTTATTATGTGTTTTTCACTGGATATGTTTGATCCTTCCTAAAAAACGGTATTGGGTAGATAAATCCTCAGAACCCGCTTGGTATTAGACCATTTAGTATTTTGCTACATCATTTTGTGTTGACCATACATCCCTTGAGCAAAAGCACGATTTAATATAGACAGTTAATCGCTAGGCCCATCATTTAAGTGCTTTGGTGGGATCATCATGCTAAGGTGAAGACCTCTCCTGTTTTACAGTTTTGACCCCCTTTTTTAGCAGTGGGAACCTTTAAACTGCTGACGATATTCGCCGGAAGTGACGTCTCGGTGACGTCCTGACGTCTTACGTTAAATTATTGCAAAATAGTTATCACTGTCATTATTTTCTAGCTAAAGCACTAGCTCTTAACCCTTAGATGACTTAGCTTCAAGGTTTTCTAAAACTTAACTTCTAACCTAACAAAAACCAAACAATCGCCAATCGATGTCCGGTCCGGCTTTAAGTTGATATGACGCTTGTATTACGTGTGCTGACGACAAAATTACGTCAGAAAAACCTTTGAAGTGACGGACTTCCGACCAAAAAGAGGGGAGCCAACAAATGCTGATATTTCCCTAAAAATGCCTCCCCCCCCCTCTCCGCTTTTTGGCCGGAAGTTTAAAATATCATTTTCTTGGTGAACCGGTTTCGGCACACAGACCATCCTTAGCGCTCAAAAACTTGGCTTACAGAACTAGCTTGGCACCCTTCACTCTAGCCAAAATTACTTCTCACGACAGATTTTGCGCGTTGATGATGTCCGGTCTGCCAAAACTGGTTTATTAATAAAACAATGTTTTTAAATACTGCACGAAGTGTACATTCATTTTTTTTTCACCTTTCTTAAAGATTTGTGATTGTGTGTGACCTTCAAATTACCATTTGCTACAAAAATGGAAAAAATAGTAGACCTGCCTTTTGCAAAATTAATAAATAACTGTAAAATGTAGGTGACATTTGTTCATATAATATCTTTTTATAATTTAATTTTATTTCCGTTTCTGGATACGCTTCTGGATAATTATACCCCTCAGTAATCGTAATAGTGTAGTTCCTGACTCAGAAAAATCCCCGCTAAAAGAAACTTTCCAGATTTGACCAGAAATAAATAATCTTCAATCGGGATAATTAGCACCAGTAATTAGGCCCATTTTTTCAGTACTATTACCTCTTTCCACATTCGTTACTTGGTTAGTCTCGCTGATCTCTTTCAAAATACCTCTATTCTGTGATCACGTGCCTCGAAATAACAACAATAATAATTAAAATACTTTTTTATTATTAAAAGTGATAATAATTCTCAAAGTCCTACGCTTTCTTAAAAGTCAATTAATAATAATTATGAAAGTGCTATCAATTGTACCTCTAAGTTAAATTAAATTAAATTAAGTTTAACAACGCACAATCTAACATTAAAACGGAAACATTAGTGAAGGTCTTTCTTTGGCGAAACGAGACTTGTAGCCTTCGCAGAGTCGATGCCTAACGCCGAGGATAACAATTTTACTACGCTTTTGACGTCAGGACTCTCGTTTTCTGAAAAAATAATGTAATTTAGGATCTTGCGATACAAACGGACAAGAAATTACGACTTTTGTTGAGTATTTTGACAAGTTATCACGTGTTTCTCTTTCAAGATATCGAGAAGTGTCAAAAGTCGCAACTTTGCCGACGTTTCGACGTTTATTTTACGTATTTATGAAAACTAAAACTAAAGAAGACGTGTATATATATCAGATAGCTTGTCCGGAAATAGAACGGACTAGGGAATATAGTGTTACGCCCGACCGTCGGTTCACAGAGATTCGGGCCGAAGCGGCAACGCAGAGCGCCGACCGCGACCCCATCTAGACTAAACGAGAACCGGGAACAGTCGCCTCCGTTCTCGAAAGTACGATATATCAGATGATAGAAAAACAATCACTTTTGGGCGCAAGAAAATCCTCACTGCACAATGGAATCAGCATATCAAGATAAATTTGATTTCAACGTTTTTTTGTTTAATCATAGACAATCATATATGTTATTTTATTTATGAGTTCTCAGAGTTATTTGCGCATAATTGAAACAGTGGTAGAAGACTTCGTGGACACTCTTTCTCTTGCACAATACCACAGCACTTGGTATCAGCTTGATGAAGTTTTAACGCATTGTACAGACAAAGAAAGCTATGCGCCGTACAGGATTTTTTTATGACTGGATGTATGAGGTAACTGAAGAGTAGAGTGACAGCAAAGAGACTAAATGCCGCCCTAAGAAGCAAGGGTCACATCTCTCGCAAGATTCGTCATGTCAAACCAGTCAAGCTAGCGAGGTTATATGTTGAAAACAGGCAAGAGCGTGCTCCAGAGAAGACCGGGGACTTATAGGCAACCGAAATCCCCAAGCAAAAAATGGGTTTTTTAGTGGGTAAGAATCCCACACTACTGGGAAAGCAACGGGCTGACCAGCGTCCGACATTTTGCTGAAAAAAAAATGAGTCACGTTTGGGCTGGTTTGAAGGTCGTTGCGCCGGAAGGACGAACGACATCATCAGGTACCAGTCCACTGTCACAAAAGTAGAAAAAGGAGTCGTTTTGGGGACTCACGAAGGCAGTTGGTTTTTGAGGGGGTCGCGAGAAAGTCGCATTGGGGGTATCGTTACGCCGGAAGGGCGAACGATCACCATTGAAGATTACCAAAGAATATAAGATTTTATTTTCGACCACCCAATATGACTCACTCTGTATAGTCCCTTATTGTATCAGTAGACATTAATACCATTCAAATAGCATATAAATGCAGTTGCTTATTGTGCAATTTCATATAACATCAGCACCGCCTTCGTTGTTTCAGTTTGGTTATGAACAACGCAGCATGGGACACATATTAAAGTAAATTCACGCCAGGTATCTGTCTCTTTGATTTTAATAAATGTTAATAAAAGATACATCTCATAAAAAAGAAAAAAAGCTTTGCTGACACGGCATGTATAGTCGATACGGCTTACGATTTAAAATCAATCGACCAGTTGATAGTTGACGACCTAATATTAATTTATTAATATGTATTTGTTCATTGTGGTGCTACGTAGTTGTTCTTTTCTTTTTTTCCTTAAGGATGTTAATAGATTGCCAGTATTGTGACACAAAGAATTTCTGCGATTGCTTCGAAAAATAGGTAAGGAAGCTCTTTCTTAATATAGGGAAACGAATGTCTCTGTCATGTCATTTTTCTAATGTACGTACTAATTTCGTTTCACTTTAAAAATATAAAAACACAATTTTTGTTGTGTAATTTATATATACATACAAGTCTTCTTTTGTTTGTAACCTTGATAAAAATGTCAAAACACGTCGTCAAAATTTCTGCAAAAGAGTAGAAGTTTCTTTTCGTTCGAGTCCTGTCCCTGTTAAATAGCTTGCAAATATCTTTGCGGCGGACCCTACATCACACAACTATCATAATTATTCAGATTATGACCGGCACTTAATTAAAATAACTTAAAAAAAGTAGATTTTTCTCTCTCAAAGGGACTGATAGAAATCCAAAGTCGAAAACAATTCACTCTTAAGTCAGCAGCCTCAAATAATATATTTGAAACTGCTGACTTGAGTTCAATTGTTTTTGATCTTGGGCCCCTTAAATAATTGGAGCAGTCAAATATGACATAAACATACATAAACAGACATAAAAGTTGACTTAGACTAACCATCTCTGATTCACAAATAGGTGTGTTCAATAGCTTTCAACTACTTTCATTTTATTTATGAGTTAAAGGTAACCAAAGAATGCTAGAAATTAAACAAACACAAAATATTTTTTATGAAAAATGTTCGCTTACCATCTCTAGTGATCTCGCGCTCCAATTTCAGCTTCTCTTTACACATGGCCAGCATGCCTTCTTCGATGGAACCCTGAGAAATTAACCTAAAACCCCATCACAAAAAAAAAGTTAAAACAGTGATCAGGGTGCTTAGATCAGTGGGGTAGAAGTACATTACCTATAAACGGTAACGGGCCGCGTTTGACCCATCCTGTGACACCGATCTTCCGCCTGTTTATCGTTATAAGGATTAAAATCTATATCATGTATTATGACAGTATCGGCGCTAGTCAGATTAATCCCTAAGCCCCCTGCTCTTGTCGATAACAGAAAAATAAATATTCCTTTATCTTCTGTGTATTCGTTAATAAGGTCTTGTCTGAAAATCAACTACATTTAAGGAAATTGGACACTTAGGTGTCATAGAAGTTTACTACCTTGAACTGACGGCTGTACTACCGTCTAGTCGCAGATATCTATAGTTTCGTATTTGTAGGTAAACCTCAAGAATGTTTAGGAGAATCACGTATTGACTGAATATCAGTACTCTGTGCCCGTCGCGTTGCAGCTCGGGCAGAGCTCTATCTAGGTACATAAACTTGCCTGATTTGACAATTAAACTGTCTGGCAGAATAAATGTGTTGAGGCACTGAAAAAAAATGTTTAATGAAAAAGTGTGACTTTTTTGGTACCTAAAGCTTCTTTAATAATACGAGGTGTTCATTAGAAAACGTCACCTAGAAGGTTATGGATTTTGTTAATTGAAGAAAGTAAATGGACTTTTGTCCCTTCTTGTTGGCATTTCAAAGGTAACTAGATGACGGTTTTAAATGAAAACTACCGACTTTGTTGTAAACACAAAAGATAACAAGGTTACTGTTCATACTGCATTTTGTTTATTTCAAGCTGTTCTATTATCTCAATACAGATGCAACTTTTTTTGTTAAATAGGGCCGCACTATTGGTGTTTGGTATAACTTCTTCCCCGCCACATTCATTTTTTTCTAATTCAGTTCGTTTAACGCGATATTAAAGCACTGAAAGCAATACGTTTACAACGTCATAAACGCATCACTATAGATATTTTTACGACGTTAAGAAGTGGCGGTTTTATGAAATGTCAGGGTTAGACAAAGTTTGATTTTAATTAAAAGAATAACATCTCTAATTTTTTTTTAAATCATACAATTATAAAATTACGATTTTTTTAATTTTAATTAAGACTCAATTATTTTGAATGATATAAAATTATTTCGATATTTTACTAAAATACCAGGGTTGCAGAACGTCCGGAGTCCAAATGGGTAAAAATTTGATTTTTCTGGTTCTGCTTACTTTCCCAATTTTGAACATATTTTGATCTCATACTGATCCTTTATTCCCATATCTGTGATCAATGGCTTGGTTCGCCAACTTCACATAATATTTTTTTCTTGAAAAACAATGTATTTATAAAAATGTTTATCAGCACTTAACTGAATTAACCAATCTCCCGCAGAGACCGGCAGCTGGCTTCGTGACACTTTGTTTCGGTTTTGATTCCTTAAAGGTTGGATCTTTAAATGTAAAGATTTACTATTTTTTCATTATCTAAGCAGCATGCTTAGATAATGAAAAAAGTCATAAAACAACATTTTTTTTGTCAAATCCAAAATCGATAAAGTAAAAAAGTGAAAAGACATCAGATTTCGGTGTTTCGGTAGATCTGATAGGTGGGTGCAAGATATGGTTCTTATGCGCGTCAAAATGCACTTTTTGGAAGAAAATTCTTGTCGCGTGCTTCCAACTTGCTCTAACACGATCCAGGCGCGATCTATAAAAGGTGGTCGCCTGGTTAATTAGCCATTACCATTACCCATTTCGCCATTACGTTAATATAAATTGATGCAGGTTACCGTCCCCAAGATTCCAAAAGCTCGTGGGGAAATAAAAACTCATTTTTCTCCTGAAAAATGCCTACGTTTCGACGTTTAATTTACGTCTTAATCAGGGCTGAAACATATGCAGGAACATTACCACACACGACGAAGGCTCTCATAGAAAAATAAAATTTAAATTACAAAAATATACAGAAGGCTTCACTTCTGCACAATAATGCATGATGGTTCTTGCATGTTTCCGTCCTGATGAAGACGTAAATTAAACACCGAAACGCAGGCCTTTTTCGAGAGAAAAAGGAGTTTCTATTTGCCCTAAACCCACTGGAACACGAGCTTTGTTGTTAAAATAAATTTTATTGAGTGTGGGTAAAGTTCGGTAAGGATTTGCGATTTGTCTCGTTCACGTATGTAATTGATTTTGAAAACAAAGCAATGGTTGGAAGACAAGAAGACATCGTATGGAAGTGTTAACTCAAAACAACCGATTCACAAAAAAAATCAGGTTGTAGAGCGACTTGTAAGAATTGCAAGAACTAAATTCAAGAGATTGTTCAGAGACTGAAGGCGCACCATGAAACTTGTAAAAAAAAACAGTAAGAAACAAGTGTGGACTTCCAAGTGTCGCTCGAAAAAAAAACGAAAATAAAAACGAAAATAAAAACCAGCTTGCCATGAGTATGAGTGTTGCGGACAACAGCGGCTGAAAAGCATAAGATTGGCGAACAAATAGCCAAGGCAATTTTTGCTACCAATTAAAGCTTCAGAGCATTGAAAATTCATAAGTGAAAAACCATTCACTTATTAAGACCCGGATAAACGCCTCCTTCTCGCAAAGACCCTTCTGTATAAGAGGAATAAAAAGGCATGTTTTTCATCTCTTCTCCGGAAAATATGTGAATATGTCTATTGATGAATGGTCAAATGTCCACAACGAGCCCGTTATATATGCAACGTTAACGACGGAAGAAGGACAAGTCCTCATAATGCCGAGTATTTGACTAATTTAATGTGTAATTGAAGCGCAAAGTTAAGTCTTTCATGAGAAACAATGCTGCAAACATCAACCTCATAAGGAAAACTTTTGAAGAAAGAACGAACTCAGAAGTTATAGTTTATGGCTGCCCTTCACATCTATTGAATTTAGTGAGCAAGATCTTTTAAGTACAAGAACATGTGGTCCAGATCGTCCCGTACTTTCGCTGGCTAAAGCAAAATTCAGTCAAGCTGGGGGCAAGGCTTTAGTACGACCAAGTGATGTTCGATGGAATAGTGTTGCTGACCGTTTGGAAATGTATGTCACTCAGTGGGACTTACACCCATCGCAGTGGCTCTTGACACCCTGCATAGAAAAAATACCACTATTTCAGATGATGTAGAGCAGTGGAAACATTTAGCCTTCGTCTTCGAAGATGATTTAGAATTATCTCTAGAGCAGCTGAAGAAATTCCACTATAGGTACAAGCAAGCACTCACGCAATATCACTTCATGGCCTATATGTTAAACCCATAGAAGCAGAAATACAAGTTAACACCTAAAAAAGAGAATCTGGCTTTAGCAACAATCATTGAGCTGCATGGAAATACTGGACTTTTGCCCTTGGTAATAAAGTTCAACGCCCGTAGTAGCCCATTTAAACGTATTATGTTTTCGGACGAAATACTGAAGAACGTGAATGGAATTCAATAGAGGATCTCACAGAGTGAAGAGCCAGAAATCGCCAAGGAACTGTTAGTATTTAAAAAGTTCCTGTGCGCCAACTGCTTCTTCGGCGTCAGTAGAAAGAATCTTCAGCACTTTTGGATTTTTACACTTCGATATAAGAAACAGATTGGAATAGCGAAAGGAGGGAAATTAGTTTTTTTTGTGTAAACTTTACAACTTAGATTAAGATTAAGAGAAACGAGTTTTTTTTATTAAAGTATTTATTTTTCAGTAGACAAGTACCTAATGCATTTTATTCTGGTTTTGCTTTTAGAATTTTCGATATTTTTTTTTTTTTTTTGTTGATCAGACGTTTTATGTCAAGACGTAGAAACACCAGTTGATTCCGCAAGAGGCACTCGTCGACTGTGAAAGATAGAGAATTAAAGGACATAAAAAATGTTGTAGCCATATTTCATCGTTTCATTTACTTTTTGCTATCATTATGGACACTAATCGCTAATTAAAATAATACGAGTGACGCCTTGCTTTAACTGTAGAAAGACATTAAGAGGTAAGCCTGCAACATATTATGAGCCTTTGCGGCGAGAAGCGACCTCTTATTTAACCGGGCTGTCAAACAGCGTCAAGGCTGATTCAATCGCTACCCTTCTGGGATTATTCTATAGAATGCAGAACCACCTTGGGCTAACGAGGAAGTTCATTAAGGCTCTGGTACGCTTGACGCAAATCGTTTATACTCATTTTTCTTTAGAAACCAATAGAATAGGCACAATATAAAATTATAGGTCGTGGTAGAATTTCAAAATATTTATAATAATATTAATTTAAAAAAAAACATATTATTCAATTTACATCTTGAAAAACTAAACCATATAAAATTGAATAAAAAAATAATTATTTTTGATTTAAAACATGATTTTTATTTAAAAAAAAAGGTGATTAAAATCACGATTTAAATCAAGTGATTTAAATCAGCGCCACACTGATTCGAGCTTCTCAAACAGTCGAGGAGATGTTCTTGAAGGGTGAAACATCTCACAGAGCATGATCAACCGTATTGTCGAACATAGCATGCACCACGGACTATAAATGAACGTTGCCAAGACCAAGATCGTTATATTCTCCAAGACATCAAAACTAGCAACCCTTAGAATTAACAACACGGTTGTACAATAAGTCTCGGCTCTAAAATATATTGGCGCGCTCGTCACCGAAACTAATGACCCTTATACTATCAAGTTATAACACATTGTAGGGAAGCCTACTGACTACCGTTTGCATTCCTGATATATCAGTGATACTACATTTTCCTCCCCAATTGAACTCTATTGAAGAGAAAACTAAAGAAAAACTGGATTTTTTTTCATTAAATTTCCATTAAAAGAAAAAAGGTAACTCCATTATGTCCATAAAATTAATACACCTTCTACTCACAAAAATATGAATATTCGAAATACTAGCAATATTTGATTTCAAAACTGATGCATATCAAATTTTAGAACTTGATAACTCACTCCTAGTATAGCAGCGATACTATATATATTTTCCTTCCCAATTAAACTCTAGAAATGCGATATTAAGAACTGAAGAAAAACTGGACGTTTTTCCTAAAATTTTTATTAACAGAGAGAAGGTATATAATATATTAATATCTGATCTTTTGTATGTTCCCATGGATGTTATGATGTAAGCTACACGACCCACTGAACCAGATGCCCATAGCTGGAACCCGATGCACCCCAAACGTCGACGCAAAGTTGCCAGAATCAAACTGGTGCGAGCTAGCCAAGCCGAGGTTCTGGGTAGACGAACCAAAGAGCAGGTATAGTGAAAAACAAAGTTACGCGGAGCTCGATGGTCTACCTATCCACCAACAGAAGCAAGGTATCTCAACTAGGCCGCTAGGTAACAGCCGTTACACCCATAGTCAAAACCGGTCTTAGAAACAGTGATGAGGGGCAAAACCAGGAAATCAGCTATAGCAGATGGGACTGTGCAAGTGTAAGGAAATAAACCCACAATTGGACCAGTATTGTGAGGACACATGCACGTTTATTAATTTGGATCATCAAGTCTAGCAAGAAGTTGAAATATTTTTTATTTGCGATTGCAATTACTTATCTTAATAGTTAGTAGTTACACTCCTGAATTTGTCTTACACGGAAAAATTCAGACTTTCAATCAACAAAACTAATTTAAAAAAAATTCAATATTGTGTCCCAATTGGCCAGCGGCCATAGCATTAAAAATATGAGACTTTCAACAAATGAAACAATTGGTTTTTAATCAGTAAAACTGTTTCAAATTTATCAAATGTCTAAAGCTACTAAACGCCCAAATATTCACTAAATGCATACTTACTCGAAACTGCTGTGACATCGTGTGGATCTCAAAATCAGACATCCACTTCAAATCCTCCACAATATACTCAACCACGGTATCCTTGTAGCCTGGATCTTTAGCCAGCAGCTTGGCAATTTCCTCCAACTGGTCCAAACCATAATGATAGCGCATCAGTAATGGATGGTTGCTTAATTTTCTCAAGTCCGTCATAATGCTCATGCCGCTATACTGGTTGCCTACCTCCTGCAAAACATTTTAAATTTTAATGGAAAACTAAACAAAACGGTTGCTAGGTAGCACTTACGCTGCTAATGTTTTTGTATGAGGCAACCAGCTCCTCGTATTGTTGCTTTTGAGTGGTCGCCATTGAGACCGTAACCACTAAGTCAGTCTTTTTAGGCAAATCCTGTAACACGTCACGCTTCAGCCTCCGTAAAACGAAGGGCTTCATTATCCTCTTCGCCTGTTCGATTTGTTCCCGCTCAAAACTTGGAACGTTTTCATCTTTTGCTTTCTAATTAATTTCACAATGTGTTATTTTATTTTCAACGAGAACTGTGTACAGACAGAGTGCTTTGGAAGCAAAAATTGGTCAAGATAAAATTCGGCACAAGCAATTTTTCGTGTCATCAGGTGTAACTTTTTAATCAATGAATTGGTTACGATGATTCGCCCTCTTTAAGCACTTATAGTTATCATAGCAGATGTGTTGATCGACAAATTGGTAACAACCTATACTCTTTTCACTTCGTTCTGGTTCCGATAACCAGCGAGGTACAGTGCAATATGGGTTGCTTCCCGAACTGAGAGCCATCTGCCATGCAGTATTTGATCTAAAATACGCTGGTGGATGTCGCCTGCTTCTGCTCTGTACATCTCACCGGTACTCCGTAGATTTCCGGTTTTAAACCGCTGAATCGAGGTTTCCAATTTATCGACCAGCCAAAGCGTACTGATGAGGGGTAGACCCCGAAACTGTTATGCAGATGGGTGGATCGACAAATTGGACCTATACTCACTTATGGTTATGGTGCGTAGCAGGTTTAGGACAATGAAACACTCTTGTAACTCGAAAAACGGCCTACGTGTCGACGTATAATTCACGTCTTCTTCAGGGCTATTTTCTTATAACAAGGATGGTGTCAATGTTTAATCCTCCATTCTCCACACACACAATAGCAAAAGCAAATGATTCAGTTTTTTTTTTAATTCACGAGACACGGTGTTCGTCTCAACAACAATCTAACAATGATTGTTGTTGAAGAAGTCCCTTAAAGAAGTTCCTTTTCAAATTAAAATTCACTCAGTAAAAATTGAATTGAGTTTTGTAGGAAAAGTATTCCTTCAGTCCAAAACTATATAAAAAAAAAATAAAAAAATCAGGAATTATTAATAAACACATTTTTAGGTTAAAAACTGTCTGAATAGAAGCCAATTTACATGACTATTTTAGAGTTTATTCTTTGAAAAAGTTCAATTTTGGATCAACATTACCTGGAAATAATGAAACCCAATATAAAGCCTAATTTAGATCAAAGAAAAAATATATGCATAATAAAAACAAATATTGCAGAAAACGCAATGACAAAGAATAAAAAATCTAGAAGAGACAGACATTGCTAGGAAGCAAAAATTTAAAATATTTCTAAATTAAAACAAAAATTGTCTAAAAATTTGTAATAAACCATCTCTTTTGGATCAAAATTATTTCAATAAAAAGCGAGTTTTGACTGGTGTTTTAAAAGTTCTAGTACGAGCCAAAACCGTACAAAAACTTTAAAAATCAGGATTCATTACTCGTTAAAAAACAGAGTTTTGAGCCAAAATTGTCTCATTACAAATCAATGTTTACTTGTTCACTCGTAGTAAAAGTTAAATTATGGGTCAAAGTTATCTCAAAAGAACGAAAATCCGATAAAAAGTTCAATTTAAATAGATGAAAACAAAATTGAAAAAAACAAAAAGTTGAACCAAACCTGACAAAGAATAATATAAAAATACGAAAGATAAATAAGAAAAAATATATAAAAAAAACAATTGAAAAAAGACAAAAAATCAAAAAGGAAAAGAAGACGAAAATAATGGTTACAGTAAAAGAATACAACCGCAAACAGTAATATATGTTTCGGAATTTTGTTGGTTACTTAGGGCAGGAAGAAATACCTACATCCTCGGAACTATTGAAGAACAGTCGCATCAAATTCAAGAACCCGAAAAGATCTTTGAATTTCAGCAGATGCTCAAAGAATAGAATCAAAAAAACACGACGTTCCTAATAACCAGGTTGCGAAGAGAAGAGTATATGTCAAAAGTAAAGAAGGGTTTCCGTACTTAAGCAAAACGGATATGAGAACAATCCAAGGAGTTTCTTCCACCTTGGTCATGACAAGCGCTTGGTTGTGACCTCGAAAATCGCAACGACGGGTCCACGCTAGTCGCTGACCTTGAACGCCGGTGACAAGCATAACCTTGAGCGAGCGGCTTGACCTTGAGAGGCCATGACGAGCGCTTGGTTGTGACCTCGAGAATCGCAACAACTTGACGGGTCCACGCTCGTCACTGACCTTGAACGTCGGCGACATGCGTAACCTTGAGCGCGCGCCTTGACCTTGAAAGCTATCCCCCAGAGTGTGGGTTTCAAAACATTGAGACTTTATTCTACCTTAGCCTGGACGAGCTCTTGGGGGTGACCTCGATGCAACAAGCGTCCTTGACGAGTCCACGAGGCCCTACTGTAATTACTAAAACCAATCCCGACCATATCGCATTCCGGCAGTGAAACATTCATACAAAACGACCACGTTCTCAAGAATCGCAACAAGGGATCGCGACGGGTCCACGGGCTAAAATTTGGTGAAAAAAGTGAATAAAGCCTTTCCATCGTAATTTACTCAGCGGCAATGAGATAGGGATTTCATACAAAATGCAACTGCCCTCGTCAGACAGAACGCGAAGTGAATCAACCCTTTGTAATATTCAGATAAAAAAATCAGACCATCGGAATTTGCTGACGAATTTTGTGCAACAAGTCGGTAGTACGAATTCAGTGTTCACTGCTAAAGCTTAAAACATTCGTATGGGCGTTTCTTCCATCAAACACCGTCGGAAAAGAGGTATTAAATAGTGTGAAAAGTGTAATAGAATGGAAAGAAGTCCCAAGTGCCCTTTAAAGTAAGGAAGCCTTGTGTCCCGGATGCTGAGAAAAGAAAATTGCATAAAGATGAAGTGTCTGTGCATTAGCAGTATCAAAAAAAATACAGGTTAGTTGAACTATTTTTTCCTAAATCGGTAAAATAATAATCTTTAGCAGGACATTATTGGAAGATTCTGGCAGTAAAGGAATATTACAGAATCCACACATGAAAGCAGTAGTGGAAATATTAGTCATCAAGTTCGTAGTCAGTTTTTTCTACAGTATCGTACTAATTTATTACTTTTTTAGACTCAGCATTATCACAGAAACTATGGAGGGGACCTTGATACTGGCTGGCGGTGCAGGCGGCAGGGACGCAGTCTGCTAATGGAAAAACTGAGAAACGGGGTGAGTGGGTAACCCTATCTTGTGACCTTTACTTGGAAGCTTTACATCTTGTAAGTTAAAAAAAATCAAGAGGTCCCAGATCTTGACATTGAATAAAAATGGAAAATCAACCTTTCAGATAAACTTGGCTTTGTCTGGAAATCGAAAATCAACCTTGTCAGACGGCCTTGGCCTGAAAATCGATAATTAATCTGCTCAGATGGAATTGGACTTGCCTCAAAATCGAAAATCAACCTTGAGAAATGGACTTGGCCTTGCCTGAAAATCGAAAATCAGATGGTTTTGTCCTCGAAAGGCGGCTGTGAAGTGAAAACCTCCAAAATTATTGAGGTATTTTTAAAATTTCTGAAACGTCTTGAATTTACGTTAAATGTATTCGTTTGAGAGTTCTAATGAAAATTCTAAGAAAGCATATCTAAAAGTTTACATATTTTTATTGTAAATTCAAGATTTTTCAGAAATTTTAAAAATACCTGAAATAAAACACAAATTTTGGAGGTTTTCGCTTCACAGTCGCCTTTGGAGGAAAAGGCCATCTGTCAAGGATGATTTTCAGTCAAGGCCATGTCCATTTCGCAAGGTTGATTTTTTTATTTTGAGACAAGTCCAATACCTTCTGACAAGGTTAATTATCGCTTTCAGAAAAGGCCAAGTCCATCTGAAAGGTTGATTTTCGATTTTTATTCAATGTCAAGATCTGGGAACTTATAATTTTTTTATTTACAAGATATAAAGCTCCCAAGTAAAGGTCAAAAGATAGGGGGAAAAAATAGTTCAACCTGTATTTTGTTTCGATACTGCTAATGCAGTAATATCACAAGACACTTCTTTGCTTTAAAGGGCACTTAGGGCTTCTTTGGATTCTACTACACTTTTCACACTATTTAATACTTCTTCTCCGACGGTGTTTGATGGAGCAAACGCACATAAGAACGTTTCAAGCTTCAAAATCTCAAAACAATTAAGCTTGAGCAGTGCGTACTGCCGACTTGTTGCACAAAATACGTCAGCAAATTCCGATGGTCTGATTTTCTTATCTGAATGTTAAGAAGGATTGATTCACCTCGCGTTCTGTCTGACATGGGCAGTTGCATTTTGTATGACCTCCCTCACTACCGCTGAATAAATTACGATGCAAAGGCTTGATTCACCTTTGCGCTTGAAGAATGTCAAGGCGTTATGTATGAACGTTTCACTGCCGCCGAGGCGCTATAATCGGTTTTAATATGAAATTTTAGCACGTGGACCCGTCAAGGTCGCTTGTGGCGATTCTTGAGAACGTGGTCGTTTTGTATGAATATCTCAATGACATTCATAGAAATCTGTCAGATCTGAATCACTGCCAGAATGCGATATGATCAGGATTGGTTTTAGTAATTACAGTACGGCCTCGTAGACCCGTCAAGGATGCTTGTTGCGTCGAGGTCATCCTCGAAGAGCTCGTCCGGGCTAAGGTGGAATAAAGTCCCAATGTTTTGAAACCCACACTTTGGGGGATAGCTCTCAAGGTCAACGCGCGCGTTCAAGGTTACGCATGTCGCCGGCGTTCAAGGTCAGTGACTAGAGTGGACCCGTCGTTGCGATTTTCGAGGTCACAACCAAGCGCTTGTCATGGCTACGGTGGAAGAAAGAAAAAAACTAAGATTGATAGTGGTAAGTTACCAGAAATACTGTGACTATGACAGAACTTTAAAAAAAAACTTGAAGAAATTATAAATATTTTTTTAAATCTCTAAAAGTTCACCAAACTTGGAAACTCGGTTGCTAAATGACTTCACCTACGCTGCTGATGATCTATTTTTTTGCTATAGAAGAATGTTTGCTCTAGTTAAGGTTTACGTAACCGTTCGACGTAACCTGGCCAATTTCAAAAGCAGGACATTTTCAAAATTCAACAAATTAAATCGTGATCGAACGTTACTCTATCTGCAGTTGACATTCGCTCGATCACAGTGCGTATATGTGCCCAATCAACCAGTTTAATCTTTGTAGTGTGCCAAGATTCATCCCAATCCGACTAAACTGTCGCCCGATGAAAGTCTGTAGTTTGCGGAGGCCAAAAAGATCGTGACCCGACTTTATCAATAAATTTTAACAATCGCATCACAAAACTGGCAAAATCTAACCTAGCAGTTAATAGAATTATTATCTGTCTCATATCACCGAATGCAGAATTGCAGTTAGATTCAGAATCCGATATAAAAAGCCAGGACCGTATTTTAAAAAAAAAGAGGTTGCTGATGGTTGCATGTAAAAGAAATGTCGGATTTTAAATTTCAAAATACCACGTTGAAGAGAGCAAAAGGTGGCTATGAAGAACTGTCAATTATTTTTAGTTATCTTTTTAAATTTAATTTAAATTTAAAAAAAAACTAGAAAAAATAAAAACATTTTGGGCAAAATTACCTTCGTTTGGAAATATTTCCAAAACCAGTCAGAATTTTCGAAACTTGAAAATATAATTTTTATTGACCTTTAACTTGGCAACTTTGTATCTCCTCAAATAACCGACATCCTCATGGATAAACTCCAAAAACGGTAACTCTGTACAATAAAGTTAATGTCAGTTTTTTTTAATTAACCATTTTCTTAATCTAGAGGAAATAGGCTTTCAGACCGTGCAAATTGTATTTCTAACAATTCATTGACTAAAAAGTTACAGCCGATTGAAAATGACACGAAAAATTGCTTGTGCCTAACATTATATTGATCAGTTTATTTCCAAAACATTGCAGAGATGATTTTTTGCGTTATAACTCACCGCATTTTTTTGGAATAAATTCTTCAAGTCGTCAGTTTTATGCGCAAACATCTTGGGCATAACAAAAATGAGCAGCGACATTAGTTCTAATAAATTATTCTGCAGCGGGGTGCCAGTTAATAAAATGCGATGCTTTGCCTAAAATTCGAAATCAGTCAGTCGGGTTTACCCGAATCACCACTACCCCGTGTTCATTAGAAAACGTTATCTAGAATGTTTGAGAGAAATGGGCGACATAATCAAAGTAAATGGACTTTTGTTCTTTCATCCTTTCAATTTGATATTTCGCAGCCACCTAGATGAGGTTTTCAAATGAACACCACCTTATACGGGATCTAACTGACTCACATTGATTTTGATAAGGTTTTCATATCTTTGAGTATTCATATTCTTCAGCATATGGGCTTCATCAAAAATTACATATTGAAGTGGAGTCACCCTGAACATCTTTCTTTCTTCAGGACTGTTGCCTACCATTGTATATCTAAAAATTGACTTTTTAATGCTACCAATTACATATTAATCAAGTGCCTTACGTTGTTAGGATCACATCAAAATCTGCTAACATTCCTTTAGCTAAATCAAATCGGAAACCACGTCTTTCCTCAGTAGAACCGTAATACATAAACACCCTTAGTTCTGGGCACCACCTTGAAAATTCATTTTTCCAATTGTCTAAAAATTGGCCATATTAAAGAAGACGTTGTGAATGGTGAATATTGCGCTTGGCTCACCTAATGTTGATGAAGGCACAACAACTAAATGCGTGTTTTGAGCTTGACCCGTCATTTTTAGGTAAGCCAAGAAGGCAATTATTTGTACAGTTTTGCCCAGACCCATTTCATCGGCCAAAATACCATTGACACGCTGAGAATGGAGGACGGCCATCCAGTTCAAACCGACCATTTGGTAACCGGTTAATCTCAATCTAGGAAACAACGTTATGTATTTTTGGTAATTTTCCCTTTTGTGGATTTCTACTTACGAAGAAGAAAGGTTTTTGGGCTGCTCCTTAACTCCCGCTCCTGCAGCTACAGCCCTCTCCATTTGCTGAGCTAATTTGCAACACCTTTTCATTAAACTCCTAATGTTGTTTCTAGTGATCAACACTTGTTGGGCGGAATTTAGCAGATCGGTGTTCAAGTTTTTGTTCGTTTGTAACTTGGTGACCTTTAAACATGGGACTTAACGACAAAAAGTTACAATTTAACTTGAGCGAATTACCAGATCAATCCAACCAGTAAACGGGCGGCATTCAATGAGCGCCTCCGCTTTCTTTTTGGAGCAAAATTGCATGAGTTGTAGCTCGTTTACTGTACCAGTTTCAAAGAATTCTAATACTTTTCTCTTGTCGCCTGTCAATTCGTCGGTGATTTCAGCGTCTGAATCATCGTCGTCGCTAAAAAAATTTTGAAAAGCATAAAAATAAGTATTTACTCTCAAGTTTATACTAGTCTGCAGTATTATATAGTGAGAGCATTTACTAAAAAGTACACAGTGCTTGCCTAGTATTAGTTCCCAAAATTAAAATGCAGGGTGTCCCGAAATTAGGTGAAGCATATATTGAGAAATGCTGCTTAACTGGAGCCGTTATGCTCCTTAAAACAGAGGAGCAAAACTATAGTTTTCTTTATTTTATTTTTATACTGAAGAGAACATTGAACATTTGATATGTTTTGAAACAATTTTTTATCAGTAAAATTTCAGTTTATCTTTAAACTTCAGATCGACACACATTTACGTTTTACAACCTATCGTAAACTCCAGACTGAAGTTAATTGATACTGTCACGTCAGAATCTTTTTCTCATTGTCTCCTTCAAATCATTCGGGTGAGAGTTGAGTTCATCATGACATTTTTATATCTTCAGTGTTACTCCAAGTTTGAACTAAAGTTTAAACTTGAGTTTTACTAATAGTTGTAAAAGTCGTCCTAATGAATCAAGTTTCAGTGAATATACACAGTCACAACTGATAAATACATCAAAGAGTTAAATAAAGCAAAATATCTGTCATTACATAAGGAAGGAAATGTGTTAACTTTAATTTATTTTTAATATATTTGAGCAATTAAACATTTTAAGTGAAGATTAGCTAATTACTTTAAAAATGTGGGCAATCTGAAGAACAGTCTCTGGAGAAGGATAATCTTATTTACAAAAGATATTTACATAATTTGATTTTGTAGGTAAAATTATTGATTTTTATTTATTTTGAATGTAAATCTAAATCAACATTTTTTATGTACTAACGTTTTTCACTGACCATAGAACATACGTTATGTGGATGAACAAAGTCCTCGGTGAGGTAGAGTTCGCATCGCTAGCTCACCGAGAACAATGCCCGCCCGACAGTTCTCAGCGATTTACGCGACTTGGACAATGGAAGGCAGTCGGCACCTTTGGGGGGAGGAATGGGAATGGGCGGAGGTTGGATGCCTTGGTCCGTGTTTTTGTCTGCGAATCATACAGGAGGCGGCTCCGGAGACGGTCTCGAACGCAGCGAGACACCTGAGTGTTCTTGCTATAGACGTGGTGAATAGTCACACCCCCCACCAGCACCCGCGAGGAGAGCAGAACGCAATCAGTCGACTGGATGATTCCCAAGCGGGAGAGCTTCCGGTACGATTGCGCGCTCCAGACGCCCCGCCAATTGACGGCGAGCGATGTGACATCTACCACGTCTACGTCATAAGTCCGACGGATTGCTAGAAGAAGTTGTAACAAAGAGTACTTTTCTTTCTTGGATTAATAAGCCACGTTCGGACTGAGCGAGTCCGTGGATATTATGACATCCACCAGTATTGCCGTCCTTTCTCTGACAGCGAGAAGGTCGGATTTGAGGGAGCCGTCCGGGAGACGAAACCGGCTCAAGGTGCAAGGCGTACCCTCTGGTTCGGAAATTCTTCCACCAGGAAGGCACACACTGCGTTGTGGCGCCGTACCCTCCAGTCGTGTGACCAATGACAAGTCTCAAGCAAGTGGTTCAGCGTTTCTGAGGTTTCACACCCAGCACGACAGAACCTGTGCATTCCTGGACACCCTCTTGTTGTCCTCGATCTGACCGGGAGAGCGTTGACGCGAAGCTTAATAAGTTTTTGCCATCAAGGAGACTTGTAGGTTCCCGGATCCCGGCGGTGTGCTTGGGGCACGTGGCCTCTCTTAGCCCTGCGCCGGCTACAGAAGAGTAGAGGCGCTGCCGCTAGAAGTTATTAATTGCGGTCTTGTCATGCAGAAGAAGCGGGCCGCCTTTGAGGCGGACTTCTACGACGTCGAGCTGCTTCGCAATCAAAAAGTTGGCCGTTGTGCTGTCTTCGAGAGGTGGAAATTTAATATTTAGAAGGCGGTTGCTAGGGTAGATAGGGACTACAGTATCGTGGGGAAGTGACAACCAATTCCGAACGAAGAAGCGGACGGTTTTATCGGCCTTTTTCCGAGGAAGAAGTGTAGCCGCTGCTGAGGCGTTAGCGGGGCGGATTTTAGGCGCTCCAGCTGAACGTTCAGCTCCTCCTTCGGATAGAATGGGATGGAATGGTTATTAATTTTGAATTCACCTCGAATTACCACCGAAGTCTTCTGCTTGCGCTGTCCCTTGATGGAGAGGGAAAGCCAATTCGCCGAGTTGAATTTGAGGACGCATGAGGCCAGAAAGTCGGTACAGCAGTCCAGCAGTGTTTGGAAGCCAGTGGTGGTGTTGGCCAGGACGATAGGCGAGCGCATTGATACGCGTCTCGCGAAGTGGGGCGCCGATTTCAGGAGCTAATGAGCGAAGAAGTCGGTCAATGACCATGTTGAATAGCATTGGGGAAAGGGGGTCTTCCTGCTTAACCCTGCAACTGGGTTGCTGCAACTTTAATCGCTTTACTCAGACAATTTTGTCCAGTGAAACTCGTGGACGTTTCACCACCAGTGGTGGGGCCCTGGTCATTTGGTCACTGACCATTTGGGTGGAGCCCCCACACAGGAGGGGCCACCCAAAGCCGAAGGGGAAGAAATATTGTGTCTTAACTCAAATGAAATGTAAGTCATTAAATATGTGTATACTGCCCAAGTGCATCAGTGAGGGTACCCCACTATAAAACTTTTAAATACTATACTATATAATAGTGGTAGTGGATAGAGTCATCATCATCTTACCTGTCAAATACTCTTCTATCCTTATAATCATTGTGACTTCCTCCGCTGTCATCACTGTCATACTCTTCCCTCCTTCTTTTGACTAAAATTAAATATGGGGTGTTCATTAGAAAACGCCATTAGAGGGCTACAGATTTTTTACAAAAAAAAAGCATAACAAGGAATGAAGTAAATAGACTACAATCTAAAGTGTTTTCCGGGCTTTGCAGCCGTGGTCCAATGAAATTTCTTCCTGACGTTTCGTCAACAGCCGCGGCAGACATTATTAAAGGCGATGAGGCAATGGGCGAAGTGACCTCCCGTGCCTGTGGGGTGCTGTGCCGTCGCGCTGCAGTGGAGAAATTAAGGTGGGAGTAGTGGTGGCGGGTTTCGGCGCACTTGAAGTATGTTGTACAACTGGAAGCGAGTCTGCATTTAGAAACGTAATTTTCTCCTTCCTGTTGAAACTTGTCATGTTTGAAGATCTCAATGGCCTCTCTAGTTAGTCTCGGATAGAAACTATCGATCGCCTAGAACGCGATTGATAGATAACCACCTTGTTGAAAAGGAGGTCGTGCCCTTCGGAAGTCTTGCTTCAGAGACCTTGCCACCAAGGCTGTACGGTTTGCCAAAGATGCACAAACATCATTGATGGTGATAGTACAAGCACCCAAAGTTTACCGAGTTCCATGCAGCTGTGGCTCGGTATACATTCCACCACAAAACGCAGTGTCATCACGAGGATTACGGAGCACAAGAGGAGTTGCAGGCTGGGACAAACACAAAAGTCAGCAGTAGCAGAGCACACTCTCTCAGAAGGTCACGACATCCTTTTCAACGAGGTGGATATCTTTTATCAATCATAGCATTTCTATCTGAGACTAACGAGAGAGGCCATTGAGATCTTCAAACAGGACAACAATTTCAACAGGAAGGAGAAAATTGCGTTTCTAAATGGAGACTGTCAACGTCGGGAAGCACGGGAGATCAATTCGCCCATTCCCTCATCGCCTTTGAAAATGTCTGCCGCAGCGGTAGATGAAACATCAGGAAGAAATTCCATTGGACCACGGCTTCAAGGCCCGGAAAACACTTTAGATTGTATTTTGACCGGCTGTGAAAGTCTCCACAGTCTAGTAAATAGACTTTTTCCTTCATCCTTTTCTTTTGACATTTTACAGCCAACTAGATGACATTTTAAAATCTTAACTGTTGAAGACATAGTAAAATGTCGTGCACTTGCCATCTTAGTTTTTCATTGACTTTTCTATGCTGTCAACAATATTTTTCAATAACCCGACTACATTTGACAAATTGATAAAAAAATTCTTCAAAACATGTTGAAGAGTCTGTAAAAAAACTAAGATGGAAAAGTGCAAATCGATTAGCTACAACTCCAATACAAACCAATTAGCTACAAAGCAATAGTATAACTAGTTTTACACAATGAAGTTTTTTATTTACACATTTAATTATGTGGGGACCGCGGTATGGACATGTGTTTTTTACTTTGTGTTACTTTTAATTTTTATTTTTTATTTTTATTAAGGTTTTAAATATTGCCTTGAGGGCAAATTCTAGCTCTCCTCTTCGTTACATCAGGGGAAGGGTGTTTCTTCTGAAGTTGCCTTGAGATCATTTGTATCATTTTGATGGCAATAAAGTTATTATTATTATTATTGTTATTATAAAACTAGTTGCTGAGGTTTAAGGTTTTATGGTTGATTCTATGACAACGTGAAATTACCGCTGTAATTTTTTAGAAAATTATCGAATTGCCGCTTATTAATACCTGTTTTGCTCCTTAGCAATAATATGGATGAGTGAAAATAATCTCCGAAATACCAGTGGTATTACCACTTTTTTCATCAAACATATCCAACGACAGGTGGGTATGTGCCCCACTGCTAGATTAACCAATATATTTTTTACTGCAAAATATGCATCTTACGATGTAATCGTAACTCTCTCGGTTTTAGCACTACTGCTGTACCTATGAGGTTGTTAGAAAAAAAATTCTCATTTGGCAAGCCAAAAATTTTAAAAATATTTTGTCAATCGTATAACAGCATCAAAATGTAAATTTGCAGGGTTTTACTTAAGCACTCGCTTAAGCCCTTTATTTTAAAGTGAGTTTTAAAGGGTAAATCATTATTAGCGGCCACTCGTAACTAACCATGAAGAGAAATCTCTGCCCACTCCAAGCCTTCAAAAGGCACCGAAATCAATGCAAGAGTTCACGAGATATTTGATTTTGAATGTGACCAAAAATTTTCCCGTTTTTGTTTCAGTTGTTGACTACTGTATTTCAATAAGTTATTAAGTAGTTTAAATAAGTATAGTTTACTTAACAAACTTTTCACAGTTCTAATAATTCCTATAAAAAATATGCCCTTTAAACAAAAACTGCATTAAAAAGCAGGGTTTTTTGATATTTATTAACCTTCTTAGGTAGTAGTCTAATAAAAATATTTCCCATTTGCCTCAATTTAGTGCACAAATCAAGTAAAATCAATTTGTAGTGAATCATTAAAAGTAGGATTTTATAAGTGAACAATTTACTTACTCCACTAGTGTCCTAAAAATCAAAAACAATAACGTCAAGTCATACTTTTGACAAGAAAGTAGGAAAAAATAGATAGAAATAAATTTATTGATTTTTTATTGATTAAATAATTAAATGTAATACCCAGCACTAGTTTGCAATTCAACGCAATAGTAAGCAATAGTACATAAAAGTCACGTCTGTAATACCTTGTAATACTACGAATAGACTGCAATAGAGCTGCAATACTCTGTAATACGCCCGCAATAATCAGTAATACTTGGCAATGCATGCAATGGTGTACAAAATTTCAACGCGCGGTTTGCCCCTCTCTAGTTGCTAAAAAGAAACTCCAAAGTCATCAGAAAGAGACAGTTCACACCAATATGTCTGAGATGACCAGTAATAGGTAAAATTACTAATTATTGATCAAAATGTCTGATGATTCTCCAGAGTTTTTTATTGCTCTAGTTTTTTACATTGAGTCTGGCTTGGATTTGAATATGCTAATGATTGACCAATAGGGGGTTTTTGGCCAATACTCATAATTTTACAGCTGACAGTGATATATATCATTAGCCGATCTTCTTCTTGCCACCTTTTTTCCGTGCATAATATTTTGACAAGTGACCTTTCCACTTCTGCAAATTTTAATTTTAGATTATTATTAGAATTAAAGAAGAGTCATTTTTTTTTTTGGGTTTTCTTAGTCCTTTTTGTCTCTTTTGAAAATACTTCTTTTCCTTCTCTCAATGCACAGCATATCAGTGGGGGTCATTTTTTATCTTTTAATACCTAATTCTTCCAGCTTCTCACTTTTTTTGTAATACCTCTTCTCTAGTCAATTTTATCTTTGTGTAACTAAGTTACAAGATCAAAAATGAGTAATTATTTAGTAAAACATAAGTTTTGAGGTTTATCAACAGAATGAAGGCAGTTTTATTTCTCTGATAGGGCATTTGCCAGGGGACTGAGAGTCCAGAGGAATGATAAAATTGATAATAATTGTATGCAAAAAAAATGGTTAATAACTAACATGTGACATTTAACATGGCAATAGATTTAAAACATAATTTTCCAGTAGTTTGTATCATAACTTCATAACAATAAAAAAATCATGCATTAATGACTACCAGGGAACTGATAATGGAGGTGGCAATTCACAAATTTGTCATTAAATTATTGAATGTGTAACTTCTATCCCTGCTATTTGATTAAAGATTGCCCCAACTTGAAAATTTAACATTTAGTTTAATTGTTTATTGAGGACTTGTCGCCCTGCAACTACACTATCTATTGCTTTTTTAAGGCTACTTTGTGACAGGGGACTGAGCCATCTATTGCATGACCGTTAACGCTTAATTTTTATGTTAATCCGTATTGTACCACTTTTGTGATAACAATATAATCTTCATTAGGGTAAATTGAAAATATTTATAAAAATAGTAGTCGGGTAATACTATTTTTCCTTTTTTTAGGGTGACACAGTTAACAACATCGAGGTTACACACCCATTCACTAATCATGTAGCTAGATCTCATAGTTTTCGCAACACTAAACTAATCTGGACATATTCTTTCGACAAAATGTAAAATAGGCAGCATAATAATAAATATCTGTTTACAGTAGTAATGCAAATGAAGTTTACTGTAACACAGTAATGAACAAAACGCAAAAAATTCGTGTTTTTGTAGAATCACCCGTATATCAGCTGATACCAATAATCGACCTTGTAGCTGATATAGCTGATGTATCCGTATTGATCAGTCATTAGAAGAAACTGTAGATGATGTTTTCTAATAAACACCCCCTATACTTATTATTCAAAACCAAAACTACTAGATTATCACTTACCCTTCTTTTTTTTGTTAATACTTGGTTCCCCTTCGGCAGGTCTTTTTCTTGAAACTGCAAGTTCCTGAGGTGCATTCTTATCATATTCTTCTTTCCACTCACTGTAATTTCCTTGATTGCCCTGCATCATAGTCCTATTGTAAGTTCTAGAAAGTTCTGCGGCAGCTGCATCAGTATTGAAACTATGTTTTGATAGAATATCATGTATTTTCTACAATCAATTTTAAACATTGCTTTAGAAAACGGAACGTCAATAATCAATATGTGAAAAGATTACCATTGCTTCAAGATTAGGAAAAATTTCTAAAAGGAACTTCATCTGCTTCTCTTTCTCAAGTACTCCAGGATTTTTCAGCCTATTAAACCCATTCCTCTGAAGACCTGGTGTGATAGCTGGTCCCTTAGAAACATTGTGTGATATTTGGGATGATATTTGGGAAGTACTATTAGCTTGTAGACCATGTGAATGAGTTATTTGCTTTCTTTCATCAGGATTGTCTATTTCAGAGTCAGAATCACTGAAAGGGTTTATGATCCTTCGGGGAGCAGGCCTGGGAACATCAGAGCGTATCCTGTCTGGGGCTGCAGAAATTGCGTAATTTTCATTAAGGTTTGAATGAACAGGAATATACTGCTTACAAGAGTCCAACATTTCACTTGGATGATGGGAGAGCTGGGGTTTTTTCTGTATTCTGAAGCCTCTTAACGCTAACGTGGGGCTGTTTTCTTCGGACATACTGCACGTACTATTGAGAAAACTGTCTAGATTAACAAGATGGGTTATTTTTTATTAAAAACACATTTAAAATTAAAAGGTTTTTTTCAACAAGTACGACCACAAGCTCCATTCTGATTTCCTATTTCTGAAGTTTCTTGTAGAATGGTAGGAATGTGGAGGATGGTGGATCCACATGAATGCGAAACGCGGCAAAGCGCAGCTGGCCCGCATTTTCTACTGGTTCAAAAATTAATTCTCATAGTGTCATCCGATTTTCAGCCAATAGTACATGCCATCCAGTTCCGTATTTCCGTCTACATGTGGGCTTTGCAATAGTGAATAGTGGATGTTCAACTGAAAACTGAAAACTATTATTTGCCTTTTGAATAGTCTCATCTAGCATCCTTTGTTTTCTCCATAAGAATTGAAAGATAGAAATACTACCAGAACAGAACGTTCTAGAGTTTAGGTCGGCCACCAATGACCTCGTAGATATAGACAGACAAACAAATAATGGTCCCTTTCTTGGCCGGAAGTCCGCCATTTTAAAAAAACCCATGACTTAATTTCATCGTCAGAGCGCATCAATTGACGATTGCGACTTCGAATAATTTTATGTAAGATGTTAAGTGACCACAATTAGCTGCTTATTACTTTGAAAAAAAAACTTGTAAGTGAAAAAGAATTCATAAGCCGTGTAAATGAAGTAAAGAAAACATCTCAGTTAAATTTTTACAAATATGTTGTGAATGCAATTCGCTGAAAGTAAAGCGGTATTTTTTTGACCACTAAAAAAAGAAGGGCCAAAATTTTAAAACAGGAAGGTATCCCCAGATGTAATGTACTAGCTCGTTAGCTGCTATATACACAAAAATGCTTTTACCAACGTTCTAATAGAGTTTTTGACTAGCTGCACTAATGCACACTAAGAATGGATTGCACCAACCAAATTTTAAGATATAAGTATCCGACTTAGTTATGACTTAGTTAAAGTAGTTCAAGGGTAAAAACTTATTGTGCAAAATTAAAGCTAATTCTTATTTAAGCAACCTTTAACTTAAGGGACACTTACGGTTTGCTGTCATTATTCACATTCTGCGTACAGTCGCTTTCCAGCTGACCAATTTATTCACACCAACAAGCATTTGCATCTTAAGCTTATGTACAAAATTATAGCGTTTTCGATTGGCAAAACGAGTTTTGCACCGAGTCGATCGCAGGGCAATTCCGCTTTCTTCAAATATTTGCCACAGTTCCAATAAAACACGCAATTCGCATTTGCATTGCACTCAGGGCAAAACTACCTAGTATACAGTTGGTGTCGTAAATGTTGCACTCAGTGTGACACTCGCCGCACTGGTTTCCCAATAAAACATACCAAACTGGACGAGAGTTACCAATAGAACATGCAAATTGCACTAGTTTTGCAGTGGGGTTTCCAATCGAAAACGCTATTAGTTCCCACTTGCCCCTTGCTCATGATGTACTACAGAGTAATTTTCGTTTCGCACCGGTTCTGGTTCTGGTTGACATAAAAATGACATACCAGCTGATTTCCAACCAATGAGTTTTGGTGAAAATCAGCAGGTCTGCCATTTTTATGTCAACCAGAGCCAACCGCTGTGAAACAAAAATGACTGAGATGGACGAAGGGAAATTCCCAAAAAACTTTGACCTCAATTTTGGGTTTTTACCCGGGTTTTTTCCCATCTTTTTTTGAAAGCACCAGTCAGTTTCAATTTCAAGATTTTAGATTAGAATTCAATAAATGCAGATTCTGGTTTGTTTTTGATAAACTAAACACTGGTCAATTGATCAAAAGCCTCAAACTGCACAAACCAACGCCCAATTGCCAAACCATTGCTTAATCGTTAAGAGTTAGGCGTATTGAAAATATAAACGTAAATTAAGTTTAGAGGTTTTAATGGAATAAATCCGGAATTTTCCGGGAATTATTCAGGGAATAAACCCTCAAAAATAAAAATCCGTGTGAAAACCCATCTCTAACTCATGATGTACCAATACAAGCAGAGTTCGGTAATTCCATCCAAGCGCTCCGGACACAAACCATCTCACAAAATCTTTACAAGCTAGAGTGCGATAGACTGATATCCCGAGCGCTCGGGATGTAATTATCGAACTCAACTACAGATGGGCGAAGGAAAAAATTCCCAAAAAACCTTTGAACCCAATTTTGGGAATTTTGGGTTTTTACTCGGGTTTTTCTCATCTTCTTTTGAAAGCATCCGGCAGTTTCAAGATTTAAGGTTAGATTTTGGATTAGAATTCAAGAAATCCAGATTCTGGTTTGTTTTTGATAAACTAAACACTGGTCAATTGATAAAAATGCTCAAACTGCACAAACCAACAAATTATTGCTTAATTGGTTAGTATTAGGCGTATTGAAAATAGAAATGTAAGTTACATTTGGAGGTTATGATGGAATAAACCCGGAATTTTTCGGATTTTTTTTAGGGAATATACCCTAAAAAATGAAAAAACCGGGTGAAAACCCATCTCTATGTACTATAGATGGGCGAAGGGAAAATTCTATAGATGGGCGAAGGGAAAATTCCCAAAAAACTGTTAAACCCAATTTAGGGTTTTTACCCGGGTTTTTTCCCATCTTTTCTTGAAAGCACCTGGCAGTTTCAAGATTTAAGGTTAGATTTTAGATTAGAATGCAATAAATCCAGATTCTGGTTTGTTTTTTGACAAACTAAACACTGGTCAATTGATCAAAAGCTTCAAGCTGCACAAACCAACAAATTATTGCTTAATTGGTAAAAGTTAAGCGTATTGAAAAAGTTAAATTTAGAGGTTATAATGGAATAAACCCGGAATTTTCCCAGATGTGTGCCAGGGAATAAACCCTCAAAAATGAAAAAACCGGGTGAAAACCCATCTCTAGAAATTTCCCAAAAATCCTTTAAGCCCAATTTTGGTTTTTTCCCGGGTTTTCTCCCATCTCTTTTTGAAAGCACCCGGCAGTTACAAGATTTAATTAAGGTTAGATTTTAGATTAGATTTCGATAATTGCAGATTCTGGTTTGTTTTTTGATAAACTAAACACTGGTTTGTTGATCAAAAGCTTCAAACTGCACAAACCGACAAATTATTGCTTAATCGGTACGTGTTAGGCGTATTGAACATAGAAAAGTAAGTTAAATTTAGAGGTTATAATGGAATAAACCCGCAATTTTCCCGGGATTGACTAGGGAATAAACCCTCAAAAATGAAAAAACCGGGTGAAAACCCATCTCTACTATGTACCAACCATTTCAGAAGTTGCGTTGGGTAATTACATCCCGAGCGCTCGGAATATCAGCCTATCTCACTCTAGCATGTTAAATTTTTGGTAGATGGTCTGGGTCCGGAGCGCTCGGATGGATTACCGAACTCCGCTAGAATTATGTCATTTGACATGATTGCCCCTCAAGGCAATATGGCGGACCACCCTAAATAAATGTGAGAAAAGATAACACTTTATCTTATATCCCTAATTAGGTCCCTCTTTTAGGCATATATCCCTCTTTTAGACATAAGCTCCAAGGCAGAATGTAGAGTTTTGTAGCTGAAGTGCTGAACAAAAACCCAAAACTTTAAAACAAATATGTAATTCATAATTAATAATTAATGAACTGGCTGCGGTGTTGCCGATCTTACTATTTTTTTTTAGTTTAATTTATTTATGCCATTATAAGTTACATAAGAGTAAAGATAATGTTAAAAAAATGCGAATAATAACAAAAAAATTCGGTATGTTTGACTAGACGGTTTGTAAGCCCCTCAAAAAAGTTCGTCAAAATAAGCTCTTCTGAAATGATCAACTTTTGTGCTTAAAGCGCGACTTAAGTGCTTCGCGTTTCGATAAATGATAGCTGGAAAGCGACTCAGATTTCATGACGATGACAAAAACAATCATTCATCGCCTTCTGAACTTATGGGTTTCGGTTTGTTTTGTTTATTATTCACATATACGAGGTGTCGAATAGAAAACGTGATCTGGAAAACTGAAAAAAAGAAATGACCTAATTTAAGTAGACTTTCAATCTTTCATCGTTTTCTCTTGACTCTCCCTAATAAGTGTCCCTCCCGCTAATTGGTCATCACGTGGTTGCGGCTGCGGTGTTGCCGGCCCCGCCGGCGCTACTGGTGAAAGTTGACCAGGGGAAGTTTTTGTCCCAAGAATTATTGAGAGCCAAATCTAATACCCCGTTGCAAAAGGGAGTCTCTCAGAAAGGATCCATTTACTTCATTGTCCTTAAAGTCGCTAATAATGGGGTTAATTTAAGAGGACGTGGGGCCGATAATTAATCCGTGGCGCTTCATCTTTGATGCGAGAAAAACACTTCCATAGGTGTTTTGCAGGTTTCGTTACTATCGCTCAGTGTTCCCCCAGCCGTCGCTAATAATCGGTTATCGCCTGGGGGCGTCTGTTGTTGCAGCGGTGTTGCCGGCGCCGCCGGTCTGCTGTGTACTGTGTGTGATGTTCTAAGTCCAATGTATTTTCGTTTGCGTACCACGCTGCAAGGGGGATTCAACTCTGAAAGGATCTATTCTTTGTTCCTTAGGTCGCTAATAATGGGGGCAAAGGGCAAAGAATTAATCCGTGACGGTTCATCTTCGATGCAGAAAAAAACTTTAATGGTATTGCCCAACGGATATATTCAATAAATGATATTTTAAATGAAATAAAATTTAGTATTACGGGGGGGATTATTGGGGGATGCCAGCAAGGCTTTATTGTATAAGAAAAAACCTGCAAAACATCTTAAAAAAATTGAACAATAATTAATTAAAATCAAATTTTAAAAAAACGGTTTTTAGTTTTCTCAGGGATCTGCAATAAAAAAGCGGCGGATGTGAACTTATCGCGATAAGTCAGTGGTCCCCAGAAACGTGCGTGTGACGGGTACACACGATTTCTTACTAAAATGAGAAAAAAAAATAATAAAGAACAAGGAAAACTAAACGACGCAGTGTGGAAGAGAAAAGAATTCTGCCAGGTCGATGGGATTCTTGATATTATGATGATTAACACCCTATTATAATTTACTAAAGGTTTCAACTTCTACAATTACTCTCCAAATACTTAATTGCCGATAGTCTCCTGTGTCTGCAAAGTATCAGCTATCTGTAAGAGAGTGGCCTCTTTAGAAAAGGGCAGAGGTGGGATGAAGCTAAATCGTTCGAATCCGAAGACACTCCACGAAACTTTTCGTAGGCTGGCAAAAAGCGGTTAAATTTTGGCATTAATTAAAAACGACAAGTAATTAGCGCGGCGTTTTTAAAACGGTATTAAAAAAAATCAGGGAAAAAATACAACTTTTTTCCGAAACGAAAAATTAAAACGACTAAGCCTAAGACTTTTTCTCGCGTCGAAATTCGAACTTTTCCGTCTTCCCGGTTAGATCGTCACCCTCTAGAGCTTAAAGCGCGTCTCTCTCGACGAAGATGCACGGAACCACCCTCAAGGTACTTCTTATCCCCGAAATACGACAGAAAAATCGATAATAACCTCGCCAATAGCTAAATTTAGAAAACAAACTTTTCTAAAAAATCTGTTGGAAAACGCAGATTGAAAATGTATGCATTGGACAGAGTAAATAATGCCCTTTAAAATGACACCATCACATGACATAGCTTAATTGACAATTAAAGCTTTTTATTCAAATTGACCGTTAATTTCCAGGCCCAGACAATTAAGTCATAAATTAGTCAAATTTACATTCAAAGGATGCGAAATTAAAAACTCTATCTTATGGCAGAATAAGATTTTAATTTCAATTAACGATATGCGCCAAATTGATTTAATTACTAAACTATTGTTAGGGTCACTTACAGATCTGATTTTCTTTCAAGGGGGCGCCCTGTCAAAGGGCCTTTGCCGGTTAAAGAAGCGCATATCGACTTTCGCTACAATTGTAGAGTTTCATGTTTAATAGTTGGAATTCCCAAGAAATTGTGAAAGTGCCGGTCCAAAAACTAACAAAAGATGTGTGTTTAAGGCATGGTACTTGTAAACAGAAAACCGAAAAACAGAAAAAAAACTTCCTTAAGTTTAAATCTTAGAAGCTTCGAAAAATGGCTTACAGAGGTGCCATGTTGCCACACAGGAATTCATTGTAAGAGAGGTCAGTTTGCACAACACAATTCTCTCAGGAACCTGAAATAAAAGAACGGAGGACGTTGACTTATTTCAATAAATCACGTGGTTTGCTAGAAACGCGCTTGACGCGTACACGATTTTCTTGGCTCTGGTGCACTTGAGGAAAAACGTTATTACTCATTTTTTTCAAAAATTTTCTTTAGGAATTAATGAAATAAACAAAATTGAAAATTATAGGTGGTGGCCGAACTTAAAAACATTTAAAATAATATCAATTTTTAGAATAAATATAATAATAAATTTCGCTTACCTCAAACAAACTATACAATGGAAGTTGACTTGACTAACGTAATGTGAGCTGTGAGGTTATGTTAAAACACTGTCATGAAGATATAAATTGAAACGACATTTGTCACAAGTGTCAACAAGTGACATTAGTGAAAAACCTTGGGTAACCTTGTAAATTATGTAGATTATCTTGAAAAATGTGGTAAAAGTTATATTTTTTCTTTTATCAGATTAGTTAAAGACAAAGCGGTCCGTCAGGGGAGGCCCTTTGGTTATGTTAGTTCGGATTAGAAACGACCAAACTCTAAACTAGTGCGTTTTACCATATTTTTCAAGAAAATCTACATAATTTACAGGGTTACCCAAAGTTTCTCAAAAATGTCACTTGTTGACTTTTGTGACAGTCCATGTCACTCTAGCTTCTTAAGATTTTGGGAGATGGTCTGTGTCCGGAGCGCTCGGACGGAATTACCTCACATTACGTTAGTCAAGTCAACTTCCATTGTATAGTTTGTTCCAGGTAAGGGAAATTTATTATTGTAATTATTCTAAAAATTGATATTATTATAAATGTTTTTAGGTTCTACCACCACCTATAATTTTCTATTTTGTCCATTCTATTATTAATTCCTAAAGAAATTTTCGAAAAAAATGAATAATAATGACTTCCCTCAACTGTACCAGCCCCATTTTCTTTTCTATTTTTAACGAACTCGCCATTTGTTTCGAATCTCCAGTAGTCCTACCTCAATGAAATATTCTCTTTCTATGTTTAACGGTCTCTGCCTCACTCATGTGTCATTGTGTCAATGTCAATGTGCCGCGTCTCACTCTCATTTTTGGGGTTTCGGTAATTTCGGTTCGCTTAAAAAATTTTTTGCTAAGAAAAAGATCCATGAATCGTTTTTAAATTCCGAAAACTAATAAAATAATGTCTGCTTTAGCGAGAAACATCCGTGCCGTAACGAGGAACACATTCTACTTAAGATGTTTTTCCAGCAAATCAAGGGTTCTGCCATTAAATCGACTAAATCCCCTAGCTCAACAAAGTCTCAGCAATGGCAATTTCCTTGCAGCCACACAGGTAAATACCGTCTTTATGTTCAAGTAATTAGGTTCACCACGCTCTGAAAAGCCAAAGGCAATTAAGTAGAGCTCTTGTAAAGAACTCCTAATTACTTAAAATTGCTGCTTATGGCCCTTTAAAAAATTAAATTACATAACTTAATTTAACCTCACTTTCATTTCATTTAGCCAATCTGAGCTCTCTGTTCACCATAAACTCCTAATTTTTTCTTCAGTTGAGGTATTACTCCCCTGAAATAATTAAACCAAAACCCACAGAAGCAGAGATCAAGGAACGTGTCCTAAAAGTTGTTGCATCTTACGATAAAGTTACAGCTGATAAGGTATAAATTTAGTTTCTTTTTTTCTTTCAGACACTCATATTGCCTCATGAGCGAAGTTACAGTGCCAAACCTCCACTTACTTTAAAGCTTATTGCCGACCGAGTGCTATTAGTATTAAAATTGTATGATAAAGTCAACCCGGATAAGGTACAGTAATTCTGCTTATGATGGTGATAATAGTGGTAGTTGATGTGCATTCAAACTTTTGAATTGGTAGTTAATAACCAATTGTTTTTGATCATTTTTGCAAAAGTTTGATTGCTGTTTATCTTTTAGTTTACACTTTTACAAACCTCTTAAGTGAATCAATTTTTATTCTGTTTCAGCTAAAATTGGAGTCACATTTTATTAATGACTTAGGTTTAGATTCCCTTGATCATGTTGAGGTAATTATGGCAATAGAAGATGAGTTTGGTTTTGAAATTCCTGATATGGATGCTGAGAGACTTCTCAGGCCTGCTGATATAGTGAGGTAAGAATTACATGTTTAGAATTTGACTTTTCCTAAATAGGCATCTTTATACCCTTATAAGGATGGTAGTTCATTAACTTTATTAACTACTTTCTGTTATTTCTTTATTTTATATGGGTTCACAATAATTGAAAAACTTCTGATGATGTAGCACCCAACTAGGTGAGTGTAAGGTGATCTGCTATTTCAGATTTTTCAGAAAAGTTTTGTGTTCTATCTACCTTTATTGTGTTTTTTTTTCACCATTTATCATAATTAAAATTTATCAGAAAAACCCTCAGTCAAGTTTTTTCTGATTAATATTATTGATTAAATAATTTAAGATTAAATGTTTGAAGATAAAAATGATTAAAGCTTCTTTAGGAACAATGCACTACTACAAATTCATCGTTATTATACAACAATTCAATCTTACAAAGACGAACTCTCCTTTCACTGCAGTTCATGGAATACCCCAATATCCCAGGATATTCCTTATGCCCACTGATGAAATTGAGATTACTAGACTTCTTTCTCAAAAATATTTAATAATAATAATAAATTCTTTATTGCCAACAAGATCACAAAATATGACACAGCAACGTCAAACAAGAGTAGCATTATAGCTTACTAAAATTAATTACTCAAAATAAAGATTAAATTGAAATGAATAAATAGTTTTCTCAAGCAAAAGAGCCTTGACACGTTGTTTGAAAACCGTATCATTTTGAAGACGCTGCAAATCAGCGGGTAACAAATTGTATGCTTTAATGGCTCTATATGAGGGCCCTCTCTCGAAAAAAGTAGTTTGGTGACGAGGAATGTTTAACATTTCCCTATTTCTTGTTAGAATTGACATATTTTGAGAGTACCCGTCAGCGTTCCTTCTGAATAATACACTGTTTTTTCTGACAAACATTACCAATGACATAAGGAATATTGAAGGGACGGTAAGTATTCCCAATTTAGAAAAATAAGGGCGACATGAATCCGTCGGTCTCAGACCAAAAATACACCGAACAATTCTTTTCTGAGCTCTAAAGATATTCATTGGGGTGCGTCCCGATCCCCAAAATAGTATACCGTAACTTATGATTGCCTGAATGTTGGAGAAATAGAATAACCTAATAGTGTCCACAGTGAACTGATCTTTAAGCCGTCTGATCAACCCACAATAGCTATTCAACCTAGACTCCAACATGCGGATGTGAGTTACCCAGCTCAGACAAGAGTCCACATAGACCCCTAGAAACTTTACATTGTTCTGCACAGGCAGAGATCTACCACTCAAAGCAACATAAAGAGACTCATCAGTACAAGGCTGTTTGCTGAAACATAACAATCCCGTTTTTTCAGCATTTAATTTTAAATGATTGTTGATGCTCCAATCACACATTTCCTGAGTTGAAGTTCTGCATCGAGCAGATAAGTCAGCTTTTGATTGAGAGGCAATTAGAATGGAGGTGTCATCAGCATACTGACAAAGGATATCTGAAGAAACTTCGTTCGTCATTCCATTAACATATACTAAGAACAGTGTGGGCCCCAAGATAGAGCCTTGGGGCACACCTCGACCAAGGCCAGTAGAGGTGGAATAATGAGGTCGACCATTGCACATGATGCAGACGGACTGCTCACGACCAGAAAGGAAGGTATTTGAGTGTGCTATCTATGGTCGCATTATTAGATTTTTGCAGTTTCATAATATACTGGTTAATAACCAATATGGCTTCATGCCCCAAAAATGAACGCAATTAGCCATTTATGCCACTGTACAGTACGGTTTCAGAATGTAGATCAGCACTGTAGAGTGCCAGTGCTGTACTTTAACCTGACTAAAGCATTTGACAATATAAATCCCGACCTGCTGATACAAAAGTTGCTATGGTCTGAGAGGTAAGTGTTCGGTAGAATCTTACTCGCAAGACAGGAAGCAAACTATTTGTATATCATATGATGGGGGAGCATATTTTTCTGATGAGAGCCATGTTGAGGGAGGTGTTCCGCAGGGATCAGTTTTGGGCCATTGTTATTCCTCTTGTATGAATGATTTCTTGAAGAATGTGAGTGGAGGGCTGAAATGCCAATATGCAGAGACAAATCTGTTATATTGACCAGTGACTCTGTGGACACCTTGTCGAGAGAGTGTACCACAGTTGGAAAAGTTGCTGAGTGGTATAAAAATAACAGCTTGACATTGAACGCTGGAAAAACTGGGATCCTGTCGTTTGGCACGGGGGTGCAGGATTATTCTATCTATGTGTCCGCAAATGGAAAAACCTTATCTACTGCTTCAAATTAAATTTCTGGGGGTACATGTGGCTTCGCGTCTCGACTGGGTCGTACATTGCCAGTCCTTAACTTCTAAAATCTATAGTTACTGTGCTTTCATATGCAGGGTAAGAGGTGTAGTGTCACTTGATCATCTTAAACTTAAAAAAGTTTTTAATTTAATTAACATTCCTTGCAATTCATTTTATTTATAGCGTTTTTCACTGGCTGCACTGAGTGTATTTCCCTCTTTATGTTATGGTTGCATTAACAAAGGATAGAACCACACTTAGTGCGCACTAGCTTTGCCAGTGAAAAACGCTATTATATTCACCCTGTACATTGTTATTTTGTTGGTGACATTGACATTTTAAACAGACACGCGCATGCGGTCTTACGTTTCCAAATAAGAAATAAGAGAAGAAGTTAAAAGTTGGTTAACTTCTTATTTCTTATTTTATTTTATTCATATCATATTTGGTGGATGAACGCTAAAAGCGGTATACATGAAACCAACTCTTATTTCTAATTTTATCTTATTTGTTATTTTATTTTATTTGGTGTATAAACCCACCTTCACTGCTTTTAATTGGCAGCTAGAACGCCTCTTTCTTCTTCGGGGTCAACCACGTTCGGCTGATTACCGCAAGTCCACCTGTGTCCCCGTCATCCGTGGACTTAAATTCTTTGTAAATTAACAATCTATTAATATTCCAATAGATTAATAATTCAACCACTAACAGCAAATCCGTTCCCGAAATTCACAGAAATTTTTACATTAACTTAAGATGGCTGCGTTGCAGCGTGGCTGCTGCAGTGCCGCCGGCAGGGTTGCCAGTTTTTACGTTGAGCAATCGCCAAAATAAATATCAGATGTCGCCTAAAGCCGAGTTCCGTAATTCCATCCGAGCGCTACGGACGCAAGACCGTCTTCCAAAATCTTAACAAGCTAGAGTGAGATAGGCTGATATCCCGAGCGCTCGGGATGTAATTACTAATTACCGAAACTAACCGAAATCTAACCGTAGACATTAAAACTAGACCCAGTAAGTCATTTATTAATTCTCAGTTTGTTTACTTCCAATGTGTAAATGGAGCAACGCAGGCGCGAATCGCGTGGGGAATTTAAAAATGGCCGCCGAATTGGGAAATATGCGGCGATTCACAAGTACTTTTCAACACCAAACAGAAACAAAACGCTTTTATGAATGAAAGACGACAAAAAGCACGTATTATCCATTCACTTATTTTTGTCATCTAGTTACCTTTGAAACCTTCATTTTTTTTTATACCCATCTCCTTTTAGCATATGTTGAGAAGATACGATAAAAATGTCAAAGTCACTTTTCCAACGTCTTGACGACAATAATAAGTGAATGGCTTATATTTGTAGTAGTCACGACTGGCCACATTGTTGCCAATTCGTCAATTATAAAGATTTTCAACCTGTGTTTTGAAACGTGCTGTGCGTCTACCTCACATTTGTCGTGTTTTCGCACGTTGAGAGCTGGCAACTTCGCACCGATCCTTATCATATGATGCCAGACACAGTTTTGTAAATAAATGTTTACTGCACTCAGTTCCAAAATGTATTTTTAACGTTAATAAAAAAAATATGTAAAAGGGACTCAAATTTAAGACACTTTTTTTATCATTTTATTTAACCAATCTAAACTTAATTTTAAACAGGTATAGATACACAAGGAATATCACATATATCTTCAAACATTTGTATTACTCTTTCATCCTCAATAGTCGTATAAATAGCCAATTGCCAAAAATCGCCCATTTAGTCGTCAGTCGCTAATCTTTTCCTTTTGGTCACATTTGTGAACTTAATGTCGACCATTTGGCGACAAGTCGCCCAAATTGGCAACCCTGCCACCGGCACTCTGCAGACGATACCACATACTTCCATAACATACAGGACATTGCCCATATTTTTTCATTGGTGGCCTTGGACTGCAAATGGAGGGGTTGAGTCTGAAACGTCGTCCCCGGACGGTATAGGTACGAAATCTCGGCCATCTGTCTGTGGGAAGCGACAACTCCGGCAGAAAACTGGCTTGGTTTCACTTCACATAGATCTCGCATGCCCTAATGGAAGCACCTGCCATCGTCCGATGGCGCCACTTGCATATATGCACAATGCCTTGAACAATAGAGGAAACCAAGTTAAACTCGGATTCGTATTTCTATCAGGTTTGAGGTTTACCACACTGATGAGCTTCAATAAAAGCGAAACCGGTCTATGGTTCCTCTGCCTGATAGAGAAATGTGTTTTATACTCTGCTGAACGTCGTCCCCGGACGGTATACGTACGAATCTCGGCCATCTGTCTGCGGGAGGCGACAACTTCGGCAGAAAACTGGCTTGGTTTCACTTCACATAGATCTCGCATGCCGTAATGGAAGCACCTGCCGTCGTCCGATGGCGCCACTTACATATATGCACAATGCCTTGGGCAATAGAGGAAACCAAGTTAAACTCGAATTCGTATTTCTATCAGGTTTGATATATACCACACTGATGAGCTCCAATAAAAGCGAAACGTGGTTCCTCTGCCTGATAGAGAAATGTGTTTGATACTCTGCTGAACGTCGTCCCCACACAGTATCGGTACGAATCTCGGCCGGTCTGTGGGAAGCGACAACTTCGGCAGAAAACTGGCTTGGTTTCATTTCACTATTATCTCGCATGCCCTAGTGGAAGCACCTGCCGGCGTCCGATGGCGCCACTTGCATACATACACAGTGCCTTGAGCAAGAGAGGAGACCAAGTATTTTTCGAACTCGTATTTCTGTCAGGTTTGACTAAACCGGTCTAGGGTTCCTTTGCCTGATAGAGAAATGAGTTTGATACTCTGCTGAACGTCGTCCCCACACAGAGTAGGTACGAATCTCGGCCTTCTGTCTGTGGGAAGCGACAACTCCGGCAGAAAACTTGCTTGGTTTCACTTCACATAGATCTCGTATGCCCTAATGGAAGCACCTGCCGTCGTCCGATGGCGCCACTTACTTGTGCCTTGACCAACAGAGGAAACCAAACTCGAATTCGTATTTCTATCAGGTTTGAGGTATATCATCCTGATGAGCTCCAATAAAAGCGAAACCGGTCTATGGTTCTTCTGCCTGATAGAGAAATATGTTTGATACTCTGCTGAACGTCGTCCCCGCACGGTATAGGTACGAAATTTCAGCCATCTGTCTGTGGGAAGCGACAATTCCGGCAGAAAACTGGCTTGGTTGCACTTCACAAATACGTCGTATATTGCAATTTCTGCACATGCCCAAAAAATGAGCGCCCTCTTGAAAGTGGCCCAGTTAGATTCACATACTTCCATAACATACAGGACATTGCCTATCTTTTACATTGCTAGCCTTGGACTGCAAAAGGAGGTAATGGAAACACAATACCTCGTATATTGGAATTTCTGCACATGCAGAAAAATGAGTGCCTTTTTGAAAGTGGCACAGTTAGATTCACGCATTTTCCACAAATCACGAACTAGGCCGAAAGCACTTGGTTCGTGATTCGTGACATCCTATGTTGCCGATACTTTCACGAGTTACTCCGGTTACTCGACGTAAATGCGTGTGACGGAAAAATATTCGATACGGATGTATGTGATACTAATCAAGTCCGTTTCGAGATTTGGCAACAACACACGCGCATAGTGAATCGGATCCAATCCCCCATATTTTGGCTTCAAGGTCACTAAGGAATGTCGTGTACGTATTGACGTACTTGGACGATACATAAATCGTCCGAATGCCGCGCCTTCTGTCTGCAACCCAGGACCCAAGTAAATCCATAAGTTGGCATGCGCAGACGGATAACTCCGAGCACAGCATATCTTCTGTTGCAGATTGCCAATGCACTGTGCAGATATTAATATCATATCATTGATAGCATATCTCTTTAGTCATATGTTTATTTTAATTATTGTTCTAACTTAGCATAAAAAAAACCTTATCACTTTGGTCCTTTTAAAAGAATGACAACGTCAAGCGGTTCGTTAAATTTTATGTCATACATAACGTCTGTAAATGACGTTAACAAACATATTTTTTCCCAATTTATTGACCATGTCTGCAAATTGACGAATATTAACGTAAACTAATGTCGTAATTGCCCTCAACATTCAACGTCATTGTGACGTCCTCAAAATGACGTGTAATGACGTAATTTGATAAAAGGGACATCGTAGGACTTACTTATGACGTAACTGGTCATTGAATTGCGGGTTGGAAAACTCCTTGAATAAGATTAACTTTTCCTTGGTTATTTGAAAGCGAATAATGTGTTGTTATTGAACGTTTTCCTTCAATTTGAATATATTTCAACCACCTAACTAACCTTATTTTCTTACAGATATGTAGCCGACAAGGAAGACATTTATGAATAGACCAAACAGCTATAGATTTTGTTTTAGAGTATGATTTCTTCTTTAACTTATGTTAAGTCAATGCCGGTCATTTTGTCATTAGGTATTTTGGTTTTTCTGTTTTTTCATTACTGTTCCTGTGAAGGCTCTGTAAAATCGATATGGAAAACAATGCAAACGGCAAAATTCTGTGTACTATAAGATGATGTTTTGTTAAATAAAGTGTTCTAATGAATATTGTTATGAATACTTTTTGCAAGACCCAGATATTTTATAATTTCTAGAATAAATACCACACCATCAACACAATTATTTATTAAGTAGCAAACATGTGAAAGTACTACCTATCTAGTTTTTGAAGCCTAATCCACAATCCCTTTTCAGGTCTAATGTTGATAGAGAACTTCCTACTTAATTTCAACGGTACTTGAGTCCTGTCAGTGGTTAACAATTTAAATCTACTTAACAAGTAGAAGAACACAATTTTGGTTTCCAAAAGGGCAAACCTGGGAGCTAGGCAACCCCGCGGCCCCTGCCCAAAGTCTAAAAGAGTATATGCGGTAAGGTTGTCTCTGTTTTTGGGGCTAAATCTCTCTGGCTCGAATCGTTCTGGGTCTGGAAAGTACTTTGAGTCGTGATGTATTGCGTAGGTTGGAATTTGGATTGCTAAGCCTTTAGGGATTGTTAGTGGTTGTTCTTCTGGGAACTTTGGTTCGATGGTGTAAGATTTAGTGCACTCTCGTCCAAGTACAACAAATGGTGGCCATTTGCGTAGGGTTTCTACAATTATTATTAAGGCATATTATGTTTGGATTTATAGTTATTAAATAACTACCTTGTAGAACCATATCCATATAGTTCAAAGCAACTATAGCTTCGTAGGTTATTTCTCCCTTAGTTTTTTCAAGCGTTTCTCGTATTTCCTCCCGCAGTTTATCTTGTATTTCTTGGTTTAAGGCTAATTCATAAGCAGTAAAGGTCATCAGAGAGGAAACAGAGTCAAAGCCCGCAAAAAAGAATATAACTGCTTGAGCTGTTATGTCTTCGTCAGTGATTTCTAACGGCGATGGTTTATGTTTCTCTGAATAAAATTAATTTGGATAATTAAAAATCCTGGTAAAAGTGCTTAGGTACCTCCGTTTCGCTTTTTTCTGGCTTCCATCAAAATTTGTAACATATCAGGCCTAGAGATTCCTTTTCTTTCTCGAGATTTTAAAGTGTCGCTTATTAAACCTCTAAAAAAATTGTTGACTTCTTTCCGAAACATCCTCAGATCAAACAGCTGCAAAAAATATAGGGACATTGTTAGTTGTTACGGTTATGAAGAAAACTAATAGTATTTACCCTATATAAAAAGGGAGAAAACTGGAAAATTAAGACTTTTAGAAACGCTTTAAAATTTAACTCTGTGATCTCCTTCCCCATTCTGAAAAACTGGTTGTCAGGCTCAAATAGCGAGTCGACTTTGACTCCAAATGAAGTTGTAGCTATAACATCAATGGTAAACCTAACAAAACGCACATTTTTGGTGGCTTGGCTTTCACTTCATAGATTACTGGCCTACCTTGTAAAAGAATCCTTCATCTCCACTTCATGAGCGCAACCCTTTTGTTCATCAAAGTATTTTACAAAGTTTCCTGCCGCCTCAGTTATTAAGCCAAACATGAGTTTCATTTTGCTGCTGGTAAAAGAGTTTGTAAGTGTTGATCTCATTTTTTTCCATTCATCTCCTAAAAGTTAATATTTAATATCTATAAAATAATATAAGTGATATTAAAGTATAGTTAAGTATAGTTGTTGTTATACCTTTCAAGCTAAGTAAATTCTTCGCGAATAAAGGATCTGCCTTCGGGTCCACCATGGAGGAGCGGTCTTCAAAGTGATCAAAATCTTTGACTGTTATTCGTCGTATAAGATCTGGATCACGTACCACCAATTTAGGTTTGAAAAACTGATAAATACCGTAATATCTAGAAAACTGAAAGCTATAGGAAAGGTGATTTTCTTGTATAATTTACCTGCCTAGTGTTTGGTATTAAATTGTACGAGTAAGAGACTATCTCAGCCATATCCATGGCTCTAAAAACCATCCCCCAGCTGTCGCCGAAGACGATCCATGGTTTGCCTTGTTTCACTCCACGTTTACGCCAGTAGCTGTAGGGGCGCACGAGTAATAGGTAACTTATGAGAAGTATGGTAACAACTAGCAGCAACATTGTATGAAGTTAGTGCAATTAAGACTAAAAGAGTAAGTTTTGGTGCGATGATTGCAAGGTATAAATAGGAAAAATGCTGGACGAGGTTTGCGTCGAAATGTGAGATAATGGCTAGATAACAAATTTTTATTTTAAGCTTAGATTATTTAATTTAGAACAATCAGCTTTCACATAACGGGACATTGTTTATTGTTGATTTTCAGCTGCACGGTTTTGCTGGGTTTCCTTTGCGGCTGTTTTAAAGAAGATAGGTAAATAAATGGGGCAGTTTAATACAGAGTGCGTCGAATGGAAATTCTCCTATATTATTTTATAATAAGAGGGCTATTATAAAAGTTTCAATGTATTATACAGAGTGGAAATTTCTTGTACAGGGACATCATTTTAAGTTGCTCACTCGCTTGGCAGCTAGAAATCTACCTCTTAAAAATTTTATAGCTGCATTTATGGTATCTGTATATACAAGATGAAAGCGTCTCAACTTTAAAATCTCTCTTTCCGCTGTAAACATTGTTACGCTATATATCTCGATCACAATGTTCAATCTACTTTTTTATATTTTTATCTTTCGTTACTCAACCTCCGAAGAAGGGTAGATGTCACCCTTAATCGTAAATCGGAAGGAGGGCAAGTGGCATACCTATCATTACACATCAAGGGTGTTTAATTCACATTCCATTTGTACCCTAATTATTACTTTTTGGTTGTTTAATTTTATTAAAATAATTTATTTTAAGGATCATTTATTAAATCGCTCCGCTTCTGCCAAACCATGTATCCATCAGGAAACTTCTTGTGTAACCACTGTCCAACAGGAAGAAATTAATGATGTAGGATACCGTCTTGCTAGAAATGTGATAGATCTTCCTGCAGAATAAGTAAAATTCCTTCTACATTTAATTATCGAGTTTGTAGCTCTTGAGTTGTTGAGTTTGTTTAAAGCATAACTAAAGACAAGAACCCAGCTAAACAAAAAAGGATCAATGATGGCATTTCTAAAAATACCAGCCCAAACATTAACATAATGTGGGTGTGCTCCATCTAGCGACAATTTTGTTTCTTAACAATGCCATTAAAAAAAAATTAAAATTTATTCGAAATGTGAATATTTAACAAACGGGTAGGGTTGGCATTCAACCATATTCGGAAAACTTTCTTAAACAATCAATATGGCTAATACAGAGATTGCCAGTCAAGCTTCTTTTAATAAACAAATGACCAATAATGGGATTTCCAGAAATCGCAGCCCAAATATTAACTTTTTGCGGGTATTGTGTTTGTCTTTTTTTAAGTATATTGTTTCAATTTAGGAAAATAATGTTGACACCGCAAGTTTTACTGAGAACTAACATCAGGTCTTTGCACTATAAAAAATTAGGGCAAGCCACTAAACCGCAGATAATATCCAGAAAAATACCTAATTGCTTGATTATTAAACATCGACATTGTTAATGGTAATTGCTGGTAATATCAGAGTTATTGTTTGTTTCTTATTTTCCAGTAAGATGAAGCAATGTTGATTGGAATGAAGGGATAAAGGTCCCTACTCTTGCTATATCATCAGCTTTCTTTCCAGCAATATTTGATCTTTATTTACGTTTTTGTTTGACTAGATTGTTAATGAATGTCATTAGTATTCTACCACCTTCAGATAAATCTCACAATTTGCTGCATCTATTTGTTTCAATTTTGTTGTTAGAGTTTTAAAATCTTAAATTGTCAGTTATATTCAATATATAGATTTTCCTTTTATATATCGTCATTTGCTGTATTGTTTTTACATAATGTAAAGAAAGTTTTCTTCAATCACTTTTTTTCGTAATTCAATTGTAAGTCATTATTTTGTATTTGTTTTTCACAAAAAGGTTTTTCATATTTCGTTGCACAAGTTTTCTTCAATCCATCATTCTGATGAATATTTAAATGTTTTCTGCAAAGCGTTTTGGTTCTAATGGTTCTCTTGATTCCTGAAGAATTGAACACAACCTGAACGTGTCACAATTTATTCGAGAAGATCTCTAAAATTTATTTCCTTAATGCATTAGAAACTAAATTCTTTGAGTTTGGGGTAAAAATTTGAAACTCCCGTTATGACTCCCAAATAAGGTTGCAATATGCGATTTTCGACGGTGGTTAGTAGTGTGCATTTGTTCATTTTAAAGGCAGTCGTAGAAAATAGCATATTGTGCAACTAGTGTCGAAAATTGCACTTTTCACACGAGTTTGTCGGTTTGGACACGAGTCGTAGGCGAGTGAGAACGTCACTAGAGTGTGAAGCGTGATTTCCGTACGAGTGGCACACTATGCTTTTTGTACGAGTGCGATTTTGCTTGGACCCTTGTGATTGTATGGTTGGTTGTTATCTTGGGTTCTGGTCCTTTTGTCTGATTAAAATAAGTTACAGCGGGTGCTTCTAACTTCTTTGTTTAATGACGTTTCGACACAAATTGGTGCCTTCATCAGATTACTACAACATATGGAATACTTAGTTTAAAGACAAAATTTTTACAATAGCAGGAAGGAATGGTATAAAGGAATACATGGAAAAAAAAATATATAAAGATTACTACAAGTACGAAATAAAATGTTGAAACATAAACGTATTGAGGGATGATTAAATTAAAGAATACAGTCGGTAACTCAAAGCAAAAGAGCGTCAAAAGTGAAACCTACGATGCAATATGGTGTTAGGTTAAGAAGAGGGGCCAAAAGGGTAAGAAACGTAAGAAAAGGAGGGAATCTGAGGGTGACAATGACTTACCACAAAACGATGTACAGTTTTGGTTCGAAGTTTGTTGCAGTTTTTTTCTTTATGTACTGTTACTTGAAGAAAAGTAAATGAAAGTTGCATTATTGCTTTGTACATATTTGTACATTATAAATGATCATTAGTAATATAAAATACATGCAAGGCGTGTGCAAAACAATCAGAAGCGTGTGCAAAGTGGACTTTGCACACGCTTCTGTATGTTTTGCACTTTGCGCACGCTCGTTCCAATATGCGATATTGAACGGCAGTTAATAGTGCGCATTTGTTCACTTTCGAGGCAGTCGTAGAAAATAGTATATTGTGCAACTAGTGTCGAAAATTGTACTTTTCACACGAATGTGACGGTTTGGACACGAGCCGTAGGCGAGTGATACAACGTCACAACAGTGTGAAGTGTGATTTTTGTATGTGTTACACATTATACTTTTTCTACCACTGCGATTTTGCTTCATGAATGATGATTTGTATTATAAAATATATGCAAGGCGTGTGCAAAACAATCAGAAGCACACGCTTTTGTATGTTTTGCACTTTGCGCACGATGTTTGCAATATGCGATTTTTGAGTAGTAGTATATTATGCAACTAGTATCAAAAATTGTACTTTTCACACGAGTGTGACGGTTTGGACACGAGCCATAGGCGAATGTGACAACGTCACAAGAGTGTGAAGAGTGATTTTCGTACGTATTGCACACTATACTTTTTCTGCGACTGCGACTTTGCTTCATAAATGATCATTCGTACCATAAGATATATGCAAGGCGTGTGTAAAACAATTAGAAGCGTGTGCAATGTGAACTTTGAACGCGCTTTTGTATGTTTTGCTCTTTGCGCACGATGTTTGCAATATGCGATTTTCAACGGTAGTTAGTAGTGCGCATTTGTTCACTTTCGAGGCAGTCGCAAATAATAGTGTAGTGAGCAACACGTACGAAAATCACTCTTCATAAATGATCATTCGCACTATAAAATATATGCAAGGCGTGTGCAAAACCATCAGAAGCGTGTGCAAAGTGGACTTTGCACACGCTTCTGTATGTTTTGCACTTTGCGCACGCTCATTCCAATATGCGATTTTGAACGGCAGTTAATAGTGCGCATTTGTTCACTTTCGAGGCAGTCGTAGAAAATAGTATATTGTGCAACTAGTGTCGAAAATTGTACTTTTCACACGAATGTGACGGTTTGGACACGAGCCGTAGGCGAGTGATACAACGTCACAACAGTGTGAAGTGTGATTTTTGTATGTGTTACACACTATACTTTTTCTACCACTGCGATTTTGCTTCATGAATGATGATTTGTATTATAAAATATATCCAAGGCGTGTGCAAAACAATCAGAAGCACACGCTTTTGTATGTTTTGCACTTTGCGCACGCTGTTTGCAATATGCGATTTTTGAGTAGTAGTATAGTGCGCATTTGTTCATTTTCGAGATAGTCGTAGAAAATTAGTAGATTATGCAACTAGTATCAAAAATTGTACTTTTCACACGAGTGTGACGGTTTGGACACGAGCCATAGGCGAATGTGACAACGTCACAAGAGTGTGAAGAGTGATTTTCGTACGTATTGCACACTATACTTTTTCTGCGACTGCGACTTTGCTTCATAAATGATCATTCGTACTATAAGATATATGCAAGGCGTGTGTAAAACAATTAGAAGCGTGTGCAATGTGAACTTTGAACGCGCTTTTGTATGTTTTGCTCTTTGCGCACGATGTTTGCAATATGCGATTTTCAACGGTAGTTAGTAGTGCGCATTTGTTCACTTTCGAGGCAGTCGCAAATAATAGTGTAGTGAGCAACACGTACGAAAATCACTCTTCATAAATGATCATTCGCACTATAAAATATATGCAAGGCATGTGCAAAACCATCAGAAGCGTGTGCAAAGTGGACTTTGCACACGCTTCTGTATGTTTTGCACTTTGCGCACGCTCGTTCCAATATGCGATTTTGAACGGCAGTTAATAGTGCGCATTTGTTCACTTTCGAGGCAGTCGTAGAAAATAGTATATTGTGCAACTAGTGTCGAAAATTGTACTTTTCACACGAATGTGACGGTTTGGACACGAGCCGTAGGCGAGTGATACAACGTCACAACAGTGTGAAGTGTGATTTTTGTATGTGTTACACACTATACTTTTTCTACCACTGCGATTTTGCTTCATGAATGATGATTTGTATTATAAAATATATCCAAGGCGTGTGCAAAACAATCAGAAGCACACGCTTTTGTATGTTTTGCACTTTGCGCACGCTGTTTGCAATATGCGATTTTTGAGTAGTAGTATAGTGCGCATTTGTTCATTTTCGAGATAGTCGTAGAAAATTAGTAGATTATGCAACTAGTATCAAAAATTGTACTTTTCACACGAGTGTGACGGTTTGGACACGAGCCATAGGCGAATGTGACAACGTCACAAGAGTGTGAAGAGTGATTTTCGTACGTATTGCACACTATACTTTTTCTGCGACTGCGACTTTGCTTCATAAATGATCATTCGTACTATAAGATATATGCAAGGCGTGTGTAAAACAATTAGAAGCGTGTGCAATGTGAACTTTGAACGCGCTTTTGTATGTTTTGCTCTTTGCGCACGATGTTTGCAATATGCGATTTTCAACGGTAGTTAGTAGTGCGCATTTGTTCACTTTCGAGGCAGTCGCAAATAATAGTGTAGTGAGCAACACGTACGAAAATCACTCTTCATAAATGATCATCAGTCGTAGAAAATAGTATATTGTGCAACTAGTGTCGAAAATTGTACTTTTCACACGAATGTGACGGTTTGGACACGAGCCGTAGGCGAGTGATACAACGTCACAACAGTGTGAAGTGTGATTTTTGTATGTGTTACACACTATACTTTTTCTACCACTGCGATTTTGCTTCATGAATGATGATTTGTATTATAAAATATATGCAAGGCGTGTGCAAAACAATCAGAAGCACACGCTTTTGTATGTTTTGCACTTTGCGCACGATGTTTGCAATATGCGATTTTTGAGTAGTAGTATATTATGCAACTAGTATCAAAAATTGTACTTTTCACACGAGTGTGACGGTTTGGACACGAGCCATAGGCGAATGTGACAACGTCACAAGAGTGTGAAGAGTGATTTTCGTACGTATTGCACACTATACTTTTTCTGCAACTGCGACTTTGCTTCATAAATGATCATTCGTACTATAAGATATATACAAGGCGTGTGTAAAACAATTAGAAGCGTGTGCAATGTGAACTTTGTACACGCTTTTGTATGTTTTGCTCTTTGCGCACGATGTTTGCAATATGCGATTTTCAACGGTAGTTAGTAGTGCGCATTTGTTCACTTTCGGGGCAGTCGCAAATAATAGTGTAGTGAGCAACACGTACGAAAATCACTCTTCATAAATGATCATTCGCACTATAAAATATATGCAAGGCGTGTGCAAAACCATCAGAAGCGTGTGCAAAGTGGACTTTTTGCACACGCTGTTGTATGTTTTGCACTTTGCGCACGCTGTTTGCAATATGCGATTTTTAACGGTAGTTACCCAAGCAGCAAGCTGACGTCACAGTTACGTCATAAATATCTTTTTTTGGGTTTAAGACGTCATCTGCCTGAAAAGTGACGTTAATTATTCGTTAACATTGCTAATATATTTAAAACATCTAGTAAATATCGTAACAAAAACGAGATTTTTTGGTCGTTGTATGTTAACTATTGGTGATTAACTATGCCGAAGTGTATTAAACGTGAATTAACTGTCGTAATAAAAACGACATTATTTGGTCAAAAAATGCAAATAAACGACAAAAATGCAAATAAAACAATAAAAAAAAATAAACCGAGATTGGAACGTTTCTTGCTCTATTTTAGAAATTTTATTTGTGATATTTGAATACAAGAATGATTTATAATTATTTGAATTTGTCGTGCCTGCGTATATTGCTGTTGAAGAACTGCCATAGCAAATATAAGGGACGACAACTGTAATAGAAATAGAAGTGACTAAAAAGAAAGTTGTCAAAAAAACTAGAAAAAAGGAAATAAAAATGCGATAAAATTATAAAAAAATTAAGTCCAAAGAACATAGATAGAGGCACAAATTTAAAATGTGTGTTTCAGGAAGATGCTGACAAACTTTGGAGTATATATATACAGCAGGGGAGTCAAGCTTGAGACATTTGAGTGTCCAAGAAATATCTTTGGCATTAAATTGTTATTAATGTTTTCAGTCAAAACGTCAGTACCAGTTATGCGGGTAAAAAACTAATTTTAAACAGTAGAATTGTTAAGAAATGTCTAAGCTTATGCGATAATAAATAAAAATTATAATACATAATTTTTGCTGTTTGCCCACGTTTTTCATCATAAAACAATATTTAATTCAAAAACGGCGCACAATGGCGCTTCCAAATTGCATTTGGAAGCATTTTCCAGTGGCAATAGACGTTAGAGGCAAAACAATTCCCGGAGACTTCAAAATTTACTCCACTGGCACATAAAAATTGCGTTTTTTAACGCTGGTAAAGTACATCCAAGCAACTGTAAAACGTGTATACAATTTCATTAATCTATGTAAATTTGTTCCTGATATATAATCTAAAAACCCAAAAAAAATATTTCTTTGAGACCCTCTGTATCTCAAAAACGGTACATTTGCGGCTAGGGGTTTATAAGCAAAAAATAGATACTACTATTGTCGTCTTCTATAGCTCACTAAAGTTTGTCAACATCTTTTTGAAATACCCTGTATAATTTTGGGACAAAATTTTTTTAATAGATTTTTAAAAACATTCTAAAATATTTTTCTTTTTTGGGCCAAAAAAATCGATAGTGAAAAAGTTCATTTTAGGTAAAAGTTATCTCAAAGGAATAAAAACGCAAAGAAAAGTCCAATTTTATAACTGATCATCAATGAAAAAAAAATGTGAAAGTAAAGAAATTTTAACGAAACATGACGAAACAAGAATAATAGAAAAATATGAAAAATTAAAAAACAATGCGAAAAATAACTTAAAAAAAAGAAAAAAATACAATAAAGAGCAGAATTATAGACGGAAATAAAAACGGAAATTGTTACACTAGAAGAGCAAGGCAAACCACCCCAAACAATAGTAAATTGGTTTTTGGTACTTCGTTGGTTACTTAAAGCAGGAAGTGCAGGAGGAAGTGACACAACAAATATAGAAGAAACAATACCTGTATTGGAAAAAGAAGCACTTAAAAAAAAAGAAAAAAGCCTCAAACTACGATTACAGTTGAAGAGGTTTTCAAAACATTAAAATATGCTCCACATCAAGTCTTTAAGCAAATACAAGAGACCGTTGTTATTGAGGAAAGTGTTGATGAAGGCTTGAAAAGTGAATTCTAAAAAAGAAAAGGTGTCAAAGAAAAAGGAGCGGACAAATCTGGAAAAAAGCCACTCACTACTAATTATTGTTAAAGAAAAATCTGAAAAAAAAATGAGTTTTGAACACGAAATACCGAAGAAACAGAATGTGAAGAGGAGCGTAAATATTGAAAAGAAGAAGAGTGATAAAGATGAAAAAAAAACGAAATTGTGTTACTGTTGAGGAGGATGGTAAATTTCCAGGAACTACTGTGACTGTCAAAGAAATTTAAAAAAAAGAAACGAATAAATTATGAATATTTTTTAACTAAAGTCGAAGTATACATAGTATTCAACGTTTTCTATCCTCTGTTTCTGTATTGTTATATTTGCCTCTTCTTGGCTCATTATTTTTGCTTTGTCATGTAGTTCATTTTAGGGCCTACTCAAAACTGCTAAAAACGACGTTTAAAAAAGACGTTTAATGACGTGAATATAACGTTATGTATTCCTTGAAAATAACGTCGTGAGTCACGTGAACACAACATCGTGCTTATGACGTTAGTTGTCCAAGATATTCGACCGTCTTTTTAACGTTAATTTAACGTCAGTCACAAGAGTGACGTGTCGAACTCTTGTGACAAAATGCCGTATTACAGACGAGAAATTCACATTATCATGCTACTTGGGTAGTAGTGCGCTATTGTTCATTTTCGAGGCAGTCGTAGAAAATTACTATGTTGTGCAATTAGTGTCGAAAATTGTACTTTTCCCACGAGTGTGACGATTTGGACACGAGCCGTAGGCAAGTGAGACAACGTCACAAGAATACTACTACTTCTACTTCTGTACGGGAGCGTGCGCAATGTGCACGTTGCGCATGCTGTTTGCAATATGCGATTTTCAACGGTAGTTAATAGTGCGCATTTCTTCACTTTCGAGGCAGTCGTAGAAACAATAAATTACACAAGAATATAGAGACCGAGAAACGATCGAAATTCCAGATCTTCGCCGGCAAATCCCCAGGTAATCAACAGGAAATGAATATGCATAAGGTAAATCCAAAATGATAAGCGCAAAGCCGGCCCGCAACTCGGCAATTAGAGTTTTTATCTGCATTTACAGGCCTTTTAATATGTGCCTTCCAAAAACTTCTTAACAGAGTAGAATTAAGGAATTCTCAATCAGAAGCCTCTTCACAGTGCAACTGAGCCGCCCCTCATCCCCCAGGCTTCGATTTTTAGCGGTAAATTATTAAATAGAGTTTTGTTTCGATACATTACAGAATTTCTGGTTTGAGCTGTAAAAGGGCTCGGTGGTGGCATCATATGCCAGGATCGGGTTTCCCTCTGGTTGTGTCTCTAGATCTGTTCCCGATACCTCGCGTCGCACCATTCTTGCCCACTCTAGAATATACAATGACGCCAATAAGGAGGCTCTGGGAACCTGCAGTGAGCATGCGAGGTTCCTAATCGCAAAGACAACATACTGCGTGCTTCTGCAGCATAATAATAGAATAAAACAAATCCCTAGACAATTTTCCAGAAAATGATATTTATTATTACCATTATTACGATTAATTATTAATTAAAAATATTTTATACAGACACTTCTTCAGATATCACAGAGAATATTTGTAATCGCCGCCAATTATCAGCCACTAGCAATTTCCCCTTTTTCTACCCTCTCTAACCCCAGCCACACCCCGCTCTCCGGCCTAATATTAATGGAAAATTTCTTACTCAACCTTAAAGGTACTTGAGTCTTTTCAGTTACCACCAGCTTGAACTTGCTGAGTAAATGGAAAAATACTGTTTTCACTTCAAGCAGAGCAAACCTGGACCCCAAACAGCCTCTAGGTCCTTGTCCAAACCCTAGAAAGGTGTAAGGCACTAGTTTATCTCTATTTTCCGGGCTGAATCGTTCCGGGATGAATTGCTCTGGATGAGGGTAGAATTTGGGATCGTGGTGAATTGCATATGCTGGAATTTGAACTGCCGTGCCTTTAGGAATCACTAGCTCCTGTTCTCCAGGTAGTGGTTTAATGATGTACGGTTTGGTGCATTCTCGACCGACGATCACGAATGGAGGCCACTTACGTAGAGCCTCTAAAAATGCATTGAGTTTACTACATAAATATGGAATTTATTTTAAGTGCATGTTGAAAGAACTTACCAGATATTACCATGTCCATATATTTCATACCAGCAATATCCTCGTAGGTCACAGATTGTCCCTTAAGGCCTTTTAAGGTATTGAATATTTCTGCTCTTAGTTTGTCTTGCACCTCTGAGTTGATGGCCAATTCGTAGGCAGTAAAAGTCATTAGGGAGGAAACAGAGTCAAAGCCAGCAAAGAAAAATATCAATGCTTGAGCTGTTATATCTTCATTAGTGATGTCTTGGGATATCTTAGATGTTCCTGCAAAATTAGTTGCATTATGTTAAAAAAAGAAAATTATTATAGTTGTTTTATGTAATTGCTCAATATCTTACCCACGTACTCCTTAGTCACTGCGTATCCGACTTCAGTAGCAGGGACTTCGTCTTCTTTCCCAATACCTCTTCTAGCATCCATTAAAATTTGGAGCATATCTGGTCTGTAAATTCCTTTCCGCTCCCTTGTCTTTATGGTGTCATCTACTAGTTTTCGAAAAAATTCATTTACTTCTTTTCGAAATACTTCTAGTTTAAGAAGCTGCAAAGAAACGAAAATTTTATCAGAAATTGCTCTGTGCACATTCTTACTCTATAAAGTGTAGGCGAAATCTGAAACAACAAAATTTTTAAGAAAGTGGTCAGTCTTAGTTCTGATATTTCTTTGCCCATTCTGAAGAATTCGTTGTCGGGTTCTGCCAAAGAATTGACCTCGACACCAAATGAAGTGGAAGCTATAACATCTATCGTAAATCTACATCACGAGGAGAGTGAAATTTGTTATAAAAGGGCCTTATTTAATATACCTGGTAAAACTGTCTTTGAATTCGACGTCACTGGCTCCCTCTTTACTATTTCGTTCTTCAATATGCTTAACAAAGTTTTCTGCTGCTTCAGATATCAGTTTGAACATGGCTTTCATCTTACTGCTCGTAAACAACCCGGTAAGAGTAGATCTCATTTTTCGCCATTCATCACCTATGGGTCAGTTGTTGATTGGTGTTAGTTTTACCGCCCAAGTACATACGGTGTGTTCATTAGAAAACGACGTCTAGAAGACACTTTTTGAGAGTGAGAAAAGTAAGTGGACTTTTGTTCCTTCATGTCCGACATTCTCAAATGAACACCCTCTACATAAGAGTATAAATTTAAACTCACCCTTTAAACTGAGCAAGTTTTTGGAAAACAGCCGATCAACTTTGGGATCAGTAATTGCAACATGATCAACAAAATGATCAAAATCTTTAACAGTTATATTTCTTACTAAGTCGGGGTCACGTATCACTAGTTTTGGTCTTAGAAACTGGTATATTCCATAATATCTAAAGTAAATTGTTATAATGTATAGGAGTTTAGACTGGAAACTGGACCAAGAATAAACTTATTTTGTCCACGACCACTTAATAATATACTGATATTCAGCTTGTTGACAAAATTAAAAAGGGCTCATATAGCGTCAGAGAGATATATGAGTTGAAACGGGAGATTTGTGCCCCTCGCCTGCGGCTCGTGACGCAAACGTCCCCCTAAGGGAATAATGGCTATCATAAAAAGTTCGTTTAATAATATACTAGTATATACATCATCATGGCAAATTATTTTAGGTATCAAGGGCATAAAGTGAAGTTCTTGCCCTGAGATTTCGAAGCCGCTCGAAGGCATAATGCTAATGCTCGTGGTGGATACAAACTTTTATGTTCCTCCAGTTCATGTTAGTGTGTCTTAACTCTGGGTTTAATTTAAATGTTCAATAATTCATTATTCAAAAAACCCTAAAATTTATTTAAAATGCCCACGCGGGCAATAAAATGTACTTTATCTCCGTACAAGCATAAAGTTCATTGCTGAAGTTGTCGCTTCCCACAGACAGATGGCCGAGATTCGTACCTATACTGCCTGGGAGCGACGTTCAGCCGAGTCTCAAACTCATTTCTCTATCAAGCAGAGGAACCATAGACCGGTTTCGCTCTTATTAGAGCTCATCAGGATGATTTACCTGAAATCTGACAGAACTATACGAGTTCGAAAAATTCTTGGTCTCCTCTCTTGTTCAAGGCCCTGTGTATGTATGCAGGTGGCGCCATCGGACGACGGCAGGTGCTTCCACTAGGGCATGTGAGATAATAGTGAAGTGAAACCAAGCCAGTTTTCTGCCGAAGTTGTCGCTTCCCACAGACACTTGCATACTGCCTTGAGCAAGAAAGAAGACCAAGAGACGTCAAATAAGAATTAAAAAGCTTTTTATTTTAAGAGCAAGGTCTCTTTTGACAGAAATGAGTATATTCTACTGTCAGTTCTCACATTGTCAATCATAAAACAAAGATGGCGTTGGCTTCTGGTATAACCAAAACTGGCTGCCATTTTGAAAAAAAAAATTCAAAGCACAATACCGACCGAATTTTCATATTTTTGGTATGAGTATAGTTTCGTACCACCCTGTCCTTTATCACATAAAAACGTAAGGGTTATATATTTACCTGACATTTGGTATCAAGTTATAGTGATAGGAGACAATTTGTGACATATCCTTTAGACGAAATATCATACTGTAACTGTCGCCAAATAACATCCATGGTCTTCCTTGTTTAACTCCTCTGCTTGTCCAATAATTGTAGGGTTTGATCCATAGAAAATAGCCAGTTAGAATGGCGATCAAAATTATTGTAAGGAACATGTTGCTAAATAACTGTTGTAACCTGAAAACTATTATAAAGAGAAATGAGCCGTGTATATATGTTCTATTATGAGCTTCGTACATGTAATAAATATTTACCAATGCGTTTTGCGATTTTTCTTTTTAAGATAAGATATGGATAAGGATAAGGAAGTAAATATCATTTATGACAACTCTAGTACGAATCTTGTTTATGCGATAATTTCCTTAGAAACTATACCGGCTGTTGCGTGCTTTAATTTTAATATATTCCAATATTATCTGCTCTTTCGCAATGGTTTTATTGCATCCTCAGGACTATTTGGAGTATACTTCCACGTCACTTAAAAACGTACATTTGGAAACAAAATCCAAACAGATTAAAAAGATGGGCAGCATAACAAAAAGAGAAACAACCATAGACAACCCAATTTACCGTATGTCAATCTGTACCGCTGCTGTGAGGTGTAGTTGCGTCGAACTGTATGGTCCTGATGATGCCATAAAACCGTTGCGAAACGTCGACAAATTTTGGGAAGAAGACTTTAATTTTCATCCACCGACCCCTAAAACCCGGCCATTAAGAAAATTTAGAAGTTGGTTCCAAACAGTTTACAATTTACATTTGGGTCGATATCTACAACATCGTTATCTGCTCTGCTTGTTTAAGGGTAAACTTGTACAAGACTTTTTTCTACAAACTTCCAATAATGATATGTTTCGCTTCCGAGAAGCGCAGCATATGGCAGCATCAAGCGATAATAGGGTGGAAGTAAGTACCAGTTGTGGGGCTTATAGTCAGATTAGTAGCTTAAACTAATGATTTATGGGTAAACAAACTTTATTTTTTTGAAGATGTATAATCGAAAAATGTATTGAAAACATTGATATCTTAACTGAGAAATATTAAAAAATTAAGTTGTTAAATATGCGCATTTTGACTCATTGTCGGCCAGAACTGCTAATTTGTCAGCCACCTTCACACCTTTCCTCCTCCCCGCGGCCGACAATAAGCGGTTTGTCTGCCAGTATCGTTGTTGTAGATGAGGTTTTCTCATGACATAACAATGACAGCTGACAGCCGGAGGCCACCAATCGCACCGGAGGCCGTAAGAAGTAACGTAAGAAATGAAATAATCCATTTCTTACGTCTTACTTCTTACTGCTAAAGACTTACAGACAAGCTATAAACGAAACTGTTGAATTCCAATGTTTCATGTTTCTTACATCTTACTCTTACTTCTTATATCTTACTCTAACGGAACTCTAAATCGCCCTTTACTCCATTTTATGACTGTGATACCGTTATTTGCCCTCACTTTTTACAATAAGATCATTAAACATGCTTTTATACACGTATACGTATATAAAAAAAATTTCAGTGTAAGATGAATTCTTTTATCAAATATTGGCCGCACCGCGGCGCCACATGCATTGCGTTTCCGCCCGGAACTGGAAGTCTAGCCTCGAAGCAAAACACCCCGAATTCGAAACAAACGCGCGCCCCCATTTTGTGTGATTTATGGCGCGTCTTTGGCGTCTTCGAGAAAGTGTTTAAAAATCTATACATTTGTTGGTCGCTTTTATTGTTATTGTTGCTGTTTGTTAGTTTATGGTATAATAAGTTAAGTATTGTTGTTTGTGAAAGTTAATCCCTTCGGATGGGAAAAGCAGGATGTGCGGTGGGGGGCTGTAAACCTTCCAGCCGCACAAGCCGATTTAGGTTTCCAAATCCAGAAAAAAGTGCGGAAATCTTTAAACTTTGGATACTTTCTATTGCAAACTTTTGCTTATTTCGATATTGTGATGAAAAGGAAATCTATTAGGTATAAGTAAGTACCCCAGGACGTGACCTAATCGCTAAAATAATAATAAAGGGCATCTTTATATGGCCCAGGTTTAGGTAATGTCTTTATAGTACAGTTCATTATTGTGCCCTTAATATGCGTCTGGACTTAATTGATATGTTTCTACATGGGAATATATATTCACTATCACTATAAAAATGTTCCTGTTTTAGGTACTATGTCTGCGAAAAGCACCCAGAACGAGAGTCGAGACCTAATAATCCGCGCACGTCATGGTAGGCAGTTTTTAAAAAAAGGAGCGATACCTACCAAGTTTCTGCCAAGTTTAGGTAGGTATTCAAATATGTAATAGATAATAGTTTTTAACAATTATGATATTCCTTCTCGAACTTGCACCTGATCGTTTGAAGTTTCCCCCTTCTACCGAGACTGGCCGACGGTTTACCGTTCTTTTTCCGAATACTTCCGGAAATGTCCGACAAATTTTAGGAATACCAACTATCAATGTAATACACAAAATTATACTTATTATATCCAAATATACGGGGTGTTCATTATAAATCTTCATCTAGTTGGCTGTGAAATGTCAAAAGAAATTAATGGAGAAACAAAAGTCTATTTATTTTGATTATGTCATCCTTTTCTGTCAAAATTTCATAGCCTGCTAGATGAAGTTTTATAATGAACGTACGTATATGTGGAAAGTACGTATGTGGAAACGGTCGACAATGGGTACAGGCCGCACAACAAGTGCAGTCACCCTAGTATATTAAGATACAAACTGAAGAGCATTATATAATCGTGTATTTTATACTATTTTTTCTATTGAAGAAAATATTGTTATATTTTCGACAAATATAAATTAAATTTTTTCCAATATGTAGCTTTTTTAACTTTTAATATCGGTAAAGGTTGGTAGACATAACAAACATCCCCATTGCCGCTAATTTCATTAAGAATAAATATCAGATTTTGACATGAAATAACTTTCATATTACATTGTGAACCAAGAAATCAAGTACTTGTCCAGAATTACAAAGCATTACATTAGATGCTGAATATTGATTTTGGTAATAATCGTTTCAGGATTACCGTATCGAAATAATTCAATACCACTATCATTTTAAATCTTTATTAAAAGATGGAAGATGGTATTTGATTGACCAGCGCTACCAACATTGCAAAACAAAAACCATAGCGGGTGTCGAAAATATGTTAATTTCGATACTTTTTTTATTTAAAAGTAAGCTACTTTTACCTATCTCTTTTCAGTTAGGTAATTTTGGGTCTATATCGATATATAGGTACCACTGAATTTCGCAATATTTTCTTCTGTTATGAGTAGCAGGGTGTCAACTGAGTAGATTAAAAGAAAAAAAAGTGTGGATGAACCATATTTAACATTCAAAAATGAATCACAAAATAGCCAATTTATCACACTTTACTATGCTAAAACTCTTCCCTCCATCATTCGCCATATACAGCCTTGCCGGTCGTTGCGCAAAATTAAATGTTTAAAAGAATAAATGCCGTTACAAGCAAAAATTTAATGTAAAATAAGAAAATAAAGAAATAACAGAACTGAAAAAACCAGATCTAACCTAAACTAACCTACACTAACCAGAATTAACCTGAACTAACCTTGACTAACCTAAACTAACCAAAACTAACCTGAACTAACCTAAACTAACCTAAACTGACCTACACTAGCCTGCATCAATCATTGCATCAACACGTTCAATTGACAATTTCCCAACTGGCAACATTGCTTTCATCACGACGACAGAGCGTAACGATCACTATGAAAGTATTGAAAGTTGCCTAGTTCAGCAGGACGCCAAACAGAAGCAAGTGTATAGAATTAATACGCTTATAGAAAAAAATATTTTCCTGTACTAAATATGGTTCATCCACATTTTTTTTTCTTTTGATCTACTTAGTAGACACCCTGCTACTCATAACAGAAGAAAATATTGCGAAATTCAGTGGTACCTATATCGATATAGAACAGGTATTTTTTTTTTTCGAAACTTCTTTTCTCGTCTTCCTGCTAGATAAACAGATAATATAATATGGACTATACCTGCACCTGACTGATTCATTCCATATTCCATCAATGTGAATATGTCATTTTCACAGAGCCTACTAGATGAATATCTATTTGAAACGGACCATAGGTGTACATATAGAGAATTTATTACCTGTTTACAGAAACACATTAAATAAAAATAAGTGTAGCTTCGAAACACTGCAATGCATGTATGGTTAGGGACTATTTTTTAAAACTACTCTGCATCAACTTTCAACGCTTATAAACAAGACAATTAGACTTGTACCTATATATAACTCAGCACACAAAATGGTAATTCCAGTGACCTTTAAAACTGCAGATTGTATATCTTTATAAAGAGCTTATCATGGCTCACGGCGCCGGCGGCTTGACCAGATTTGTAAATGCGTAAATGGAGTAGTTGCTCAAAACATTCCCATTCACCAAATCGTACAGACAATCTAACATATGTACTGTAATAATAAATAAAGGTTGCTTATTTAAAAAAGGTTATCGAGTTGGCTCTGAAATGTGAAAAGGATGAAGGAATAAGTTCATTTACTTTGATTATGTCATCCTTTTCTGTTAAAAAATCATAGCCTTATAGATGACCTCTTCTAATGAACACACCGTACCTACATAACAATATACGGGGTGTTCATTTAAAACTTCATCTAGTTGGCTGTGAAATGTCAAAAGAAAAGGATGGAGAAATAAAAGTCCATTTGTTTTGATTACGCCATCCTTTTCTGTCAAAATTTCATAGCCTGCTAGATTAGGTCTTATATAAACACCCCGTATAAGTAGGTAAGTATCATGCGTTCATGTAAAAAAAAACCTCAGGCGATGGAATTAGAACAGTAGGTCTGAGATGACTTCATAAAAACAAATAATAGTCGAAAATGTCATAAAATTTTTGGATTTTCTTTTTTTATGAACTTATCTCAGACAAGAGTCTTAATTCCATAGCTTGCTACCAGATTTTTTTCATTCAATTATAAATTCATATAATTTCAATCTTTACAGTTTAATGCGGCAACCCTGGCAACAATGGCCAAATAAATGAACATGTGAATGAAGTTTTTTCTAGTGATCTACTGACCGCTTTTCTTTATCTCACTTATCAAGACGAGAAAGACAGCTATATAACCTAGACAGTTCCTTCGGCCAAATGATTTAAAATTCCCTATCATATCAAATATGGCTTTTGACAGATTAAAATATTAACAAAAACCAACACACACACACAGACGTAAGCTGTTTGAAAAATCATTAAATTTTCGGTGATATGTAAATAAAAATAGCTCCTAAATGTAACTATTGTAAATATACGCATACAACATACTGTGATACATGTGATGGCTAATGATACCGGAGAAGAAACCCTAAGGAATGAGCTGGAAATCTTGCAATCAGTGATAGATGTATCTGCTACCACTTTAGTGGGGCTCAGGACACAATGCGCTACAAGTGCCGAATTGACCCGTCAGGAAATCAGAACGCTAGAGGTATTTTAGTATTTACTGTAGTATAAATGTCTATTAGCTGATGTTAGTCCTAATGGAACTCCCTTTAGAAACTTGCAATGCCCTTGACATTGAACACAACTTTCTCCACTCTGGCTTCTGATTCTGATACCTACTTTGATTTAGTCCAGGTCAAGAAAAAACCACAGTATTTGGGTCAACTATGTTCATAGCTGTGTGTTTCACATATACTCATATACAGTTTTAGTTGAAAATTAAATTATAGAAATTCACAGAAAATGCATTTTAAAATTAGTGGCTCTCCACATCAAATATTTTAAAATGTGTTAAAACCGAGGTTTAAACCAAAATTAAAACAAAGATAGAAACTTTAGTAAAATCTGGATTTACCAGGATTCAATAAATGTTCATAAATATTCACCCTAAACTAATCATTCTTGGACTAAGGTATATGCGGTTGAATCTACTTCTACATATTTTGGTCCTTAGTGTCTTCACTTGTGAGTCTTCTAATCAATAGTGATACAAGTAGTGATTTCTAATCTTCCTTGGGCAGTAAGCCCTCTGTAGGCATCAAGACTAGCATCATTTTGTCATTTTGGTTGGAAAAACAAATGAACAAAATGGAACACTCTGTATATACATATATGAGTCTATCAAATTATGTTTTGTCCAGGTAATAAAAGTTGGTAGGTACCCTACTAAGTCTGGTACTCTAATATGAGTTTTTGAAGCATTTTAAGGTCATATAAAAAATATTCTGACCAAAGTAATTTTCAATAGTATCAATAATAAAGTCCCCAATAATAGGTCTTACATGAGATGATATTTTGACATTTGGTAGATTTGATCTTTTAAAGACCAAGTTTATTTATTAAAAGTTTTACATGTTTATTACGGACAACACAGTATTTGTTTGAAACAACAGATTGGGTATGATGGAGTTGATCCTGATTGATGCTTGATATCAAATTGCTCCTGACTTTTTCTTAAATAATTGACAAAATGAGCAGGATCATTCTTTCATAACATTCTTTGGAATAGTTGTTTACATGTAAGGGGTTGAGAGTAAAAAAAGCTCACAGCCAAGAGTATAATCCTTTTATGCACAAATAATTTTTTTTTATTTTTCTACATGCAAGCAGAATAATATTTGATTAGAAGCAGTTGCTCACCAATCAAAAAACAAAGATAACCACTACTTTAACTTTAAGGCTCGTTTTAACGCCAACTAACTTTTATATCCCACCAGTTAATGTTAGTGTGTTTTAACAAGAAATTATCATCAGAAAAAATTTAAAATTTTTTTAATTTTTAAGAAGAATTTTTACTAATGCACTTTAAGCTTACTTTTAAGAATTTGGTAACTAAGCAATAAAAATGAAATATGAACTGGTAGGACATAAAAATAAAAAACGTCAGTGCCTAGTAAGGAGAAAACCCATTGTTTCAGTCATGGAAACTGATGTTTTGATTCTTTAAGGCTTAAAATGCTTCAATAATAATTATCTGCTATGCCTAAATGATTTACTTGGACCCTCATCATTTTACAAGTCACTTTTTAGTCTCATTTACCACTAATTATATTGCTATATTATAGAAAATATTGCATAGTTGATTCAGCCACATTCAACCAACAGAACCTGTTATCTGTGAATCAATTAATTGGCATTAATTACAATACACAGTCAACCAAATTATATTGATCCTAATGAATTAAGTTACTGTTATGGCGGAGTGGTGGCCTCACTTGCTGGTGGAACTACCCCGGGTACACTGGATGCTGCAGTTTATCTTCAACAGATAGTATGTGCTGAAAAATTCTTTTTCGGCCCTGTTACTCTTGCTGAGATCAAAGAAGTGTTTATTTTACTTAAAAACAAACGAACAGCGGGATGGGACAACTGTCTTTGACCCTGTTCATGACCTTGCCAGACACTGTCTTGGAAGTCCTGGCGGAGGTGATGTACTGTTCTTCTTCTAGTGGGCATTTTCCTGACTGCCTCAAGAATGCTCTTGTAATTCCAAAGTTTAAAGGGGGAGACCCTGAGAGTTTATCAAGGTTGGCTAATTTTGGACAGTGTGGTTTTAACCACTGGTTTTTATGGGTTTGTTTTGTCCTGGTCAAAATAGTATTTTGGCCACTAATGTCCAAAATGCCCAAAGTGAATACCTATATCAACATTATCAACATTATGATAGTGAAGTAAAATCTTCATGAAATAAGTAGATTTCAGTAGCAGTGTAGTAACTACCAATGTTTCGTGGGTTCCAAGAACATGGGCCCGTGGTTTCCAGGGGCCCAAGTGAGTGTGGGAGTAAAAAAAAAATTTTTTTAATGAAAATAAATTATTGCACAGAAACCTAGGAATTCTAGTTGAACAAAGTGGAAATACTTATTAATTTATATATTCTTTACTAAACATGATTCTATTAGATTAAGAGAGTGGGGCAAAGTCAAAGATTTTTTACTGAGGTATATTAATAAATTTGTTTGTAGGTAAAGAGTGAATACCACATTTATTTTATTTTTCTTTCAAATACAGTACATTAGTAATCAGGATAAGGTACCTATGGTTTTTCTTTAGAATATAGGGTCCCAAAGAGAAGCCCGGGCATGCTTGAGAACATGGGCCTGTCATTCCGTTGTTACGCCACTGTTCAGTAGTGAACATTTATTATAATAAATACAAACACAACACAAGTCAACATTACAAAGTAGACACTTAGGAACCCAGCATTCATGTTTAATTATCTGAACTTTGACCTTAATGGTACTTGGATCAGCCGTTTTGTAACGGACGCTTCGGTAAAATGTAAACTTAATTTTGGACACTAGTCAAAAATGGTTTTAACCATTTTCGTCCAGTTTTGACCACTGTCCTGTCCAAAAAGCGAAAAACGTCTTTTTTGCCAACTCTGGTTTATGCAATTAATGCCCAATAGCTCTCCTTCCTATATTGTCCAAAATAATTGAAAAGATAATGAGCTTGAGGACGCTCTCATTTGCTATGTCTGGATTTTGTTGTTTGGATGACATGATTATTCTGATGCACCTATACTTTTGATAATTTGTTTTATACTGTTTGATTTCATTTTCATGTAAAATTTATTTTAAAATGTTGAAAAGTGTTCCTTTACCCTTTAAGCTTTGTCAAAGAGTTGTTTAACTTGTGACGATAAAGTATAGATATTAATTGATAATACCTATACTTTATACTATCAATTAATACCTATACATAAAGTATAGGTATTAATTGATAATACCTATACTTTATGGACAAGGAATTCAACATTTAACTGAAATTAAAGAAACTTGATACACATCTGGGATGCAACTCGCATAAGCTTCCTTATAAAACTTGTATCTGATTGTTCTATTTGATAAAGAAAAAGGTTGTAATTCCTTCCAGAACAAGTATTCTTTTTTTCTGCAGATTGGTTTTAATTAGATGTGTTTTAGGGAAAACTGATCAAACTGGTTTCCCAACAATTAGTGGTGAAATCTAAACTAAAAAATGGCATTGGAATATCTATGCCAGATCTCAAGCAATGGCTTCAAATAGTTGGTTTAGAAACGAGTTCTATTATGGCAATCTGTCAAAAAATATCATCGGTAAGTTTAGTAAAATTATCTATCTAGAAGTGTGGTGCTCACTAAGGAATTCCATAGGTAGAAGAGTTGCAAGAAAAAACTGAGCACGAGTTAAGAACTTTATTAACCGATAATAATTCAGAGGAATTGTGTAGACTATTCAGGGCCTTGCATAACTTAAAAAAATACACAGGTATTTACTGCAATGTGCCAGCAGTTTGGATTGGAACCACACCACTAATTTTTCAGATATTCTAAAACGAGGAGACCAGTCGAGTCAAGAGACTCAAGACACAAACTTGTCATGGGACTCTTGGGATCGAAGTTATGTAAAAATTAAGCATGGGCTCTCGCCAAGGGCAACAAGATCTCGCGCCACTCGAGCTTCAGTTCCCTCAGAAGAAAACCTATTCAACAACAACCACAAGACCAGCGCGATTGCTCCGAGTCCATCCGTGTCCAGCATCAATTCTTTGAACGCTAGCAGTGTGGTTTTGGGTGCTCCTCCTCCTCCTCTTACCCCACCGGGGTATAATACTTCTAGTGTCTTTAGTCCACCCAAGGAAAGAGGAAAAGGTTAGGAGAAATGCGGTAGTAGGCGGGGCTGTACTACATTCTTAATTTTTCATATTTTTAGAGAGAAAATTTCCTACAACTCCTCCTGCCAAACGAAAACAGTTGATTAATAATACGTCTGCTTTGTTGTCCGATACGTTTCCTCTCACTAAGAGTAAGTCGCATGAGTCGCAGCTTGCGGATACAAAAAGCAAGAATAATGGAGATGTTGATAATATCAAGTAAGTTTTTTTTTTGCTTTTAGTCTGTTATTTTTACAAATTAAGGGTATATAATTTAATGAACACAGGGTTTGTTCATATACATATACATTCATTTATTCAAACTCTCTTACGCTTTCGGAATAACCAAGATATATGCATTTTGAAATTCTGACTTTAACTCCGTGTAACTTTTTAACGCATCTCGATAGGTAACACAATTGTACGGGGTGTTCATTATAAAATTTCATCTAGCAGGCTATGAAATTTAGACAGAAAAGGATGACATAATCAAAATGAATGGACTTTTGTTTCTCCATCCTTTTCTTTTGACATTTCACAGCCAACTAGATGAAGTTTTATAATGAACCCCCCGTATGTCTGATCCTCTTAAAATCAACCAAAGATATGTTCTGTTGCAACTAAACTGACTGACATCAAACAAGACGTAGATCAAGTCAAACAAGACGGGGATCAAGTCAAACATTAAGTAGAGATGACAATGACGGAGTTAGAAGTTAGTACTCGAAAGTACGAGAGTGTGTTCAGGCCGGGTATATAAACCAGCGAGCCGCGCGAGATGGATCGAATAGATAGTGCAGTGTAGTAAATAAGGAAATAACCGGACAAGCGAACAGTGCGAGGTATTATTAGAGAGCAATTGTGTTTTAATCGTGTTGTGATAGTTAAAAGTAAATAAAGGTGTGTAGTTAATTGACGATAAATTAACGGCACGCATATCCCGTAACAATGGACTTTATTATAGACGTATCTCTTGTTATATGCAGGATTCAACTAAATAATTATGTCTTTAATTTCAGGGGGTAATTTCTTATCACATTCGTTTTCGACTTACAATAAGGTGCCTAAGGTTTTTTCCAGGTGTTTATGAAAATTTTCCGATCTAAGTTCAATGTCTCAGAGAAATTCGGTATAAAAGTTTCTCTTGAGTCGAAAAATTCAACTACAATATCATAAAATGATACTCACTAATATGTTTAGCCGTCAAGATCTCGTAAACTGTTGCTCTGACGGTTTTTAACTTGGGTTTCATTTTTTGTTTGGAATAGTACATCTGGGCTTTCTAATACCATCTTGTTTGAAGAACAAACTGGGATTAGAAAGCTAATATAGAGTACTGAAAAAGTTAGGGCAGATTTAAGACAAAGGCATCACCACAGGTGGTGATGCCTTTGTGGTTAGTTCAGGCGATGCCGCAAAACCAATATCACTATTTACATTTCTTGCCTCCAAGAAATCTCTTATTCTGAATTTTACAGATATTGAAACCTAAAAAAGTAAGCTATACTTCTCTGTAAGTCAAAAACAAAGCAAGCTGATGACATATGTTTATTAAATTTTTTTCATAAAATGTGCTAAGAGGAGACTTCTGAGATTTAGTTGACACAACACACCTAGACTCTTTACACTGCTATATTGTTACGCCCATCCGTCCGAAGCGGCAACGCCGAGCACCGACCGCGACCCCGGGAACCCATCTAGACTAAACGAGAACCGTGAACAGGGAACAGTCGCTTTCGTTTTCAAAAGTACGATAGTGTGTTCAGAACGAGGTTCAGACCGGGTGTATAAACCAGCGAGCCGCGCGAGATAGGATAGAATAAATAGTGTTGTAATAGTTAAAAGTAAATAAAAGTGTTTAGTTAATTGACGATAAATTATTGGAAGCCGTATCCCGTAACTGGTATCAGAAGTGGGATAATTTTCGTCAAAATTGTGACTACGGACAAAGGAGTCGTCGCGCGCGTGGAATTTTGCGTGGTAAGGACAGTGCGAGAACTTTGGTGTTTTCTACATGCCATATACTCGATCTACGACAAAAATCATGGATGAACAAGTGGCAGTAGTTATGGAAATGCTGAAGAAGGACAAAGAGGAACAAAGAAAATTCCTCGAAGAACAAGAAAAACAAAGGTAACTTGAGATAAAGGAACAAGAAAAACAAAGACAACTCGAGATAAAGGAACAAAGAAAAGATCGAGGAAAAGATCAAGCTGCTATATTTCAAGCATTAGTGGATGGATGGTCGTCGCGAGTTGCCAGAACTTGTCTCAACCAAAATGACTGAAGTCAAAGAAGACATAGATCAAGTCAAACAAGACATGAATCAAGTCAAACATGAAGTAGAGATGAAAATGTGTCGCAGTGGGCCAACTTCAACAACGCGCTGAGCGACTAAACATTCTAGGCCTCCAGTTTTCGACGGCACCACTTTTTGGAGCATTTTTAAAGACCAATTTGAGGCGACATTAGTTAAAAATGGAAGGACAGATTCGGACAAGGCTACCGAACTTTTAGTACCTTTAAGAGGAAAGGCTGCAGATATCATGCCTACATTGTCGACAACTGAAAAGTGTAATTACAACGCAGTTGCCGCGGCGTTAGAGCGGAGGTTTGGTAATACTCATCAAGACAGAAACTACGGATGAGGCAGCAGAAGCCAGGCGAAAACTTACAGGGATTTGAAGCGGACTTTGAGCGTTTGACAACATTAGCGTCAATCAGCCTGCGGCTCCCTTTAATTTCCTTGACCAGCTATCAGTCCAGCAGTTTATTGAAGGAGTTTGCGACAGTGAAATGAAATGCCATTTGAAGCTGACTCGTTCTTCCAGTGCAAATGAGGCATTAATTCGGGTATTGGAGTATGAGGTGTCGAGAATAAGCACGGGCCACAAAATTAGAATAGTTGATGTACAGGAAGAGCCGCAGCCAAACTCAATCTTAAACCAATTGTTGGACGAGCAGCGTGAATTCAGGAAGCTAATGACTTCATATTTCGACCAATCAAGGAGCAGGGCACAAGACATTGGTTATAGAGAAATATGGACCGAAATGCCGACCTACAGAAACCCGGATCTTGTTTCAACTGCGGTAGAATGGGCCATTCTAAAAGGGACTGTCGCGTTCGACAGGAAAGGAGTCAGACTCCGCCACGACGACAATCTGGCGGACTGACACATCAGTCGGAAAACTAAGACCAGTCAGTGTGAAGGGGCGAACGCTGACTGGCCCCACGGAAGCCCCCAGGATCATTAGAATTGGACAGCTTGAAAGAAGCCTCACCATCCTTGGCAAAATTAAACATCGTCCGAAGCCTCACCACCCTTGGCAAAATTGAACATTGTCCAGGCAAATCTCATGGTAACGCAGATGCACAATTACTCTCTGCTAACAATTCGCACTGTTCGCTTGTCCGCTTATTTCATTATTTACTACACTGCACTCTTTGTCCATTTCTCTCTTTCTCCTTCTTCTTTATCCTTCAGCATTTGCATAAGTTCTGCCAGTTGTTCATCCAAGATTTTTGTCGTAGGTTGAGTATATGGCGTGTAGAAAACACCAAAGTATTTGCACTCTCCTTACCAGCCAAAATTCTACGTGCAAGACGACCCCGTTGTCTGCACAGTCACAAATTTGACGAAAATTATCCCACTTCTGACATCAATTGTTACAGGATACGGGTTCCAATAATTTTTCGTCAACTAACTACACACTTTTATTTACTTTTAACTATTGCAAAACAATTACTGTCTACTAACAATTCGCATGGTTCGCTTGTCCGCTTATTTACTACACTGCACTATCTACTCGCTCCCATCTCGCATGGCTAGCTAGTTTATATACCCGGCCTGAACACACTCTCGTACTTTCGAGAACGGAGGCAACTGTTCCCGGTTCTCGTTTAGTATAGATGGGTTTCCGGGGTCGCGGTCGGCGCTCGGCGTTGCGTCAGGCGTAACAATATGTAATCAGTCGTTTATGACTTTTTTAAATTTCTTCAGGAGTATATCTTATGCTAGATTCAAAGGATTGCTTTAAATCTAACTAATATTATTTGGTACTTGTCTCAGTGAAACGCGAAATTCAGTCCGCCGAGGCAGGTTACCCACCGAACCTGGCCCCGAAACCATGGGTTTCACCAGTCCGGTGTTTAGCAGTCCCATTAAGTCTCCTCCGTACAACTCTATCGGAAACGACAGCGACGACTCTAGTTATAAATGTAAGTGCCACTTAGATACCCGATTAATAAAATGTCAGTAAATAATACGTTTATCTAGCGATGCGGCTTCAAGTACCGAAATCTCCCCAAACACCCCCCATCAAAGTTGCTATGGCCCACCAGATCGCTCATAGGTTTACTAAGAAATTTAAGTTGAACGGTTTCTGTGGCTGGTGCGATCAGAGAATTTTCGGTAAGGCGCTCAAATGCAGCGAATGCAAGTACTCCTTCCACCGAGAATGTCAGGATAAGGTGCCGCCTTCTTGCGGTTTACCCCAAGAGCTGTTGACAGCGTTCATACGGAATTTTGAAGGTACTCAAGACAAGGACTTTGGTGGTAAGTTCTTCTAAGCGAATTTAATGATTGCATGGGTTTTATATTTTGCGGTCCGCAGGGTCGATTAGTAGTTACTCCCCGACCACCGGTCAAAAGAAAAGAAACAGTATTATAACCTCGCTAAATCGAGTAGGGCATAGGAAAGGATCCCATCCATCGACGGCTTTTAATAACACTGGCGGTCAGGTAAGTGAGTGAGGTCTTGTATACAGGGCGTCCCAATAAGCGAAGTAAGCGGCTGTTTCTAAGAAACTATTCATCGTAGGACTTGAATTTTTTAATTATCAACTTTACTTAATCAATATTTTTCTTTCGAAATTTTACGATATAGTTTGATAGAAACAGCCGCTTACCTCTCTTATTGGGACGCCCTGTACATTTCTATTTTTATATTGTAAAGTGTCTGTCTTATTGTTCGGGATTAATTAATTAATTCCTTGAACCTCCCACAGCCGCCCGATAGTAGCTCAAATACGTCAAGTTGTAACAGTTCTACCCCGTCGAGTCCGGCTGTTCACAATTCGACCACGCCCCATGGGATTCAAAAGCAATTCCATTTTCCTGGTACAAACGGAACTCTTCTTTTACATATTTTTTTACGTTATCTGGTGAAATATATGTAAAATGGGAGGTTCCAAACTTAATCTTTTGGGTATTATAAGCTGGTGGGTCAAGTAAAATCGTGAAAATGGGTTTAGACTGCAATTTTGCTCTTTAGTAGATTCAGATTTCCGGAAATGGACTTTTGCGTTCTAGACTGTCAAACCTTGAATTTGATGATCAATTAATAGAAATTTTAGGTTCTTGGTAGCTTCTTCTCGTAAATTTTTGGAATTGCCTAGTAAATATCAAGAATTGCTAGATGTGTGGGGGTTGGGGGTATTTAAAATTGGAGTCATATCGTTGCGATCTGAAAACGAGAACTCAGAGTTGACTAAATGGAAATAAAATAGCACTTTTTTGTAGTTATAAATGGCCGACTACCGAAAATGTGCAAGAGAACCAGACATTTATTTACGAATATTAAGTCTTAATTTTACAACTCGGCCCTTCCTGTAAGTGATAAAAGCAATTTCAGTTGCAATGAGCAAGCCTAGCTGTTATATCTAAGTTTTTGGCGTTCTTTGAGATGGAGTAGATTCAGGTAACAAATGACGATTCCAGGTAGCAAAGTCGATGGCAGCAAGGTGTTATCATATATTTACGTATTATTCTAATATACAGGGTGTTTCTTCTATGTGTTCCCACCATTGATATTTTCGAAACGATGCGAGTTACAAGGTCAGGGTTTTGCCTCAAAAGGCATCATCAGGCCATAATCACAGCAAACGTTAAAATAGTTAAAAATTTAAAAAAAATTAAAACACGTTTACACGTTCACATATTTACAAATTGGCTAGAAGACTCAAGTCTTCTTAATTTTAGGTTTAGACATTTTAAGGTTAAGTCAGATATGACATTTCAATTGAGGGGAACACAAGTGAATTATCAATTTCTGACTTTTAAATAGCGAAATAAAATAGCTAGGCTGGGATGGAGCGATGGCACATTCGAGCTCCACCGTTGGTGCTCATTTTGAAGATTTTTTTTTTGAGATGTAAGCAAATAACCTGAACATTTGTTTAGTTATATTTTACAACAAACATAGGGGCATACCTGAGTAGAGAAATTCGAGTATTGAGACTTTGTTTCGTTATAGAATACTATTTCGCAGATATGAAGCAAGAAAATAGCACGTCGTATCACATTTTCTGTCATCATGTGACATACCTACTTTAATAGACTTTTCTATGATGGAATTCTATAATGGATTTCTATCACAAAGTGAAGAAAAATACCATTAACTTATGATTATTCAAAACTGTAACACTATATTTTTGCTTCCACGTTGAAATAAATACCATATTTTAAACGTTACCTGTTCGTTTAATATACAAAAAAAAAACAAAATAACAATGACAGTAAACAATAGGAAATACGTAATGATCAATGAAAACTAACTCAAATTGCTACCATTCTGAGGAAATTAATGCAACTCAAGCGTATTTAACTCGACGATGGGGCACGCCGCCCCTCTTCAAATTAATCAACCAATAAGGATGGCAATCATCGGTGATTACGTGTCATGTTTTAGTTTATAGCTACTATGAACATACTAAAAACTCCAACCTTGAATTCAATAATTAGGGAGATACTACGTTAAAGTGACGAAAAATGAGCGCCGGTGCCTAAAAAAGCTTTTAAAAACTGAATTATTTATTTGACGGCAAGAAATCTCAATAACACTATACAGCAGAAAAACATTTAATTTCGCTGTGTTGAAGATAATGTTGCAAACTCCGGATACTAATAAATTCACTGCAACTTGTTTTAATTAAAACCTGTTTATTGAATTTACAAATCAACACAGGCATAAATCTCCGACTTGTAGTTCACTGATTGGACTGCCACAACTTCTTTTGTGTCTAAAATCTTTACAATAGAAAATTATCTAAAATTTCAAAAACAAAATAAAATACATACAATTACAAAATACATACAATTAAAACCATGTAAATAACCGCAAAAATTGAATTAACAAGGCAATATATCAACCAGCGCTAGTTGAGTCGAAAGGTCGGATGAGCGATTTCATACCGGCCCTGGCCCGCACCACTTTCTATAACAATCAATAGCTTTCAGGTTCCTCAGAACTGAGTTAAAAGTTAAGTTCATATTTCCATCTAGATATTCTAATATTACATTCTGCGCATTCTAGCTCTTTGCTCAAGTTAGACATTCAGTTCTTAGGGCTTTGAACCATTTTTACTTGCAGTTACAAGCTACCCTACATTAGATCCAATTCTTGCCGAATTGATCCACCAGTTTATACACTTAGCTATAAACGGACTTCCGACCTCCATTCTAATTAATAAATAACTAAACAATTTTTATAGATATTCCGCATTCCGAACCAATAAAAGAGGTCACTCTTGAAACTCACCCTTTACCTGCAGTGTCAACTCCTCGGCATAAACTTGTAAGCAATCAGCTCTCTAGGGAAAGCGATAAAACTGTGTCCCAAGCATCGAACAGCACAAGTTCAGACTCCGATCGAACGCCCGTTAGGTTGGATTCGCAGGACAGTCAAGTGTCTGACACAGATACCCTAACAGACGCCCATATGGCCAGGCAGAACAGCGTACGTTATTTTTTATACTTTTTCTCAAAATCAGTGTAGTACATGTGGGAATGTAATATTGTAGCTGTCGTTAAAAGAGTGGGATATACCGTACGACGATTTGAAGTTTTTCAAGGAGGTGGGCACAGGCCGGTTTGGTACTGTTTATCGAGGTTTTTGGCACGGGGACGTGGCCATTAAACATTTGAATGTAAAAGATGATAAGACGTTGGAGCAATTTAAAATGGAGGTGACGATTTTTCGTAAAACCCGGCACGAAAATCTCATCCTCTTTATGGGGGCCTGCATGAAACCGCCCAAATTAGCCATCGTTACTAGTTTTAGCAAAGGAAACACGTTGTACACTCACATTCATTTGCGTAAGGACAAGTTTAATATCAATAGGACGACGACGATGGCTCAACAAATTTGTCAGGTGATTTGAGCAGATTTGTCATAAACTGTGGAGATAGTGACACTATCACTTTATTTCAGGGCATGGGTTATTTACATGCAAAAGGAATAGTTCATAAGGACCTAAAAACAAAAAATATATTTTTAGAAAATGGAAAAGTTGTGATAACGGACTTCGGTCTCTTTAGTGTAACGAAACTATGCTTCGGTCATAGGTAATTTACACGCAGACACAAATCGTTGTAAGTAAATGACATTGTTCTTCTCGTTGTAGGACCGAAAGCTTAAGCATTCCTCCTGGCTGGCTGTGTTACTTAGCTCCTGAAATAATGCGCGCGTTAGATGTGCACAGGTTTCATGAAAAGGAATTGCCGTTTAGTACGGCCTCTGATGTTTACGCCTTTGGGTAGGTTTAGACATTGTTTAACATGTTATCGCCAACTTTATGACCTTTTAATTAATGGGATGACTTATTTTGGATATTTCTAGTACTGTATGGTATGAACTTTTGTGTGGAGAATGGCCCTTTAAAAACCAATTACCGGAGGCCGTTATTTGGCAAGTTGGTAAGGGGATTAAACAACCACTTGCCAACTTGCAAGCGTCGGCTGAAGTAAAGGTAAGTTCTGTTATTTTTTTATTATAGTGATATTAGTGTCCTGAGATCAAGGGTATTGCTAGTAGTGAATATATAGGAAAAGTTGAACATCCAGGTACAAAAAGACCTAAAAGAAGATTGCCGCTAATCTTATAACATTAATTGATTGGTCACGTCACGTCACATTGTCATCAATAATTTAGAATCCTTGGAGATTGTGACAACTCCCACAAAAATCGAAAATTGTTTCAAAAACATTTTTTCGTCATTTATGGGGGCCTGTATCTCGAAAATGCCTTAATCGTAACTCAAAGAGATTTTGAAAGACCGTTTCTTCTAGATTCAAACTGGGTGATTTGAGACAGTTTTAAATTAAAGTTATTTATTTACGAATATACAGGGTATAGAAAAAAGCACGGTGTGACTCAATTTATTTTACTGGCAATACAGGGTGTTTCATAATATATGCGCAAGACTTCAGGATGTGATAGCTCGCCCAAAAATATAAATAAAAGTTTCTATTACATTACAGGGTGTTATAATTGAAAAAAAAAAAATCGTTTTTGCTAATGTTTCATGAACCCTTCATCGTTTCTCTTAATAATAAGCTATGTTTTGTGCGGATTTTTTTTTAAGTCATATTTGGTGAAGGTTTTGAAGGGGAAGTGAGTGTTTTTTCCTTAACTTCTACACCATTGGAAAAAGTACGGTTTTGAGACGGTTATTTAAACCGCCAATGTTTTCTACAAAAAAAATGGTACTCTTGGTAATAATATCTAAAATGACCGATTTCGAGAAAAACAATAATTTTTTTTTCAAATAAAATTTCTTACTAATTTTTATCAAGTAGGCTTTAAATTTCAAAACAAAAGCTACCTCCTGTCAAAATAATAATTAGTTTGTACCTGCAAAATCTAAATTTATATTACAAAATTAAAAATGAATTACACAAACTCTGAAATGTGCGAAATGAATTACCTTTATGGAATGGCGAGCGGTAATTCGGCAGAAGCAAAGCGGTTGTATCAAGAAAGACATCCTGTCACCAAGTGCCACACCATAACTTGTTTCAACGCATTCACCAAAGATTATGGCAAAATGGAAATTTTAAAAAGAATACTTCTGTTAATGGGGGCCGATGGAAGTTGCAATTCCTCAAGTAGAGGCTGTCGTCAATGGAATGGAAGAAAGTCCCACCACAAGTACCAGAAAAATTGCTCACAACTTACATCTACCTCACTCGACGGTGTGAAGAATTTTGAAAAGACAACTTTTGTTCTCCTGCCATATCCAAAGGGTACAAGCCTTATTGCCAAGAGTTTTTCCGCCAAGATTGACTTTTTGTAAATGGATGCAAGACAAAATAGCTCAAAATCTTCAGTTTGAAGCCGAAGTTTTGTTTACCAATTTTTCACAATAACAATTTTTACAATAACAAAAAGTTAGGAAATTCTTGAGATGTTTCTTACATTGCCCAGACAGCAAAGCCAAGAATTTCCTAACTTTTGTTGAAAATCCTGGTTAAGAACTTATTCGTTTCACAATAACCACATATGGGCTGAAGAAAATCCGCATGAAATTGCAGAAGGCCATTATCAGCAACAAATTTCAGAAGGTTTGGGCTGGCGTCGTCGGTGATCATTTAATAGGCCCAAATTTGTTACCGAAGAGAACGGTGCATATTATCGACAATGTCTAGAAGAAAAACTCTCAGAACTGCTGGAAGATGTACCGCTTCAGGTAAGGCAAAACAGGTACTTTATGCATGATGGAGTTCTGGCCCACTTTAGTTTGGTCGCTCGCCAATACTTCGGACGACGAATACTAAGACCGTTGGATCGGTCCAGCCCAAATTTGGGTTTTTATCCGGGTTTTTTCCCCATCTTTTTTTGAAAGCACCCGGCAGTTTCAAGATTTAAGGTTAGATTTTAGATTAGAATTCAATAAATCCATATTCTGGTTTGTTTCTTGGTAAACTAAACACGGTCAATTGATCAAAAGCCTCAAACGGCACAAACCAACAAATTATTGCTTAATCGGTAAGTGTTAGGCGTATTGAATATAGAAACGTAAGTTAAATTTAGAGGTTATAATAGAATAAACCCGGAATTTTCCAAGGAATAAACCCTCAAAAATTAAAAAAACCCCAAAAAGGAGAAAACCCATCTCTTCCACACCCTTGGGCCCCCGCGATCTCCGGAACTTAATTGTGTAGATTTTTTCTTTTGGGGCCGTCTCAAAATCCTATAGTCTATGCTACTCCAGTTTGAAATGTTGATAATTTAACTATTTATGATCATTATTATTTGCTAGATGTAGCGTCCTCAAAAGTATACTCCAAAGGTTATCGGGAACAAGGAGACATAAAACTGCTGTCCACCATAGTATGAATTTATGACACAATTTCCGCTCTAGTCTTGATAACGACGTCAATAAACGTCCAAACGTCGGCAGTTTCTGCTTGTTTTTTTTTATTTTGCAATTATGAAGTTAACTTTTTGTTTTGTTACTTGTTCTGACATTTACATAAATCGTGCTTAATTAGTATGCAAAAAAAATTATTGAAAACAATTGACCATGTTTTTCAACATAGAAGTTGAATTTTCTCGAAAACGGTCGACTTTACAGCTTATGACCAAGAGTAGCTTTTTTAAGTAGAAAACATTGGCGGTTACAATGGGCGCCTCAAAACCGTACTTTTTTCAGTAGCGTAGAAGTTGAGGAGAAAAACAGCCACTACCCCTTCAAAACCTTCACCAATTCTTCTTCGTATGCCCCCCCCCCCCCCAAATCTTTATTATTGCGTCTTTCATCTGCCTCCATGTGGTCTCTGCGTCCAGTTGCATTCTTGAGTCTATCTCCTTCAGTTCTTTTTCCAGTTTCGTCCCTATTTCTTCATGAGTTCCCGGGTCGTTCACTTTTTCTGTATCTACTTGTTTATTTGTGGTTTCGCGTTTCACTTTTTTGAAGCGCTTCATTCGTAAATCCATGACGTAAATCCACGGTCGCTGTTAACATCTGTTCCGGGATAGGTTTTTACCGATTTTACATACTTTTTTAGCTCGAGACGTATTAATATAAAATCTATTTGATTTCGTACTATTCTGCCTTGATGATCTGCAGGCGAGACCCATGTATACAATCGTCTAGGATGTTATTTGAAAAGGGTGTTGGATACAAACATATTATTTTCATTACAGAACTGTACAAGCCTATCACCACTAGAGTTTCTCTCGCCAAGACCATATGCTCCCGCAGACTCGCCTTCCGCGCCTGTTCCAATTTTGGCATTTAAATCTCCGATTAACAATTGTGATCTCACCCTTCCTAGTCAGTTTCATTAATTCATCTACTTTGCTATAAAATTCTTCTATTTTTTCCTCTGATTTGTCATTGGTGGAATGGTGGGTGCATATACTTGTAGAATGTTCATTATGCGGTGAGACGCTTGAAGCTTTAATAACATGACGCGATCACTGAGAGATACATAGTCCAGGAGAGGCTTCTCAATTTCGCCTTTGACAAGAATCGCAGTACCATATTTATGATTATTATCCATATCCAATTTTGCCATTTAAATCTCCGATAACAATTGTGATCTCACCCTTCCTAGTCAGTTTCATTAATTCATCTACTTTGCTATAAAATTCTTCTATTTTTCCCTCTGATTTGTCATTGGTGGAATGGTGGGTGCATATACTTGTAGAATGTTCATTATGCGGTGAGACGCTTGAAGCTTTAATAACATGACCCGATCACTGAGAGATACATAGTCCAGGAGAGGCTTCTCAATTTCGCCTTTGACAAGAATCGCAGTACCATATCTATGATTATTATCAGTCCCTCTAGAATAGTAAATATATCCGCCGTTAGTTTTTGTTTTGCCCGCTGCAGGCCATCTGACCTCACTGCCCATGCCATGGAATTTCTCCGGTATAACATCGATTGCGATTGTTTGTTTACTTGTCGTCAAGTTTCTCAAGATGTGTCATTAAAATTTCGCGGTTGTCAATTTTTTTTACACATAACACGAGCATTTTGTATTTTGTTATTAAAAAAATGTGTTATTAAAAATGCCAAAAGTAATTAACACTAATCAGTAACCATAAAAGTAACTCCAATTCAGAAGAAAGCTCCCCCCAGAATCGCCCTATATGACTTTGACTAAGTTCCAATATTTTTGGGGTAAGCATTAACTCTGCGCTGCTCTATAGCTACATTCTTCAATTATTGGATGTTTGAGGACTGGAAATAATACTTACGATTCCAATGATTCCATGCTAATAATGTTTGATATTAGACACGACACCCGAGAACAATGCAATTTTAGAACTATTAATACGTAACTAGATAGGTAGGTATCTAAGCTTACAGCCCATTGTCCCATTTTCGTGCTCTCAATTGCCGCTGACAGACACATCATTGGCCCTGTCTTTCCGTAACTGTATTCCACCTTTCTTTTCGTCCAAAAAGCAAACTTCTATTGCTGATATCATATTTACTCTATAAACTTATTAGCGTCAACTATTATTGTTGTAAAAGATTCATTTTACATTGATACATTGTACATTAATAAAATATAATATTCTTGCTAGCGTTGAGCCCGGCCCATTTTTTACTAGATTCTAGGTTAGTTAGTACTCATTATTATTAAAAGTTTGAACTAATGAAGTCATCTGGCAACTATGTGAGCAAAAAGTTGTTTACTGTTATAATTATTAACCATTGTCACTGTCAGCCATGTTATACCGGGTGAAATGTCAGATTTCCAACGCCTACTTCACGACAGAAATAACTAAATGGATTATATGTTGAGTGTATTTATCTTTCTTTCAACATTTACAAGTTTCCCTGCTAGGAATAAGCTGCGTATGTTCCATGTTGCAATGCGTACTATTTTGTTGTAAAGTTTAATCTTGTCATGATTGTCATTTTGTGTAGTCGGGGGGTTTCTTAGCACCTTCGCCCCATTTAAGGGGTGCCCCGGACTGAGGGCCCTTTGTTTATTTTTGTTAGCCATGAAGATAATTTGGAAGTAAATAGTACAATAAGAGTAACAGTGTGGAGACCATTCTATTACTATAACTCCGCTCTCCAGTTTTCATTGTCTGCCACTACGAAGGCATTCTTCTCGTGCCAAGACTCTGATTTTGGTGAAACTGCCGGCTTTCACCGGTTTTGTGTTGGATTTTGGTCCGCCCCGACTATTTGATTTCGTCGGTACCACCGGCGGCATTCCCCTATCCGCCACCTGGAGAGGCGACCGATGGAGGATCCAATAACCTCACACGGGCTTCACCAATTATGACTTCTGCACAAAACATAGCTTATTATGAGTAGAAAATGCTTACAAAAGCTGTACGATAAAAAATTCCGGAGATATTCGCAAAAAACTTTTTTTTTTTTAATTTCAACACTTTTTTTAGAGGGTAAAAAAACTTTTTTTTTATATTTCTGGACGAGCTACCACATCCTGAAGTGCTGCGCGTATATTATGAAACACCATGTATACTGTAACTTATAAAAAAGTGCAAACATTCTGTAAACTTCCAGAGGTTTCGTCTAAAGCTGTTAAATGTCATTACAATAAAAGTCTTAAGATTAGGACAGCCGCCATGACTTGAAAGTTAACAAAATATTGATAAGTTCCTTCTTATATTTTTTGCTACTCTTGCACAACATGGAAATGTTTTATTAACCTTGAGTCTACGTTTCTGATTCTGCCCTCACTTATCTCTTAGAGATAATTTATCGTATTAAACTCGGCAGCGGCATTCGTACAGAGAACAAAATCTCTTTAAGACACAAATTTCGGTTCAGGCATTTCCGATATACCGACCTCCAAAAATGACGAAAAATTTTGCGGTATCGATCTTCTTCGTACTTACTTAAAGCGTACGTACTTAAAAAAAATACATCCTGTATAGGTGTAGACCTGGTTAAGCGTTGCATTCGAAGTATCCAGTTATTATTAGTCTGATACCAAGGTTTCGAATTTCTAGGACATTCTTATGCTCTGTTGGCAATTCAGAGAAGATAAACGGCCGGATTTCCAGAAACTCTCCGACATTTTGGGAAAGTTACCGAAAAAGAAGTTGGAGAGGAGTCCCTCGCATCCAGTGCATTTGAGCAGATCTGCTGAATCCGTATTCTAAATTAGTAATAGGTTGTTGGTGTCAAATGTCCCGTCGTCGAACGACGGGCCGACTGTTGTATATATTCATATTATCCGCGGTTGGCTTTTAAGCTGAGGTTTATCGAGTAAGTTGAGCCCGTAGTGTACAATCCAGTAGTTGAGCGGCCCGGATGAATTTTGGTGCCAGGATTTAATTAGCGGTTCTCATTACAAATGACTGAGGTCTCAGTTGTGAGACTTACAATAACAAAGAGCCTTCTTTAAAAAAAGCTCAAGCAAGCCATGAAATTGTGACTGTATATGTGTATTAAGTATAAATCGGAAGTCAGAAAATTTTCACTGACATTAGAGGTAGCCTAACAAGATCAACATTTTAGCTACATTCTACCCCCTGCACACAAAACACTCCGCATTTTTTAAATGACAAAACACCCTAAGTGATGACTTCCACAATGAATACAAACGCAATTCTTATTCATATTGACATTGTCCCTGTTTTTATCTGTCATTGAGCACTCTCGTGTTTGCCCATAGGGCTAAGACGGCGGGATTGGTTAGTTCTGATGGTGCCGCCATATTTTTGCAACTGTCAGTTTTATGACATATGACATTTTCTGGTTGCGGCCCGAAGGTGAAATACAAAACGGCGTATTTGACGCGTTATAGCGGGATGTTCAAAAATGATCTGAACGTTAAAAGCGGGATTGGGAAAATTTGGGAATTCTCGAAAAAATGCTCATAATATATCATTAACAAAACCTTCAGACATTGTCTGAAATATCTGAATACTTAATTCGCAATGTTGTCTGCAAGTAAGACATACAGTTTATCGTTTCTCTGCAAATAAATCATTTCGTTGCTTTCGTTCATAAGAGCCAGTATTAATTTTGAAAAAAAACATGATGGACAAATCTTTATGGCCACACCCTCATTACAGGCACGCTATGCTGATTGCGCCCTTCGGGCACAATGCCGGACCGATAATTTCTTGATTTAGCCAAATACCTTCTAGAACTATACGGCCAGTCTCCTGTGGAGCCCATGTTAGAGATTAGAACGTCCTTAGTAGGCATTGGAATTGTCAAGAGTAGGTTTGATACAAACTGCGCATGCGCGAGATTTTAAATGGTGTTTTCGGGTGACAGCTCAACGGCGCTCTGAGAGTACTACTATCCTTTTTTTTCAATTAAAATTAAGATTAGGTATACTCTTAGAAAGGCCACCCGAAAACGCTGTTCTAATGTTTACACAATCCGCACCCGTCATTTTGACGTCGATTTGACAACTCATTGATGTTTATCATATATAGAGTCCATCTCAAATAGATATTCATCTAGTAAGCTGAGAAATTGACATATAAATGACACATTTACATGGATGGAATAGGACGAATCTGTCAATTCCTCAGCCTGCTAGATGAATATCTATTTGAAATGGACCATATTACCAATTTTGTAGTTAATTACTTATTTTTTAAGGAATAGGAACATTGAGTTTATTGAGGGTGCATTTAAACTGACTAATAATATCGTCTTTTGTACGGGTAAGCTAAAATAGGCATATGTCGATTAACAATTTAACAATATTCCCTCATTCATCCAGACATTCCACGCACTCCACTCGACTCATACCGGCACGCAGTGTTTTCCAGTCCAAATCTTCTTGAAAAAAACATTTTGAATTTGCCGCTAAAGTTACAGTTGTCTCCATTACCGGAAAAGGAACGTGTCGTGTTTGGTTATTATGCTATTATGTTATTATTATCTTAAATTTTTTTATAAGATGCCAAGGCTTGTCAAAATAGATAAGGAAGAATAGAAAAGGACGCCGCTAAATCACTTGCATTATTGCCAAATCGCATTCACAGTCTTCGAGGCTTTCTTAAAAAATGTTTCCCAAGGTCAATATCAAACACATTACCCATAATGAATGAAATATAATATTTTTAGTAGGAATATTAGGATAGACCGCAAATATGAAGCACTTCCTTGGACATACTTAATACTTTAGCGTCACGTGATCTCGATATTTTATGGATAATTCTGGTAATAGTGGTAATGCTGGCAACCCACAGTCCATGAATTCGCGCATGCGCAACGGATATCTAGTCTACTGTTGTAAGGTTTCCTAATAAATAAGGTAGTTTTAGCATTCTTTTTTTCTCATATGACTGATCTTATATTCAATTGTTTTTATAAGGATTTAGCTCGCACCTAATTTACTTTCCCTAGGGCTTCGTTGTTTTAGGTCTGTACGGTATTCATTGCCCAGGCGAATAATTCCTCCAGGCACCTTAATTCACTTTTTGAGTTGTTGGTTTATTGAACTAAGCAAATTATCTTTTCTTTCGTTGCTTTGGGCATACAACTTCCACTCGTCGGAGTCCAAATTGAATTCGAAAAACCCTGTGGGCACTGAGCTATATCTTAGGCATCTCCCATCACCATCTCCCAACGCCTTTTTTTTATTCTGACAGAAGCAAACAAGATAAAGCAAAAGCTAATCGATGGATCTACAAGGTATGACCAACCACTAAGTCCCACTTCTACAACTCAAATTTAAATATCCTTTAAAGTTAAATGACAGATTTTGAGAGATAAACAATGCAATATATATATTTAAACTCCAGGTGGGGTATAAACTTGAGTTCTACAAGTGGCCCTAAGTCAATACCAGTATTTATGTCTTTCAGGCTGGAAAATCATGTGTGATAAACATTAATCTTACAACACAGAAAATTAAAAACACATTAGCCAAGAAGGAAGTTGCGTCCTATCTCTACTATAACTAGTAGGGATAGGCAAACCCTACTACTAGATTGAAATCGTCCATTAAAAATAGTGGAAGCCTAGACATTTAACACTGTATGAACGCATTACCCATTCACTTATTTTTGTCATCTAGGTACCTCTGAAACCTTCATTTTTTTTTATACCCATCTCCTTTTAGTACATGTTGAGAAGATACAATAAAAATGTCAAAGTCTAATTTCCAAGCCGACTTGACGACATAATAAACGGCTTAGATGAGACCTTAGCCGCTTTCCATCTTGCCATGGGAGTAGCTCGGAGCAATTCCGAAGCGTGAAGTTCGTTTTTCTAGCTTTCCAGCACCTTGGTCCTTCATGCACTTGAAACGCTCCAATCTTCCGCCCCCCTTGCCCTTCGAGTACCTACCGATATTTTGGTATTTAAAGTACTTTTGACAACTATGAATAGTAATTTACGTCACAAGTCCAGTAGGTGACTTGTTACAGTACGAGGTTTTACGGTCGAGGCGACGTCAGGAGCCGAGTCTGGAAAGTTATACGAATACTGTAACAACACCTAATGGACGTGTATCGTACAATATTTTATTTCATACTGTTTTTATGAGTCAGCAATTTAAAAAAAAATTAAAAAATGATCACGTCAGAATTAGATTTATTGACTTTTGGCGGTGTCTGTATTATTGTCACTGTCAAAATTCATAATTCGAGAGCTCTAGCATAATGATTTAAAGTTACGCTATTTAGGGTACCAAAATAAACTTTTGAAAATATGTAGCCAGTAGTTTTAAAGACTTTATTATCAAAAATTATTTTGTATTAAAATTATTAGTACATACGAGTAATAGATGTTTCTCAAATTCCTTCGAGAAGTAATTTCCTAATGGGGAAAATGATGGAGACGTCAGCCTTAAATCATTAACAATGTGTTTGTGTTTCTTCAAATATATATATATATATATACATTGAAATAAGTCGGTTCTGCTGGGCATTGGGGAGATTTTTGAATTTTACTGAATAACTTAGAGGCTCGTTTAGAATATCAGGAAATTATTTGATTTAATGGTTTGATTTGATGACAAGTAATATCAAACGTCGTAACTACTGCGCACAAATTTTGACGTCGCCAACTGAGCATTTGACAAAATCTTAAACAAATTTAAGTAACGTAGTATTTTATATTAGACGGTAGCTCTCTAGCATCGGTTGCCTAGCAACCTTTACCGGACTTGTCCGGCAATAGTTATTTACGTTATAAGTCCGGTAAATATAGTTTTACAGTAAGATGTTTCCGGACGAGGCGCTAGCCGAGTCTGGAATTTCGAAACGACTACTGTAACACGTTACCGGACGAATGATGTTCAACATTTTACTTCATACTTTTAAAAACAGGAAAAAAATAATTTTATGCGCGGCGAATATATTTTTGACAAATTCGCCAATTTGACAAATAGTTTCATTACGGTATCCTGTACCGGACAGGTTACCATGGATACAATGGATTTATAGAAGATGTGCCGGTACTTAATACTGTAAAATTTCTTTACGATATCCAATCCTGTAAAATGCTATTTACCGGATTAAAATCAAGTATGTAAAAGTGTTCTAAATGATACAGTATGAAGTAAAGTTTCATTTACCGGACTCAAGTCGATGTATGTAGGACGTATATATCGGACAGTATGAAATAAAAGCTGTTCCAGCTCGAGTCTTTAAAATCCGTATGGACTTAACGCTCCGGGAGCTTCACGCTCAAATCCTTTATTACAGCTGGAGAGCGGCTCTTACATTATCGCGCTAGTGGGCGTCATTGGTCATTGACAATGACAGACTTGACACGACGTCGTTTCGGTGATTTGACGCATCGCCCTGTCACTGTCAATTTTACAGTGGTGACGTCACTGAGATTAGTCTACTCTCTACCAATACCACAGTTTAAGAATAGAAACAGTTCGAGCACTCCTTTGATATCTGCGAAATACCTGCGAAACATTTTTTTTATTTCTCTTATATACAGGCTGGTCCACCGGGAACTGCATCGATCGAGTATGGAACTACTGCTCGTACTAAAGGTGGATTTATACACAAATTAATGTAAACTAAAATGTTTCCATAATCGTTCGATGCAGCTCCACCCTGTATTTAATTATTCTATATTTACACTATATTTAGCGTCTTTTTTCGACCTAAAATATCATCATTAGCTCTCTTTAGTTGCGTCTCGAGAAACATAATCACCTTTAGACAGTTATTTAATATTTTTCGTATGTTAGATCGGTTGTTAGATCTTTCAGAGCTAAATGTCATGCCAACCTCAGTCGTAGAGCCTGGCCCCGCTTCAGTCTAATGGCTTCTGGTTTGTACAAACGGGCTTAACAATATAAATTTTATAACATTAAGACAACACATTCCTCGTGTTATTTCTTGAACAATAGTTATTAAAACTGACTGAAATTTCATTTCATATGTAAACATTTAGTGATATATGGTAATAGTTTTTTTTTTTATTATTCAAAGTATTGTGATACATCACTACAGATTGACCCAACATATAAATGAAAACACTCACGGTAGAACAAATATGATATCGTAGGTAAATCATACATCCAAAATAGCCTTTTGATGGTGGTCCTATTGATTTCATACCAAAATTTGATTTCTGAAATAACCTGATACCTTTCGAGAGAGTGAGGTCCCCGGTTCATCACTTCTTTTCGGATAAAACGATTTTTGGCCTCTATAATAAGCGAAGAAATTTAGTTGTAGGGAAAACCCATAAATCTAGAATAATGCTCACTTTAATAAACACTGGAAGAGTTCTTGCCGTGAATCGGTGACCAAATGGTACTTAAGGAAGAAATGTGTGTAGGCACTTTGAACACTTAGATCATTGACTGACCGGATTTTCGATGGGCTACAGCTCGTAACAGTAATATATAAAATTGGTCGGACACCTTTACAAGAAGGTTATGTTAATAGTGAAAACGCTTTCATAGTTATTTATTTATTAAGAGCAAAAAGTACAACTTTTTTTACTCTTAGAGGAAAGTTTGCAGCTCCAGCTCGACGCAAAGCGAAACACGCATATAGATCCTGATGAATTACCAAATATCACTAAATACCATCTGAAATATGTCGTGTGAAAATTTAAATAATTGTTGTACTCTGAAAGTACAATGTTCAGAGTAGAGTTTAGGTAGTACTAAAATAATTATTGAAACCATGTGCTTTTTTTATTCTAATCGACTGTACCTATAATGTAATGTACATAAATGTAAATAAATGGTCCGTCTCGCTGCTGCGCAAGCAGGGGAATGTAAATATGTTGCGATGATACTATTAAAGAGGCATTCCTAAAGTTTTCTTGAAACTCTAGTCAATTTTATCGAGAAACTATTTAAGCGGGAACGACCTGTTAAAACGCTCGGATCCTTGCTGCTTATTTTTCAAATTCTAACTTATTCACAACTTTTAAGTCGATGTAAAAAATAGACTAGGGTGAAAACGAAATAAAAAATATACAATTCTAAATATGAGCTTTATTGCCATTTGGTAATACCTTATACCCCTACTTAATATTATACCTAGTACGAAGACGATTAGACAGGGCTAAAGATCTAATTGAAACTTACAGCAATAAAATATATGTATTAAAGTATAAAAATAGAACTTAAAGAAAGCAACAAAAATACTTACGCAAATCTTTGTTCAGTTCTATGACTAGGATGCGTTAATTATTCGCATAGTTTTAAGGAAAATATGTGGGCAAATCAGTCTATAATACAAACTACTAAACATTAATAGTGTCTTGAGTAATGGCAACTATTCCGTAAAAGTGGTGCTTCATTTAGAGTATTTCAATAAAATAGTATCTAATTAAATACCAAACGAGAAAAATGTCATAAAATACTTACAACGAGACTAGTTTAAACCGTACAACAGCTTAAGTTTTTTTAAATCCTTTGAGCGGACGCCCAATTTGGGTGCCAGCTACTTGGAGAGAGAGACACGCCCTAAAATTATCTAAAGACCGAGTACTGAGTTATACAAGGCGTTTATCAAAATAGTGTAATCATGTAACCAATTATTCTAGGCTCCAAAAAAAGAAAAAAGCTTTATATAAACATACAGGGTGTCCGGAAACTAAACCAACAAACGAAGACAGCATAACGGAGCTAGGGCGCTTTGAAGATGGCCCTTTGACATTGTTTTTTTATAATTCCTTAGATTGTTTTTTATCTAGAAAAACCAGATCGATTTGTGATGCAATACTATGCGATCTTATGTCGTCACATTTGCACAGATGCTTATGGTAGCAACTGAAAGATCATTTTTTACATCATAAGATCGCTCGTGTGAAGGTGCATTTCTAATCAATTTGCAATTGAAGTGAAACTTCGACCCGCTTGTTTCCTTAAATGTTTCCATTTACAATTCGATTCATGCCCAGCACGGGCACGCACGCGTGCTGTTGCCTTCAAAATTGTTTGCAAGCTTTTGAAATCCGTGCTGACACGAGTTGTCAACAGTTATTAAAACTATAAGTTGAAAGTGTACTACATATAAACCAACTATGAATCACAAAAAATAAAGTTAGTCCAGTTAATACTTCTAATATATATATTTATTTGAGCTTTAAGTGATAAATATAAATGAATAACCTAAATAATGTTTTGTGGAATAACCTCTTAATGTATATGACGGCCAAATCCAATTTGTGTTTGACATGACATTGAAAGTACATAAATTCCAATCCAGCACGCGTGCCGAAGTTTCACTTCAATTGCAAATTGATTAGAAATGCACCTTAACCCAACTTAACACATAACCTAAGTCTGATTTTTCTAGATAAAAAAACAATCTAAGAAAAAAACAATGACAAAGGACAACTCCGCCTAGAGGGAATACAGGGCTTGATTGCACCGGACCAATGGTCCCGTCTAGCTTGTCACAAGCCCAGAAAAGGAGGAATGAAAACACGCATTCTTTGGGGGGAACCGATGGCCATCTTCCTGAAAAGTGAGGATCATTAGGGCAGGGACCCGTAATGACCGTAGTACCACCCTTGCACAGCCAGTGTAGGGGGCCGCTCTTTCAACCGGCGTTAAATCTCGATGAAGGTAGTAGTAGTTAGTTGCTATTTAATAGTAGTTAGTTGCTGGTTAGGACCCTACTAGTGCCAGCTAGCTACTGGTAGGGTACTAAACAGTAGCCAGCTGGCGACTGGTTGTGGGGATACAAGCGCGGCTGCTGACCCCTCAGGAAGGAAACCATCTCGGCCATTCTGTTCCTTGTTCGGAGGAGGGGGGGGGAGGTCGAGGAATTACCTGAACAATCATACACACATGACACGCTCAAAACACAACGCACCGCTGATACAGAGAAAACACAAACCACTAACCCTTATTTTTAAAATGAAGAAAGACGATCACAAGAAAGAAAGAAAGAAAAGAACCTGTTATCGCAAAGGGGACTCCTAACCCCACAGAAGAAACGTCTCCCAGTATGGAAACTAGTTTCACCCAAGAAGACGAACTCCTAACCACTTCAGGAGACTCGGAGGTCGAGAGGGCAGAGGGAGCGACGAAAGGGGAGAAATCCTCCAAGGTCGAGTACACGGTCCTTTCCACAGCCGAGTTAAAGAGAAAAAAAGAAAAGAGAAAGGCGAACAGAAACAAAAACAGGACAAAAAAAAGGAAAGAATTAAAGGCCCAGAGGAGGGTAGAGTGGGAGTAAATATTCATTAAAAACCATCCTCAAAGTTTACCTTTTCTTACGCTGTATATGGTAAACAAAGCATTTTTCAATGTTCAAATACACTTTTTTTCATATTTTGGAGCCTAGAATAAGTGGTCACATTTACGTTACTATTTTCGGGAACATCTTGCGCATTTTTTTTAAGCAATGTCTAGTATACATCTATGATTACAAGCTCTTCTATGTGATGTTAACTTAGTCCTAATATGGCAAGATATGACTAGGTCAAGATATTTCAAGTAGTTTAGCGAGGAACAAAAAATCACCTCGGAAAAATATAATACGCTAATTTTCAGCAAATGGTATCTCCTTTTCTTACGCCTCTGGCAAGTCGCACCTCTACAAGACCTTCGCAGCACCTGCTAAGTCCTTGGGAAACCTTTTTCTATTGTCACTTCTTGACAACTGCACACAGCTCAAAATCAAATCAGTATAAACCTTCAAAACTCCATGCAAAATTCTTGTGGAAATTGTTCGAATGTTATGACTAGTGTTGCTTTCGAACCTGTCACTCACGTAATATTCGACTTAGACGGTGTCATTATAGACTCTGAGAATATCTATAAAGACGCCTTTAAAAAAACAGTTGAAGATTACGGTCATGCCTACAATGAAGATTTGTATAAGCAGGTGGCTGGGTTAAGCAGTCCCAATGCGGCCAGGATCCTTAAGGAAGAGTTTAATTTGGACGCTGAGATACAAGACATAGTAAAGAAATACCGGGGCTACTCTAAAGATGGGATATGCGATTTAGAACTAATTCCAGGGGTCGAACGGCTGATTCGACACTTGCACGACGAAGGTGTCCCTTTGGCCATAGCCACTTCTTCGGCGAAACAATCAGTAGACTTAAAAATGATCAAATTCAAAGACTTGATAGCGCTTTTCAGTCACATGGTATGCGGAGGAGATCCCGAAGCGAAAAACGGTAAACCACATCCTGATGTTTACTTGGTATGCGCTTCGAGATTTCCGGACAAACCTCCCCCATCTAAATGTCTGGTATTCGAAGATTCCCATATTGGAATGAGAGCAGGACTAGCCGCAGGTATGCAAGTGGTTATGATCCCAAATGACACAGTTCATGAAGAGGTATGGAAGATGGCGACGATGAAGATCAGTTCTTTTTATGATTTTAAGCCGGAATTATTCGGGTTACCGCCTTTTCGTAAGGATCATGTTTCAAGCACCGATGTTATCTAACTATTAAACATTTACCCGAAAGGTTTTTTTTGTCTTTTTTATGCTTTGGTTAAACTTATTCAGATCTTCACCATTCAGGATTTTTTGGCATCTTAGTAGGCAAGGAATGTTCATTATTTATTTATTTATGTAGCCATCTCCCTTTTGTTCATGGCAAGAAAATCGAAGTCAAATTTTCAATCCTAACGAGATGCCAAACTTTTGTGAGTAGTTAATACATTATGACTATTTATCAGTCGGAGCTTAGAATCTTTAAACTTGTGTCAAAATCAAATACTGAAAAAAATCGCTTAACGCTACTAATATCACTATTTATGGAGATTCTTTTTTCGCTTTTACTTCTCCAGGCACATCTACATGGAACGATATGCCGTAAGGCCTTAAATGATAGATTAGATAATCTAGAACGTACATCTGATTAGGAGTGACGTAATGAAACGAGACTGCATTATCTGAACAGCATTCCATTCCCTGAAAATTAATAAATCTTTTAATAATTCAGTACATCAAAAATTTCTTATAGATTTGTATAATTGAAGAAAAATAATGTATTGACAAACGAACAGTTAACTATTTTTGAAGAGTTTTCTTTAACGTACATTTCCAAGGGCAGTGACAAGTGACGGGAAGTGATACTTTTCCGCACGATGATTGCAGTTGACCGAACGACGAGACGCGGAGTTCGGTTAGCAATAGAGTGCGGAAAAGACACTTCACGCACGTGTCATGTAAAATATCTTTCCTACGATCATGACAATAATGTGGCAAGAAAAACGTCGAAAACAATGTCTTGTAAACGCTTCGGGTTTGGGAGGCATAAGTAATGGCGAGGTTAGATGGCATTTCTCTTAGATATTGGTTCGCACACATTACTTAGTACATTTACCTGCATATAGTATAAGAAAAAACCGATTGAGAGGGGTATCGTTAGAACGTAAAATAGCGTAACTTCGATAGATATCGAGATATTTAATTACTTCTTCGTTGTTCACCACAATTTTTTTGATATTGTTACGGGTTCCAATAATTTATTGTCAATTAACTACACACTTCTATTTACTTTTAACTATTACAACATGATTAAAACACAATTAGTCTCTACTAACAATTCGCACTGTTCGCTTATTTACTACACTACACTATTTATTCGATCCCTTTTAGCGCGACTTGCTGGTTTATATACCCGGCCTGAACACACTCTCGTACATTCGAGAACGGAGGCGCGACTGTTCCCGGTTCTCGTGTAGTCTAGATGGGTTTCTGGGGTCGCGGGAATTGCCGCTTCGGCCCGAATCTCTGTGGACCGACAGTAGAGCGTAACATTGCTCCCTTCTTAGTTCTGATCGTTCCGATCAGAGAAATCTCCACGACTGTAAGTCTTTAACCGTTCAAGATGAACCACTTTCATCTTTGCTCTAGGGGTATGATATATTTAATCTTTTTGAAGAATGACAAATACACTTATTGAGGGTGCAGGCTCTCCCCAGATAACACTGAATATTCTAGAAAATTCTTACAATCTTTTATCGGCAATATTCTTTTATAAACCTTCTAGGAATATTCTTTAGGAAAAACAATTATTTGAAAAACATTTACCTAGACTATTCCTATAATATTTAAAGTGAAATATTTTAGGAAAGTGCATGTTACCGAACAAGGAAAACGCAGAGTATGGATGAAGCCACTCAAATAATTTTAGAGAAAAAATGTAAGCGGCTTGAAACAAGAGTTACTGTGACAGAAGAAGATGCACCGGATCAAAAGAGGATTAAAAAAAATCTTCATGATAGAAGAAATAGAAAAAGCTCCTGAAAACACCATCTGAACTGCGAAACTGATCTTTGAAAGAAACAATTGCGCAACCTATTTATGTGGTTGACTTTCTGACAAACTTTGATGTAAATGTAATCTAGAATGGTGTGAAGAAGAAGAAAGTACAACTGAAACCACCAAAAGTGACCTAGTAGCAGATGACAGAAAAAGTCTCCCTGAAGTTATTGCAAAAAGGAAGAAATTCCAATAGTGATTACAGAAACTGTGAAAGCTAGAAAATTTGAGGTTCTAAAGAATTTTTACTGCAAATTTACGACAAAAAGATGGTAAAGTGAGACTAATTTCACTCTTATTACATTTCGTACGTTCGGTAAACTTCGGCACCAGTGTCGATGGTTAAAAGAATTTCCGTTTGTTCAATCTTGCTAGGGATGGTGCTTGGGATGAGCTTCCGTGGGGCCAGTCAGCGTTCGCCCCTTCACACTGACTAGTCTTAGTTTTCCGGCTGATTGTCAGTCCGCCAGATTGTTGTCGTGACGGAGTCTGACTCCTTTCCCATCAAACGCGACAGTTCCCTTTAAAGTGGCCCATTCTGCCGCAGTTGAAACAAGATCCGGGTTTCTGTAGGTCGGCATTTCCGTCCATAGTAACCAATCTCTTGTGCCCTGCTCCTTGATTGGTCGAAATATGAAGTCATTTGCTTCCTGAATTCACGCTGCTCGTCCAACAGTTGCCTTAGGATTGAGTTTGGCTGCGGCTCTTCCTGTACGTTAACTATTCTAACTCTGTGGACCGTTTTTATTCTCGACGCCTCATACTGCAATGCCCGAATTAGCGCCTCATTTGCACTGAAAGGACCAGTCAAACTCAAATGGCATTTCATTTCACTGTCACGAACTCCCTCGATAAACTGGTGGACTGATAGTTGGTCAAGGAATTTAGAGACAGACGCAGGATACGCTAATCTTGTCAAACGCTCAATGTCCGCTCCAAATTCCTGTATTTTTTCGCCTGGCTTCTGCTGCCTCATCCGTAGTTCTGTCTGGTAGATTATTTCGCGATGAGCATTACTAAACCTCCGCTCTAACGCCGCGGCAATTGCGTTCTACTTACACTTTTCAGTGGTTGATATTGCAGGTATGTCTGCAGCCCTTCCCCTCAAAGCTACTAAAAGTTCGTTGGCCTGATCCGAATCTGCCCATCCAGTTTTAGCTGCTGCCGCCTCAAATTGGTCTTTATAAATGCTCCAAAAAGTAGTGCCGTCGAAAACTGGAGGCCTAGTAATGTTTAGTCGCTCAGCGGTTGAAGTTGGCCCACTGCGACATGTTTCTCAGATCCGCCACCGTTCTTCTAACTCCGTCATTTCATCTTTACTTCATGTTTGACTTGATTCACGTCTTGTTTGACTTGACCCACGTCTTGTTTGACTTGCTCTACGTCTTGTTTGACTTCAGTCATTTTGGTTGAGACAAGTTCTTGCAACTCGCGACGAGCATCCGTTAATGCTTGAAACAGCAGTTTGATTTTTCTTTGTTCCTTTATCTCAAGTTGCCTTTGTTTTTCTTGTTCTTCCAGAAAATTCCTGTTCCTTTTTATCCTTCTTCGGCATTTCCATAAGTGCATGCCAGTTTTTCATGCATGATTTTTGTCGTAGATGGCATGTAGTAAACCCATCTGCATACTAGTTTCGGGGTCTACCCCTCATCAGTACAGCTTTGGCTGATCGACAAATTGAAGACCGTGTGTAGCGGCTTTAAGCCGAAAACGCTACGGAAGAGCCGTAAGATGATATTGAATGCTGCGGGCTGGGACGAGTATCCATAAGAATCTTTCACTTGTTAGCAGTGATCGGAATCAGTCCGTGCAGCATGGATACTTTCCAAGTCTTTTGAAGCCAGCATCAGTAATACCATTGTTCAAGTCGGGTGAGCGAGAGTCTGCTTCTAATTACAGGCCCGCTTCCTTGTTGCCTACTATGAGTAAGATCACAATATAAAGAATAATACATTATATCAGTATCGTCAGTTCGTGTCGGCACTTTTGATATTTCCAAAACTAAAGAGTGCCGCGCCCTGCAATTTTCTCGAGTAGTTACGAGGGGACAAACACATGCGATGCACTGCCAAAGTATTGCCAAAACGACTGACGTTACTGATATAATGTATTATTCCTTATAGTGTGGTAAGATTATAGACAAGTTCATGGTAGGTAGAATGTCCTGTTTTTTGGAGAGGCATTCTATCCTCAATTCATCTCAGCATGGCTTTAGGAAGGATATGAACACTGCGGATGCTATGTTTGGATTGCTTGAGGATTTCTATGTCGGTCTTAATGATAGTGAGGTGGCCTTTGGTGGTTTTTTTGTGACCTGACAAAGGCGTTTGATTGTGTTTGTCACAGGACTTTGCTTCGTAAACTGGAGTGGTATGGATTCAGGGGTAGTGTGTTGGGGTGGATGAGTTCATATTTGTCAGATAGGACGCAGGTTGTTCGGTTTGGTGAAGATGTGTCTGCTAGGGGTAGATTTCCTGCAGGGGTGCCTCAGGGATCGGTACTTGGCCCGTTAATGTTCTTCATAGATGTAAATAACCTCCCCCTGAATGTTCAATTCGCCAGGTGCGTTTCGTATGCTGATGACACGGCGTTCATTTGGCGTCGCAAGGATGTCTCTGTGTTGGAGGGCTTGGTTAATGCGGATTTGGAGTTGGTCAGGACGTGGTGTGGATGCTACTGAGTAAAATAATTCCCCAAAGGTTCAGATACCTGGGTTGTATGCTGAATAAAAAATGGGACCCAGAACAAGAGAATATCGAAAATTCCTTCCACACAGACATTTAAATTTTAGAGAATGCTGAAATGTTACGTGTCAGTCCTACTATATGGGGTGGAAACATGGACATTAAAAATAAAAACAATAAATAAGATTTTGAAATATCGACCTTGCGGCCAATGCTTAAAATATCTTGGACCGAACACATAAGAAATTTGGAAGTACTCCAAAGAGCTGAACTAGAAGACCGCGAACTCTTCGCATATATAAAAGACAAAATACTACATAATAAGCGGAGAACGGTATCATTTTTCAAGCCCTCATGCTTCAAGCGCCTCATGCTTCAAGGCAAAATCGAAGGTGGAAAAAGGGGAATAGATAGAAAAAAATTATCCTGGCTACGAAACATTCGACAGTGGACAGGCGTACAGAACTTTCGAGAACTGCAAGAGCTGCAATAAATAGAAACATCTAAGACACGGTCACCAACGCAGGAATCCTGTAAGGCATCACAAGAAGAAGAAGGGAGTGGTACGAGGAAAATAGCCTTACGCTTAGTGTCTCCAAGACAAATATCTTAAACTTTAAGTGCGCACTGAATGCTTACATTGGATCAACCAGGCGGGCTGCCTGAACTCTTGTCGGTACTTAGGTCTGGAATCAGATCAAAAGCACAAATTTGATACACAAATTGAAGGTCACTTTGGTAGGGTATCTTCAGCTTGCTCTGCTGCACGTAGCGTAGGTCTCAACCTTGGAGTTTCACTGGTTAGGGTTGTTTAGGAGCCCACCTTAAGTACGGCATTTGTTTCTGGGGTACATGCTTGTGTTGCCTGGGGTCTAGAGATTCTTGTAGGGGTCAATTTACTGGGCAAAGGATTTTTACTCTTCGTTCACTTTTTATTTTGGAGACCGCATGGTTAATGCTTAGGAAGCATTTTGATTATATCTATGTGCATGAAAATTCTACTACGTGCGCTCGCAGCTTGATTCCTCTTCCTGGCCCTTCGCTTGCTCTCGTGGAACTCCCTATACACGGTGTCCAGTTGAAAATGATGTACATGGGGATATTGGAAACCGTTGGAGATACAAAGGTCGCTTAAATTGAAGAAAAATTGCGTATTAGTCTGCTTAAAAATAATCCGAGTCAATGATATTTTAAATCGATATCGTTTCGATGATACAGGGTGAAAACCAAAAAAGTGCATTTTCGAAAAACCCTAATAGTTTACTTATTACAAAAGCTACGGTCTCGAAAATTTCAGAAAATGGTGATTCTGAAAATTCGGTCAAAAGTCGTCTAGGCCTACTATGTTGTGCGCGGTCATTGTCAACTTCGTTTTTCTTATGGACACCATATTGAATTTTTGCACTTTTAAAATCCCCGTAAAAAATGCTCTTCAAACATGAATAACATCTTTATGTTCGGCCAAGAAAAATACTTAAAAATAACAAAATTAATATTTCATCGTAGGTGGCTTGGGTATTCCTATTAAAATTTTCGCATAGTGTGCTTAGATTTGTCATTTGTTGTTATGCAACTGTCAGAGCATAGTGTTACGATCGCAGCAACGCCGCATGGGAGGCGGGGCAACGCATGGGAGCGTGTTGGTTGGTGGAGCTTCGCGACCTATCCGCGCTGCGTCATGGCTGACAAGAGTGATTTATTGCTCGTCTGGCTTAATCTAGAAGGCAGTTGTTTACAACCCTTTTTTTTATATATGAGATTATTCAAGAATTCTTATAAAGAACTTTCTAGGTTTTTCTGTAATTTTAGGATTGTATATAAAAGGCGCATAGAGCGCCCGAGTAGTAGTCTTATTTTAAGCGAGCTATAAGTAAGCTAAAGTACGAAGCGATAATAGAAGGCTATAAAGTGTTAAGTAGTGAGTTATTTAGTATACGAATTGTACCTGTGTATAGTTGTGGGACAAATAAATAGTGTTTTCGTGTTAAATCGTTACACTGGAATTATTGAACCCCGAGTTCGCAACAATTGGTGTCAGAAGTGGGATTCCAGTGGGAATTTGAGGACTAATATTGCTGAACTGTAAGTGAGTGCTTCATTGCCGGACACGTGTTTATGCCAGTGACCAGAAGCCAGCATCAAGCGATGGAGGATCAACTTGCCGCCCTGCTGTCCCTTATGCAACAACAAAAAGAAGAGCAGGAAAAACGTTATAAGGAACAAAAAGAAGAACAGGAAAGACGTGATCAAGTACAGGAGCAACGTTATCAACACCAGAAGGAAGAGCAGGAAAGACGTTATCTAGAACAGAAGAAAGAGCTGGAAAACGTGATCAAATACAGGAAAGACGTTATCTAGAGCAGAAGGAAGAGCAGGAAAGACGTTATCTAGAACAGAAGGAAGAGCAGGAAAAACGTGATCAAGCACAGGAGCGACGTCATCAACAACAGAAGGAAGAACAGGAACGGTTCAGAGAAGAATTAGTGACCCATCTCGCAGCTAGGGAGCAACAATTAGAAGAAAGAATAATGCAATCCGTCAACGACGTCAACCAGAGGGTTCTCGAGCTAGAAAAGAAATTCCGGGAACAACTTGAGGACGACACCGTGTCTACAGAGAGTTTTAGCACAGCCAACGCTAAAATTAAGCCTCCTGATTATGACGGTACTACGGCCTGGGAAATTTATAAAACTCAGTTTGAGGCAGCTGCAAAAGCTAATGGTTCGTCCGAGCTCCAGAAAGCTACATCATTAGTGGTAGCACTTCGTGGAAAAGCGGCTGAGTTACTCCAATCTCTGTCGGCAGCGGATCAAAGTAATTATGCGGCTTTAGTACACACTCTGCAACTACGATTTGGGAATGAGCACAAAGAGACCGTGTTCCAGGCCCAGCTGAGGATGAGGCAGCAAAAGTCAGGTGAATCCTTACAAGAATTTGAGGCGGACATAGACAGACTTATTCACCTGGCATATCCATCGGCCCCTGAATCTTTTCAAATGCAATTTGCCGCCGAAAGGTTCATTGAGGGAGTTCGCGATAGTGACATGAGATACCACTTACGTCTAGTAAGGCCCAAGGATATCAGCGAGGCACTAGTTCGGGCCCTGGAATTCGAGGCGTCACGAGTGTCATCTAGTTCATCTCCACGTGTAAGAATGGCAACTTGCAATGAAGAGGCGAATACGTCTATGGCTGAATCCATGGCCAGTTTACATAAAGCGATGAAGGATATGGCAGTCAATATGCAAGCCTTGTTAGAGAGAACTCCTCGATCAACAGACAATCGGGGCATAAAATGTTTTAACTGCGGCAGACTGGGTCACATCAAGAGTAACTGCCGTAATAGGGCAAGAAGTCCGTCGCCGTCGTTTAGAAGATCGAGCGGCAATCAAGACCGCCCTAGAATTCAGGAAAAACCAATTCCTGTCAATGTAAGGGGGCAATTGACCGAGCCCGTTAAGACCTCCAGGATCAGTCAAGTCAATCAATCAAGTCAAGCCAATAATTTGGGTGGCAAAAGTGTTACAGAGGCCGGACGCATTAAGGAACAGAAGATCCAAATTGAACATCGACCAGGAAGGTCTCACGAAAATGCCGATGCATTGTCCAGACGGCCATGTAAAGAAGATAGTCAGCATCGTCGAAGAACTAAGCAGCGTGAGGGACTTCCTTCTGTAAGGAGAACGTCGGTGGAAGTAAACGATGGCTGGACCACACAGACGCTTCGAGAAGAACAGTTGAATGATTCAGATATTGGACCCATTCTCTCTGCAAAGACTGACGACAAGAGACCAGAATGGCAAGAAATCGCTGGTAAAAGTCCAAACCTGAAGGCGCTATGGGCCCAGTGGCACTCTCTTAAAATAGAAAATGGATTACTGAAGAGAGCGTGGGAGAGTCCGGATGGCAAGACCGTAGTCAGTCAGTTGGTTGTTCCTGGTAGCAGAAAATCGGACGTACTACAGGAAATGCACGACGGAACCAGTGGAGGTCATTTTGGGGTCAATAAAACCTTGGCCAAAATTAAAGAGCGGTTCTACTGGGTGAATTATCATGAAGACGTCGAATCTTGGAGCCGCAAGTGCGAAGTTTGTTGTGCCACAAAAGGACCTCGAACAAGATCACGCGGCCGAATGGTGCAGTACACTGTAGGTGCTCCATTCGAGAGGGTAGCAATTGATGTCGCGGGACCGTTTCCTCAGACTGAGTCGGGCAATAAATACATCTTGGTCGCCATGGATTACTTCACTAAATGGCCTGAAACATACGCCCTGTCTAATCAAGAAGCAACGACTGTGGCAACGGTGCTAGTAAATGAAATGTTCTGCAGATTTGGAGTCCCTCTCGAACTTCATTCTGATCAGGGCCGAAATTTTGAATCGGCTGTTTTCCAGAAGGTCATGGAACTTCTCGGAATTCGCAAGACCAGGACAACTCCTTTGCATCCACAGTCGGATGGGATGGTAGAGAGATTTAATCGGACCATGGAACATTACCTGTCTAAAATGGTGGCAGATCATCAGCGTGATTGGGACCAACATCTACCTCTCATGTTGATGGCATATAGAGGCTCTACGCATGAAGCCACTGGTTATACTCCGGCGAGAGTAATGTTCGGAAGGGAAATGAGGCTTCCTGCGGATTTGATGTATGGAACACCAGAAAAAGAGTCGCTCAGCTCTGAGAATTTTGTGGCGGAGCTTAAGGAGAGGCTGAACAATGTTCATGAGCAAGTCAGGAATAAACTGCGGATATCCAGTGATCGAGCCAAAGCAAGATATGACTTACTAGCTAACTCCCGCGGCTTCCAGGATGGTGATTTGGTGTGGCTATACAATCCGAGGCGAAAGGTGGGGAAGTCGCCCAAACTTAGCCAAAATTGGGAAGGACCTTATACAATTATAAAGAAGATTAATGATGTGGTGTATAGGATCCAGCGGACCCCTAGGTCAAAGATGAAGGTCGTTCATTTGGATCGATTAGCACGATACCATGGAACTCTATCTGGCAATGTTACGATCGCAGCAACGCCGCATGGGAGGCGGGGCAACGCATGGGAGCGTGTTGGTTGGTGGAGCTTCGCGACCTATCCGCGCTGCGTCATGGCTGACACGAGTGATTTATTGCTCGTCTGGCTTAATCTAGAAGGCAGTTGTTTACAACCCTTTTTTTTATATATGAGATTATTCAAGAATTCTTATAAAGAACTTTCTAGGTTTTTCTGTAATTTTAGGATTGTATATAAAAGGCGCATAGAGCGCCCGAGTAGTAGTCTTATTTTAAGCGAGCTATAAGTAAGCTAAAGTACGAAGCGATAATAGAAGGCTATAAAGTGTTAAGTAGTGAGTTATTTAGTATACGAATTGTACCTGTGTATAGTTGTGGGACAAATAAATAGTGTTTTCGTGTTAAATCGTTACACTGGAATTATTGAACCCCGAGTTCGCAACAATAGTCTTTATTGACAGTATTAAGTAACTGCAGCTAAAAAAATTGGAAATTTTAAAATGAATAACAGATGAACACACAATAATAAGTGTCGCAGAAATGATGCGAATGCTGAAGAAATTTATTTTAATAAATACCCAGAAAGACCACAACCTGGCAGAGCTATGTTAAGACGTCTTGAAGATAATCTGATTAATGACGGGAGTTTTACTAAGGAAAAAGCTGACTAAATGCAAACTCACTAACGACTAAGGCTGACACTACAAAAACTCTGCAAGTCTAATTTGCAGATGCAAAAAGGTATTGCAGCTGCAAATGCGATTTTTCGTATTACTGAAACAACTTATAATGAGTTGCATCTGCAAGTCGGTTGCAAGTCTGAAGGGGGTGAAATAGTCCCGTAACTCATCTGTAACGTCAATCCTAACTTGAAACTGTTAAAAAAATTGAATACCACGTCCATTTTTTCAGAATATTTTAAGTGAGGCTTAACACAGCTGTAGAAGAGACTCTTGGAAAGTGTTGGGTATGGGCATAAATTCCTTATTATTAATACGATGCTTGAAATTCATAACATTTATTAGAAATATACATGATTTACTACAAATATGTTGATTTGCTTATTCTGTAACAATCAATGTATTCGTACTGATTAAAAAATCAACTTCTCGTTTTTTCAAGACAATAAGCTTTTGAAGCAAACAGTTAGTAATTTTCATTGGTTTTAAAACATTTCTCTGATTAGCTAACACATTTTGAGTAATGCTTGACTTTTTATATGATATATGTCTGATTCTTCTTCTCTGTCTTCTTTTTTCCTTTTTTGTCATATTGTTTTTAGATTCTCCAACAACTTCTGAAGATATTATGGATGTCTCGCTTGTTTTTGATGTTGGGTTGACAGTATCTATTACTTGATTACAAACCTGTGGAAACCAAACTCACTTGTAACAAAAATAATAAAATTTACATTGGTTTTCTTTTGCCCCTTAATACTCTGCCCTTTTCTCTACTTGCAAGTGAGAACGTATCTATGCCTTCAGTCAAACCACTCACTACAATTTGTCATATTATGGCCAAAACTTTTTCTTCAACATCAGTAGGACATAGGTTTGAGGGTTCTCCTCCACCTGTTGCTTCTCTGTGCCTCTTAATTTCAGCTGTTTTCTTTTTGGTTTTTGTTTTCATGTCGGCAAATTTATTTTTTACCTCTTCACCTGTTCTATTCATTATTTCAGTCTTGGTTGCTTTTAGGCTTAATTGCCAAAAAAATTAATTTTTTTGGCAATTTCTTCTCCCTTATTTCGTAAGTCTAAAGTAGATTTGTATTTGCCACCCAGCTCACCTAAATGTATAAAATATAAAATTGACTTTTCACAATGTGATTAATGTGAAGAATAAAAATTTACCTCTTCCTAGTTCTGCATCTTTTGAAATCTCATCAATTAAAAGACTTACTTCTTTCATTGTAAAATTTGGCCTACGACCCTTAGTGGTTACTTTTACCAGAATCTGAATAGATTCCATATTCTTTTCTTTCAGAATACCAGTATGTTTCCGAGGTTATGTTTTACGTAAAATAAACTTCAAAGTCAAAGCAGTGAAAATTGATGTTAGTTTTGTTGTCTTCCTCCCACAACTGAGTGGCAACCAAAAGTTTTTGTGAGGTAAATATGGAGGACTTGCAGGTTATTTTTGTAATATGACTTATCTCTGCAAATACATTGCAGCTGCAAGTCGGCCATATTTGCAGATCTGCAAAGTTGCATTTGTGGATGTACTGTAATTCCATCCTAAATACCGAAAACTGGCATACCTGTTCTCAGAGGAAATCGCTACCGGATCCTACAGCTTATAATGAAGGGCAAAATAGAAGGCCGCAGGGGCGTAGGAAGAAAACAAATTTCCTGGTTAAAGAACATCCGGGAATGGACAGGTATACATAGCGTCGAACAATTGTTTAGAGTTGCTGAAGACAGGGATCAGCTCGCCATCGTGATTGCCAACGTCAGGGGGACCTGATAGGGCACAATAAGAAGCAGAGGGAACAAACCTCCAGACGAAGGTAAAGAAAATTTGGTATTGCTAAGCGTGATCAAAACACATCATACCTCTTTGCGTCAAATTGAAGATACAACAGGCGTTGCTCGGTCAACGGTGGGTGCCATTTTAAAGCGTCATAAATATCATCCCTATTGTGAGCATCCCAGACAGGGGCTCCAGAATGGTGATCGTATTAGAAGAATAGAATTTTGTCTAATTTTACCTTGAAAGTCCTCTGATCTGATGAGAGCCGATTTATCAAATGTGGACTATTTAATCGTAAGAATACTGTTTACTGGTCCTAGGCGACTCCATGGCATATTAGATGGGGATTTAATGTGTGGCTAAATACCAAGCTTAATAAATCTACACATAACTTCTCCTAATTAACTTGAAGTTGCTGTTCATTTACAGTAGGCACATTTTAATAAGAATATCCAAGCCTCCTACGATGAAATCTTAATTTTGTTATTTTTAAAAAATTTTCTTGGCCGAACATATAGTTGTTATACATGGTTGAAGAGCATTTTTTACGAGGATTTTAAAAGTGCAAAAATTCGATATGGCATTCATAAGAAAAACGAAAGTTGACAACGGCCGCCTACAGCATAGTAGGCCTAGATGACTTTTGACCGAATTTTCAGAATCACCATATCCTCTTACCCCTAATCTGAAATTTTCATGACCTTAATTTCTCTAACACGTAAACTATAGGTTTTTTTTTGAACGACCACTTTTTTGGTTTTCACCCTGTGTCATCGGAACGATATCGATTTAAAATATGTTTGACATGGATTATTTTTAAGCAGACCAATACGCTACTCTTCTTCCATTTAAGCGACCTTGTATCTCCAACGGTTTCCAATATCCCCACGTACATCATTTTAAACTAGACACCCTGTATATGTACTCAGGAAGGTATTTAACAGACAGCCTTCCCCTTAACCTGGAGAAGCATTTCCCATTACACACTGTTTAGACGCCGACTCAAGGCTTACCTTTCGGACGAAGCATATTACTCTTTGAAAGAGTATTTTGCACCGTCAAGTATTTTGCAACCCAAGCGAAGTGTAAAGAGTAGTTGGTCACCAATTAGTCGATCAACGGCGTGTCGACAAATTGGAGACCGTGTGTAGCGGCTTTAATCGTACGGAAAAGTGTAGTTTTCCTCATGATCGTAGGAAAAACTTTTTTGCTTGGAGAAGAAAGTTTGCCGCTCGACCTGAAGCGGAGGGCGGCAATCACTCGAGAGCAAAAAAGTTGCTTTTTGTTCTTGCAACTCAAATTGGCAATGACGTTTTAAATTCTTGTTTGTCTGGCGGTAGTTGATATTGACAGCAAGCCATAATAGTTATTTGAGTAATAAGAGCGTAAATATCTTATTACACAAATAACGATTAACGCTGAGAAACGTTAGACGCATGACGCAAAGCGGAGCGCGGATATACTCGAGAGGACACAAAAGACAGAACTCTTCATTATCCGCCCAGTAAAAAATGCAAAAGAAATAGATGTGGCCCTCTTTTGAGAATTGCAAGTAGATCAGCATAAAAAAGTAGGGGGTGTTAATTTAGAAACATCATCTAGTTGGCTGCGAAATGTCAAAAGAAAAGGATTAAGGAACAAAAGTCTATTTATTTTGATTACGTCATCCTTTTTTGTCACAAAACCCATCGCTTTCTAGATGATGTTTTCTAACGAACACCCTGCACTTGCTACTTACCTCTTTATTTTCATAGTAAATGTACTGCCAGTACCAAAAACTTTTTGACACATGCCCAGGAATGAGATGATGCTCGGGAACGAAGGGGAAGAACCGACCACGTCCAAGGGAATCTCTAGAATCTCCCGCTGTAACGTTGACCGCTTCCATGCACCGTCCCAATTCGACGTCTTCGGCACCGTTGTCGCTTTTTGAGCAACCCGAAACGTTTTTCAAACCTACCTAAGTTAGTAATAAAAATGAATCGAGAACAAAATTAAATACTTAAATTGATAAATAATGTTGATTTACTGACCTGAACTACTCTGATTATCCGAGTAGTTTAAGTCAGTCTTATAAATTAAATGAAAGTTTACAACTAAGAACCACTTTTATATCTCTAATTTAAACTGCACATAATGTTGTGAGTGTAAAGTTAAACGAAAGATTTTGACAAGAAATACTATATAAAGAAGTTTAAACCTCGGTCAGAGTTTAAATTTAAAATCTAAAAATGGCTCTTATTGGCAATTGAACAATAACACTTATAGTGGGTGCAACCACTACAATATTCAATGTTCACGTAATTACCTCAATAAAACGTTTTAAAGCTTCTTTACTAAGCACATAACCAGCCCCGCCGCTCATGTATCCTTGTTTCACATAAGGCTTAAAACGACAACCGAAATATATCGATTGATTTGAACTATATGGCAACAGCATGTATCTTAAATTTTCTAATATCACATACCTGAAAAAAAATCATCAACTCTATATTTGAATTAAAGAATGTTTTGTTTAAAAAAAGCTTTGTAGACATTTATACCTTCATTTCAGCCTTAGGACCACTTTTACAACTCAAGTTTAAATCCTATCTGAGGTTTAAACCCCATATTTGTTAAGAATTTAAAAATTAAACGTAAAAGTGGTCCTAATAATAACTATCTAGCGTCTAGAGAGTGTTTACTTTAACCGACACCAGGATACGCTTTGCCATTCGGCACTACCAGATGGCTTATATCCTAAAAATTTGTTTATACACCAGATTTTAAGGACGAATATGATGCTTATCCGTTTGAGGATCGCTCATCAAGAAAAGCGTTGATAAGATGCTCTTGGGGTAGTTTCTACAGGCTACGATTAATTAAAGAGAAAAAACGCTCACGTATCATCATCTGCTTTAAGGAACCAATCGGCTTTGTCCAAGTAATGCTTGTAGACGTACTCAAAGGCCCGCTTCGTTTTACCCCACAAGTATTTTCGGCCTTCGTTTACAGGGAGAGCTATTGATGGCAAAGAAGGATCTGAAAAAGGAAGCATTTTGCAATTGAAGGTGATATGTCAATAGTGGTTTAGTAGTTTTATAGAAAAGGTACAACTAAAAGCTGCTTTTTTAGACCCACTGTTTCAAATTCAATTTAAACTATAGTTTGAAGATAAACGAAAGATTTCGACAGATAAACCATGAATCGATAAAATGTACGTCATAGCTGGTGCTTTAACTTCAAACTGAAGTTTGACTAACGAATCAACTCGGCTCGCACCTGGTGGTTAATAATTTATTTCAATATATAGAACCTTTCAGGCCACATTCAGTATAACATATCTTCATTAAATATATAACCAGACCACAGCGTTTTGGGCCAAAGTCAAAGTTTGAGGCTCGGTTTGAGGGTTATACTATAACAGTCCCTTAGAAATTATTCAAAACGAAAAACATTTAATAGTGTAATGGTCAATAAAAGCTGTGTAGGATCAATCCTTAAAAAATAAACAAATGTTATTCCATTCAAATCAATCTGATGTAGCCAGCAAAATCCTGTAGGCGGCGATAAATACTGGAAAGGTCATAAAAAATCGGGGCAAATCAAAAGTTATTCGTAGGCAATATCTGTTTTAATAATCAAGACCGCCAGTTTGAAATGAATTTAAATTAGTAACATTCATATTTAAGTTTTGTGGTCGAATTACAATCGGGGGTCACAACATTACCAATTCCCAAAAACAAAGCTAGGAAAAATGTTCTGCGGGCATCGTTTGTTTCTGCAAAAAGTAGTCGAAGTCAAAAAAGTAGTTTCCCAAAAAAGTAGTAAGCTATTTTTGGATGATAAACAAAATTCCCCGCAAAGACACCGAAAATGGAGCACTCCTCTTATTAAAAATCATTAAATATGTATTATTATGAGGAAAACAAGCAAAGCAAAAATTCATATTACTGAAATTGTTCAAAACCTTCTTTAGGTACCTTATTCCAAACTAATTATGTAATGTTGGTAGATAGTAAAAAAAAAACACTTAATAATAGTGTAAAAAATGGAAAAATAGCTCTGCTCCCGCACAAAGCTAATAACAGAAATGGATATAAATTGTCTATCCTATAAATAATGAGCATAAGACGAGTTAGATATTACTTTACACAGGATGTTGGGAGATAACAATAAACATATCAATTGCACATCCTGGTCTGCCTTCAAATAGCACATAATATGATTCTAATGAAGCGATGCAAAAATTGATATCTATAATTTTTTCTACTCACCTTCCTTAGAACTCATGAATAATAGTACATTACATCTCTTCCCCCAGGTATTTTTAACGTGTTTTGCTTTCTTTTCGTGATTGTTTGGCCCCGTCATGATCCAGCACAATATTTTAACCTCTTTGTAAAGTTTGTTGGCTACTGTACTGTCTTCCAGCAGATGAAATTCTTCGTCTTTGGAATGTATACCTAAGAAGAAGTATAACAAATCAAAAATTGTGTCTTGGCTGTTTATATTAGGCATTAACCACCTGGATCGACTGTCGGGCCTTCAACAAATTGCATTTCATAACTTGTGTGAGGATCAGAAAATGTTACTTGTTGGGACAAAGCAACATATGCCACTGTGAAACCTATTGCCAGGCCGGATAGTAACGTTAGGACGCAGTGTTTGTTCAATGATTGCCTGAAATTGCAATATTATTAAACTCGAAATAAACAAAATTGTTGTAAATGCTGCTTTTTTTTTAATTAAGTAGGAATTCAAGCATCCATCGGCCCGATAAAAAACATTCGAAAAATTATTTTATAACCAATCATGATATTGAATTTAGTCAAATTTGGAGACATCGGACAGACGGATGCTTGGGCCTCCAGCTTAAAAAAGGCAAAAACAAAATCTAGAGCCACCCTTCTCTTCCATATAATGCGTTCAGAATCCTCGAGTGCCGGGGTTTTCTTCACAGACCTGCCTCTCACAGTAAGCAATTGGAGGATCAAAATTAAGAATGCAGCGCCAAGTGATGAGTTTATAAACTTATAATAGTTATGTATGACTGGTAAAAGAAAAAATTGGCAGGAATCGTTTGCATATCACAGCCAATCAAGTTGATAAAAGTCGGGCTTAAATTAGTTTTGTCACCAGATAGAGAGCGCTTATCTTGAATCGTGAATGCTCCTGCAAAATGGGGCTTTCTATCAGAATTTTAGAAATAACGTGGGGTGTCGATTATTAGATCAGAGACGCCACTTTCAAAACAAATTAATACCCACTCGTGGTGTAATAAATTGGCTTCCATGATCAATAAAGGCACTAAATGGCTTTTCTACCTTTGACCAAAATAAAAATAAAATATTGTCACTTAGTTTTTACTTACAAACTTCCTAAAGTTTTTACCCTATATAAGAAAGTATAGATTCAGAACAACTAGCAGAATAACAACTATTAACAAGAAGTAAAATGAGAGGTTGAAAACTTTGATTTTTGTGTAAATACATTGCCAAGTACGGGGTGTTCATTATAAAACTTCATCTAGTTGGTTATGAAATGTCAAAAGAAAAGGATGGAGAAATAAAAGTCCATTTATTTTGATTATGTCATCCCTTTCTGTCATGGAAGAAGTCTTCCATGGATGAAATTGATGAAACTAGATGAAATTTTATAATGAACACCCCGTACATAGTAAAAAAGATTAAGCTTTTCTTTCTTTGTACATTTACTCTAACTATAATTAAAAAGAAAAAACATATTTTAACATTATTATTTTATATTATTAACAATGATATTGGCATATTATCCTCATCTAATAAATTATTAATATCAATAATGTTATTACTAGTCTAACTTCAAAATCTTCCGATATGGCTGATTCCCATGCCCATTCAAAGTTTAATTTCTTTTCACACTGGATCAAACTTACAATGATGAATAACCTCAATTAAAATTACCGATGATATCCAATATACAAGGTGGCCCATCAAAAGGGATCCACCCCATTTTTCCTCCAATTGAAATTGTAAATAAATAAATACATTGACAATAGCTCAAAAACGTTAAGTTTAGTTTTTAAGGAGAACACATTTTTGAGCAGTTTCAACCCTCTAACCTAAACCTCGAAGTGGGGATAAGCATTGACTTCGAAATTTTAAATGGAACGAGCGGTCGACTGATAACTAGTTTTTAAGCTCTCCTCAATGTTTGTTCATTTGCCAAATTTTATGTCATTTGATCAAGCCAATCCAAAATGGCGGTGGTTAAACTTTGCAAATTTGTAAATTTAACAGGCTTTAATTTAAATAATTTGATTTGGTTTTCATTCTCCTGTCAGATTAGGGGGTTCCAACAGCTTAAAAATGTTTCCCCTAAAAACTAAAGTTGACATGTTTGAGCGATTTTCTATGTACCTACAGTTGGATCGCTGAAAGAATGCCGATCCGATAAAATTATGCGACACTTATGTTAGATTTGCCTGCCTAATTTACACCCAATAATAAGAAAAGAAACAACAGATAAAATATTGTCTGGTGGTTAAGCAATACGTCCTGGACAAATAGCATTGTCAGTTTAACTTGTGTCTGTATGACATGTTTTTCCTTAATTTTTAAATCACAAGTTTTCTGCCTTTTTTCACTGATAACGTGCATCGAATAGTCAAATCAGTTCTTTTTAGGATGACGGGTTTTACAGCCTTCTATTGGTGAGGTGAGAATATTCAACATAATTCATAGAAAAGATCGTGCTTTGATCAATGTAAACATGCGAGTTTCTGGGCATATTTCCAGTCACGGCAACGGACCAATTTCGATCTGCATTGTAACGCGCAAATTCCTCTCTTTAATCTGTAAATCTAAATCTAACATAGATCAATTGTGCAGGTTCCTGATCTTTAAATAATGCCAGGAAACAAACATCAAGTTTCAAGCGAATATATTAATTTAATTAATTAAGGGGCAGCTTAATATATTAATGCTATACCTACACATACCTACTTTCAAATGGAGGAAAAAATGATGAGTTCTTGGAATCGGTTTCATCTGTTCAAGAGAGGAGAGAGGTACTAAGAAACATCTGCAATTTTTCATGCTGCTTTTCATTAATTATAAAGAATACTTATTCTAGAGTGTAGTAGTTGGGTCTAGTAATTATAGAATAATGGTGTATGCTACCAAGAAGGGAAAAGGATATCATCCAGCTGTTTCGTCAAAAGGAGGAATCTGCATGCGCATAAATAATATTAAGAACCACTTTTGAGATCCTCGGAACTACGAAAATAGCGATTAATTTAAATACGAATGAAGAGTTGGGAGAGTAAAAGTAAAAGAAACTGATTTTAATTAACAATTGTGAAATACAGATATCCATCATGAACCGTTTAAAAAGATTTAGTTGTTACAAAAGAAACCCTTTACCACAAAATTTCCTCACGATTATATCGCTGAAAACGAAAAAAAAAATGCCTATAGGCCACAAACAGAATTGAGGAAAAATTGGACCTCCAAACTACTCCCTATTCAAACGAACAACCTCAATTAATCGATGCTCAGACCACCAAACACCAATGCAGTGAAGCAAGAAGCACGCAAGAAGTAGAAGAACCAAGCAAAATGCAAAACTCAAGAAAGGACTATAAAGACACAGTTGGAACCATACACCAGTCCTATGAACTTACTCAAAAAGATCCCTCCCAGACACAAAAGATATCAAGTATACATGCCAAATACAATCAACCCCACTTTAACAGAAAATGAAGAAATTGTGGCAACTGAGCATGCAGGGATGAAATTATCCTATGGAGGCAGATGATACTAGAATGGACCAAGCCCATGAACCCAGGCCCAGAAAGCATTATTAGTTAACTGCAATGGAGCCAGCAACAGAAGACATTGCCCATTGCTTTAGTGCCAGGTAGCAGATCAAAAAACCTTTGACTTCATATGCGATAACAAAAGAAGACCAAATGAAGTGCGCTAGTAGAGCAGACAACTAGGAGGCATCATGTATAAATAAGGTAAGATTCCCTGGTACCTTTGCCCCCTGAAGGGAGCCAAAGCTTTAAAAGCATACCACACCATAAACTCATACCATAAAATTTTTCACCCACTTTTTGTTAAATAGTGACTTAAATTTCCCTTCAATACTAAAACCTTGCTAGAAAGAATTGTTTTGAATTTCATTTACCTCCAAATGTTAATTGAATTAATATTTCTTGAAGCAGATACTTTGTTTTTAAAGAACAAGGACCTTTTTTCCAACTTATAAAAGCTTCAAGTACAATATCCTAATATAAAGTACTGTCCTTTCAAATAACGGACAGTTGGAAACAATAGCAACAGCTTCAAAATAAAAACGGTTCATGGCTTGCTTCAGCAGTCAGCTTACTAAAGTTGCTGCGCTGTTGTTAAATATTTATCTATTTCCTGCCATAAAAATAATCATTTCTGGAGAAAATATCAAATAATTTGGAGCTCAGAGACTTTATATCCAGTCTCTGGGTGAAACCCGAAGAGGTGGCAACCCTACTCATAACTATGATATTTCAAAAGTGATTGTACAGTTGAAAATCCAACAAGGGTATGCTGCATGAAATACTATTAGAATTCAAAGGCAAATTCAAAAACACTGTTCTAAAAAAAAAAGTTTATGTCAAAATTACCCTTCTCATTCACTAAACATAAAATGAATAAGTAAATTTTTATTAAAAGCGTTTCTTAACCATCACCTTTTTGTCTAAAACTTTTTTCCTAACAAGCTAGTAACCTAATAAGTACAGGGGTGATGATACGTATGTAGCATCTAAATAGCATTGGGACACCCTGTATATGACTGCCATGATATATATATCCTGACTACCATGATATATATATCACATGATCTAACCGAAACAATAAGGATATCCTTTGAAGAAAAAACTTCATAATATATGTCCTTCATAAACTTCATAATATGTAAATAACATATGTCCTAAACGTGTTAACTTTTGAGATACAAGGTGCTAAATATTTTCAAAAAATTTTCTTTCTTATTAATATCTGTGATATTGCCCTAGATGTTTTTGTGAAATTTGGTACACACTTTCTATTCATTAAAGAGCATTTTATGATGTTTAAACAAGTTTATTAATTTTATCAGAGGCATCCATATAGGTTGTGCCTTGAATATTATTGAATAAAAAAATGGTATGCCAATGCTTTTTGTCCTAATAAATATTATTTTTGAATCTTTTGATTTATTTCTAAGCAAATCTCACATATATGAAGTAATATTATGAAGTTTTTTCTTCAAAATGGGCCCAAGAATCACACCCTTAAATATTAGCATGTTATTAAGAAACAAGTTAGATTCTCCTTGGATTCTCTGTGTAAGTTCAAGTTGTGTGTGCCCTATTTGCACTCACCCTATTTAAGTTAAGTACCTATATAAATTTCCCCTTTTTTATAAAAATCAATAAAATTAGGTACAAGTTTTAGTAAGGACCATGAGGGAGTGTTTATTTCAAAATGTCATCTAGTAGGCTGTGAAATGTTAAAAGAAAAGGATGGAGGAACAAAAGCCCATTTACTTTCATTATGCTATTTTTTTCTGTCAAAAGTTCATACTCTTCTAAAGCCAAGTTCGGTAATTCCATCCGAGTGCTCCGGAAACAGACCATCACCCAAAATCTTAACAAGCTGGATTGAGATTAATGATATCCTGAGCACTCGGGATGTAATTACCTTAAACTTTGATAACATTTTCTAATGGACAGACCATGCTGGTATTGTTACCCCTTGGGTTAATTTTGATTGAGCTCTGATTGAGGGTAATGCATCAGGATGATGATGCATGAAACATAAACATAAATATTTAGACTATAGGTACTCACCATTTATACATCCTTATTTGTCTCATATCCAGTTGTTCCTAGTGGAATGTTTGTTACATTCTAATTTGTTCATTATCTTGCATGAACTGATTTTATGCAGTTGGGTTTGTATTCAATACAATCCACATATCTATGAAATCTGAATACTAGATATATTCTAAAATAGGACTTTCCTCTCTAAAAACCAATACATATTTAGATATTATAATACAAAAACTCCAAATCTCCACTATTTTGGATTAAGTTTACTTACCAGCATTTACTATCTGGAACACATCTATTAAATACTTAATAAAAATAATTCCTAACATCAAGTATTTCGTTTAAAGTATGTGTATGTTTTAAATTACACACAAACTTTCATATTATATTCTTTTCAATCTTTTCCCTAGACTTTAGGACAATCCCGATTTCCGGATTCGCATCCTAACCTAATCTTCGGAATCTTCCTAATTTTCAAATATAATCCGCCTAGTTCCGTCCCCGACAGACCCACCTACACCGAATTGATCTAATATTCCGAATAGTCAACAAATCCCAGAATCAGTGATCTGATCCTGAATATTCCTGGATATGACTAGGACAGGAATCAATGAAACTCATCAGTCATCCCTCCATCCCATATTTTTCAGCGTTTTCGGGTGTCTGCAGTTCTGCACTGTCTGCTAAATCGCTTTGAGGGTATCCCCATCCTTGGATGCTTATTCAAGCAGAGTTCGGTAATTCCATCCGAGCGCTCCGGATACAGACCATCTCCCAAAATCTTAACAAGCTAAAGTGAGATAGACTAATATCCCGAGCGTTCGGATATAATTACCGAACTCAACTTCAGAATACAAAGAATAGAAATAAGTCTAACAGCGCTCAAGACCAGCAACCAGAAAACGCTATTTGTCATTTATAGCGTTTTCGATTACAAGCTCTAACACAAAACCACAGCGATATTTTCGTTCTACTTGTAACTTTTGTATAGTTTCGTATTTTTTTATTGGAAAACTGGTGCGCACTTAGTAGAATAATTTCAGCACGAGTCTAGAGATCGTTTCGACCTAGTACAATCTCTCTATTCTGTAATGAATGATACTGCACTGAGTTAAATATTTGAAGATGTGGAATTGCTTTGTCGTTACTAGGTGCAAACTTGTTTGGGCAATCGAACATCAATGCTCTAGAGCTCTAAAATACTCTAAAAGTATTCCCATCCAGTTTTTTTAAATATTTTATCCAGGGTGGTCAAATTAAAACAAAACAGAGATTGTACCAGGTCTATACAACCCCGTATGGCTCGTACTGGAAATGTTGAGTGCTGAACTGACTGCACAAGTTCCCAGTAAAACCATTTTATTTATTTACAGTGATAAAACATACCGAACTCCAGAAAAGTTAAAAGTTATCAATAGAACGTAAAGATCGAACTAGTTTTGCACTGGGTTTTTAAATTTTAGTCGAAAACGCTTATAATGGGGTTGGTGTCAATGTCAATCAATGACATGTGTCAATAAAAATTTTTGTTTGTTTTTTTGTTTACCAAACAAACACATGTGCCCTTCTTTTTCATACAATTTTTTTCTTTTGATTTAAAAAATCAACAGATTTCTCATTTGACTCTATAATGATAACATGTAAACGTTGTTCGAGTTAAGTCAAATCAGATATTAACATAAACTATCATTTGTTAATTTTTATTTGCAACTTTCTGAATGAAGCTTTGTCAATAGTAATGACCTTGAAGTCCCTTTAAATTTGTTAAATTTCCCGAGGCCTACTTTTCTACCATACTTTATGTTTTGTTGTCTTTGGAGCAATTCGTGATGTGTTTGTCATGGGGGCATGCCTAACATTGGAACGTGAGGGGGGCAAAGCTAAAAGACGAAGTGAGGAAATAGACAGGCAACTTGGAGAGTTTGCTCGACAACAGAGTAATGTTATCAAAATTTTGCTTCTGGGTAAGTGCTTAGGTTTTTTATAATCATTAAGTCATTAAGATACAATGGTACGTCAAGTTCTTTTAGTAAAGGGTTGCCTTTGTGTGCTACTTTATTTCTTAAATATCTGTTGCTGTTTTCATTAGAGCTGTATCTATTGAGTTGTACCATTGCCTTCTACTATACATGATATTCTGAAAAAGATCTCTGGAACTACTAGAGTTATGAAGTGGGTTAAATGAGGAATAAATTGCATTTTTAGATCAATTCAATACCATTTGCACATTTTTGAAAAGTTTTATGACCTAAGCAGTGTTGCCAACTCAAAAAGTTAAATTTGCTTGCTTAATTCACTAAAAATGCTCCCAGGGAGTGCTCATATCATTGAAAACCCTTGTTGTAATATAATAATGTAATAATAAATTAATAGCGTTTTTGGCTTGATGTTCTAGAGCAATCCGAGATTATCTCTCTTTTCTACTGTCGGAATCAGGTTGCAAAGTTAGAAATGTTTGCAGATTGTTCTAGAGCTGCAAGCCAAAAATGCTATAACACAAAATACATTACCTAGCACTAAAAAGCATCAAATGTCAATGTTTCCATTTGACATTGTTGGCCATTCTTTCGCATTTCTCTAAATACAGAAGATTCTTGAAAATAATTGCATCAAGGCAAAGCTGCTGCCCTGTTCACATCAAGGATGAAATGCTCTCAAAAGGAGTGTTTTGGCTTGAATTGGCAACACTGGACCTAAGTGTCATATGCACCAAGTCCACCAGATCAGCATTAAAAAGCTGCTCCAGATCTATTTGACAGCTGAACAGTACTGACCACATTAAACTGCCAGTTTAATTTCTTTAAATCATTCTACCTCAGTTATTATTGGTCCTATCCAATAGTATGTTGCATCATTTTTAGCAGGGGATACCTTAAAAATGGTGGCAATTTTTTGCTTGAATTGATGTCACTTGACATTTTTTAAGAAATTATTTGAAGTTGTGATACACCAAATGATGTGTTGGATGTACAAATTGACATTATGTTCAAATTGTTAACTTCCACCCGAGCTTCCAGCCAAAAAACAGGGCCATTTTTAGAGAAATATTGGCATTTGTTCACTCTGTCCATATCTCCCATGTTGTGGTTCAATCAAACTGATATAAATATGAAAGTTGTAGATAATTTTACTCTAAACAAGCTAAACTTGTTAGATTGTTTTGGCAGCTGTCATTTTGGAATAATGCTATAAAGTTACTTTTTTTTTTAAATGAACAGATAATTAAAGTACCTGAATTGCAGAGATGCCAACAAGCAAATGATTGTTTTTTAAAATGGCAGATTACAGCTATTGACCATTCCAAAATTGTCTTTTGACATATGAGCATTCTCAACTCAAACCTATTAAAATATCAGACAAAACAACTTGATCTTCATCATCAAGGTTCATGTTTGATTTGATATATATCAATCTTTGTTATTATCTATATCCTTGTTGGAAATATCCCATTCTTCTAATGTCTTTCATGTTCAAATGCGTGCGGAATGAGATAAAATTTCCTTCTTTTGATAATTGATTTCCTCCTCTGATGCTGCTTAGTGCTTGATAGCCAAAGTGCCGAAGAACATCGTCAAACACCAAAAGCAAATATGTTCCTCAAAATCAATAAACTGGTTGAAGTGTTGCCATTCTTACTACTTTTTATACTTTTATTTGTTTAGGTATGATTATAAATTATACAAGGGTAAAGATGATATTAATAAAAGCCAAATAACAAGAGAAAAATATTGTTTTGATGAAGATTTTTGAAGATGAAACAAATTTTAATTGTCATGATTATTGTTAATCACTTCTGTATAAACACAGAAAATTTTGTATGTTTGGATACATTGTTTGGGTGCCCTTCTGCCATCGAGTAGCCCAGATAGGGCAACCATAAAGATGTTGAATTATTCAAATCAATGGTCTGTGATGTTGGTCAATTATGATTTCCAAAGACACTTTTCTTTTTGCCGTGGGAGTAGCTTGGAATAGTTCCAAAGGTTTCTTTTTGTTTACTTTGCTCCAAGAGAATAATAAAATCATGTTCATCTGTAGCACAAAATTAGCGTTTAAAGATTTTTTGCTTGTGTTATAGGTGCTGGGGAGAGTGGGAAAAGTACCTTAGTGAAGCAGATGAAAATAATCCACGCTGATGGATTCACCCACTCAGAACTGAACAGTTTCCGTCCAACAGTATTAGATAATCTACTTTCTTCGATGAAGTATGTTCTTGCTGGAATGGGTCTACTTCGGATCAATTTGGAACATACTCGTAACAAGGTAAAATCCATTCAGTACTTCTTATTTTTATGCCCTTAACTAAAAAAGTACCAGTTAAATCTAGGTAATTGGTTCAGAATTAAGATTTGAAAAAATGTTGAAATGATTAATTATTTAATAATTTGTTCTGCAGGTTCATGCGAAGAATGTCTTGACAGCCGACAGCTGTTTTGACATGAGCTTCACGGTCTTGCCAGACATTGCTGCTTCATTGCAAGCCTTGTGGTCAGATCGGGGGGTTCGATTGGCAGTCGCCAGGGGTTATGAATATGAGTTGAATGATTCAGCTTTATAGTAAGTAATTAAACCAATCATGGGTTTGGCTGATGACGATTATATTTAGTTATTTTTGTTTACTTCGCAATGTTATTTGTAGCATCGAAATGTGTACAGTGAGCGGAAGGAATTTCAGCTCATTGTACACAGATCAAGAAGCAAATTTATTTAAAAATTAGTTTTTTTTGAGAACGTTTGAGTATTTTTTTTTGGGGGAATATTTGAAAATATTTTTCAAGTACACAAGGTGATGTAAAAAAGAAACCTCTTTTTTTTTAAATAGTAGGGAGTTGATTGGTTGGTAGGAGGCAGCGTTCTTCTCGAGAGTAGATGGTCATTGGTCGAAATGGTATAGAGGAGTGGGGACAAAAAATGAAAAACTTCTTTACGCAGAAATTAGGGCAAAGTTTTGACGTCTTTTTCAAAGCTATTGATCATATAAATCAGTCAGTTTTTCAAAACTATTGGCCTATAAATCAGTTAAAGATTTATCATCAGTGCCTAAGAATTTAGTTTTCTATAGCTGATAGCTGATTTTCTGCAGGTTTGTATTATTGTGGCACTTGAAGTATATAGTAATAGTAGTAAATAATGGGGAGGGGGGGGGGGGGGGGGGCGAAGCTTTGCGACTAGAGGCCCTTTTCACAGTTCCCGGTACACCCATCCTTACTCTACCAGGGCCCTCATTTCCTCCACGAGTCGACCGGTTCTCTAATGAAGGAGATTATCCCGTCTCATTTCAGAGTCGGAAGCTCCTCTCGATGAAGAAAAGCGGCTCCAAGTGTCCTATGGCGCCCACCTATGGCGCACTCCCAGAAAGTGGTATGACGACTCTTCCCCTGCCCCACAAGGGGTGCAGAGTGGACTGTCCGCCATTTCTAGGAGGTGCATGTGCCTGTTTAGTCTGCAGTGTCCAGTAAGGATTCCTATAAGGTCTCCTAAGCACTGCAGGCATCTCACAAGAAGCCACGAGGATCCTTGGATCCTTGGAAGAAGCCTCGGATCTATCCGGGTTAGGGTAGATTTCCTTGGTCTGTCTACATATTCCTTACTGTGTCCAGTTTGTCCTTGTACTCTCCCATGCCCACTCATTCAGAGTGATGATAGTGTATTGCGTCCCCTCAATTAAGAGATGTAATGGTTTTGCAGGTTTAGGACAAATAAAACTCCCTTGTCGTTTGAATAAAGGCCAACGTTTCGAGGTTTAATTTACGTCTTCTTCAGGGCTATACTCGGCGACAAAGGATGATGTCAAAAAACAAAATTACATCCATGATGCACGTCACACATTACGCACACCAGCACCATCAGAGCACTAGTATCGTTCGGCACAAGGAGTCGGTGGCACTACCAAACAACGATAAAGTGACCTTAAGTCAAGGGAGTTTTATTTGTTCTTAACCTGCAAAACTCTTTCCCCTCGATGCCCCTATGTCCAGGAACCCATCGCAGAGTTACCTTTTTTGTTTCTGCCAGTGACTCTAGAGCATCCCTGCAGTCCTGAACGAGCTTTGAACTCGTTCAGCTCCTGCAGATAGCTCGGAGAGCCGCCTGACTGTCTGAGTAAATGTAGATGTCCAGCTCTGCTCCCTGTCTGACTTCTATTCATGTGGCCTCCTCGAGTATTGTAAACACCTTCTCCTAGAAAACCCTCGTGTGGCTTTTCAAGGCGAAGTCCTCACCCTCTACATGCACTGCTTTGTATATTCCGACTCCTAACGACTGTGTATTAGCCATTCTTGATCCGTCTGTTTACCATACCTGATTATTCTCAGAAGGTTGCTGAAGCAGCTCTTCCTTGAATTCATCCCTTGTTGGGATTTTTTCTAAATCGCTGTTTCAGTCTCAACTGATCGCGTGGGAGCCCCTCCTGCGACAGGATTCGCCATTTTCTCCGGGGAAGTGGGTATCCAGGAAAATCTCTAGGGTTTCTCTCTGGTCTCATATTCATGTACGTCCAGTTTCTTCATTGTACCTAGTTGATTTCCTCTTAATGCGCTCAGCAATTTGGCAAGCTTAACCGATTCCGGGAGGGAATCCATCTCTCCGCAGAATTTCCGTCAGATCGCTCTGCAGGCTTCGTTGTATCTGTATTCTGGCTTTTCTAATTTGGTTATGTTGTGTCTTGTCCAAAACATTCCATTTCAATTCCGCTCTCTTTGGTATCTGAGTAGGTGAGTGGTATCGTTACCTCTACAGCAGTTATTATATCAAGAACCGGCGTTATTGTTGCATAATCTGCAAAATTCAGACCCTCCTTGCCAGATTTTGCTCAGTAGAACTTACTGTGGGGTGAGAAGCTAAAAGTCTAATGGCCTTGCTCCCTTGCTATTAGTCATTTGGTGCATTATTTTCCTTAAGTTGGTTGGAAGAATTATCCATTACATGGAAAATCAACCGGCTTCTAAATATGCATTGATTTATTCGAATCAATGCATATGTAGAGGGTGGAATTGTCTAAAAGAGGCGTGCCCTGTAACCAGGGATCGGCGTATCGCTATGAAGAAGGTAAACGAATAAAAACTGATGTGACCATCGTTTTGCTGTACAGAGAAAAGTTTCAGCTATAATTGCCTGGGATAATTGAGGATTGAGGATATATGGTATACAGTGCGTCCCTTTGCAAGTTTGGTAAATTTGAAAAGGAACACACGCCTACAAGAACTACCTAATTTTGCTACCTAATAGTAGCAAACCTGAAACTCGAGACTTGCAGACCATTCTTGGCCTGAACACCATCATATACTGCGCACCTCTTTTGGAAGCTCGGTGGAAGGCCCTTCTGGCATCTCGCTTAAGACGCTCCAACGTGCCATTCCACCATGGAGTATCCATGAAAAATATGGAGTACCCTGTTTCCTGAGTGGGCACGACTCTTCGTAGGCGTGGTCAATGGACCTGTTGATCCTTTCTAACTCTCTATCTATATTTGCTCTGCGGAGAGCACCTGCCGCTCGTTGCAACTCATGGGCTGACTTAAAAGTTCTTTGAACTTTACCCAGTCGGTGGTCCTCGGATTCCTTTTCGGCGGTGTATCTGTCCAGTCTGACTCGATTTCAAATTTTATCATCCTCTGTAAACGCGCGAGACGACCGTCACGTGTATCACCTGTCGGATGCGATTGTCGAAGGTCGGCTCTGCATTACGGTTGGCTGTCTCTAGATTTTCCGATGCGAGGTAGTCCAGTGAGGCATTACCTCTCGCATTAGTGTCAACAACAAGTCTCGCAACACCCTGCACCTAGAGCTTATAATCTAGAAAACTCCTTAATATTCATCGAACAATCAAAGAATTCCGTTAAACGTTTAAATACCACTTAAAGTCGAGTAAACAAGGTAATAGATCACCCTCTCCTGAAAACGGTGTTCTCCATTATGCTTCTGAAGTCCGTCAATATTTTGATCAAGTTTTTCCCGATAAGTGGATTGGAAGACGTGGGGCTATTGAGTAGCCACCCAGATCCTCGGATCTTACATCCGTAGATTTGTTTGAAAAATTGAAACCTAGAATGATAATCGAATGTGGAAAAACTATCTGAAGGTGTCATAAATAAGGCAGCAAGAGTTTTTTGACAGATCGGGGTAGTGCTAGTCACAAGGGGGGCTCCTCTTGTTGCACCTTGTGAAGTACATTTTTTGAGTGTAAATTTTATATTTCTAGACTAAAGGAAACAATTTTAATTAAGAAAAATTAACAAATGGGATTTTTTTTAACTGGCTCCAAGTTCTGAATTATGAGTATTAGACTATAAGTATCCTGAAAAGCGTTGAACCATTTTCTTTCTGGCTCATCCTGTATATATTGCTTTTAGGTCCAAAATTGCGTAAGATAAAATAACTATAGAAGTGCATGAGGAATTTAAAAAAGGTACTGTTTAATATATAATTAATTTATTCCATACTTTATGTAGAAATACATGCATATAAATGACATAAAAGTTTGTATACACCATGATTACCAGGTGTTTAAGTCCCTGGCGTCTAGAAACCTACGTCGTTAGGGCATAATACGAAAAGTGTAAAAAAATAAATTAAACGTCATTTTTGAGGGCTTGTATCTCAAAAATGCCTTAACATAATACATTAAAGAGATTTAGAAAGACCGCTTCTGCTAGAACCAGGGTAAAAGATTGACTTTAAATAAAAGTTAGTTTTTGAAGATTATACAGGGTAAAGAAAAAAGCATTGCAAAATTATTGCATTTCAACCCACTGCATTTGATACGGTGATTTAAGAAGGTTTATTGTTATGACATTTAATAACTTTGGTTGATATCTCGGGACATGTTCAGCGGTTTTTGAGTTTTTTAGCCCTTCTACACCATGGAATAGAAATGTTTTATTAACATTGAATCTATGTCACTGTTTTTACAATAAATTATCTTTTAGAGATAATTTGTCTCACAAAAATCGGCATCGGCACTCTCACGATACAGGGTAACATCAAGTAGCGCAGACTTTTTGAAAAAAACCATGTGGGTTAAAGCAAGGTTACTTGGAGCAACATTAAAATTTAGGTTTGACAAATACTCCATTCCAAGCATTTAATTGAAATAAAAAAAAAATTGCTCCCTGTATACACAAGATTATAGTCCACCTGAAGTTACACATTCTGATTGAACAGGGTTCAGTGACCGTTCCTTGCGAGTGCTCTTAGAGTCCTTTCACATCAACCATTCCTGAAATATCTTTATTTCCCGCTGCACATCGTAACATTGCGGAGTGTTTATTTCTGAGAATTACGTACCATAACCGGAATATTGTTTATAGTTTGTTTGAAAACATGGAACGAATCTGTGATCCGAAATACGTGCCGAATCCGACGGATGTTTTACGAGCGAGGATCAGAACGCAGGGCATAATCGAAACCCAGTTTCGAATACAGGACATGATCATCAACATGTACGACGTAGGGGGGCAGCGATCGCAGCGACGAAAGTGGATTTATTGTTTCGATGACGTTAAGGCCGTATTGTTCGTTATTTCTTTGAGTGGATATGATATGACGCTTCTCGTAAGCCTTTTAAGTTTAGAATATTCTAAAGTCTTAACATTTTGCGCTATTTGCAGGAAGATCCTACTGTTAACAGGATGGTGGAAAGTCTTAATCTGTTCGGACAAATTGTCAACAACCCATTCTTCAGAGACGCGTCTTTCGTTCTGTTTCTGAATAAGTTTGATCTGTTTAGAGAGAAGATCCTTTATTCCAATAGGCATTTGAGAATGTATTTTCCTGACTATAAAGGTTATTGATCCATAGCTGCAAGACTGAATGCAAGAGTATCTGTATTTTTTTCTATTTCTAGGGCCTGATAGAGATGTTGATAGAGGCGCGCTATTTATTCAGCATAAATTCATCTTGAAAAACGGCGATTCGCGCAAGGTGTTATACCCGCATTTTTGTACTGCTACCGATACTGCCAACGTTCAAGTGGTCTTTCAGTCTGTGATGGAAATGGTTATTTCCGCTAATTTAGGACACGTAACACTTTTATAAGTATGCATCTGCGGTAAGTTCATCCATTTCTTGCCTTGTACTTGTACAATTTTTATACAAAAATGTGTTCTTGTGAAGATCTCAGTACTTTTCGCCAACTCAAACTCTTGAAAATATAGAGTTCCACACAAAGTAATTTTCTTAGAATTCTTGGTTTCGGCTGACATTAAACAGTATTTTGCATTAAGATAAATTATTAGAGCGGTAAAAGCAGTAAAGAAGTTTATTAGTGTGTGCAAGAAACAATTTTATGAGAATATTTCGTTATCTTTAAGATAAATAGCTTTTTAAGAAAAACCTTGTTCCTAAAGGGACCAATTTTATTAAAATATAGTGTAGAATTGTTAGAATGCTTGTTGCTTTCCAGATCTCTGTGAGTTCTTTTTATAGGATTTAATCTTCAAACGTTATTAATAGTGAAAACTCATGATTGAATTCTCAATTGAATGTTATATATTTATTTAAATTGTTTATACCGGATAGTAGTAAAGTGTTGCCGAACTTTAGGGGGTTATAGAGGACTCCAAGTCGTACAAATTTTGCTTATAAATCCCAATCGGTTGCAAGTTGTTTTTTATAGGTTTTTTGGTTATATTTTAGGAACTATTCGAGACAGACAACGGAACTTTTGTAACCGTTTTACCGTTACTTAGACGTAATTTTTTTAATGTTATTGTTTGGTGTATCAGTGGTGTAGATTGCACGGGTCGCGTGGGATTGTTTTGTTCCTAACCGCTATGCCATTGGAAAAATGGTGTTTCTGTTCATGAAAAAATGGCAGTACTTGTTCAAAGATAAGAATCTTATTGACAAAGCTTTCAGCAATCTTTAATTAAGGAAGTAGATGAATTAACAACAATTACAAAAGCAACAAAATAAATCTAATTACCTGCATCACAAATGCAAAAAAAGACATTTTCTAAAGGTTGCATAATAAAAAAAAATTATTAATTTAAAAATAAAAAATTATTCTAAGATACTACATGAAGTTAGTATCTGTCGCGCGTAATCGTTCGTTCTTCTTTCGTTATTTTGATTTGATTCAAGTCCGGGAAAGTCGTTTGTTCGAACTGTAACCGGAAAACAACACACTGCACACATATAGGGACGCGATGAATCAAGAGGCAGCGCGGTTACGCGATTCGATAGAGAGGCAAGATAGAGTCGCCGAGAGCTACGAATCGCGAGTCAGTGACTTTTACAATTCGATCCTCTCAGAACAGATGTTAAAAACTGTGGCCGGCGAGGTATTCGAATAAGAGCGTTCGCTTTGGTTTTCTGCCTTCATTGAAAAAAATACTGCTGACGATTAACAATTATCGAACAATTATTAACTGTTTTAAACCTGAATCAGAGGAAACGCCCATCTTTTGTGCAAATGCATTTTTAGTAAAAGGTTGGCACTACCGAAGGAGAAGTTCCGGCTGCAGTTATCTGGCCGCTCAAAAAACCCAGAAAGTTAATTCCCCAAACCAACCAACCAAAATTCCCCAAGTCCATTCAAAGTCAAATATTAGCAGAATGAAGCTAAATTTATTAAAAATAACTGTAACAAAATGTGTACAAATATAAACCGCGATTCGAGATTAATATCGCCTTGTAATATCAGAAAAATCATAAAAATATTGATGATTTAACTCTTCCGTGACCGTAACTCTCCTTAATTCTTAACACTAACAAAATAGGTATCTAATTACTTAGTTTATTATTGTTATTTTTTTTAAGGTTTATTAGACCTAACTAAATCTCTCTCACCTTTCTTCTTAACTCTATATATCAGACTGGAGGAATACCAATGGACTGGTTAAAATCGACGTTCATCATCATACCCAAAAAACCGAATGCTTCCCAGTCCCTATGTCGACTGCGTTTCGCACCAGAGACTTGCTGAGATCCTCAAGTCCATTGGTGTTGACGAGGGAGACCTGCGCATTATCACCCATCTATATTGGAATCAGACGGCGGAAGTCAGAATAGAGGGGCAAAACATCTGAAGAGGTGGAGATTCGAAGGGGAGTGAGACAGGGTTGTGTTCTGTCGCCCCGTCTTTTCAATATATATTCCGAAGCGATTTTTCGTGAAGCATTGGAGGGTGTGGCAACAACATACGCTTTGCTGATTACACGGTCGTGCTTGCTGACCGCCTGCCGCATCTCCAGAGCATGATGAACCGTATTGTGGAACATAGCATGCAGCACAGACTACAAATGAACGTTGCCAAGACCAAGATTGTTATATTCTCCAAGACACCAAAACTAGCAACCCTCAGAATTAACAACGCGGGTGTACAATAAGTCTCGGCTCTAGAATATCTTGGCGCGCTCATCAACGAAACGAATGAACATAAAGTCGAAATTCTTAAAAGGATCGAACAGGCCAAACGCTCGTTTACATCAATGAGGAGCTTCTTCGATTTCCGAGACCTGAGTCTGCAGCTACGTGTGCGAATGCTACGCTGCCATGTCTTCCCGGTCCTTCTATATGGATGTGAAAGCTGGACCTTTAATGAAGCACTGGAGCGTCGGATCAACGCATTCGAGATGTACTTATACTCTGTTCAGCGAGGGTTCAATATTACGTCATAAATTTTGACGTCATACAAAAAAACACGTCTGTCGATGATAAAATGTCAGTTGAACTAAATGTCAAATTAGTTATGTTTGTAGGTTATTATTTAAAGCTGAGGCTAGAATAAATCAAATATTAAGGTGGTGTTGCAACTGAACAACTAAGGCATAATTTTAGATTCATGATTGCAACCAAATATTCTCGTAAAATAATTATTAATGATAGTTCTATAGTGTTCATAGACAATAATGAAATTAAGAATAGGTATCTACTTTGATGTATAATTGCTTTGTATAATGAAGACGGAAAGATAGTTGAAAAAAAAGGAAAGATAAAGTTAGTGGAAATTCAATACTTGAATACGTATCCGCATGAATTCATTTATTTGATGAAAATAATTGTTAGGCATTTATTGTAAACATATTTAATTCTTGAAATTTTTGTTACAATTTAATTAATGCAATATTTGATAATTAGACATGCAATATAAATAACTTAAATTTAGTACATGATCTAACTAAGTGGTGGGCAATTTTTTTAAGACACGTAATCGCGGTTTTGCTTTTATCTGTGTCGAATGCATGCACCGTTCTTCCACATTTTTTTTTAGTTTATACTTTCTTTAGTTGAAGAACACCTCGCTAATTTTGATAAATTTTATTTCCACAAAAGCGGCTCTAGTCTTTAGGTGACACCAAGGAAAGATATTTTTGTGGACCAGTAGGTGTTTGTTCAGGAACAGGGGCTTCTTTTCAACAATTGAGAGTTCATTAAGTGAAACATCTTGGACTTCCATTGTCTTTATTGAGTTTTTTAGAAGAGGTCTCGAGCAGTGGAATTTCTGCTCGTTTTCAAGGAAACTCACAAGTTTCACTTGAAAACGAGCAGAGATTCCACTGCTCGAAACGTCGCGTAAAAAACTCAATAAAGACAATGGAAGTCCAAGATATGTTTCACTTAATAGTACATCATTGTCTACCACTTTTAACTGAGAGTTCCTTCGGGACGTATGTTCTTGGAATTTCTTCCGCCGCTTCGTCGATTGTAACTCCTTATTTCTGCACTATCTTCGTTTCTGAATTTAGTTCTACAAAGGCTGGGCTCGGTACAGTTCTCATGGCGTTCATTGGTCAAAGTTTGCTGCTTTTACGGGTTACTCGATATAATGTACGTGGTGCGCATTGACGCAGAAGTGGCTTGATGCGGTAGTCCTTTTCTTTGTTTTTTTACGAGGTAAGAAAAATCTTCAAAAGACACCCGATCTGTTGTTCTGGCGACCGGGTAGTGTGGGATTCGCATGGAGCACCCCTGCCCCTGCCGCACTCGACCACCAAGGAGGACCTAGTGCGTCACGGGCAGCTTCGGTACCACTAAAAATATCCTCGACTCTACGAGAGTGGCCCTGGGAGCGGCGGTAGCACTCGTACAGAAGAGATGACTGGATCACCCCGTACATCGCGGTAGTCGGTCTAATTTAGTTCTTGAGAACTTCATTGTTTTCATCACTTGAACAAGCAATTTCGTCAGTTCCGTCTGATTCATTTAAGTCAATAATTACGGGCATGATATTTGAAGAATCAACTAATCTGTCTTGTTGCCAGGCCTCACCAATAATTGTGTTAGTATGGTGAATGTATTTTTTCCATTTATCTGGCGTAATCTGTAATATTATTTTTTTGCGATAGGTTGACAACATACAATTAATTCATAAAGTACTAAACCTTCTCTAAAGCCTCATTCCATACAGTAAATACTTGTTCATGTGCAGCCGCTACAGAACCGATCTTTGAGTCGTAATACCTTTTGCATTCAGACCACACCAGTTCTATCGGATTGTACTGGCAATGGTAAGGTGGCAACCGCAACACTTTGTGACCGTACTGCAATGCTAATTCATCAATCCTAATAAACGCAAAAAATATGAATGCACATGTCAAATAACTACTTTTTTTTAAGTTTTTACTTACACATATCGTTTGGTCGCTGGTATATTTCTCTTAGTTATATCCCAAATTTGATCTTTCATGGCGTTCTCAGGTACGGGAATATGTCTTTCAATCAACCAGGTAATTAAAGAAGCTTTGGACCAACTTGCATTTGGAATTTTTTCTACCAAAGATGAGTGATATGGCGCATTATCCATAATAACCAGACACGGTTCTTCCAAGTTTGGTAGAAGTTGTTCCGAGAACCACTTTATAAAGTTTTCAGAGTTCATGGCATTGTGATAATCACCTAGTAATATAAAAAAAATATTGTATTTTAGAGGCTAGATACATGGTGATCATGGTTTGCGTCCTTAAGGGTCACTTCTACATCTCCAGATGAAAGCCTACCTGAAGTCTAAACTCCGGATATGATGTATATTGCATGGGTTTATCTGTCAAAATCTTTCGGTAGCATTTAAACTGAAGTTTAAACTGAACTCGTAAAAGTCGTTCTAAGTACTTGGGTTGCAGCGGTTAGCGGGTTTAGGTTTAGAACAAAACAAAAAACCTTTGTAAATCGAAAAACGTTCAATGTTTCAACGCTTAATTTGCTTTTTTCGATTTACTAGGGTTTCATTTTGTCTTCAATCTGCTAACCACCACAACGGATAGATTAAATTTAAGTATTAAATATTGTTACCTGACTTCGACTTTGATTTAAAAATTAAACTTGCGTTTGGAACAAAGCCGTCTTCAGTTCCTGCATGAAGTATAATAAATCTAGCCCCTTCTCCTGATTTCTTTCTAACAGTTTGAAGTGAACCATCCTGCCAACTTTGACGAAAACCACCCTTGCTGTATAGCCACGTCTCATCCAAGAAAACAGGTTTATAACGGAATAAAGAACCTTCATTTTGTATGTATTCACGTAAAAACTTCAGTCTGCTTTGTGCCACATAAGGCTGTTCCATCAAAAACAGTCTGTTCGATATAGAACACTTTTTCCACTTAAACTTGAGATCTTTAATAGCTTTATGCAAACTACCGATGCTTATTGAAATTTTATCTATAGTCTGTAGTTGAAAAAGCAAAGATCGGATTGTCACATGTTCGCCTAGAAGTAAAGTCATATTAAGTAAGATGGCTATAGGATTTCCAAAAATATTGAAATAAATATATTCGATATTGACATATAATAAGTACTATCACCAAAACCATTACCCGACGAATACATATTGTAAATTCTGGTTCTAATTGCATGCTCATGAACAGTGGTAAGCGAATTTCCCCTGGATAACGCAATAGCTTGGCTTGTCTTGTGCGTGACGTCCTCATCTTTATCTATGCCTTGCAAACTAATTTTCTGAACAGTACTTATGGAAATGCCTAAGGCATCTGAAACTCTCTTTAAAATATGGTATTTAATCTTTAAAAATACATCAAATAGAAACTTACATTGAACACTGCATCAACTGGTAATAATGTTTTTCGTGCCACTTTTTCTCGCTGAAAGTAGTCAATAAGTCTTGATATCAAAATTTGCTCCTTTTCACCGTAGCGTTTAGGCATTTTGTAACAATTTCACAAAACTTTACTTTGCCGGTGACGATTAATTCAGAGTTTCAAAATTTTGACGACGACGATGACATTAAGCGTCAAATTAGCTCTAGCTGGTGGTTTTATTATAAGAACTAATAATACGCCTGTTTTTTTGCGATATTTTTCTAATGAAATGAGATGAGGAATGTGACGTCATATTGAACCCTCACTGAACAGAGTATATATCGACGTGTTGTGCGCGTATCCTGGATAGACTGAATAATCAATGGAGGTACCCAGGCGGATTAATAAAAATAAAGAACTATTAACAACAATAAAGAAAGAAAACTGCAATACATCAGTCACATCATGAGGGGAGAGCGATATGAAATACTCCGCCTTGTTATTGAGGGAAGGATCGAGGACAACAAATCTGTGGGCAGACGGCAGAATTCGTGGCTTAAGAGAAATATTCAGGGGTGCAGTTTCGCGCACCATTATAGCCAGTTGGATCGCCAACTTTCAGAGGGAGACGGCGTTATAAGAAGAAAAAGAAAGCTAAAAAATACGACCGACTAATCATTATTAGGATTAGCTTAATACAACAAAATTGGAAATTTGTAAAAAAGAGGAAAGAAATATTAAAACCGTCAGTGTTGATCACTTGAGTGAGTATAAAACTCAACTGAATGCGACTTAAATCCGAATCAAAAGAAGAATTGCACGTGTGGTAGGCTCTATGCTACTAATAGTTTATATCTGGAGAGTCTCGGTCCCAACCTGGCTGCTATTCGTCATGTATAGGCAAAACAAAATCTTACAGCCTATCTGACCTTGATTTGTGAAGAATCCTGCTCCTAAGCAAGTAACCAGCAATTGTAGCTTAGTTTTTACTATCAACTTGCGATGATTACGACCATCCACCACTGCAGCAGAGCCAAGAGCTTGTTTCAAGGCGATTGTGGCAGTAAAACCAGCCACACTCCACCTTTGAGCACTACTCACTTTACACACACCGGGGGAGTCTTTTGTCATCGAACTCCCGATGCCTCAGTTCAAGAATTTTCTCGTATTGATTGGTCAAATAGATTCACAATCGAGGAAACTGTTGAGAAACACGAGGGGACGTCGGACGTGACGATATTGCTTCCTCGAAGCTCCCTCTTGGCCTTTTTCCTTCCTCTTAACATTCAGCCAATCTCCGGGCCTCGAATCATCATCCTCCGCGCTCTCGACCTCCGAGACGACCAATCGTCGGGCGCGAATTCTTCCGCCATGATTTGAACGACGATAGAGTTTGAACAACAGCGCCAGTGACTTTGTACTACTAGACTCAGGCATGGCGACACCACTTGTTGTAAATACAGCATCGACGTATTTATATAAGCCTGTCTCTTTCGTCGTAACAAAACTCCCAATATTTTGTCATTGTCGTGAACCGGCACAATTAGTGACACCAACGGTGACATACGAAGTTAAAAATTGACTATTCCCATCCTTTGGTTTCTTAATAAGAATGTAAGGATAGCAATACTCTCAGAGCGGTCTCCCGAAAACGCTATTTATTATAATAAAGAAAAGTCAGAAACTCAGGAACCGTCATGCATACGTGGGTGCTTGGATTTGACAATAAAGGGTGCCACAAGAGAGATAAGCGTAACGCAGATACCGTGATGTAGAAAGAGATGATCAGAAAAAAGGATGTTGGAAGTATTGGAAACAGCGTGTATTTCGGCGACGGCGACGTATAGCCAAAGTCAGCGAGTATAGCCAAGCAAGAGGGCGTTACACGACATATCATAATAAGTAGTGGCGTTTGTGACGGTTTCCTTTAGCAGAGTGCCGACTCATTAAAGCGACAGTAAAAAACTGAGACACCACAACAAAACATTGTCAATCAGCAGAGACCTAAGCCTCCCCCGGAGGAGGCCGACGCTCTCATTCCGTCGTAAATGAGGTGGCAAATGGACACGGACCGGTTGGTGCGGGTATAAGCGCCGGAATAGTGTGCATAAAGTGTAAAGGCCGCTGCACACGATTCAAGCGACCGTGTGACAGCTTGAACTTGTATGTTCCGGTCGCTCTGTCAGTCAGAACTGATCAGACGGCCGAAGAAAAATCAAAAAGATGTTCGTCCATCCGGCAGACCTCATAAAGTCACAGGTGAACCTCAATGTCTGTATGTACAGTCCCCTGCCAGCTCGTCGGGCTAGCAATTCAGTATCCAGAAGGGCAATTGTCCAAACGTGAAATAGAAAACACATGTTTAGAGGAATTTATAAGCTCAAGATATGTATCTTCGTCCAATCGTAGATAATTATTCTACTAGTCTTTCGAGATAAATTTTATCATTTAGCAAGTTCACATTTTTTCATCAGTCAATCTTTGCACCATATTTTGCGATTTTTTCTTGAGTTGGACGCGACCACCAGTCCAAAAAGTGCTAGACGGTCGTGTTTGAGACCGATAAAGAGCCTTTAAAATCACACGGCGTCTGGAGGGTCAGCAGCCTATGCTGACCGGCCTTCACGCGGAGTGTTCAGTTCAAACTGACAGACGCAATCTTCTATCTTCTTGACTAGTCAGAGTAAATTGCAACCTTGATTTTTATGCCGCAAAAAGCCATCTCAAGAGAAAAATGCATGGTAATATTATAATTCCCTGACTAACAAATAAGGGTCTGCAGAAGTTCCTCACAGCTGCACCATACAAATATCTTACGTTTTTCTGCAAGACGAACACACTATTGAAGATTGACTCGGAGCAAACCTCCCAAAAAAAATTCCATATCTGAGATGTGACTCCACCAAAGCAAAATACGCGCTCCTGGCAGTTTATCTACCGAGTTGATCGTTAAGGACCATGATCGCATAATAGTCCGAGGCCGAGTCTCCCAGCCAAGGCATCCACATGGTTATCAAATTTCAACCTGTTGTCAATCAGTAATATTCCCAAGAACTTATGAACTTCAAATGCGCCCAATGTATCACTCTCCACCTGAATCCCATTCACAATATATCCGAACGACATAACGCCGGTCTTCTAAAAATTCAGCCGGTTAGCACGATAACAGCCCTTTAGCACACTGGGGGGGGGGGGGGAGGGGGTGCTTGTGGTGTGTGATTGTGGCGTCATCCGCAAAGAGAGTGAACTCCTCCGCCATATCGATATTAATTATTTCTTTTACGTTGCGACGACTTTTCTGAGGTTTGCTGATACTTCAAATTCGTCCATTTTCAAAGAGTCTCGGGCACCACCTTTTGGCATTTATTTAGAACAGAGGGACCGCTGTCGCCTTCAAGGTAGCTTTTGAACAGGAGAGACTGTATCCAGGGTTTTGTAATAATCAAACAACAATGAATTTAACTGGTTTCTATTTACAGGAAAACAAAGACAAATCGGACATAGGGACCTCTTAATGCTAAGAATTACCTACCTCTTCTTGTTTTTACTTAGAAGAGCTTTTATGAGGAAGGAGGGATGTTGTTGGTTCAGTTTCAAGGGAGTCAGGGTTATAGGTTTGGACCCAAGGGAGGAAAGGGTTTTTGATTGGATTCGGTATCGGGTATATTTTAGAGAGAGGTTCAGTAGTAGGCAGGTTGGAACAAGAAACAGGAACGGTGCCGGGAAGATATCTAGCAGGACTGAAGGGGGTTGGATGGCCTGTCGTTACGGCATAGAGTAAACGGTCGGTGTGACCATATTCGTACTAGTTAATATACTACGAACGTCAATCTTTCCCCGGATTAAAAGTGCAGCTTCTAGTGACCTATGGAAACCAAGATTAGGCTCACTGCTTGCTAATGTCCACATTATTCTGCGCAAGACGTATGCGGAGGACACGCCCACCAAAAAAATAGCCCCTTCGACCGAACGCCCTAGTGCGTTCTTGGAGTATTCCCATCCTTCTATTCGCAATGTGAAAACAAAGGGTGGTAGTAACGTCGCAACGCACAGAGCAGGCTACCGAAAACTCTAAAAGAACAAAAAGCTTGGCATCGTCGATTTTTCAAAATTAAGGGGCAGAGCTTGAGTGGAAGTAGGCGGAGCTTGGCAGCCGCGCATGCGGTTTTGTTGCCACTGAGCCGAACTTTTTCGGGCTGAACTTTCTAATGTTACGTTATAATTATATGTCAATTATTATTTATATGGGTGTGACCCTCACGGTTTTTCCAGGTATATAACTAACCTTAATAACTGAACCAAGTAACGAGGTTTACGCGCAATTGATGATGGAGACATGGCTATCATCAACCTGTTCTATTTTGCCGGAGTAATCAAGACTCATTCAGTTAGAGAAAGATAATGCTTGAGACTTAAATGTTGGAACTTACTCCAGCTTCACTAATGCCATGCGTTCAGATATGGTCCATTTCAAATAGATTTGACAGATTCGTCCTGTTCCTTGTAGGATAGGTCCATGTGAATGTGTCATTTATATGTCAATTTCTTAGCTTGCTAGATGAACATTTGAAATGGACTCTATAACCTTATGCTCTTTCAGCGTTTTACAGAACATCTTTATCTATGGGAATGTTGGAATTCTCGATTTTGGTATTTGAATCGGAAAGTCTGATAACATTTTACCGACTTTATTGGAGAAGGATTCGCGTGTCATCATCTATATATGGACCCCTGACTTATTGATCATCTGACACAATGACCTAGCAGATATGGACAGAGCCAACAAATGCCGAGATATTTCCCTAAAAATGGCTCCACTTTGTGGTCGGAAGTCCGTCGCTTCAAAGGTTTTCCTCATCAAGTTAAAGTCGGACCGGATATTGTTGTGTCAATTGTGTTTTGTTTTTGTTAAGTTGGAACTTAAGTTTTAGAAAACCTTGGAGCTAGGTCAACTAAGGGCTAGGAGCCCTAGGGCTCTATCTAGGAGATGGATATAAGTTGGATATTCGATTAGATTGGAAATAAGAAATAATAAAAATAACGACATTAGTGGCAACTGTTTTGCAATAATTTGACGTAAGACGTCATGACGTCACCGAGACGGAAGTCGTAATCAGTTCAGAGGTTTCCACTGCTAAAAGGGGGGGAAGGGGAGGGCTCAAAAGTGTAAAACAGGAGGATTAGCTCGATGAATAATCGATCTCTTGGCTGGACCCAGCTTCGTCTGCATCTTTGATCACTCCCACTTGACCGCGACGAGAACAAAATAGAACTGGTTGATCTCTACAGTGTTGTCTGTCATGTCCCACCAAAATTATGGCCCAAAACTCCAACGGGTTTGGCAAATTTTTACAATTTTCGATATTTTTTGTTTTTAAGAAACACAAACAGTAACCATAACAATAGAAAGAAAAACAAAGCAAAACTCACCTATGAGGAAACCGTTAGCGGTAGTTTTTTTTCTTTCATTCCCCGCCACAATTCCTAATGACGAGTGAGTTAGACTGATGTTCGTTCAGTTTTGATATTGATCGATTGACAACTGGCATTGACATTGATCGATTGAGCTTTGACAAATTGTCAAGCTTACTCTGCCATCTAGTGTAAGATAACACATTTAAAAAAAATCATATAAAGGACGTAAGAAGCTTCACACCCACCATGTTTGATCGTAACGGACATTGACAGGCGCATGCATTGTTTAAATCGCTGACACCTTATCTGGATTGTTATTTATTCTTTCGGATGTAACAATATGGCTCAAATATCGGAGAAATCTTTGACCAAACTGACTGATTTTTCTGGATTTATACGAGTTTGGCAACACTTTTCTGAAACGCGCCGTAGATACGTAAGATCTTTATAGTAAATCGCCTGAAATTTAGTTTAGTTAAATATGTTGGAAAGCTTTAGCCTCTAGCTTATAGTAGTCGGGTTAACATTAGTAACCTAAAGATGTTAATTTTAGCTTTTTTAAGATCTCCCTGCTTTGTGTTCATAAAATGTTGAAATGCCAAAATTTAGAGGTAAGTTTATTAAATCTTTAAGAAACGGTTGTAAACTATTATCTGTAGAATCTCTGTGCGATATTATACCGGGTGTTCGGAATCATTAAGAAGGTAATTATTTGACTCTAAATTTAAATTAAAAACTAACTTCATAATACGTTTACTAATATGGGTTATCAAAGGTAATTTGCGGAATGTCGCGCATTTCATTTACAATTTTTGCCTTTAAATCTTCAATGTTTTCTAGTTAATTTTTATACACCTTATTCTTTAAATAACCCCACAAATAAAAGTCTAAGGGAGTGAGGTCAAGGAGACCACTCAATTACGTCTCTCCTTCCGATTCACTGATTTGAAAATGTTTCATTTAAGAAATTGCGCACTCTGTTGAAAAGCATGTTCTGACGATCTGGATAAAGAACTTCTAATTGTGGAATATCATTCTCGACCAACAAATTTAAATATAGTTCTGACGTAAGATTTTTATTAATGAAAAATGGTCCAATAAAGTTATGGCCTACAATACCGGCCCAAACATTAACTTTTTGCGGTCTTTCAGTATTTGTTTCGTCCATCGATCAATAATTAATTTAGAATTATGCCTGTTGACGGTGTCGTTACGCATAAAAGCGGTAAAAGTTCACCCGAAAAAATAATGTTATAGACAAAATTAGGATCAACATTGCACTTTTCCATTAGGACTTCGCAAAATTCTGATCGTCTATAAAAGTCATCTTCTACTTGTACAAAGTGTATCTTATAAGGTCGAATCTTTTCACTTTCAAGTAAATTTAAAACTGACTGACGACACTCACGTGGTGGTTTAAACTCAATTGTCTAAGGGATTGCTTTGGATTATAAGCCGCATCACCGCCAGTGGCCTGCCTGACCCTACCGGGTGTTGCATCATCGTGTGGGAAATAGGAAATCCTATGTAAATTTTAAAAGGGTTCTATTATTGGCTTCCCTAATTATTTTAGACAAAAAATCTATTTAATTTTTTTGAAGAACATTATAAACCACAACTAAATGGTCTTTTTGATTAACTCGTTTACGAGTTATTTCCCATAACTTTAGTATTTTTAGTAAAAAGTATTTTGCCCTTTTTATCGCCCTTTATTTACGGACACCAGTAAGACTTGACTAACACTAAAAATTCATGAATGACAGCTTTATTTGGCAGCCAACTCTTACCTTGACTGGTGTCGGTGAATACGGGGCGATAAAAAACACCAAAATATTAAAAATGTTACTGGTAAATAATTCGTAAGCGGGTTGATCAAAAAGGTTTGAAGTTATCCTATTGGTTGCGAATTTTAACGCTCTTTAAAAAAGCTAAATACATTTTTTCACCAAAATAATTAGGGAAGCCAATAATTGACCCTATCAAAATTTACATGGGATTTCCTATGTCCCGCCCGACGATGCAACACCCGGTATATGCTTGCGAACCTCATTTCACCTTCACGTCATGCACTGTTATTCCCTATAACAATACGCAAACTTTGAGAAAAATAAAACCCGTAGTTTTCGAGATATTTGCAATATTCCAGACTTTTTTGACACCCTCTAGAATCACTGCTTGAATATATTCGCCCTTAATTACCGGACATCCTGTACAGCTTAACGATTGTGCAATGAATCTATGGCGAGCCGAGTTTGGCGTTAAGTAATTTAATTCCTGTGATAAATCGCAAAGCATTTGTCACAAAAATGTGATTAATTACGGTTCGGCCATTGTTTATAATTTATATTATTTTTTACATTTAATTTAGTGAAGGATAAATATGTTTGATATTTAAATAAATGCTTTTTTACAACAACTGAATATGTTTTCATTCCTAATCAAAAACAATTTTATTTTTAAACATTTATTGGTAACTCATCGTTAATTATCATTACATAATATGTAATCGCTTCTAAACAAAGAACAACTAACAAAACAAAAATAAATAAAAATGGATCAAAATTTCTATATTTTTTTCAGTTGAATTAACAGAAAATAAATACCTAAACTAAAGATCTAAAGAAATTAAAGCTTGTAATTCTTCTGGGGTCATCTCTTTCTTATTGCTGGGAACAATCTTACGCATCTATATCTAGTATTTGCACAGACAGTAAAGTTTTTTTTTAACTACATAACACCATCTACTATACTTTATCCAGTACAATATCAACCTGGAAAATAGTGTCTATATAATCGGAACTGTTCCACACTAATATTATGGTAAGGCTATAGAAAAATAAAAACTAAAACCTTTATTGTCCCTAAAATTCCACTACAAAAATATTTATGTTTTATTTTGCTGACAGATATGTTTTTTAACTTAAATGCGGCTATTGAAGGATGCAATTAATTTTTGAATAATCAATGTGTAATATTTAGACAGTTCAGGTGACGCATAGGCCCAATTATTGAATTCTACGTTTAGCTAAAGACATTATTTGTATCTATTTTTGATGCACCTACATAAAAGTTATCAAAACGGTTACAACGCATCTTGTGGGATATAAATTTGTAAAAGTGAGTTTAAAATCGTGGAATGGAACATTTTTTACTCTTGATGTAAGCAAAACTTTACATTTTGGTGGATTATTCCGTTTTTTTTTCACTTGCATCAACACTCTACGTACTTTAAGTGGGGGTTTAATAGCAGGAAAACTAATTTTCCAGCTATGGTGACTTATCAGAAAGCCACAAATAATATTTTCCTTTAAAATCGTTAAAATTTGTTTCAAAATGATTAATACTTCTCCTTAAACTGTTAATACCAGTTCAGATCAATCCGACTATGTGCGGTTTGTGACGCACAAAATATGAGATTCAATCTCTATTAGAACTGATAAAATTATAGCCTTCTGAAAGGGAGTTAAAAATACTAATATGGCCACAATTAAGGAAAATACAACCAACCAGACGGCCAAAAGCCGCCTTCTGGTATACAACAGTAATAACTGTGAAATAAAAATCACAAAACTAAAAAACAAAATTCTTCATTGTAACTTACAACTAACACCAATTTACAAAATATACAGGGCGATTAGTTATTCTTCGATTTACTTTTAATTATTCGGTGCTTTCAGTTGAAAAAAAAACACTTCTACGCTGTGTACTACAAATACATGCTTATTTTAGTCGATAATGCAATAAGTTAAGAGAAAAATAACCAATCCCTCTGAACATAAGTTTTGATACATTCAGGTTGGTGTTCAATACCGCTATAAAACCACAACTCCCACATAAAGAAGTCGTCATTAATCTACTTCTTGCAATATACCTTCCTTTACTACAATGAATCTTCAAAGCTTGCTTAACCATTATGTATGGTTTCAGATAATGCACCGATCTGAAGGTTAATTTGGGTGAAAGTAAATGTCATATTTCTGCTATCCGAAAACCACCTACAATAGACCAATTACGTTCCATAGTGATAACATGAAACAGTCATTGCTACTTGACCGACATCTTAGGTGGGATTTGCATTCATCAGTGCGGGCGCTTAGACACTGAACTTAATAGTAATCGATTATAAAAAGCACCTTTACGATACAATCTATAAGCTGATATAGTATTATATTGATGTATCTCTAGGTTTTACTTTTTAAACATACACTGTACATTGAACAACACTATATAAATATTTTCAACACTTTTTTGGAATCGCTGCTACATAATTAAAAACTTTTATAGACAAATTATTATTAAGTTGTAATCGTGGGGCAAATCTATTCGCTTTAAGTATGAATGTTACCGTAATATCAAACTATAATAAAGGAAAGGCGCGCATTACGTATTGCACGCTATGTTATGCCTTTTTTGTAAGTACAAACAAATACTCATATTTGAGCTAGCAGTGAAGTAAACGGCCCCGCCTTAGTGGTCTTACAAGTCTCCTTAAGGGGCGTTCTTAATATTGACTAGCTGAGATTCTCTAGTAGGTCGGTGCCTGAAAATCTGTTGGACCTAAAACCGAGAATCTATGAAGACAACTTTCGCAGAAACTGAAATTTTTGGTTTAATAATAACAGTTATTAATTTACAAATAAATTGAAAATGAAGCTAGGGCACTACAAAATCTTTACACGCACTAGTACGGCAAGTGGTATTTTTAACTCGCAAATGCGTGCAGTAAATGGTGTATTGTGCATCTAGTCTCGAAAACTGCCTTTTTCCAAGGAGTGTGACGATTGACCTGGACATGGTTAGGGATAACGAGATGCGAAATCAAAATATTCCAATAAAACTGAATTTTGTCAAAATTCAACCAATCATCTTGAACAGATCCGTCCACCTATGAAATGGAACAACGTCAGTGTCTAACTGGCCACCAGCAATCACTTTTTGAACAAGAGGATGTTTTATGACAATAGACGGATCTGGTCGGTATTAAGCATTACAGAATTTCGAGATTTTTTGAAACTTACAACATAACGAGCATTAAACTGAGTAGTTTAAAGCAAAAAAAAATGCGAAATATTCATATTTGCTTCAAAACATGTCCTTCAGGACATTATTTTTTTTTATATTTCAATTTTAAAGGAGCAGTACAACTGGACTGACCAAACCAAAGAAAACTAAACTGAACTCACCTGAAATAACCAACGAAGACCACACTTATTTGAAGTGATCACAGGGCTTTAAAGAGCAGCTGTGATTCCAAAGGCGGCCCTCACAGGCCGCAGCCACAAAGGACAAGTACAACTGGTCTGACCAAACCAAAGAAAAAACTGAACTGAACTAACCAAATGCAAAGTAAAACTGAACTAACCAACAGAGCTCAGACTTATGTGCAGCAAGCAACAGGCCTTTAAAAAGCAGCGGTCCTAAAAGGCCACTGAGACAAGGTCTGGAGACAATGTCGTTTGATCCTTAAATTAATTTAATCCTTTAAACCTTACGGGACGCCTTAAAAGACAAGTAAAACTGAACACAGCAAGTCAAAAGAAAAAAACCGAACTAACTTAACCAAAGAAAAAACAAAACAAAGCTAATCAAAGTAAAACTTAACTACCAGAGCCACACTTATGACCTAAAGCGGCCCTGACGAGCCTCTATAAAGGACAAGTAAAACTGAACTAATCAAACCGAAGAAAAAACATAACTGAACTAACCTACCCAAAGAAAAAACAGAACAAAACTAACTTGAACTAACCAAAGGCAAAGTAAAACTGAACTAACCAAACCCAAGGAAAACATTACTGAATTAACCTAACCAAAGAAAAAACAACTAACCTGAACTAACCTTAGGCAAAGTAAAACTGAACTAACCACCAACCGAGCCAACACTTATGTGTAACCTGTTGAACTTAATTATGAATGCGAACCGGAGGAATGAATACCAAGGAAACACATAACTGAACTAACCTAACCAAAGGAAAAACTATTGAACTAACCTGAACTAAACAAAAGCAAAGTAAAACTGAACTAACCTAACCAACAGAGCACAGACTTATGTGCAGCAAGCAACAGACCTTTAAAAAGCAGCGGTCCTAAAGGGGCACTGAGTCAAGGTCTAAAGGCGGCGTAAAACACAAGTAAAATTGAAATAACCAAACCAAAGGATAAACATAACCGAACTAACCTAACCAAAGAAAAAAAAACGAACAGAGCTAAACAAAGCAAAACTGAACTGATAGAGCTCACACTTAAGTGCAGGCATCAACAGGTCTTTAAAGGGCAGCGGCCCTAAAGAGCCGCTGTGACGAAATCTAAAGGCGGCCCTCCTCTACAAGACAAGTAAATCTGAACAAACCAAAAAAAAACAGAACAAAGCTAATCAAAGTAAAACTTAACTAACAGAACCCACACTTATGTCCAAAAGCAGCCCAGAAGGATAAGTAAAACAGAACTAATCTGAACTAACCAAAGGCAAAGTAAAACTGAACCTAACCTCACCAACCGAGCCCACACTTATGTGTAACTCGTTGAACTTAATTATGAATGCGACCCGGAGGAATGAACTAACCAAATTAAGGAAAGCCATAACTGAACTAACCTAACCAAAGGAAAAACCGAACAGAACTAAATGAGGCGAAACTGAACGAATAGAGCCCACACTTATGTGCAGTAATTAACAGGATTCTAAAGGACAACATCTTAAAACAAAATCTAAAGAAAAGACAAGTAAGACTGAACTAACCAAGCCAAAGGAAAAATAACCGCGGTGACCTAGCCAAAGGAAAAATAACCGAGGTAACCTAACCAAAGAAAAAACAGAACAAAGCTAAACAAAGTAAAACTTAACTAACAGAGCACACACTTATGTCCAAGAGTCCCAAAAGCAGCCCTGAAGGATAAGTAAAACTGAAATAACCAAACCAAAGCAAAAACTTAACTGAACTAACCTAAACAAAGAAAAAACAGAACAGAACTAACCTGAACTAACCAAAGGCAAAGTAAAACTGAACCTAACCTCACCAACAGAGCCAACACTTATGTGTAACCCGTTGAACTTAATTATGAATGCGACCCGGAGGAATGAACTAGTTCGAAATCATGGAAAACCATAACTGAACTAACCTAACCAAAGGAAAAACCGAACAGAACTAAACAAAGCAAAATTGACCGAACGGAGACCACACTTATGTACAGGAATCAACGGGATTCTAAAGGGCAACATCTTGAGACAAAATCTAAAGGCGGCCCGTTGGGCCGCTGTAAAAAACAAGTAAGACTGAACTAATCAAGTCAAAGGAAAAATAACCGAGGTAACATAACCAAAGAAAAAACAGAACAAAGCTAATCAAAGTAAAACTTAACTGACAGAGCCCACACTTATGTCCAAGAGGCCCAAAAGCAGCCCTGAAGGATAACTAAAACTGAACTAACCAAACCAAAGGAAAAACTTAACTGAACTAACCTAACCAAAGAAAAAACACAACAGAACTAACCTGAACTAACCAAGAGCAACGTAAAACTGAACTAACCTCACCAACCGAGCTAACACTTATGTGTAACCCGTTGAACTTAATGATTAATGCGACCCGGAGGAATGAACTAACCAAACCAAGGAAAAACATAACTGAATTAACCTAACCAAAGGAAAACTGTACTGAACTAACCAAAAGAAAAGTAAAACTGAACTAATCTAACCAACAGATCCCAGACTTATGTACATCAATCAAAGGCCACTCAAAGGGTCACTGAGACAAGATCTAAAGTAAAACTGAACTAATCAAACCAAAGGAAAAACATCGCCCAACTAACCTAACCAAAGAAAAAACCGAACTAAACAAAGTAAATCTGAATGAAGAGAGCCCATGCTTAGGTGCAGGAATCAACAAGATTCTAAAGGCAGCTGAGACAAAATCTAAAGGCGGCCCTCACGGACCGCTGTAAAAGATAGGTAAAACTGAACTAACCAAGCCAAAGGAAAAATAATCGAACTAACCTAACCAAAGAAAAACACAACAAAGCTAATCAAAGTAAAAATTAACAGCGCCCACACTTATGTCCAAAAGGTCCAAAAGCGACCCTGACGAGCCGCTATAAAGGATAAGTAAAACTAAACTGAACCAAACGAAAGGAAAACATAACTAAACTAACTTAACCAAAGGCAAAATAAAACTGAACTAACCTCACTAACCGAGCCACTACTTATGTGTAACACGTTGACCGACTTAAATGTAAAAAAATAAACAGTTTTTTTTGGTGTTTTTTTTTTATTATTTTTTGATACAATACGATGAAACTGATTCCTGCGACTAAAACTGTACCTTCACAAAAGGGAGGTGCATTTTCGAGAAAATTGAGAATTTTATAGTTTTAGCTACTAATTATTGTCGCATGGGCTTGGAGTCTTGAAGACTTGAAAAAAAGAGAGTCGAAAATGCGCTTAGTTTATTCCCTGCAGAACCAGATCCTAACCGAATTCTGCTACATCTTCTAAATATTGAAACCAAATTTCCGGGAGAAGGACCCAAAATAAAACTTCTATGCTTCCGCAGAAATTGCCGACGTTTCGACGTGTATTTTACGTCTTTTTCAAGGCTATTCACGTCAAATTGCAGAAGTTTTTCGTCAGACAGTAAAAATGTTTATTGAAACAAAAACGGACAAAGCGTGGACAAACATAAAGGAACCGTGCTACACACTGCTAAGCATGGTTCCCTTATGTTTGTCCACGCTTTGTCCGTTTTTGTTTCAATGTACGTCACTCCCCGTGGTTGTTCTGATGGGCAATAAACATCTTTACTATCTGACGAAAAACGCCTGCAATTTGAGTGGAATAGCCTTGAAAAAGACGTAAAATAAACGTCGAAACGTCGGCAATTTCTGCGGAGGCGTAGAAGTTTTATTTTGGGTTCGTCTCCCGCTACTTTTCTCCTGAAAATTAAAATTTTGAGGACGCTACACCTAAACCACTATTGAAGGGCAGCGTCGAGTAACCAATGGAAACCAAATCTAGGACGATTTTTTTGCTACTGCGGACACCTTTATGCGCAAGACGTATGGCGATGACCGGCCATCGTTTGTAGATGGCGGCTCTAGAGTGCAATGAGACTATTCCCGTCCTTTGTTTTCTAGATACACAATTAAGGACGCATTATATTTGAGTTCATCCGCATCTGTTGTTTCTCCACATACGTACGTAACATACAGGACATTGCCTATCTTTTACATTGCCGGCCTTGGACTGCAAAAGGAGGGGATGGAACACAATATCTCGTATATTGCAATTTCAGAACATGCCCAAAAATAAGCTCCGTTTTGAAAGTGGCACAGTTATGCTACGTCTCCATGTACGTCTCCATGGCGTATATTGCGGATTTGGCGCTGTGGTCTGGTTGGTTGAAATTAAAGTTTCTTGCCAAGTGTTGCCAAATTTCTGTATTCTCATTAAAGTGATATAAGTCGGCAAAAATTGACTTTTTAGGCGGACTGATTTGGATCATTGGTGTGTATTTGTAAAATGTTAATTGTCAAGTTATATGCTACAAATTTTTAGTTTATATTTTAATGCTACATGGTCCGCGTAGAACGATGCATATATCAAAAAAGATGGAATGTGTGTCCGTGGTCCTGCGGATCCGCAATATACGCCATATCTGCACATGGGGACGTACCATTAGACCCACGTGCAGTTAGATTCACGTACTGTCCACGATTCACGAACTATAGGCCGAAAGCACTTAGTTCGTGATTCGTTTCACGCAATGTTGCCGATACCTTCACGAGTTACTCTGGTTACTCGACGTACGTGTGAGGGAAATTTATTCAATACGGAAATGTATGGATTCTAACCAAATACGCTTCGAGATTTGGCAACAACCCACACACACGCGCATAGTGAATCGGAACCGAGTCCCCGTATTTTGGCATCAAGGACACTAACGAATGTCCTGTATGTTATTGACCTACTTGTGTTTCTCGATCTGCAAACTCTAATGTTACGTTCATAGTACGATGTGTTCATGAGAATCCGTCATCTAGCCATCTATGAAGTTCATTTGTTATTTTAAAGCATTTTGTGCATTACTTCTGCTCTTTGCCGTGCCACCTCTTTTTTTTCTTGATTAATAAACTGCACAGGCATCATTACTTTCCCGTCAAAAATAAATCTGCGGACTTCAAGTAGATTCATCGTGGAATGACACTACTTGAAGTCCGCAAGTATCCTTCCTGACAATCCTTGTAACACTCATTTCTTCAGTTTTAGAACAAAATATGAAAATCTATGAAGTGAAAAAGGAATGAAAAAAATTAGGTATAGGTCAATGTGTTTAAATTTCAAAACTGTTGTGCGACTAATGGAATATTAGTGTATATAAAATGAACTCACCTCTAGCATTTGGACCAGTAGAAAAGGGAGGCTCTTGATAGTGCTGATCCGTGTCGGGTCCGCCGGGATAAGAGGGATACGCGGTTTGCATGTTGTCAGACTCGAAGTTCGAGGAGAAAGCAGCGTCAGCTCCTTGTTTGAACCTTTGAAAGGCCATAAACGCGCTTGCAGCCTGTCGAATAAGTGCCTTATCAGTTGCCAGCGAAAATTCCAGGGTGACCCCTTCTTAAGTACAGCTACTGAGTTGTTTAAGTGTGTACAAGGACCGGATTTATTATATATTTCCTAGCTTTATTTTGCGAGAATATATGTTCTTTTATATGCGGAATTGCATGAACTATTACTTCCTATTTCTATACAGGATGTTACTAAATTGGGGATTCAACACTCTTAAATTGTGTTGGTATCAATTCAACTTCCGCCACTCCATTTTTTTTTGTCAAACATCACTTCAGCCTCACCAAACCGAACAATCCCTTACAAGAACTTCAGAACTCTAATCATTTACAAGAGCTATTTGCAAAAATATCAATGTCAATGAAAGCTACATTTTAATAAAATTGTTGAAATAACACACCAAGGAGGTCTTGAACAAAGTTATTTTACTTATCTAAATAGCAAACTTGTTGTTAATAGTCAATTAAAATAAATACAAAAACAAATTCTAAACTCTTAAAACGTTTTTTTTTCATATTTTCGCAAATCTTAAAAATGATTAAAGTTCTTGCCATCATTCAAGCTTCTATATTTAATAATGAACACACTCAGATATATAATATTTAGGAAAAAAACTTACCCAGGCAAAAATTGAAAAGAAAGAGAACGCTATGGCGGCTCTAACGTTGCTAACCCCGATCCCAGAAGCAGGCGCATCAGCTTTTGCCCACTGGTCACACAAATACCAGAATCCCACAAAGTACAGGAAAGCCCAAAAGCCTGAAATCAACGTCTCAAAAATGATCCGTGCTAAATTTAATTTGGTTCTTAAAGATATTTTAAGCTAAAGGTTAAAGCGCTTATTGCTGGTGTAAGTTACCCCTAAGAAAAATAAAAGGGCTGTGTTTTATTAATCAGATTCTAAAAAAAAATAAGACTTTAGCTCCCACAATTTAAGTTTCCCTTTAAGGCCATATTTAAGACTTTCCGAAGAAAACAAATCTCTTCGTAGGTTACTTTAATCATCTACTTACCAGAGAAACCCAAATCAGCCAAAACGTAATGTTTCCGAGTTTTTACCGAAGACATTTGTTCAAAGAGGTATTCTCCAACCAGGAAACCCATGCTTGCCAAAAAAGCTATTACGCTAATACCAACACCATAGTTACAAGCATTTGTGTCACCGTTGTAAAGACAAGTTAGCTGCTTTTCTTTCCCCATAGGTTGCCATCCTTGGGATGAAATGCAACCAAACACTATTATGGAAAAGAGCTGAAACAAGTAAAATTGGATATATATACTATATTGGATAAAAACTCGCTATGCTTGTTTGTGGACTCAAACTACACTTTTGGTAATGATTGTTATAGACTATGTTCAATCGTGTGCGGTAAAGTCTCTTTCTTGGCAAAATATATATGATATTGATCCATATATTTTATTCAAATGTTCTTAATAAATACAAGACACGAAATGGTTAATGATTGACAATTAATGCGTTTTGTTGGGGTATATTCTAAACTCTCCCACATCTGTTCGGAGATCACCAATAACGTGAACATACAATAATTTATATGCAAAGTAGACTTTATCCAGTCTACATTGCTAGTTATATTGCTAGTTATATTGACGATTCTTGTAATGTTTTAATGTGGTCTTTGTTGTTCAGTGTTCGTTTTCGTTTAAAATAGGATGAAATTAGGAGTAATTTTTGTTTCCACAGTTAACACAAATCACATTGGAGCAGACAAACGTTTTGTTATAAGCGGGAGGATCGAGCTCTGTATCGCTCTGGTGAATACTCTGGTTAATACTCTACCCTTGCTCCTTCAAGAGTAAGACTATTTGAGTAAGCAGAATCAACTTCCACAAATATTTCTAAAAGTTCTAACAGCCTGGCATCCTTGAGTCTAAGAGAGTTAGGGGATGGCATGTTTTGTTTGTATGTACGACATTTGCTAGAAGTATGCTTTAGAGTTTAAAATTAAGGAAATTGTTAAGGAGAACCTTTGAAGAAAATGCTAATTTTTGCAAGACTTCTAATTAATTTTAAACAATTTCCTAGTTGAGTAAGAAGGCTCTCTTCTATTCGGAAAAAGTCAAATATGACAAAAAAAAGGAAGAAAGGGAAAATTTCTTCCTCCATGGCAGGAATATCATTAAAAAAAACGCAAGTAGAGAAAAATTGCAGTTGCAGGTGAAAATTCATAATATTTCAAAGAATAAGTGGAAAGCGGGGATAGTTTTGAACATGTCATGTTATATGTGTCTACACACACATGAAAAATTACCCAAAAAGACGAGGATCTAGATGAAACTATTCCATTAAATCATTTATTGGGAACAAAATTAAAAAGTCAATTCAAATTGATTCAAATTTACCACCCACTGTTCGGTAGGTAGTAAGTTTTATTCTGGTCAAGTTATTAGGTGGAAAAATGGGTGAAAAAAGAAATGATTTTTTTTATCGATATGGGTACAGGGGCCTTTTTAACTTGAAACCGCCAAATATCTGAAGAATTAGTAGAATAAAAAAAATCGTTCCAAAGGTGGCTTATGTTATACAGGAGATACTATTTTAGTGCTTCTAATTCTTGGGTAACCTGTCTCTTGGGAAATCAGACTGATTACATAAGAATTTCAGCACTTGTGTACCTTGGCAATCAAGATTATTCTCTCCATGATACTATTTTTATACGGGGGGGTGTTCTAGGGGTGTTGTCCTTGGTGATGGGAAACAAAAAACACAGTGTTTTTTCTTTTCCTCAAACTTCTATTGATGCCTTCTATTGATTGAGACGTCTTGATGCCCTATGGCATCTTCATCAGTAGACACAAAACACTCTCACGCGGGAGACGTGGCTGAGGGACTTTCCTTCCTTTCTTGTGATGTTATTTTTATCAATAGTTTGGTGAAAATGGGTTACTCTTGTTGGTCAGTCTTGGCATCAAGTTATGGAAACCAACACCTGAAGTGCTTCAGAAAGACGTTATGAGCACCCTAGCAGATTTTTATTGATCTATTGTGTCCTCCCTCCTCTAATAGGTGTCGGGCACACAATTCAATGACATGTTATTCTGCCTGAAACACTGTGGTGAATCGGCCCAGGCTGTCTGCTATGCAGATGCCATCCGATCTCCCGTACACTCCGGAGTCGGTTTTAGATCGGTCCGTGTACCAGATACTTACTGCCAGTTGCAGATCTTCGCCTCGTTCGTCCCACTTTGCCCGTGAGGGAACCCTTACGACGTAGCGAGTGTCCAATGTACGTTTTGATGCCATTAGGTCGGAGACCATGTTCAATACCGCAAGGCCTTCCAAGCCAGCCTGGACATTGTTGGTCCCACCATCGAATGGCTGCGGTGCTATGTTCGTCACTTGTTGCAGCCGGTATGTCGCCTGCATTGCCTCTCGTTCCAGGAGTATTGAAAGTGGAAGGAGGTAGAGCATGCACTACATGGCTGCCGTGCAAGATCTATCAACTTTATAGGTTACCTCATTTCCCAGAAAAATAAAGAAAGAGCTATTGTGACGTCATAAGAATTCACTGTCACTAACCTGACAATTTTATAATGATTTAAATGAGTGATTTGTCAGAGATGACTTATTTTTTGAAAATTTAAGCCTTTAAATGTTAATGTTTGGCAAGTATACTTAATTATTATAAATTTGGGGTTTATTTAGACTTATTTTACACCATGCAAAGTAATAGTTTCATTCAGAATACTTCTTAAATATCGGAAATAAACTTCAGAAAACGACTAAGAAAATAGGGTTAGAACATATATGATATAGTTCGGCAGTTCGGTAATTCCATCCGAGCGCTCCGAACACAGACCATCTCCCAAAATCTTAACAAGCTAGAGTGAGATAGACTGATATCCGGAGCGCTCGGGATGTAATTACCAAACTCAACTAGTATAGAGCAGAAAATTTATAAAAATGGACTTCAGTCTGTAACATAGTATCATAGTAATAATGTAGGAAATAACTTCTTGGTTTCAGCACAAAAAAATACCAAAAACCTTAACAAAACTCAATTTTAATAACAAAAATTAACCCACGCTTTACAAAAGCATAAGGGGAACGGCGGAAATGAAGTTTTGTGACATTGGCTAACGTATACAGGTGGTTCTCTCTCTCTAAGAAATGAGGTAACCTGTAAAGTTAACTGATCTTGGCTGCCGTGGGCGTCATTCTCATTGCCCCCATGATGCAGAGACATATTTGTCTTTGCAGAGAGGACAGTTTAGGGTCTATGTGAGTGATTTGTCCAGGATAACTCCTAGAAATTTTACTTCGTTGGTAAATGGGATTGTCGTCCCGAACAAAGATGTCGCTTTCAAGAAGTCCAGCCTCTTCTTTCGGGTAAATGGCACAATCACCATTTTCCTAGGGTTTATTGCTAGGTTTTCCCTTGAACACCAGCTGTGTACAACATCCAGCACCTCTTGCAACGTGCTGGAGATTTGTTGGTATGGCTGGTTTCTTATAAGGATAATGATGTCATCCGCGTATGCTTGGACCTCAACTCCCCATAGTACCAAAGTAACCAGAAGGTCGTCCACTAGTAAGGACCACAGGATTGGTGATAGGACTCCGCCCTGTGGACAACCTCCCGGTGTTGTAAATCTGATAGTATCATCGTTTAATGATGTAGTGATCAGTCGGGATTCTAACATGTTGCGAATCCAGTTAGTTATTGTTGGTTCATTCCTTCTCGCTTGACTGGCGCTGAGGAGGGAGTCTGTAGCTGCATTATTATAGGCCCCTTCGATGTTTATGAAAATACCAACTGCAACACCCTTTGAATACGGGGTACCTTGGATTTTCACCATCAGGTTGTGGAGTGCTAGTTCTGTTGATTTGTTAGCCTGGTATGCATACTGTTCCGCATTAATGGAAGTATGTTGTTAGCGCTCCCTCCCTTATGTATAGGTCTAGTCGCTTTTAAAAGCTTTTCAGCAGAAATGGGGTTAGACTGATTGGCCTGAGTGATTTAGGATCTTTTCCCTTACATCTCACCCTTGGTATGTAGAAAAACCATCACCCTGGTCCAGCAGTTTGGAATAAAGTTCCATGCAAGGCTCATTCTGAAGAGCTTGGTTAGCAGGGATGCGAGTTGATCCAGGCCCTGTTAGTGTACAGGGTAGACCAGAAAAGTGAGACATCATATAATGTAATATTTTTAAATAAGACACTCTGTACTTTTTATTTGATTTTGAGAGATCAGGGCTGTGATTAAGTCCTGAAAATGTTTTATTATTGCCAGCATTTGTTGGGATACCCTGTATTTCTCACTCAGGACTTGTGTAAAGTATCAGCAGCCATGAAATGTTCATTTTTTCTCTAAACATCTGCCTTTTGCTCATGTCAAGAAGATTGGCAAATAACATCAAAGTCAAATTTCCAACGCTAATGAGATGCCAAGCTTTTGGGAATAGATAATACATGATACAACATACAAGATACTTTCAGCTTATGAATGAATGTCTTTTAAACTACCGCAAGCAATGACGTCAAATTTTCAGGGTCCAGTAGGAGCTATAAGATATATCAAAATCTACCAAGGGTGACTCTTACAACTATCAGTAAAACTTCAGTTTGACGATAAAACATCAGCAATCACGTAGACTGCATTGTAATCTACGTTATTGCTACCTATAATGAAGAAATCTACGTTATTGCACCCTAAAAAATAGAGGGTGTCCTATTTAAAAGTATTACATTATATGAAGTCACATTTTTCTGGGCCACCCTGCATATGTAAAAAATATTTCCCTAAAATAGAGTCTTCTGTACAATATAGGATCCCATTGAAGCAAAATCTTCTATCCTACAAGTTCTCAAGATATCAAGTTATTTCAAGTTAAAAAGATTTACTGTTAAGCGAAACATCTTGGACTTCCATTGTCTTTATTTATTTTTTTTTACACGACGTTTAGAGCAGTGGAATCTCTGCTCGTTTTTAAGTTTCACTGCTTGAAACGTCGTGCAAAAAAACTCAATAAAGACAATGGAAGTCCAAGATGTTTTGCTTAATAGTACATCATTGTCTAACACTTTTAAACAAGGACTTACTGTGTTGTCAAAAAAAACTATACATGGGAAATGTTATAGTTAGTGGTCATTTCAAGAAATTGAGGAATAAATAAAGTATCTAAAAAAGTAATTATTCTTGTCATAACTATTAATAGTGGTGCCTTTCCTATTGAACAATGATAGAAATGGAGATTATGGATTTTAGAAAAGTAGAATAAATTTGACCTCTTTTACTCCCCATCGATTATGTCCAAATTTTTCTTTAATGTATCAGTAAAATTTCAATATTATCATAATTCTTAATTCACATTTTCTGAAAAATTATTGATTTGCACTTGCATCATTGTTGTTCCAAGCTATATAAAGTCTCTGTTGGCCTTAACAATATAAACTGGAATAATTCCAATAACTGTTTTTTGGCTAAATAATTATAATAATTAGTTATAATCCAAATCTAACTTTTCTAAATATAAACCAGATCTTATGACATTCATAATGAAGTTCAATGAGTTAAAATTTGTGGGCCAAGTTTTATTGGATAAATTTTTAACATTGAATGTGTCTTGGAATGTGGGTGTGCAAGGTGAAAGTCTGGTGATATTTATGTCCTGGACTTATCAATCAACCAATCAATCTTTATTGTGCAATAGTAAAAGAGCCACAATAGTAAAAATTTTACAAATGCATTCATAAAATAAAATAGAAGTAGTATGATACAAAAACCAGTTAAATTGGCTTTTATGATTATGATGTTGTGAGAGTGCAGTTGTGCTATTAATACAGTTATAAATAAACATCAAGAAACCAAAGGCAGTGTGATTTCATATTATGTCTGTGCCCCCACTGCCCTCCATGTATATCTTGGAGTGCATTGCGTAGTATCCTATGCTCCATTCAAATCCAAGCCAGACTCAAAGTAAACAAAACTAGACCAAAAAAAAGTCTCCAGGAAAAGCCACCAGCCATCTTGATCATTGATTAGCACTTTTAGTAGGAGTTGTTCTCAGACATGTTGGTGGGAACAATTTGTCTACCACCCTTTAATAACTTCCCAAAGCTGGTCTAGTTTTTGTTTACTTGAAGTCCAGCTTAGATTTGAAGAGACTGCTTACTTATGGGGTTCATTAGAAAATGTCATATAGAAATTTTTGACAGAAAAAGATGACATAATCAAAGTAATAACACTTTTGTTTCCTCATCCTTTTCTTTTGACATTTTGCTTCCCTTCAGATGACATTTTTAAACGAACATCCCCTATTTAATTTTATAATGAACAGAAACCCATTGGAGAGAAGTTAAGGTACATCTAACAAAAACACGTAGGAGGGACGCTAATTCTATCTGAAAATTGTGAAAAATTGCAAGTCCAATGTCTAATTTAATAGTAAATAATTCAATGTCAATAATTCAATATAAAGTGAGCTATAAACCATTCACTTATTATTAACATCAAATAGGCACCGGAACATTTTTATCATATCTTATCAACTCTGGAGAGATAGATATAAAAAATTGAGATTTCAAAGGTAATGAGATATCAAAAATAAGTAAATGGGGTATATGCAGAAATTGAGATTGCACAATTTTAGTTGTCCAAGGCCTGCCTTTACCACAGTTTGTAGTCAGATGCTACAGTTAACCACAAAAATCATTGGCATGGAAACAAAAATGTAATAGATAAAGAACTGCAGAGTCAATGGAATGGAAAATTAAATCCCAATCGGAAAGTCTATTAATGGTTTTTAACTATTAATTTATTAAATATTATGAAGAATCAAGTGGAGAAATAATACTGCTGGTGAATGATATAAAATACCCCTAATATATAGTATATATAGTACCCCTAATAAAATGTACAGCTTTGATTTTATTGTCATGGGCCAGGGTCATAAGGTTAATTTAGCACTTAATTTTCTGTTGAATGTGTTCTCTAGGTACTGCATATGACTAATGTTTTTGCATAACTAAAGTGTGTGGGCATATAAGTACTTGGAATCCAATCTTAATCTAGTCTAAATATGTTTTGGGACTTGCCAAGAGAAACTTTTTTATTAATGTGCCTTTAAAATCAAATATTTGTTTTACCCAAATTAAAAAGACAATAAAACAATGGGAGGTTGACATCATCTGCATAATACAAGCACACAATACATAATAGTCCCAATACTATGAATTAAGGTAGTGTTGTTTGAGCCAGCACTTAAATTTTCTCACAAAACAGATCAAAAAATTTGTTGACCTACATGGGAATGTCTCAAAAATCAATACAAACCCCTTTACCTACTGTCATTATTGATTTTAAGAAAACTACCACAAAATAGCAATTGTTGGGCACAAAAATTAAAGGCAACGGTGCTAACTTATACAACTCACCCAGCAAACGGCTCTTAAGATAACTGTAGGTCTTTGTCCAAAAGAAATTGGATCAAAAGCACCCCCGGCTTTGCCACCACCGTAAGCTCCGACACCCTCCATGTTTTGTTTGATTTTGTTTTGACAGCGACTGCGCTAGTCAAAAGTCATTCCTTAACTTTTAAAGCGTTTTTGATTGCAGTAGTGTGCACTGTGTGTATTTCTATCTTTATATTGCGAACAAGTTAAGAGAGGAGAGAAAGATATTTAGAGGCCACGAGTGCTGCCAGTCAAAAACGCTAGTAAAATAAAAACTGGGAATTAACGATAGATATTTAAGACATAAAGCATAATTTCATACTTTAAATAATCAAGAATTATTACTTTCCCTGATAAACATTTCTTTCTAGTCTCCCAAAAATATAATTAATTTATAATAAAGATAAATCCAACAAAAAAGACATGTTTGCTAATGACGATTCTCATTTATATCGAGTTCGGAAATTGCATCCCGCCTGAGCATTCCAGACATTAGACCACAGTTCATCTCATACTGCTTTCAAAGAATAGGGATAATTATTGTCGCGCAGTGTCCCCCCAGCCGATAATAATGATAATCCGTATTAATCCGTTTAATCGGTGGTCGTTGCGTGGGGGGCGGCTGTGTTCGCGGCTGCCGCCGTGTTGCCGCCGTGTCTTCGGAGGAGATTCGACTACGTGGATGTTCTAAGTCCAACGTATCTTCTTGCGCCGAATCTCTTTTACCACGCTGCAAGGGGGACCCAACTCTTGGAAAGGATCTATTGTCCCTTAGGTCGCTAATTTAAATAATGTAAAATTTTATTGTTTTAGAGATGCCAGCAAGGTTTTATGGTTTAAGACAAAAACCTGCAAAAAGCCAAAAAAAAAACTAATTGAATAGTAATTAAGGAAGAATAAAATTAAAAATTAAAAAAGACAATTTTTAGTTTTCTCCAGAATCTGAAATAAAATAGCGGCGGACGTGAACTTTTTGCAAACAAGCTCAGTGGTCCCCAGAAACGTGTTTGACGGGTACACGAGTTCTTACTAAATTGGAAAAACACAACAAAGAAAACTAAACTAACGACGCAGTGTAGAAGAGAACAGAATTCTGCCAGTAACTGGGATCCTCGATATTATGGTGAGCAAAACACTACTATAATATACTAAATGATTCAACTTCTACAACTACTCTACAAATACTTAATTGCCGGTAGTCTCCTGCGTCTGCAAAGTATCCGCTAGCTGCAAGAAAATGGCCTATTCAGGAAAAGGGCAGAGGTGGGTTGACACTATGTGGCCCAACCGAAAAAACACTCCACGAAACTTTTCGTAGGCGGGCAATGAGCGGTGTAATTGTTTTGGCACTAATTAAAGATAAAAATAATTAGCGCGGCGGACATAAAAACGGGATTCACAAAGAGGAAAAAATTACGAATTGGCGATAATCAGAACGGCGGAGCCAAGGACTTTTCTCGAGGTAAAATTCGAACTTTTTTGTCTTCCCGGTTAATCGTCGCTTTTTGATCGTAACTCTATTGAGTTCAAAACGCGTCTTTTTCTTTCGAGTGTCCAAGATCGTCTTCTTTTCGCCACCCCCTCGGTACGTCTCATCCCCGAGAAGGTACTGCCGAAAAAATCGATACCACCCTGACCAGTGGCGATTATATGGCGCTTCGGACAGCGCGGGCATAAATTTAGAAAATGAGCTTTTCTGGAAAATCTGCTAGTAGAAAAAAATTGAAAATGTGATCATTAAATAGAATAAATTAGGCTTTTTAAAATGACACCTCACATGACATAGTTTAATTGACAATTAAAGCTTTTTATTGAAATTAACCGTTAATTTCCTGGCTCGGTCAATTAAGACATTAATTGCTCGAATTTACAATCAAAGGATCAGAAATTAAAAGCTCTATCTGCTGAGAGAATAAGATTTTAATTTCAATTAACGATATTTGCAAAAACGCTTTAATTACCAAACTATTGTTTGGGTCACGTACAGGTCTGAAATTCTTTCAAGGGCCATAAACCATTAAAAGGGCGCCTTTGCAGGTCAAAAAAGAAGGGCAATTGTAGTGACCATGTTTTATGGCCGGAATTCCCAAGAAATTGTGAAAGTGCCTGTCCAACACTAACAAAGGAAATGCTCTTGACGAAAATAAAAATATTGCAAACACATGTGCATTTAGGGCCTTGGTCTGGTTTATTTAGAAAACCGAAAAATAGAAAAACTTCCATAAGATTAAAGCTTAAAAGCTTCGAAAAATGGCTTACAGAGTTGCCACGTTTCCACACATTAACTCATATGCAAACAGAGAGGTCAGTTTGCATAACATTATTTACTAGTTTTTAATTTAATTAAGGTATATAATCATAATCCCTAGTCTGGGGCTTTCTTAAGACAATGCGAGCTGGTTTGTCAACAAGGGTTCCTTCAGATCTAAGATCTAATTACTGAACTCACTCCGTTTTTATATTGACTTATGACTTTGACGCTTTACCTACTGTGGATCTCATAACCTCAACAGTTTTCATAAGTTTCTCGTTTTTTTTTCCAATTATTGAAACTTGCATTTCAAATTATCTGAATCAAAATTTGACTATATATCTTATATCTGCACTAAATATGGGTCGTAAAATACCAGGTAGAAAACACAGAGGCGTTAGAGACCCTGAGAAACAACAAGCTGAAAGATTTGCCAAGTAATGTACACCAACCTAGGCTGATAGCAAAATATTAACCGGATCATTATTTTTTTGCCTGTGTTTATTCCTTTTCTAGAATTAAAGATAAAGTTAACGCTCCACCTACAAACCCGGACGATCAACAAGTCTCCTGCTCCCTTTCCAGGTTCATTGAACTAAAAAACAAAGTGAAGCAAGGACTTTTCAATAAAAAGACAAAAACGGGAAAACAAGGTGCTGAACAGCAGAATGGCAGGAGATTGAAAGGAAAATCTGAAAACCAAGGTTCTGAACATCAGGATGACAGGAGGTCAAAGAGAAAACCTGAAAAACAGATCCCAAAATTTGAGCAAAGGCCTGGGGAGTCAGATCGGCAATTTAAGTATAGGGTTAATAGGATTTGTGCAGACTATCTTAAAGAGAGTGCTTTTGAAGATAAATATGGAGTGGATGTTAAGAGGAATGCACAGGGTGATGTAAGTATTATTGGTATACTGGGTGTCCAGCAGAACCCTGGACATAGGAGATTAACATGGGAAATCAGTTTTTATTTTTTTTTGCGCCTGTATGATTTGATTGAAAAACTTAAAGATAAATTGTTGTAATTAGCATCCTTAAGTTATAAGTTGTTGGTGAAGTTAGCGGGATTAGGACAAATAATGCACCTCTTCTTTATTTGAAAATGGCTGATGTTTCGACTATTTATTTAGTCTTCATCAGGGCTAAAACCAATAAGTTCAATAGTAACAAATCCCTGGGCCCAACATAAAACTGTAAATACTGCTTGTTCAAATGTGGAACGTAAATTCCTATACATCCATTACATATATCAAATTTTAAAAATTTAAAAAATGTTTTAAACAAAAAAAAATTTAAAAATATTAAATATACAGACAAACTGTAGACAACTACAAGAATTAACAATTGACAAATACCGACAATACCAAGTAACCAGTAAACATGGAGGCGTACATTACGGATGAAAGAACTTACCAGGTTTTAGCCCTGATGAAGACTAAATAAATAGTCGAAACGTCGGCCATTTTCAAATAAAGAAGAGGTGCATTATTTGTCCTAATCCTGCTAACTTCACCAACAACTTAAAGATAAAGCTGTAGAGCTTATGGTCAGCTGTCATCCTGCAATTTTTTCAATACCTCAGTTTTGGTTGTTTTTTGGAAAAATGCCTTGAAAAGTGCAGGAATTTGAATTTGGCCTGTCATCCCCGCCCTGCATGTGCAGCGTCGCCAACATAATAATTTCTTATGTTAGAGTCAGAGCCAATTTTCCTTTCTTATTTATTTTAAGGGACTATCATGTAGTAATTAATGTGATTATGCAGTGAAAATTTACTAAAAACTTGACGATAATGTTCTTAAATCATGGCGGGGGTGACATACCAAATTCAAATTTTTGCACTTTTCAAGGCGTTTTTCCACAAAACAGCCAAAACTGGGGTATTAAAAAAATTACAGGATGATAGCTGACAATACGCTCTACAACTTTACTCTTAAAAGTTTTTCAATCAATTCAACCATACAGGTGCAAAAAATAAAAACCATATTTCCATGTTAATCTTCTATGTCCAGGGTTGTGCTGGACACCTGGTATATATTTTTACCAGAACTGAAACCAAAACTTTCGTGAGTCTAGTGGGAATACTGGGAATATTGGATCAATATGGGTGGGAATATGAGTTAATTGCAATGTTAAAGTTTCTGTTAAAATATAGAACAAACTTCCAACAAATTTGATAAAAAGCAATTGACTGGGTAATTCTGATCAGATTTACACCAAACTTGGCACAAATGATGCTCTGGACTCGGAGATGCTCTGGACTTCAGATGTACATTCTAAAGGACACTACCTGTCAGGAGCATCATTTGTACCAAGTTTGGTGTAAATCTGATCAGAAATACCCAGTCAATCAGTTTTTGTCCTTTAGAATGGACATCTCAATCTGAAATTTTAACTTTCAATTAATTTAACTGTATGCTCTGGGTCAGGAGCATCATTTGTACCAAGTTTGATATAAATCTGATTAGAATAAATACCCAGTCATCAGTTTTTTCTGGTCAATAAATTAGACATATCCCTGTAACAATATGAAGTTTTTAGGTAGAAGCTGTTGTGAAAAGACCAAAAGATGAACTGGAATTGCTAGCAAGACAATTGAAAAAAGAGAAAAAATTAAAGACTAAGTCAGCCAAGAAAAAGGCAAAGGAGAGTGACAAATCACCCAAACTAACAAAATCTCAGAAATGGGCTTTGAAGAAGCGGCAGAAGAAGGAAAAGAAGAACTCAGAAAGCAATGAGAATTATAGTTATTTGCCGCAGAAGGAACAAGTGAGGTTTGGAGATGTTGCCCATGCTCCTCCCACTTTAGTTGCCCCTAAGAAAGGCGAAAAGGCTCAAGGAGCACCTCGAGTAAGTTCCATTGTTACTTCCTACAGCATTGTGTCCATCGCCATGAGTTTGAGTGTAGGTCCTACCAGTTCATTATTGTGTTCTTATTGCTTAGTTACCGAATACACAAATATGGTTTTTAAGGGCGCGGACAAAAGTAGTCATAAAAACCTGCCTATATCACAGCATAGAGAATCTGCAGGGTGATTAAAAAATTCCGTACAAGGATTTTAAGGGCATATTTGTAATTTTAAAGCTCTCGTGGTATTACCCCCGATAATTTTTAATTTGAGCTTTCTACAAGCCACGACTTTATCAGATTATTTACACCAATATTTCTAGAATTATCAGATTTACATTTGAAGTGAAGCAGCAAAAATACTTTGTCAGATGATAATTGTCGAAATTGTCGAATCCTAATTTTGTCCTAAACTGATAAGTTAATAATTATCATAGGGACTTGGGTTTTAATTGGGTTTGACTGACTGAACTGATTGACTTTCTCAACTTGTAATAAATCAGATAATTTTTATTAACATATTTAAATAATTTAAAATATTTGTGGGGCAAAATAAGACGTTTTTTTCTTATAAACATCTCCTAAAATGAATCCCCTCCTCTATACGTGAAGTCAAAGTTGAAAAAACAAATTTTTTTTTTGTTAATTGTGGCCGTTTTTATTCATGAAAATTCTTGACAATTCGTACATCCCCGTTTCTCAACGAGCTTTTTTAATTTCTTTTCTCAGAAATGGCCAGATTTTAATCCTTCGCAGTTTTAAAGGACTTACTGTCTTTATGAAGATGAATATTTTAAGTTTCTCCGGAGTTTTGTTAAATTCATGATTACTATCTAGTAGGACTAACAAATATCTTTAATTTTGATTTTTTTCAAGTTTCTTGATTAAACTAATCCTTTTCGAGAACAACTTCTTTGACCGAATGGCGGCAAACATAGGAAGCTGGGACTTTGTGGTTATGGCATGGCAACAGTTGTTTTTTATTTATGCCATTTCTGAGAAAAGAAAGAAAAAAAGCTCGTTGAGAAACGGGGATGTACAAATTTTGAAGAAATGTATTGAATAAATAGGGCCACTATTAAAAAAACATATTTTTTTTAGTACTTTGAGCGCCCGTAGGAGAGAGGGGGCTTCATTTTAGGACCCATGCTTATAGGAAAAAAACGTCTTGTTTTGACCCCACAAATATGCCCCAAAATCTATGTACTGAATTTTGAATCACTCTGTATACCACTAGCGTCACTCTCCGAAAGATCAAAGAAATTCCGAGTTCCAGAGCGTTGTGCCGCCGTGTCGTTCGAGCGTGAAATTGTTTAGGTTTGCAATGTATTCAGTGTAGGACGGCGGCGTAAGGTGGCCAAACTATTTCTTACTTTAGCGAAAATTACTTGGTTGAATTGGCGGGTTGGGACAGAATCAAAATAAACTACAAACTCTTGGCCGACGTTTTGTCTAATAAACATAGACTCCTTCAGGGCTATAAATACATTAATTAAACCGTCAGAAGGCGAAACAGAAAACATCAAATACACCTCACCTCGAGTCTAAACACGTTGTATTTAAATCTGATTCTGTCCCAACTCGCCAATTCAACAAAATAATAACAAATCCTACGACGCAACGTTTTGCCCAACTATATTTAGAGTAAATCTTTGGCGAAGTAAGAGGGGCAGAATTGTTAGCAAGGAGCGGTCATAGAGTGTCACGAGAGTCACGTGATAGTGACTCTCGTGACACTCTATGACCTGATGAATGCTACAGTTATATATCCTTATACCGTGGTCTACATTATTAATATATTATCCAACAAGCATATAATGTAGGCCATCATACGAAGGTGTCGTTTGAGCTTACGAGCGAGTGGCGCAATTCACCTCAGCTAATGATGCCTATTATATGATTGGATACTATACTTTGTCCACCAGTAATTTACAGGTTTTACATAATAATCAATAGTAGCGATTTCTTTTTGTAAATATAGTTTCACATGAGGGTTGCACTAGTTGCCTACCAGTTCGACTAGCATGCAAAACTGGTGCAGTCTCAAGTAAACACGAATTAGGCGTCAACGTAACGAGTGCGGCAAGACCTCGAAGAGGTCGTGCCAAAAAGTTGGCACTCAGTTCAAAACTGGCCTAACCAGTTATCCAATAGAACACATAAATATGCACGCGTTCTACCAAAAGAACATACAATTCGCAACAGTGCAGCACTACTACCAAAAGAAAACGCTTTTAGATAACGCGGTCAATACGCGTTTTGTTTTGATTGTCAAATAAAGATGGGTCGGTCCGACCGGACCCGTTCCGAATGAGTTGTACCGGGTTCACATGCTCGTTCCTTCGGTCCGACATAAAAGTAAGAAACCAAATGATTGTGTAACACCAAAGAATAAATACTATAGGTAGGTACTATCGTTTACATCCAAATTTTTTGTTAATTACTTTTAGTAATTACGATTTATCTACTCTTATTCTCTGTTGTAGAATATTTGTTCTTATGCCAACGCCAATTAAAAGTTTTGATTGAACGAATGTGATCACGGTTCGTTCGTGACAATGATAATCGTGATTCACGAACATAAATGTAACAAGACTGTAATACCGGAAGGAAAAAGAAAGAGCAAGCAAAGAATGGCAGTAGAATGAATGAAAATAAAATTCCGCTGCACGTAGTAACGTCTGTCCGAAGGAACGGGTCCATTGGTACGGGTTGAAGTTAGGAGCCGGAGCGAAAAAAACGAAGTCTCTATTGTCAATGCCAAAATTGCCAAAGTCGAAGTGACGTTAAAATTATTATGGCGGCTGCATCAGGGCGGCTATAATAGTTGGAACCTTCTTTTGTTTTGTTTGTAACTTTCAACAAGGCGGTGTCTGAATGCAGTTCTTATAGAGTGTATAATGGAAAAATAAAAGGCGCAGCATGAATAATGAATATTATTCACGCTGTTCCAGTCTACAGGTTACAATACACTTTATTTTGTGCTTACAACCTGACCAATGATTTTCATATTGTTACGGGATACGAGTTCCAATAATTTATCTTCCATCAAGGGGTATGTTGGATCCTGTATACCACGTCGTTGATCCGTTTGATGACTGTATATGGACCCTCCCAACTTGGGAGACTTTCCTTTCTTCCTTTGTGGATTATACAGCCAAACCAAGTCACCTGCCTTAATTCCTGCGGAATTCGCCCTTAGGCCATATCTGGTTTTCATCCGATTGCTGGCAATCTTTATCTTTGTCCTCACGTTGCGATGGATTTCCTTTAATCTTTCTCGAAGTTCATCAGCATAGTTCTGGACATCTTGCACCGGTTCTTCCGGTTGCTTCCTTGCACCGGCACTTCTGGTGATCCGTACACCAAATCTGCGGGAAGACGAAGTTATTTACCAAATATAACCTTGGAAGGGATATATCCAGTCGTGTTAGGCACTGCACCTCTGTAAGCCATCATTAGAAGAGGCACAAATTTGTCCCAATCTTTCTGGTGGTCCGCGCTACCATTTTGCAGAGGTATTGTTCCATAGTTCGATTGAGACGTTCGACCATGCCATCTGATTGTGGATGGAGCGGAGTTGTTCTTGTTTTGCGGATTTCCAGAAGTTCCATTATCTTGAAAAGTTGTGATTCAAAATTCCGGCCCTGGTCCGAATGAAGCTCTAATGGTACGCCGAATCTACTGAAGAATTCATCAACCAAGACCCTTGCCACGATGTTAGTTTCCTTATTTAGTAGTGCATAAACTTTAGGTCATTTACTGAAATAATCCATGTCAACTAAGATGTATTTGTTGCCATCGTCTGTTTCTGAAAAAGGAGCTGCCACGTCGATCGCAATTCTTTCAAATGGGGTGCCAACATTGTATTGCTTCATTTGCCCCCTAGTCTTTCTTTGGGGTCCTTTTACGGAGAGCAGCAGGTATTACAATTTCTGCACCACTCTTCGACGTCATCTTGGCAATTCACTCAGTAGTACGTTTCCCGAATCCTATCCAGGGTCGTATTAACTCCAAAATGGCCTCCAGACACTCCATTGTGCATTTCTCTCGGAAGACATCTTTCCTTCTACTTTCTAGTACGACAAGCTGGAGTGTGGCACTTTTCCCGTCGGGGCTTTCCAAGTCCTCGTCAGTAAACCATTCTGAATCGCCAAGGAATCCCATTAAGCCCATATAGCTTTTACTTCCAGGCTCTTATCTGCTATGTCCTTCCAACCAGCTCTTTGACTTTTCACCTTCCACTGACGTATTAATTCCACAGCATTATCGGTTGTTTGTTCGACCTTCATTGGTTCAGTGGTCCAATGTTCGTCGACGTCAATCCTGGTTCTCCTAAAAATACTTGGTCCTTCTCGTTGTTCTACTCGTTGGCAGTGTCGACATTCCCCTTTACATGTTGACGTTTGGTAATACATTTACGTTACCATGAGATCGGGCTGGATGATGTTCAATTTTGCCAGGGATGGTGAGGCTTTTTCCAAGCTGTCCAATCCTATTGATCCCGGGTGCTTCCGGGAGGCCAGTCAGCGTTCGCCCTTTTACACTGACTGGTCTTAGTTTTCTGGCTGATGTGTCAGTGAGCCAGATTGTCGCCGTGGCGGAGTCTGACTCCTTTCCCGTCGAACGCGACAGTCCCTTTTAAAATGGCCTATTCAGCCGCAGTTGAAACAAGATCCGAGTTTCTGTAGGTCGGCATTTCGGTCCATATTTGTTCTGTAACCAATGTCTTGTGCCCTGCTCTTTGATTGGTTGAAATATGAAGTCATTTGCTTCCTGAATTCTCGTCCAACCATTGCTTTAAGATTGAGTTAGGCTGCGGCTCTTCCTGTACGTCAACTATTCAACTCTGTGGCCCGTGTTTATTCTCGACGCCTCATACTCCAATGCCCGAATTAATGCCTCATTTGCCCTGGAAGGACCAGTCAATCTCAAATGGTATTTCATTTCACTGTCGCGAACTCCTTCGATAAACCGCTGGACTGATAGCTGGTCAAGGGAATTAGAGGGAGCCGCAGGATACGCTAATCATGTCAAACGCTGAATGTCTGCTCCAAATTGCTGTAGATTTTCGCCTGGTCTCTGCTGCCTCATCCGTAGTTCTGTCTGGTAGATTATTTCGCGATGATCATTACCAAACCTCCGCTCTAACTCCGCGGCAATTGCGTTGTAATTACACTTTTCAGTGGTCGACAATGTAGGCCTGATGTCTGCAGCTTTTCCTCTCAAAGCTACTAAGAGTTCGGTAGCCTTGTCCGAATCCGTCCATCCATTTTTAACTTACGCCGCCTCAAATTGGTCTTCATAAATGGCTCAAGAAGTAGTGCTGTCGAAAACTGGAAGCCTAGGAATGTTTAGTCGCTCAGTGGTTGAAGTTGGCCCACTGCGACGTGTTTTCCAGATCCGCCATCGTTCTTCTAACTCCGTCATTTTCATCTCTACTTCATGTTTGACTTGATCCACGTCTTGTTTGACTTGATCTAAGTCTCGTTTGACTTCAGTCTTTTTGGTTGAGACAAGTTCTTGCAACTCGCGACGGCCATCCGTTAATGCTTGAAACATCCTTTTTCTCAAGTTGCTTTGTTTTCCTTGTTCTTCCAGAAAATTTATTTGTTCCCCTTTGTCGAGCTGCCTTTGTTTTTCTTGTTCCTTTTTTTCAAGTTGCCTTTGTTTTCCTTGTTCTTCCAGAAAATTTATTTGTTCCCCTTTGTCGAGCTGCCTTTGTTTTTCTTGTTCCTTTTTTTCAAGTTGCCTTTGTTTTCCTTGTTCTTCCAGAAAATTTCTTCGTTGCTCTTTGTTCTTCTTCAGCATTTCCATAAGTGCTGCCAGTTGTTCATCCATGATTTTTGTCGTAGATCGAGTATATGGCATGTAGAAAAGACCAAAGATTTTGCACTGTCCTTACCACGCAAAATTCCACGCGCGCGACGACTTCTTTGTCCTGTTCAGTCACAAATTTGACGAAAATTATCTCACTTCCGACACCAGTTGTTACCGGATATGGGTTCCAATAATTTATCGTCAATTAACTACACTTATTTACTTTTAACTATTACAACACAATTACTCTTTACTAACAATTCGCAATGTTCGCTTATTTTCTACACGGTACTATCAATTCGATCCCATCTTGCGCAGTTCGCTGGTTTATATACCCGGCCTGAACAGACGCTCGTACTTTCGAGAACGGAGGCGATTGTTCCCGGTTCTCGATTAGTTACGTGAGTTCCCGGGGTCGGCGCTCTGCGTTGCCGCTTCGGCCCGAATCTCTGTGGACCGACGGTCGGACGTAACAATTACTCTCTACAGCAAAATGTGTTCATTTTTGGAGCTCTGTATCTCGGAAACGCCACGACCGACATTCGTAACTTAAAGAGATTTTGAGAGGCGGCCATTTCTTCTAAAATCAGGGTGGGAGAATGATCTTAAATAATAGTTATTTGTGAATTAAGGGCTGTGGACCGACAGTGGGGGTGTAACGATATTATTGTCCAGCCATAGACAAAATTCATTATTGAAACACTAACATGAACCAGTGGGACATAAAAGCTCCGATGCACCACAGGGACATTACCATGTATATGCCCTTGATACATAAAGAACCGCTTGGACATTTTTGTAAACATACACTGTTTTCTAGCCTGGTCAAAAGAATCTGCTCCTTAAAGCAATGCTTCCAGTCAGTCAAACTAATAAATTGTCAAATAAGCAGATTAAAAACAAGGTAAGTAAAGGAAAGGGTGTCTCCAAAACATCAAAGGTTATCGATAAGAAGGGAAAGAGAAAAGATTTACCCCACGCTCTTAGAAGACAGCTGGATAAACAACAACAGGAAATTGTGGAGGTCTACAAAACTCTAAAATCTAAGAAATACTCTAGTTAGTTAATCAAGACATTAGCTAAGTTCCACTTTTTTAAATAAAATACATTGTTTATGAGGTAGGACATGTTTTATTCTAACCTGAACTAACCTCGTTTTACATTCAAGTTTTTATATGAAAATAAAAAGTACGATTTCTATACACAACAATACTTAAACTAAACAACTATTTACTCTAAAACGCTGCACCTTAATTGACAACCTTGAAAATCACAACAGTTTACATATCTATCAATCAGTCTATATCTGAGATTTGACAAGTTGGAGTAGGAGTTACAATTTGTTTTATTTTAAAGTTGCTTTGCTTTTGTACTCTGAATCAGCTTTTGTACTCTGAATAGTGAAATAGCAAAACAAAAATTTATATCGAATAATCCGGCTACTACTCACAATACTCACTAGAGTACTCAGCCGCAAAAAAAAACATTTTTATTAATAAATATGTACATGTAATTGCCCCGAGAACCATAGAATATGATTAAGGGTTATTCCATAAAGCAATGTTTTTTTTATATAGTGTTAACTTAAGGCCACTGATCTGAGTTTTGGTACGAAAAATAAGGCACATTTCATTGAGCTTTAAATATAAAGCAACTTTATAAAGTTAATCCTCAACGAGAACAACTAACTCTTCAAAGAGCCTTTTTCAAACGCAATTTTAAACTAAAAAAACACATTGCAGTTTTAAAGTAACAATATACATTTATAACAAAATAACATGAGATCAAACTTAGGTGCAAAACCCTGTTTTGTTTTTAACTAAATATAACGCAACGAACGAGATCTGAACAAAAACGAACTGAAATCGTAGGAAAAAATTCATTACTAACACTCGGCTTTGATCTGCAAATAGTCAAAGATCGAAAGCAACAGTTCCTTATACATAATCGGGTTCATATTTTTTCCAATATTGTATAACAAGAAAAACTGACCGTGCGAAAGCTCTTTTCCCAAAAGCTTCATTTTCTTTCTATTCAAGCTGCGAGCTTGTGCCATCAAAAGATATATGCGAAACCGTTGTACGCCAAGAAACATAAACCTGTATATTAACGCGCTCACAGTGACTACAAACATGAACAACATCCAATACCAAAGAATTAGGAAAAACTTTTCGTTTAATATGTTCAGTGGTAAAACACAAATAAAGTCCTTAACTTGAATGGAACCGGACATACCGTAATTTGTGAAAATGCACTTGGTTTTTTTGGGAAACACCATGTTGTAGGCTATCGGCCAGGGTGTCCGAGCTACCTGGTAGCCGTAACTCAGAAAGTTACCTTCGAGGTACCAGTTCATGAGTAGGGTTTGTAAGACCTGTAAATGTAAAGTTCTTTAATAATTCACATATCATTTTTTGTCAGTTAATGGAAAAGTTTTAAAAGCAGTTGCTATAGTTGCTAATACATATTACCTACAGGGTGGCCGACGTCCGGTGGTACGTTAGACGTCTATGGAAAATAGAACAGAGAATCTTTGAAAATTTGCACATACAGTTAATCGGTCTTGCTCTCATCAACAAAAAATATTTTCATGATGGAAAGGCGGATGTTGATAACAACTTGCAAATTTTAAATAGAACACTTATATTTTTGCATTTATAAATTCGTCTTGAAATTCTAAGAATATTTTGTGTAACACCGCCTATTCCAATTTTCGACTGTTTTCGAAATATTGACTACGCCACTTTTTGTTTTTTTGACGTCCGTAACATTCAAATTGTTTGAATTAGAGCGAAAAGGTTTTTACTAACGATGGGCATAATCGATACATTTCTACAATCGAAATAATGATTTTTTTAAAAGTCGTTTATAATCCATTATTCGAATCGATTATCCACTTCGAGTACTTCTAGTTTTGGGCACAGTCGACATATTTTCTTAATAGGACGAATCAAAATTCAAAATATTACATACAATCATCCAATTCCATTAAAAGTGGACATAATCGATCAACAAATGAATTAAATCATTCGTTTATTAACATACAATATTGTTACGGTGAGAGGTGGCTGGGAGGCGGAACAACAATGGACGTTGGACATTTGCGTCTCGCGGCCTATCCGGGCGCTGCGGCATGGCAACTGTTACAAGTGATTTATTGCTCTATTTATTTAGAACGCAGTTATTTACGACCTTTTTTTTGTGTGTCTTATGAATTATTTTTCTTCTAAGAATGTTCTAGGCTTTTCTATACTTTTAGGATTTTGTATAAAAGGAGAATAGCTCCGCCGTTAGGAGCAGTCTTATTTAATCGAGCTATAGGTAAACTAAAGTACCAAACGATAATAGAAGGTTATAAAGTGTTAAGTAATGAGTTATTTAGTTGTCGAATTCTACTTGTGTGTATTTGTGGGATAAATAAATAGTGTTTTCGTCGTTAAAAATCGTTACATTGGAATTATTGAACCCTGAGTTCGCATCAATATTAATTATACCATCAATATTAATTAATACCGATTTAAATAATTAATTAAAAAATAAATATTACATACTTATTTTTTTTTTTAGATATTTCTAGTGTTGCCGCAAGACAAGATAATGCAGTATACAACTTACTTTTGTCTTGCCTCTCTGAAATTAAGATAAAAACTCGTCAAGACAGTGTCTCGACAAGGGTTTTGTCTCGCTCATGCGCCAAGTATTTGTCAACTCTAGAATTAGATGGTGTATTCACTTAATTTGAATGAGAAAAAGCATTTAGAAATGCAAATTAGAACTGTTTGGGAAAATTCAGGTTAGTATTAGGGTCAAAAATCGGTTAAAAAATGTCACAAAGCGTCTCTTCTGGGGGAATTTAGGTTAGAATTAGAACAAAAATCGAGTTAAAATGACTCACCACATCTAAAAATGCAAATTTCGATGTTTTTTGAGAAAGTCGCGTTAGATTAAGGTCAAAATCGGTGAAAATTACTTAAAAGTAGGGTTTGCAAAAATTCAAATTAAGATTATAGCCAAAATATGCAGAACATTACTCAGACCGAATACCTAAGAACTCTCACCTGTTTATACTAGTCGGTCAAGAATACTGTCTGCTCTGCTTTATTACTCAAAGCGTCTAAAAAAGTGGAAACTAAGAGCTTCTGAACAAATTCAGGTTAGGATTAGGGTCTAAATGGGTTAAAACATGCCAGAAGGCCTCTAAAAATGCAAATTTGGGGTCTTTGGAGAAATTCACGTTAGAATTACAACCGAAAACGATTAACAACGAGCCACTTTATCTAAATATATGTTAAGTTCGATGTTCTATTAGAAAGTTAAGCTAGGGTTAAGGCTATAATTGCAAAAAATAACTCGAAGCGTGTAAAAATACAAATTTGGACAAAATTACTCAAAGTGTCAAAAATGCAGATTAAGAGTTTCGGGGCAAGTTCAAGTTAGGATTAGGGTCAAAAATTACACAGGGTCTAAAAATTAAAATTTGAGGTCTTTGGAGAAATTTAAGTTAGAATTAGGATTAAAATCGATTAAAAATGAACAACCTTATCTAAAAATGTAAATTTCTATGTTTTATGAGAAAGTCGCGCTAGGATTAAGGCCAAAACAGGCGAAAAATGGTTCAAAGAGGATAAAGATATAAATTCAAGGGTTTGAAAAAACTCAAAATCAAGTTTAGGGTCAAGAGTGGTTAAAAAATTGCTGCGTCTAAAAATGCAAACTTGAAGTCTTTGGTCAAAATCAGACTAAAATTATAGGACTAAAATTGTTTAAAAACGATCCATTTTATAAAAAATTACAATTTTGATGTTTTTGAAAAAGTCAGGCTAGGATTAATCCAAAATACGTGAAAAAATACTCAAAGAGTGTAAAAACAAATTTGGACGGTTTGAACACAAATTCAAAATAAAATTTGGGTCAAAATTGACTACAAATTTATCTAAAGTGTCTAAAAATGCAAATTTGGAGTCTTCGGAGAAATCCGAGTTAGAATTAGGAATAAAATCGATTCAAAATAACCGACGTCATCTAAAAAACGCAAATTTCGATGTTTTATGAGAAAGTTAGGGTAGGATTAAGGTCAAAATCTGTAAAAATGATGCAAAGTGTGTAAAAACACAAACTTGGAGGGTTTTGAAAATTTCAAATCAAGATATGATCAAAATCAGTTAAAAATTACTCAAAGCGCCAAAAATGCAGATTGAAAGTTTCTGAGCATATTCAGGTTAGGATTAAGATCAAAATCGCGTGGAAAAATACATATTTGGTGCCTTTGGAGTAATTCAGGTTAAAATTAAGACTAAAATTATTTAAAAATGACCAATTTACTCTAATTACACATTATTGCGAAAATCGGTATAAAATTACTCAAAGTGTCTAAAAATGCAAATTTGGAGTCTCTGGAGAAATTTGAGTTAGAATTAGGAATGAAATCGATTCAAAATGACCTACGTCATCTAATAACACAAATTTTGATGTTTTATGTGAAAGTTAGGATAGGATTAAGGTCAAAATTTGTAAAAATGAGGCAAAGTGTGTAAAACCACAAATTTGGAGGGTTTGGAAAATTTCAAATTAAAATTATGGCCAAAAGCAGTTAAAAATTACCCAAAGCGTCAAAAATGCAGATTGAAAGTTTTTGGGCAAAATCAGGTTACGATTGGGATCAAAATGATTCAAAAATTACACAGGACGTCTAAAAATGCAAATTTGAAGCCTTTAGAGAAAGCCTCCAACCTAGGAAAAAATCTTCTCAGATTAGGGATTAGAAGAGAAAAATTGTTTAAAAATGACCAATAACGCACAAATACGTGAAAAATTACTCAAAGAGTGTAAAAATACAAATTTGGACGGTTTGGACAAATTCAAAATAAAATTTGGCTCAAAATTGACTAAAAATTTCTCAAAAGTGTCTCAAAATGCAAATTTGGAGTTTTTGGAAAAAATCGAGTTAGAATTAGGAATAAAATCGGTTCAAAATGACCCACGTCATCTAAAAACGCAAATTTTGATGTTTTATGAGAAATCAAGGTAAAGGTCAAAATCTGTACAAATAATGCAAAGTGTGTAAAACACAAATTTGGAGGGTTTTGAAAATTTTAAATTAAGATTATGGTCAAAATCAGTTAAAAATTACTTAAAGCGTCGAAGATGCAGATTGAAAGTTTCTGGAGAAATTCAGGTTAAAATTAGGACTAAAATTATTTAAAAATGACACATTTCATCTAAATATGATGTTTTTCGAAAAAGTCAGGCCAGAAATAAAGTCAAAATGCGTAAAAAATTAGTGAAAGCGTATAAAAACACAAATTTGCATGGTTTGGAAATTTTTAATTTAACATTATTGCCAAAATCGGTACAAAATTACTCACTGTCTAGAAATGCAAACTTGGAGTCTTTAGAGAAATGTGACTTACTACAATTAAGAGTAAAATCTAAATGTCCCATCTCACCTAAAAATGCAAAATTTGATGTTTTTGAGAAAGTCAAGCTAAAATTGAAGCCAAAATCAGAGAAAAATGGTTTAGAGTGCGAAAATACATAACTTTGAAGGGTTTAGAGAAATTTAATTTAAGATTAAAGCCACAATAGATTAAAAAATTGTCGGATCGTAGAGAAATGGAAATTCAGGTTAGGATTAGGGCAAACCCGGTTAAAAATAACTTAAAACGTCTAAAAATGTCAATTTAAAAATTGTGAAAAAAAAGCAGTTGGGCATTTGGGTCAAAATCGGTATTATATAATAGTTTAAATATCGGCGATAATATAAATTTCGCTATACTGAGTGTTCTTTTTAAATGAGTATACTACTGCTCACTCCAAATTAGTCTTCTGACATAATTTCCACACTAGTTCTACATATATTATTAAGATTTCATTGGTCCCGTTGGATATAACCACATGAAGTAGATAGAGTAATCAGAAACTGTCTAAAAAAAGAAGGCCAGAGTGGCATGTTATACCAAGAGTGGAAAGTTATTGACACAATCATTCAGAAAATGGGACATATCAGGTGGAAAAGCATTTACTTATCAGGTAATTCTCGTAAGGAAATGGTGCTTAAAGACCTGCATCGATAAGGGAGTTCATCATTTTGAAATATAAAAAACTTTGACTATAGTTAGAAGGACATTTTCTGGATTAATTGGAGAAGAGATGGTGAAAGCTATGCAAAGTGTGTTAATCGAATATACCAAAGAGGAAAACCGGAGCTAAGGTGCAGTTTCTGATTTTCAAAATTTACCTGAAAAGAGTTAATATGCGCATCAATCAGCGACCTCAGCAGGTAAATAAAGTTTGTGATGTAATTGCGAGTCTCTCTAATCTATGAACCCGCCGAATGTAAAATCTTGTAATTTGTAAAAGTACCACTTGTTTCTATCAACATTTCAAGACGTCGATGCTATAAAAACTAGACCAATGTAGAAAAAGTAAATATTGAAGTTTAATAATAATAACGCTCTCTCTCTCTCTCTCTCTCTCTCTCTAAGTAGGTATTTGTAGTCAAAATTAGAAAAAAATCTTGTAAGAAACACGTGACGAAAGCGCTTTTTGTGTATCTCATTCATATTGCGGAAACTCGCTGCGCTCGTCCCGCAAACATTCATTCGTTACACACAATCGGACTTTTCGTAACTGGTTACATAAATAGCTATTCTTCGAGAAACACATAACGTACCCAGAGGGTTCATTAATCAGTACTTTTGTTTTGACTTTAGTTAGGTTTTACTTACCAAATTGCATAAATTTAAAAATTCGCAAAAAGCAAATCTGTAGGCGAAAACATCGTGGCTCTCGTGATTCATTATATAGGACCTCATATGTTCTTTGTAGGAGTTGGACCATTTTTCGGATACAAAAGGGCCACCTACGAAAAAATGAGTATTTTTTATATGCGATTTACTATTAAGGAAAAGTAAAATTTTAGGGTCACACTCAATACAGAATTTAAGAGCGTTGCAGTTTGCAAACTATTGACTTAAGCTCGGTGTTCTTCAGATGTTCTTTTCTTATAATATCGGTATAAAACTCAATAATAGCAAAATAGGGTACAAATACCTTAAAAAGGTATCAATATTCTACGAAGAAAACAATAATTATGTAATGTTCAATAAAGTCATTGAGTTGTTATTTTGTAGTTTGTCATATAGAACATTTCTAGGTAAAAACCATCAATTACTCAGACTAAATAGAGTATAAGCAAGTAGCTATTGCAATTTACTTACGACCTTACCATCATTCGTCATTAATAGCGGAATTGTTTACCGTTTATAGTAAAACATGAGAAATAGGCTATAAATATTTGTTTCCAGTCTCGTCACCCAAAGTTTACAATTTGTAATATCTGATTTTCAACCTAAATGGAAGTCAGTTTTATTATTACCTAAGTGAATTATATTGGTTCGTGTTAAAGCCTATTAATGAAAAAATGTTGTTACCAATTCTTGCGCAAAGTACTTATCTTTCGCGCGCTTCACTGCTATCCGAACGGCAGTTTCGTGCAGTTGAGTGCGCGAAAGTATCACTTTGCGCACTTGTTAGGAAAATAACTATTGGGCATATTTTTATAAAAACTTTACAAATGTGACTCAGGACTCACGAATGTAATTTTTTTACCATATCCCAGGCCATCTTTTCAGAAACACCTACCTTGTTACTCTTTCCGATTTCTTGGACTACATTAGGCCTAATTTTTACCTTTCTAGGACATTACTAGATACGAAATCATCAAAATAAAAAAAAATAAATAACTAGGGGCCTTCATATTTAGACTTTTTCTTTATGTTTTTTTGCCTTTTGCAATAATAATTTAATCATTTACTTGTGTTTTTTGTGTTTCTGTTTTATCTAGATGCAAAATTCACCTAATGTTAGGTAATACAAAAAAATTCAAGTATACAGGTACTTACAAAGGTCTTTAAGCATTTCTCCCAGACGATCACCTTCCCATATTTTCCACAGATACCTAGGGACATAAAATAACAGCGCTTGTATGCAAAAAAGCAGACATATCCATTGGTAGTAAAGCAGGGTGTAAGTGCGTTTTCCTACTTGATTTCCCAAACCTCCTGTGCCTTGTGACTGCATATATTTATCTGAAACAACAATTTTGTTAAACGTAATTCCACAAAAGTAAAATATTCCACTTGGCTTTACATAGGTCATCTATTGTAGTAATATTTTATAACATACCAACTTATTTAGTTCTTTTAGGTATGCAAAGGGGGTCGCATTTTCGATGTTTTTCCTGGGTGTCCCATTTAAAATCAAAGATAGAAGGATACGGTTTTCACAATGTGTTGCTACTTTTTTTTGTGAAAAGTTCAAAATAAAAATTTGTTTGTACTTCCGGAAGTAAAGTTGCTACTTTACTCCCTGTATGGAGGGAGTAAAGTGGATCATTTAGGTAGTCCCAAGGGAGTAAAGTATTTTTTTTTACTCTCTAGGGAGTAAAGTGCTAGTAAAACGCTATAATGTATAAACGAATTTTTATTTATCAAACTTATAAAAATTAATAGTAACATGGGAACAATTGGAAAGATGAAACAAAACTTTGAGTGTCTGCATTAGAAATATTGGTAGACTGGACAGTAGCCATTCCTGTTGACGTTGAAATTTCACATGATCTCTGATGTTGTCTTACAGGGTAGGTACATCAAGAGCTGGATGTTCACCTATGAAGCCATTTTTTGAGTTGAAACCACCAAAAATTGGATCTGCTATGTCTCTTTCATTATCAACGGAGTTTTCTACATATCCCTCAGCTACCGCAGATGATCTCCAGCCAACATGTCGTTTCAAAACGTCTATAGAAGCTCCAGCATCTGCTAGTAAGGACGCTGATGTGCGCTGAATGCAATGTCCCGTGTATAATGATGGAGTCGTGTTGGAGTACCTTTCCAAAAGTGTTTTTCCTACAGGTTGCATAGTGCATATATTAATTTCATAATGCACAAAAAATCTTGAATGGGACGTGTGAACCTTTCTTAAAGACATGTATATACTGTCTACTATTGAGTTGGCTGCTTTCATCACAACTTTTGATTGTTTGGGGCCTTGAGTAAAAAACTGTAGCTCTGGTTATTTTTTAAGTTCAGCATGCTTTTCAACAAGTAATATTGGTGTTGCAGAACTATACTTCTTGGACTGTTCTTAAAAATATACCAACAATGCACTTTCATTGACATTTTCGACACGCCGCGCGCCGGTCAGACACCATTGAAGGAATGCTTCATGCTGTTTTCATTCTCTGCTGCCTTTTCTATATCAAATCCGCCATTGGAACACTCCATTTAAAGGACTTAAGATGAAAAAGTGAGACTGATTGAACCGAGTTTGCTTTCTGATAGTGTTGGACAGTGTCATAGATTTTAATTATAACAACACACTTTATTTTTTTCATAGCATTTTTGGTTACATTTTGGTTTAGGTAGTAGGTAACTAAGAAAAAGTGATTCAGTTTACGGAAGTATACACCATGGTACTAAAGTATCATTACATGCCTCAAGTAGTGGTCGAACAATCTCTACTCTCGGATGAAATGACTCACTTTAGTCCCTTGATGTATAATATAATATTTTATGACAGTCTTCCAAAAATCAGCAATTATAGCAAAATAGCAATACAGTGAAGATCACAACCCTTAGAGTGTCAATCTCGTATTTTAATTTTTGGTTTCCTACCTACCTATTAAATTAAACTAATAAAGATTTCAAAGGTGCTGAGATGTCAAAAAATAAGTGAATGAGTTATATACCTCAATCACTTGTTTTTGGCATCTTCTTACCTTTGAAATCTTTATTTTTTTATGCCTATCTCTTTTCGGCACATGTTGAGAAGATACAATAAAAATGTTAAAGTCAGATTTCCAACGCCTACTTGATGGCAATAATAAATGAATGGTGTTTATAAGTACTACTGTACCAGTTAAAATATACGTATCAAATGTTAGGTAGGTATGCTATAAATAAGACACTTACCAGGTATTAATAAATGAATGGTGTTTATAAGTACTACTGTACCAGTTAAAATATACGTATCAAATGTTAGGTAGGTATGCTATAAATAAGACACTTACCAGGTATATTATCAAGCACTACAAAAGTACCATTAACCCAGCAAAAAGCCTCGTAGAACTCTTTTTTGTTGTCCGCATCGCATTGTATTGGCTCGCCGAAATACTGTTTGCTGGAGAGCAGGATCGAGAACACGATCAACATTATCACCGAAAATCTGTAATGTAACTTGAATACATTATTGTCGGTGCGTATTTTCTCCCCTTTCACTAGATTTTTGAAATCCTTGAGGAAATCGTGCATTTTCGACCGGTAATGATTCAAATTCACCAACTGAACCGCGCTAAAATCGATCAACAAATGAAAACGGATCAATTTTCACTATCAAATGACAAGTTGCGGACACGCGCAGTTCAACGATCAACGCGTCATATGTCAAATGGTACTCGCATACCAGAGACCTTTTAACTACTAGACAGCAACATGGGGATACCACCTGTTTTCAAAACGAAAGACGTAATTCTTTTAGCCTATCTGACCTATGTCTTTCGTCATAAAGAAACTCCGATAATTTATCTTTGTCGCGGTGATGAGTAAAGATTGCCACAAGAGAAACAAATCAGAGATCGTAATGTAGAAATAGATGAATGTTGTTGTTGTTGACTTCCTAATGGCGTCTGCTCCAAGTTGAAAAGTTGCCAGATAAAAAAAATGTTGGAACCGAGTCTATTCTGCGTCGTAGAGTCGCGTTTTTGAGTGGTGGGCCGTGCCTTTTTCCCAATGCTTGAGTCAGTCTCACTTATTAGATAAAACCACCACACACCACAGGATTCCACCCACAGACGATTTATCAAGGTGGAGGTCTTTATTTAAATTTTCCAATATTGGCGTGATAAACAAACCCTCCATACAGTGTTGCCAGGATTACTTTGATATTAAATTGGCATGTCTTTTTTTTCGATGATATCTTGTGAATCTTTACACCACGAGAGAACTATAATATCTATTGCTGTCCAAATAATTTTTGAATGGTGATTAATAGAACACTTATGACGATAAAAGAAAAAAAAATACGTTTGATGGCTCCAGATGGCCAGATGGCCAACTGGTCACAATCGGTAACATTGCAGAATCCTGTGACACGCGGTTTACGTCAGTTTACGAGAATTATTTCCTGGAATTTTTTTCTGGTTTTCTCAATGTTTTGATGTGCATCCCATAATCGTAAAAATCGTATACTTGTTTCCTTGAACAGCAGGAGTCTAAAAAAAATATATGATACGCTTATGTGTGCTTATGTTATCTGGAGATGTGACCTTGGAGATTCAAATTGCGCCATGTTGTTTTTAGCAATGTCGGCCATCTTCTGCTTCCCCTCTACCCGAACAACCCTCAAGCTTCCAAGTATGCGGTTTGTATATCATGCCAAGTAAACAAATGCCAATTTATGATTAACTCCCGGCGTCTATTTATTTACTCCATTGTCAATGATTCCCCCACAGCTCAGTATGAGTTAGGAGTAGTTAGGACCCCTTCACACCAGGCGGCTAAGCTCAGTGGCGCCTCTGGTGGAAAAGCATTAAGAACAATGGGAACCTTCACACCCCTGCGCTGCTAAGAGCTTGGCGCTGCAAGCTGCAACCCGCTGCCGGTTGCTTCTAGTAGTGCCAGCCTCGGTCGGCAGGCGGCGCTGCTTCTTGGTTCCTTATTCACATTATGCCTCTGCAGCGGCGCTGCTTGACTTGTTCTTTTTTGGAATTCTTTTGCTCAGTCAGTCAGTTCAAAGGTTCCTACTGCTAAAAAGGGGGGCCAAAACTGTAAAACAGGAGGGGGTCTCCAGATTAGCTCGATGGGATAGAGTATTCCGGTAAACCGACGAGGCGTCGAAAATTGAGAAGACTGCTAAAATAGATGAAAATGAGATCCTAGAGGAAGGTTGCTCTTCACACTCTTGAGACTTTGTATCACTCGCCTACGGCTCGTGTCCAAACCGTCACACTCATGTGAAAAGTGCAATTTTTGACACTAGTTGTACAATATATATACTATTTTTCTACGACTCCCTCGAAAATGAACAAATGCGCGCTACTAACTAACGTTGAAAATCGGTGCAAACAGCATGCGCCAACCGCACATTGCGCACGCTCTCATACAGAAGCGCGCGCAAAGTCTACTTTGCACACGCTTCTGATTGCTTTGCACAGACCTTGCATATACTTTATAATACAAAAAAATCATTTATGAAGCAAAATCGCAGTCGTCGAAAGAGTAGTGTGCAACACGTACGAAAATCACTTTTCACACTCTTGTGGCGTTGTATCACTAGGCTACGGCTCGTTTTCAAAGCGTCACACTCGTGTGAAAAGTGCAATTTTCGACACTGGTTGGACAATATACTATTGCCGTACGCTATTATTTAATTTAACTTGAACAAAACAGCAAAAAGTTATTGCACATCCGTTCGTAGGAAAAAGTTTGTACTTAACACGTGCGAAAGTGCTTATATTGCAATCACGTGGGGGAAAGATCCACTTTCCACACTTGTTATCCACACAATAACTATTACATTTCTAGTGCTTATTAGCACTTTTCAAGTTTAAAATCACATATCAAATTTTACCACTCCAAATTAGAACTAAACTTGTCAATTCTAATGTAGGTAACCACAATCCTTAACAGATTTCATAATGACTTTAAATTGTAAATAATTTTTTTTCTAAAAAGTAAATTTTAAGCATATTCTACGCCGAAAACTCTTTATTAAGAAACATGTCCAGCGGCAAAGTTGGGTCAGATATTCCGACCCATATGGTATCACTACTAATTAATTGTACCGCTGATAGCAGCCTGATGCTTACTTTGGAGAACGCTAACAGTGATCATTGGCTTCCATGTGTAAAAGCCGAAGCTAATATCAGTTGGTCCCGTTTGGCTGGTAAGGAAGCCCAGGAGGTAAGTTGGTAACGGGAGCAGACTAAAGAGTTGAGAGGTGAAAATGCTTTTGATCCCACAATTCAGTGAAACATCAATTATAATATGTGTTTATTGTATAAGTAGTAGTAGTAGTAGACATTGGGAGGGAGGGGGGGCCGACTAGGCCTTAAAGGCCCTTTTCACAGCCCTACGATCCACCCATCTCTACTCCACCTGGGCCCTCATTTTCTCCACTAGTCGACCCGTCCCTCTTATGAGAGTATCCTGTCTCATCTCAGAGTCGGAAGCTCTTCTCGATGGAGGAAGGCATCTCCCAGTGTCTGGTATGACGACTCTTCCCCTGCTCCGCAATGGACGCAAACTGGACTGTCCACCATTCCTAGAAGGTGCATGTGTCTGTTTAGTCTACAGTGGCCAGTGAGGACGACTTCTTCCAAGTAACTCCACAATTCGGTGAAACATCAAGTAGTAGTAGTAGTAGTAGACATTGGGGGGTGGAGGGGCAAAGCCTTGCGACTAGGTCTTAAAGGCCCTTTTCACATTCCCACGATCCACGCATCTCTACTCCACCTGGGCCATCATTTCCTACATGAGTCGACCCGTTCCTCTAATAAAGGAGAGAATCCCGTCCCATCTCAGAGTCGGAAGCTCCTCTCGATGGAGGAAGACAGCTCCCAGTGTCTGGTATCACGACTCTTCCCCTGCTCCGCAATGGATACAAAGTGGACTGTCCACTATTCTTAGAAGATGCATGTGCCTGTTTAGTCTACAGTGGCCAGTGAGGAGGACTAACTCCATGTAACTCCACAATTCGGTGAAACATCAAGTAGTAGTAGTAATAGTAGTAGATATTGGAGGGGGGGGGGGCAAAGCCTTGCGACTAGGCCTCAAAGGTCCTTTTTTCAGTCTCATGATCCACCCATCTCTACTGCACCTGGGCCCTCATTTCCTCCATGAGTCGACCCGTCTCTCTAACGAGGAGAGTATCCGGTACCATCCTAGAGTCGGAAGCTCCTCTCGATCGAGGAAGGCAACCAGTGTCCTGTGGCGCAGTTCCGCCCACCTATAGCGCATTCTCTGAAAGTGGTATGACGACTCTTTCCCTGCTCCGCAGTGGGTGCAGAGTGAACTGTCCACCATTCCTAGGAGGTGCATGTGTCTGTTTATGCTGCAGCCAGTGAGGATTCCTGTAGGGTTTCCCAGGTACTGCGGACTTCTCCCAAGTAGCCACGAGGATCTGTCTGGGTTTGGGTAGATTTCCTTGGTCTGCCTACACATTCCTGACTGTGTCCAGTTTGTCCTTGAACTCTCCCACGCCCACTCATTTAGAGTGCGAGAGACGTACCTATTGCTTGCTTACTCCTAGATATGGCTCCGGACTAATAAAGCATGTCTAGGAACCCATCTCAGAGTTACTCTTTTTGTTTCTGCCAGTGACTCTAGAACATCTCTGCAGTCCTGAACGAGCTTTGAACTCGTCCTGTTCCTGCAGATGGCTAGATGGCTTGCAGGGCCGCCTGCCGTTTATTGTATAAACTCCTATAATACTGCTGCAACTAAACCTCGTATAACAGGTTTAGAAAGCACTTTTGTTGGTGAGATGTTGTAGTGGTGGATTGGTGAGGTGAGTGGTTACTAAAGCACTTTTATTGCTACACGATAGTGATTCCTGGGGCAACTTTGCGACATTATAACTTACAAATATTAAACAATCTAAGATTGTATAGAGAGTATGTTCTTATATCTTAAGATTATTGTTGGTATATTCTAGATTATTGGTGTAAAATCTAATGTAAGACTCTTACGTCTGTACAAAATATGGTACCCACGAAAAGAGGGAAGCACGACCCTGTTCCACTGCGTCTTTCACCTGTGTATAGACGTGGCCACTAAAAATAAAACTAAGAACACCATGGGAAAAGTGAGCTAAAAACCTCTCAAACGCTGCTAATTCCGATATGGAATACACTTTGGAATATTATAGTACCGTGGCAAAATTCGATGGATCGCCGAGAGTGACCTCATGGGCTTACTTCAGAGCAACAGCTTAAGGTCACCTGAGATACTGGAGTTATATCAATTAGCCAAAGAGACCGAAATTTCCACCCTAAACGTCGAGCCTTGCGACGACGTGATAACCACCTCGAAGAATGTTTGCGAAATTGTCGACGAAGCTTTGGTGTCTGGAAAAGCTACAAACTTCCAACAATTGGTCGAAGCATCTGGAATTGATAAATTAGGTATCGAACTTTCTTCATTTATTTCACCTTTCTGCGTCACAGTTCTACACTTGTACTAGTAGAGAGACCAAGAGTCGTCAAGTGTAATTCTACGTAATTGACTTGCAATCCAGAAACGATAACCTAGTTGTAACTAAGAGAGTGTTAAGTGTAATTTAGAAAGAAGTAGCGTCATTCTAATTTGTGTTACCTCAATTCCCATTCAGACCCAATTCATTTCTACTTTGAAAGATGAATGTACACCAAATGCAGCAGACTCTGTGCCAAATCAGAGAATTCTAGTAAACAATCTTTAGTAGTAAACCATCTCTTTGTGTCCGATCGATTGGTTAGTGTTGTGTATCCTAGTAAATACTTACAAAACTTCATATTTTTTGAACTACACATGTCAAAACTTTGAAATACATTTGAAAATGGTGTGGCATTTTTTCAGACACTTTTTCTTCATTCCTTAGCACAAGAAGATATTTACAAAAATATCTTTATCGGCTTATGCTTCCCTGCGGTGTTCATGTCTCTTCGAGCATTTTCAAAGTGGGTGCCCGACTTGGGATGGCCTAAACCCCAGATACCTTTTCTCTTCAGGTACATTAGAAGTATCAGATGGTTGGTTTTAATAGTCTAAATAAGACTTTGGAATAATTTCAGATGCGCTGATTTCGGTAATAGATACGGTCTCTCCTTCAGAGAAGTCTTGTACTTCTTGGCGGCGATAGACCCCAGCACAGGTCATGGAGGGACTGCTGCAGAGTTGAGATGCAGATATATGTTTAAGTATGCTGCAATTTATCTACATATACGTTGCTTTTAATTTCGCCTTCATAGGTATTATGATCGTGACAAAGATAACGCCTGGAAATCTGAAGAATTCAAGAATCTTATCATTGACTTGAGAAAATCGAAAAAGCTGCCTATAGATCCACCAAGCGTGACAAAAGAGGCCCAGGAAACTTACAAGGCGATGGGCATCCCGGAGACCCAAAGCATCAATGTCAACGATTTCCTGAGGGCGGTCTGTGACTTGAAAATTAGAGGAACGTCGCATGTTTTTCGTTCGACAACGGGCGTTTTGAAGTACTTGAAAGAATTGAGGTAATACATTAATTGTTTCTTTGCATATCATCAAATAGATATTAACATTTTGATTTGAATATCTTTAGTTAAGACATTAAGCTGGATGTAATTATCCGAACGCTAGTGATGATTATAAAGCGGCCTCCCAGCAGCGATTTTGGTTGTACATATTTGGTATTTTTTCCCTTCTAACGCTTATAACTTTTAAATTGCTCATTTGACGGGATTTTCGTGCGAAGGGCGTAGGGACAGAAATGAACAAGCTTTTCAAAAATGTGGTCGGCTTGGTTGTACATGCAGGTGGGGCTGACCAGTGGCGTACCAAAGTAAATAATGCTACCAATTTTTTTAGATACCCAAAACATTATCGGTTTTACCGTAACTCCGGGGCTACGTGGGGTATAGGGCTCCCCATGGGTAGATTTTCCCAGACATGTAGATGATACATTTTGAAGTCTAATTCCGATAGGTCAAATAGAAAAATCTACAAAAAATCGCAAAGTTGGGACGGTTTTTTTGAAAAAAATTTTGTAATGATCAACTTCTGGGCCTTCTGGACCCCTTTAGTTAGACGGCTGGCCCAATAAGGATGGTACCAGAAGAAAAGGCATATCCTTGGCTACTTTTAATCCTATCCCGCCAAAGGCGTCACTTTACTACAGAGTGGTCAAAAAAATGTCCAAAGACAATTAAGGAAAAGTGTCCAAAATTGTAAGGTAGTTTTGTGCGATTTACGAAAACTATGGAACGGTCCAGCTTCGGTGGTATATGGGCAACTAGGAGACGTGGAGAGAAAAAAATCAGTTATTAATCTAGCTCTTATACCGAGACCATTTTTACATATCCAGTTTAAACCTTAAATAAGTCTTACGTGGAGTTCAAACTTGAGTGAGATGAGTGAAGCTTTACTTGAAGTTAAAACTTGAGATGTAAAGATGGTGATAAGCCCAATCACATTAAACCTTTAAATTAAATTCCAAATTTAAAGGTGTTTACACCTACTCCTGTGAATACGGTCATAATCTTAGGTTTAACTGAACTTCAAGTGAAGGTTAAACCGGCCCTTACTAAAGACCCCTTCTACCACCAAGTATAGATCATCAATATATTTGGACAGATAAACAATACGTCATATCCTGAAATCACCATTTAACACTTAGATAGAGCTTTTGATCGGAACGGACTTCAGAAGCAAAGGTTCAATAGAACCCAATGAAATAGTGAAAAATTATTGACGAGAAAAAGAAAACGATTAAGAAAAGCTTGGAGTGGATATATAAACACTAACTTCAAGGAGCATAAAAAGAGGTCCAGGTTAGTACAGGTTAGGAAGAGTTCCAGGTTGAGGAAAACAAAAAAGAACTTACACTTTCAGGAGTTCATCACTCATCAGGTCCTTTTCAACGGTTTGTATCTTACATATACATAGTTAGACTATATATAAAATTTTGGTCTAGCTCTTATACCGAGTGAGCTACAAAAGTTTTTCTGTGCCGCATTTTTTGCCAATTTTGGTGTACTTTTCTCACATTTCACCCTGTAGATTCGACATTTTCCCAAAAAATCTGAAATAATTCAGGGAGGTAGTACACACATGGGCCCTTGATCGTGCCAAAAATCAAGGGCCTAGTTTTGAATTTGAAATTTTGACAAATTTTTAAACATTAAATTTGAAATTGCCACTTTGAGGTATATTTGTCCGGAGACCGTGCATCTAATGCAATGGCTTTCCAGGGGATACCTTGGAATGCTTTCTTTTTGGGACTTAGGAACCACTTTTAGCTGGAACGTCGCGAAATGGTCTTAATTAAATTTCGAAACGAACGATGCAACATTTTTCAAATTTTGGCCGAAAATCCCGAATGGTTCCGATTCGCCAGCCACTAACTAGTAATCGGAAGCATTCGGCGGCCGCGCCCTTCTGCAACTGACAGCTGAGATTTTCCGAAATTTAAACATTAACTTTAAAGCCTCGGACTAAGGAAAATCGGCCGAAAAGCGTGAAAAACTGTCTGGCCGGGGAAAATTTGAACATTTCTAGGAAGATTATTGGCAAAATGCCCAGTCCTCGAACACGTTTTCACAAAGACTGATCGATTTGAAAATTTCGTGTCGGGATTCATTTTTCCTGATGACGTCGAAGCCCGACCACGTCAAGACAGTGGCGGTTACAAATTCGGGCATTACAAAATGTATTTTTTCGATTTTTCGGCAGACATGGGCGGGGTTATTTTTTTTGCCATTTCTTCGGCTTTCCCATAAGAAATACATTGCGCAATGCTTTTTAAATGGGACTATATTGATTTCGTCTTAAATAAAAGATGGAGGCGAAAAAAAATGGCCGGCGTAGACAGGGTAATTAAAAATTGGGGATATCTCTGAAACGAATAAAGTTAGAGAGCTGAAATTTGGTACCATGGTTCATTAGGAAATGGACTGCAAGTTGCCAAGGGTCCAAACCTTATTTATGGTACCATTAACGAAATTCTGCATATAAGTTTTCAGGCTTTTGCACGTGTATTTACCATAAGAAAAACGTTGGGCAATGCGTATTATATGGGTGGAATGTAGATTACGTCATATTTGGGACACCAATGATGGTACATAGTTCAAACTTGGATGGTAGTTGGTTGGGTAGTAGATGGGGTTATCATAATTTGTGATATAGCTGACTCAGCTGTCATAGCTACTTTTTGGCGCCATTTTGAAAGAGAAGGAAATTACTGAAAATTCCAAAATTGCAAATTTTTTACATATTTTTATCCCCTCTTTCATATGAGACTATTTTTGATAAAATATATGACAATCGATTTTGGCTGAAAACCACGACCTTTTGAAAATTTTGAAATTTTTACATTTTTCTGTTTATCTTGGAAACCGTAAGGTTTTTCGATATGCAGGTTAATATGATGTATGAAGAGGTCATTAAGGATTATTAGATGCATGATTCAGAAAGAAGCTAGCCTTCACGGTTTTCGAGAAAATTAAAAAACACTGCAAAATTTGTACCTTATTTTTGGGCCACCCGTGCTCAGTTACTGTTCCACGCAGAGCTTCGAAAATGGGCTCTTCGTGTAGCTCTATTCTTCTACTTCCTTAGCTCTTCTTACAGACTTTCTGATAGATCTTCATCGAAACGAGATATCAGCTGTTAAAGGCCGCATGGCACGATTTTCATCTCAAATTTAGGTTTTTGGGCCGGTTTGAGAGCCCATATGTTTAGCATTAAATTTTCGATATGTGTCGTATAAATCTATAGTATTCGATTTTACTTGTTACTTTCAGTCGTTTTATAATAAATAGGACGTTGACTTCTGTTAAGTGGTATAGGGTAGCTCAAAAAATGATGCAGAAAGCTAATATATGCTAAAAATGCAGAATAGGTCCATAAGCAGTGTGTCTTTCACATAGAGAGGGTGGGTTATTTAGTACGTAGACAAGGCGGAATAAAATGTTAGATATAGGCGATAAAAGCGTTATTAAAACTTACCAATTAAAGCAATTTTAATTATGCAGGTGTCTGTTTAAAGGAGTCTGGTGTTGTCAGATAAGAGTATTTATTGCGAAATAATTCCTTCGCCATTTTATCCACAAATTATTAAAAAACACAAACATTATTCTACTTTTTTGGCTCCTCGTTTAGCTTTTCGGATAAATCTTCATTAAAACGCGATATAAGCTGTTGAAAGCTGAAATTCACGATTTTGATCTCAAAATTTAGGTTTTTGGGCCAGTTGGAGAGAGTAATGCTCTCATATATGCTTAATATAGAAATATCGACTTTTCCCATATAAATCAATAGTAATTGATTTTATTCGTCGGTTCTAGTAGTCGTATTATACATACATATAATTACGTTTTGGATAGTATAGAGTGTCCCAAAAAAATGTTGTAACCTGGAATTTTAAGATTTTTGCATGTAAATCAATATCAATTAATTTATTGCTTAAATTCCAGTAGTTTTATGATTAATAGAGCGTTTATTTCTGTTCGTTGTCCCAAAAAATGCAACATTTAACTTTAGTTTTCTTTGTTTACCAATATTTTTTTTTGTAAGTTTTATTACTTTATTATAAACACTGCCTTGATTTCTGATTTAGATACTATAGGATGACCCAAAAATTGGCAAATAGTACATTTTTAGGAACAATCAAAGTTAGAAAACTGAAATTTCAATTGTAGATTCTTTTCATAACCACAAATAATATGTCATAAATGGGAACTTTGATATGGGTACCTACTCGTGGTACCATTTTACATCCTTTTTTGAATTTTAGCACGTGTTTTACCATTCTTCAAAAGCTTTTAAATTTGCGAATATGAAGTAAAGTATTGTAGACGTTTCGTCATTTCAGTTACTTTTAGGTATCATCAGGTTATTTGTTGATAATTTTACGGCAGTTTGGGATATATCAGAGGAACGTTCGGATATTTCCTAAACTATGGGCGCTCTGCACGCTGGTCTGAACCCACAAACCCTGCAATAGTTTGCTCACTGCGTTCGGATATTTCCTAAATTCGGTAGGCTAATTAAGGTCAACTCAAGATTTCTGCTGACCAACTTGTTAACATCCAGATTACGCGAAATCCTATTAATCTCTTCAATTGGACAAAAATAAAATCAGACGAATTATATTCACAACATGATTGCGCTTATATAACAATTTATATCACCAGACGGAATGGTAATAATCATATTGAAAGATTAAAATTAACTAAATCTCTTCCAAGTGTGACATGATGGAGCACCTTAGAATTTACTATATAGAATAAGCAATATAGGTTCTAGATACCTTGATTCTTAAGGAAAACAAGGTTTTTGTTTGTTTTTCAACCCCTGAATTATACAATATTGAGAGCACTTGTTTTTTTCCTTTATTATGTTAGATATACACAATAGCTATTGTATTATTTTTAGCGACAATAAAGAAAAAACGCTGCCAGAGTCACAAAGCATGCCGAAAGCTGGGATGCAATATAGCTTACTAGCTGAAAATCCAAGAGGCAAAATGACTTTGAGGAACTTTGACTATGAAATAGCCATTCACACAGTGAAAATTCAGAGAAGTGGGCAAGCCATCAACATAGATGAAATGAAAGAGGTTGGTTCATAAGTTTTAACCCGTAAGCCATTGAGTGTCATTCCTTCTGGATCAGCAAAAATATACCTACTTAAATTTTACCATAATCTGAAGAATTGATGAAAAAATGTTTTCACTTAAGTTGGCTTAGCGACATTAGAAGAAGAGAAAAATGATTTGCAGAAGGAAAATACCTCAGTGGCCCATTGGTCTAATCATAAACCTGTATGTGTGAAAAAAAAATGCATAGAAAAAAAAAGATATTAAGTAAACTCCACAACCAACTGTTAAATTCAACGTAAAAAGGAAATAATAAACATATTTTAAAACTACTTCATAGAGTAGGGTAAACATCCTAAATAATCCCTCTGTTTCTATCTAGACGAAAAAAACGCAGTAAATCGTGCTAAATGTATTGATATTCAAATAAAACGGTCGTAATAAAATCTAAAACTAGCCCAGGCCATAGTTTATTACCCTATATAAAGATGAAGTCGGAATGGGATCACTCGATGTGATTGCCTCACGTCTCTATAAATGCATTCGTTCGCCGGGTTTTTCCCCATTAAATGCTACACAAAAACAAATAATTCAATATTATGAAGAAAGCAAATTGTCGCGAAGAGTTGGTAATAACGACGATCAGTCGTGGTGGCATGTACAAACCTGTACCTGGAGGTGGTGGAATTTTTTCGCAATTTTCAATTATGTCTGTTGCAAAATACACGTTTGTAAGTCTCAAAATATCCTTCGAAAACTAAGTATCCGTCTTTCACAGTATAAAGGATATACAGGGTGTCCCAGATGAAATTAAAAATACTTCCATCATAGATTATACTATTGAAATAAACAAATATATTTATTTTCTTTTTCAAAAATTCCTAGTTTTTGAAGAGTAAAAAAAAACAGAGCACTCAAGAACTTTTTAAGGAGAGAGAGAGCTTTAGTTTAAAAAAAAACATCTTTTATTAATCTAACTCCTTCTGCTAGATCCAAGAAGCTGTCTCAGCGTCCACTCTGAAGCAACCAGTAAACGAGTACACCAAAAGAACGTCCTTAGACATCTTCAGCCAACGCTCCGTATCTAACGAGGTCCTGAAAGGGCTCAGATATTTGACCACCATAAATAACATTAAGGACACTAAAACATCGTACACTTGGGGTCAGCTGGATCCTCCGACCTATGCCAGAAATCTTATGCAAGTATGCAATCAAGTCAAGGAAATTTTCAAGACTGAGCCTCGACTACTCGAACTGAGTTCCCCAGTGTATATTATGGGTAAGAGGGCAATCTTTGGGAATTTTTGATGCCTTGTGTATCTTAAAATAAATTGAATTTGGAGTTAAACTTGCCTCATGTATCATAGATGACCCAGGTAGCACACTATGTCGTATGGACGTCCAAATGACGACATGAGATTGAGCCAAAAGGGCTATATGTCACATCCACAAGACGTCCATTTGTTGACGTCGGTCTGACGTCTGCGTTTAGACGCCTTCCGACGTCCATTTATTGACGACTTTACATATTTAATATATCAAGCTGTGCATTTTATCATATATAATATAACAAGACCTCATATTTTATCGGATAAATTTTGTCTGTAGGTACGAAATCATTGTTGCCTAGCAAAAGCACGATACACCAACTAGATACCCAAAGATAAAAAAAAGTCCCGAGCGCTTTAGCGCGAGGGATTTTGTTTGATGGTGTTGAGTGCTTTTGCTTAAGGAAACAATGATTGAGTACAAATACAGGCAAAATTTATCAGAGAAAATTTGAGGGCGAGTTATATTCGGCTGGACAAATCCCTGAATTGTGATATAGTTTAGACATTGCATATTTTGACCATACTGGCCTACTCTTTATGCTTTCTTTCATGTAGGCTGTAAACTAAAATAGCTTAACAGATATTTATTTCAAACAACATAACATAATATTTATTTAAAAACACAGTTATTAAAAGAACAATTTTCAAAACTGCGGCAATTAGTTGACTTGCCAGAACTGGCTGCCACAATGGACGTACTGCCCGATTGTGCTCCTGCTCCCGCTCCCCTTACTCAATCGATGATGTTTGAGTGATGCTCATCATTAAGCTGAAGGTAAGGTCTATTTGATGAGCTGCTGCTATGACAACTGATTTTTATTAACTCGTGTTCTTTTATGCTTACCTTGGCCATGTGAGAAATTATGGTTGCATGGCTGGAATGATTTGTAATCTTTTTCTTTTTGGTGTCCAAGCCACATTTGTCTGCTGACTTTCTGTTCCACGTTGAAACAGTATTCTTTCCAACAGGGCTGTTTTTGAACCAAGGTGATGCAGGTGTATTCCAATAAGAATTAGGGGTAAGAAAAAATCTGTCGGTAGTTATGTTTGAGTCTCGTTTCTCCATTAATTTATGATATAATCTCACAGGACACTTGTCACGCTGGTTTGGGTTCGGTATAAGCCACTTTGTCTCCGCACAATTCTTATCTCCTTCTTGGCACGTCTTGGAAAATATAGGGTTATACTGAACTCGTGCAGATAAACGTCCATCATTATTGTGCTTGACCTGAAAGTAACTAACCCTGCAAATGGCTGCTTCATTGCCTCTTCATGCTAATTTGAGGGATGCGACGTGGAAAAACTTCATCTGAAGTCCTTCTGGCACATTTTCATCACAGGCTTTGATCATACGATCATATTCATTAATATTCAATACAACCGCACTAACTACGTTTTTCAGAAAGTCTTTGTAGTTTCTTACGTTTAGCATTTTTGGCTTTTCGGGAATTTTCAAATTCAATGTCGGAGAATGGGTTGATCCGTCTTTGGTAATCATTGAAATACTTTTCTTGCAACATTTTGGCAGTGCTGTTCCAAATTGTCTTCACTGAATACTCCTTATAATCTTCGCCGTTGGTTTTCTTCATATTTACTGCCCAGTCTTCCATACATTCTGCAATTTTTGATGTCGGAGTGGCTTCATCCAATACGTAGTGGCGCGCTTCAAAAAAATAACTAAATTGCCTCCATATAGACCTCCTGGTATTTACGGAATTTGCTGGCTGCTCCGAAATAACTAAGTCCTGTATTTCTTCTCAAGATTTCTTACGAAATCGATCTAAATTCATTTTTAAAGTGATACTGTAAGTGTATATCAAGCGCTATATACCAAAATATTTGACACTGAATTCTTGTCAGTGCCGGGAAGGTGGAGAGTAATAAACAAACTGGTCATATTTCTATACCGATACCGATAAAAATCGGGGATTTCATCGATATCAACAAGACTTTATTCAATAACAAATTGACCGAATTGGATGAAAATGCCACGTTTCCAAGAATGAGTGCATTTGTCATTAAAAAAATTCACCTAAGATAATTCGTTTTTCTAAGAAAGGTCAGCTTAGAAGTTACGGGTAAAAAAAAACAAAATGTTCTGCGGGTCGAAATGTACTAGACCCAAAATTTTGCTTATTTCTAGTTAATTTTTAATTTACTTCCTTAAAATCATTTTAACAAAAAAACGTTTAATTAATTACAATATTAAATTTCTGTTTATCGAAAAAGACTCCAAATTGTAAAGTGGCTAACAAAAAAATTCTCATTTTTTTTTTATTCTATAGAAAACCGATTGCCCTATTTTCTTGTGACACTCTGTATTAGAACTTAATGATTATTAATATTATTATAATGAAAACATTTCCGTTTAAAAAAGATCAATAAAATAAGCCAAAAAAAGCTTTAAAATATGACTCTTTTTAATATAATAATAAATGTGTAAAATTACAAAATTTTTTAGAAAACTCCTATCCCGTATATCTTTATATAGTAAAGCAGACTAAAGATTCATAACCTTGTCTAATTTTTATAAAGGTTACTACACGGTGTTTAGATTTATAGACGACATGTTATCATAATAAAATATTAGAGAGCAAGACAAATACTCCAGACTACAAATAAGAATTAAACATGTCAATAATTTTAAAGAAGTTATTTTTATGTGATATCAGTCAGATTAATAATCTGACTGAATCAATCTGACTGAATAATCAGATTGAAGCAGGATAAGAGTTCTTTAATAAAAATAACTTCTTTCAAATTATTCTCATGTTTTCTCATTCTGTCGTTTATTTTCTTGCAAAAATTACTCAGTTTTCATGAATACTGACAGTACTAGATTCCCTTTAATAATGAAGACCCTGCAACAACGCATCTTCCTGCTTAAACTTTTAAGGTAATAACCTTAATAAAAATTTAGTAGGTGAATTAGCGGGATGGGAACAAATAACGACAATTCAGCTTTTATCAATTGCCAACGTTTCGACCATATATTGTGGTCTTTATCAAGGCTGTAAAGACAAGAAACATCGATCAGTTTATGGCCAGCGGCATGATTAACTTAGAATTACAATTAAAAATTTATATAGATTAGAAAAATACAGATTAGAAAAAATAAAATAAAAATAATGATTTAATTTTCAAGATTTAAGAAATTTACACGCAAAACAACAAACGAACGTAACATTTATATACACAAATTGGTACCTCTTGATATGCCGAAGTCCTGTAAAATCTATTCAAAAACGTGTCCATTGTCCACGTCATGGGCAGAGGTTCTCACGATGACAAAAAAACACGAATAAATTAACATAAACAATAATGAAAACTCAGTACGGAGCAGGCGAGCGACGAGCCCAAAACCATAGCAATGGTAAGGGAGGGGTTAAACCGTTGGATCGTATGTCCAAAATCCGAAATATAATACTAGTGGCTAGCAGAGTTAGAGCAATATAGAGCAATACTCTTCTTTATCAGAACATTGCAAACGTTTCGACTATTTATTTAGTCTTCCTCAGAGCTGAAACGCAAGAAAAGCTATGTGTGCTAAATTCCTAGGCTCAGCATATAATACATGCTTATTTAAGATGAGAACGTAAGTTGTTCCGTCGAGCATTATCTAACTGAATTCATATATAAGATAGATAGGAAAGTGTAAACTATACAAGGATTTAACATTTCAAATAAAAAACAAAAAATAAAAACGAGTGAGTATAAACCATTCACTCATTATTGCCGTCAAGTAGGTGTTGGAAATCTGACTTTGACATTTTTTTCTTATCTTCTCATCATGTGCGGAAAAGAGATACATATAAAAAAAATGAAGGTTTCAAAGGTAATGAGATGCCAAAAATAAGTGAATATGGTATATCTATACCTACCTCATGTAAGCAGAAATTTACACTTTTATTATTTCCACCACTGGGACATCTCACACTTAATTTTTGTTTAGCATTCTGAAATTTTAAATCCTTGTAGTGTTTACACTTTTCTATTTATCATATATGAATTTAGTTAGACAATAATCGATTGAAAAGGCTTGCTTTCCACCATCTTAAATAAGCATGTATTTCTATTATATGCTAAACATATTAAAGATATATCAGTAGGTACCTAGATACCTACTAGTCAGAAGTCTGAGCAGAAAAAATGGCTAGATTATTTTGCTCGTTATAATATGATGACCATTCTTGGTCGTTCACTTGACGTCCACTTGACGTCCACTTGACGTCCATCTGTTGCTGCCCATTGGACGCCAAAAAGTTGAAGTCTTCGAGACGTCCTGCTTAGGTCAATTGACGCATTGACCAAAAATTACTTAAAACCGACGTCCAGCAGACGTCCTACTGGTTAGTTGTACCACCTGGGGAAACATCTCTTATATAAATCAACGCGAAGTAATTACTAAAGAATTGGAGTCCATTTACATTTAGATATTGTTCGCATCTTCGTGCAATACTCCCTGCTTTTAGGTTGGAGTTACATCTAGTTTTCTAAAGAAATTTATCTATATCGTTCAATAAAAAAAAATCTAGAGGTGTGAGGTTAGGTGATCTTGGTGGCCTTTTGTACTAAAAGAAATTATATGAGCTTTGTGTCCTTTCTAATGCAATTGAACTGTAGATAGCAGGTGTAGGACAAATAAGAAGCTACTTCAGAGTTGCGAATAATCCAACGTTTCCATCTTTATTTAGATCTTCTTCAGGGCTAAAAAATATACTCAATGAAAAACTCTGCAACACACTTAATGCATAAACAAATCAATAAAGACACAACTATAAACACCGATAAAAATTGACTGGGTCATTTTATGCAATTTTTTATTGGTGTTTAGAGTTGTGTCTTTATTGATTTGTTTATGCATTAAGTGTGTTGCAGAGTTTTTCATTGAGCATATTTTTTAGCCCTGAAGAAGATCTAAATAAAAATCGAAACGTTGGCGTATTCGCAACTGTGAAGTAGCTTCTTATTTGTCCTACACCCGCTATCTACAGTTCCACTAAAAGAAATATTGAGATGAATCTCAACGAAAACTTAATTTCATGTAAAAGTGAAAGAAGTGTGTCTTACAATGGTCACGTGCGCAACCCATCACAAGCGCTCTATATGACATTTTCCTTGCTTAGGCGATTTACATGGAAATATTGCCGATCTCCTATGTTTCGAAAGAACCTTGTGGCACATAGGACCTGGCCTTAGTCCCTGTAACTTACTCTTCCTTGGTGACTACGTCGACCGAGGATCCTTCAGTATCGAAGTTATTTCATACTTACTTGCCTATAAGCTGCAGAGCCCTAATAAGGTTAACCTTCTGAGGGGAAATCATGAGATTAGAGAGGTGCAGAAGATGTTCACCTTCTACAAGTGCGTGTATTTGCGGAAAGCCGTACTTAGATTTTGAGGTTGACAAGTGAAATTAAATTCTAGGGAGTGCTGTTTGAAGCTGGGCGATAAGCTTGGCGGTGAGGTGTGGAATACCGTAAATAACGCTTTTGATACGATGCCTATTGCTGCGACAGTTGATGGGAAGGTGAGTTCTGTTCATTGTAATTCTTTAGCCAATATGGGAATAGGTATTGATGTGGTAACATTTCTGACTTTGGGAGAGAGCGTGATGCATGAGCAATGACACTCAAACTGAGTTAGGACTGATTTTCATGCATTCGTCAGTCCGATAAAAAACGTCCGATATGGCCAAATATGATGAAATACAAACTTGTGATTGGTTGAAAATTTGTCGAAATCATTTTTCGGACGTTTTTCATCAGACTAACGGATGCATATAAATTAGTTCTTAGTTGTACCCAACCTTATCACGGAAGATGGTCAGCCAATGCGTCAACACCTACGAAGAGTTTCCCTGGCTAAATAACAGGAGGCTTTATAAACAGACAGGTTTATAAAAGACTCCACTCATTTCGTCGAAAAACTGCATTCTTTCTCCAGGAGAATTTCTCGTTAACTTCGATGTTGTTTCGCTCTTCACGATGGTACCCATTAAGGAAGCTATGGAACCCAGCAAAGTCCAGAAGATATTGCCAAGTTGTTCCAACACTGCCTAGCCACTACATATTTTCAATGGAAGGATTTCTACGAACAAACTGATGGCGTAGCTGTGGGCAGTCCTTAGTCCAGTAACAGCAAACTAATGTATGGAAATTTTCGAGGCCTTTCGCTGGCAACGCCAAATAAGAGGCCAAAGTGTTCCGATAGGTGGACGACGCTTTCGTTATTTGGAATCATGGCGATGGCGAACTTTAAAACTTCTTCTTACACCTTCTTGGAGGGTGACAACTCAAAACTTCAGTTCACTATAGAGATAGAAAAGGAAGGAGATAAATAGAAAAGGAAGGACGCAGGAAGGACGCCTACCGTCTTTTGACTGTTTTGGTACCAAAGAGGCCGAATGGAAGCTTGCGCACACCGTTTATAGAAAACCAACACACACTGACCGACACCTCAATAACGGATCAAATCTCAGAGCACGCTCTCTCCGATAGCCACGACATACTTTTCAACGAGGTGGATATCTTATATCAATACACAAGTCCACTAATTAAAGATGTTCAATAGTTCTGTAAATACTTTAGTTATTTCTTGATGTGGAAATTGGGAGATTCAAAGACAGACCATTTGCAAATTGTTTAATAGAATTGCTGGATACGAAGGCCACATCGCCTCTGCCACTGGCCAAGCAGTGGAGGGCCACCAAGTGGCCTTCAAAGTCAGCTTGGTATGGCTTCCATGAGTTTGGGAAACTAGGAGCACAAGAAGATCCAAGAAATGTTGCCATATCTTTGTCGATTGTGCAGCATATTTTTATGATCTACTTTAAAAGAGTTTTGAAGATTTGATATAAGAACGATGACATACCAATTAGATCTTTTCGTTGTAGGGCCTAAGCTACAGAATGCCAAGCTTCCATCGTAGGTGGGAACGCAAGCTCTCATTCCTTTTAATTCTTCAAGGCTATCGATTTTCTTATCTTTGTTTGGCACCGCCACTGAAATGTATTTTTTTGACTCTGACGATACAGTTTCGTAGAACAAAATCCTCAATTTGTAGTCTCTACAATTGGTATTTTAGTTAGCCTAGTAAATGACTTTAATATAAGAATTCTTGCCTCGTAGCTGTGCTGACCAAACCAGGTGGAACTACAATTAAGTCAGCAGCATTATCTGTGAGTGCCACCATGCATTGAGTTTGCACACCGTCCAGATCTTGTTGAATACCATACACAGCTGCGGACTCTCTCAACCAAGAACATTTGGCTGTTTCAATATTAGATCTGGTACAAATCTGAATCGTTCTTGAAGGGGGACAGGCGAAAAGCTGTTTGCGTTTAGAAATCCTAAACAAACATACATCTAATAAAAGCTCTCATTTGAGCCACCTATTTTTTTACCTTTAGTTCTATGAAAATATGTTTCAGTTGATATAATAGGGTTGACACTCTATGCTGTAAGGACGACAGTTGTGTGGTCCAAACTTTGTATCTGAACAATTTTGGGCCTTAAATCATTTTGTTAGTCTTCTTAACATTATTCGCATAGTATATACGAACTAACATTCTGCTGGCCACTACAAACCAAGGCTTAACGACCCATATACAAGGAGAGTTGGAATTCAGAGGCATAACGCTATCATCTGAACACAGTAGGCTGTAATTGTCCGGAGTAGCTTTCTGTTCTCCAGGGATAAAACCAAAAGGTTGTTTTATGTCCTCTACGCGAGCCCAACTCACGTCTCCAGCACGATCTGTTAGACAAAACAAAGAGCCTCTTCTGCCTCAGTACTTGGCAGCTTTTCTATCCGAGACTAACGAGAGAGGCCACAGAGATCGTTAAACACGACAACAATTTTAACAAGAAGGAGGAAATTGCGTTTCTAAATGCACACTGGAAGCTTACTGAAAGACATGTTTCAAATGAGCCGAAACCCCACGCCACCACTACCCCCACCCTAGTCGCTTCACTGCAGCGCGACGGCGGAAGAACCGCAGAAAGAAATTCCATTGGACCACGGCTTTAAAGCCCGGAAAACACTTTAAATTGTAAAGAACATGAAGTTAACAATTTGCTGAATGAAATGCTAGAGGAGGGCGTCATAGAAGAATAATCTAGTCCATAGTCGCCGCATGTGATTCTTGCTACGAAGAAGGATATTTCAACAAGATTCTGCGTTGACTACAAGAATTAAACACGAACAGGATAAACAGATACCATTGCCACGTATAGATGACACTTTAGCAGCTTTATTAGGTTCAATGGGTTGGGGAGATCATGGATGTTTTGGTGCAGGTGAAGATTACTTCTCAAGACAAGGAAACACTGCATTTTCTACAGGTTCTGGGCTATATAAGTTCACTATTATGCCCTTGGGTTTGTGTAATGCTCCATCAACTTTTGAGCGACTGATGGAACTTGTCTTAAAGGACTGACTTGGCAATTTTGCCTAGTTTCTTAGATGACGTAATTATCATGGGATGAAACTTTAAGGAACAAATGATATTGAAATTGAATTACAATGCAGCTGTTCTAGAAGCAAGTCGAGAATTTGGGGCATACCATCTCAGAGCAAATCATTAAAACAAGCCAGAGGAAATTATCTGCCATTAAAGATTATTCAGCCAGAGAAGAAGACCACGTTCTTGTGGAGCTACGATTGCAGTCAGACATATATGTATATTTGTTGTTATCTATCGTTAAGGCAGTCCAACCAACATTTTCATCGCAAGAGTATATGGAGAAAGGTTTCTGATTAGAAATTACCATGGAGCTTTGAAAAGGTTATTACAAGAGGAGGGCAATATTAGGGATTGGTGCGGGCAGTCGTCGGTCATTCAGGGCGACCCTTAGACCTGTCACGCCTCGGCTTGATATAGCACCTTGTTTACGCGACTTTTAGTGTTGTTTAAGCGCTTAACAGTATTCTTTGATTGTTCGATGAATGTTAGGGAATTTTCTAGTTTATAAGTTTTAGGTATAAAAGTTAGAATGTTAGTCACTCTTTAAAATCAGCAAAGTTTTTATTTTATTGCTTCTAATCAAACCATTGCAAGATCTACACAATAAATAAAAAACGTGATTGCTTACAAAGTTTAGCATTATAGATATTCTGCTGTCATGGTGGAGCCCCTCCTCCCTGGCTTTGTCCAGTAATATCGGCAATTAACGACATTCCTGTGGTACTGAGTCAACCGGACAACCAGAGCTCGTTAGCTTGGGAGCTCATGTGGAACGATCCTGTTAGGTAATGATAGAAGACACAGCTATACTATTTAATAAGGTGACGAAAGGTCATAAAAGCATAACCAAAGTACGATTAGTGCTAATAGCTAATGATATTTACTTGATATTGATACCAGGCCCAAGACTGTAAACGACAAATTAGCTATGGAACTGCTGGCAAATGAAGGTTTTGCTGTGAATTCCCGACGAGGGACTGCCCATATATTCAGTGTCGAGGCGTTGGAAAGGTTCCTGAAAGCCAACCAGCTGACGCATTTGGTTAGAGCTCATGAAGTAGCCCAGGCTGGTTTTCAGGTAAGTAATTTGTAATTGACCATAAGGTTTTTTAAGAAAAACTAAACTGCTAAGCTAAAAGCTCCATCAGCTATAGTGACAAATCAGGATGCGAACTTTCAAGTATTAGCTGGAGAACTGGTATTCAGCAAATAATGTAGCTCTGTGAGTCAACGATGTCTTGGTTTTGCGGACACTGTACTGACCTAACATCAAAGTCGGTAACAAACAATAATTTACAATCAGGAGTTTTAAGAGTTGCAGAAACAGGGAATTTAATAACTATTGCTGTGTTTACTGCGAAGCAATTTTTTATCCCATTACTGTGTTTTGCTTTATGACAGAACAGCCATAAAGAGGAGGAGAACTTGGGGAGGGATCTATTGGACCAACTAAAACAGTTGAAGGGAGAAGCACAAAACTGTGACGGACTAATAACAAGGCTCCGAAGAAACAGCAAAATATATGAGGATGAGGTCACTGAGAGAGAAAACGAACTGGAAGATACTGTTGCCATACTGAAAGGGTCCAATTTTCCGATGTGGTAAACCTAGGCGGATACAGAATACTGTGTTTTGCTTTATGCCAGAACAGTCACGAAGAGGAGGAAAACTTGGAGAGGGACCTATTGGACCAGCTAAACCAGTTAAACGGAGAAGTGCACGACCTTGACAGACTAATAACAAGGCTCCGAAGAAGCAGCAAAATATATGAGACTGAGGTCACTGAGAGAGAAAACGAACTTGAAGATGCTGTTGCGATACTGAAAGGGTCCAATCACAAACAGGAAAATAATGTTACCCAACTTATAGAAACAGTATCAAGAGCGAAAAATGTGTGCGAGACGCTTGATGAGGATGAGAGGAACATGCTCGAGAAGAAGTATAGAGACTGAACAAACAGCTTCAAGACAAGATAGAATCTATGATAAACTGTAACGAATGTAGGGCTGAATGAAATAGGCAGGATTTATAAAAAAATGAAGAAGGAGGTAGTTCCCAATCCAGAAATTTCAGATGCTCCCAAACCAACAGCGATATTCTGACTGAGGAGGACCAACTCGACGCCGCAAGGCTGCTCAAACTGCTTCTGACGGCGTCTCGAGAAAAAGCGACTCAGACTGTGACGTCGGGAGAATATAATGATCCTCAGGCACATTGGCAAACATTATCAGAAAAATCAGAGCGCACTGAATACTAGGAGAAATAATTCGGTGGGTAGGGTGATGATTGATGGAGACTTGTCCGTTACGACCTTGGGCGGATCACTTAGAGCACGCTTGGGTGCAAGGTACAGAACTGACTTCTGGAGGATGGAAGAGTGCAATGCTTACCAGGGTGTGGCGGAAGGTCAATAGGATATTCAGTGAGGGATAGTGTGGTCTTGTGCTTCGATATCAGCAACTGCGTTCCAAGTCTCAGCAAATTAATGAAAATACTTTCAGTGAGCAAATTTACGAACATGATAATACTGCTGAAGTGCGACTTGAGAACTGTCCTTGTTTTTAACAGAGTGTGCAGAAGTACTACTGACTTCTCTGCATCCAGAAACAACCTATCGTTGAATCACCGATGTTCGCGGTCCATTAGGATATCGTGACACACTCAAATCCATGTGCGATTTGTTAACTCTTTAAGTAAACATGAGCCCAATGTGTGGCAAATCCGGAATTGTGGTTAAGTCAATATCTACACAAAATCTCAATGATACTTTAAAGGGTTGCGCTTCCTCACGGGAAGTCAATGGAACCCTCGACAAACGATACACAGATAGGACTCAAGAATCCTTGGACCGACTGGATGGGTTGACGGGTCTTCGCCAGCGTTCAAGACATGCCCCACCGAGTGCCCTGCCTACGCCAGCTACCAAGGTTGCGGGGGGGGGGGGGGGGGGGGTTCGCTAATGCTTTGGTTGACTTGACCAGTGCCGAGGAGAATGGGGCTGGAAATGAGAAACATTTTTTAGACAATCCTCTAAAAAAAGGTTCTCAGAGTGACACGTGTACAGGATAATAGTTTTTATGGAGGCAAGGAGGCCATAATTAGTGTTTTAGGTATTAACATTCACTCGATCTAAGATAGACGAGTTCCAATTAGTTTTAAGTACTTTTAATTTCCTTGATGTTTAATGTAAATTAACTTCTTTTTTGTTATCCCTGGCTATAGTGTTGTGTCACAGTTTTGTCGAACCCAGTAAAGGCATGGCGACACATTGGGTCTCGTTAATGATTTAATCCAAAATGTCTATGCATTTGTGTATTTTGATAAATTTGATTGTATTATTGAGGAAAAGAACATTGAAGAATTTTCTTTAATTTTTTCGAAAAAGTATAACCTTTATATTTATTGTTACTATAGATCTCCCACAAGCGACATAAATATCTTCTTTTCTAAATTGGAGATTATTCTAAGTTCATTAGCACTAGTTAACTCAAAAATTAAGCAAAACGGAAAAATCTGAAAATTATAAAAATCAGTCCAAAAGAGGTAGTAAGGACACAAGTTCAAAATATTTCTAAATATGGGCGAAAATTGCAAATGAAAATATGTCCAAAAGTGATAGGTCAGGACATACGTTTAAAATATTTCTAATTGTCGGCCAAAAACATCAAAAAACTTTTAAAAAAACTGCTAAAAATAGGTCTCTCTTTGGACCGTAATTCGCTCAATAAACATTGATTTTTGTCTCATTGTGGAAATTCTATTTCAGGTCACAACTGTACAAAAAAAAACTTGAAAAATCTGAAGACGTTAATCATTAAAGAAAAACCGTTCCGTACCAAATTGTCTCAATAAAAATCAGTTTTTTTTTAAATTGTTTGCTCGTTTAAATTGGAGAAGTTCATAATACGCAGACTATAACTGATATTAAGCGAAACATCTTGGACTTTTTTACACGACGTTTCTAGCAGTGGAACCTCTGCCCTCCATTCCTATTGGCCAGATCGTCGCCACCTTCGCGCGTCAAGCGACCAGCACTTGTCCGCCGTATCAACGAAAAAAATCACAGCTCCTGGAAGATATCCTACATAGGTTTGAAGAAATCAAGGAATTTACACTAGAGCAAGACCACACCGCCATTTTCCAGACAAGAGATAATTCATGCATCAAACTGAAAGAAAAGCTGGCCAAAAAGCACAATGACAAGCTTATGAAGCTTCAAAGAAAGGAGACAACAATCGACCACCACCAGCGAGGCCAGAGGACAATAGTCAACATATTATCGACCATCATGAGTTCCACTGAAAAAAAACTGCGGAGCAAAGGATTGAACTTTGCAATTGCTCCAAAGTCAACTTCAGTGCTTGACATAAGAAGTGCTGTAGAATCAACGACACTCCAGGGGCCAGAGAGAGAGAGGAGCTCAAGTGGAAAGTCAGAACACTATTGGACAAACCATAACACCCACAGAGAAATTCTTCCAGAAGAAGAGGAGTTAGCCATGAGGAAACTGCAGAGGGACAAATCAATCAAGATCCTTCCAGCTGACAAAGGAAATGCGACTTTCGTCATGGATGCCACACAGTATGACGAGAAGATACGGGAGATTCTAACGAAAGGTAAATATAAAGTAATTCCTAATGACCCAACTAAAAGAATTGAAGAATATTTCTACAGAGCCCTAAAAAAATATGAACGTCATATTCCTGAAGGTCTCTCACTGGACACCATAGTAAACTACCACATCTCTATGGGTTACCTAAAATTCACAAAACAACTATGCCCCTAAAGCCATTCACAGGCTCTAGAGACTCGGCAATAAGTTCTCTAAGTAGATTTCTCCTTCAAATCATCCAACCTTTGGTTGGAAAAACAACCTCCTCTGTACAAAATTCTGAACACTTTGCTAGTATTCTTAAGGACTTAGATTTGGGTGATAGGGACATATTTGTGAGTTTCGATGTAGAGAGTCTTTACACCAACGTACCGTTGGAGGAGTCGTTGGATATCGTCGAGGTCAGGCTGAGGGCGGATGCCTCTTTGAAGGATCGAACATCGCTGCCTGTGGAGGAGGTGATGGACTTAATGCGTTGCTACCTCAAAGGCTCATAATTTCAGACTAAAGATCAGTTTTTTGAGCAGGAGGATGGACTTCCGATAGGTTCACCACTATCACCGGTTATAGCAAATATTTCCATGGAGTGGTTTGAAAGACACGCCATTAAAAATCTACCGTTAAACCCAAAGTCTGACTCCGGTATGTCGATGACACCTTTATTGTGTGGGACGGATGTGACAGGCAGTTGCAAGAGTTCCTGAATCATTTAAATAGTATAAGACGAACTATAAAATTCACAATGGAAACTGAAAATAACTACTGCCTGCCATTTCTGGATGTACTGGTGAGTAAATCGGAGGGTCATATAGGAACTACTGTTTACCGTAAGCCCACGCACACGGTACAGTACCTAAACTTCCTCTTAAACCATCATGGATAAAAAAAAATGGGAATTTCAAAACTGAAAGTACGTTAAGAAGCGTATTTTCTAAAACCAAACAGGAAAATTCAAATAAGCAAAAAGATTTTATATATCAGATCCCGTGCGAGTGTGACATGTCGTACATAGGATAAAGCAAGCTTCCTTTGCATGTAAGAGTTCAGAAACACAGAGCTCATACGATAAGAGGTGAAACATCAAAATCGGGAATTAGTAGTGGTCGGAAGCCAAAATTGTGCCTAGGGAACAGCACTGGAAGAAATGAAAGTTTAAGAAAGCAGACTTTATTGGAAGCAGTGAGAGTGTCTTTAGCAAACCAAGTTGCCACGTTTCTTCGGTATGGCATCTGTTGATACGGCGGTCAAGTGCTGGTCGCTTGACGCGCGACGGTGGCGACAATTCGGCCAATAGAAATGGTGGGCGTGGTTGGCTCTGTTAGTACATAAGCGAGTAGCCTCGAGCTTAATGCTCAGTTTTACTTGAAAAAGAGCAGAGATTTTACTGCTCGATACTCAATAAAGTCAATGGAAGTTCAAGATGTTTCGCATCATTGTCTACCACCTTTAAACAAACGATATAACTGATAATATTACATTCTTTCAATCTTGAAATGCATGTTGGCGAAGCAGCTCGTATAACATCACATTCTTCTACGCTTCTGGATTATGTGTCCTCGAATTTTGATCAGGTGACGACCAGGGTGATTGGAGCGGGATTGTCGGATCATGAAGTGGTACTTTGTACCTTTCGAGTGGATCGCCAGTCGATGTCTGGGGTACGGAGTTGTGGTGTGGGTAGGCTCCTCACAAGGAAGAATTGTGTTAAGTTTGGACTCTGGGACTGTGCTGACTGGAGTGGGGTTTTGAGTTGGGGATTAGAGGACCCTCTGCCGCTGCTTCACATAGAGCTTTGTTCGCTGTTTAATAGGGCGTTCCCGATTGTTAAGGTGAGATCTAAGGGCAGGAAACCATGGAAGTGTACATATCGCAGAACGATTAGGGCGGCTAAGCACCATTATTTCCAGTCAAGGTTGTCTAGTGCCAACAATAAACATAGGGACACATGGAACATTGTTGGCGAACTAAGAGGAAAAACCGGAACTAATATTGATTGACAATTCCTCGTTGTCCTGCAGGGATTTTAATAAATTTTTCTGTAGCATTGGTAACAGACTAGTGTCGGGTGGAACTGTGAAGAATTTTAAGGTTTTCCTTGGGCACATCAATGCCCCTCGGTCTTTTTTTCTAACCCCTACACATTGTGATGAATTAAAATGTACAATAGTTAGTATAACAAACAAAAAAATCTAAGGGCTGGGATAGTATGGATGGGATGATATTTTCCAGTCTTCCTGATGGTGTACTGCAGATATTTGGCGACGTCATAAACATGTCATTTCTAAAGGGCATGTTCTCGGAATGCTTGAAAACGTTCCCATCTTCAAGGGTGGTCCATCTGCATTCGGGCCTATCGCGCTACTGCCCACTATGTCTAAAATTGTGAAGAAGGAGGCAAAATCTCGAAATATGTGGCAAAAAAAAATGCAAAGTGAGAATCATTTTGGCTTCAGACCATCCACTGGTACAAACGACGCTATTTTTTCTTTTCTTGAGTCACTTTTCTTTGCCCTCAACCGTGGAGACTTTTTTTTGTGATCTCTCCAAAGTGTTTGATTGCGTCAATCACAATTTCCTCATTTTCAAGTTGGAGACGTACGGGGTCAGAGGATGTGCTCTCGACTGGTTCAAATCCTACCTGAGTGGAAGGGTATGATAGTGCAACCTCATGCAGTCTGGAGGTTGCAAAGGGAGTTCCACAGGGATCAGTTTTAGGACCTGTTTTGTTCCTGATATATTTTAATGATGTTGGATATAGAGGGAAAGTTTACTCTTTATGCGGATGATGCGACCATTTTGTGAATGGTGAGAGATAACCAATTTGGTAGCAGAATGCATGGAGATATAACTGTAACAAAAAGGCGACGTATTGCTAATCAGTTTGAACAAAACACGTGTTATGAATTTTAAGGCTGACATTGGTTTGACCTTGGATGGCAGAGACATAGGGAGAGTGAGGGAGAATCGATTTTTGGGGCTACTTATGGACCATGGGGTTAAAGTTTGATGCCCATATTAAATCCCTGAGAGCAAACCTTTCCTCAGGCCTTTATGCTCTTCGGGTCACTAGAGCTTAGTTAGGCGCTATAGTAACCAGAAATGCGTATTTTGCTTTGATTGAGTCCCACCTGAGATATGGCATCTGTTTCTGGGGAACTTGTTCAAGGCGCCTGTTTGGTTCGGTTTTTGTGCTGCAAAAGCGAGCAGTACGCTGTCTTTGTGGTGCGGGGCCTCGCAAGTCTTGTAGGCAGTTGTTTCGTTCCCAAGGCCTCCTGACATTGGAACCATTATAAATTTTAGACACAGCCTGCATGGTACATGCAAGGTATAAGGAACAGATTCAGAAACCAGAGGGGAAGTCAGTCCTCGCATGTGGTTCCACTGCCGATTCATTTGACAGCTCAGACTAGAAATTCTGTGACATGTCGCAGCAGAATAATATTTAATAATTTACCCCTTACTCTTCGAAGTCTGAGGGATGCGGGGTCGTTCAGGGGCTCTGTGAGGAAGCTTTGGTTGAGCATTCCTTCTACTCTGTTGACTCATTTTTACTTATTAGTGAAGTGAAACCAAGCTAGTTTTCTGCCGAAGTTGTTGCTTCCCACAGATAGATGGCCGAGATTCGTACCTATACTACCTGGGAACGACGCTCAGCAGAGTATCAAACTCATTTCTCTATCAGGCAGAGAAAGCATAGACCAGTTTCGCCCTTATTGGAGCTCATCAGTATGGTATAACGTATATATAAAATCTAATGAAACATGGTCTCCTCTCTGGCTCAAAGCACTGTGTACATATGCAAGTGGCGCCATCGGATGACGGCACGTGCTTTCACTATAGGGCATGCGAGATAATATTGAAGTGAAACTGTGCACATAAGCAAGTGGCGCCATCGCCGTCGTCTGATGGCGCCACTTGCATATGTACACAGTGCCTTGAGCAACAGAGACGACCAAGCTTGGTTCGAACTCGTATTTCTGTCGATGCAGCTGTGCAGTCGGTATCCATATATCTCTCTGTTAAGATAAGATATTTATTTATCCGTATGGATCCACAAATTAACAGCACGTGAGTTTTGTTTAAAAAGAACGTTTTTATTAACAAAAGATAACTTAAAACAAAAGTTCTTACAGTTTCACATTTTGTTTTTGTTAAAACTGACAGAAGTGACAGAACAGAATGACTGACACATAGAATGTTCAGTAATTAATAAACCCACTACGCGAGTGTGTAGACAATATCAACAACGTTTTTATTGCTACCTATTTTAACAATTTCTGTCAGGTTTGAGGTATACCATACTGATGAGCTCCAATAAGAGCGAAACTGGTCTACGCTTCCTCTGCCTGATAGAGAAATTAATTTGATACTCTACTGAACGTCCTAACGTCATCCTATCTGGGGAAATAAGGTTTAAAATGTTTAACTGCCCAAACAATCGCTAACAGTTCCTTTTTAATTGTGCAGTAATTTTGTTCAGCTTTGTTCAACACTCGAGATGCATATGCTATAGGCCTATCGTTTCAATTACACAAAATGGCGCCTAAAGCAAAAGAACTGGCGTCGGTTTTTAATATGAAAGTGTTACTAGGTGAGAAATCCGGATAGCTCAAAATAGGTGGGCGTGTTTTAAGGATTCACAGGCAGCTTAACATTCATTTGACCATTGAAAAACCTTTCCTTTTCGTGACAATTCGTTAAGATGTTTTGCTATTTTGGCAAAATTGTTTATGAGCTTTCTATAATAATTGGCAAAAGCTACAAGTCTCTTAGTTGCATCAGAATCAGACGGTACTGGGTACCGTGATATTACTTCTGTTTTAATAGGGTCGGGTAAAATACCCTCAGCAGAAACAATATGTCCAAGATACAAAATTTGTTTTTTAAGAAAGTCGCTTTTCAGTGGATTGAGTTTTAAATTTACCTTTCTAAGTCTTTGAAATGTTCTTATCAAATTTTTGTTGTGGTCTTCTAAGGAATTTCCAAAAACAATAATGTTGTCTAGATAAACGGAGCATGATTCATAATTTAATCCTGATAAAGTTACTGTCATAAGTCTAGAAAAGGCACTCGGACTAATCTTAAGCCCCATAGGTAGGCTTTTCATTTGAAATTGTCCGTCTTCGGTGGTAAAAGCTGTTTATGGTCTACTGTCTTTATGTAATCCTAACTGATCGATCAACCCGATTTACGTTTAAATGGTCGGTTTTACCAAATTTGTAGATTTGATAATGGAAAGAATCCTCTAGTCGTGGATTATAATTCTTTATTTGAATTGCGCGATCATTTACATTTAGAAATCTTACTGACAATTTATTTTTATCAGCCTTACTGATTGCTCCTGCGACAAAAACTCCGTCACTGATTTCTTCCGGTAATACTAGATATTCTCCGTTGTGCTGAGTTTTACAAAAAGCTATAACTTCGCTCCTTGGTGGGATTGTTACATCGTATCGTTCCCAGATGATGACGAATCTCGGTCATCTGTCTGCAGAAAAGTGGCTTGGTTTCACTTCACTAATAAAGTAAAAATGGCTTCCCAATATGTACCTTCGAAAAATTCGTCAACCGAGTAGAAGGAATGCTCAATCAGAAGCTTCCTCATAGAGACCCTGAACCTGAATTGAACAATAAGGTTCAGACAATAAAGCATAATTTGATTGATTGATTGATTGATATAAACATAGATTTATTTATCCCCACAGGTCCAACAAAAAGGCAAATTGCTGACCGTCTTCTCCTCATCAAAATACTGCGGTGGTGACAACGACGCAGCATGTGTGATGGCTGATCAAGGAAAAATTCGGATTTTACGTCTCGAAACTGAATAATTTGCTTAAAATTGAGTGTAGGTGGTCACCAATGGGTGGTACAACATATCACTGTTGTTAATGAAAAGCTCTGAGTAAACAATATTTTACTTACTGTCTATTTTTCAACTTGATGGTTACTAAAAACTACAATTTATTTTGAGATTTTTATATTTCAACAAAAATAACATATAAAACAAACGTATACAATTAAATTAACAATGTTATAGTTAGTCCATACAGACCGTCTATGAGATATCAACATCTAACCTCTAATATGAAAAGATAGGGAGTATACAAGCAGTCCCACCAAAAGTTGGACTTCAGGTATATTAATAATAATTTAGTTTAAGCCACAGTATTTTCCTTAATAAAATATTTGAATATGTTGCTACTTCTTCTACTGTCTCTACTGTAGTATCAATATGTAAGTTTGATTATTTTCTTGATGCCAGAGTGCTATAGAGAGCCCTTCAGAACATGTAAAGCTTTTCAATGAATAGTCAGCAATCTGCAATTTTAATTTGAAAAACAGTTTACATAAAGACATCGAAGAAACAACATGCCTATACTAATAATAAAATGTGTGGGTATTCATTTGGTTCAAATTTTCTATTAGAAAACATCTAATACAAAAATTACTATATTCAGTACTTTTTTCAACGTGGTTCCCAAATTCCATTTTTCACTAATCCTATTAGATGCTACAGAGATGTGGAGAAGAAATCATTAAAGAGGATCGATTGTATGTCCTAACAAAGAAGTAAAAATATTTTACTCCAAACGTTAACTTTTATAATTATTGTTAAGCAGTAAACTAGAAACAATTGATATATTTTTAGATATACATGCTTGATATGATCATGAATTAATGATATTTATATTGTGGAGGTATTAGATCTATATACGTCCTTAATAAGAAAATTATTGTACTGCGTAAGATCTATAGTCTATTCTTAACTATTATTCCACAAATACAATTAGTACTTATAATAATTATTGATTAAAATTAAATAGCGTTAAATTAATCTGCATCTTCAAAGCTGTTTCTTTTGTTAACTGTTTTTAAAGAGTAACAGTAAAGTAGTTTAATTAAGTATATAGATTATATACTTTTGTATATGACAAAAAAAAGTTTAATTAATATTAAGGTCTATCACTTACTGTTACAAGTGCTTAAATATTGTCCAATGCATGTTCAACACAAAACCGAACTCTATGCTCTAAGCTTCAGCTATTTTTTTTTTCAAAACGCTACATAATATCAACCAATCAGCACAAGCCAGTGACTTTTTACTATTAGACACAAACATGGCTCTAGATTCTGTTTGCAAAATGTCCAACATTCTTCTTTCTACCCATCTCTTTCTACATTATGACCTCTGATAAGGTGAGATTCTTGTGACACCTTCCCTCACCCACTTACACTAGACTTAATGCTTTCTTATGTCATCGTTTATGAAATATCAGAGTTCTGGAAAACGAAAGAGATGGCTAATCGAATTTCGTCGTTTATATATTGGTAACGAGTGGTGTCACCATGTTAAGGTCTAGTAGTAGTCACTGGCAGAACTTAATACTAATATTGTTCACTGAATACAAAAGACCACCCCCGACATATTCTACCTAGCAGCAGCAATTAAAAGTTCGATCACCTCGTCTAAGTTGGCCCTTTTTTTTATTCTGCTAGATCCGGCTTATGTTCGCTCTCCGAGCATACGTCAGAATTAATCATTTCCCGGAAAAGATTTATTTAAAAACGTCATTTTCCTGCCTCGGACCCGGCTGGCGATAATCGTTAATTTCGTCCCCAGCGGAAACACACTGGTGGGGTGAACAGGTAATTTTACCCCCTTGACCGCAGATACACTCCAGGCAGTTTCCCGTACTGTGCGGAAGACTGTCGCCCTCTCGATACTCCTGACCTAAAAAAAGAAATAGTAAATGAGGGATTCTGGGGGAGTTTAGAAATAATTTTGGTGGAAATGCATATTCACAAAAAACTTTCTATCCCTTGTTGCAGGTGTCTCTAAAAGGGTGATAATTCCTGTGTTGCGTGGTATCTATTTTTTTCTAGGGTTGTTTTTATCATGGTTTCTATTGATTCGGATAAAATTGTCTTTACGTTTAACTATGTAACCTTAAAAAATCTATTGCCTCATTCACAATGTTCATAAACATAGTGTGTACGTATGCATACGGTACACATACAGTAACCTTAAAGGGATCTTAAGTCTTTTTATGTTCGCAATGGGGGTTATTCAAATACATATGCGTATGCTTGATTAAACAAACACTTTTGATAGTTTCATTGTTAATTCTTGGTGGGAATATGAATACAGCAAAACTCTAGTTTTTTTGTGCAGCGTGTATTTGAAAAGGTATCTTTTAGTTGTTAATTTAATCAAGCCAAAAACTCAAAATCAAAATATATTTTGATCTTTTGGTGACATTACTGACACTTACTACCACACACGAAAAAAAGTCACTAGATTTTTACATATCAATAACATAAAGTTCAATTTTAACTTTATGTAAGTGTTACGGTTGGTTGTAATCCGTATTAAAAGGAAGACAAAATTGTAATGTCATTGTGAACAAAATACACTCTTTATTAAACTTTAACTTTTACATTTACGTTTATGTTTATGTGTTTTTTGCGTTTATGTTCATTGTGAAAGAAGCATATGGCAAATTATGTTGCCATAGATTTCTTAAGGTTACTTGGAAGCCGAAACTCTTTGTTGGCAAAGAATTTCTCACTTTAGATTTAAAATGTGACACGTTGTAAATTATTACTATTTATATCGGATCAACAAAGTCGGGAATATGCAATACATGGGTGAGCGTTTTTCGAATTTAACCATGGGGATCTCGGTTATGTGAAGAGATACGCAGAAGATTAATATATAGGGCAAAGTTGTGCATGAAATTGAGCAATGAAACGTTTTGGGATAAGAGTTTTTAAATGATTAGACTATTGGTATATCTAAATGGTTTCCCTCGAAATTTGGTAAATAGATTATTACAAAATTCCAAGATCTCTTTTACTCTAAATAAAGAAAACACAAACCAACAAAAATCCTATTTTTTCAAGATCCCGCTAGTATCAGGGTTAAGCTTTAATCTACGCCGTTGCCTACAGAGTGACCAAGTAAATCAGTTTTTTTACTCGAAAATGAAAGTAGGTGATCTACACACAAAAATCAAATATAAAGTCTCTTTGACTGAGAATTCTAATGTTGTATATTAATTACCTTGTTTTAATTGTAATAACTGATACACTGACCAAACTAAAAATACAATCTAAAGTGTTTTCCGGGGTTTGAAGCCGTGGTCCTATGGAATTTCTTCCTGACGTTTCGTCTACAGTTGCAGCAGACAAGGCGAAGAGGCAATGGGCGAAGTGATCTCCTGTGCTTGCTGACTTTGACTGATTCAACTGTGGTGAGCTCCGTAGTATTTATTCCCCCGCCGTCGCACTGCAGTCGAAGGACTGGGGTGGGGGTAGTGGTGGCGCGGGATTTTGTCGTACTTGAAGTATGTCGTAGAATTCGCTTCCAGTCTACATTTAGAAACGTAATTTCCTCCTTCCTTTTATTAACAGTTTCAAGGGCTTTCAATAGTGTTTTCTCCTAAAAAATATATAAATCCTTTTCAGCAGTAAGTTTGTCTTGCAACATATTCCTCAAATTTTTTTTGTATTGCATTTGTTCTGAACCCCCCCCCCCCCACATTTTCCATAAGAATGTTAAGCAAATCTCTCTTCTCTATTAGCTAATCTAAATGTTCAGAGTGCAGAGTTAATTTATCTCTAGCAATTCCATTAAAAGTTTCAAGGGCGTTCATTAGTATTTTCTCCTAGAAGATATACCGTTTTTTTCAGCAGCAAGTTTGTCTTGCAACATACGCCTCCAAGTTTTTTGCATTGCATTTGCTCTTAATCCCCACATTTTCCATAAGAATGTTATGCAAATCTCTCTTCTCTATTAGCTAATTTAAATGTTCAGAGCGCAGAGTTAATTTATCTTTAGCAGTTACATTAAAAGTTTCAAGGGCTTTCATTAGTATTCTCTTCTAAAAGGTATTCTCTCCTCAAAGATATACCCTTCTTTTCAGCAGCAAGCTTATCTTGCAACATACTCCTCAAAGGTTTTTGCATTGCATATGCTCTGAATCCCCACATTTTCTAGCTAATCTAAATGTTCAGGTTGCAGAGGAAATTTCCCTCTAGCAGTTACCTGGGGAAAAGTTTCAAGGGCTTTCATTAGTCTTTTCTCCTAAAAAATATATCCTTCTTTTTAGCAGCAAGTTTGTCTCTCGTAACATATTCCTCCAAGTTTTTTGTATTGCATCTGCTCTGAATCTCCACATTTTCCATAAGAACGTATACAAACCTCTGTATTCACTAATCTAAATTTTGTTAGTGCACAGTTGATTTATCTCTAGCAGTTACATGACTTGCATTAGTCATTTCTCCAAAAGGATGTACTCTCCTATTAGAAATCTATAAAAACGACGTTTTCAAATTTCGAAAATTCCGACTGGTTTCGAATATATTCCTAAAAAAATTAAAAATTCTAAAAAAGTTTTTGTTTTAATCTTAATTTAAAGAAATAATTAAAAATAATTGACACTTCTTCATAGCCACTTTACACAAATTTAATATCTACCAATATTTAAAATTTATTTTTTTTAAAATCTGGTCTTGTATTTTTTATAACGGATTGTGAATCTTCTTGCAATTCTGCATTCCGTGATCAGTGCGATGATTAATAATTCTATTAACTTTTAGATAAGATATTGCCGAAATTTGTTGATGCAATACAAATCTTACTGCGGTGTAAACGCAGCCAGTTTCAACTGCTTTGGCGCCTCAATTTAGGCAACTCTTTATACACGCTTGCATTACTCACTTTGATGAGTACATTTGTTCGGAAGAAAGTCTCTCTAGTAGTAAAGCTAAGAATTGGAAAAAAGTTGTTTTCTGTGCTATTGGCAGGTTTACTTTAGTTTCTCATGAATAAACAAATACTGTGTGTAAACAAAAAGGGACAATATGGCACTAGAAAAAATAACTGAAGCTTTAAAATGACGCATTTAACCTTATGGTAAAAATCAGTTTAATCTTTGTAGTTAACAAGTCAGTAGTCTGCGGTGGCTAAAAATATCGCAATCCGAGTTTATCAACAAATTTAAACATTCACTTCACAATATCAGCAAAACCTAACCTCAAAGTTAATAGAATTGCCACATATCACCAAATGCAGAATCGCAAGTAGAATCAGAATACGACATAAAAATCCAGGACTGTATTTAAAAAATAAAGTTGATGATGGTTGCCTAACTACGAGACGTCGGATATTAAATTTGGGAATATCGCGTTGAAGAGAGGAAAAGTGGCTTCGAAGAAGTGTCAATTATTTTCTATTATCTCTTTAATATAAAACTACAGAAAATAGAAAAGTTTTTCAAATACTCGATTCTTTGCTAGTTCTGAAACCAGGCGAAGAAAATTTTATTTTAATAGATTTCTAATTGAGCATCTTTGCCCTAATTTAATCTTACTCGTATCTCTTTAAATAACCGAGAATAACCATGGTGAAAGTCGAAAAACTGTTACCATGTATTGTAATAATGGAGCGATCTTAAAAGAGAGATCTAGAGCTTCTATAACACTTGTTACACATAAATATTATAAAGGCTCCAGAACCAAGCTCTATAATGTTTGACGATCACTCAGCTGTCAGAAACAATCGAATTGTGAATGATCTTCTTGGATGGAAGACATTTAAAGAAGAGCTGCTTCAGCAACCTTCTGAGAATAATCAGGTTTGGTATACAGACGGATTAAGAATGGCTGATTCACAGTCGTCAGGAGCCGGAATATACAAAGCAGGCCATGAAGAGAGCGAGAACTTTCCCTTGGGAAGCCACACGATGGTTTTCCAGCCGAAGGTGTTTGCAATACTCGAAGTGGCCACACGACCAAAAGTCAAACAAGGAGCAGAACAGAACATCTTCATCTACTCCGACAGTCAGTCTCTACAACCGGACGAGCTCAAACCTCATTCAGGACTTCAGGGATACTCTAGAGTAATTGGCAGAAAAAAAGGGTATTGTATTGTAATGTATTCAATGTGAGTGGACTTGTACAGTCCTCCACCGCGACCTGCGGGCTATTGTGGCTCGCTCGAAGTGTTGCCAGCAAGGTTTGGCTTGCTGCATTAATTGTCGCTCGTTATGCCCACACCAGCAACGATTCTGATAAGTCTCTCGGGCAACACTGAACAGTGAGTATCTTCGATCTGGGAAAAGCCGGGCAGTCACATAGGACGTGCTCAACTGTCTCGTCGTTTTGATGCCATTAGATCAGAAACCATGTTCAATACCGCAAGGCCTTCCAAGCCAGTCTGGGCCGTCACTTGTTGCAGCCGGTATGTCGCCTTCATCGCCTCCTGTTCCAGGAGTATTGAACGTGGAAGAAGTTCGAGCATGCGCTCCATGGCTGCCGTGGGCGTCGTTCTCATTGCCCCCGTGATGCAGAGACTTATTTTTTTCTTTTTTGCAGAGAGGAGAGTTTAGCTTTGATGGAGCTCTGTCTGCTCTTCCGATACCAAACTATGGCCCCATACGTGATTATCGGCCTTATTACCGTCATATACAGCCACATAATTTGTTGGGGTCCCATCCCCTATGATTTGTCGCACAGGTTCTTTCATGACTAAAGGGAGAACTGTGCCCTCCTAACGATACGTGTGGTGTTCCATGTGAGGGATTTGTCCAGGATGGCTCCTAGAAATTTTACTTTGTTGGTAAACAGTATTGTCGTCCTGAACAAATATGGCGGTTTCAAGAAGTCCAGCCTCTTCCTTCGGGTAAACGGACAAACACCGTTTCCCTAGGATTTATTGCTAGGTTTCCCTTTGAACATTAGCTGTGCACAACATCCAGCACCTCTTGCAACGGGCTGGAGGTTTGTTGGTCTGGGTGGTTTCTTATAAGGATAACAATGTCGTCTGCGTATCCTTAGACCTCGACTCCCCCTAGTTCCAAAGTAGCCAGAAGATCGTCCACTAGTAGGCACCATAGGAGTGGTGAAATGATTCCGCCCTATGGACAACCTGCCGCTGTTGTAAATCCGACAGTGTCATCGTTTAATGATGTAGTGATTAGTCTGGATTCTAACATGTTGCGAATCCGGTTGGTTATTGTTGGTTCGATTCTTCTCGGTTTACTGGTGCTGAAGAGGGAGTCTGTAGGTACATTATTAAAGGCCACTTTGAGTCTCTGAAAACACCAACTGTGACACCCTTTGAATCCAGGTTATCTTGGATCTTTCAGCAAGAACGAGGTTAGACTGATTGGCCTAAGCGATTTAGAATCTTTTCCCCTACATCCAATATTTGGTATGTAGACGATCCTCACCCTGGACGAGCAGTTTGTAATAAAGTTCCACTTGGTTTGACCCCTTTTTTGGAGAGCTTCCAATCTGCCCTGTTGGGTTGTTTAAATCGTCCCAAGGGGCTAGTGTTAGTCTTCAAATTTGTCAGGCGGCTGCCCGGAGAATTGGACCAGCAGTTTGGAATAAACTTCCATGCCAGGCGCGAGTTGATCCAGGCCCTGTTGTTATAGTGCCGAGAACACTCCATCCTTCACAGGGGATTTGTATGGATGAAAAGCCATAATCGTAGATTTTAGTAGAGTTGGTCTGACCATTTTTTGGAGAGCTCCCAATCTGCTCTGTGGGTTGTTTAAATCGTCCCAAGGGGCTTGTGTTAGTCTCCAAATTTTTCAGGCTACCCGGGAATGACCGCTTGCCAGTATCTCTAATGTTTCACTACCAGTGGAGGTGTAGACCGTTTTATCGATCCATGCTTCTAACACGCCTCCCTGGAGATAATCCTATGGATTTGGGCTCCTGTTGGCTGGTCTTCAATCCCGCCACAACAAAAAGGGTAACTCTGGGATGGGTTCCTGGACATAAAGCATTGAAGGAAACGAGCGCGCCGATGAATCGGCCAAGACATGGTTTACTAGACCGGAGCCATGTCTACGAGTAAGCAAAGGTTTGTTTGTCATACTCTGAATGAGTGGACATGGGAGAGTACAAGGACAAACTGGACTCAGTTAGAAATAGGTAGACACCAAGGAAATCTGCCCTAACCCGGATAAATCCACGGCGTCGTGGCTCCTTGAGAGAAGTCGGCAATGCCTGGGAGACTTTATAGGAACTCTCACTGACCACTGCAGACTAAACAAATGCATGGACATTCGAAGAATAGTTGACAGTACAATCTGCACTCAATGTGGAACCGGGGAAGAGTCCTTGTAGCACTTTCTGCGAGTGTGCTATGAGTGGGCGCGACTGCGCCACAAGACACTGGGAGGCGCTTTCCTCCATCGAGACGATCCTTTCAGGCCTAGTAGCAAGACTTTGCCCCCCCCCCCTAATGTTTACTACTGCTACTACTACTACATTATTCAGGCATAAATAAGACCTAATTCTGTATACCAGATGATTCAAAATTCCATAGATGTTTTTTTTTGCTATTGCGCAGGGGCGGACTGGGACGGATTGGCCCCGGTAGCTAAGTCACCTGGCTTTACCTATAGCTAAATACAAGTGCAGCACGATTTAAAAACTATAAGGGAAATCAAATGAGTCGCGAACTGTAAGAAAACAGTCCAAAACCTGGGTTCTAATTGGTTACTCCCTGCAGATTTCCGAAATTGGTTTTGTACAGGTCCTACTTTGGCTCTCTGTTGGAACTTATTCAATATCATCCATAATTTTCTAATGGGTTCCAATAGAGAAGAAAATTTCTTTGTTCCTCAGAGACCTGAGCAGTATTTGAAATAAAATTATTTCCAAAAATATTTCAAGCACCTTTGGTATCTCTAGCTCTTGACTTCAATTCCTTTCCTTTTGAATTCGGATATTTGATGCTTGTGGTATTTGAAATACGGTGTTTTAATTAGAAAATGTGGTTACACTAAAAATACTTTTACTTCTTCATCCTCTTCTTTTGATATTTTACAGCCATCTAGGTGATGTTTTCAATTGAACATCTGTACTTCCTTTTAATTTACCACGATCTGAATGTATTTGTTTGATTTTTTTGATTGAAAAAGAGAACGCTAGAGACCGAAAATTTACACTTTTCTATGGTGAAACTGAATGATAATGAGTACTTCTTCTAAAAAAAAACAGCTTGCAAATTTTCGGAAACTTGATTTGTAACTTACAGTCCCAAGTTGACATAATCGATTTTTCTTGCTCAATTTACGATGATTGCGTATGTTTATAAGGAGAAAAGCCTTATTCTGACTTAAAAATGAAGCCCCTATAGTATATTATAAACCAAGGTTGTGAAGTACATTATTATGACCCGAGCGTCAAGTTTAAACGGATCTAAGACGTGAGGGTCATAAGTAGTTCACAACCGCGGTGTATATACGATTTTTTCCACCACTAGACTCAATAAATCTACAACAGAAAATTGCCTAAACTAGTAAGATAGCGCTCCGCATATTTTATTACTAAGAACAGGCGCGTCTTCAATCCATATGGAGACTTCATTACCGTGGTAACCGATAAAAAAATCAATAACGATAAACAAAATAGTATTTATGACGATATCACGGTGCCTAATGCTCCTGACAACTGACAGTTTTATTTACCGGTAAATAATCGGCCATAACGTTGTCATTATAGACCGCTAATGTTCAATTGTTTTATAAACAAAACAAGAAAACCTACTTTACAGTCATTTTACTGGCCTTTAACGGCCAGTATTAAAGCTAGTAGTGGAAAAAAATATTTATTTCCATCGAATTTTGAAATATTCTGTGTACTTAGTGGTCAATTTAACTTCACAAAATTTTATATTTTGAAAACGGTGCATTATATCAAAAAATGTGTCAAATAGAAATCAGTCAGGGCGCCGTCACATACAGCGGAGCAGAAATGTCAATAACGTCATTACACATATCAATTCCTATTTTAGCTTTTATCTGATTGGTTTAAATTCAACTGTCAAATTACGCTCCGTTCCGCTTTTAACCAAATTCCGCTGTATGTGACATCGCCCTCAATGTTGAGTTGTACTTTGTTTTCAATGTCATAGCAAGGTTAACTTTGGATTTTCAAATAAGGAGCTTTACATTATCTTCCCTAAGTTTATTAACAAGTAAAATAAAATATCACTTTTATGCAAACTTTTGTTTTCTTAATAAAATAATAAACTAAAATATCAACTAGCTTTATTGGAGGATATTAACTCCAGGTTAATTTAGTTAATAAAATATAATATAAAATAAAAATAAAAAGTTGAAGAAGATGAAGTAGTTTGTACCACAACTTGCATTTCAACATTTATATAAGTAAGTAATGATGGTGGAGGGAATCGATGGGTGTGTGGGGTTTGCGCTTGGGTATTTCTGAGGAGGACGCTCTCTCATAGGTTTTCTGAGGATGATGCTCTCTCATGGGGTGCAAATGAGGAGGAGGGTCTCCCATAAACTCTCTACTATAGAAAAAAGGCCAACAGAATCTCATAATCCTATTAGTAATTTTACTAAAGAGTTAAGGCACTGTTAAGAAGAATTTGTTGGAAAAAGTTACATTGAGTGATGAAAAGAGAAATGATTCTCTGGAAAAGAACACATAGAAGATGTAAGCGAATTCTAAAGAAAGTCAAATAAAATTAATAAATATGATACGGGATTTCCCCGAAAGCATGCTAGAAAATCTTGCAACTGGACACTAGAGAAAATAGGTCTATTGAACTACACATAGGTATCTTAGTTCCCAAGTTAATAGTTTCTGAGTTATACGGTGTCAAAAAAACAGTTTTAATTTCTTTTTAATTGCTGAGATCCGTAATGAAATTTGCCATGAAATTTAGTAAACACAGTTTTTTTCAACTAAGGCCAGATTGTACAAGTCACCCTCAAAGTCGGGTTCAGTTAAACTCGACTGGTACTTGAACCCTAAGCAAGCCTAAGTGTTCAATTAATTTTGATGCTGCTTGGACCACTATTTCCACGGTTAAACGGTGCATCAATGTTCAAAAACTCTCGTAAATCTTTTAATTTACTTTGGTAAGAAAAATATGTTGATCAAAGTTCCATCGTCCAGCAATCAAGAAGGTCCCTTTAAAAGGCTACAAAAAATATTAATAAAAAATAAAATTATAATTGTAACATTTGGTAGTGTCATTTACTGATCACTGAAACGTCTAATATACGGTGTGTCCCATTCTCATGCGGACACTACAGTTGTTTTCGTTATTATGGGAGATACAACATCGGTTAAATTGGGAAAGTTTTAGCTAATGACATGCACATCTCGATTTGACGTTAAAAGAGTTTAGACATTTTTTTGAGATATTTCAAATAAATTGAAAATTGTCAAAATTTCATTTTGCTTATTGTCGGATTATTTGACAAGAACCAGCTTGTCTCAGCCACTTTTGTGCTCTAAACACCCTGAAGAAATGATTGCTATACGACGTTTTCCTCAGGTTCTCCTCATTTCTCCTCAGGTTCGTTATTTCAAATACGGACCTGTATTTTTCATTGCACATTTTTATTGAAAATGCATAATGGAACCAATAATTTCAACTTACCCATAACAACACAACTTTTCACTTCTTCCGTGGTTGTTCCTAACTCTGTGCTGCTCTGTATTTCGCCATTATTAACTTCCTCAGTTGACATAGTGGTGTACGTGTCCTCACTATGCAGACTTGAAAATTCTTGTGGCAAGTTTGGCACCGTTGTTGTCGTTTTTAATGACGAACTGGAAGACTTTTTGAAGGTGGCAGGCTGCCCCGTGGATGACTTTATTGTAAAGGTTTTCTGGGAAGTTATTTGTATGGGTGGGTTGAACGTCGGCGCTACAGGAATGCTCACTGCAGGATTAAATAATACAAAATCTAATTAATTAAAAGGCCATATAAACTTTTCTGCGCGATGTTCGAACATATTGTACTAAGACAGGAATTAAATTTAATGAACCTAGAAAACGAGAATTTTAAGTGCTACTCTGTTCCTCCTCGATATGCAAATCTCATGTTTTACTTGCAAATCCCCCTGAATATAAATCGAATTTTCGTGAAACTGATTGGTTTCACTTGTTCCCTGATTTTTGTCTTAAAAGAGTAAGATGGAAATTAGATCTTAAAAACAAAAAGTTCCCACCTGAGCTTTGCAAAAGATATGGTTATGATTAGTCTTTGTGCCAAGGGCGACTTTTACAAGTTCAAGTAAAACTTCAGTTTGGAGTTAAAACACCAGATATGACCTACTTTGCATTGTTTATCTGTCAGGTAAGTTTTGCTGATAGTTGTAAAACTCGTCCTAAATGGTGGATATAATATACTTATCTATTTTTAATAAAGGTAAACATTTTGAATACTTACTGCATGGTGAAAATGGGCCTTGGTTTTTACAAGGGCCTTCCATTGCAGGGGGGCAATCCTGCCACCAGCAGAACATTTCGCCATCCAGGCATAAGCAAAACTCGCAGGGATCTGCTCTGTATATCTGAAAAAAAAAAAAATTGTGGCTCATTATACAATGGTAATATTTTCAGCACAAATTTTAGACCCTTTTCGACCTACATCACTTTTTCGTACAAATCTCCAGCGATTATTTTCGGGATTTTCTCGGACAAACGGATTTTTCGAAGGTTAAATGATTGAGATTCCACCTATAAAGCGGATGTGATATTTTTGTCAGGAACATTTACGCTTGTTATTTTCACATGAACGGATGTCAGCTTCTATAGAACGATTAAGAGATCTTATTTGGACAGATTTTTCTTAGTGAGCCGATAAGCCATATACATTTCCAGTGGTATCGTTAATATATACTACGGTTCATTATAAAACTTCATCTAGAAGGCTGTGAAATTTTGACAGAAAAGGATGAAATAATCAAAAGAAAGGGACTTGTTTCTCCATCATTTTCTTTTGATATTTCACAGCCAACTAGATGCAGTTTTATAATGAACACCCGTTACAAACCGAAACGGAAATGTAAGTGGTTACCACTTTAGGACTAGTTATTTACGTTATGGTCAGGTAAATACCATGCGTTCATTAAAAAAAAGTCAAGTAGGCCATGGAATTAAAACAGTAGGTCTGAGATGACTTCATAAAATAAAATTAAAGTCGAAAATGTTATAAAAAATGTACCGATTTTTATTTTTTTTTATGATATTATCATAGATAAAAGTTTTAATTTTATGGCTTGCTAAGAGGTTTTTTTTTTTAAAAACACTCTTTATATTTTTACAGTAGGAGTAAGATGTATACTGGAATTTTGAAACGAGGTCTGTAAAACGTTAACAGACATACAACATTCTATTTCATACTTATTAAAAAAACGAAAAGAATAATTTTATAGGAGGCGATAATTTTTGAAAAATCCGGTATAATTTTATTACAGTATTGTAATACTGTACGGAGTTGTGAAAAATTTTATTACGGTATCCAGTACTTTAAAAAGCTGTTGTCCAGACTAAAATCAAGTACGTACAAATGTACTAAATAATGCAGTATGAAATAAAAAAGTAAACAAATTTGTAGATTGAAAAAACCAACATTTTAACATTTAATTCACGTCGTCTTCTGGGTTACTTTCTATAGTAACAAGGTTGGTGTCAATTTTTAATTTTACACCCAAGTTAACATTTAGATAACGAAAATTACATTTTACATACAAGCCATACGCAAAGGATTCCCTCTTAGATATCCATAGAAATAGATTCGTCGAATAGAAATAGATAGTGAAGTAGAAAGGCTCAACGAGTCCATTTGGCCACTCCTTTGAAGAGTCGCTCTTAGAAAGCAGGGTGATCGTAGAGTTCCCTGGTGCAATGGCATACTGGAGCATCTTAAGTTAGACGCCAGATGGGCCTTCCACCGACCTGCCAAAAAGGGTGCGCAAGAGTGGTATGAATACAACAAAGTTCGCAGAGAGTAGAAAAAGAATTAAGGCGAAGCAAAAGAGCGAGCTGGCGGAAATTCTGCAGTGAAATGGACTCTCTTCCAGAATCGGCAAAGCTCTCCCAATTGTTGAGCTCAGAAAGAGGAAACCAATTAGCTACAATGAAAAACAGGACGGAACATGGACGGGAGACCAGGGAGAGTTCCCAGAGATTCTACTGGAGACCCAATTCCCCGGAGAAAATGGCGTGGCCGCTCTTCCGGTCCTAAGTCTACTCGGTCTTCGATATGGCTCTTCCTGTTTCAAGTTTGGAAGATATGAGTATGATCATTGACATCCCTGTCTACGGTGACCAAGTCATTACTGATCTTCATCAGCTTGACGAAAAATTTGTTAAGACACTTTTTTTGACCCAAAAAGGACAAAGAAATTGGCCATACAGAAGTCTTGTGCAGTGTATTCGGTTTCTTATACAGTGTTTCGGTTTCTTCCAAACCAACAAAGGTGTTTTTGACTTGAGGCAGGTGCAAGAAAGGATTCGTCTAGAGTCCATGTGGAGTTCGCAGAATCAAGGAATTCCCAGTAAAGGCTTGTACACTAAAGTTCCACAGTTACACTCCTCGAGAGATAATGTGTACACAGAAATTACAGAACTGAGAAATTTCTGTAAACTTACAAGTATTTCCAAAAAAGCTCTAAGTATTTCCCAGAAAGCGCTTGAAATTTCAAGTAATTCCATAAACTTCTGTTAATTTCGAGAAAATTCCAATAATTCCGACAAATTTCTAGTACATGAGAGAAATTTTCTATAATTCCAAGCAATTGCTTGCACACTAATATTCCACAGTTTCACTCATCGAGGGGTAATTTGCTCCTCCTAATATGTATACTGAAATTTCGAAACTGAGGAATTACTTTAACATTACAAGTCTTTCCCAAGAAACTCTAAGAGTTTCAGGTATTTTCCAGAAGATCTCTCCGGAGCTGGTTCCGGTCCCGGAGGACTGGATTAGTGAGGACGGCAAGTAGTGACCGACGAAGTCATTACATGGACGATGGGCAAGTTCAGTCCATTTAAGGCAGCGGGACCAGACGATATATTTCCAGCAATGCTGCAGGAGCGACTGGACAATGTGTTCCCGTTGCTGAGCAGAGTGTTCACAGCGAGCGTGGCACTGGGATATGTCCCGCGGTCTTCATACCAAAATACCCATTAGTTTGACATCCTTTCTAATGAAAACGTTAGAAATTGAGCAATTGAGCCAATGTAAAATTGCCCTCTATTTTCTTAACTAGCAATATTTAATAACAGTAGGTAAGTTAATGCCTAATGTCTAATTTTTACATGTACAATCTCCACTTATTCATTGTCCCACCCCCTAAAATTATGATACAGCCTGCACATCAAGAAAGGATCATAGATGTATAACTTGATTATTATTATAGATACCTACCTTTTATTAAATCAATTACAGACCTTTGTAGGTCCTTGTTCAATAACATCACATCTTCCAGTTTTTGTTCAAGCTGTTTGATTTGTGCTTGTTTTTCATCTACCTGAATCTTCAGTCTCTTTATTTTGTCATTCAGTTGTTGTTCCTTTGACACATCCATTTTTTCAGACTTATCTCTGGACTTTAATGAAAACGTTAGAATAGGAACATCATAGAGGTAATTTTGGGAAGACAGCCCATAAACAAAATTCAACATGCCTACAGTAAAGGGAAGTTGACCGAAACGATTCTCCACTCTGTAGTAGATAAAATAGAGAAGGCATACCCGAATAAAGGAGTGCTGCTGGCACTTTTTCGATATTGAGGAAGCATTCGACAAAGCCAGAACAAATAACATCTGTGAGGTCCTTAGGGGCCGGGTAACTCCAACACAGTTGGTAAGCTAGGTGAGTGGCTTCTCGTGGAGATCACTGGGGGAAATCGAGGTCGAGGGCGGCTTTCTACAAGGGAGCTGCTTATCACCTCGACTGTGGTGTCTCTTAATGGATGGTCTTTTGGATAGGCTACCAGCCGAAGGATTTAGTGCACAAGCATATGCGGGTGACGGAATGACGAAATGGATGCCAGGAAAGTTCGTCGGCAGCGTTTGTAATCAAATGCAAACCAACATGCAGAATGACAGAACAATGGTGTACCGAGACGAGACTGTCAGTCAATCCTGGCGAGACAGAGCTTGGGTTCAACACCAAAAGGAGGAAAATTACAGGATTCCGGTTACCGCCGCTGTACGCAAGACCTCTGCTCCTAGAGCCAGAGTCTACCTGGCAGCTCTGGTATGTCCGGAGTCAAAGGCGGCCAAACATCCAAGGCTGCTCCAGACGCTTGGGGGAGGGCCACAAACCCAATACACCTGCACTTTGATTGTGCCTCTTCTTGAGGTCATCCTGTGCAGTGGAAAAGAAATCTACTTCACGGTCTAGTTTTGGCAATATTTCCTTTTCAGGCGTCACTGGCTGGGCAATCTTAACCACATCTTTTTATTTCTGAGATTTCTTTAATCTATTTAAACTTGAATTCCTCAGGCTCTTCCTTAGGGCTAGATTTTTGTAAAGTTTTTTTTATAACTTCTTCTTCGGCCTTTTCTTCCCCAGGCTTTGGTGCACCCTACAACGGTTATTTTGTCGGTTTCAGGTATCGACCCTCAATTTTTTCTGGCTTTGTTTTTTACAAGTTTTTCCTTGTCGGGTTCTTAAGGACTAGTAGAACAATATCATCATTATCTAGCCCAGCAAGCTGGAAGGTCCGCTCAAGTACAGCCACGGAGGCTCTGTACAATGCGTCTTATTCAGCCTTCTGAGCCACCATCCGGCTAGTTGCTAGCGATTTTGCTTTCTGTAGCACTGATCAGAAGGCCACGTAGAAGAACAAGACCAACGTGAGGATCAACTCTATCTTCTGGATCAATGACGGTCAGTATCTGGCTTTGGCCTTGAACGGTGGCGCGATCTCTAGAAAGTAAATCCGCATACCTAGGGCACATAATGCGGAATACAAAGTACCAGATCTTACAACTGATCATCGAGGGAAAGATTGAGGGAAGAAGGGGAATGGGAAAGGAGAAGATGTCGTGGCTGCGCAACATAAAACAGTGGACCGGCTTACGGTCAGGGACTGTCATGGACGGAATACAGATGAGTCATGTGGTCCCAAACATTTACTAATGAATATGTACAAGAAGAAGAAGAAGAGGGAGGCGATGGCTTCCTGCAGGAGAATGTATTGCTGCGACCAATGGAAGGAAACAGCCAGGGAAAGCGGTCACACGCAGATCGCCGGCCTCATCCTTCGGGACATCCCAATTGTGTTGTCGCAGGAGAAGCGCCCGTTGGATGGGCTGAGACTAAAACAGGTATTTGAGAAAAAAATCCCAACAAGGGAAGAATTCAAAGAAGAGCTGCTTCAGCAACCTTCTGAGAATAATCAGGTATGGTATACAGACAAGAATGGCTGATTCAGAGTCGTCAGGAGCCGGAATATAAAAAGCAGGCTATGAAGAGGGGGTGAGCTTTCCCTTGGATCGTTCCCAAACGACGGTTTTGATCTTCATCTACTCTGACAGTCAGGCGGCCTTGCAAGCCACTTGCAGGAACAGGACGAGTTTAAAGGTCGTTCAGGACTGCAGAGAGTCTCTGGCAAAAGCAAAAAGGGTAACTTTTGGATGGGTTCCTGGACATAGGGGCATTGAGGGAAACGAGCGAGCCGATGAATCGGCCAAGCGTGGTTCCCAGACATGCTTTACTGGACCACAGCCATGTCTAGGAGTAAGCAATAGCTACGTCTCTCACACTCTGAATGACGAAATCTACTTTACCCCGGATAGATCCAAGGCCTTGTGGCTACTTGGGAGAAGTCGGCAGTGCTTGGGAGACCTTACAGAATCCTCACTGGCCAATGCAGACTAAACAGACATATGCACCTCTTAAGAACGGTTGACAGTCCACATTGCACCCACTGTGGAGCAGGGAAAGAGTCGTTATAGCACTTTCTGGGAGTGTGCTATAGATGAACGCGACTGCGCCACAGGACACTGGAAACCGCTTTCCTCCATCGAAAGGAGCTTCCGACTCTGAGATGGGGCGGGATACTCTCCTTCATTAGAGGGACGGGTCGACTCGTGGAAGGAGTGAGGGCTCAGGTGGAGGAGGGTTGGGTACATCGGGGGACTGTGAAAGGGGCCTTTATGGCCTAGATGCAAGGTCTTGGCCTTGAATCTAGGCCACTCAATGTTTACTACTACTACTACTACTAGGGTGATGGCACTCTATATACATACCTCGACCAATACGGCGAAACGTTAATGTAAATATGGCTCGTAAATGTTTTGTTTCTGAGATACAAGGGGTAAAATTTTTAACTTTTTCAGTTTTTTCTTCGAACCTCTTGGAGTTTTTGAGATATTTAACTTAACTTTGAAATTTCTCATTTTAATCTCTACCTTATAATATATTTGTGGTCATCATCATGATTAGGTTCATTTGACATATTACCGAGTTAATATTATAGTACACCACTAAAGTTAAATAAAAAATTTCTAAATATATACAAAATATACCTCGATACACTTATTGTAACGTCAAATGCGGAGTTTAGACCTCAGCTTGTGTGGTAACAGTGGTAAGTGCTATTTTACATATCTTTAGTAACTCGCTACTTTTCAATAAATAAATACAAATTACAAATACATAATTAATAACCTCTCCTAGTTTGACTTTTTGTTACTGACTTTGTTACTCGCCTGACATGATATAATCTCTAACATGTTCGCGGGAGTAGGATACTGCCTACTTATTTCTCTACTAAACTAGTTGATCCTTCATGTGCAAAAGATCCTCAGTGAACCAAGGAGCACCACTCCGCTCACCAGTCTGCCCCCTATAATGCCTTTCAGGAAAAGCCTGCCGTATGCTTCCGTGTGTCTCAATAAACATTTGCGCCTTTGTATTTGCAGTTATATTATGATTCTGTAAGAAATCCCACTCCCGACCCTCTAAAGAAAACCGACAACCCTCTCTGTGTAATGGGTCTCAACGGACTGGACTCACGAGGCACGGTATCACTCTCCCCACCAACCAGAAGAGAGGCAAACTGACCACAGTAATGAGATAGCCCAGTGTCAATAATACCCGCCCCCGATGTGGCAACCACAGGATCAAAATCGATTGATGTATAACCTGGAAAAGGCCGAAACTTTCAAACAGGTGACAAAGATGTGTGGCTTCCAATTGGTGCCTTGAACATTAAAGTCGCCCGCCACGACAATATCTCCGAGACCCTCAACTCGCGCGACGGAACTCCTTCCATCTCTCCCAGGAAAGACTGAAAGTCCCCAGACGAACATCTGTATACACACAAAATTCCAATCTTTTATTTCTCGAGATAAATGCCGGGTATTTCAGCGCACTTTTCTTTAATTTAGCCTGAGAAGATTCCTAAAGCTTAGGTCTGTATCCCTCATAACAAGCAACAGAGTGCTCCCTCCCCGAGAACTCTTCCTTACACTAAAGTTTACAACACCATAATTTTCTAAGCTAAAATATTTGATTTCATCTTCATTCATCCAGTGTTCAGGGAGAGCCAGCACCGCGAAGGACTTATCAGCCAACAAAACCTCAAACTCCAACCTCTTATTCCTAATGGATATTTAGGTGGAACACTGTTATTTCGGCCCTGCTGTTGCTGTATGTGGGGGCCTCTGACTCAGTACTCGCCCTTGGCTTTGCAGATTGAGAAAATGGTTGATGATAATGCCCTGAGGCCACATTTCTAGTACCATATATTTACCCTTATCTTTAGAAGGCACCGCAAGTTTAGCCCTCAGCTAAACTCCTGTACCTCGCTACAGTGGGTCTTTATCTAGAAACAAAAAGATAAGAGAATCGGCCAGCCATAGGAGGTGTGTTATCAGCATGTTGGCGGCTTGTTTCCATTCACCATCAGTTCCTGCCTCCACACTACTATTATCATTGTTTAGTTTTGGATGTTGACCCACAACAATGTAAGCAGCCAGTTTTTATGTTGTTTTATATACAGTCTCTAAAGTCTTCTGTGCTGTCGAACGCTCAAGATCATTTCTATCTCTTTTATGATGTTTTCCAATGTTTTGAGTCTCGCTTTTAGTGGAAGTCGCCTTGACAGTAGTAGATAATCAAAGCGGATTCTAGCCCACTTTCAAGGTCATAGAAACATCCATGGGCCTCATAGGGAGCGTCAGATGAGGTTTTTGGAAGTTGGCCGTGAAAATCTCGAGCCGTGACCTTGAAAAGTGGCTGGAAGCTAACCTTGAAAATCACGAGCCGGTTGACCTTGGACTCCAGCCGACGAACCTGGAAAATCACAACGACAGGTCCACGCTAGTCACGGACCTGTCGGTCAAGACCACCTTGAATGTCGGCGACATACCTCGAGCGTGCGCCTGGACCTTAAGAGCTATTCCCCATCTCAAGTATGGGTTTCAAAACATTGGGTCTGGTCGTATGAATATCTCACTGCCGGATTGCATTATGGTCGGGATTGGTCTTACAGTATGACCTCGTGGACCCGTCGTTCGTCAAGGCGGAATAAAGTCCCAATGTTTGAAAACCCACACTTAAGATGGCAAGAGGCGCACGCTCGAGGTTACGCATGTCGTCGACGTTTAAAGTCCGTTACTAGCGTGGACCTGTCTTTGTGATTTTCGAGGTTCGTCGGCTGGAGTTTCCATGGATGTTTCTATGACCGTGAAAGTGGGCTAGAATCCGCCTTGATTATCTACTGACAGTACCTCCAAGGATACTCACTGAGTCTTTGGTCTTTTTATTATGTTTATTAGGGTCTTCGGGGCAAAAATGTTAAAGTGCCCTCTTAACGACCTCCTCAACTTGAGACTCAGTGCAGAATCCAGGCATCTGCAGTCCTGCAGTACTGCAAAGTAAAAGGAAGTTAGGATAACTTCCTTTATGCCCGTATGTTCCGTTTTGTAGAAAGCCGGCTTAAAGTTGAGCCGGCTTTGAAAGAAAAGCCGGCTTAAAAAGCAATTTCTATTCTCCGTAGAAAAGATGGGCCGGCTTACGTAAGCTTCATAAACACTTGGCAACATAGCAGATTTGTCTATTTACTGCGCGTTTTTAAAATTATACTTTCCTACATCATACATTTTGTCACATCTGGATCTTTAGGTCCAGCAATGAGGTTTCTGGGGTTTATGATGGGTTTGTGGAGGGTAGGTATATATTTTAGCTTATAGTTAGTATTATATAAGCCAATGTTAAGAGACCTTTTCAGCTGAATATTTTATTTATTTCTGTTGAAAAAACGTTTTTATTTACTTTAATAACCCAAAAATATTGGCAAATCTTGGAAGGTAAGAAAACAGAGAGAGCTTTATTGCACAAAAGGGAAGACAAGACGCGTGGAAGCAGATAGAAAGGGATTTTTATGCTGGGAGCCCGGAAAATATTTTTCAAAATGCAGAGTATTTAAAAAACTCTATAGTAATAAAAAAAGGAATTAAGGAAGAAAATAGCTGAGGAGAAAAAGCAGGTACTGCTCACTGGAGGCGGGTTTCCTCCTCCGCCTCCAAATAAGTTGCAGATACGTGAGGACGATGAAATAGACAATAGCCTCCTCACTGTTATGAATCATCGTCAATAAAAATTTCATCTTCCATCTCACAACTCTAACTCAAACTTAGAACCAAAGCACAAACAAATAACGTAAACAACAAACAAGACAACTTTAACTTTACTTTGACTCTTCGGTGACGGGCCGCCGCCGTGTCAGTTCTATTTTTCAGGTTAGTTTGGGATATGCTTGGCTTAAGCCTCGAAGATCGGGAATTAACTTTAAGCCCGCCCATCTCTTGAAACTGTCAGGGTGAATATGAAAACGCCAGTTTGAGCCGACTTTAAATTTAAGCCGGATTAGGTTGACGGTACATACGGGCATTAATAATCTGAACTAACTTCCTTTTACTTTGCCTCTTATTTATTTGCAAACCTATTTAAAATACTGTCAGATTTCAGTTTAAAACTACTACTTGTTTTTACCTTGTTCTTTACATAAAATAACCTTAATCCCGACGAGCCAAAGGAGTCTTAAATAATAAAGAAGGTAGAAAAAGCTTCGTATTGGTCTAGGAATAGTCCTCTTTTGCTAAATAATATCGCAGCCGCTTTAGCAACACACAAAGGCAAAAATGGAAAAGCGCTTTCTAATTCACCTGTCGCTTCAACCCCAAGTTGTGGTAAAAAGATAAGGCTAAAATACACTAAAGGGGACATTTTTCAAGCTTAAAAGTGGCAATTGCAGCAGGATTATGTGTTTTCACCACTTTTGTTCCGGATATAAGAAAGTTTACTAATGGGGATAAATAAAACGTTTTTACACGAAAACAGACAATGGTGAATTTCATGATGTCGTTTAAATCCTGACAGGGTTATACTGATATAAATCAATGGAACCCATGAGCTAGCCTCGAGTGGACCCCAGAGAAGAGGAGATTAGAAGTTTATCTTTGACGAGGGTATTAATAATTGCGAAGCTTAGTTGGTTCAATCGTTAACAAGTGACTGAGAAGTGCTTTATAGCTATGTCACAGTTACGTATTAATTATACGTTTCCTGACAACTTTAAAATCTTCATTTTTTATACATATCTTCTTTTTGCTTCTTTCTATGAAACACAAGTTTTACAGAAACACAGTAAATTAAAATATTAAAAAGGCACCATCATGGATCAAATGTAGAAATAACTCTATTTTTGGACGCACTGGGTACAATATTTAAACAAAAACGACCACTTTGTCAAATAAATCTTCTACTTTATAACCGCTAGTACCAAAACTGATCTAATCCTGACCCTAATACAATTTAAAAGGCGACAATATGAAAAAAATAAGAAGAGGTTTAGCTATAGTAGATGAGGTATGGGGCTTCTGGCACAATTTCATTTCTCAGTCACTTTCCCATGCAAATTCCCAAAAAAAAAATAAAAGGTTTATTTTGCAGATAAATGGTACAACTCTTGACCCGATGGTGAACGCGCCTCTGCCAAGCGTCCGAAGACTAAGTAATAAAGGTCATCTCTGTTAGTACTCCCTGCTTAATCACTACTCCATTCCAGTGACTGGTCATCCAATTGGATGACCAGTCACTGCCATTTCAATGACAGTGATCTTAGATTCTCTTATGTTCCATATGAAATTGCCTCTACTTAAAATTCAAAGTTATAACCAATAGAACAAACGTGGATCGTAAGTTATATTCATTACATTTATACAATCGATCAATAAGTTAAAATACATAGAGGTGCACACAGCCCTTTTTGACAAGATATTTGATACAACCTGAGAGTATGGTTGTCTAAGACTGTGAAGGCTTTCACGGCTTGTCAAAATATAATCTAAAATGTTTTCCAGGCTTTGAAAAGGTGGTCCAACGGAATTTCTTCCTGACTTTTTGTCTACAACTGCGACAGACATTATCAAACGCAATGAGGCAATGGGCGAAGTGATTTTCCGTGCTTTCCGTTGACTGTGGTGAGCTCCGTAGTATTTATTGTCTGCCGCAGCTGTAGATGAAACGCCAGGAAAAAATTCCATTGGACCACGGCTTCCAAGCCTGGAAAAACTTTAGATTGTAACACGATTTTAATTAGTAGAAGCACGCTTTAGGAACAAATCCTTTTTTGTTCCTAAAGCGTTAATCAAAAAAGCATTTTTTGATTAATGTTTCTATAAAGTTTTTCTTTTATTTTGAATCCTAAAATAAATGGTTACACTATCGTACTATTTTCAGAAAGACCCTGCATATGCATTTGTTTTATTTTACGCTTCTTTCATCATGAGTCTTTGGATACCATAGCCCCACCTAGCATGGTTATATCTTACACCTAGTGGGTAAGAATTAAGGCCAAAATTGGTTAAAAATTACTCAATGCACTTAGAAATGCAAATTTGTAGCTTGTGGAAAAATTCAGCTTAAAGAATAGGCCTAAAATCGCTAAACTTTGATCCAAAGCATTGGATTAAATTCAAATTTGAAGAATCATTTAAAAATGCAAAATAAAAAATGTTTAAAAAATTCAATTAAGAAAAAGGTGAAAATCATCAAAAATTACTTAAAATATCTAATGTTTGGGATTCTCGAATAATGCAAGTTAGGATCAATGCCAAAATTGTTTCAAAATTACTCAAAGAGCCTAAAAATGCTTTAAAAAGTTAGTTACTGGATAAATTCAGTCATAGTTAGGTTACAAAAGATTTAAAGAGTTATAGATTTAGCATTTTTAGAAAAAAAATATGTTGATGGTTGGTACGCTTTGATGACGTTCTTCGTTGATTGAAATAGCCCTAAAAGAGGCAGTAGAAGTAGAAAGGTTGGCGATTTAGAGACGTTGTGTGCATGTTATAATATAATGTAGTATATACGAATATACGTGGTACAATGGAATTTCTTCCTGACGTTTCGTCTACAGTTGCGGCAGACATTATCAAAGGCGATGAGGCAATGGGCGAAGTGATATCCCGACGTTGACTGATTCGACTGAGGTGAGCTCCGTGGTCTTTATTCCCCCACCGTGGTTCGGCAGAGGAGGGACTGGGGTGGGGGTCGTGGTGGCGCAGGGTTTCGGAGCACTTGAAGTCTTTTGTAAGACTCGCTTCCACTCTGCATTTAGAAAGGTAATTTCTTCCTTCCTGTTGAAATGGTTGTCGTGTTTAAAGATCTAAATGGCTTCTTTCGTTAGTCTCGGATAGAAACGCTGCGACTGATATAAGATATCCACCTCGTTGACAAGGATGTCGTGACCTTCGGAGAGAGCGTGCTTTGCTACTGCTAACTTTTGTGACTGCGCTTTGTGGTGCCAATGTATACCGAGCCACAGTGCATGGAACTGGGTATACTCCGGGTGCTGATAGCGATTCTCTGCGGTCTTTGGCCGATCTCAAGCTATGTTGTATTGTACGAGTGGGTTTTTCAAGGAGAAATTCTCATTAGCTTCAATGTTGTTCTGCTCTTCACGGTGGTACCCACTAAGGAAGCCATGGAACGAATTAACCAGGAGTTTCCACAAGAATTGCCAAGTTGTTCCAACACTGCCTAGCCACTACATATTTTCAATGGAAGATTTCTACGAACAAACTGATGGTGTAGCAATGGACAGCTCCATTAGTCCAGTAGTAGGCAACTATTTGATGGAAATTTTCGAGGCCAGGGAGTTTTCATCGGCAAATAAGAGCAAAGTGCCAAATAACAAAGGTGCCGATTCGTAGATGACACCTTTGTTATTTTGAGCCTTGGCGAGGGCGATCTTCAAGTCTTTCTCTTACACCTGAACACTATCAACCCAAATAATATATATCCACCAATCAATATAATCATAGCAAAAGACGTCCTTCCTCGTCAATAATTTGAAAATTTCATGCGACAGATGATGGAATTCATTTTTGGTATTTTCGAAATCTTCCAATTTAAGCGATGTGGCGAGCGTGTCCAGCGAAAATCAAGAAATTTAAACGAATCAATGAAATGGCATTTAATTAAGGTGTCATTATCGAAAACAGTGAAACGTAATATTTTTCACCGTTAAGCGGAAGTAGATTGGCATTATTTCGTTTAGCTAATTCTTTAATGATGAAGTGACTGTTATATCTTGTAAGATTATGAAATAGTATCGGAATCATAAAGGAATTTTGATAGTTTAAGTTACACTTTTGATGTGCATATCGGCGAAAGTTACCACTCAAATGACAGTGATCACGCACAATAACGTTGTTGGATGTGAATTTTTTTTCACAAATATGACATGTGTCGGAGGCATTTTTTAAAGAGATAATTCGATGATACAAACTTTCCCATCTCAGTTAATTCATTTGCAAACTACCACATGCAATTCTCACCTAGGGTGAAAGGGTATTATCGAATGAGCATTTCATATAAAATCCTACACTGTTTTTGTTTCATATAATATCCTACACTGTTCACAACGACTCAATGTCACAATAGAGAGTAAACGGTGTGAATTCTTCATTTTCTTTTATTATTTAATAAACGTCCAATGACATTTACGGCAATTACAATCTGATCATAATTTAGATCAATGAGTAATGTTTTTCAAACCTATTCTACTACAACCACAAACTTGTATTTAAGGACTTACTCACTAGAGTCCTTATTTTTAGCACTCACTAGGCACTGTACTCTGCTTTTGCACTAATACAAACTACACCAATTCGAAGGTTTTGGTCCTCTTGAGTCTTCGGATCTGGTTCGGACACGGACGGCTGGATATTATGTGATGAAGAATTCGCTGTTCATGACTCTTTGCCGATTTTGCTGATCGTCTGGCTAACGGTGTTCGTTTCCATGTTCCTATGGAGGTCACTATTTCTGCAAAACTAAGGGGCATTAAGAATACTCCTTTCTTCGAGCTTTCCAGCGTAGCTTAGCGTCAAGTGTTATACTCAAATATTTTGCTGTATCTGCATATGGTACTTGGATATTGTTAATGATAACAGGCATATGGTGGTCTCTTTTGTTTGTGAAACTAAAATGGGCGGATTTGGCCTCATTTATTTTGATTCTCCATTTCTTAGTCCAGTTGTTAAATTTGTCGACTGATGTTTGCAGTTTTTTTGACGCTTCTTTCTGATCCTTGCCGACAGCCATTATAGCCGTGTCATCAGCAAAGGTGGCTATCGTGTCATGTTTTAATTCAGGAATATCACTGGTAGGTAAAGGACTGGCCCTAAAACACTGCCTTGTGGCACTCCTGCCTTAATGTCTTTAAGTTCAGAGTCGGTGTCTTCCTGCTTAATTCTAAAAGCTCGATGTGAAATATAAGACTTTAATAATTGTGAGAACTGGTTAGGCAAAAGTTTGCTTAATTTATAGTAAAGTCCCTCATGCCCACACTTTATCAAAAGCCAGTCAAGAAAGACAGTAGAACAAACTTTTTTTCCTCCAAGGACTTTTCTATTATATCTGTGATTCTGTGGACCTGATCTATAGTTGAGTGTCTCTCTCTGAAGCCAAACTGATGATCTGGGATTATTTTTTTGATTTCAATAACTAGTTTAATTTTTTAAGAAGTATTTTTTCGAATAGTTTTGAGATTACAGGGAGCAAGGAAATCGGCTTGTAAAACGAGACTTCATTCGGTGGTTTTCCGGGTTTAGGAATCATTATCGTTTCTGCTACTTTCCACATCTTGGGTACATAATTTAGTCTAAAAGATGCGTTAATAAGGTGGGTAAGTTTTACAATTGCTTTACGTGGGAGTTTTTTTAGAATTTCTCCCGTGTTTAGGTCAAATCCTGGAGCCTTTTTTGGGTTGATGTTTTCATTGATCTCTGTTGCTATTTCTCTCGGAGTAGCAGGCCTGATTTCGCCCTCTTCCTGGATAGGATTCTCCCAGTCGAGAGTGTCTTCACCCTGACTCGGCTGAAAAGTCTCTTCGAGATATTCAGCGTATCTGTCGGCTTTTTGGGTGTTATTTTTTGCCCCCGTGCCGTCTGCCTTTTTAATTGGTGGATTCTGCAAGGTTGGCCTTTTTAGCCTCTTGGTAGCTCCCCAGAGTGCATAATCAGTTTTATTATCAATTTGTCAGTTCACTCAGATATTTCCTAATAGTGTTATCCCTAAATTTTTGAATCTCTCTTTTAATTTTTTGTGTAACATTATTTAGTGCAGTTTTGTCGGCTGGTGATCTAGTTTGATGCCAGATTCTTCTGATCCTTCTTTTTTCAGAAATAAAGACTCTAATTGGGGTAGTTGTTACCTGTGTTTCTAGGTATAATATTTGGTGTATTATCCCATGCAGCTTGTTGAATTACATCCATAAATGATTCAGCGTCGTTATCTAGGTGTTCTTCGTTTCTTAGGGGCACAGTCAAATTAATATTCTCTTCAAGCCTTAAAACATTTGAATACAGATTTAAAAGCATCTATTGCTCTTTGGTTTCACGTTTTTTATTTTTTATATTTTCAGTTATTATCTATTCTATCAATGAGGCGGAATCAGTAAACTTAAATTCAATGGATTTAGTGTTTACTAATTAAAACACTCGAATAGTTTCAAACTGAACTTTTTTGCCTTTCACCATTTTTTCGCTTTTCTGTTGTAGGGCATTGCAAAATTGAAAGTTTAATGGTTTTTGATGTTTCTTTTTGTTTTGCGTCTTCTTTTCTTTGCAAGACTTCATCCCGTCAAAAAAATCAAAACAGGGGATTACGGAACCCAAAAGGAGTTGCAGGCTGGGACAAACACAAAAGACAGCAGTAGCAGAGCACGCTCTCTCGGAAGGTTACGACATCCTTTTGTACGACTTGGTTATCTTATATCAATCGCAGCGTTTCTATCCGAGACTAACGAGAGAGGCCATTGAGATCTTTATATAGGAAATTTCAACAGGAAGTAGGAAATTAACGTTTTTAAATGCAGACTGGAAGCGAGTTCTAAGACATACTTCAAGTGCGCCGAAGCCCCGCGCCACCTCTACCCCCACTCCAGTCTCTCAACTGCAACGCGATGGCGCCCGGCGGGGGAATAAATACTAGCGAGCTCACCAGAGTCGAATCAGTCAACGTCGGGAAGCACAGGTTAGTTCCACTGGACCACGGCTTCAAAGCCCAGAAAACACTTTAGATTGTATTTTAGTTGTATTGTAATTAGAAATATTAGCTCTTCTTGTGTTATTAACTTCTTAAGGAACAAAAAGTGTTGGTGACAAGAAAATAGAGATAAAAATCAGCATTAATGGGCTGAACGTACAGGCTTCTCTTATTTTGTTCCGACTTGCAAATTTCTTTAAAATGCGTTTCTTTTCCACAATAAACGTTTCTAGATTTTACCTTCCACTTTCGCTTGTGTCATATTCGAGAATGGATGTTGCAGCGAAGACAGTATCCAATTCCGGCTGAGAGTAATTTCGAACCGGGAAATTGTCTACTTGTCTTCGAATTTGAAGCAATGTATGCTGTGCTCACACTGGGGAAATTACAACAAGGAATATCCAAGTTTATAGAGTTCAGTAAGATATTGACGTTGCCCAAGCGATCAGATCAGATGGCGATGAGATTTATTCACTTAAAATAGGAGCAATTTGAAGGGGAAACAAGATTTATTGTAGGTAAAATTGGAAAAACTCCAATTAAACTAAATTATCATCTTTACAAGGGTCTAGCAAATAATTCACGCGTTTCGAGCATTTCAGTTAAAGTTTTCGTTTCTCAGAATTTATATCTTTCCGAAAGTATAAGTATCACCTACATACAATGGGCAAAGGAAATACTCGCACATCAAATTCGTATTAAAATTTATTACCTCTCATAACATTATTCATCCAACCTGCCATATCCAGGAGGTTTATAATAATTCCTACTTTATGACGCAAGCATTACTCTGATAGGCCAATTCTCATTGATATAATACCTACATAACTGTGCAGCTGACAACACCACTGCAGAAGTAAATGGGCTGTCCAGATGATACGTTACCAAAGTTAGGTGTAAGTGTGTATGGACTAAACGATATGGGGAGTGTCTAACACCTGGGAAGGAATACGAGTTTGATGTTAATTTAGTTAAAAGATATGTTTGTATAAGGATGAGTAGTTCTAAAGCCGGATTCTCATACATTCGTCGCAAAATGCCCGATATGTCCAAATTTGACTCATTGGAAACTTGTAATTGGCTAAAAATTTGCCAAAAATTTTCGAATAGTCTGATGACAACCATGAGAACCATCATGGCAGATTTTTGATTTTGCAAGAAGTAATGCATTACTTGCATCATTAGCAACCTCCAATATCTTTATCAGAACATCCTTTAGATATTCTTCAATTATTTTTGGCACTTCATAACAAAAATAAATAAAAAATAAAACAAACTGATACACCTTATCACTAATAATAGTTATTTTTAGTCCGGTAAATATAGTTTTACAGTAGGAGTTAAGTCGTGGAGTAAAATGCACTTTAACCGGACTATGTATTTTGTTTAAATTGTATTTTTCCGTATGATTGTAGGAAGGAATCTTTTATTACTCGCGTGTGGTAAAGTATGCACCTACTTTACTGTCTTGACTTTGTTCGAGAACACGTGGATTGGGATTTGGATGACTGGAACAGTCTTCTTTACTGATGAATTCAGAGTTGGCTTAAAGTCTTCCGATGAACGCATTTTGAAGAAAAGATGAAAGATACAGCCAAGCATATATGGTTCCCCAACTGGCTTTCCATGGTGGCTCAATCATGTTTTGGGGTGGCATTTCTTTGAAGTAACTTTGTAGTGATCTGAGGTAAATCATTGACCTCTCAGAATGTTAGACCAACATGTCGTATCTTTTGCACCTTAAATAAGTGACAATTTTTTTGTTTATGGACGATAATGCCAGACCGCACTGAGCTCTGATCTTACGCTAGTAGTTATAACGATGGGGTTCTGGGACACTTTGACCTTGAAGTTTACGTGAGCTCCATTGTTAAATGGTGAGTAGTAGGTGACATATGACAGACTTGACAGATGAAATATGACAGATGACGTGTGACATATAATAGTGGTTGTGTGACATAAGTCAGCTGAAGTGTGACATATGACAGACTTGAAACTTGTGACACATAGGTGAGGCTCGACAGGCTTGACAGTTCTTGATGTAGTAATAAATTGTGAAAAGTCAATGGTATATAAAACTAGACTTCTTGTTTATCCTCTTTCCACTAAGCACAACTTCAACTTCTGTTTAAAAAAAAACAGGACCGTTTTTAGGAAAATATCGCCATTTTTTGGCTTTGTCCATCTCTTCTAGGTGATTGGATAAAATAAATAAATCAGCTGTGGCCAAAATAAATTATTTCAATTCACTTCTAGACAGACATTTGGTGAGGAAATAATCAACTAGTAATAACTATTCGTTGTTTCAATAGTCTCCTGCAAAACCAATGCAGTTTCCTACATAACTAACTTTATTCCACTATCAGTAATGGAGCTGGAATAAGGACCAAGTGCGAAACACGTGAGTTGATGTTCTAGAGTAACTTGTCGCAAATATTTATTAATTCATACCTTTTACGTATTTTATTGCAATATTCCTCCAAATCATAACCAGCCGGGCCGCATTACTATTTTTATAGGCACATTTCATATATCGGCCCAAAAGCGCCATTCACTAAACCAATCTGAAATCGGTTCCATCATAAATGTCATAAAGGAAGTGAAAAAGCGTAATAAAAAGGACCAGAGCGCTTGTAGCCGGCAGATCATTCGTTTTAAATGGACGTAATAAACTTTCCAAATGACAGTTTAAATAACTCCGCTGAACTGAATGTGGTCTAAAAATAACTTTTTATACGATAAGTCTATTTTGGAGTAATTGTGTTTTGAAGACAGAAAAGACCAGTTCCTACTTACTAGCGCTAGGGCTAACTATTCCGAAGTGATTTAATTTGCGTTCAGCTAAGCGGAAAGTAAAATGCGAGGTTAAATATAAATTTTTAATTTTCACATTCTTACATACGTACAAAAAAAATGTTTTTGCTCTTTTTGATCGAAATAAGGCGATCCACTTCTCTCTAAACGCTTAAAAAGCAATAGTCCACATATTTTAAGAATATTTCTAGAATATTCATAAAGGAATATTTCCTATGGAACATTGTAAGAATATTACTAGAATATTTAATGTTATATGGGTAAGTGTCTTAGGTTGAGAGTTCCTAAGGATTACTTCATCAAATAGTAGATTATGTCACTAGGAGTAAAAGTGGGTCTTTTCGTGCTGAGCCCAGAGATTGACGGCCGAAGCGAAGCTGAGGCCTGCAACTGGGCGAAGCACAAAAAGACCTTTTACTCCGAGTAACATATACTATTTTTTTTTCAAGCATGCAAGAAATAAGAAATCTATTTAAAAGTGGTTCAGTTTTGCAATTTTCTCTCATCCTCTTTAAGCGGGTCTAAGTACTTACCCAATTAGTGGTGTATATTATTTGTAAAATACATAGAATATGTTAGAATGGTAGTTTTCAATGTTCAATGGTTTTAATGTATTAAATAATAACCAATGATTATGGTAAACTAAGAATTTGTAGCATTTTTTCAATACTAAATTAATAAATGTCACATTGACAGATAAATATGATGACGCGCATGACATTTAACAGACGAATTCAGAATTCGAGAACCTATGCGATTTCGACTAATAACGGTTTCGGATGGTGCTCTTGAGTGCTCTGAGAGTATTTCTGTCCTTTTTTTTTCAACAAGAATGTAAAGATGGCAATACGCTCAGATCGGTTTATCTGGTGTCATCTATTATTAAAATAATTTTGGTGAATGAAAATCGTTTATATATGCGCCACCATGACACTAGCGGTGACTTTTGACTTTACTTTTACTGCCTAGGACTTTTTTGCTACTTTTTTGGTCTCAGGATTTGAAAGCCCACTTTAGGTGTACGTATGGACAAAACAAATGACGTACTTTTAGTCCGCTTGAAAAAAAATGATGTTTTTGCTGTGACAATAGCAGTTTTGAGTTGTCACAACTAAACATTTAGGTAGCACCTGGTATAAGTTTTTAAGAGGGGCTTAATCTAATTTTATTTCTATAAAAATATTTACTCATTTAGTCTTTATTTTTGTAAGAAGTGTATATATTATTAAGGTTTATCGGGTAGTCATTACTAAATGTGCGTAGACTTTTAAGTTGAACTTTAGAGCATAATAAACTTTAATTTTTATAAAAGTCTTTGTTTATATAAGGTATAAATTGTTCTTCAGTTTATTTTTTAAGTTTATTTTAATAAGAAAATATTGTTGGTAAATTATCAAACTTTAAGTTGCACTTAACATTTGTAGCTATCTAAATCCAATAATGCGAGGCGTTGAGGAACGATGAGAAAATATTGTTAAGCTCCAACTGGTAGTCATCACAAGATATGCGCAAACTCTTAAGTTGAACTTACAGGTCCGTGTGTGGTCCTTAATCTTTTAAGGAAAAATTATATAGACAATTCCTTATGCGGAACCTGAACTAACGATGTATTGTTAACATAGGCAACATCGCAAAAGCTTGTGTGCCGTAAGCGGCAAGTAGTCGGACGAATCAGAAAGAAGGGCGACTGAGGATCCATAACAAAAGCGAAATGCCACGTTGCCACTTAGGTTTATCTTTCTCTATTTTATGCGGATTATTGCTTGATTTTGTGATTTATTTGTAATTGCTTCTTGCTATTGACTTAATCTAGCGATTTTACTGTTCTTGTTTAATTTATTATTGATTTTGTTGATTTTATTGTCAGAATCTAAATATCTAGGTACTGATTCAGCATCTGAGTCTAACGACATTATTAAGTTTTATTGATTTGTTTTGTATATTCTATTAATTTCGTCTAAATGTTATATATAATTTTGCATTTACTGTCTGTTGATTGATTGATTTTGTCTGTTTTCTGAATTTAAAAATGACTGATTTGGATTGTCTACTTGATTTATTATATGCTTTAAGCATTATATTAATTATGCGTAATCATTTTATACGGTTTTACTGTAATGGTCTTCTTTATTTTTAGGTTTAGTTTAACTGTTTATTGATTCATTTTGCGATTTATTTGGGGCATATACATCTATAACAATATTGAGTAATTTTGCTATGTGGTTTAATGAATTTGCTATTGCTATGTGATTATTGATTTAATTACCAGAAAATAATCAATTAGTGATGATTTAGATTGATTATCGTTTGGAAAATCAGGTTCATTGACCTTGCATTCTAAATCAAAGAACGCTATTTGACTTGACTTTGATTGACAGTTTATTGGTTTATAACGATTTTATTGTTTTTGCTATTTTTTCGCTACAATTTAAGATTTTTTTGGGGAGACCATTGGCATTATTGACTATTGATTTTGTCTTTTGTTTTATTGACTTTTTTTGAATGTTTAATGATTTATTTTGAGGTTTATTTGTGACTGGTTAAATAAAAATGAAAGTAAAAATATTGCAGTATTCCATGGTCATGCATGTTTTATGTATTATTATTATTATTTATGGCTTGAGTCAACATCTATAGCATGATTTTTCAGAGGCAAGTCTACCAGAAAGCCAGGACATACTATTTTGGACGCTTATTCCTTAACTTGTCTAGCTTAACTGTAATGTTGATAGATCTCAGCTTGATGCACAGGTCGAAGACCAAAAGCCAAGTTTAACCAGAAAGTCTAGGACCCAAAACTAGTAACACGGGATACGTCACCAATTACTCCTGTAATCTCCAAAGAAGTCACAAACTTGACTATCACCTACGGTTTTATTATTGTATGTTATTATTAAAATTATTACTCGTATTATTGTATGGTTTGGACCTATTTTGAATATAACTGACTTGCAGACGCTACAATTTTTAACACTAATTGATGATTGGTTATGTAAAAATTTATCGGCAAATTAAATTTTATTTTGTAGAGTTTTCCGCCCTGCCTTTTCTGCCCTGCAATTTTGTTGCTAACCAGGAATTTGGTGTTCAGTGCAACTAATTATCACTAGAACACTATTTACTTACTTCACAAGTAAACCCAGTTACAACTCACCAACTAATAGTCTGAAAATTCACTGTTAGCACTTTAATATATCACTTTACTATCGTTTCGCTTTTATAGCTCACTTACACTCGATTCAAAATAAGACTAATTGACCGCAACGATCCGTGTCTTTTATATCTAAAACCTATAATCCAGAAAATTACTTAACATAACTCGAAAAGTAAAATAATACCCGTGAACCTGTAAAGCACTGGCCGGCCCCGGCTCGTAACCACTTGTAACATCTTCTGAAGAAGTCTGTAGAGCAAGTGATTAATCTCTTTACAGTTGTGTAAGGGCCTTTCTAAGTTAGGGCGACTTTCCCACTTTTTGCCACGGATTGTACAGCCACAGCAAACCTTCCTGAAAACCGCGGAAATTAGCGGTTTTCGTGTCGCGAAAAGTGTGTAGAATTTGAAGAAACAAGCATGAACGGTGTGCGGAACGTGGAAATTATAAAGAAATTGACAAATTACATTGAAGTTAATAAAGTTCAGATACAAAACGCTATTTGTAATCATCACTGTTTATTTGCCAAGACAAAGGAGTATCCTGAGTATGGAGGTAGTGAAAAGGCACAGGTAGAAATTACAGAGGAAGGGGTACAAAGGTAAAGGTACAGAGCTGAAATGTTTTCTTGAGAGGCCCAGAAAAGAGTACAGAACATATCAAAGAAACCTTAAAAGCGATGTTGCCATTGGACCATTGGACTACAAAATTACACGGCCACAATTTCCTTGAGTAGAAAACTGTCCAACCGATTCCCACGAGATCGAAGAACCGGTCTCGTTACGCTATTTTGGACTCGCCACTGATGAGGTTTCTAGTGAGATGCAAAAGAAAAAGGAGAGAAAGCGTAGAAACACAGCCAACCCACACTTTCTTTTCGGAATTAGAGGATGGGATTTCTTGGTCTCCCAGTGAAATAGAGAAAAAGCAATTTTTTCGCTCGTCCACCATCTCCGCCAAGCACTAGAGGAAGCAAAAGACAATAAAAGCCAATTATAGGTTCCACAAAATCTCCAAGCTGTACTAGCGATAAGAGTACCAACAATGGTAACTAAAATTGCAGGACTACTTTTAAACTAATTCTTCCCTAATTTGCCCTAGCGGTTTGGTCATTGAAAGAGTCAACTCGGGAAGTTCTTCCCTCGAACCCAATCAGTGTGTTATTTGCAAGCCACCAGATTTCTTGTCGATATACACGGCACAATGTTCAAACTTATTGAGTGGCATAGTCAAAATTTCAATCAAATTTTATTCTTTTCATATCCCTACACAGATAAAACATTAAAATATTGTCACGAATGAAAATACTGTAAAATGAGAATTTACTTTATATTCCCCTGAAGGTGAAAATGATGCACTCATCGACAATATGTATCATATTATTTGAAAGTCACCCGGGTCGAGAAGTGACCTCGGTCCAAACGGAAATAACAAAACAATTAAAAAACGCGCAATCCCGAATCATTGGAATGTGCTGACTGATAAAATCATAATTTTTTCCACTCGAATACCATTCGTTCCACTCGAAGTTGGGACGAAGGAAATTGTATAAAAAGAAATAAACAGAGTTAGTAGGGGGGCTCTTTGCTTTAGTCTCGCGGCCATGATGTTACTCTCAAGAAATTAGACCTCAGAGGAGGCCAGTCTGTCTTAGTAATTTATTAGTGAAGTACAAGTTTATTATTTAATGTATCCATAACCCAATAAGGGTGACTTTTACGAGTTCAAGTAAAACTTCAGATTGAAGATAAAACCCCAGATATAACCTACATTGCATTGTTTATCTGTCAGGTAAACAATGCAATGTACATCAAGTCTGGTGTTTTATCTTCAATCTGAAGTTTTACTTGAACTTGTAAAAGTCGCCCTAAGTGCCCTTCGGTCTCCAAAGCTGTTAAAGGATTCGATGATGCATTGGCCCACGATAATGTAAGTACCTTTTAACTTTAAGTTGTAACCATTTTTCTAGTTAAGTTTTACCCCACGCATTGTAACCATTTTGCTTTAACTTTAATAAATATAGTTGTTAGAATATAAATGTTGTTTTCAACCCCTCTTCAGAAATCGATCCCGAGGCAAATTAAATAAGTCACAACGACCACAAACGGGACGTGACAATATCTTACTGTTTAATACATTTTAAAAACCTATCTAATTTTTGTTGATAAGTTACCTTCATCGGAGTCTTTATCGATGGCTTCATTCTACCTAAAATGCAATGTGAGCAATCTTTTGATTAGTGAAAGGTCTTTATGGCAAAATGGTCTTGCACTCGCTCAATTCGACGACAATTTTCGCACCAAATTGCGTTTGTATATTGTTACGTTTTCAAGCTGTTTCACGTAAAGCTTTGCTCTAATCATTAATGAATGAAGACATCTTTGCGACTAATCATTTACAGCTCGGCTACTACTTATAAATGGTCTGGGGGGTGAGCTTAAAGTTTGGCGCCAGCGCACAAGGGAGGCACTCAAGGACAGCTTGGTCACCCGACGTGACTTTCCAAGCGACCCCGCGTAACTCGTCTCGCTTCCAGGTTGCGATTTTAGAGGTTACCGGATGCATCAAGACGGGCTCGGCTGGAGTCCAAAGTCGCTTTCCAAGGTCACACGGCTGGCGATTTTCAAGGTCACTTAAAGTGAGCTAGAATCGGCTTTGTTTAACTACTTCAGTGTTCGATCATTGAACCTCAAGATGCAAACGCAGTGACGCCCGAGAGACTCATCAGATTCGTTGAGGGTCTGGCATGTGCGTTGAGAGTCTGAGCATGTGCCTGGAACTGTCAAAGCTGTAGTTCTAACCTAGCTTTTTATGATTTGTTTTTTAATTATTGACACTAAATCGAAATGAAGAATCGAATAGATCTAAAGATACTTTTACATTGCGTCAAAATGGAATCCAACGAAAATATCGAAATGAAAAATCGATCCTAAATATCTAATAATGTAAGTAGATGCTCTTTTTAGCATCGTCCAATGTCGATTCAGACCGGCCAGCCCCGGCTCGTAACCACTTGCCAAAACAACGTCGACACCTTTATTTACCAGTAAAGTTGTGGATGTTCGCTCTCTTAAGGCATTGCCAGTTACGGCAGCATGGAGCGCTAGATATCGCGGATTTAAGTATTCTGCAACGTTGTGTGTATTCTAGTGCTTTTCTCCCCTACCTGATTACTACATGGTAGTTTAAAAATAAATGTGAAGACATTTCGCTTGGTGGTATCCAATTAATAAATTTGGTGATTATTTCTAAGAAATGAGTCTGCTCTTCTCTCTTATTAGTTAGTGTTAAGGTCCTGTCATTATGGGTTTAGTTTGTGAAATCTTGATGCAAACTTTTGCATTTTCAATGCTACCTAAACACATGGTATAGAGCCCATCCTATTGACATGCTCCTGATCAGTGTCACCTCAAAAACAATGGTATTATCTTATGGAAAGGAAACTACACTTTGTCAAGGATGTAAAGTAGTGCTGACAAAATTCTTGGGCAAGCTTTATTTTAACTGCCAGACTATTAGAAAGATGTTTGTCATAGGCCAAGTTTATCCAACTTCTTAATCACAGTCGTAACCAAATTCTAAATTTTCGTCCCTAACAGCCCATATCGCAAGCGTTGTCATAGATATGTCGTTAACAAGCGTTGTAAGAGAAGATCATTAAGAATACGAATAAGAATTTGGATGACTCCGGCCTAATGCTGAGTTTATCCAACTTCATATTTTAGTTAAAGTTAAAACGGATGTCTATACTAGTGAATATGGCAATTATTATCCATTCTAAACATACGATTAAACAACTTGATTGAATTTCAAACTTCTGTCGGTGCTACACAAGACAAATGGTACTAAAGTGAAGATTCTCCTAGATATCACAGTGACCCGTGCAACCGTAAATCTCATCTCCGCCCGTACTCCTAAATCCGAACACCATCAATAACTTATATCGTCATTGACCTACATGTTATCCAGCGACACCTCCAGGAAAAACGTTTCTAAAAATTCATGATGCCTGGACCTCTTTACTGTTTCAGTCATTTATCTTTATTCGTCTTTGTTTCGCGCCTTCCGGCTTGACAAACGTTATAAAGGCTGACAATCTTTGAAAGATATTACTCCATAAAACCAGCGCTTTTCTATTTTTTGCCTTCTTACTCGTACACACGTCTTGAAATTTATTCTCTCAGGCGAACGTAATTTATATGTTACTTTGCAGGCTTTCTTTTCGTCGGCGCGTTGAAAAATATTACGTATTGCCTTCGTCATTTCAGGTGACGGGCTTAAAACCGCGAAGTAAAAATAGGGTTTGTGGCAGAGGAAGTTGTTATTCAGTTACGACTTTTTGGCGGCTGAAATGTCAGGTCTTGCCTTCTTTGTTGTGTGAATAGGTAAACATGCACTAAGAATATAGGTGGTGTGCCTTCTTCTATAGAAGAATTGCCGACGTTTCAACTGGGTTTTAGTCTCTATTAAGACTGAAGCAAACTTTGGCGACATAACTTACCTAGCTTCTTAATTAGAAGGGAGCAACAGTATAAATAGTACATAAACTTCCAGACCAAAGAGATAGTATATTACACTTGGAGACCCCTCCCGTTCTACAGTTTTGCCCCCCCGGGTTTAGTAGTGGTAACCTGAGCTGTAGAGAAAGTGACGTCATGACATCTTACGTCAAAACAATTGTCAATATTTTTGTTTCTTCTTATTTCCAATCCTATCGAATATCGTCCCCTAGCTAGCGCGCTAGGACTTCTAGCTCTTAGCTGATCTAGATCCAAAAGTAATAACGAATTTAAATTTCAAACTATAACGTGGATTCTGTATTCTCTTTTTAGATAACTTTGAGATGATCCAAGAGGTAGGAAGACTGCTCAAACTTTTAATTTGGTATTTAGAGTGATATATTGTTCCTAAGTATTAAAAAAACATGTTTTATGGGGTTTACCAACGATGCAAGCATCTGGAAGTAAATGTTCAGAGTGCGAAAGAAAAGTTAACATTGCTTAGATTAGAAAAGTTGAAGGCTTACCATTATTGGGTCTGTTATTCTCTAAAAACCAAACAGATTTTACCCTACTTGGTGGACTAATAAAAGGCAGTAGGCTCACTCAAATCCAAGTATACTTCCTCTAAGGCTTCCTCTTTGTTAAGAAGGCGTAACCATGAATTAATTCATTAATTAAGGACAAGGGTTATGTACAAACATAAATAAAATTTAGAAGAGAAGTCTAGAAAGTAAGATACATGAGATCAAGATTAAATAGGTAGATATACCTTATTCAATAACACATTTAATGGCAGTAAAGGCAGCAACATTCAACAGACCACTATACTTATGCTTTGTTGACCTTTGATCATAAGACCTTTGATAACGTTAACTGGACATGACTCTGGATGTTTCTGAAAAAATGGGAGTACCGTACCATCTGTCGCTCTTATATTCAGAATTTATACATAAAAAGCAGAGCAGCCGTACGAATCGAAAATCCACTATCTAACTTCTACAATCTAAAGTGTTTTACGGGCTTTGAAGCAGTGGTCCAATAGAAAACAAAGGAACCAGTATCAAAGGCAATGAGACAATGGGCGAAGTGACCGCCTGTGCTTACCTACGTTGACTGATTCGACTGTGGTGAGCTCCGTGGTATTTATTCCCCCGCCGGCGCTGTCGCGCTTCAGTGGATAGACTGGGGTGGGGGTAGTGGTGGTGCTTGGTTTCGGCGCACTTGAGGTAAGTCGTAGAACTCGCTTCCAGTCTGCACTTAGAAAAGTAATTTCTTTACTTCCTTCCTGTTGAAATTGTTGTGGTGTTTAAAGATCTCAATGGCCTCTCTTGTTAATCTCGGATACAAACGCTGCAATTGATATAAGATATCGACCTCGTTGAAAAGGAGGTCGTGACCTTCGTAGAGAGCGTGCTCTGCTACTGCTGACGTTTTGTGTTCTGTAATCCTCGTGTTGAAACTGCGTTTTGTGGTGAAAAAGTATAATAAGCCATATGCTCATGTAAAGTTTCTTTTAAAATTTGTTAGTAAATTGAAAATCAGCCAACAATGTTCGAAGAATCTACTGCTTCTCATCAGCACCAAAACGCGTGTAAATTTCTTGCCAGGATAATATAAGCGCCAAATTTTAAAATATTTAGTTGGTATTTTCAAACATTTTCTTAAACTCGTTAGTAATCGAAAATCGGCCAAACAAACATCTCCCAATAGATTGTTGCTTATCTTCAGAACCAAAACGAGTGTAAATTTCTTGCCATGATACATAGAAGCGCAATTGTAAAGAAAAGTTGGTGTTTTGAAAATAGCTAGATTCCTGTTAAGTTCGGTAGAAAATCGAAAATTCAGAACCAAAACGAGTGTAAATTTCTAGTCAGGGTAATAGTAACGCCAAATTCTAAAAAAAAAGGTGTGTGTTAAACTCGCTAGTAAATTGAAAATCGGCCAAAAAAACATCTCCCAGAACATTGCTGCTTATCTTCAGAATCAAAACGAGTGTACATTTCTTGACAGGGTACATAGTAGCACATTTGTTAAGACAAATTGGTGTTTTCGAAATAGCTAGATTCCTGTTAAGTTCGGCAGTAAATCGAAAATCGGCCAGACAACTCAAGAATCACGGGCTTATCTTCAGAACCAAAACGAGTGTAAATTTCCTGACGGGAACCATAGCAGTGCATTGGTTAAGAAAAATTTGTATTTTCAAAAGAGCTAGATTCCTGTTAAGCTCGGTAGTAAATCGAAAATCGGCCAGACAACTCAAGAACCACGTGCTTATCTTCAGAACCAAAACGAGTGTAAGTTTCTTACCAGGATACATAGCGCGAATCTGTTAAGGAAGTAGTCTAGTAATTGTCAAAATAGCTACATTCCTGTTAATTTCCGTAGTATATCGAAAATCGGCCAGACTTGATTCAGAAATCACTTGCTTATCTTCAGAACCAAAACGAGTGTAAATTTCTTGCCAAGAAATATAGCAGCCCATTTGTTAAGAAAAATTGGTATTTTCAAAGTAGCTAGATTCCTGTTAATCTCGGCAGTAAATCGAACATCGGCCAGAATTGTCCCAAGAATCTCTTGCTTGTCTTCAGAACCAAAACTAGTGTAAATTTCTTGCCAGGATAATAATAGCGTCAAAAGTTAATAAAAAGTTGGTATTTTCAAAAATTCTGGTAAACTCCCTAGTAAATCGAAAATCGGCCAAATAAATATTCCTCAAGAGATTTTTGCATACCTTCAGAACCAAAACGAGTGTAAATTTCTTGCCAGGGTACATAGCAGCGCATCATAAAGAAAAATGTGTATTTTCAAAATAGCTAGATTCCTGTTAAACTCGACAGTAAATCGAAAATCGGCCAGACTTGTCCCAAAAATCTCTTGCTTGCTTTCAGAACCAAAATTAGGGTAAATTTCTTGCCCGGATAATAATAGCGTCAAATGTTAATAAAAAGTTGGTATTTTCAAAAATTCTGTCAAGCACGCTAGTAAATCGAAAATCGGCCAAACATCTCCCAAGAGATTGCTGCTTATCTTTAGAACCAAAATGAATGTAAACTTCTTGCCAGGACACAGAAGCGCCAAATGTTAAGAAAAATTGGTATTTTCAAAATAGCTAGATTTCTGTTAATATCCGTAGTAAACTGAAAATCGGCCAGACTTTACTCAGGAATCACCTGCTTACCTTCAGAACCAAAACGAGTGTAAATGTCTTGCTAGGAACCACAGCAGCGCATTTGTTAAAAAAATTTGTTATTTTTCAAAATAGCTACATTCCTGTTAATTTCCGTAGTAAATCGAAAATCGGCCAGACTTGCCTTAGGAATCACTTGCTTATCTTCAGAACCAAAACGAGTGTAAATTTCTTGTCAAAAAATGTAGCAGCCTATTTGTTAAGAAAAATTGGTAATTTCAAAATAGCTAGATTCCTGTTAATCTCGGCAGTAAATCGAACATCGGCCAGAATTGTCCCAAGAATCTCTTGCTTGTCTTCAGAACCAAAACGAGTGTAAATTTCTTGCCAGGATAATAATACCGTCACATGTCAATAAAAAGTTTGTATTTTCAAAAATTCTGTTAAACTCCCTAGTAAATCGAAAATCGGCAAAATAGATATTCTTCAAGAGATTTTTGCATACCTTCAGAACTAAAACGAGTGTAAATTTCTTGCCAGGGTACATAGCAGCGCATCATAAAGAAAAATGTGTATTTTCAAAATAGCTAGATTCCTGTTAATCTCGGCAGTAAATCGAAAATCGGCCAGACTTGTCCCAAAAATCTCTTGCTTGCTTTCAGAACCAAAACTAGGGTAAATTTCTTGCCGGGATAATAATAGCGTCAAATGTTAATAAAAAGTTGGTATTTTCAAAAATTCTGTCAAGCACGCTAGTAAATCGAAAATCGGCCAAACATCTCCCAAGAGATTGCTGCTTATCTTTAGAACCAAAACGAATGTAAACTTCTTGCCAGGACACAGAAGCGCCAAATGTTAAGAAAAATTGGTATTTTCAAAATAGCTAGATTTCTGTTAATATCCGTAGTAAACTGAAAATCGGCCAGACTTTACTCAGGAATCACCTGCTTACCTTCAGAACCAAAAAAGGTGTGTAAATATCTTGCCAGGAACCATAGCAGCGCATTTGTTAAAAAAAATTGTTATTTTTCAAAATAGCTACATTCCTGTTAATTTCCGTAGTAAATCGAAAATCGGCCAGACTTGCCTTAGGAATCACTTGCTTACCTTCAGAACCAAAACGAGTGTAAATTTCTTGCCAAAAAATGTAGCAGCCTATTTGTTAAGATAAATTGGTATTTTCAAAATAGCTAGATTCCTATTAATCTCGGCAGTAAATCGAACATCGGCCAGAATTGTCCCAAGAATCTCTTGCTTGTCTTCAGAACCAAAACGAGTGTAAATTTCTTGCCAGGATAATAATAGCGTCAAATGTTAATAAAAAGTTGATATTTTCAAAAATTCTGGTAAACTCCCTAGTAAATCAAAAATCGGCCAAATAAATATTCCTCAAGAGATTTTTGCATACCTTCAGAACCAAAACGAGTATAAATTTCTTGCCAGGGTACATAGCAGCGCATCATAAAGAAAAATTTGTATTTTCAAAATAGCTAGATTCCTGTTAATCTCGGCAGTAAATCAAACATCGGCCAGAACTGTCCCAAGAATCTCTTGTTTGACTTCAGTACCAAAACCAGTGTAAATTTCTTGCCAGGATAATAATAGCCTCAAATGTTAATAAAAAGTTGGTATTTTCAAAAATTCTGTCAAGCACGCTAGTAAATCGAAAATCGGCCAAACATCTCCCAAGAGATTGCTGCTTATCTTTAGAACCAAAACGAATGTAAACTTCTTGCCAGGACACAGAAGCGCCAAATGTTAAGAAAAATTGGTATTTTCAAAATAGCTAGATTTCTGTTAATATCCGTAGTAAACTGAAAATCGGCCAGACTTTACTCAAGAATCACCTGCTTACCTTCAGAACCAAAACGAGTGTAAATATCTTGCCAGGAACCATAGCAGCGCATTTGTTAAAAACAATTGTTATTTTTCAAAATAGCTACATTCCTGTTAATTTCCGTAGTAAATCGAAAATCGGCCAGACTTGACTCAGGAATCACTTGCTTATCTTCAGAACTAAAACGAGTGTAAATTTCTTGCCAAGAAATATAGCAGCCCATTTGTTAAGAAAAATTGGTATTTTCAAAATAGCTAGATTCTTGTTAATCTCGGTAGTAAATCGAACATCGGCCAGAATTGTCCCAAGAATCTCTTGCTTGTCTTCAGAACCAAAACGAGTGTAAATTTCTTGCCAGGATAATGCTAGCGTCAAAAGTTAATAAAAAGTTGGTATTTTCAAAAATTCTGGTAAACTCCCTAGTAAATCGAAAATCGGCCAAATAAATATTCCTCAAGAGATTTTTGCATACCTTCAGAACCAAAACGAGTGTAAATTTCTTGCCAGGGTACATAGCAGCGCATCATAAAGAAAAATGTGTATTTTCAAAATAGCTAGATTCCTGTTAAACTCGACAGTAAATCGAAAATCGGCCAGACTTGTCCCAAGAATCTTTTGCTTGTCTTCAGAACCAAAACTAGTATAAATTTCTTGCTGGGATAATAATAGCGTCAAATGTTAATAAAAAGTTAGTATTTTCAAAAATTCTGTTAAACTCGCTAGTAAATCGAAAGTTGGCCAAATATCTCCAAGAGATTGCTGCTTATCTTCAGAACCAAAACGAATGTAAACTTCTTGCCAGGACACAGAAGCGCCAAATGTTAGGAAATATCGGTATTTTCAAAATAGCTATATTTCTGTAAATATCAGTAGTAAACCGAAAATCGGCCAGACTTGACTCAGGAATCACCTGCTTATCTTCAGAACCAAAACGAGTGTAAATATCTTGCCAGGGACCATAGCAGCGCATTTGTTGAAAAACAATTGTTATTTTTCAAAAAAAAACTACATTTCTGTTAATTTCTGTAGTAAATCGAAAATCGGCCAGATTTGACTCAGGAATTACTTGCTTATCTTCGGAACCAGAACGAGTGTAAATTTCTTGCCAAAAAATAGAGCAGCCCATTTGTTAAGAAAAATTGGTATTTTCAAAATAGCTAGATTCCTGTTAATCTCGGCAGTAAATCGAACAACGGCCAGAATTGTCCCAAGAATTTGTTGCTTGTCTTCAGAACCAAAACGAGTGTAAATTTCTTGCCAGGATAATAATAGCGTCAAATGTTAATAAAAAGTTGATATTTTAAAAAATTCTGGTAAACTCCCTAGTAAATCGAAAATTGGCCAAATAAATATTCCTCAAGAGATTTTTGCATACCTTCAGAACCAAAACGAGTAAAAATTTCTTGCCAGGGTACATAGCAGCGCATCATAAAGAAAAATTTGTATTTTCAAAATAGCTAGATTCCTGTTAATCTCGGCAGTAAATCAAACATCGGCCAGAACTGTCCCAAGAATCTCTTGTTTGACTTCGGTACCAAAACCAGTGTAAATTTCTTGCCAGGATAATAATAGCCTCAAATGTTAATAAAAAGTTGGTATTTTCAAAAATTCTGTTAAACTCGAAAGTAAATCGAAAATCGGCCAAAGAAATATCTCTCAAGAGATTGTTGCATACCTTCAGAACCAAAACGAGTGTAAATTTCTTACCAGGATAATAATAGCGTCATATGTCAATAAAAAGTTGGTATTTTCAAAAATTCTGTTAAACTCCCTAGTAAATCGAAAATCGGTCAAATAAATATTCCTCAAGAGATTTTTGCATACCTTCAGAACCAAAACGAGTGTAAATTTCTTGCCAGGGTACATAGCAGCGCATCATAAAAAAAAATTTGTATTTTCAAAATAGCTAGATTCCTGTTAATCTCGACAGTATATCGAAAATCGGCCAGACTAGTCCCAAGAATCTTTTGCTTGCCTTCAGAACCAAAACTAGTGTAAATTTCTTGCCGGGATAATAATAGCGTCAAATGTTAATAAAAAGTTGGTATTTTCAAAAATTCTGTTAAACTCGCTAGTAAATCGAAAATTGGCCAAACATCTCCAAGAGATTGCTGCTTATCTTCAGAACCAAAACGAATGTAAACTTCTTGCCAGGACACAGAAGCGCCAAATGTTAAGAAAAATCGGTATTTTCAAAATAGCTACATTTCTGTTAATATCCGTAGTAAACCAAAAATCGGCCAGACTTGACTAAGGAATCACCTGCTTATCTTCAGAACCAAAACGAGTGTAAATATCTTGCCAGGAACAATAGCAGCGCATTTGTTAAAAAAAAAAATTGTTATTTTTCAAAATAGCTAAATTCCTGTTAATTTCCGTAGTAACTCGAAAATCGGCCAGACTTGACTCAGGAACCACTTGCTTATCTTCAGGACCAAAACGAGTGTAAATTTCTTGCCAAGAAATATAGCAGCGCATTTGTTAAGAAAAATTGGTATTTTCAAAATAGCTAGATTCCTGTTAATCTCCGTAGTAAATAAAAAATCGGCCAGTCTTGACTTAAGAACCAGTGTAAACTTCTTGCCAGGATACATAGCAGCGCCAAATGTTAAGAAAAATTAGTATTTTCAAAATAGCTAGATTCCTGTTAATCTCGGTAGTAAATCGAAAATCGGCCAAACAAACATCTCCCAAGATATTTCCACTTATATATATATAGAAATAAAATAAATGAAAATTTCTTGTCAGGATACATAGCAGCACATTTATTAAGAAAAATTGGTATTTTCAAAATAGCTAGTTTCCTGTTAAGCTCGGTAGTAAATCGAAAATCGGCTAGACTTGACTCAAAACTCACCTGCTTCTCTTCGGAACCAAAACGTGTGCAAATTTTTTGCCAGGATAATAATAGCGTCAAATGTAAAAAAAAGTTGGTATTTTCAAAAATTCTGTTATCCTTGTTGGTAAATCGAAAGTCGGCCAAACATCTCCCGAGAGATCGCTGCTTACCTTCAGATTCAAAACGAGTATACATTTCTTGCCAGGATACAAAGCAGCGCGTCTGTTAAGAAAAATTGGTATATTCAAAATAGCCAGATTCCTGTTAAGCTCGGTAGTAAATCGATAATCGGTCAGACTTGTCGCAAGAATCTCCTGCTTATCTTCAGAACCAAAATGAGCGTAAGTTTTTTGCCAGGATAATAATAGCGCCAAACGTTAAAAAAAGGTATTTTCAAGAATTCTGTTAAACTCGTTAGTAAATCGAAAATCGTCCAAGCATCTTCCAAGAGATTGCCGCTTATCTTCAGAATCAAAACGAGTGTGAATTTGTTGCCAGGATACATTGCAACGCATTTGTTAAGAATGGTATTTTCAAAATAGCTAGATTTCTGTTAAGCTCGGTAGTAAATTGAAAATCGGCCAGCCTTGACTCAAAAATCACCTGCTTATTTTCAGATCCAAAACGAATGTAAATTTCTTGCCAGGATACATAGCAGCGCCAAATGTTAAGAAAAATTGGTATTTTCAAAATAGCTAGATTCTTTCTTCGAATATCTAAGAAAAGTCGGTATTTGCGAATAAAAAAACAATATTTAAAAATTACAAGATTTTCTTCTCCATCTTGTAATTATTCTACGAAATATATGGCTTTTTGATTATCCCTGTACGATTACCTAAGGACAGACATACCGCTTTTGCTTTCACAAATTGGTCTAGCCGTTATAAAGAAACGTAATTTGAAAATTGACAGAAAAAATCATGTTTAACGTTTCAATTGTCGCCTAGTTTATTATAAACAGTTGCAATGTACTAATAAGATGCATGTTATTCAACTCTGTGATAAATACTTTAAAGAACATACGTTTTCAATGGATTATGTAAATAATTATACCTGCGATCAAGTTGACAATGTCGATGAATTAAACACACCACGGATTGCTCTTCAGCTATTCTTCACTATAGCGTATAACGACTGTTGTGAAAGGTAAAAAATTGGCAAATTTTACAATTTTGTTTTTTGAGTTTTGGGGGCTAAACAGCTCTGGTTGGTCAAATATCTCTTGTTTCTTAGATTATGCCAATTTCAGGTATGAATTAAGTTTTAAAAAATCAAGGAGATCTTGGAAATCGTCAGAAAACCTCCTTTTTTCAGTAAAGATTCCTTTTCTATGAGAATAAGGACTTAAGTCGTTAAAAAAAGTTGTTGATAATCAAAAACTATGCCAACAAATTAAATTTCAGAAAAATCGGCCTGCTATGGTTTTTCAAATTTTATCAAATTTTTATTTTTATTTAGTTCTACTGTAACAGATAAATCAAAAAATAATTCGTAAAAAATCCAAAATTTGAAAACTTCTGGCAACCTTTATCATTGGCGATGATTTTGAAATTTGGTATAGGGGCTTAGCTAATGATTCTAAGCAAACTTTCTTAAAGATTTTCTGTTGTAGGTCGGATTTAATCTATTTCATTTTTGAGAACTTAAATTATGACAGAATTTGGTCTTTAACTAAGCAGAGCTTGACCCCAAAAAATTAAATTTTGAACAGGCATTTTTTTCCAAAGATTAAGTTTTTTATCGTAATATATATAATAACAAATTATTCACTGTGCTGCAGTATTAAAAAAAAATAAAAACTTACCATATACATAGAGATATACTTCTCTCGTTCATGTAGTGATAACAAGGCTTTGAAGATATTGCTGTTGTTTTATGATTCCTTTAAGCCCTAAAATCCACGTTTCATCGGAATGCTAAGATTTCACGCATAAATGGATTTTTATTAAAACCCCACCTTCACATATGTAAACGTGCTTCCAGGTGGAAAAATGAATTTTTTTTTCAAGCGGACTAAAAGTACGTCATTTGTTTTCTCCATACGCACACCTAAAGTGGGCTTTCAAATCATGAGACCAAAAAAGTAGCAAAAAAGTCCTAGGCAGTAAAAGTAAAGTCAAAAGTCACCGCTAGTGTCATGGTGGCGCATATATAAACGATTTTCATTTACCAAAATTATTTTAATAATAGATGACACCAGATAAACCGATCTGAGTGTATTGCCATCTTTACATTCTTGTTGAAAAAACAAAGGACAGAAATACTCTCAGAGCACTCAAGAGCACCATCCGAAACCGTTATTAGTCGAAATCGCATAGGTTCTCGAATTCTGAATTAGTCTGTTAAATGTCATGCGCGTCATTATATTTATCTGTCAATGTGACATTTATTAATTTAGTATTGAAAAAATGCTACAAATTCTTAGTTTACCGTAATCATTGGTTATTATTTAATACATTAAAACCATTGAACATTGAAAACTACCATTCTAACATATTCTATGTATTTTACAAATAATATACACCACTAATTGGGTAAGTACCTAGACCCGCTTAAAGAGGATGAGAGAAAATTGCAAAACTGAACCACTTTTAAATAGATTTCTTATTTCTTGCATGCTTGAAAAAAAAATAGTATATGTTACTCGGAGTAAAAGGTCTTTTTGTGCTTCGCCCAGTTGCAGGCCTCAGCTCCGCTTCGGCCGTCAATCTCTGGGCTCAGCACGAAAAGACCCACTTTTACTCCTAGTGACATAATCTACTATTGTTTTACAAAAGCCTCAACCCGTTCAATTGTAAATTCAGAAATAAAGAGCTCGCCTAAGTTTTATTTGTATAGAGGGTGTCTTGCAAGAAGCGATTTTGAGTCGTTTAAATCAAACATACCTACACACCAAGTGTTTCAACGTTTGTAACAATATTTTTTTTTTTTATTTATTTGTGTTAAAGATAAACAAACTTCTTCATCACAAGCATTTACTAAATTTTTTTATTAATTTTGGACTTATATTATTTAAGCAATGAAATGTAACATATCTTGTCCACTTATGTCCCTTATCACAAATATTTTAACACTTGGTATATAAGTACGTTTGGTATTCATAATAATTGTAACGACTTGCAAGACACCCTGTATAATAAGGCATCATCTGCTCTATGTCACAATTTTAGCCTCTGTTGTTAGACACAGTTAATTACCTATATCCCTTACGTTAACCTAAAAACCCAGCCCGAAGAAGCTGTACAAAAAACAACCTTTCCACTTTTTAGCTGTCAAGGGCGAAATAACTGGATTTTCTTTCAAGAGTACATGGAAGATGTATCCACGCTCGAGCCCCGAAAATACGATATAATTTTTCTTTATACTCTATTCACTCCCAGAGGAACACACCTCGACTTAGGGCGTCTCCGTTCAGGTCTTTGGTTCTTAGTTTATGCCGAGCAGCCTTTCTGTCGGTATATTCTGAAGTGAATTTTTCCGCAAATCTGTTCAAATCTTCGAGGGAAATTGAAATTGCGAATAGCATTGTCTTGTCTTTATAATATGTAAACGCATTCTAAGAGGAAAGCTTTGTTAGAATTGAGAGGCATAAAAAAATAAATGCATTGTAAGTTAAGGCCATTAAGGTCTAGATGCTTTGCAGTTTACTTAATAGCTAATTTCGGTGGAGCCCAACAAAATACTGAGGCAAAAATGGAGAGATAATGTCTTGTATTCACCTGTCGCTCCGACCCCGGGATATTATAGAGATAAGGCTAAAGACATTTTAAGAGCTGCCTTTTCTCAGCTTAAGAATAGCCATTGCAGCGGGATTAAATTTTTTTGCTCTATAATTTTGTGTAGATTCTGGTAACGCTTGCTAATGGTGTCGCACTACAGATAATGGAATTGTTAGGTTTGTTTAAAATTCACTTAAAGCGAAAACGAAAACCCTTATGGCCGTTTTCACCATAAAGTCTTAAGCCAGTTTAAAAATAAAAATAGCTTAAGTTCTGTTTTTAGTATGCGACGTTGTTATTAGGCGGTTTTTGTTGGCTTAAGTTTAAGTCTACAATATTGGGAGCTTGAGAAAGAGAATATAAACCCATACAAAAATTCAAAATAAGGAAATTTCTAGTTGATTGGATTTTGTTCTCAAAAGAGTAGGTTATTAAAATCAAAATGATGATTTAGATTTTAGTACATGACAGATTTTGGTTTTACTGCACAAATATTCAATAGAAAAAATCATTTTGTTTTCGTTTGCATAAACCGATTGTTCACGAGGCTTTAAATCAAACTGAAGAAAACCTTGAATTTAACAATCATTTGGAAGTAGGTACGTGTTTGTATATATTATTAATAGATATTTTTACAAGTTGGTCTCCCGGTGAATTGGATGGTAGTGGTGTTTATCGGGTGAAAGGACAACAAAAACAACCTCTAAGATTGCAAATTCACCGACGTTTCGATCTCTATTTGAGCCTTTATCAAGGCTAGAATAAATATTAATATGAAAGGCACAACAGAATAAATATGATGTTAAATGATATGATGTAAATATAAAAAACAATGAGCCACAACAATTAAAATTCGATATGTAAATAAACTGTGTTGTGTTGCTGGTATGATACAAATAAACCTGTACTGGTGGCAAGGTTGTTGAAAAAAAAATAGGTACTGGTGGTGAGGTTGTTGAAAAAAAAAATGACGGGAGAGAATTGTCAAAAAAGTGTGGTAGAAAAGTCTCCGTCATCTTACATAACGATTATCGAATAACGCCCTTAATTAGCCGTATTCCTTTTTGGTTCGTCTCTTGTGAGAACTCTAGTCCAGATGAGCCCTACCCAATCTCCTTCCAAGTCCCACTTACTCTTCTAGTGAGCTCACTGAGTGAGCTCGGAAGCTTATATAGTAGCCTGCAGGTTTGAAGACTCGCTTAGGGAAGGAACTTGTGTTTCTAAAGGAGGTAATTAAATGTTAAGAAATTTTGATAGTGAAAGATGAAGTCCTACGGAACCTGAGCTTGAGAATAAAGCGTGAACATTCAAGCATAAAGTGCACGAAACCACAAACTTGGTGAGTCATTCTTGAATAATTTTTTGTTGTTTGAGCTTCACTTAATTACCCCCCCCCTCCTTCCAAGGGAAAAGAAAAAATTTGTTGAACTTTAATATGGTATAACCATTTTATCTTTGATCTGGACTTTGTATTAGATAATAAGAAGATAGTTCAGGTTATCTGTTTTTTATGCTACCTCTGAAGGACTGAGAATTTAGGAAAAAGACAATTATTTAATTACGAATATATAACCGTGGAATTAACAAATTAAATTTGAATCTATAGTGTTAACTATTGTTAGTAGTAGTTTAATGTTTCATAAAATTCTTCTTTTCATCTGGGTACCCAAATTTCCAAGCATAATCTATTCTTTCATAAGTTGTGTTTTCATCATTTTCTATTCGATTGTGTTATTAAATTTAATTTCTATGCGGTCTAGATATTTTCTTCCCTTCAATAGTAATTTGTATTCCAGATCAAAGTACAACCAACCATCCAACAGGTAAATATTTATGTTTGAATTTTGACTGAATGATTAAAAAAAATATATATATACATACATATATTTTGTCTACTAATTCTATTAATTGTAACTCCAGCGGAAGTGCAAGTTCCGTTTCGTCGGTTTCTGAGTTTCCGGCATTCGATTACAAACTCAGTGGCATTCCTAACATTTGGTGAGTATTTTATTTCCCTTTGATTTATCTTAGGAATAAAACACTCCCGGTTCTCTGATACTACCCTATTTTTTAAATTTTTTATTTAACATGTCTCAAAGTTCCAGGTCTTCTCGTAATAGCGAGATATGGAAAATTGTAAATTCTTTGAACCAGCGTGTGGACGAACTATCTCGCTCACTGCCTCCAAAGAAGTTACCTTCTGGAGCTCAGACACAAACCCAAATTGTTGGGCAACAAACTTTCAATTCCCTTCTACCTCGAGTTCAAGGCGAATCCAAGAAGACCGAAAAATCCGAGTTGATTCAAGGTGTCAGAAAACGCGACAACTGCTAACGGAAAAAATTGTTACAGAAAAAATTTTGTGCATTTTTGGGGGTCTGTATCTCGAAAATCCCTCCCTCGAAAAACCTAAAAAGATTATGAAAGGTTGTCTCTTCTAGAATCACGGCGGGAGATTGATCTTCAATCACTTATTCTCTAAAGGATATACAGGGTAAAGAAAAAAGCACTGCAAAATGGTTGCATTTCAATCCACTGCATTTGGTAAGTAGCGTAATTCAGAACATTCATTGTTATGACATTTAATGGCCTTAGTTTGTATCTCGGGACGTGTTCGGCAGTTTTCGGTTTTTTGGCCTACAAAATAAATTACTGGGGTTTTTCAAAAAGTTGACGCTCTTTTGTAAGTTACCCTGTATCGCGAGAATGCCGCAGCCTATTTTAATAAGATAAGTGACTTCTAAAAGATAACTGGTTGCAAAATCAGAGACGTAGACTCGTACTTAATAAAACACTTTTATTCCATTTTGTACAAGAATGGCAAAAAATCTAATAAAACTTATTAAAATTTTGTGTACTACGATGTCTTGACGAAAGCCGTAACTTTAAAACTCTTTTTATAACGACATTTAAGAGCTATGGTCGATATCTCCGAACGGTTTTGGCGGTTTTCTGGTTTTTTGCCTACTAAATCAGTTACAGGGCTTTTACAGAAAGTTTGAACTTTCTTGTAAGTTACAATACAAGGTATCCTGAAATTAACTGGGAAATCCCTAGGCAAAAATAGGGCACAATGTTCATACAAACATAACCCGCAAACGTCTTCGAGATACAGGGCGTTGAATTTTTTTTAATTTTTGTTTAGCTCTTAGAGTTATTGAGATATTTAACTCAAAGTTTGAATATAGGTAACCACTTATTACCTACATCGTTGGATATACCAACACTAACCAAAATCGACAGGGTCTTACTTTTTCTCAAGTTCCAGTTAGGACTTTTCAAAATCTCTTTAGGTTTTAAATATCGGCTAAGGCATTTCCGAGATACAGACCCCCAAAAATGACAAAAAAATTTTGCTGTATCGTTCTTTTCCATTAGCAGTTTAGTTGAACATTTAACAACATGACATGGATTTAGCTATAAATATTTAGAACTCTTACCTATTCACTGATAAGACGGCTTAGTCAACTTCTCAACATTTGTATCCAAAACCTGTTGTTCTTTCACACAATAAACATCACTACCATTAACAGATATTGTAAATATTCATATTAATACAAAAATGTGTAATTTTAGTTTCAGGAACAACAGTGTTATCTAACAACAGCATTATCTTAAGTGGAAAAAATTAGTTGAAAATGAGTCCCTACTTCCTGGGTCAATCTTTAAAAATAAGAAACTTAAGCTATCCTCAGAGTGGGTTAGAGATATGTCAAAGCTGACTGTAAACAGCTTTCTTGTAATTGCAAAAAATAACCGACTTCACGGATTCTGTTCAATTCTCTTCATCAATTTCTGTTTTGTTTACTTATCTTACTAAAATCATCTCATTTAATTTTTGACAAAGAAAAACTCAAAACGTCAAAAAAAAACGTTTTACTAATTTTGGTTCTTCGAGCAACGACAAACGATTATTGTTTAAATACGATAAATAAAAACGATAAAATTGGTTAAAGTTGTCTCATGACACAGTAAAAAGCAAAGTTTTGCCATCACTATCCGCATCAGAACTTCAAGTTTTGACCGAAAAAATCTACTCAAAACGTGAGTAAAAACTTTTTGCTAATTTTGGTCCTTCGAGCCGAGACGATTATCGTCTTCAAAGAGATCTATCTCACTAAAATTGATCAAAATCGCCTGAAGTTGGTGAATGATGGTCTGACTAAAATGATAAAATCCTAGTTTTCCTAACAAAAAAAACGGGGTGTTTATTAGAAAACATCATATAGAAGGCCATGAATTTTTGACAGAAAAGGATGACATAATCAAAGTAAATGGAGTTTTGTTCCTTCATCCTTTTCTTTTGACATTTCACAGGCAACTAGATGATGTTTTCAAATAAACACTCCTTATTTAGAACTTGAGAAAAACTTTCAGTTCACTAATGAATGGTCCTTCATCTTTACCTGTAGAAAGAATAATTTTTCTACATAAAAACGATCCAAATTGCCTCGGATCGACAAAGTGCGATATTAAAAACACAATTTATTATGTGCATTTTTTAATTTTCCATTTTTCAAAATAATTTTAGCTTTTATTAAACCTTTTTGTTTTTAGTTTCTACTTATCTGACTAATGTTGAAAAAACGTCAATTTTGATTCATAAAATTATACTCCATGCGCCATCAAAAACACAAAACTAATTTTGGTCCTTCGAGCCGATTATTGTGCCTAACGAAATCCTCGTTTTACTGAAATTGATTTGACCGGTTTATTTTGGCTTGTTTTACATGTCGCAAGTTCTTGGCAGAATTGATCTTCAAGTGAAACTGGAGGTACCTTCTAAGAGTTTGCAGTTTAAATTTGTGGTCGGTCCTTATAAATCAGTTACTAGCAATTCCGGTTTTAAGTCGTTACAGGTAGTCATCAAAAAGTAATTGGAGATTTTATGCAGATGCATCAAAGTACAGCTTCAAGAATAATATTGAAAGGGACAAAAAAAATAGCAAGATTTAGATAAAGATATACAGGGTGTTTCATTAAGGATGGCCACTGGCCATATCTTGGAAACTAACTGGTTTAGAGCATTGAATTAAAAGAGTCAGGAAGGAACATTGTGCTTTTCTGTCAAAATTTGATTTTTAGGTTGAATTTATAAGCTACGTTCTTCAGGATGGTTGCATTTCCGCTAGTCATTGGCGTGCTTGTAAAAAGTATTTGGGAACGGTCTTTCAAGATGGCGGATAATTTCCAATAGTCATTGGCGTACCTACTTGTAAAAATTATAAACGGTTTTGATTGTATATTTTTCGTTGTTACTTGATTCTTTTTATGTTATGTTTTGTACATTGAAATAAATAATGTGGGCTTGCTTAGGTATTTGGAATAGGTGTCTTGATTTTATTTAGAAATAAACATAATATGGGTTTGTATATAATTGTGTGTAGCGAGAATAATTATAGTAGTAGCGAGAGTAATAAATACATAACATATTACAAATAGATACATTACAGTCAGATAGATATCCATGCATTTCTAAATTATCTATAATTAGTAAAAACAAGTAATTACTTATAATTATTAAACTTACAATAAAGGACCAAGTTTCACAGGCTTATTCGTCCTGCTCTAGCCTTTATGTAGTAGGTACAATACCTATATCATCCGTGAATCTTTAATAGTTAATAGTAAAGTTTGTGGAGTGTGCGAGGACTTCTTCAGACTACTACAAACTGACCACAAACATGAACTACAAACTTTTAGCTCTGTATTGAGTTTACTAGTTTTTCCTAGATATGGTATTTTTTTATCTTTTACCATTATAACATTTGACATATCAGCCAATTTTCTTTTAAAGTTAACTAATTCCAGAGAATGATTGTCTATGGCACCAGTTCTTATGAGTTGATTGTGAGATATATGATTAGCTGAAGTCATCGACGAACTACTCGGATACTCCTTGATGACATCTTCTCGACTTTCTAGAAGCTCCTTGCCCCTAGTTTTCATCACCATTTCAAGATTGTGCATTTGATCATTGCCTTTGTATGCCTTAAAAATGAAAATAGTTACCTATTGCCTGTTGATTCATTAAATATAAGGGTGGTCCAATAATAAAACAACGGATGATTGCTCCAAAATGCAAAGAGGAATCAAATAGAAATAAAGGAATTTTTTTTTCAGAGACCCCGTATATTTTTGCAGAAAACCTGAAATTTTTCTGGAATTTTATTTATATACACAAGTTGCTCTTCACGCAAATGCAAAGAAAATACAGATATAATATGTAGGCTTCAGAGCGTGGATTTTAAAAATATGGTGGTTTACATGATAAAAATCACCCTTCTTTGGGGGTACATGCCTCGTTTACAAAGGAAAACTGAAAATCGAACTATGCCTACTTACTTATTTAGGGTATTTATAAATTTGCAACTCGGATTTATGTGTCGATATCGGAGGTGAAAATCAAACCATTTTCACATATTTTGTTTTTTTTTTGCTTACAGAGAGAATATTTTACTTAAACTGTGACCATTCACTTACATATTTAGTTCGGCTAGTTTTTATTGTGGGTGCAGCAGTAATAGTTAATCGTGGTACTACCGGCGAGTTTCGGTCAAAGCATCATTGTTCGAAATGTTGGCTGCAAAGGAAACTATTTTCAACGTCTCCGGTTACATCTGCGTTGTTCAGAAACTGAATCCAAATTCGTCTTATAGCTTTCTCTAGTGGAAATCTATAATAATATAGGGACTATTGGTAAAACATGATCGCAATTTTTATCGCAATTCTACTGACTATACTCAGCAATTTTTTTAACTACTTACGTGGTACTTACTCAGAAAAAAAAGTTCAAGTTAGCGATGGAAAGTGGCTTCCTGCAATTTAGCGGCAGGTGATTTTGTTCTATGGCATGCCGTGCAACTAACCATGATTTTTCAGAAATAAGTAATACAAATTATTTAAAATCGATTAAGATAATGATGCTTTTGTTGTGTATGTTGAAAGGCGTGTCTCTTTGCTGACAGAATTGTCATATTACAGGTCAGGTATGAAAATTTAAAAAGGTAATTTTACCTGAAGTAGGTTTTTCATTATGGTGGAACTTCCGTCGTAGGTCATATTAGTGCAAATTAAATGGAAATTGCATTTAGTGCTCCTTCCTGTTATCTTTTAATTCAATGGTTTAGAAGCTAGAGAAAAAAGTCTTGATTCTTAAAGTGGACATGAGAAAATCCTGGAAATTATTTTCAAGTTCCCAATTTTGCCACAAGAGGGCGCAATTGGAAACCAAAGAATACAAATCAATTTTTGTTTTGAAAATTGTAGTTTTAAGATATACCTTGGGCAACATTATTAGAAAGACTGGATAATCCTGCAACATTTTGACCTGGCTCTCGTAGACGTACTGTGCTTAATAAAAGTGAGGAAAACAATTGAAAGTGAAATAATCAAAATCCTTGTGACTTTCAAGCCTCATATCCGATTTTTGTAATATTGGTTTGGAAGATAATTGCCATTACTTTTAACTGTGGTATCCAGCGCTAAACGATAGTTTTTAATAAACGTGCTAGAGGGCGCAATTTCAACTTAAAGTGGTTTTTTTGGTTTTACACCAAAAAGTTAAATCATTCGGTATAAGTTTGATATCATAATCGGAAAGTAGGTTAAATTTGCAACAAAAAATGTTAAGATTTCAATAACATATTTTTTCTTCTTTCAGACCTATCACTTCAAGAATTATTTTTATTACTTATTTGAATAAATGATTGTTTTGATAATTCCATAATAAAACATTCCGTTACAACAATTATTGTTTCAAAACATGATGGTTTTGTAGGCTTGTCACTCAGTATAAAATATGTCACCATTTTATCCTAAACATATGTGATTATTGAAAACGTCTACCTAATTTAAGCATACTTCTAATATAATATTTTACAATATCAATCTAGATAGCTATGAAACAAAATTGGCAGGTATCCATGGAGACAAATAACATTGGTTGTCAGTTGATTCAACTTTGACAAGTTTCGTATTGCGTTGACAAAAAATTCATTCTTGTTGACTCCTTTTAAGTTTCTTCATAGCTAGGCTATTATTATCAAAACTTGCACTTCATCCTTTAAACATGGCTTATACCAATTCCGAGGCTTTCGACATGCTTGCCGCATATTTCGAATGTTTGCAAAATGTTAAAAAAATATACTAAAATGTTTAAATTATGGTTTTCTGTCTCTCCCTATTTTAGTCTCTATTTACATACAATTCGATATCTCTTGAAAGCAAATCAGCTATGAGGATTTAGCTTGTCTTTTGAGTGCGACTTAGAAATGTTGACTCAAACCCTTTGTTCGTGACGAAGAATAAATCAAAAAGACTGCCCGATTATTTGTTATATAATCAAAAGGCTTTGCCTAAAATGTCGCCTATTGCTAATGGCATCATCAGTTCGTTGGTTACCAGAAATAAATTGAAGCGTAATATTTTTACCCTATAAAATCTTGAGAGATGCTTAATCTCTAGTTGCTTTTGTAAGAGGATATAGAGCACTCGTAATATTATGAGCCGGCCAAGAGGCCAGAGCTTAGACGTCGAATGATATAAAAAGGAAGGCTGCAGTGAAAAACGTATATCCCCATGTCGGTACGTCAAAATAAGATCCAAAGAGAGATTCAGCAAATAAACGCGACATTCAATTTCACGCCCCATGAGGACTCGAAAGACATAAGGGAGCACTAACCTAAAACCGTATACGTGCCCAAAAATGCCGCATCTCCGAGAATATTTTTTTGTAATACGGAAATCGTCCCGAGCACATTCGTTACCGCCAAATTTCTTTAGATCCACTTTCTGACCCTCTTATATACGTGATATACTGTGATAGGAAAATATATTGAAAGAGTGACATAAGTAAGTTGTTGTGGGCTTTGTACCAGCTTCATACATATACAGGGTGACTCATAAGTGGTGGTCAAAGAGTTAAATTTTGCATTCTTAGAAACTGTTTTACAGGGGGTTATTGATATAATAAATTTTTCTACGATGCTTTGTTAAAAAGATACAGGGCGTTGAAATTAGTAAAAAAAAAACATTTTTCATTTCTTAAAAAGCACTGCACATGTTTTAAGCACCAGACTTGACGTACATTGCATTGTTTACCTGACAGATAAACAATGCAATGTAGGTCATATCTCGAGTTTTATCGTCAATCTGAAATTTTACTTGAACTTGTAAAAGTCGCCTTTAATTGTCTTCTTCGTAATCTGAGTGAAGGTTAAGTGGAACTTAATCTAGTAATTACCTTCCACTCAGTTGATTGTTTGCTTCCTCACTAAGTCACATAATATGTGATATATAATTTTGATAATCATATAACCTACTTATTTCTAAGCTATCTATAGCTGTTAGTTACTAAATCTACTTCATACTTATTCTCTCAAATGGTAATTCGTGATTTAAAACATCAGGTACTTAATTCTTTGACAGCATAGAGCTAAAGTGCCTTTTGGAGATGGCTTTGTACGGTACTATAGTAGTTATGGGAATCTAGTAATTGTTAGATGAGTAGACTAGTTAGAGACATGTAGACCTATAGATTATAAATCTATATACCAAAAAGTGGCTTAGCTTCTATCTGTACCACCCACAGAGAGTCTAAATAGTCTATATGCTCAAGATGAAATATATAGTACATCATCAATTTCATGTTTTTGGCAGTGTGAAAATCAGAACATTTTAGTGTGGTGTTTTGTTGTTTTAGAGGAAAAGAAGGTAGGGAAAAAGAAAGTAATACAAAAACTAGTAATAAAGTTATAGAAAGGCGATAAAGAAGAAAAAACTAAAATTATAACTATAGGAAAAAAGTAAAAAACCTCAAACAACGGTTACAGTTGAAGAAATTTCCGAGATATTATAATACTCGTAAGGAAGTTCCTCAGCAAACACAAGAAGTTGTTATTTTAGTGGAAGATATTCCTACGAAAGTAATTAATAAGAAAACGATTTCTAAATAAGAAAAAGGACGTCAAAGAAAAACGAGCACATATTGTTAGAATAGAGCAGGCTAGAAAAAAAGAGCCGTTTACTACAGTTATTGTTAAAAGAAATGTATATGGAATTGGAATATCATATTCAAGAATAACAAGCAGATGAACAAGAAGTCTTTTTTTAAGTACGCAAAAAGAAGGTTATGAAAACGAGAGTCAAAATATTAAAAAGAAAAAAAAGTGACAAAAAAAAGCAATTTTCACAAAAAACCGCAAAAGAACCAATCATCAAAGAAGAGAAGAAAAACTTACATTTTTACCATTAAAGAAGAGGACAAGTTACTAGAAACTACTGCCACTGTCCAAGAAGAAATTATAAATATTTTCAAAATCAACAAAACTGGCTTTTTCTTCAAAGTTGCCACCAAGTCACCAGAATGGTCAAAAAATCAGTCTGGGAAAATTCCATCAGACCATAACCATCATGAAAAAGAATAATGGAAAAGATGAAAGAAAAATACATTTTTACTGTTGAGGAGGAGGCTAAGTTACGAGAAACTATTGTGACAGTAAGAGAACAAATTATGAATATTTTCAAAAATCAATAAAAGTTATTTTTTTTCAAAGTTGCCACCAAGTCACCAAAGTGGTCAACAAATCAGCAAATCTGGGCGAATTCAAAGAAGAATGAAAAGGAAGAAGAAATCTTAAACTTTTACTGTTGAGGAGGAGGGCAAGTTACTATAAATTACTGTGACTGTAAAAGAAGAAATCATGATTATTTTAAAAAATTAACAAGTTTGGATTTTTTTTCGTGGTCGAAAATATTCAAATCTTGGCAAATTCCTCAAGACCTGGCAACAAAAGAGATTTTTTTTTGGCAGGTTGGCATTTGCTTTTTTAGAAAGTAGATAGTAGTTTTTTTGGCCTATGAAAATAAAGTTTCTGCAGACCTCAAGGAAAGAAATATACTAAAAATCTATTAAAATGGCCCTTTGGGAAGACTGAAAAAAAATTTTTCAAATATGGTAAGTAAGTTTATAACTCGTTCGTGTAAGGTATCGTGGTTTTAAAAAGTTGGTAGTGTAACCCAGTTTTTGCATGAAGTCAATTCCTTTGAAAAACAAGTGTTAATAGTTGCTAATCATACAGGGTGATTTCAAGGTTGGTATTATCTTTCCACTTGTAAATATGGCTTTAAAAATTATGATTTTTTCCTTTGGCGCTTTTTCGAAATCAATCAACAACGGAGATATACATTCTCAAAGTTTTATTTGAAAAATTAAATGTAAAACCATTTGAGATAATTATGCAGGTTTCAATAATGCAATTAGACTGTCACTTGCCACACAACCCGTTGCACTTTAAGATTTAAAGTGTTTAAGTTTAAAATCTTTTAAGTGAAATTAAAAATATACATACATAGAACAGTTTTTATTTTTTTAAATACGAACTCGATTGAAATTACGATTAGGCACAAAATTTAGGGATTTATGAGTAGTAGAAACTTGGAATTAAGAACAGCACTCTTAGGATAGAGATAAAATACCATTGGTTACCTCCAAAACTCGTTTAAAACTTGTCCCTTAAAAAAAATTAAAAAACGTTCTTAATAAAGAAGTGTGAGTCGGGGTTTGTTAAATTATGGAAAATATGTTTAGTCTTATTATTGAAACAAAAGTTGCAGTATGTATGTTAGACGCCGATAATTGCCAGTGAAATGAACCTAAGCCCCAATTTGAGTGGAAGGGGTATTTGGTCATTGGTTTTATCTTGGCTTTACTATGATTGCATTTTGATTGCCGATTGTTGAAGTTGCCACAAAGTCACCAAAGTGATCAAAAACCCACCAAATCTGGGCAAATTCTACCACAACTGGCAATAATGGAGACGTGGCATTTTCGTAGGTTAGCATTTGTTTTTTTTTAGAACGTAAGTAGTTTTTTTTCGCTATGAAATTAGGGTATTGCAGACCTCAACACGATTGAAATTAACGATTAGGTACAAAATTCAATGATTTATGATTAGAAAAACTTGGAAATAAGAACAGCATACTTAAGATCGAGATAAAATGTCGTTAATTACCGCCAAAATTCGTTTAAGACTCATCCCTTTAAAAAAACGTTTTTAATAAAGAAGTGTGAGTCGTAGTTTGTTAAATTGTGGAAGTAATGTTTATTCTTCTGAATATTATTGAAACAAAAGTTGCTTTATGTATGTTAGACCCCGATAATTGCCTGTCAAATGAACCTAAACCCCAATTTGTTTAACTTTGGATTTGAGAAATGGAGAATATACGTATGTTTTTAAAATCTTGTTTATTTTGTTGATATGTCAGCTATAAGAGAGTATTTCAATTTGCCACTTTTGTGTTTGTTTGTGGTGGTTAAATAAATAAAAAATGTGTTATGTATTTTACAGAGAACGTTACGAACGACGAAACGAAGAGTTATGTATTTTATTTGAGAGAACAGGCCAATCTTTTTCGGTGATAAATGGGGGTTATACATAGCATTGAAGTGATATGTAACAAGTTAGGAGTGCCACTTAAAAATATCAAAAGAGGGGGGGGGGGGGGGAGAGCGAAGGGGCGAAACTTCTAATGGAATTCACTGAATGTATGCTGTTTAAGTGGATGTGTGGAAGTGGATTTTGATTACAATTTTTTTTGCTGAGATAACTATACGCAGTGCGAAATTTTTAAATCATGGCCCTGGTATGATGTATAGCAATGGTTGGGATGACTGTTTTTGCATCACAGGTGTCCCATAACCATAGGTACACATAGCAGATGTAGATAATACACGTAGAAATAAAACATTTGAAATCAACTTACTGCATCAATTATGAAAATAGAAATTATAGAGTGCGCAAAAAATTAGTATTTTATTCAAAACCCATTTTATATATTCAATTGTTATAGGTCTACCTGGTCCTGCAGGGCCCCCTTGACCTCCTGACAAAAGAGGCAATAAAGGGAAGAAGGGAGAAGCTGGTGAACCAGGACAAGCGGTAAGCAAATCGTACTTTTTTTTGTCATATTTTTAATAGACATTTTGAAAAATATTCATAAAAAAAAATTCACACTTTTGCAAGCAGGAACAATCTTCAGTTTTATTTTTGAACTTACGTTTTGTAATAAATTGTCATTGAATTATTATTTACGTTATTTTATTTTTTATTTTATATTTTAATTTTGAATTTACTTTTTTTCTTTCTACTAGGGTGTGCCGGGGATCCCAGGCAAAAACGGTTTCCGGTATTTATTTATTTTTAAAATTTTACTTTATATAGTTCCTCTCTTTATTTATCTATCTATTTTTTTCGTCGACTCCTTCCCACATATTTCGAAGTGAAAGCATTATCAATTCTAATACTTGCAAACGTATTAACAATATTTTATTATTTAACTAGGTTGTGTGTCGGCATGGTTGTGGTAAGTGTGTTAAGTCTCTGCTGTAACTCTTTGTGTTGAAGTCTCTTGAGCACATGTGCTTTTTAGCCTTACTTCCTACAGGAGTACTTCAGGCTCGTAATTCCTTCTTAGCTCTGTTAGGATGATTCGAAGGTTTTTCAATTTGCTTAATTAATTGTACGGTGGATAGTTTGGTAAGGTTCAATAAAACGACTACCAGATGTGAACCGTTAGAATTGTCGACGTTTCGGCTCTAAAACAGAGCCATCTTCAGGATAATATAACATTTGCCACTCCCTGTGCGTCAGACTCAAATTGGCTTTCCCAGGACATATCGTATATAAAACGAATATATTATTATTGCCACTTTTTAATTGCCACATTAACACACTATTGTGCGTTAATGTGGTTTGGAAAATGGAGGAGACGTAGGCCGTATCACAGCCAAAGCAGAATGAAGCTTAATTAAACCTCATATTTTGCTCTTAGTTTTTTGTAAATAAGATCTTTCTGTTTTCGGTTTGCTTCTTCTGAGGTTAATTTATTTACTGTTTTTTCAGCTTTGGTAGTTTTACATTGAGTTAAAGAAACATGGGGTCAAGGGGACAGATGATCAATATGCTCTTTGATTTCATTAATTGTGGTATTTGGACATTGGCTTTGTCTTGGCTTTACTATGATTTCATTTTGGTTGTCGATTGTTAAAGTTGCCACCAAGTTACGAAAGTGGTCAAAAAATCACGAAATCAGCTTAGAATTTGTTTTTTTAGAACGTAAGTAGTTTTTCTGTATAGTTTTTTCTGTACTTTGGAGGGACTGAAAAATGTTTTAAATATGGTGAGTAACTTTATGACCTGTTAAGGTATCGTGGTTTCATAAAGTTGACAGTATAATCCAATTTTTGTATGAAGTCAATTTTTTTGAAAAAAATGTGTTAATAGTTGTTGATTATACAGGGTGATTTGAAGGTTGGTATTATCTTTCCACTTGTAAATATGACTTTAAAAATAATGTTTTTTTTTCCTTTTGCGCTTTTCGCAACCAAAACATCAACAGAGATCCAAGGTATCAAAAGTAAAGCTTTAAGGTATTTTATTTAAAAAATAAAAATTTATTAGTAACGGCTAAACCATTTGAGATAATTATGCAGGTTTCAATAATGCAATTAAACAGTCACTTGCCACAAAACTCGTTGCACTTTAAGATTTTAAAAAAATTTATTTTAAGTGAAATTAAAAATATACATTAGAACAGTTTGTATTTTTTTAAATACGAACTCGATTGCAATAACGATTAGGCACAAAATTCAGGGATTTATGATAAGTAGAAACTGGGAAATAATTATAGTACTCTTAAACCGTTGATTACCGCCAAAACTCATTTAAAATTCATCCCTTAAAAAAATTTAAAAACTTTTTTAATAAAGAAGTGTGAGTCGTAGTTCGTTAAATTATGGAAAATATGTTTAGTCTTATTATTGAAACAAAAGCTGCAGTATGTATGTTAGACGCCGATAATTGCCAGTCAAATTAACCTAAGCCCCAATTTGTTTAGCTTTGGATTTGAGTGGAGGTGGTATTTGGTCATTAGTTTTATCTTGGCTTTACTATGATTGCATTTTGATTGCCGATTGTTGAAGTTGCCACAAAGTCACCAAAGTGATCAAAATCCCACCAAATCTGGCCAAATTCTACCACAACTGGCAATAATGGAGACATGCATTTTCGTAGGTTAGCATTTGTTTTTTTTAGAACGTAAGTAGTTTTTTTTCGCTATGAAATTAGTGTAATTGCAGGCCTCAACACGATTGAAATTAACGATTAGGTACAAAATTCAGTGATTTATGATTAGAAAAACTTGGAAGTAAGAACAGCATACTTAAGATCGAGATAAAATATCGTTAATTACCGTCAAAATTTGTTCAAGACTCATCCCTTTAAAATAACAATTTTAAAAAACGTTTTTAATAAAGAAGAGTGAGACGTAGATTGTTAAATTGTGGAAATAATGTTTATTTTTCTGAATATTATTGAAACAAAAGTTGCATTATGCATGTTAGACCCCGATAATTGCCTGTCAAATAAACCTAGACCCCGATTTGTTTAACTTTGGATTTGAGAAATGGATAGTATACTATTAAAATATTCTATATGTTTCAAACCTTTTACTGTTTTTAAAATATTGTTTCTTTTGTTGATATGTCAGCTATAAGAGAGTATTTCAATTTGCGACTTTTGTATTTTACTGAAAAATATTTACTATTAAAATATTTAACTTTCCTTTCTGTCTTGATGTTGGTGGTTAAATAAATAAAAAATGTTTTATGTAATTTACGAGAAAAGACCAATCGATTTAATTGAAGTGACATGTTACAAGTCAGGAGTGCCACTTAAAAATATCAAAACAGGGGGGGAGCAAAGGGGCAAAACTTCTAATAAAATTCACTGAATTGCTGTTTTGTGTATGCTGTTTAAGTGGATGAGTGTAAGTGGATTTTGATTACAATTTTTGTTTTGTTGGAAACCCTATATGCAATAACAAGTTTTTAAATCATGGCACTGTATAGCAATGATTGGGATGACTGTTTTTGCAACACAAGGTATTCCATAACCATAGGCACATAGAGCAGGTGGAGATAATACACTTAGAAATAAAACATTTGAAATCAACTTTCTGCATCAATTATGAAAATAGAAATTATAGGGTTCGCAAAAAATTTGTATTTTATTCAAAATCGTATAAGATAAATTGGTACATTCACTAGTGATCTTTTACCACACTTTGTAGTGTGTCGGCATGGTTGTGGTAGGTGTGTTAAGTCTCTGCTATAACTTTTTGTGTTGAAGTCTCTTGAGCACATGCGCTTTTTAGCATTACTTCCTCCAGGAGTACTTCAGCCTCGTTATTGTTTCTTAGCCCTGTTAGAATGATTCGGAGGTTTTTCAACTTGCTTAATTAAACATGCATAATTTGCTCTTAGTTTTTTGTAAACAAGATTGTTCAGTCTTTGGATTATACTTACTGTATTTCCAGCTTTGGTGGTTTTTCATTGAGTTATTGGGACATGGGGACCAGGGGACAGATGATCCATACGCTCTTTGATTTCCTTCATGGTGGTATTCGCTTTCTCTTGGCTGTACTATGATTGCACTGTGATTTATGTTTGAGTGAAGTTTTGGAGCTTTGGTTGCCTATGTGGTATGACTTTTTAGTACTTTTGCATTTCTTTTATTTTGTTAATATGTCCCTTTGTTAAATTGACACATGATCTGAATAAAAATTGTGCTTTCCATAGTTTTTCACTAAATTGTGGCACTTTCTGTGTCGTGTTCTTCTCGCCATTTTGTCCTTCAATATTTTGTATAGAAGAGAAATGGATATTTTTTTTACAAGTACGCAAAGTTAGTCTTGTCCGCACGTGAATGCCAATGCATGTGCGAAGCGAAACGGACCTCTAGCAGCAGTTAAAAACAACATTTATGACATTCAGAGAAAAGCAGATAATTTCGTATGTTTGATTTAAATCTTACACAAAATGGGTACTTTCAATAGTCACAATATAAATATAAAACCCATTTTGAAATATTTGTTCTGCTCAAGTGACTGTAAAAAAGTGCGTTTTATTTCCGAGCTTTTACCTCAGCAAGTAGCAAAATGATTGGACACCATTAATTAACTACGAAATATTCCAGTTGGTTAAGCTTTTTAATTGGATAGGCTGGAAATTGAAGAGGAATTGAATAAATTAGTTAGAGCAACAAAACAAAACAATTAGAGAGCAACCAAAACAATATTTGAACGATAAAATCAGAGATTGTATATTTCTAGCCTGATTTATTACCTTCATGCACACTCGAGGCAGATCTGAGGGTATATAGTGCAGTTCTTAAACAAGTTGCAAACATTTCCCGGCAAACTTAGCAAAGTGAGACGATTTGTAAACAAGCAAACATTGTCAGTCTCCAGCCGTTTCTTGACCGCCCTAATTAAACTTAATTGCTCCGACCCTTGTCAAATATCCGTGGTCCTCGATCCTCTGGTTAAGATGTTCATTGAGGTATTTAGTAGAGATCTGCGTTATCTTCATTTATTTACATAATTTCGTAGCGGTTTCTAGTGGAAACGTCACGTCAACTACCGGTTGCCTAGCCAATGCAGATAAAGGTGTTATACTGGGAGTCCTGAAACCAATTTAGAGTATTTCATGTTTGACAGTACAGCTCTTCAAAACAACTGGCTACCGATATACAAGGTGAGTCATAAGGGGAGGTCGAAAATGAAATCTCATATCCCTTGATGGATTTTAAAGGGAGGGTCTGTCAATACATTTGTATTATCTTATGAGCATCTTAAAAAAAGTTACAGGGTGTTGAAGTAAGAATTTCAAAATAGATATTTCTTAATTATGTAGCATTTGAAAATGTCTAGTGCAAATTTTGTGACATTTGAAAAAGTCTAGTGCAAATTTTAAGTTATCGATGATTTTATCTACTACCTGTTCTGTGTCTCACAAAAATCCCTAATTTTCTCCTGTAACTGAAAATATCATTTGTTATTTCTTACCGGAATGTTGGTACTATTTTCAGTGATGCCAACTTTATTTCCTCAAAATTTAAGTATTTTTCAATTTGGCTTTAATGTGTTTTCCCAAAAATCTTAATTGATTTGCGTGTGTGTGACACCGTAGTGTTCTGACCCCTTTTTCCTTTTTAGGTCATCTCGGTGATTTTGGAGATGGAAATCCCTAGCTGGTTTGAAGGAACCATTTTTGGGGGCTTTTTTTTTCAATGACAATGCCGGTCGAGATAGGCGGACCGGACAATTACTTAATTTTGTTTAAGTTTTATTAGAAAATACCATCTTCTAGAGAAAGGGAGTTTCTTCCTTTCTCATACTTCACCAGTTATCTGGTTTTGAAGTACCCATTTCATGGATTGCCCTGGTAACCATGTGCATATTAAATGATTTTAACGTGCCTTCATTAGCTTATTAAGTGCCTTTTTACCATTCTGGGGTCCCATTTACCTTTAATATCAGCAATCTCATGGTTTTCAAGTCTCTTTTGCCAACTTTATGGCTTTCTGCCATAGTTTATGAGTAGTTACCACATATGTACCACATGCTTTAGTTCAACCTCAACGATTTCCAAACAACCTCTTTCCCAAGCAAAACATCAGACAGGACTCGGATGTGAGGCAGGATAGGAGCTTGTTGTCCATCACTGCGTTCCAGTCTTTTTTTTCTACTTCAAGGTCTAATAACAACTGGCCAAAATTATAATTTGGTAAGAAGCAACCATTTATATGTACTTAGGTAGTATAAAAGTAGTATGAGTGAGAGGAATGTTAGTCAGTACAGGTTACCCATTTTGGATTACAGAGATTTGATCAAATTCAGAAATACACAACCTTTTGATTTATCTCTTGTTTCATTGCCAAATTAACCCATCAAATCATCATATTTTTGTATAATAATTTTCTCTATTTTAATATTATACCTAAACTAAAGAAAATTGAGTGGCGCCCAAATTTTAATAATTCTAGTTTGCCTAAAGCGTATACGAACCACGACCTAGCTTCCAATAAAAACTGAGCTGCCGTTCGCAATTATATGTGAATCATAGATTTTACTGTCCCTTTTAAGTAAAATATGCCACAATTATTCCGAAAGCTTAAGAGACATTTTAATGAAATTTGATATGATTTAATTGCTACGAAAGGTTACACTTTGCAATAAAAAACTATTTTTGTTTCTACTAGTGGCGCAAGTTTCAGCATATTATTTGAACAAAAAGTGGTACTGCACTGGTTTTTCGAAACACTAAATCTAAGTTTTCAGTTCCCTTCCCATCTTTGAGGAAAAAGGCCCCTTTCAAGTTTTTTAGTACAACGCACAGTTTTCGAATAAATAAATAAAAACTATTGTAATGCAGCAAATTAAATTACACAGTTGCGAGGCATTACAGTTTTAAAAAAAATCTAAAATATCAGCATTCCATTAAGATTTGCTTAAATTATGTTGCATATATAAGAAATGGATGTCTGATATTTTAGAATTTCCTTCAAACTGTAATTCATCGCACATTTTTACAGGGTGTCTCAATAAGCGAGGTAAGGGGCTGTTTCTACGAAACTATTCATCATTGCACTTTGAAAGAAAAAAAATTGTTAATAAATGTGGGTGAAACAAGACCAATTTCATTTTGAAGCGTTGACGAGGGCGTTTTTTCAAAATTTTCGCTTTTTGAGTTATTTCGAAAAAACTAAGCACAACAAGCTCTGGAGACCCTATTTTGTAGAAAATTTGATGTTCGATAGAGATAGTGGTGTAAAAACTGCAGAGGCTTGTCTCTCGTATAATCGGCAATGTTAATAAAAATCAGCAAAAAGAACTTTTATCGGTTGCTAACATTATATTGCCCGTTAAATAAAATTAAAATTTTCTGAAATAAAGTAGTAACACTGTAAGGGTAATTGGTTTGCGTAGTTTTGACAACTCGTTTCCGAGCGCAAATTTAAAAAAAAATTGGTTTAATGACGAGTTTACACGCGCATGGTGTTCTGCAAACCCAATATAAGAAGGATTAAATTTAATATAGTTAACATTTAAATAAATCCTGTGTTTCTGTGCAGACAAAAAGGCAATAAATTGTGCCAAATTTCTTCATATTCAAAGAAAGCCGTCGTAATAAAATCTAAAAATAGCCCAGACCACAGTTTTAGTATTCTAGCTAACGAAGACGTCGGTATGCCCCTTTTAATTTTCCCATTGGCTGAGAAGCGTCGCGGCGGATTAATGGTATGGATCGCTCGATATGATATCCTGCGCGGTCGGGACAAGATTGCATAAATGCATTCGTTCACCGGGGTGAATGAGAAGTACAGATTTCGTAGATCTTTTCAAGTTTTTTAGTACAACGGACCGTTTTTGACTAAGTAAATAAAAACCATTGTAATGAAGCAAACTTAAGTACACAATCGCGAGGCATTACAGTTTCATAAAAAATCTTAAATGTTAATTCTCCATTAAGTGTAGTTTGAATTATGTTGCATTTCAATAGTTTTTAATATTCGAGCCATAAGAAATGGATTTTAGATTTTTTTTCAAATTTTTGCTGTAATGCCTCAGGTCTGTGTACAGGATCTCAATAAGCGAGTTAAGCGGCTGCTTCTACGAAATTATTCATAGTAGGACTTTGAAAGAGAAAGTTGTCAGTAAATGTGTCTAAGAGAAGAAATTTGTTTCATGTCTCTAAGTCTGCCGCTAGGGGACGTTTCACCACAATATTATAACAAATTTGATATAACTCCGCAATTTGCCTATATCAATAATATTGTCACAAAGAAGCAAAAAGACATAAAATTGCAGCGTCCTTAGAAATGGTCGGCCGATGACCGGTTTAGTAACCAAGGAATAGTTGACCCAAATTTATAAATCATAGATCGTAAATTTGTTCAACAACTGGTTACTTCGAACTGCTGATTGACGTCATGGAAAAGAACGATGCAATGCATTGGAAAAAAGTGCTGACGAAAAGAGAAGTAAGCTCGAGGATTTTTTGAGCCAGCAACGGGGACTTGCTCGGTGGCTTGCACGTAGGCAAGACTCCAAGATTCTTTTGAAGTTCGGGTTGATCCTTTTGGGGGCGTTACGTCAGATAGACGAACGACCACCCGTCGAAGAGTAATTAAGTGTTTTCCAAAATTGGTTATCGTCCGAGTACAAGGAAGAAAGTTGCCCTAGAAGTCCTTGTTGTCCTAAGAGAAGCCACGGGTACGCATAGGAGTACCCCTGAAGTACGTTAAATTGGTTGGCACGATACGGTCCTCCTCTACACTTGACCTAGGTAAGACTCTTTTGTTATAACGGTGTTTGTTTTCATATTAGTCATTTCAGTTAAGTAGTTAGGGTAATTTTAAGGCACAGAAAATAGAAGTTTACTTGAATCTCCTCTTCTTATTTTAAATATAAACCCCCCATATTTTTGAAAGCCCCTATTCAGTGAGAAAATCAGCATAGGACCCTTCGGGGGAGGTAACGACGACCCGGTACCCATTTAAAGATTAGAGATTTAAAGCGTAAATTAACGCCCAGTCGAAATATAGTAATATTCTACAATAAATAGTCCCAATCTCTATCATTTAAATAATTAACCCCTCAGTCATCACTAACATTTTCGTGACTATCATAAATATAACGTCCTATTTCCCACGATCAACTTTGCCCTTTAACTTTTCCTCGTCATTCCAAATAAAGTGGTGGGGGTGGGCTAAACGTTGCTTGAACAAAAAACGAATATCTCAGAAACAGTGAATAGTAGAGAATTCAACTTTATATCAAATTTAAGGGCAAATTTTGCATTACTACTTGCGGCTGAAAAAAGAACAACTTCATTTTTAAGTTTTGAAGAGGATGTCTTTTTAAAGAATCTCACTTTTCGAGTTATCTCGTGGTTCTATAGTGGTGTGAGAACTGCAGGAACTTATCTCTTGTATAATCCTTGCATTTTCTGTGAATCCGTAATGAAAAATTAATAATAATTTTGATTCAGTAGGTAGTCGAATTTGACCATGATATACATACCCAGAAACACACTAAGTAACATTTCTTCAGTATACTACAATTTAAAGACCTTTTTCTGACATCCCATGATGTTTCACAATTAACGAAGAAAACAAAACAACGCTTTACGCTTCTTGTCATGAGCTAAGTTATCTAGATTTCAACAATGGTCTTGCTCGTTGCTCTAGCGCATATTGAATGGAATTTGCGAAACAAATTGAGCATTTGCACTTAAAATTATTGCATGACCTATAAATTTATCATATTTATGAATGTGTTAATATCATTTAAATAAAAAATTAGATTTATGTCAATAGAACGTTACACTGTGAGTCGGTATGCCACTGCTGATTTTCCCATTGGCTATGCAGGGTAATGGTATGGATCGGTCGATATAATTGGCTGATATCCCCCGCGGTCCGGACCAAAATGCATAAATGCATTCATTCACAGGGATGTTTTTGGTGGTTCACTCAACTTTTTGGATTTATAGTAAAGTTTACTGACAAAATGTGTTACGTTCCTCTTCTGAGCCAGGAATAGAAATTTGTGTTTATAATAGTTCTGATTGAGTGACAATCTGTATTAAGAGACTGCACTTTTTTTTAATTTTAACAGATAACAGGCTATTTTGACCATATTTGCTATACTTTGCATGCAAATATTCAACTTGTATCAAAGTCGATGTTTAGACATGCAAATTTTATTTACTGGCAATCAAGTTCTTACTGGCGCCATTAAATCTATACATGTTTGAACTCACCATAATGCAACTATCCCCCCTCTCCCTAGATATACAAACTGTACGGCTGATGCCCGATGGATGAAAACGAAAAACGTCAAAGAATAATCAAATAATTACAAGGAGTGAGTACAGTAAGGCGATAATTAGTATAATAGAAATGTGTAATAAATAATTTATTTTCTATTGATTTTCTTTTTATTTCAGTTTTAGTGTCATAAAAATATACATAATAAAAAAAAAAATTCTTATTTCTTATTGATAAATTATAGAAGTCGTTGAAAAATCCGAGCAAATGGTCTTTTTTTTCATAATAATGGCGATTGGGATATCGCATTCGGTTTACTCTTTCGGCGATTGTGAATGAACTAGTGGTACAGTTACTACTCCATTTAGGAAAATCTTCACTTTATTTAATCGCTAATATAGAGTTTGTTGTCCACAGATTTGCATTAATATTTCCGGTTATAGAGGAAATTGGGTCCTGCAGTTTTCACACTACAACAGAATGGAACTGTAGATAGCGGGTGTAGGAGGGGAATTTTTTTTTTGTTCCTGGCGGCTGGTGTTTTGTTTGTCCTCAACTCATGTGTGGAGTGTGGATTCATTGTTTTATTTTTGAGTTATGTCCGATAGAAGATATACATATAGCATAGATGACATACTTCTCAAACTGAATTAAGAAAAAGATCTAAATAAAGATCGAAGCGTTGGCGTATTTGCAACTGTGAAGTAGCTTCTTATTTGTCCTACACCCGCTATCTACAGTTCCATTGCATTAGAAAGGATACAAACGATACATATAATTACTACAGAATATTACATTTTCTACAGAATGGTGTATATAGAGCTACACTATTTCATTCACATTTTTCGACGTAACTCGAAAAAAAGCAGGAATTTTTAGAAAGCGCCCTCTATTGTCAATTATCAAAACTAAATTAGTTTCTTACCAGCAGCAAGTAGGAACGCAAAATATGTTATTTAAAATGACACAAAGATAAATTCTTAACAAGTTTAGTCCATCTCCACCATGTTCTTTGAAGTGCTAGAAAAAAAAAGTGGTTGGTAGGGTGGTGTAATAGTGGTGGTAAAACGTTCCCTAGCGGCAGATTTAGAAGGATGAGACAAATTTCCAGCAATATCTCTTGCTCACATATACTAAACATTTTTTCTTCAGTTGCTTAGAAACAGCCGCTTACCTCGATTATTGGGACACCCTGCACTTGCTGCATTACAATGGTTTTTATTTTTTTACTCGTAAACGGTTCGTCGCACCTGAAGAGAGCTTTTTCTCTTCAGAGATGAATGTGGAATTACAAAAAATTAGTTTTTAATTTTCGAAAACCAGTGACATACTACTTTTTCTTCATCAAATAATATGCATGGTACGCGCGCCACTGGTGAGAATAAGAATAATTTTTAAATGGAAAGTGTGTGCTTTCCATAAAACGTACCAAATGTCATTAATTGATATCTTACGCTTTCGGAATAATTAAAACATATATGCATTTTGAAATTATAATTTCAACACCGTGTAAGTTTTTAACAAAGCTCGATTGGTAGGACAAATGTATGATAGACCCCCCTTTTAAATTGATCAAAGAATATAAAATTTAATTTTCGACCACCCCTTATGATTCACCTTGTACGTTGAGACATTAACAAAATACAGTTTTTTTCGGGAGTTCTTAGGTGCACCCGGCTTGATTATAGAAATAATATATAGCAAAAGCGAAATATTTTATGCACGAATATCCAGGCAAACCAAAACCAATAACTATTCACTCTCAAGCGCCTCCAGTGGGTCGGTCGGTTTGGGTCATTTCTCTTTTCGCTTCACTCCACCATTATTTCTTTCTCGGAAATCAAATTTAATTCCGATCGGTTCTGTGCTTCTATTTTACATCGCGCTAAATCCTAATAGTAATATTATTCAAATATTCAAATATCCAGCAGCATTGATTCCTGTGCCTTCGGGCTTTCCTAGATGTGCAATGCCGTTTTAATTGAATTCTCAGTCGCATTGATCGCATAGCAGGGGTGTTCTAAGGGTATTAATAGAAGAAATGAATCCATTATGTGGTGCTAATATGGCCGTTTCGGAATGCACCAGGATGCAATTTTGTTGTTGTCAAAGCTGATGGTAATAATTAGGAAAATTCATGATCAAGTTTAATTAGCATACGCTTTGCTTTGTTGTGTACATAAAGGGTGTCACAACCGTGTGTCACAGTTCAATTTCCTGTAAGAGATGGGCCAAAAAGGTGAAATGAAAAAATGTCTTTAATGACAAGCAGCATATTTAAAAAATGGTTACATTTGTATAGAGTGTCGTACGAATTTGTCACAAATGAGAGTTACATTTGTTTCAAGAAAATTATGTATATTTTTGGTGATTATTTCGCTCATCAATATTACTGCTAAGAAGCGAAAAAGATATTAACAAGTGGCAATTTAATAAGATTTCAAATATATTACAGGCGTAGTTTAAAGATCTCATGAAATATTAATAAAATCTTAATAAATGTCATTGTCTGACTGACCTATTTGAACTAACTAGGGAATAGTGTCCCACTATAAAAATTTTTCGTAAAGCTTTTCCAAGCAGTTGGCCATGGAGGTTTGACAGTTAAGCCCATGTATAATTTTTGTACAGGGTATACTTAAACTGTGCTCATTCACTGCATGAATACGTATATTTATATGATAATGATGTGGATCTTCTGAATATGTGTACAAAAAATCTAGAACAATGTGAATCCTCTAAAATTGCTTTAACCTCTTTAATTAACTATACTCGTTATGTCGAACTTAAGAGAGAAATCGTAAAAACTGAAGTTGACTTGCTGGTACAAAAACTAAAAGCTTCCAAATGTGACGACAGGAAATCTACACCTTATAAGTTACTGACGGAGAAGGATGAAGAAAACGAACAGCTTAAACGGAACCCAACTTTTGCAAGATCTCAAAAGACTGGCGTTGAAGTAACTCCGGCTCGTTGTGATGATGGAAACCATACAATTTTTAAAGATAACACTTACCTCCTTGGAAACCTTAATGGTTGCATGGATCGTGAAGAAATATTACCAGGTTAAAGTGTGTAAAATGTTTGGCTTCTTGTAGGAAAAATAAAGAACCCAAAAATAACAGCACCGTTATGTAAAACTTTTTTCCTAACTTAAATAAAATTGTTTTCATAAACTATTTGTTTCAATTTCTATTTAGAGTTACTCCATCTACACTGCCTGCCCTGTTTGCCCTGCTTGTCAAGCCCGTCTAGCTTGTCTAGCCTCAAATTGGTGTCTCGAGTGTCAAGTATGTCATACGACACACCTCACCTATCCTATGTTATCTGTCATCTGTCACATTTGACAAAAATGACAGCATTTTTGGGGCCCCTTTTACACTAGAGCTCAGGTAGACTTCAAGGTCAAAGTGTCCCAGAACCCCGTCGTTATAACTACTGACAGCGAATATTTTTGAAAAATTTGTACTGTAATAAAAATTTCTTACGGTATTTAGTACTGTAAAAAAGCTGTTTCCCTGACTAAAACCAAATAGTAAGTATCCCGAATGATACAATATAAAGTAAAAAGTCATTTTCCAGACAAAAAAATAAGGTTAAAATATTCTAAATGATACAAGATGTAAAGTAATTTGGTTACACTTTAGGCTTTGTGCACCTACACTATTAAAACTAATACCATGCACAAGAAACTTCTCTACTTTACACCTGCCTTTGTGGCTGATACATTAATATTCAAACAATCTTTACTAATGGAAGTTTCGAATTTACTACATAAATTGAAGTGTGTTTTGAAGAAAAGCGAGTAAACTGCATGCTTAAAGTTTGACGCTAAAAGCACACAAGGCACATCCGTTCAATAAACTAAACTACCACCAAGTTTGGATGGATTGTGTTTCGTCTCTATGCGAAAGAGCAAGGACCGTTTAAGTCAAATAAGGCCAAGGGCTCAAAAACAAAAACGTCAGTTTTGTAGAGGCTCATAAATCAAAAACTAATACGTGTAGATATCTATTTTTTGTGCTGCTAAATCCCTGACCCACATTAATTTGCCATCATAGAAAAAGCCTTTTTCCCACCCGAAAGAACACACTTTAATGGTAATTAATAGTCTCGATAATGATTTTCCATCTCGGAAAATCAAAAAGCAGGAAATGACTGGAGCTTGAATTTTATCAAGCGATCGACCGTGAAAATTAAAAGGGAAACTTGCCATATTTGGGAGGCAAATTGACGCGCTCGATGGAGGAATATTATTACAGTTCGTTGCTTTACGAGAGGTTGCTTTTAGTTTTAAATGAACCAATATTATTTGGGTTATCAGTTACCTGCTGGCCGTGTGTATATTCCACTCCTGCGACGAGACATGTGGCCGCAGAACTGAGCCTCGCGAGTCCTCTTGTCGTAATATCGTCGTCTAATACTTGGGAACTGTCATCTTCTTCGGAAGTCTCTGATATGTCGTTGCTTAAAACGGCCAGTGGGACTGAAAGAAAAACATTAAATAAGATAAAAAAATCCTCTTTTTCATAGATAGTATAATCTTCGACTAAATAACGTTTCGTCTTTTCCATCTTTGTGGACGATCCACGCTTATGCAAAATGCAAATCTGAACACTTTTATATTCCACCGAGCGTCGCAGAGCTATAGACTGCCTAATCTAATGTTGAAATCCTCCCTTTATTTCAAAGAGGAATATTCCGAAAGCCATTATTAAGTTATTTCCATACTTTTATGACTCAGTTGCCTCGCTAAGCACCTTTACGGACTTTGCATTTTTAAACTCTGGCCTCGTGAGGATTCCTCATGGGTCGTGACGTTACGAGAGTTCTGCATGTTTTCGAAGATTTTTGAGACCGTTAAGCGACGCGTTAATATGCGAATGGTAAGTAGTTCATATATGGTTAAAATAAAAGAGTAAATTAATTAAAACTAAATTAAGCTAAACAGACTTCCAGAATTGATATCTCAACAAGAACTAGCCATCTTTCACTTCAACTTGGTACCGCAAATGTTTGCTTATCTGCTACGGAAGAGTACTTCTGTTTTCTTCGATATCACAGTTCATGTCTGTACGACGATTTTGAGCATCGAATGACCACAAAAATCTAAAGCCCTAAAGGGGTTCCTTTTTGGACCCGCCTTTGGCGCCAAATCTAACCACATAATTATACAGTATTGATTTCTCACCAAGAAATACCCACCTTCCACTTCAATATTACTTGAAAATTTGCTGATTAATTTGACGGTTAGACAAAGTTTAGCATTCAACTTGGTGCCGCAAATGTTTGCTTGTCTACCACGAATGATACGGAATAATACTTTTGTTTCCTTGAATATTACAGTTTTTGTGTGATTGACCATTTTAAGCATCAAATGATCACAAAAAATCTAAATACCTGTATTTTTCTTGAGATCCACTTTGGGCGCCAAATTTAACCAAACAGTTTTGCAGCATTGATTTCTCACCAAGAAATAGCCATCTTCCACTTCAATATTACTTGATAATTTGCCGATTAATTTGATGGTTAGAGAAAGTTTAGAGCTCAACTTGGTGCCGCAAATGTTTGCTTGTCTACCACGAAAAAAACGCAATAACACTTGTGTTTTGTTGGATATCACAGCTTTTGTGTGATTGACGATTTTGAGAATCAAATAATTGTTAGGGTAAATTAATTAAAATAGAAAATAGGGACGGTGTTCATTTGAAAATGTCATCTAGTTGGCTAAGAAATGTCAAAGGAAAAGGATGCATGAACAAAAGTATATTTACTTTGATTATGTTATGCCTTTCTGTCAAAAATTCTAGATGGCTTTTTCTAATGAACACGGGGTATGTTAACGTTATTAAAAAATTTAGCAAAATATTTACTATCGTTGACTGTATACAAGCTCTGCAAAAGAGCACTGGGTCGTCCTTTAAAGATGCCCCTAAACCTAATAGAATTACAGACAATTCATCCTTCCATCGAACAGAATTTCTTCTCGCACTAAATGCTGAATTCATGGTCCTATGAAGCCTTATTAACAATCCGTTACTTTGTGGATGATACGTGGTTGCAGGAAAAATTTGTGAAGACTCAAGAACTTTGTTTACTCTGAAATAATAATGGTTCAAAGTGTGTTCCTTGATCATGCATTGTATTTGGGGTATTCCAAGATGTTGAAAAATACTATGTAAAAAGCGTTTTTGCTAAAGTTTGAGCTGAGATGGTAGAAAGAGGAGATGCTTCTGTACATCTAGTAAACTTTCAATAATTGCTAAAATGTAAGTACAACCTCCGGACTGAATTAAGGGTGCTACTAAATCGTTATGTATGTGTTCAAAAAGAGAGAATTTGAAAATTTGCTACTGGGGACTTTCCATGCCTTTTGGCCAATTTTGGATCATTGACGATTTATACAAAACTTCGTCTACAAATAAACATCTGAATTCATTTTAGGCCAAAAATATCGTGAAATAATCATATTTTTAGTTACTCGAATGCCATGACATTTAACAACTCCTTTAACTATTGCTAATATAAATGCTTGAAGTCTTCCTGGCACTGCCGACTTGCTAAATTAAGTGATGTTATGAACGAGTTTCTTATTATAAGACTGTGAAGGCTTTCACAGGTCAATCTAGTGTTTTCCGGGCTTTGAAGCTGTGATCCAATGGAATTTCTTCTCACAGTAGAATCATTCAACGTCGGAAAGCACGGAAGATTACTTTGCCCATTACCTCATCGCCTTTGATAATGTCTGCCGCAGCTGTAGACGAAACGTCAGGAAGAAATTCCATTGAAACACGGCTTCAAAGCCCGAAAAACACTTCAGATTGAGTTTCTTATTATTTGTGAGGTCTACGAATTGCTCAAAATATTTAAGAAAATCAGCTCCTAAAATTGCTTGGGTAACGTTGCACTTGCGAAAGTGGGTACAACAAAGCAAGACGGCCTGATGAAATTTCTTTTGAGCTTCTCAACGGTTACGAAGATCCCACACATTGCCGGTATTGGTGCAAAACATCAATACCGCCTGCTCTAGCTCCATTAACTTGTCTTTGGTAATCTCTAACATCTATAGTATGGTCTTTGGACCGTACTAGTCTGATGTATTGACAAAAGTATAGCTTTTAAGACGTGACAAGAAAAGCCAAACAGGTTCCCCTATTTCTGCAAGTAATGTGAAGATTTTTGAGCGCCCAGAAGGTGCCATTTTAATGCGTCCTATTGCTTAACTTCACTTGACTCCCCAAACGACAAAACTCTTTTTTTAATAGCAGTAGATTACGAAGGATGTTTATTTTTCTTTTGAAATTACGAAAGAAGCTCCTATCTGCGTCAACCATGTCTGTTCCCTCCTTCAAAAAAGGTGCCATTTTAATACTCCGTATATGGGGTTGGTATTCTGGTCTCCGTTTCCTTAAAATATCTTGAAAATTGGAGTGCTGTGGATTGGAATTCCTGCTCTCAGCTTTGCTCCTAGTTCCCAAAACAAGAATCTAAAAGTTCTAAATCACGTCGAGTCTCATTAATTATAGATTTTGGTCCCACAGTTAAGGGGCAATTAGAAACTCGATGTCTAAAGGCAATGTAGTAAATTTTCATATTTTTTTACAAAAGAAATTGTTTGATGATTTAAGCCCCAAGACATTTTTTCTTCAATGTTGTCGACAGTTTCTTTCCTGAACAATCGCCGCATCCAGACGTCTTCTAACCTGCATACTTAGTCCTGGGGTTAAGGGCACAGGTCCTACTACATCGTGGACTGCCAACGTTCAGTTTGTTCATTCAAACAGAGGTTCTTTTAGGAATCTACTATCTACTCATATACTGACTGATGTTTCTTGTATCTTTCTTATTGAAGCCAGACTTTGGATTTATAGATGCTCTCGTGTTGCAGTTACAATGGCATTGGTTTTAAAAAACTCCAGTAAGTAAATATGTAGGATGTAACAATGACAAATCTATCGGAACTCCATCTTGATCAAAAAAGTTTTTCATTTAAAAGTACTATATTATGAGACAGAAGCGCAATTGATTCATCATTTCCCCCACTGGCAAAAATGTTCTCTCTTCCAAATTCACACAGTTCGTCACTAGCCTAATTTCGACGAATTCTTAAGACGCCATCTTTACTGTTACAGTGGTACGTTGGTGTAAAATTTCCACATCAAAACCAACAGTGATGTCGATATGAACTAACCTCCTCGATATGAGAAAACTTCAAATATTTGGAGTTTAAATCAAAGGTAGTAGTTTGTCTATTCAAATATTGGATGATTTTGAGACGAACTTACATGAAGAGGATCCAACAAATGTGTTAAGTGCATCATTTGTTAGAGAGCTCATAGAGCTCCTAATGGGCCTGAGGGACACATTTGTGAATCTTAGGTAACCGATGGAGCTTTGATGTGGTCGGATGTCGCTTGAGAAAACCTCCTGGTAGCTTTCGGACCATAATGATATTTTCTTAAACCTTTGTAGATTTGTCTTTCCACTTTTTTGTTAGGGTTGTTGGATATTATTTTGAATTAATCTTTTCAATTCTTTCAAGCTCAATGCCTTTATTCTTTTGGTGGCTGCTTATTTTCTCTCCTCGACGTTATCTTTCCAAATATGGAAACTCGACGCGACGTCACGTCGAGACACCCCTTTTTGCAGCTACCTTTTAGAGTACTTGAAGAAGCCTGGAAGCCGGTAGGGAACACCAGAACTATCTTTTTATTTACTAACTCATAGCCAACTTAAAAACTTTTCTTGAAAACTCTATGTATTATAAATATGACAAATATTTCATATTCTTTTTAATGTAGAAACACCATCCGGGATTAGTTTTTCACAGTCATATGTCGAAGATTATATATGGCCTTTTCACCCTCTTGGAATATCCTTCACATAATATATTGGACGTTTCGAAATTAAACAAATCAGGCTACCACTAATGACAATATATTATAATATAATAATAATAATAATAATAAAATTCAACAACTTCTTGTGCTGACGAATCATGTCTTTTATCTTTTGGATGTATTTTGATGTATTTGTCTTTCTACACTTCCTTTTTTTTGTGTGGATGTTGTGGCTCTTGTCTAGGGGGGCACTGACTTTCCAATCGCGTTCCCCCCTCTTTCCTTCTGGTCTTTTGGAGGATCACTGCCTCCAGAACACTCGCTGTGTGAAGAAATGAAGTTGACTATAAAATCAGACTTTCCTCAGTAGTTTTCTTCTGGTAGAACTTGGGACTGTGGATGAAATATATGGTCTTCTGGTCTTGCCGTTGGTAGTCCTCGGGTGCATTTTTTTCCTTGAATTTGGCTCAAAACACCGGACTCATTCGGCTAGAAAAAAACTTAATAATCAAGAATTGCAAAAAAAGGCTAGTTCTGAAAACCAATACTAAATGTGAAATAGTATTGTTGCGAACTCAGGGATCAATAATTCCAGTGTAGCGATTTCACAGGAAAACTCTATTTATTTATACCACAAAGACACACAAGTATAATTCGCCTATTAAATAACCCACTACCTAACACTTTATAGCCTTCTATTATCGCTTGGTACTTTAGCTTACCTATAGCGCTCGATTAAATAAGACTACTCTAACGGTGGCCCTATTCGCCTTTTATACAAAATCGTAAAAATAGTGAAAAGCCTAAAACATTCTTGATAAGACTCACATAAAAAAAAGGTCGCAAATAACTGCGATCTAAATAAACAGAGCAATAAATAACTCGCGTCACCCAGAGCAATAAATCACTCGAGTCACCCATGCCGCAGGGCCCGGATAGGTCGCGAAGGTCCAGCCTCCAATGTTGCTCCGCCTCCCAGCGCTCGCTCTTCGTAATAGTATATTAAGTATCAAGAACAGTAAGTAAGTTTTACCAGTTGAAGAAAAAGCTTTTTGGTCTCAGACCAATTTGCCTGAGACCGGTAAAATTAATTACTGTTCGTGATGCGTATACTAGTTTTTATACGAACTGTTTTGTGTAATCTTAATAATTATTATTTAAGTAATGAAACTATGAAAACTACACTGCAATATTATTCAGATCGACATAACCAGCATCAAACGGGTTGTATAGTTGTATGTATTATGGTGAGATATTATGGCATATGTAAGACTTATAGTTATAAAAGTGGAACAGAAATCCTTCGTATCACAGGTAAGTGCATGTATCATGTTTTCATTACGATTACCCGACTCGGCGGCCATTTTTTCATTCACCTCGCGACGCGCGCCCGCTTTGGTCCATAAGCATGTTGGAAGTAAACAAATCTGACAATTTATGATTGACTCACTGAGTCTATCTAGTTTGAACGTCGATGGTTTCTACTCTCCATTATGTATGCCGATGCATTAGCCTTTATTGAGATAACCATGTTCTCAAACTAAAAAAAAAAAAAATTGCCATTTTGATGTTATGTCTTCATAAATGGTGATGAGTGTCTAGATGTGATATGTATTTCAAATTTATATTCACGAAAGTTTAGCAAACGGACGCGTTCCGTTTACCGCACTTTTTTTGCTAAGGTCTTAATTCCAAACCCAACATGTCCACGATAAGGAGGGCGCGATAATACACATGAAGGTGAGACAATCTTCGTGCAGGGTTCATATAATCCTTTTATAGGCGAAATGGGTTTCGGCACACAAGCCATCATCAACGCCCAAAATCTGTTGTTGCATTATTTCAGCGTAAACCCAACTACGACCGTACTTTATGTTAGAAATTCCAAAAGTCACGTTCCTAGTGCCTGCGTTAAATACGTTTAGTCTGTCTACGAAATCATTAAAAAACGAATTTTTCGAAGAATATTTCTTAAAGTTATTTCGTAGAATGCATATATCATATTCAAATTTCTAAAATCATGTTGAGATATCAACAGTTTAGTCATGTTTGGTGAGACTAAAACCGACAATTCATACTTTTAAATTTCCAATTATTGTGGCAGACAAATCCGGGACAAAGACGAATTACAGGAAGTAAGGCGCAGGTGGATAAACGTCTTATTATATCCAAATTCCATTAAATACAAACCCAGCTGGATTTGTGCCAGGCGTAGGGCTTGCACAATGGAACTCCGGATTTTCCCCAGAAAAGACAAGAGTAAACAGATTATTTAGGCTTTAGTTTGATGTTTTCAAAACAGAGATACCGGCTAAGGCGTTACTGAAACTGAAAATGTAGCTATTGAAGGCGGAATAAAATATCGAGGGCCCGATGTCAGCCCTTGCACGGTGTTAGTAGGAAACTGGACGAGCGAAATTAGTTTTAAACTGAAACGAGAAACTAATTGAAACTTTCGAGCTTCTGAAAAACGTCTTAATTTGGTCATTGATCGTTAAATTGCTTAGAAAGTATATACAAAATAGAGATAGGCTTTAAGACCTTAGTACTAGTTCCCAGTTAATATACGTAATATAAAACATACAGGATTTATACACTTAGATCTTGATTTAACTGAAGGGTCGGCAAAAGCTTCCAGGAAAATCCACCCTAAGGTAAACCAGTCTAATATATCCCGGCCCTTACATAGTTCATAAAATAAACGATCCTTTGATGTTCGTCGAGATTCATTTGTATGCAAAAGTGGTCCGGATTAAGGTTGATGCAATTCAGGAAAGAAAATCTTGATGGATGGATTTCGTAGGATGGCGGTGCATATACGACCGAAAATTAAGAGCAATCTAGTCGACAGGAAAGCAATTTAGTTCGGGTCACGGAGTGTCTTGAAATTTAATGGACGTGTAACGAAGTCCTTTGATATGCGTTCTCGTCGTTAGAGTTATTTAATGGAGAGAGCAGAAGGGTCACGATGCATCTAAAAATTGGCCTTAAAGGTCTAAAAATTAATTTAACATTTAAATAACCTACCTGTTCGTCACCTCAAAAGCAACTATAAGTTTCTAAATACAGGTGCAGTGATGGGTTGTCATGTAACAAACATTATGTAGACATTAGGTAGAAAACACAATAACAATTAACTTCCTTCCTTACTTGTACTACATAATTAATCAGCGTTTAGTAATTTTACGTTAAAGGGGTGACCCATCGAAAAGGATCCACCGCGCTTTTCTTCCAACCTCACCTAAACCCCTAAGGGAGGTAAGCAATGACCTTGATATTAAAAATGAAAAGACAGGTCGAATAATAACATATGATAAACTTCGTTTTCAATGTCTTGGCAAAATCTAGTCATTGGCCAAACTTAATGCCATTTGGTCCAAACAATCCAAAATGGCGTCCAGTTAAACATTACAAATTTGTAAATTTTACAGGCCTTAAATTTAAGCAGTTTGAGTTGCTGGGAAATATTTAAATATAATTAATAATTTTTTTAGACCTACCCGGAAGAGGGAAGGACGGGAAGATGTTGCAATAGGTGTTCGCGAGGTGGCGGTACGATGGTACAGCCTGTTGTTGTACGATGGTTTCGAAGTGGTGCGGACGTTATTTTTGATTTCTCTGTGAAATAAAGGTGTTTTGGTGAAAAACGGGCCGCCATTCGTTTTTACCCTAACAAAAGTTAAATTAAACTCACAATCTGGAGGATGATTCACCTGAGGACTCAACTTAGAAAAGGCAAAAGCGAAAAAGCTGAAGCAGGTGTCTTTTCGTAAACAAAACGAAAGTGATGTTTACAGTCTCAAAAAAACATTTTGAGAGTTTACAGTCTTCACAGACGCAAGAAAACATTTTAAACATAATTGAAAACTCAATCCACGAGAACAAAAAAAACTTTATTGAAAACACGGTACATGTTATCAAAATTGGCCTGCCCAATGCAAAGACGAAGGGCAACTGATAAAAGGAAAGTAAGCAAATTGGGATGGCTGAAGTTTGCTTTTAAGACTCGCGAATTTATTTGATATTGTTAAAGATTAAATTTGGTTCGAAATTGAAAACATCGTTAACACGGCGGAGAATGGGGCTTTTAATAGCTCTCCTGATTTTCATTTTTTTTTAATAAATACAACTTCCGGCCCTTAAGAAATAAATAAAGGATTTTGACGTCGTCAAGGAAAGCAAAATTGTGGTTTTCAAGGTTTTTCAATATGTCGCAAAGGCAGATTTTAATTCGTTGATATCTGAATTTTTATATTTATTGAATTCATTGACATGTTTATGAATTCTAGTTTCAATCCTGAGTCCTTACTGATCCACATAAACGCTTGAACAGTCTTGGCATGAAAGATCATAGATCCCCGATTTGCTGAATATATAAGCTTTAAAATCAGTTGAAACACTCTAATTCTTATATTTATTAATTGAAAAAGTAGGCAAAATTTGTTTTTGAGAGGGAAAATATTTTTGTAATTTGCTGACGACACCACACTCACCCTTCGGGGTGGAGACCTGTTGGACTGTGAAATGAGAACAGCTGAGGCCAAGTCAAAGCCAGCTGAATGGTTTGTATCAAACAAACTTTTAGTCCACTAAGACAAAACAAACACTGTGGCTGTCAGCTTAAAGAATACACAGAGATTGCAGAATCCTGAATCTGTGAAATTTCTGTGATAGCTCCTGGATCCAAAGCCGAGCTGGAGTGGTAGGCTTAGCGGAATTATATTTGCTTATGCTCAGGAAACTGGTGGGATGTGTTTCATATGCGACAATCATGTCAGCTTATTTTGATGTATTTCACTTGAGTAGTTATAACGACCGGGTTCTGGGACACTTTGACCTTGAACTCTACGTGTCAAAGAAGCCCCACAATGGGCCCCAAAATGCTGTCATTCTTGTCAAATGTGACTGACTTGACAGATAACGTGTGACATATGACAGTTGTGTGACATAGTACAGGTGAGGCGTATCATATGATAGACTTGATGCTTGTGACACCTAGGAGAGGCTAGACAGGCTAGACAGGAAAAAAGTTTTACACAACGGTGCTGGACGCTTATTCTATAGGAAAGAGTGAAAGTGAGAATTGCTGGCCAATGGAATTTGTCAACCGAATTTTGTGACCAATCAAGGTCGTCAAAATTCTCACTTTCACTTTCACTCTTTCCTATAGAATAAGCGTCCTGTTATTTTTGGGTTTTTTTATTTTTCCTACAAGAAGCAAACGTTTTACAAGGTGATCCTTTTGACTCAGTAATATTTCTTCACGATCTATGCGAGTATTAAGGTTTCCCAAGGAGGTAAGTCTTATCTTTAAAAATGTTATGGTATCCATCATCACAACGAGGCAGAGTTGCTTCAACGTCAGTTTTTTGCAATCTTGCAAAAGTTAGGTTCCGTTTAAGCTGTTCAATTCCTTCAGCCTTCTCCGTCAGCAACTTATAAGCTATAGATTTCCTGTCTGTATATTTAGAAGCTTTTAGTTTTTGTACCAGCAAATCAACTTCAGTTTTTACGGTTTCTTCTTAAGTTCGACGTAACTAGTATAGTTAACTAAAGGGGTTAAATATTTTTTACAGGATTCAGATTGCTCTAGATTTTTTGTACACATATTCAGGAGATCCACTTCATGATCGTACAAATCTACGTATTCATCCAGTGAATGAGTAAAGTTCAAGTACATATCTAAACTAGTATTGTACAAAATATTATAACTCGTTTCTGAATACTCACATTCACGAGGACTCGCGTAGACTTCAAGGTCAAAGTGTCCCAGAACCCCGTCGTTATAACTACTAACTCGAATATGACATATTATGGTATACTTGTGTTGGGTGGGGCAGCTTGAGCTCCCGAGGTATTTGCATTGCCAAGGAGGGCTGTTCGGGAAATTGCCGAGTTGACTTATCGGGAGGACTGGAGAAGTGCGTTCCGAGAGTAAAAAATACTTACTCTTCCTGGCGTATATATGTTGGAGTGCATATTGCATATGAGGAGAGCATCAAATGATATGCAGTGACACTCTGCCCTTCACAGATATTTGACGCGGGAGAGAACGACTTAGTGCTACCAGTGTACAGGCTGTCAAGGACCCAGACGAGACCAGAACTCTTAGCAAAAAAGTGTTTTTTATAGGATTCCTAAAAAATCAGAGTGCTCCCTGAATCTCAAATTAAAATTAACGCATGGCTTTTAGATAAGTGTATATTTGATGTAAATGAATACTTTCGGGATGAAATGAGAGTTGCCTTGTAATACTTTATACATAATAGGTGATGGTAGCATTGCTAGGATTTCTAATTTTTTTTCCTATTTTTCAATATAAACATATGGTTTATATTGAATTAACTTTGTCAGCCTATTAGTTTGTGAATACTTGGGTTTTTTTGCATGAAACTTGTACATACTCTGTTGGGCGTTAATTTGAATTGTAATTGTATAGCTTACTAAATTTAAAAAGTTTTAATTTGTTACATGTTTAAGATAGGCTCCTGATGGGTTTTTATATGCTAGTATCACCAGAGCAATTATACTAAAAGTTTGAACTTCATCGTGGTGTATTTTCCATTGTTTCAACTGTGTTTCACTTTTTGCCACAGTCCTGATGATGTTTAAGTACAATTAAACAAAATTCGTCGCTGTCCACGAAGAGGTAGTTGTACTTTTGGTGCCTATTCCCAATTTGGCTGATGTCCTCTACATCGAATTAATATAAATGTTTTTAAATTTCCTAATGTAATATTCTTTCAAGTACTTCCACCTATGGTAACGTATATCCAATAAAACAAAAACTGCCAAATATTTTTTTTAATATATATAACACCTACGTGACACATTTGACTCATAATACGTGCCCTCTTTCATTTCCGCTCGGTTTCCTCAGACGGATTATGCAGTGCAGCTGCGACTTTTCTTAAAAATTGAATGAAACATGTTGCGAATTTTACTAGAATTGGTAGAACGAACGAACCGAAAATTTTAAAAGGGCAAAAGAAAAATAAATGTGTGAGAGAGTAATGGCTTTTAAATTACAGCCGAGAGGCTTGTATCGTCTTAAATTTCGTATTCCTGACTGGTAGTGCCCTCGCGTCTTGTTTCCTCCAGATGTTTCCAAGCATGGCAAAAATTATTTATCAGAAATTAATTGAGGTAGATGAAAACGCGATGACTACTATTACCCAATTAATTTACACAATGCTAGCGCAAATAGTCACCTTCGATTACTGGTAACAGTCAATAGTGAATAGAGTGTTTGCTCTGTCTCAGCTCAGCGCCCCAGTTAATACTTCACTAGGGTGGCCAATAGAATACGCTGCTTGAATAGCCGGCCTCTGTTACACTGAAATCTGCTTTAATTGATCTGATTTAGTTCAATATTTGGTTTTGCCTTGCCTGAACACGCCAACTTTGATGCTTAAATAATTCAGGAAGTATTGCATTTGCAATTTAGAACTGTAATTATACAGAGTGTACCATAAGCACATGATCAAAAGAGTACGGCGACCTTCTCTAGTTCAAAAGAAAACAATTTGATCCATGACTTTTATTAAGAAAAGGTTTCTGGTTTCGTTACTAGTGATGGTCAAAGGAAAAAAAAATGAATTATTTGTAATATCTAGAGAATATTGCGATGGATCTTAATGAAATTTACTAATAAGGAGTTTAATGTTTTGAGAAAGAAAGGATGTCCATCCGCCTTGGTCAACCCCAACAAATATTACAAACTTTTTATTTAGTGTTGTAATTAGCGTCCTTAAGTTATAAGTTGTTGGTGAAGTTAGCGGGATTAGGACAAATAATGCACCTCTTCTTTATTTGAAAATGGCCGACGTTTCGACTATTTATTTAGTCTTCATCAGGGCTATTCTCACTTAGAGAGGGTAGTCAGTTAGTGAGTTCAGTTATTGTTATTCGCAAATTTTGTACCTTGGGCAGCGGATGTGTGTTTTGTCGAGCCTAGGACGCCAGGGTCACCGAACAATCGAATGGAGTTTGCTACCGTAACTATCTTAAATCGTACTTTAACTGACTACCCTCTCTAAGTGAGAATAGCCCGATGAACACTAAATAAATAGTCGAAACGTCGGCCATTTTCAAATAAAGAAGAGGTGCATTATTTGTCCTAATCCCGCTAACTTCACCAACAACTTTTTATTTAGTTGTCAGAATCCTTTATTTTTTTTTAAATCTGTTACCTTGATGATTTTTCGAAATTTTATTGAAATTTTTTCAATGGTCAATTAAAAAAATCTGGTTCTAGGTATCTGGTACTAGTTTCTAGGTATGTAAAATCTAGACATGTACCATCAAGTTTAATATTCTTCTTTATGACGAGTCATCATGAAGTGCCAGAATCCTTCCAACTTTACTACTCGCCAATTAATTTTTAAAACTTTTATGTACTTAATTTTAGTCCGGAAAAAAGCTTTTTACAGTACTGAGTAACGAAATGAAATTTAATAGTAGTGAGTAGTGTAATTAAATTTTATTACACTACTGGATACCGTAATGATATTATACCGGATTTTACAGTACTCGTTTCGAAATTCCAGACTCGGCTATCGCCTCGTCCTCCCTAATCTTCGTGCTACTGAAAACACGTATTTACCGAACTAATAACGTAATTAACTATTTTAAGTTGATTAGCGTTAAGAAACTCAAAAGATACATCAAAGCGTAAGTTTTGTCCAGCTCGCTAGATTTGCACGTTAACTTGCTTTACCTGGAAGGTGATAATAAACGTTCCTATTCAAGACGGAGAACAAACAAAACCTCGGTTAATTATTTAGAATTTTCCCAAGTTTTCGCTTAGCCATAAATTCCCTTCCATAAAGCTGCGGAGATAAACTTTAGTGCAGGTTTTTCTCAATGCAATTTCTGGGGATGTTTTTGTTGGACTCTCGCCAAAACCTCCATTTTACGCTAAATAGAAAACTAATGACCTGCACCGCAATAAAATTTTATTGTTTCCTTATAGTTTATGCCTTATGTGTGCCTTATGATAGATTAGATTTCCTGCAGCGTATCAAGCTGCAGCAAATCTACACTCAGGAACAACCGTTGATCTCTAACTGTCCATATCAGGGTGATTCACAACTTAATGGACATATTGCAGGGACGTGTAGAAGACAAGTGTAAAAACGTAACTCTAAATTGCCTTTTCGTATGATTTTTCATCTCGAGTCTACGGTTCCTGAGATATTGGACTAAGAAGTTAATTAAACAAAAAAGTGAAAAATCTCTGTACCTGAAAGCTGAATGCAGAGCAAAACTGTGCTTTCTGCAATTGAAGCTTTATTGTGCTTTCGGTACCTGTTTAGAGTTGATTTGATTGATTGTTCCTTTCCACCCGGCGATATGCCCCACATTGGACAATCCTTTCATCAAAATCGCAATTTTGTCGTCGCTAGCGGCTTTGAGCTGTTGTATGTCAAGGCTTAATAAGCCTTTTCTTGTTTGGGGAGACAAGGCCCGGGCAATCTATCCAGTAACGTTTAGTCTGTTCGTCCGCTATCTGGATTATTGCCCTCCTCGATACCTCTCTTGTGATACCCAAGACCGGTTCCAGCCCTATCAAGTCCAGACTAACGTTAGAGTATTATGTTCCCCAACGTGGTTCAGTATGTTTGAGTGGAGTCAAATGTTTGAGTCATGCTAATGACTTGGCAATTATGGCCAAGGAAAAAACTGGAAGAGATCTAGAGGAGAGATGTTCTCACGCGTTTTCGTAAATGGGACTGACGGTCCAGTTTGTTCCAGTACAAAGAAGAAAGAAGCACAAAGAACTGAATTTGTCCTTCTTCTGAGGAAAAGAAGTATTAAAGAAATAATACGCTGTTACGAGCTGCTGGTCCTCCAAATATCTGGGAGTGACCCTGAACAGAGGGTTGAGGATGACCATCCATATCACATCAAAAAGTGGGAGGACCAAGGGCGATGAATGGAAGGCTGAGTAATATGTGGTACTGTACACAGTTTTGTATGGTCTCTCAACCTGGAGCGAAGTACTGAGATTCAAAAAAATATGAAACTCTTATAAAATGAACTACTCGAATCCTCTTGGTGATGGCTACGTACTGCACTGCATCGACGAGGGTGGTCCATTCCGCCTATAAAGGTATTGGTGAACGAGAGGTTGGCAGTGGTACGGGAGGGTGATAGCTTTAAAACCCGAGCAGCAATGCGCTGTGCATGACAGGAATTGTGGGATCAGTACGATGGATGGGCAAAAGTGTTCATTAAGGACGTAGGCAAATGGATAACCAGAAATTGGGGAGATACCAGCTACTTCATGACACAAGCTGTCACGGAGCACGGAGTGTTCGGCTCCTACCTGCACAGGATCGGTAAGGCGGAATCGAGCCAATGCTGGTACTGTCAGAATCGGGACACTCCAAGGCATACGGTTTTCGAATGCGAACGGTTTGAAAACATCCGCAGAACCGCAAGTATGGATATTGATGCATTTTGATGAATTGATGAATATGTGATCTTTGATAAATATCGATTCGAATCCCTAATAGGACCACATGGTGCAACCAGGTTGTTGCGAAACTTACGTTATATCAAGTGGTGCCATATTGGTAGAAAGTAGAGTAATCTAAGTGACGTCACAGAGGAATGCGTCAAATCACCAAAAACACGTCCTGGCAAGTCTTTCTTTGTCAATGACCAATGGCGCCCACTAGTGTAATGTTGGAAAGTCATCTCATACTTTCATAGAGTATTAAATTTGAAACCTTCCACTGTTTTTAATCGAAGATTGCAATCTAGTAGTTAAGTTGGTTTGTTGAGTTGACAGAATGTCAGAATCTTTGTTGCGTTGCCACCTTCAGAGCGTTCAAATGACATTTGGGTTCATTATGACACCGAACAAAATAGTTTTACTAAAACATCTAAAACGCCGTATTTCACATCTTCAGTGTTCTTTCAAGTTTCAACTGAAGTTTAATTACATTTTGATTTTTAGCTCGGAATTTAAATAAATTCCAACTTTAAAGTCGCAATTAACTAATTTCTGACCGTAAAAACGAAACTTAATTAGATTTAGACTTTAAACTCTGAATTTAACTAAATTCGGAGTATAACTAAACTCCGATTTAAGATATCAGATTTACGTAAATAATGAATCTAAAGTCGGAATTTAACTAAATTCTGATTTTTCAAACATGGAAAGACAGAATTTAATCAAATTCCGATGTTATACAAGAAATTTAAATAAATTCCTACTTACAAAGAATTTAATTAAATTTTGATTTTTAATTCGGAGTTTAAAAATTCTAACTTGAAAGTCGCAACTTAACTAGTTTCTGACTTTAAACATGGAACTTAACGAAATTTCAATTTTAAACTAGGAGTTTAACGAAATTCAATATTTAACTAAATTCCGATATACATTCAATTTAACTAAGTTCCGGTTTTGAACTCGGAATTTAACTAAATTCTGATTTTTGAAACATGGAGAAACGGAATTTAATCAAATTCGGATGTTATGCAACAAATTTAAATAAATTCCGACACACACAGAGTTTAATTAAATTTTGATTTTTAACTCGGAATTTAACTAAATTCTGATTTTTGAAACATGGAAAAACGGAATTTAATCAAATTGGGATGTTATACAAGAAATTTAAATAATTTCCGACACACACAGAGTTTAATTAAATTTTGATTTTTAACTCGGAGTTTAACTAAACTCTAACTTTAAATTCGCAATTTAACTAATTTCTGATTTTAAACATGGAATTAACAAAATTTCGATTTTAAACTCGGAATTTAACGAAATTCGTATTTAACTAAATTCCGATTTTAGATTGCGAATTTAAATGAACTCTGATTTCAAACTTGGAACTTAACTAAATTCCGATATACATTCAATTTAACTAAACTCCGATTCTAAACTCGGAATTTAACTAAATTCTGATTTTTGAAACATGGAGAAACGGAATTTAATCAAATTCGGATGTTATACAAAAAATTTAAATAAATTCCGACACACACAGAATTTAATTAAATTTTGATTTTTAACTCGGAATTTAACTAAATTCCAACTTTAAAGTCGCATTTTAACTAAATTCTGATTTTTTAAACATGGAGAAACGAAATCTAATCATATTCCCATGTTATACAAGAAATTTAAATAAATTCCGATATACACTGAGATTAATTAAATTTCGATTTTTAACTCGGAGTTTAACTAAACTCTAACTTTAAATTCGCAATTTAACTAATTTCTGATTTTAAACATGGAACTTAACAAAATTTCGATTTTAAACTCGGAGTTTAACGAAATTCGTATTTAACTAAATTCCGATTTTAGACTGCGAATTTAATGAACTCTGATTTCCAACTTGGAATTTAACTAAATTCCGATATACATTCAATTTAACTAAACTCCGATTTTAAACTCGGAATTTAACTAAATTCTGATTTTTGAAACATGGAGAAACGGAATTTAATCAAATTCGGATGCTATACAAGAAATTTAAATAAATTCCGACACACACAGAGTTTAATTAAATTTTGATTTTTAACTCGGAATTTAACTAAATTCCAACTTTAAAGTCGCAATTTAACTAAATTCTGATTTTTTAAACATGGAGAAACGAAATCTAATCATATTCCCATGCTATACAAGAAATTTAAATAAATTCCGATATACACTGAGATTAATTAAATTTCGATTTTTAACTCGGAGTTTAACTAAACTCTAACTTTAAATTCGCAATTTAACTAATTTCTGATTTTAAACATGGAATTAACAAAATTTCGATTTTAAACTCGGAGTTTAACGAAATTCGTATTTAACTAATTTCCGATATACATTCAATTTAACTAAACTCCGATTTTAAACTCGGAATTTAACTAAATTCTGATTTTTGAAACATGTAGAAACGGAATTTAATCAAATTCGGATGTTATACAAGAAATTTAAATAAATTCCGACACACACAGAGTTTAATTAAATTTTGATTTTTAACTCGGAATTTAACTACATTCCAACTTTAAAGTCACAATTTAACTAAATTCTGATTTTTTAAACATGGAGAAACGAAATTTAATCATATTCCCATGTTATACAAGAAATTTAAATAAATTCCGACATACACTGAGATTAATTAAATTTGGATTTTTAACTCGGAGTTTAACGAAATTCTAACTTTAAATTCGCAATTTAACTAATTTCTGATTTTAAACATGGAACTTAACGAAATTTCGATTTTAAACTGGGAGTTTAACGAAATCCTATATTTATCTAAATTCTGATTTTAGACTGCAAATTTAACTAAAGTCTGATGATATCAAACTTGGAATTTAACTAAATTCCGATATACGTTCAATTTAACTAAACTCCGATTTTGAACTCGGAATTTAACTAAATTCTGATTTGTGAAACATGGAGAAACGGAATTTAATCAAATTCGGACGTTATACAAGAAATTTAACTAAATTCCGACAAACACAGAGTTTGATTAAATTTTGATTTTTAACTCGGAATTTAACTAAATTTCAACTTTAATGTCGCAGTTTAACTAAATTCTGATTTTTTAAACATGGAGAAACGAAATTTAATCATATTCCCATGTTATATAAGAAATTTAAATAAATTCCGACATACACTGAGATTAATTAAATTTCAATTTTTAACTCGGAGTTTAACTAAATTCTAACTTTAAATTCGCAATTTAACTAATTTCTGATTTTAAACATGGAACTTAACAAAATTTCGATTTTAAACTGGGAGTTAAACGAAATTCGATATTTAACTAAATTCAGATTTTAGACTGCAAATTTAACTGAACACTGATATCAAACTTGGAATTTAACTAAATTCCAACTTTGATATCAAACTTGGAATTTAACTAAATTCCGATATACATTCAATTTAACTAAACTCCGATTTTGGACACGGAATTTAACTAAATTCTGATTTTTTAAACATGTAGAAACAGAATTTAATCAAATTCGGATGTTTTACAAGAAATTTAAATAAATTCCGACACACACAGAGTTTAATTAAATTTTGATTTTTAACTCGGAATTTAACTAAATTCCAACTTTAAAGTCGCAATTTAACTAAATTCTGATTTTTTAAACATGGAGAAACGAAATTTAATCATATTCCCATGTTATACAAGAAATTTAAATAAATTCCGATATACACTGAGATTAATTAAATTTCGATTTTTAACTCGGAGTTTAACTAAACTCTAACTTTAACTTCGCAATTTAACTAATTTCTGATTTAAAACATGGAACTAACAAAATTTCGATTTTAAACTCGGAGTTTAACGAAATTCGTATTTAACTAAATTCCGATTTTAGACTGCGAATTTAAATGAACTCTGATTTCAAACTTGGAATTTAACTAAATTCCGATATACATTCAATTTAACTAAACTCCGATTTTCACTCGGAATTTAACTAAATTGTGACTTTTGAAACATGGAGAAACGGAATTTTATCAAGTTCGGATGTTATACAAGAAATTTAAATAAATTCCGACACACACAGAGTTTAATTAAATTTTGATTTTTAACTCGGAATTTAACTAAATTCTGATTTTTGAAACATGGAGAAACGGAATTTAATCAAATTCGGATGTTATACAAGAAATTTAAATAATTTCCGACACACACAGAGTTTAATTAAATTTTGATTTTTAACTCGGAATTTAACTAAATTCCAACTTTAAAGTCGCAATTTAACTAAATTCTGATTTTTTAAACATGGAGAAACGAAATCTAATCATATTCCCATGCTATACAAGAAATTTAAATAAATTCCGATATACACTGAGATTAATTAAATTTCGATTTTTAACTCGGAGTTTAACTAAACTCTAACTTTAAATTCGCAATTTAACTAATTTCTGATTTTAAACATGGAATTAACAAAATTTCGATTTTAAACTCGGAGTTTAACGAAATTCGTATTTAACTAATTTCCGATATACATTCAATTTAACTAAACTCCGATTTTAAACTCGGAATTTAACTAAATTCTGATTTTTGAAACATGTAGAAACGGAATTTAATCAAATTCGGATGTTATACAAGAAATTTAAATAAATTCCGACACACACAGAGTTTAATTAAATTTTTATTTTTAACTCGGAATTTAACTAAATTCCAACTTTACAGTCACAATTTAACTAAATTCTGATTTTTTAAACATGGAGAAACGAAATTTAATCATATTCCCATGTTATACAACAAATTTAAATAAGTTCCGACATACACTGAGATTGATTAAATTTGGATTTTTAACTCGGAGTTTAGCGAAATTCTAACTTTAAATTCGCAATTTAACTAATTTCTGATTTTAAACATGGAACTTAACGAAATTTCGATTTTAAACTGGAAGATTAACGAAATTCGATATTTAACTAAATTCAGATTTTAGACTGCAAATTTAACTGAACTCTGATATCAAACTTGGAATTTAAGTAAATTCCGATATACATTCAATTTAACTAAACTCCGATTTTGAACTCGGAATTTAACTAAATTCTGATTTTTTAAACACCGAGAAACGGAATTTAATCATAGTCCGATATTATACAAGAAATTTAAATATATTCCGACATACAGTTTAATTAAATTTTGATTTTTAACTCGGAATTTAAGTAAATTCCAACTTTAAAGTCGCAGTTTAACTAAATTCTGATTTTTTAAACATGGAGAAACGAAATTTAATCATATTCAGATGTAATAAAAGAAATTTAAATAAATCCCGACATGCACAGAGATTAATTAAATTGTGATTTTTAATTTGGAGTGTAACTAAATTCGATATTTGACTAAATTCCGATTTTAGACTGCGAATTTAACTGAACTCTGATTTCAAACTTGGAATTTAACTAAATTCCGATATACATTCAGTTTTACCAAATTCCGATTTTGAGTTCGAAATTTAACTAAATTCTGATTTTTTAAGAATGGAGAAACGAAATCTAATCATATTCCCATGCTATACAAGAAATTTAAATAAATTCCGATATACACTGAGATTAATTAAATTTCGATTTTTAACTCGGAGTTTAACTAAACTCTAACTTTAAATTCGCAATTTAACTAATTTCTGATTTTAAACATGGAATTAACAAAATTTCGATTTTAAACTCGGAGTTTAACGAAATTCGTATTTAACTAATTTCCGATATACATTCAATTTAACTAAACTCCGATTTTAAACTCGGAATTTAACTAAATTCTGATTTTTGAAACATGTAGAAACGGAATTTAATCAAATTCGGATGTTATACAAGAAATTTAAATAAATTCCGACACACACAGAGTTTAATTAAATTTTTATTTTTAACTCGGAATTTAACTAAATTCCAACTTTACAGTCACAATTTAACTAAATTCTGATTTTTTAAACATGGAGAAACGAAATTTAATCATATTCCCATGTTATACAACAAATTTAAATAAGTTCCGACATACACTGAGATTGATTAAATTTGGATTTTTAACTCGGAGTTTAGCGAAATTCTAACTTTAAATTCGCAATTTAACTAATTTCTGATTTTAAACATGGAACTTAACGAAATTTCGATTTTAAACTGGAAGATTAACGAAATTCGATATTTAACTAAATTCAGATTTTAGACTGCAAATTTAACTGAACTCTGATATCAAACTTGGAATTTAAGTAAATTCCGATATACATTCAATTTAACTAAACTCCGATTTTGAACTCGGAATTTAACTAAATTCTGATTTTTTAAACACCGAGAAACGGAATTTAATCATAGTCCGATATTATACAAGAAATTTAAATATATTCCGACATACAGTTTAATTAAATTTTGATTTTTAACTCGGAATTTAAGTAAATTCCAACTTTAAAGTCGCAGTTTAACTAAATTCTGATTTTTTAAACATGGAGAAACGAAATTTAATCATATTCAGATGTAATAAAAGAAATTTAAATAAATCCCGACATGCACAGAGATTAATTAAATTGTGATTTTTAATTTGGAGTGTAACTAAATTCGATATTTGACTAAATTCCGATTTTAGACTGCGAATTTAACTGAACTCTGATTTCAAACTTGGAATTTAACTAAATTCCGATATACATTCAGTTTTACCAAATTCCGATTTTGAGTTCGAAATTTAACTAAATTCTGATTTTTTAAGAATGGAGAAACGGAATTTAATCATATTCCGATGATAAACAAGATATTTAAATAAATTCCGAGATACACGGAGTTTAATTAAATTTTGATTTTTAACTGGAAATTTAACTAAATTCCAACTTTAAAGTGGCAATTTAACTAATTTCAGACCTTAAAAACGAAACCTAATTAAATTTCTATTTTAAACTCGGAGTTTAACTAAATTCGCAATTTAACAAATTCCAATTTTAGATATCAGATTTAAGTAAATACCGACTCTAAAGTCGGAATTTAACTAAATTCTGATTTCTCATGCATGAAACGGAATTTAATCAAATTCCGATCTTATACAAGAAATTTAAATAAATTCCTACTTACACGGGCTTTAATTACCTAAAATTTGATTTGTAATTCGCAGTTTAACTAAATTCTAACTTTAAAGTCGCAATTTAACTAATTTCTGACCTTGAACACGGAACTTAACGAAATTTCGATTTTAAACTTGGAGTTTAACAAAATTCGATATTTAACTAAATTCCGATTTTGAACTCGGAATTTAACTAAATTATGATTTTTCAAACAAGGACAAACTGAATTGAATTAAATTACGATGTTATACTAAAAATTTAAATATATTCCTACTTACACGTAATTTAGTTAAATTTTGAATTTTAACTCGGTGTTTAAAAATTCTAACTTGAAAGTCGCAATTTAACTAATTTCTGACTTTTAACACGGAAGTTCCATTTTAAACTCGGAGTTTAACCAAATTTGATAGCTAACTAAATTCCAATTGTAGACTACGAATTTATCTGATTTTTTTAGACTACGGAATTCTGATTTTAAACTTGAAATTTAACTAAATTCCGATATGCATTCAATTTAAATAAACTTCGATTTTAAACTCAGAATTTAACTACAATCTGATTTTTCAAACATGGAAAAATTGAATTTAATGAAGTTCCGATGTTATAAAAAAAATTTAAATAAATTCCTGCTTACAAGGAATTTAATTAAATTTAGATTTTTAACTCAGGGTTTAACTAAATTTTTACTTTAGTCGCAATTTAACTAATTCATGACTTTAAACACGAAACTTAACAAAATATCGGCTTTAAACTCGGAGTTTAACTAAATTCGGAATTTAATTAAATTCCGTTAACTCAATTCCGATTTCAAACTCGAAATTTTACTCAATTTTGACATTCGGAATTTAACTAAATCTCTATTTTCTATTTGAAATTTAACTAAATTCTGACTTTTCAACATGAAAAAGAGGGATATAATCAAATTCAGATTTTAGCTAAACTCCGAGTTTAAAGTCGAAATCTCGTTAAGTTCCGTGTTTATAATCTGGAGATTGGGGAGTTGAAAATAAACTTGACAAAAAACTTCCACAACTAAAACGTAAAAGTAGAGTAGAACTAGGACTATATGGAACAGGGTAGTACGTTAACAAAAAAAGGAGTAGAAATACCCCGAACGTAGTAAGTATGGCAACACTGGTCGGTGGTCTTGGATAGACACCAACCCCATGTGGGCAACCTCTACCGCTGAAAGCGAAGTCCACATGTCTGGTAACAGATTCTCTAATTCTCTATACAAAAAAAGTGCTTTGAGTGCCGCTTGACTGTCCGAATATACAATCTAAAATGTTTTCCGGGCTTTGCAGCCGTGGTCCATTGGAGTTTCTTCCTTAAGTTTTGTCTACAGCTGCGGCAGAGATTATCTAAATTCTTAAGAAAATAATAAGTTGTAGTTTCTAGGATAAGTGGTGAAAATGAGTAGTCCAAGGTCATACTTAGGAAGAAATGAGTGCAGCAAAGTATATAAGGTAGGTTTTTGTGCAGTTCTGAAAAAACGCAGTTTTAGGAGGTCAATTCCAAACTCATTCCACATTTTTTAAAACATTTTATGACTCATTGGATAAGTGGCAAAAACAAAACTTTGACGATTTCTTCAAATCAATCTAGCTAATTCATTGTTCGTTCTAGTAAAATGATGTAAATACAAAATGTTAGATAATTTTACTTTGAACTACCTGGGCTTGTAAGACATTTTTTATTAAAGATATAAATATTTTTTTTAAAAGAAAAAAATAAGTTATTTAAAAATCTCTTTATTCTTTATCCCTCTATATTATATCATAATTCAAAAATGACAGCTGACAGAAGAAATCTGATAAGCGCATCTTATTCAAAGGAAAATTATCTGTAACTTTGTTCTTTACATAAATTGTCTAGAACAAATGATAACTCGGCTAGATTGATTTAAGGAATTTGCAAAAATATTGAAACATTTCTGTAAATCGATTTTGCTGAGTTATTATTGGATCTAGAGAGACGAGGTAAATAGTAAGGTTTTAGACAATTTTCTTCTGTATAAAATGAGCTAACCAGATTTTTCTAACAGAATGATTTACGATATAAACTAAAGGCGCCAGTATGACGACATCACAGAGTTTAAGGCCCACTGTTCTTAGTTTTCAGTCGCCTTCAGCAGGATTTGAACCCTGGCTGATGGCCTACTTTTTCTTTAATTTAAATTATTATTCTTCTGTCCGCTGGAGTCACAAATATCACGTGTAAATGACTACGGACGCAATTTTACTATCTATTAGACCTAATAATGGTGTATAATAATGTGTGGGTGTGTATAAAAGTTCATTACTCCCCACTTATATTTTTTTATAGTATGAGAATGATTTATAGCCACTATTATAGACCCCGAAAATTATCTTACGGAACGTAATACGATCGCGTGACGGGTTATTAAATCCTTAAATCCGAACGTTCCTGAAGCTTTGCGAGATAAGATGTCTGAACAAAAAGTATATATTGTTGGGAAATTGCAGGAGGCATGCAATGCGCTCTTTACCGTGCACAAAGTCGGCCGTTTAATAATGCAGGAAGTGGTCGGATTCTATTTCAATTTAGTTTAAGTGCCAGAAAAGCACGCGAAGTTAATATCAATAGAATTAGCATTGAGAGAGAGCCACTTATTTCTTGGTTGAGAAACACTTATTAATAGTCTTGAATTTATAGTGGCAATAATAAATTCCTTGCAGTTTTTGTTTTCGTGATACGTATTGAAGGGAAATGAAAACATCAAAAATTATGAAAAAAGATGGGAAATATGACTTAAAGATAAAAAGATAAAAAAAGATATTTTTTGTGAAATTCCTGCTCCCTTCTTGTATCAGAATTAATACAAATATTTGTTATGAAGGATGTCAAATCTAAATATGATGGGTAAAACAAAGATGTGCATATGGTTTAACCCCCTGCAGGTGTTAAAAAGTCTAATACTAGTAACAACGTTCTTAAGTTTGAATATTATTTCTTACATCCATCTCATTATATCAATCGCAGCCTTTCTATCCGAGGCCATTGAGATCTTTAAACACGACAACAATTTCAACAGGAAGGAGGAAATTACGTTTCTAAGTGCAGACTGAAAGCGATTTCTACAATATACGTCAAGTGCGCCGAAACCCCGCGCCAACTCTACCTCCCCCCCAGTCTTTCCACTGCAGCGCGATGGCGCGGCGGAGGAATAAATACGCAGCTCACCACAGTCAAATCAGTCATCGTTGGGAAGCACGGGAGGTCACTTCGCTCTTCCTCACCGCCTTTGATAATATCTGCCGCAGTTGTAGACGAAGTGTCAGGAAGAAATTCAATTGGACCAGGGAGTCAAAGCCCGGAAAATACTTTAGATTGTAAACTAAGACATCTTAAAGAAAGTCTGCGGAGATTAAGTCAGACAGTAACAAATGCAATATCGCGTCAAAAACAGCGGATCTTTTAATATTCCGTATAATCACATAAACCTGGAGTTAAACCATAAACTCCATGGATTAAGCCTCCACTATATTCCCGAAGCCGTAAAATGTGTTGTACATTTATGAAAAGGACACGTTTGCCTCGAAGTTTGGTCATATAATGATATACGGATTCAGTATTAAATTCGTTAATGAAAGCTTTGTTTGTCATTCGGTAGGCGGAGGTTATGAATGCGAAATGGCCGAATGCAGATGTTTTGTCGCAAACCGATAAAATATATTTTTTAAACATTTTGTCGTTGCAAAACTTAGAGCTGTAAATGCGGTTTTTATGTGAAGTGCCTTCAAATAGAGACATATTTAATATGTTTATGTTAATGGAATATTCCAAGAATTAATCTCTTTATATTATTTTTTTATGTCTTAATATTTAATTGTTCTTACACATAGAACAACTTCTTTCTTATGACTTCATTTAAAATAGTTAACTTTATAAAGAATAGCAAAAGGGAATTATAAAATGTCCCAAAATCACTCTAGTTATACTACTAGCAGGTAAATTTTTTTATAAAATTACTTAGTTTTTTCCCTTCATCCTTCCCAGTTTCAGAAACGTGGAAAATGATGATTGATATTAGGCATTAGTCTGCTCCTCCTGCATGCATCGAGCAATGCATTTTTCTCCCTGATTGATGGCCGGGAAAGCCGCTTTATTTCAAGTATGTTTTTTTTGATAAATTGCAAATTCCGATTATTCGCATACGCCTAGCCAGTTCTGCTACTGACATGCACGAGTATAAAAAATAAATCCATGTTAATTAAATATTTTTGAAATAGATTATTGGAAGTACACAGATCTTGGATGATTTTACACTTGAAACACAAATAAGTACACAACTACTTATGAAAACAGGCACTTCCTAACATATGTAAGTTGTTAAATTCCGACAAATAGTATCTTTATGCAAATTAAAAAAAAAACACACACATTACCCGTCTTAACAGTCGACGATTTTGTAACATAGGAGGATTGTTCATGATCAACATAATGAGAATTTTAATTATAAGTATAAATCGAAATAAGGTTTCTGAAGGTTAAGGGAGAGAGAAGATATTGAGGATTTATGCCTAGATTTGCTAACATAATGAAACAAAGGATGTCTGAAATTGGTTATTTACAAATGGAGATATTTGACAAAATGATGAGGTGAAAAATCTAAAAAGAAATAACTAAGTGTGTAACTAACTAATGACCATGACAAAAGTGCTCCACCCTTATTTGATTCCCTAATGAAAAAAAAAGGTAGACGAGAGCACGCAGAAAGTAGCCCTCAGTGACCAGGTTAAATTCTACATATCGGAATAAATTTCACAAGTTATCTCAGTTCTTAGGGTCTCAGTTCTTAAGGCCTTCGCAACAAAATTGAGATTTCTTTTTTATGTCACTCTGCTAGGTATCACTCTACTAGGCATGACTGGAATATCAAACAGTGACTGGGATATCTGAAGGCAACCTAGTTCCATGCGTATCAGCCAATGGAGTCTAAAATTTGAGGAAGAAAGTGACAGTGCAGCTGAGTTCCTAAGGCGACTATGTGATGAATTTTGATTAAAGACAAAGAGTAAAAAAATATTGTAGAAGAAGACGCCTGTAAAAGGGACATATTTTATAATAAAGCAAAAGCTCATATAGATTACTCTCACAAAAAACTTCTTCACATTGTTGTAAAATTTGATAAAAAAATAAATCTAAAAGAAATAAATAAAACAAATACGATTAAAGTTAAAAAAAATGCTGCTCCTATTTATGCCTTACTGGAGGCAGTCAAGTGGCCCTGCGAGCCATCTGCAGGAACAGGACGACTTCAAAGCTCGTTCAGGACTGCAGGGATGCTCTAGAGTCACTGGCAGAAACAAAAAGGTAACTCTTGGATGGGTTCTTGCACATAGGGGCATTGAGGGAAACGAGGACGCCGATGAATCCAAGCGTGGTTCCCAGACGTGCTTTACTGGACCGGAGCCATGTCTAAGTAAGTTACATTTTTTAATAGGTACTGCTCTCACACTTTAAATGAGTGGGCATGGAAGAGTACAAGGACAAAATGGGCACAGTCGGGAATTTGTACACATACCAAGGGAATCTAGCCTAACCCAGACAGATTCAAGGCCACGTGGCTCCTTGAGAGAAGTCGACAGTTCCTGGGAGACCTTATAGGAATCTTTACTGACCACTGCTCAGTAAACAGACACCTGAACATCCTAGAAATGGTGGACAGTCCACTCCTCACCCACTGGGGAGCAAGGGAGGAGTCGTCATACCACTTTCTGGGAGTGTGCTATAGGTGACGCGATTGCGCCACAGGACATTGTGAGCGGCCTTCCTCCATCGAAAAGACCTTCCGACTCTGAGATGGGACGGGATACATTCCTTCATTAGAGGGACTGGTCGACTTGTGGAGGTAATGAACTCCCAGGCAGAGTAGGGATGGGTGGATCGGGGGACTGTGAAAAGGGCCTTTAAGGCCTAGTCGCAAGGTTTCAAGCTCCCCCCCCCCCCCCAATGTTTAGTACTATATCTTGCAGGAGGATGGCTTTTATAGAAAACAGTTTACGTAAATTTCAATGGAGCTCTCTTTTCGTGTCTACATTGGAGACAGTGTATACCAAAAATGGTCCATTTGAAGAAGGAATCTTTGAATTCATAGAGCTAAAAAACACCTCGATAAAAGGACAGGAGACTCTAATAGTAAAACTGGCAGGGGATAAGTCAATCATATACTAACCTGAAGGTTTTAACAGTAGATGTTGATTAGTTTCTTTGTTTTAAGCGACTTCAGTTAATGAAATAAAAATACAGTTTGAGGAAGAAGGAGTTGCAAGCTATGTTAGCAACTGTTTCTTAACCATTGCAAGATAAAATTCAATTTTTTTATTTTACTGTTTTTGGCACCAAAATGTAATTTATGACTAATGATGTTGAAAAAAGATGGAAGACAATCATTCATATGGCTTAAGGAACTGGGATAAGAGTTTTGGGAATGGCTTCTGATGGCGATAGCCAGTTACTAAAATTCATAAAACATCACCATATTTTAAGTCGGAAGTCAGCAATCTGGAGATGAGATTGGTTCCTTGCCACCTCGCAGCCGATTCTAATAAAGGGCGTTCATAAAAAAAACCTCGTAACAAGCCATGAAATTAAAATTCAAGTCTGAGATAAGTTCATAAAAAATAAAAATTGGAATATTTTTTGAGATTTCCACTTTCAATTTTTTTTATAAAGTCACCTCAAGCTTACTGTTCTAATTGTTGAGTTGTCAGAATGAAACTAGGAAAAAATGTTAGAACCTTTTTCTCGTTGCCACCAGAGCATTCAAATGGCAGTTGGTTCATTATGACACTGAAAAAAAAACAGTTTTACTAAAGCGCCACAGTGATCCTCCAAGTTTCATTTAAAGTTTCAACTGAAGTTTATTTATATTTTAATTTTTAACTCGGAATTTAATTAAATTCCAACTTTAAAGTCACAATTAACTAATTTCTGACCTTAAAAACAAAACTTAATTAGATTTAAGGCCAATTTCATAATCATATTTAAAGTTCCTTTAATTTAAAGTGACATCAAGATGTGACATCGATTTATCTTCTATCAGGGAAAATGACACATGCTGGAGTTATTTTAGATAAAAGGATTTAAAATTTGATTATGAAATTGGCCGTTAGACTTTAAACTCGGAGTTTAACTAAATTAAATTTTTTAGAGGAGAATTTAATTAAATTTCGTTTTTCAACTCGGAGTTTAAACAAATTCTAACTTTAGTCGCAATTTAACTAATTTCTGACTTTAAACATGAAACTTAATTAAATTTCGACTTTAAACTCAAGTTTAACTAAATTCGGAATTTAACTAAATTCCAATTTTAGTCGGAAGAAATTTAAATAAATTCCTACTTACACGGACTTTAATTAAAATTTAATTTTTAACTCGGAGTTTAACTAAATTCTAACTTTAAAGTCGCAATTTAATTAACTTATGACTTTAAACAGGGAACTTAACGAAATTTCGATTTTAAACTCGGAGTTTAACGAAATTCGATATTTAACTAAATACCGATTTTAGACTGCGAATTTAACTGAACTCTGATTTCAAACTTGAAATTTAACAAAATTCTGATATGCATTCAATTTAACTAAATTCCGATTTTGAACTCGGAATTTAACTAAATTCTGATTTTTAAAGCATGGAGACACGGAATTTAATCATATTCCGATGTTATACAAGAAATTTCGACCTACAAGGAGCTTAATTAAATTTTGATTTTTATCTCGAAATTTAACCAAATTCCAACTTTAAAGTCGCAATTTACCTCATTTCAGACCTTAAAAACGACGCTTAATTAAATTTCGACTTTAAACTCGGAGTTTAACTAAATGCGGAATTTAACTAAATTCCAATTTTAGATATCAGATTTAAGTAAATACCGACTCTAAAGTGGGAATTTAACTAAATTATGATTTTTCAAACATGGAAAAATGGAATTTAATCAAATTCCGATGTTATACAAGAAATTTAAATAAATTCCTACTTACACGGACTATAATTAAAATTTGATTTCTAACTCGGGGTTTAACTAAATTCTAACTTTAATGTCGCAATTTGACTAAATTCCGATTTTGAACTCGGAATTTAACTAAATTCCGATTTCGAACTAGAAATTTAACTAAATTCTAAATCTTTAAACATGGAAAAAAGGAAGTTAATAAAATTCCGATGTTATACGAGAAATTTAAATAAATTCCTACTTACAGGGAATTTAATTAAATTTTGAATTTTAACTCGGAGTTTAATTAAATTCTAACTTTATAGTCGCAATTTAACTAATTTCTGACTTTAAAAATGGAAAAACGTAATTTAATCAAATTCCGATGTTATACAAGAAATTTAAATAAATTCCTCTTTACATGGAATTTAATTAAATTTTTATTTTTAACTCAGAGTTTAACTACATTTTAACTTTAAAGTCGTAAATTAAACTAATTTCTGACTGTAAACAAGAACTTAACGAAATTTCGACTTTAAACTCTAAGTCTAACTAAAATCGGATTTTAATTAAGATGCGATAACTCCATAATGAGTTTAATAATGCAAAAAAGTTCTGGTAGTTCTTGTAATAATTTACTGAAGAATTTATCACTTTTCCAAGAGTACGCCGTTTCTCTATTATAATATGAGTCTCTCATCATAACATAAATCTTAAAAATTACGAGTCAGACACCTTAGAAATCAAACGTGGAGTCCGACAGGGCTGCATCTTATCACACTTACTGTTCAATCTCTACTCGGAGAAAATATTTAGGAACGCACTAGAAGACACCACCATTAAGGTGAATGGTGGGCTAATCAACCATATCAGATATGCCGACGACACGGTTTTACTTACGATAACAATAACGACAAACAACAAACGACACCTCGGAGCCGATTCTAATAAAAGAAGTTTATAAAAAAAACTCGTAGCAAGCCACGAAATTAAAACTCATATCTGCGATGAGTTCTTAAAAAAAATGAAAATCGGAATACTTTATAAGGTTACCACCTTCAATTTTTTTTATGACCTCAGGCTTTTTATCCTGGTCTTTTTAAATCCATGGCCTACTAGAGGTTTTTAAAATAAACACATCATATGTGTACAAGATACCGTACACACTTGCACCAAAATGGAAACGCGTTTAATAAAACTACCTCTCTCTTAACATGTTTTATTGCAAATATCTAGAAAGAGAGAAACTGCTTGGTAAAATCGGAAGTGAATTGTGGAAATAAACATTTTGTAGCGCCCTCTAATCGATAGATTGAAAACTAAGTTCATCTCTTCCTAAATTAATACTCTCTGCTACATACAATAAATCGTTGGAGACAGGAGTTTTTTTAACATATTACCGTTCTTTTCAACAATTTCAGCAACACTGATAGACTAAAAATTTACATTTAAGTGTATGATATTTGAATGTTATTTATAATTTTATATACCTAATTAGCTCTATCAGTGACTGATTTTCTACACACTTGCTTAATATAGAAATAATGAAATATTATTAATTAAAAAATAATTAATACTAGACATTAATAATGAATCATTCTATAGAGCGATTGGGGATAGGAGTTTTTTAATACTTTTACACTCTGGTTTACTGGAAAAGCTTAAACATTACTGCATCCTTTACGACCAGATATTTTTAGTAATATTTAAGTCGCTTATTCTGTCAACAATTGTCTTTAATAAATTAACCATTATTGCAAAGAAAACAGTTCAGAAAAATTTTGCCTTTAAACTCAGTAACATAACAAGAGATTTTGTTTCAAAAGGGAAAAAAATTACAATCTAAAATGTGTTCCGTTTGAAGTCGTGCTCCAATGGAATTTCTTCCTGACGTTTTGTCTACAGCTGCGGCAGACTTTATCAAAGGCGATGAGGCAAAAGGCGAAGTAATCTCCCGTGCTTCCCGACGTTGACTGATTCGACTGTGGCGAGTTCCGCGGTATTTATTTCACCGCCGTCGCGCTGCAATGGAGGGACTGGGGTGGGAGCAGTGGTGGCCCGGAGTTCCGCAGCACTTAAAGTATTTCGTAGAACTCGCTTCCAGTCCGCATTTAGAAACGTAATAATAAATACCACGGAGCTCACCATAGTCGAATAAGTTAACATCGGGAAGCACTGGGGATCACTTGGCCCATTGCCTCATCGCCTCTGTCTGCCGCAGCTAGAGAAGCGTCAGAAAGAAACGGAACTAGTACAAGCGTCAGGCAGAAATGCCATTTCTCCACGGCTTCAAAGCCCGCAAAACACTGTTTTTATTTAAAAAAAAAACTCCAGAAAAATGTATCATTATCCATTAATGTATTTTATACAATAAAAATTGTGTACAAGTTTTAATATTGACATATATAACTGAATGTTTCTCTCACGGTTTCCTGCCTTCACTTCATAAAACAGTTAGCAGTAAGTATACCATTGTACAGTTTTTGTAGCTCGCTCTGACATACTCATAACATCTTTGTGGCCCTAAAGTGAGACTGACCTGTACACCGATTATTCATTAATATCTTCTTTACCAGCATATGATACAGGGAACAAGAGTTGTTTGATTATTATTTCTGAGTGTGTCAGTTTCCGCTCTCACTATTTGGCTTTAGCACCGACTGAATTGTAACATATATAGTAGAAGTAATACTTGACATTAATGATGAATCATGCCATTGAGTGATTGGGGATGGAAATTTTCTTTTAGAAGAAACTTTTAGAACGGAAAGAGGTTTTCTGGAGGAGCTTGAACTTTACGGCTTCATTTAGAACTCCAGGTTTTTAGCACTATTCAAGCCTTATATTCTGGCTTACATCCTTTTAGAAATAATAAATGCTAAACATGCTCTCTGGGAAAGCTTGCACTTTACGGCATCTTTTAGAGCTCCAGGTTTTTAGTATTATTTAAGCCTTTTGTTCTGGCTTACATCATTTTAGAAATAATAAACCTAAACATTAACTATGAATCATTTTACAGTGTGATTTGGGATACGAATTTTCTAACTTTTGCACCTTCTGGAGGTGGGTTCTCTGGGAAATCTTGCACTTTACGGCATCCTTTAGAGCTTTAGGTTTTTAGCATTATTTAAGCCTTTTGTTCTGGCTTACATCATTTTAGAAATAATAAATGGTAAACAGTAATTATGAATCATTTTACAGTGTGATTTGGGATACGAATTTTCTAACTTTTGCACCTTCTGGAGGTGGGTTCTATGGGAAAGCTTGCACTTTACGGCATCCTTTAGAGCTCCAGGTTTTTAGCATTATTTAAGCCTTTTGTTTTGGCTTACATCATTTTAGAAATAATAAATGCTAAACATGCTCTCTGGGAAAGCTTGCACTTTACGGCATCCTTTAGAGCTCCAGGTTTTTAGCATTATTTAAGCCTTTTGTTCTGGCTTACATCATTTTAGAAATAATAAACCTAAACAATAACTATGAATCATTTTACAGTGTGATTTGGGACACGAATTTTCTAACTTTTGCACCTTCTGGAGGTGGGTTCTCTGGGAAAGCTTGCACTTTACGGCATCCTTTAGAGCTCCAGGTTTTTAGCATTATTTAAGCCTTTGGTTCTGGCTTACATCATTTTAGAAATAATAAATGGTAAACAGTAATTATGAATCATTTTACAGTGTGATTTAGGATACGAATTTTCTAACGTTTGCACAGTCTGGTGGTTGGTTTTCTGGAAAAGCTGGAACTTTGCGGCATCCTTTAAAATTCCAGGTTTTTAGCATTATTTAAGCCTTTCGTTTTGGCTTACATCATTTAGAAATAATAGATGCTAAACAGTAATTATGAATCATTTTACAGTGTGATTTAGGATACGAATTTTCTAACGTTTGCACAGTCTGGTGGTTGGTTTTCTGGAAAAGCTGGAACTTTACGGCATCCTTTAGAGCTCCAGGTTTTTAGCATTATTTAAGCCTTTTGTTCTGGCTTACATCATTTTAGAAATAATAAATGGTAAATAGTAATTATGAATCATTTTACAGTGTGATTTAGGATACGAATTTTCTAACGTTTGCACAGTCTGGTGGTTGGTTTTCTGGAAAAGCTGGAACTTTACGGCATCCTTTAGAGCCCCAGGTTTCTAGCATTATTTAAGCCTTTTATTCTGGCTTACAACCTGGTGGTTGGTTTTCTAGAAAGGCTTGAACTTTACGGCATCCTTTAGAACTCCAGGTTTTTAGCATTATTTAAGCCTTTTGTTCTGGCTTACATCATTTTAGAAATAATAAATGGTAAACAGTAATTATGAATCATTTTGCAGTGTGATTTGGGATACGAATTTTCTAACTTTTGCACATTCTGATGGTTGGTTTTCTGGGAAAGCTTGAACTTTACGGCATCCTTTAGAGCTCCAGGTTTTTAGCATTATTTAAGCCTTTTATTCTGGCTTACAACCTGGTGGTTGGTTTTCTAGAAAGGCTTGAACTTTACGGCATCCTTTAGAACTCCAGGTTTTTAGCATTATTTAAGCCTTTTGTTCTGGCTTACATCATTTTAGAAATAATAAATGGTAAACAGTAATTATGAATCATTTTGCAGTGTGATTTGGGATACGAATTTTCTAAATTTTGCACATTCTGATGGTTGGTTTTCTAGAAAGGCTTGAACTTTACGGCATCCTTTGGAACTCCAGGTTTTTAGCATTATTTAAGCCTTTTATTCTGGCTTACATCATTTTAGAAATACTAAATGCTAAACAGTAATTATGAATCATTTTGCAGTGTGATTTGGGATACGAATTTTCCAACTTTTGCACATTATGGAGGTTGGTTTTCTGGAAAGGCTTGAACTTTACGGCATCCTTTAGAACTCCAGGTTTTTAGCACTATTTAAGCCTTTTATTCTGGCTTACATCATTTTAGAAACAATAAACCTAAACAGTAACTATGAATCATTTTACAGTGTGATGTGGGATACGAATTTTCTAACTTTTGCACATTCTGATGGTTGGTTTTCTAGAAAGGCTTGAACTTTACGGCATCCTTTAGAACTCCAGGTTTTTAGCATTATTTAAGCCTTTTATTCTGGCTTACATCATTTTAGAAATAATAAATGCTAAATAGTAATTACGAATCTTTTTACAGTGTAATTTGGGGTACGAATTTTCTTACTTATATTACACATTCTGAATGCTGGTTTTCTGAAAAAGTTTGAACTTTACTACACCCCTTAGGACTCAACGCAATATTTGAACCTCTTATTCTGTCACAGAAACTGCGAAACAATTGCAAAAACTGCCCTGCTGTCTTTACTAAATTTTCATTTTGCAAAAGAAAAACCGCTCAGGATTAATAAACTAAGTAACGTTGCAAGAAATTGTGTTAAATTAACTCAAAAAAAAACTGACTACATCAATACCTACGTTATACCTCATTCACTTATTTTTGGCATCTCGTTAACTTTGAAACCTTCATTTTTTTATACCTATCTTTTTTTGGTGCATGTTGAGAAGATGCGATAAAAATGTCAAAGTCAGATTCCCAACGCCTACTTGACGGCAATAATAAGTGAATGGTTTATAAGCTTCTATACCTTTGCATAGATATATGCAATATATTATACATTTGTAGCTTACGATAAAACGATTGGGGATAAGAGCTGCTTCCCTTGCTCGAAGGGCAATGTGTGCATCCAATATTTATAATTTGTATAAACAAATCCCTCCTTCGTTTTATGTGATCTAAAGTGCTATCACAATTATATTCTGATAGCTGTCATGTATATTATAGGCCATTTCTGAACAAATTTCTCCAGAGTCCACTTTAATTCGTCTCAGAAGACTCAGAAAATGTGCTAGTTTAGCCCTCAAAATTCAAAAAAATGTTTTGCCTGCCCGATGGTGAATATGCAATTTTTAAACTACAAGGTGCCTCTATCATGTATACTTGATTTTATCCATTTTATCTATTTATTAAGATTTTACAGGTCTTTTTACATCGAACTATTAAACCGTTTTTTTTAAACCGTCAAAAAGTAATCAAATTTGTGTTTTGTCCTTGCTTTGACCAACGCTTTGGGTGTTTATGTAAATCTTATATTGGCCACCCCTAATACGACTCTCCGCAAACAATAAAAACAACCGATATTAAATATCTCTCAGTCCTTACAGTTCTTACGTCGGGCATCCTTCTGAAATTTCCTACTTCTTTTATCTTCCCAGATTTATTCGTGTCAAGCATCTCTTGTTCAGACACCTGATCTGTCTGTACGAGCACTCTCGACCTTTAGGGAGCCCTTTTGAAATGAATCGGAGCTAGTTGCAGCTGCCAGCAGGGATATTGTCTTTAAAATATCTGACAGGAATGCTTTTTTATGCGGCCTTTTTAACAAAATTTAAATACCTAAAAGTCGCTTGACGTCAAGCGTAGCCTATGTTTGGTTAGTTGAATGGAAGCCGGAATAGTCTAGATATATTTAGACAGATGAATAAGGCAAAGTTGGAGAGCTCGGCAAGTTTCGTTGACATGTTCTGCAATAATTATTGTGCCAATTAAGCCCATGAATCTCTAAAGAAGAGGATCGTATAAGGATAAAGCGGAAGCAAAAATAAAGAGAAGCTTTTTAAGTACCTATGTACACAGGGTCTTTCAGGAGGAGATGCACATACTTAAACATAATTTTTAACTTAAACATTAAACTTAAATAGAAAAGTTCGTATAAACATGTTTCAGGAACGTTCTAGGTTAGGAGATACAGGGCGACAAAAATAAAATTTGAAATAATTTTTATTATTTCAATAAAAGTGGTTGATATTTTAAATAAAGTTGGCGTAGCCAAATAGAGTAGCAGAAGATAAATGTTGCTTTGCTGTAAGTACAATAGACACAATACAATACTAACTGCAACTTTAAAATGGAATTTGGAAACAAATAGTTATGTTTTGAGGAGTGACTTTTAGCGAATTCATATAAGAACGTTACAGTATCTTCAGATGTTTTCAGTAAATCAGTGAAAATTGCTTTAATCCTAACATTTGTTTTGAAGTCTATAAATAACTATAATTTTCTAGCCCACTGCTCCACACATAGTAAAGTTTTTTCATCTTATTTAGAAATTCAGGCCTGTTAATAAATAATTCTCCCACTCTTTTAATACTGCAGCAATTATGTCTCTCAGATAAAAAATAATTGTTTCGAGATTAGTTTAATGCCTCTAAAAGCGAAATTATAAACTCAATTATGTTATTTAAAACAAATCATGTTTTTGTTATTAATAGTGTAGTCTTCGTAACATTATATTTAACTAATTGTGGTATTATTAACATAGAGGTCTACAATAACAAATTGTTTTATTCAGTGTTTTATTAAATGATTTATTATGGGTAAAGCAAAACCTAATAAAAGGGTTTAAATAAAGTTTTAGGTTATTTTTTTATCGTATGTAATAGCAAAAAAAGTCAGATTAGTAAAAAAAAATGAATTAAATCTCAGGAAAAAAATATTATCAGAAAAAAAGGAGAGTTAGCAATAACGTTAAATGGCAGTAGTTTAGTTCTTATGGACATTATATTATTGTTTTCAATAGAGTGATCAAGGACGTGAGTTTTAAAAATGTATTAAAGCCCTTGCGATGAAAATATATGAAAAAATTAAATTTATATAAAATTAAAAACAAAATTAAAATTTATTTTCAAACAAAAATGATAAGCAAAAAAGGAACAGTCATATGAGAGAACACAATATGATATTAAGAATTTAAATCAAATTACACACAATTACATGTGTCGAATATTGTAACAATTCTTGAAGATGTAGTTAGGAAAATGTGAACGCTTGTGGTATTTGTTTGATTTGATTTGTTCTTTTTGTGAAAATGTATGAATCAACTTTTCAGTTTGTGTTAGAAATCAAAATACCAAGAGATCTTCCTTCATAATTTTTGGATCAAGTCAAGACAAGAGTGGCAGATAGCCCTATTCTAGTATTATTCTAAGCCATAATTTGGTCATCATTTCGTAATCCTTGCTAAACCAAGATGACTGGTTAAAAAAACCTACCAAAAAGCCGACCTCAAAACCAAATCTTTTAAATATTATATTTTAAATGAATTTGGGAATTGGGAAAACATTCCCAATTTAACCGATGCTGTATCTTCAAGAATACCGATTATATATGATCTCTCCACTTGAGAATTGGACACCCTGTATATTTTATAATAGCTGCTAAATTAGAAAATTGAACGTTCTACAATTCATACAATCTAGATCAAACGTTTCGACCAATAAAAACCAAACGACAGCGAAAAATAGCCATACCCACCAAGTTCTTTAAGAAGGTGTTTTACGCCCTCTGGTGTATACCGACGAAGCAAAACATATAGATATGTTGCTACGCCTTTGGAATGTTTTTAAGTAAAGTTCCACGAACAATTTAACTTCACGCAATAGAAAACAAATATAAAAATAAAATAAAAATAATGTTCATTTGTTCATGTTATTCCCTCCAGCTTTTCAACTTTTAAAATTCCAGTCTTATTTTTATTTATTATCAATTACTATAGTAGATTTTGAAGAGATGTAATATTCCCAGCACATATTAATATACAGGGTATTTTAGAAAGCTGCTGACAAACTTTGAGAGCGGCAAGCCCTCCAACTTTACTTTTGTGCAAGCGCACCGTTATTGAGATATAGGGTGTCAAATAAATATTGTGTTATGTTTTTTTTGTGGTTATATTTCAGGAACTAATTGAAATCGACAACTGAATTTAGTACTCGTTTTACCATTAGTTGGACGCACTATATGGGTGTTAGATCGTAATTTTTATGTGCCAGAGGCGCAGACTTTGGATTCGCCTCTAATTGTTTTGTCTCTAACATCTACGGCACTGAAAAAGGTGTTCTTAGTGAAAAGCGTTAATGTTCGCAATTTTTTAGTTAAATGGTATCTTATGATGTAAAAACACGGGTAAATGGATGCAGTATTATTTTTATTTATTAAAGCAAACGCATTGATTGATGGATTGACTGACTCTAAATGAGTGGTACCAAGAGGGGAACCTCTGTAGTGTGACCTACAAGATTTATTGTGCCCCAATATCAATTAAAGTACACTCAGAAGACCCAGTCCATTATCTTTTTGAATGAGATTTTGTGGAAGTCCGGTGGTCTGATTCTTCCGAAGTTCTGAAATCTAAGTCTTTCAGCTGGAGAACATTCACTCAGGATGTGTTCTGCGGTTTTATCATATATCTCAGCGGTTAACGATGCCGAAGTCAAGTCAGCAGGTTTCTTAGGTGTGTTAAAAAGCTTGTTCTCTTCCACGGAAGCCAAATATCCAGTGGGCTTATGGTAAGCAAGAGTTGGTTCGAGCAGGTTCCTGCAGTTAGTTGGCGGTGGTGTGAAGCGCTGCATGCATAAGTTTCCTCGATAGCTCTTTCAAGTGAAATTAATTGCCCCACGGACATTAAGTTATGAGTTGCAAGTCCATTCTGATTGTGAGGTGACAAATTTCGTCTCACTAGGTTGAACTTTTGCTCTTCTGACGGCTTATCAGGGAGTTTTCGAAATAACTTCTCCATTGCTACCACATAGCTCAGTACTAGCTCTTGAGATCCTTGAGTTCTTTTCCTAATTTTATCCCAAAAGGGGTCCAGACACATAATCATACGGCTGAAAACATTCTTTGAGCTGAGATCTAGGTGTTCTTGAATCGTTGACAAATAAATCAGGAGAGCTATATATAAATTGACGATTAGTTTCCGAAAATGTTTTATTCGGTTTACAATTCTGAACCGAGTTACGATATTGATTATTGGTCATGGTAGAATGTTAAATAACACAAGGTTGTCGTACGGTATTCCGATCCAAATATTGATAGTTTAGCTGCTCAACATCCGATTGATTATCATTTCCATAAACATCTTCTGCACGCTGGAAAGTGTTAGTTTGGACGGTGTTATGATTGTACTCTTTCGTTAAGCTCTCTTCGTTAAAGTCGGAATTATACAAGCGTTGAGAGACCAAGGTTGTATTTTGGGTTACAACACCAGGCAGTTCAGTTTGATAGGTACCCATAAAATTGTTATTGCTAGAACTCTGTATGCGATTGAAATTAACGCTAGGTTCTTCAACATAACTTTCAGTATTGCTCTCCAAAAACTCTTGTGACTCTTGACGCACGTGGCTCTCCATCTCTGGATCATTGCTGGATTTCCTTTCTACATCAGATAAGTCGATTAGATCATACGTGACTGCTACAGTTTCTAAGTTGGTTTTCAAAGGTTGTTCTCTAGCTGTCGTTTCGGTTACTAAGTCAATTAGGGAAGGATCATATGCTCTTTCATCACCAATCTGCTTGTCATCCTCAAGAAAAGAGTTCAAAACAATCTACATCAGTAATATTTCTGCTTTTGCATTAACTTGATTTCGAGAGGTCAATTTAATTCGGTTTACTCTTTGATAGATGCAAAAATCAACGTCTTCAGCTTCCTGCAGAATGCAGATCGATTTTGTTCATCGTGGTTTCTCCTTCTTCCCACCTCCCCTTCCTACAGCTCAGTCTCGGCTTCAAAAGAAGAGTCATTTGGGGGCTCCACCCTCAGTTCCCTTTTTGCTTTAAGACAATCCTTTAGCTGTGAACGTTTCTGCGGGAATGTTCCAGTCAATGACAATCCTCGTGTCTGTAATTCGTAATGTGGATAAGGCCAAAAGTGGTATGCGAAAAATCAATAGGTAAAAGAAGGAGAAAAAGGCCTAAACAGAATAATTAATAGTTTTCTTAATAGTAACTTTAACTGAAGATCTAACGAAACTTACCGAAGTTGGTGAGTGGCCTTAAAGTGTGCACTTCGTGTCTCTATAAAATTCAAGTAGTGTGGACTTCTTATAAAGCCGAGAGATAGTGCCTCTCGAACAAATAGCCTCAAGGCGTACTGCCGGGTAAGAATCACTCACTTGGGTAACAAATCAGTACTAGACGATTTTTGGTAGTAATTCCACATGGAAAATTACCAAAACTGCTACGAAAAGGCTTTTAGCGACAGTCAAAGACATCAAATCAATGACGTTTTTTTTAAAAACAAATTGATGGTCACTTATCGGCTTTGTTAGACTACTCGTATTTTTATTGTTACTACTGGTTGAAATTTAGATTTGAATGGAACTAATAGGTGATGAAGAAATATGAGGTGATAATCAATATTTGCTTTGGCCGAAACCATAATAAATAGAAACAAACTATAAGAAGTTGAAAAATGTCCAATTTCGGGTATGAATCTGAACACTAAACTAGGGTACAAATTAAAACTGTAACATCTGCCAGGCCTATCCTCGGGAATGGTGTTTTAATCAACACTGCCCAGTGTATAAGCCTATAAAAGCTTTGAGCTGTTGTCCGTCGAGGTTGCTGAGTCTTTTGTTCTTTTCTCACAGGGTTTTTGCATAAATGCCTTTGAGTGGACAAGGCCCGGGCTATCTATCCAGTAAAGTTTGGATCTGTTCTTCGGCCATCTGGATTGTTGCCATCCTCGATCTCTCCCTTGCGATACTCAAGGCCGGGTCAGAGGCCTTATGAAGGTTGCACTCGCCGCTTCCCGTGCAAGAGAATGAGCGATTTCATTGCCCTCAAGGCCTTTGTAACCTCGAATCCAGACTAAGTTTACCGTATTAAGCTCCCCAACGTGATTTACTATATTTCGAATTCCACACACAGTTCTCAAAGAGATTCTGATGGAGTCAAGTGCTTTGAGTGCCGCTTGACTGTCCAAACATATTTTGATATTTTTGTTTGTCCAGTTTTGATTGCTTATCGACCTGGCAGATACTTCAATAACATGGAGCTCTGCCTGAAATATTACTCGCAAGCTCTCCTGGAGTCTGTATCTCTGTCCAGCACCATACGCCTCAGCTCCCACTTCTTTGGGAGTTTTCGAGCCATACGCGTACCAGCAGTGGTACCCTCTCAGTAGATTTTGTTTATTCTGGTCCCACTCCTCCTTTGTAGGGAAGTTTACTTTGTAGGTTCTCAACAGAAGCTTCTTCAGAAACATAGCCGGTTAATTCAGCGTGCAGTGGGTTTGGTTCCAATGTTACCTCCCCCCTATAGGTGTTGTGAAGTGTCTATATACTCCACTTGGATTCTCTCTCCACCAGAATGTGGAGCATTTTTCGTATGTTTACAAGGACATATTAGCCCTGCTGATCATCCTTTCCATATGTGCATTCCAGTTTAATGTCTTATTTAGCATTACGCCCAGATACTTCACCTCCTCTGCAAATGGAATGGTGTTGCCCAACAAGAAGGGTGACCTCTAAGAGTCCAATTTTCTCCTCCTTGTGAACGGAACCACCGCGGTTTTGTCCGGGGTGATAGACATCTTCTCCCCAAGACACCATTCGTAGATGGTGTTGATAATCTCCTGGCAAAAAGCAAACGCATTTCTTATCAATCGTTCAGATAAAAATATTTCTTTTTAATTAATTATTGTTATTGATCTTTTCATTGAAAACGTCAATTACAATTTAATTTCAAAAATATTTCTTCAACACCGTGTATCTCAGAAAAGATGTGCTTGCGGATAGGGGTGTATAAGCAAAAGTTGGATTACCTCTTCTATAATATCCTTCAGTTTTGTTAAGCATTTTTCTGAAACATCGTTTATATGAAAATTATGACCAATGAACTGAAGTGACAACAATTTTAAAAATACTTGCGGTTTGTATGTACGGGCTTAGCTGCATAAATTAGTTGAAACCTCCTTCTCAAAATAATAAAATTAAGAAGTAAGTACCTAAATAATTGCAAGGTTTATGCAAGTATTTAAGATATTCGAAAAATATATAATTATTCCGTAGATACATCATGGTCAGCACACCACCTTAATCTGGTAAAATTTAGAAAAATAATCTTCAATTGCAACTGTGTTCTTCAATCATTATCCATTGGGGTTATTTTTGGAGACTATAAAAGAAGTAATGAGCAACAGTTTACAAAAATCACTATTTTACTAGTAAAAATAATAGTCTGTAGTTTGTTTAAATCCAAGACAAACAAAAATTGAAAAAAAAATCATGCTTGATGACTCTCCAAAGCATTGTTTTGTTTCATTTTTAATCCGCCCTAGGTTTCAAAAACTATAGGTGATAAGTAAATTTTTTTAATGTCACAGATTTTAATCTTGGGACTACTGTACCTTAACTCTACATTCAACCTTTATTCGAATGTCAGGTTGCTTCCAACTAGACAGATAAAACTTCAACCTCTCCAAAAATTACCATGACAATTTAAATTGAAATCCAAATTTTTAATAGTAAAACTGTTTGGAGCTCCCACCATTACATGAAGAACAGTCCTATAAAAGGTAAGCAACAGACATTTTCAAGCTTCGCAACTCTTACATAGCATAATATTTTAGGACTGTTCTTAGGATGAAACTCTAATGAAAACAATGCATTTCCTAAAACTAAAATTTGGAAGTAAAAACAATAGTGGCAATAATAGCAATAATCCTGAGAAGGAAACAAAAGTTGCGAAGGAGTTGAGGCATTTTCCTCTAGTACAAGGTAAGGGGTAGTGGTTGCTTAATTGAAATGGCCAAAAGTAAATGAAGACGTTTTGCCCCTAAGTTGCTTTCTAATAAATGTTCGCATAAACCCAATTATACATTTCTATTTGCAAAAATATTAGTACATTTTTAATTTTGGATAAATATGTTGAGACATCCAAACGTGCATCGCTTTTCAAGAAAAAATATCCAAAGTTTCTATCAAGATACCCAACAATTTTTTTGGAGTGTTTAAAAAATTTCTCTATTTATTAGAATGCAGTTTTGGAAAAAATAACTTATTTCACTAAAAACAATAATGTACGCAATATTTTTGCAGCTTTATGTGCAACCATGGAGATGTGGTTAAGAAGAAGTAATAGATTTTACGGTCGCAATTACGATAACCAAGATGATGACGATGGGGCTTATAGAACAGGTATTAGAACGCATTCTTAAACACTGCTTCTTCCAGTTCTCAAATACCACTCATATCACAATTCAAACCTCTTCTAGATACACTTTTACTCCTTTACAATGATGAAGTTAGTGTTCCCTAGACCGGTCTTCCCAAGAATACCTGAGTGTTACGCTCTGGAACACGTTCGGTAACTCAGCTCAATTTTTTTAGAGTCAAAAAATATACCTCTCCATAACATGACCTCTTCTCACGCTTCCTCCTCGTCCGGGGTGTTAATGGTTGGACCTAATTTCAGAGTCGGTAAGAAAATTGGCAATGGAAACTTTGGAGAATTGAGACTTGGGAAGAACTTGTATAACAACGAACATGTAGGCATTAAGTTGGAGCCTCTAAAAAGTAAAGCCCCACAATTGCATTTGGAGTATCGGTTCTACAAAATGTTAGGGCAAGCTGAAGGTAAATATTTGTTACCTAAACTTACTCTCTGGTTTCCTAATGACGGCTAGCACGTTAGGTATACCAAAAGTCTACCACTTGGGCACTTGTGGAGGAAGATACAACGCTATGGTAATGGAACTGCTCGGGCCTAGCTTGGAAGACTTATTCACGTTATGCAGCCGAAAATTTCGACTAAAGACTGTCTTGATGATAGCTGACCAACTCATCACAAGGATTGAGTATGTCCACTCGAAAAGGCTTATATACCGAGACATCAAGCCGGAAAATTTCCTCATCGGAAGATCAAAATCCAAGAAGGAGAAGATAATACATATCATAGATTTCGGATTAGCCAAAGAGTATATAGATCCCGAGACAGGAAAGCATATCCCTTATAAGTATGGAATTTCTGAAATTAAGAGATTGATTTTTAATTTTATTTTTTTTTGCAGAGAACACAAATCATTAACAGGTACTGCACGTTACATGAGTATCAATACTCACTTGGGCAGGGAACAGTCTAGAAGAGATGACCTGGAAGCTATGGGACACATGTTTGTGTATTTTCTAAGAGGATCTCTGCCATGGCAAGGACTCAAAGCAGATACTCTTAAAGAAAGGTATCAGAAAATTGGAGACACCAAAAGAAACACGCCTATTGAGACGTTATGCGAAGGTTGTAACATGATTTTATTTTTGGCTAGATCTCACTATATTGAGGTTTACAGGGCAGCCCGAAGAAGTGGCAACTTATATGAAATATGTTAGAAATTTAGATTTCTTTGAAACTCCTGATTACGACTTTTTGAGGAAAATGTTTAGAGACCTGTATATTAAGAAAGGATACCCTGATGATGGAATTTTTGAGTGGACCGGTAACAGATTGATTCCTATTTTAAATGTTGTATTTAGTTCTTTGTTTTATGTATTTAAAGATAGAGTGTCCTGGCTTAACACTGAAGAACGTAAAGAAGTACACAAGACCAAAACATAGAAGAATGCAACAGCCAAGGCGGTTAATCCTTTGTAATGTTCAGAAACTGTAATTATTATTTTAAGTTTATTGTAAATAAAAATTCGCAATTTATTTACAAAACAAAAAAAAAAACTTTATAATGTTACCTATTCTTATTTAAATCGAATAGAGTTTTTATATGTAGGCCTTCATTAATATGGCAATGTTAACTGTTGTGATGATATGGCAAGCCAACAGAGCAGAAATAAGGAGTCAAAGAAAGAGAAATAGTGTTAAGAGAATAAATACAGAAGAATCTAAAAACGCTAGAGGAGAGAAGGCTGGTTACATAAAAATATTAACGATATATATAATAGAGCAACAAGTAATGGTGACGTAATATGATATTTTCTGTATTAAACAGCAGCGTTAATAACTGAGAGATATCAATTATGTGAAGGTTTTCACGTCTGGTCAAAGCGTTCGAGTTAGATACTATGTACACGGCTTAATTTACAATATTTACATAGTCAATTAGATAATTCGGTCGGAAGTGAGGTTAAAACCATTATGACGGCTGCATCAGGGCGGCCATATTAGTTGGAACCTTCATTCGTTTTGATTGTAATTTCCAACAAGACGGTATCTGTATGCAATTCTTATAAAGTGTAAAACGGAAAAACAAAATACTTCGTCCTTAGGTTATAACAAACCAGATAATGGGCTTACAAACTGGCAAATGATCACGATAATGAAACGATCTGAAACGATCACGATAATGAAACAGCTGTGGACAAACACTATTTAAGTTTGAAAATAGCGAACTCCAAGTCAACAGTGTCAAATTTATTAAAGTTTTTTAGCTATATGTTTCGATTAAAAAGGCACCATCAGGATGCAACCAAAACCCACGTTAAAATTGTTAAAAAGAATAGTCCTCGACAATATGTAAAAACGTGAACGTATTTTATTATTTTCAACAATTTTAGCGTGAGTTTCGGTTGTGGCCTGATGATGCCTTTTTAGGCCAAACATGTAGCCAAAAAACTTTAATAAATTTGAGACTGTTGACTTGGAGTTCGCTACTTTCAAACTTGAGTTTGTAACAGTCTCTCAGAGAAAAACTGGACTTTCTCTACGAAACACTATTATTAATGCAATAAAATCACGTGCATTTATTGCAAACTACGAGGAAATAATCTGCACACCCTCGATAATGCACAGATAACAGAAACACACTTAATCTAGTACAAGAAGCTCCGATTAAATCCGAACGAACACCAAACCATTACTTTATCGAACCCTCAGCCAACTGTCTGTCCTACTAACAGAGATACATTTCGATCAATATATTTCGCTCTAAAGACAGCGATGTTTCACCTATAAAATCTGAACTTGAACTCTTCGCCATCCCGGTGAACGAATGCATTTATGCATTTTCGTTCCTCCTCGGAAATATCAGCCAAGAACGCGTCAAACAAAATAACAATCCTCCACATTATTAATCCGCCGTGACACATGAACAACCAATGGGGAATCAGCAAACGCATACCGACGTCCTCGTTATCTCTGGTAATAAAACTGTGGTCTTGGCTATTTTTAGATTTTATTACTAGGGCTTTTCTTTGAATATGAAGACATTCAGCATGATATCTTGTCTGGAAGTCGATATGCCGGAAGGAGGAGCGACTACTATCAGGTACCAGGCCACTGTTTAAAACTAGAAAATGGAGCTGTTTGGGAAACTCGCGAAAGGAGTCGTTTTTGGGGGACTTACAAGGGGAATTCGCGCTCTGGGGCTCACGAAGAGAGTGCGATTTTGAGGTCTCGAGAAGGGTCCCTTTAGGGATTGGTGAAAAGAGCGAGACGGAGTGTCGTCACTCCGTTATGACGAAAGATCACCAGCCGAGATCACCAGTAAAATCTCTAGCCAAGTTTAATTTCATTAATGAAGGTGTCGTTTGAGCCCAGAAACGTAGCGAATGGCGCAATTTACCTGAGTTAATGATGCGTATTATATTGAGTTAGATACTATACCAGGGCTTAATTTACAATATTTACATAATCAATTAGATAATTCGGTCATAAACACGCGTTTGAATGTCAAAATTGAAGTGACGTTAAGACCATTATGACGGCCGCATCAGGGCGTTCATAATAATTAGAACCTTCATTTGTTTTGCTTGTAATTTCCAACATGACGGTATCTGCATGCAATTCTTATGAAGTGTAAAACGGAAAAATAAAATACTTTGCCCCTAAGTTTGAAAATAGCGAACTCCAAGTCAACAGTGTCAAATTTATTAAAGTTTTTTAGCTATATGTTTCGATTAAAAAGGCACCATCAGGATGCAACCAAAACCCACGTTAAAATTGTTAAAAAGAATAGTCCTCGACAATATGTAAAAACGTGAACGTATTTTATTATTTTCAACAATTTTAACGTGAGTTTCGGTTGTGGCCTGATGATGCCTTTTTAGGCCAAACATGTAGCCAAAAAACTTTAATAAATTTGAGACTGTTGACTTGGAGTTCGCTACTTTCAAACTTGAGTTTGTAACAGTCTCTCAGAGAAAAACTGGACTTTCTCTACGAAACACTATTATTAATGCAATAAAATCACGTGCATTTATTGCAAACTACGAGGAAATAATCTGCACACCCTCGATAATGCACAGATAACAGAAACACACTTAATCTAGTACAGGAAGCTCCGATTAAATCCGAACGAACACCAAACCATTACTTTATCGAACCCTCAGCCAACTGGCTGACCTACTAACAGAGATACATTTCGATCAATATATTTCGCTCTAAAGGCAGCGATGTTTCACCTATAAAATCTGAACTTGAACTCTTCGCCATCCCGGTGAACGAATGCATTTATGCATTTTCGTTCCTCCTCGGAAATATCAGCCAAGAACGCGTCAAACAAAATAACAATCCTCCACATTATTAATCCGCCGTGACACATGAACAACCAATGGGGAATCAGCAAACGCATACCGACGTCCTCGTTATCTCTGGTAATAAAACTGTGGTATGGGCTATTTTTAGATTTTATTACTAGGGCTTTTCTTTGAATATGAAGACATTCAGCATGATATCTTGTCTGGAAGTCGATATGCCGGAAGGAGGAGCGACTACTATCAGGTACCAGGCCACTGTTTAAAACTAGAAAATGGAGCTGTTTGGGAAACTCGCGAGAGGAGTCGTTTTTGGGGGACTTACAAGGGGAATTCGCGTTCTGGGGCTCACGAAGAGAGTGCGATTTTGAGGTCTCGAGAAGGGTCGTTTTAGGGATTGGTGAAAAGAGCGAGACGGAGTGTCGTCACTCCGTTATGACGAAAGATCACCAGCCGAGATCACCAGTAAAATCTCTAGCCAAGTTTAATTTCATTAATGAAGGTGTCGTTTGAGCCCAGAAACGTAGCGAATGGCGCAATTTACCTGAGTTAATGATGCGTATTATATCGAGTTAGATACTATACCAGGGCTTAATTTACAATATTTACATAATCAATTAGATAATTCGGTCATAAACACGCGTTTGAATGTCAAAATTGAAGTGACGTTAAGACCATTATGATGGCCGCATCAGGGCGTTCATAATAATTAGAACCTTCATTTGTTTTGCTTGTAATTTCCAACATGACGGTATCTGCATGCAATTCTTATGAAGTGTAAAACGGAAAAATAAAATACTTTGCCCTTAAGTTTGAAAATAGCGAACTCTAAGTCAACAGTGTCAAATTTATTAAAGTTTTTTAGTTATATGTTTCGATTAAAAAGGCATCATCAGGATGCAACCAAAACCCACGTTAAAATTGTTAAAAAGAATAGTCCTCGACAATATGTAAAAACGTGAACGTATTTTATTCTTTTCAACAATTTTAACGTGTGTTTCGGTTGTGGCCTGGTGATGCCTTTTTAGGCCAAACATGTAGCCAAAAAACCTTAATAAATTTGAGACTGTTGACTTGGAGTTCGCTACTTTCAAACTTGAGTTTGTAACAGTCTCTCAGAGAAAAACTGGACTTTCTCTACGAAACACTATTATTAATGCAATAACATCACGTGCATTTATTACAAACTACGAGGAAATAATCTGCACACCCTCGATAATGCACAGATAATAGAAACATACTTAATCTATTACAAGAGGCTCCGATTAAATCCAAACGATTACTTCATCGAACCCTCAGCCAACTGCCTGACCTATTAACAGAGATAAATTTCGATCATCGCTCTAAAGACAGCGATGTTTCACCTATAAAATCTGAACTTGAACTCTTCCCCATCCCGGTGAACGAATGCATTTATGCATTTTCGTCCCCTCCTCGGAAATATCAGCCAAGAACGTGCCAAACAAAATACCAATCATCCACATCATTAATCCGCCGTGACACATGAACAACCAATGGGGAATCAGCAAACGCATACCGACGTCCTCGTTATCTACGGTAATAAAACTGTCGTCTGGGCTATTTTTTGATTTTATTACGAGGGCTTTTCTTTGAACATGAAGACATTCAGCACGATTTCTCTTCTGGAAGTCGATATGCCGGAAGGAGGAACGACTACTATCAGGTACCAGCGCTCTGTTTAAAGCTAGAAAATGAAGCTGTTTGGGAGACTCGCGAAAGGAGTCGCTTTTGGGGATTTACAAGGAGAAGTCGTGCTCTGGGGTTCACTAAGAAAGTGCGATTTTGGGGTCACGAGAAGGGTCGTTTTGGGGGATTGGTGAAAGGGGCGAGACGGAGTGTCATTACGCCGTTAGGACGAGAGCCGAGATCACCAGTAGAAGCTCCAGCCAAGTTTGATATTCAAAGTAAAGAGGGCACCTGTTTGTTCCAATAAGTTCCCATCTTTTGCACCCATAACGCCCATCAGAGCTACGAGGTCCGTGTAATTGAGTGGAGAGATTTGGTCCTGGTCTATCTAAAAATAAGATGCACAGAGTTGGTACCCGAGGCACTCTGACGACGCAAATTTGCCACAGCCCTCATGGTGCGAGCTAGCCGAGCTGAGGTCCTGGACGAATCAAAGAGCAGGTCTCTTTATAGTCAAAAACAAAGAGATGCGGAGTTCAATGGTCCACAAGCTAGTGGATACTTTTTATCACAACTTCTTACGCCTGGAAATTTAAGCATAAAATTACCAGTTAGTGTAGATCATCTAGTTCCAAGTCATTACTTATGCCCAACATGAACACTAACGAAGAGTGCAAGGCACTCCAATCTTCACTCCGCAAAATTATAATCCAAAAACGATGTTGTAAAGAGTTCTTAATTTTATGAGATGGAAGAGCTAAGCAGTTTTACACTTCATTACTTATTGATTCAGTAAATCAATAACAAGATAGTACAAGTCTGTTTACGCACTTAAAAATACTTTAAATGCACATTTTACGTGAGAAAGTCTGCTTATATTAATTATCGCGAGCTTTGATCATTCCGGAATAGAGAATAGTGCAGCTATGCGACAACGACAACACCCTACTGGGACACCTGGAGAAATAAACACGAATAATGCAATCAAATCACGATAATTAACTGCACAACACGATAAAAAAGCTCTGCACACATAAGGCAGATTTATGAGTAAAAACAGAGACAAACTGATTCACACACGAAACACAATTTTTGCATTATCAATTGCAAAACAGGAGAAGAAAATCTGCACATTATCGAGAATGGGCAGATAACGGAAACACATTTAGTACATTACACTACACTACAATTAAGCCCAAACTATTACTTTGACGAACTTCCACCTAACGTGCTAATATACTTTTTGATCGATATATTTTCCCCCAAGAGACAGCGATGTTTTACCTACGAAAACTGAACTTGAACTCCCTTTGGCCCCGGTGAACAAAATGCATTTATGCAGACATCAGCCCGTCATATCGCTGCCCAGCCAATGGAAAGATTAGCAAACGCATTCCGACATCCTCATTATCTAGGATAATAAAACTTTCATCTGGACTATATTTAGATATTATTACGACGGCTTTCTTTGAATATGAATACATTCAGCACGATTTAATGTTTCATTTGGAATATTTATTGTTTGAAATTGTTTAAAATGTGTTTGTTATTTCCTTTTTATGTTGGGTTTTCCCAACAACGGTATAGACCTCACCTTATTAAACCTAATGGAATATTTGATTCATCTGGATATGACAATAGATTACCTACAAGATTCTCTATCGCTAATTCTTCTAGAAGGCCTGATTGTAAAATTATCTACATGTTATATGGTTGACGTTAATTATAAAAAAAAGAAAGTTTATTGTAGTATTATATACCTATATCATTTTTGCGAATTGCTGTACATGAAAATTACAAAATCAATGTGAAATTGATCAGAAAGTTGTCATTAAAACGTTATTAAATCTTTCTAACTAGTAATCATCGCACTCAATAATGTAATGACTACATATTTCAGACACCCTTTACGTAATTACTTATCTATTTCAGCAATTCCAAACAGACTCATCAGCGAAATTGTCACAAATTCTGTATTTGTAGAACAGTAACATCACACATCGTTCTCACCTTATTAAGTTATGCAAATCGGTTCCAGCCACGTTGTAAGTCAATGGCATTTACCTGTGCTGTCTTCGTTATCGCCGCAATTTGATTTATGCGTATTTCGGCGTAAAACATGCACTAATGGAAATTTACCATTTCCGGAAATGGAAATTCGATAAATGTGTGTCACTGCCACGACAGAATGCCCAATGCAGGCAATTATCGGCGATGATTTATCCGAAGTGCATTTGATATGATGTATGTGTGCATCTGGTAGTTACGTTAAGCGTTTCAAAAGAAACATTAGGTGCAAAATTCATACAGATTATGAAGTTTTCAACCATTTAAATCCGCAGCCTTAAATCATTGGCGTGACTGGTAAGCCCAAAACTACTTTTCAAAATATATCCAGCTGATATAATAAATTAGACTGCATGGGAAAAACATAATTTACCTCATATCGGCCGGCCATACGTCAGCCTAAAATACGATCGAATAAACTGAAGGAATTCCCATCATGGAATATTATATCATTCCATCGAGACTATGTTCAAATACGAACCGAACAAAATGGGTATCGATATTGCAAAAAGTCCCAATAAAGACTAACGACGACAATATTTCAATAGAACATGAAATGATGGGCACAAAGAATACCGAACCTATAAAAAATGTGTCAGTTTACAATATGTGTATGTGTGTGGTGTAAAAAATCGAGGCCGAGAGCGATTTGTAGTAGAATAAAATTCAATGAGGTGGGGAAGCCAAATTGAGGTCGCTCAGCGAAAGCTGGTTAACATGTTCCCTTTCATATGGGTTATTGTATTTCTTTGTAAAGGGATTACTCGAGGGAGAATCCTTTTAAACGCACCCCAATATATATATAAGCAAAATATGTTTTGAAGAGATGGGACTCTACTCAAGGATTTGATTTAGTATGTGAATTACTTATTTCCTGAAAAACAACATGAGTTATGAAAAACACAGCCTGATACTTGAATTGAAAAAAGGGGAAGCTTTTATGATGAAACCATAGATCAAACAGGGTGCTAAAATGATCAAAGTATATTGAAATTGGCGCACATTAAGCTTATTCTAAATAAAAAAAATCGAAAAGTTTATATAGGCCTAGATCCTCAAACGCTTCGTTACCTAGATATACAAGGTGTTAAACTGTTAAACTGTTTTGTTCCAGAGTACGTCCAGTTTCGGAAATAATCACTACAAATTTGGAACGTGGGTACCACACAAATTGGTGACATTTTTCAAGTGTTTTAAAACTTACCTCATTCTTTTTAAAATGATTATTAAGACTCCATCGATGAGGTAATTTCAACTAGAATTAACTCGGGAGTTTTGAAACTTTGCAAGTTTTGATTTAGAAAATCTAGAAATAAAATCCATATTTTGGAAAGTCTGGCCCTGCCACCGCCAGCAATATTTTTTTTAAATATTTCAAAAATTGTTTTTTGGAAAATATGTTGAGAGCAAAATTAGATACCAAAATTTCCTATAAAAAATGTTCATACCTTGTTAACACTAAAACTTAAAGTTTAAAATACTACATATAACCCTTCTTTTAGAAGGACTATGTAACATATTCATCTTATCAAAGTGCACCTTTCATACTTAAGGTCACTAACATCCACAAACAATCCCTCTTTGTATATAATTTTGTATAATATATGGTTTTTTTATATACTTCTGGCCACTCCATTTCTTTTAATTTTAACAGTACTACCTTCTAGCTGACAATGGACAATCGAAGGTAAGTTTTATCAACGTGCTAGATAGAGTTTATTGTTTTTACGCATTAATTACTTTACATAAAGCTTGATTGTTGCACTATTTTAACCTTAGATTTAATCTTACATCTGCCTTAGATTTAAATCATTTTTTGGGCGATTTGCGAAATTTCTAGTGCTAGTTGAATGTGCATAGTCTTGATCATTTTACGTAGGGCATTTTGGATGTCGATGGCCCAAAATTGGCGTCGGCACAGTGTGATTTTCAGCGATTTGTAAAAACTTTCTATACTTTCAAACTGACAAAATGTTAGATTACAAATGTGGGGTATTAGTTTTTATTTATTTTTTTTAGTGTTATCAAATGCGAAATTAGTTGCTGCGGAAGGGCATCAAACTTCTGCAGGCATACCTGGATTGCCAAAAACAAATCGAGGAGAAAGTCCTCCTGGAAAAAATACGAAAACACAATTTCTTCGATTTTAATCATTTCGTGTAACTTGGGGAATAAATAAGACTTATTTAAAAAAAAAATATATTTTATTTAACGTCCCAAACAGCACCGTTGTGTAAAACTATTTTCCTAGCTTAAATAATTTTTTTCCTAAGCTATTTGTTTTATTTTCCACCGACGGGCTTGGAGTTACTCCATTTACACTGCCTGCCCTGTCTGTCCTGCTTGTCAAGCCTGTCAAGCCTATCTAGCCTCACCTAGGTGTCACTAGTGTCAAGTATGTCATATGTCATATTTCACCTGTACTATGTCACACTATTTCACCTGTACTATGTCACACGTCATCTTCCATGTCATATGTCAAGTCTGTCACATTTGACAAGAATGATAGCATTTTGTTTGGTCACGTAGATTTCAAGGTCAAAGTGTCCCAGAACCCCGTTGTTATAACTACTGTTTAGTAGGTGGCAAAAGGAACCCTGCACCTACTTTTAAAAGGTCAGTAGATTTATATACTAATTATGATCTATACAAACTTCTTTTCTCATTCATTTCTATGCTAACTTCTTTTTTCTGTTATTGGAAGTTTTTTGGAAAACTTTGGAAAAATTGGAAGTTTGAGTTTATTTTTGTCGAGCTACTTGACGAAATCGAAAAAAATGAACTTGAACATTAAACTAACCTGAACGGACCTGAACTAACCTGATACTATAACAATTTCCTCACAAGAAAATGCGAACGATGGTTGCGATACTGGCGAAGACTCAAGGCATGAAACTATAGTTAAGACTAATAATTTGACTGGATTTCTTCTAGGAGCCGAAGAAGAAGTACAAGAAGTAGTTGTGTGTGACGGGGATAGCAATGATAAAAACCATTTCAACATACAGAAGAAAAACCAAAGTTAGTAAAAATTTTGCACTACAAGAATGGTGAATTAGAAGAATCAAACGTTAGGTGACGGTTTCGTCACCTGCCATTTTCCGATTGTTCTTGGGCAAGATATAAAGGGGAAAAGATGGTGTTTTCTTTTATTTTCTCTTAGCGTAGGTATGGACATGCCAAACGCTTGACGCTTCTACAAAAGTAACATTGGCACATTGGTCCAATGGGAATGTCGAAAGGCTGTGGTGAAGATTAAAAAAAATTGTATTTTTACTTTACCTAATGTTATGTACATAAAAGCAATTCGAAAGGAAAAAGTTTTTTTCTTAAGAAAAACATGTTTCCAGGTTAAATGGGTAAATTATTAAATATTTTAATGACAATAATGTAGATACTTATTTCCAGACCCCCCAAGAGGTAGAATAAACATCTTTTTTTACGTGGCTTTCCTGCAGGCCTGCTTCTCAACCACATATTTATTACAACCTTTTTAATGTGTAAATACCCGACAGACATGGTTTGTTAATTTCTATTTCGGAATCAACGACCCTTTACTCTAATTTATTCGATTGCCCAAATTTCTTATTTGATGAAATTATGTGCAGAGACGGGTTCAACTCATCGTATTAATCGAAGTCTTCGAGTGATGCTTAAATGACATTTTTGCAAGAATTTCCATTACAAAAACAGTAATTGACAGAACATATCTGACGTACTTTCGTGCATCCGCAGGCTTTTTCAAAATTCGCTTTATATTTACATGATAAAAATGTGTTTTCAGAGCAGTATCCTCTACTGTGGTTATTGGAGCAATACCAATGTTGCTTTTTTCATTGTTAGGGAAACTCAACATAATAAGGAACAATAAAAGCAATTTTAGACGATTTTAAACAGTAAATATCCAAATTAATCCTGTATTTATATGCAGACAAAGAGGCAATAAATCACGCTGAATGTCTTCATCTTCAAAGAAAATCCGTCGTATAAAAATCTAAAAATATTCCAGGCCACAGTTTTGTTATCGTAGATAACGAGGACGTTGATAAGCGTTTGCTGATTCTCGACTTTGGCGCGCTTTTAGCTGATATTTCCGGGGGGGGGGGACGAAAATAAATAAACGCATTCGTTCACCGAGATGGGGAAGAGTTCAAATTCAGATTTCGTAATTGAAACTGTTCTTAAGGCTAAATATATGGATCGAAATAAATCTCTCTTAGTAGGTCAGTCAGTTTGCTGAGGGTTCGATGAAATAATCGCTTGGTGTTCGTTTGGGCTTAATCGGAGTCTCGTGTACTAGATTAAGTGTGTTTGTGTTATTTGTGCATTATCGAGAGTGTGCAGATTAGTTCCCAGTAGTATTGCAACAAATGCACCTGATTTTAATGCATAAATAGTGTTTGTCTACGGATGTATAATAATATTTGCCAGGCTGTAAGCACATAATATGGTGTGAATAATATTCATTAGTCACGCTGCGTCTTTTGTTTTTTCTTTTTACACTAAATAAGAATTGCATGTAGACACCGCCATGTTGGAAATTACAAGCAAAACAAATGAAGGTTCCAACTGTTAAGGCTGTCATGATGCAGCCGCCACAATGGTTTTAGCGTCACTTCGACTTTGTCAATCAAATTATATATATAAAATATAATATATAATTGATTATGCAAAAATTTTTAATTAAACCGTGGACAAAGTATAGTATCTAACTCGCATATAATAGCCGTCATTACCTCAGGTAAATTGCACCTCTCGCTACGCTCGTGGGCTCAAACGACATCTTCGGGTATGATGGCCTACATTATATGCTTATTGGATAATATATTATTCTCTCTCTGTGAGTCTAAGAAATGTGTAGTTAATGTCACGTAAGTTTTGCATTTAATGTGAGTTTAAGTGCTTTAGTCAGATATTTACTCTCAAATCAGAGTCGCTATAGTATATTGAGCAAATAGTGTCGAAAATTGCACTTTTCACACGAGTGTGACGGTTTGGACACGAGCCGTTGGCGAGTGATACCACGTCAATTGAAAATTTGCTTTATAGTCATTCGTATTGTAAAGCAAAGCGTGTGCAAAACAATCAGAAGCGTTTTGAAAGTCCACTTTGCACACGCTTCTGATTGTTTTGCGCATTACTGTGCGCATTTGTTCATTTTCGAGGCAGTCGTAGAAAATAGTATATTGTGCAACTACTGTCGAAAATTGTACTTTTCACACGAGTGTGACGGTTTGGACACAAGCCGTTGGCGAGTGATACAACGTCACAAGTGTGTAAAGAGTGCTTTTCGTACGTGTTGCATACTACACTCTTTCTAGGACTGCAATTTTGCTTTATAAATAGTCATTCGTATTATAAAACAAATCGTGTGCAAAACAATCAGAAGCGTTTTCAAAGTCCACTTTGCACACGCTTCTGATTATTTTGCGCACTACTGTGCGCATTTGTTCGTTCTCGAGGCAGTCGTAAAAAATAGTATATGGTGCAACTAGTGTAGAATATTGCACTTTTCACACGAGTGTGACGGTTTTGACACGAGCCGTTGGCGAGTGATACAACGTCACAAGTGTGTAAAGAGTGCTTTTCGTACGTGTTGCATACTACACTCCTTCTAGGACTGCAATTTTGATTTATAAATAGTGATTCGTATTATAAAATAAATCGTGTGCAAAACAATCAGAAGCGTTTTCAAAGTCCACTTTGCACACGCTTCTGATTGTTTTGCGCACTACTGCGCGCATTTGATAATTTTCGAGGCAGTCGTAGAAAATAGTATATTGTGCAACTACTGTAGAAAATTGTACTTTTCACACGAGTGTGACGGTTTGGACACAAGCCGTTGGCGAGTGATACAACGTCACAAGTGTGTAAAGAGTGCTTTTCGTACGTGTTGCATACTACACTCTTTCTAGGACTGCACTTTTGATTTATAAATAGTCATTCGTATTCTACAAAAAATCGTGCGCACAACATTCAGAAGCGTTTTCAAAGTCCACTTTGCACACGCTTCTGACTGTTTTGCGCACTACTGTGCGCATTTGTTCATTCTCGAGGCAGTCGTAAAAAATAGTATATGGTGCAACTAGTGTAGAATATTGCACTTTTCACACGAGTGTGATGGTTTGGACACGAGCCGTTGGCGTGTGATACAACGTCACAATCACATTTAAAGAGTTATTTTCGTACGTATTGCATACTATACTTTTTCTAGGACTGCGATTTTGCTTTATAAATGATCATTCATATTATAAAATATATGCAAAGCGTGTGCAAAATAAGCGGAGGCCTGTGCAAAGTGGCCTTTGCACACGTTTCTGTAAGGGAGCGTGCGTTAATAGTGCGCATTTGTTCATTTTTGAAGTAGTCGTAGAGAGTAGTATATTGTGCAACTAGTGTTAAAAATTCCACTTTTCACACGAGTATGACGGTTTGGATACGAGCCGTTGGCGAGTGATACAACGTCAATTGCAAACTTGCTTTATAGTCATTCGTATTATAAAGCAAAGCGTGCGCAAAACATTCAGAAGCGTTTTCAAAGTCAACTTTGCACACGCTTCTGACTGTTTTGCGCACTACTGTGTGCATTTATTCATTCTCGAGGCAGTCGTAAAAAATAGTATATGGTGCAACTAGTGTAGAATATTGCACTTTTCACACGAGTGTGACGGTTTTGACACAAGCCGTTGGCGAGTAATACAACGTCACAAGAGTTTAAAGAGTTATTTTCGTACGTATTGCATATTATACTTTTTCTAGGACTGCGATTTTGCTTTATAAATGATCATTCGTATTATAAAATATATGCAAAGCGTGTGCAAAACAAGCGGAGGCCTGTGCAAAGTGGCCTTTGCACACGTTTCTGTAAGGGAGCGTGCGTTAATAGTGCGCATTTGTTCATTTTTTAAGTAGTCGTAGAGAGTAGTATATTGTGCAACTAGTGTTAAAAATTCCAGTTTTCACACGAGTATGACGGTTTGGATACGAGCCGTGGGCGAGTGATACAACGTCAATTGCAAATTTGCTTTATAGTCATTCGTATTATAAAGCAAAGCGTGCGCAAAACATTCAGAAGCGTTTTCAAAGTCCACTTTGCACACGCTTCTGACTGTTTTGCGCACTACTGTGCGCATTTGTTCATTCTCGAGGCAGTAGTAAAAAATATTATATGGTGCAACTAGTGTAGAATATTGCACTTTTCACACGAGTGTGACGGTTTTGACACGAGCCGTTGGAGAGTGATACAACGTCACAAGAGTTTAAAGAGTCATTTTCGTACGTATTGCATACTATACTTTTTCTAGGACTGCGATTTTGCTTTATAAATGATCATTCATATTATAAAATATATGCAAAGCGTGTGCAAAATAAGCGGAGGCCTGTGCAAAGTGGCCTTTGCACACGTTTCTGTAAGGGAGCGTGCGTTAATAGTGCGCATTTGTTCATTTTTGAAGTAGTCGTAGAGAGTAGTATATTGTGCAACTAGTGTTAAAAATTCCACTTTTCACACGAGTATGACGGTTTGGATACGAGCCGTTGGCGAGTGATACAACGTCAATTGCAAATTTGCTTTATAGTCATTCGTATTATAAAGCAAAGCGTGCGCAAAACATTCAGAAGCGTTTTCAAAGTCCACTTTGCACACGCTTCTGACTGTTTTGCGCACTACTGTGTGCATTTATTCATTCTCGAGGCAGTCGTAAAAAATAGTATATGGTGCAACTAGTGTAGAATATTGCACTTTTCACACGAGTGTGACGGTTTTGACACGAGCCGTTGGCGAGTAATACAACGTCACAAGAGTTTAAAGAGTTATTTTCGTACGTATTGCATACTATACTTTTTCTAGGACTGCGATTTTGCTTTATAAATGATCATTCGTATTATAAAATATATGCAAAGCGTGTGCAAAACAAGCGGAGGCCTGTGCAAAGTGGCCTTTGCACACGTTTCTGTAAGGGAGCGTGCGTTAATAGTGCGCATTTGTTCATTTTTGAAGTAGTCGTAGAGAGTAGTATATTGTGCAACTAGTGTTAAAAATTCCACTTTTCACACGAGTATGACGGTTTGGATACGAGCCGTTGGCGAGTGATACAACGTCAATTGCAAATTTGCTTTTTAGTCATTCGTATTATAAAGCAAAGCGTGCGCAAAACATTCAGAAGCGTTTTCAAAGTCCACTTTGCACACGCTTCTGACTGTTTTGCGCACTACTGTGCGCATTTGCTCATTCTCGAGGCAGTAGTAAAAAATATTATATGGTGCAACTAGTGTAGAATATTGCACTTTTCACACGAGTGTGACGGTTTTGACACGAGCCGTTGGAGAGTGATACAACGTCACAAGAGTTTAAAGAGTCATTTTCGTACGTATTGCATACTATACTTTTCCTAGGACTGCGATTGTGCTTTATAAATGATCATTCGTATTATAAAATATATGCAAAGGGTGTGCAAAACAAGCGGAGGCTTGTGCAAAGTGGCCTTTGCACACGTTTCTGTAAGGGAGCGTGCGTTAATAGTGCGCATTTGTTCATTTTCGAGGTAGTTGTAGAGAGTAGTATATTGTCCAACTAGTGTTAAAAATTCCACTTTTCACACGAGTATGACGGTTTGGATACGAGCCGTGGGCGAGTTCTACGACGGACTTCAAGTGAGCCAAAATCCCGCGTCACGACTAGCCCCACCCCATTCCCATTGTAGCGCGACGGCGGGGGAATACATATCACGGAGCTCACCACAGTCGAATCAGTCAACGTCGGGAAGAACGGGAGATCACTTCGCCCATTGCCTCTGACGATGTCTGCCGCAGCTGTAGACGAAACGTCAGGAAGAAAATCCATTAGACCACGGCTTCAAAGTCAGGAAAACACTTTAAATTGTAATCATTGGGCTATCCATGGAAAGCAAAAAGAAATACTCGCGTTTCAAATTTGAAGTGAGTATCTCCAAAACTGGATGAGCTATAAAAAAAATATTATTTTTTGAAAGCTTAACAACTTATACCCCGTGTTCACTAAAAAAAATCATCTAGAAGGCTATTCATTTTTAACAGAAAAGGATGACGTAATCTAAATTTTGTTCTTTCATCCTTTTCTTTCGTAATTTTGCAGCCTACTAGACGACGTTTTCAAATGAACTGTAACGAAGAACTTGAGGACAATAAACTTTCAGTCATCTTTTTTAATTAATTGATAAATTATTCCAGCTAATTTGGGGATACCCTGTGTAAGAAAAAAAGGAATTACAAAAGTCTCTCTCTTTATGACAGAGTTCCCATGCTTCTAATAGTCTCTTTACCGATAGATGCTTGGGTAGTTTTTAATATTTTCCTATAATAGACAACCAGGACCCAAAGTTCTAATATCTGATTACAACTTTGAGCTAAACCGTATACTAGAACTATAAATTGGACAACGGAGCAGCATTTAATAAGATATCCGATTCGAGAATCGCTAAACCGAGTTAGGCACTTTGACGGCTTCAGACCGGTTAAGCTGAGCAAGGTAGGAAGTTTACAGGAAAATTGTGTTGATAGTTTGAGATTTCACAAACAAGTGGATATTACTAATTGGGAGATAGTTGATAGGGAAAACGGGGCAGGGCAGCTCTGATGGATCGAAACTCATTGGCGATAAGTCGATGCTAAGATTGTTGCATTGAGTGTCATCTCTGGTGTAACTATGTAATAACAAAAATGGGAAAACAAAATTCTCTGCGACCAGTGAATAATATATTCGTTACTGTTTTGATACCAGATACTAAAGAAAATAGTAATTATCTCTACTAATCACTCAGTTTCCCAATATACAAAGAAAATAAGATTTAAATATCTAAATTGTAACAATTGCTAATTTGCATATTATCACTAAAGTTTAACTTGATGAAAGGGTAATTGTACTCACATACAAAGCTCTAATGATTTTTAAACAAAAACTTTGTAATAAACTTGAGCAATTGTTTGTATCAACTCAGTAACAAGGAGTCGCAAAATTGTTCCAGTGTCTTTATTAAGAATAAAAATTGTCACTGAGAAGTAAGTAATAAGATAATATTATTATAGTGGAAAATTATTATAGTATCGGCTTTTCAGGTAAAATACTCATCCGGAAATTCAAAGGCTAATTTTTAGCATTTTCCACTCAATTATTCTAACATAACAGTACGGTAGAACGACGCTTCACTGCGAGAAACCCCTGAAGTCGAAAGAATGGATCTCCACGAAAACAAGCCGAAGTAATGAAATATTCGCCTGAAACTTCCATTTGCATTTTCAGCAATGAACGGTATGCAAGTTTTCCCTAAAAAGGTTCAGGTTGTTATGCTTCCCTAAATTATGGGTAAGCTTTTAGCGTAATGAAGAGAGTTCTCGTTAAATAAATGCACAATTATTTTATTGGCCCGAGTGCCTGCATCTCCACCTGTGTACCGGAATTTCAATGGCAGCACCCAAGATTTGTAGCCAAGAAAATCGCTTGAGAGAATTAGTTCTATTAAGACGGGACCATTTAATTAAGTTATGATAGGTATTTACGTGATTGGTCCGGTAAATACATTTTTACAGTAAGAGAAAAATGTTTCTGGACGAAGTGATTGACGAGTTTTGGAATATCAAACCGTTTGCTGCAAAATGTTACCGGACTTATGACATACATTTTGTTTCGTGCTATATAACTCAAACAAGAAAAATTAGTGAAAGCGTCGTGTTGACACTGCGTTTTGATACAATCCCTGCGGTCTTTGGCCGCGCCGAAACCCCGCACCACCACATGCATTTAGTAACATGGTTACGTCACAGGACGTTTGAGGAATCAATCCAAGAATCATGGCTTTTATTTAGCCAAAACCAACGCAACGGCACTTTCTTTCCCTTTTCTGCGCAGTACCTTTTCAACTAAGTAGACGTCAGAATTTACAGTTTTCTGTAACTCTGCAGCATAAAATCCGCCTTTAATAGGTCTTCCTGTCATGCCTTCCAGCAAATACTTGGGTGGGTTGGTAATTCGCACTCTAACTATTTTAAACAGCTCTGTTCTCCGGTTGTCCAAAAATATGTTTTGCCTTACTGATACGAACAATATGTCCTACATTAAATTATTGACCTTGGAAACCTTTCATATTACTATAAGTTTTCATTACAAGTTCCTCATTGCTTGAATTCACATCTTTGGGTTTCATTCCAATAGTCCTATGTTTGGTGTTGTTATACTCGTCCACTATCTCGGGCAAGACATTGATCCACTTGTCGTTTCCATTTAGACTAAACGATCTAAAGAGGCGCTCTTTTAGGGTGCGAATTACCCGTACGACAATTGCAGTGTTTTAGAGCTAAACGTACTGTAATCATTTGCGTTACCAATAATTTTTTAAAATGAACGTTGTAGAATTCCTTACCAAGATCAGTTTGCAAATTATTTGGCAAATTACTAGAGGAACTTTCAAGAATATCAGCAAACGCAGGCGGTCAAAGTTGAAAATTGAGAAAAAAGTCGTAATACTCCCACCTTTGGAGATTTTTAAAAAATTCCGGAAATTTTTCTTTGCTGTTTTTGATCGGATTGGCACGTTTGCAATCCCTTGAGAACATAACAAGCTCAATTCGAATGGAATTAACCTCTAAAGAGGTTTTTTTAAAATGGTGCAAAAACCGATTTTAAAAGAGTCTAAAAATCGATCTCCTAAGGGGTCTATCGCCGGAAATATTGCACCTACTGAACTTCCGATAGTGGGAGGTGAAAGAGGACGTCAAGAAGAGGACAACATAGTTAGATTCACTTTAATTGGTACAGGCGTTCTCAGTTTAGGCGGCCAATTTTGAGAATTGAGAAAAAAGTCGTAATACCCCCCTTTGGAGATTTTCAAAAAAATTTCGGAATTCTCTATTGCTGTTTTTGGTCGGAATGGCACATTTGCAAACCCCTGAGAACATAACAAACTCAATTCGAATGGAATTAACGTCTAAAGAGGATTATTTAAAAATGGTCCAAAACCGATTCTAAAAGTGCCTAAAAATCGAATTCCTAAGGGGTCTATCTCCGGAAATAATGCACCTACGGAACTTCTGGTGGTAGGAGGTGAAAGAGGACATCAAGAAGAGGACAACACAGTTGGATTCACTCTAATCGGTCCAGGCGTTCTCAAGTTACAGGCGGTCAAAGTTGAGAATTGAGAAAAAAGTCGTAATACCCCCCCCCCTCTTTGGAGATTTTCAAAAAAAAATAGAAAATTTTTTTTTGCTGTTTGAGATCTGAATGCCACGTTTGCAATCCCCTGAGAACATAACAAACTCAATTCGAATGGAATTAACCTCTAAAGTTAAAAAATGGTCTGAAAACCGATTCTAAAAGTGCCTAAAAATCGATCTCCGAAGGGGTCTGTCTCCGGAAATATTGCACCTACGGAACTTCCGGTGGTGGGAGGTGAAAGAGGGCATCAAGAAGAAGACAACACAATTAGATTCACTCTAATCGGTCCAGGCGTTCTCAAGTTACAGGCGGTCAAAGTGGGGAATTGAGAAAAATGTCGTAATACCCCCCCCCGCTTTGGATATTTTCAAAAAAATTTCGAGAAATTTTTTTTGCTGTTTTAGATCGGAATGGCACGTTTACAATCCCCTGAGAACATAACAAACTCAATTCGAATGGAATTAACTTCTAAAGAGGTTTTTTTTTTAAAATGATCCGAAAACCGATTCTAAAAGTGCCTAAAAATCGATTTCCGAAGGGGTTTATCTCCGGAAATATTGCACCTACGGAACTTCCGATGGTGGAAGGTGAAAGAGGGCATCAAGAGAAAGACAACACAGTTAGATTCACTCTAATCGGTCCAGGCGTTCTCAAGTTACAGGCGGTCAAAGTTAAGAATTGAGAAAAATGTCGTAATACCCCCCCCCCCTTTGGAGATTTGCAAAAAAATTTCGAGAAGTTTTTTTTGCTGTTTTAGATCGGAATGGCACGTATGCAATCCCCTGAGAACATAACAAACTCAATTCGAATGGAATTAACTTCTAAAGAGGTTTTTTTTAAAAATGGTCCGAAAACCGATTCTAAAAGTGTAAAAATCGATCTCCGAAGGGGTCTATCTCCGGAAATATTGCACCTACGGAACTTCCGATGGTGGGAGGTGAAAGAGGGCATCAAGAAGAAGACAACACAATTAGATTCACTCTAATCGGTCCAGGCGTTCTCAAGTTACAGGCGGTCAAAGTGGGGAATTAAGAAAAATGTCGTAATACCCCCCCCCCCGCTTTGAATATTTTCAAAACAATTTCGAGAAATTTTTTTTGCTGTTTTAGATAGGAAAGGCACGTTTACAATCCCCTGAGAACATAACAAACTCAATTCGAATGGAATTAACTTCTAAAGAGGTTTTTTTTTTTAAAATGATCCGAAAACCGATTCTAAAAGTGCCTAAAAATCGATTTCCGAAGGGGTCTATCTCCGGAAATATTGCACCTACGGAACTTCCGATGGTGGGAGGTGAAAGAGGGCATCAAGAGGAAGACAACACAGTTAGATTCACTCTAATCGGTCGAGGCGTTCTCAAGTTACAGGCGGTCAAAGTTAAGAATTGAGAAAAATGTCGTAATACCCCCCCCCCCCTTTGGAGATTTGCAAAAAAATTTCGAGAAGTTTTTTTTGCTGTTTTAGATCGGAATGGCACGTATGCAATCCCCTGAGAACATAACAAACTCAATTCGAATGGAATTAACTTCTAAAGAGGTTTTTTTTAAAAATGGTCCGAAAACCGATTCTAAAAGTGTAAAAATCGATCTCCGAAGGGGTCTATCTCCGGAAATATTGCACCTACGGAACTTCCGATGGTGGGAGGTGAAAGAGGGCATCAAGAAGAAGACAACACAATTAGATTCACTCTAATCGGTCCAGGCGTTCTCAAGTTACAGGCGGTCAAAGTGGGGAATTAAGAAAAATGTCGTAATACCCCCCCCCGCTATGGATATTTTCAAAAAAATTTCGAGAAATTTTTTTTGCTGTTTTAGATCGGAATGGCACGTTTACAATCCCCTGAGAACATAACAAACTCAATTCGAATGGAATTAACTTCTAAAGAGGTTTTTTTTTTAAAATGATCCGAAAACCGATTCTAAAAGTGCCTAAAAATCGATTTCCGAAGGGGTCTATCTCCGGAAATATTGCACCTACGGAACTTCCGATGGTGGGAGGTGAAAGAGGGCATCAAGAGGACGACAACACAGTTAGATTCACTCTAATCGGTCCAGGCGTTCTCAAGTTACAGGCGGTCAAAGTTAAGAATTGAGAAAAATGTCGTAATACCCCCCCCCCTTTGGAGATTTTCAAAAAAATTTCGAGAAGTTTTTTTTGCTGTTTTAGATCGGAATGGCACGTTTGCAATCCCCTGAGAACATAACAAACTCAATTCGAATGGAATTAACTTCTAAAGAAGTTTTTTTTAAAAATGGTCCGAAAACCGATTCTAAAAGTGCCTAAAAATCGATTTCCGAAGGGGTCTATCTCCGGAAATATTGCACCTACGGAACTTCCGATGGTGGGAGGTGAAAGAGGGCATCAAGAAGAAGACAACACAATTAGATTCACTCTAATCGGTCCAGGCGTTCTCAAGTTACAGGCGGTCAAACTGGAGAATTGAGAAAAATGTCGTAATACCCCCCCCCCCCCGCTTTGGAGATTTTCAAAAAAATTTCGAGAATTTTTTTTTGCTGTTTTAGATCGGAATGGCACGTTTGCAATCCCCTGAGAACATAACAAACTCAATTCGAATGGAATTAACTTCTAAAGAGGTTTTTTTTTTTTTAAAATGATCCGAAAACCGATTCTAGAAGTGTAAAAATCGATCTCCGAAGGGGTCTATCTCCGGAAATATTGCACCTACGGAACTTCCGATGGTGGGAGGTGAAAGAGGGCATCAAGAAGAAGACAACACAGTTGGATCCACTCTAATCGGTCCAGGCGTTCTCATGTTACAGGGGGTCAAATTTGAGAATTGAGAAAAAAGTCGTAATACCCACCCCCCTTTGGAGGTTTTCAAAAAAATTTCGGAATTTTTTTTTGCTGTTTTTGATCGGAATGATCACAACAAACTCAATTCGAATGGAATTAACCTCTAAAGAGGTTTTTTTTTAAATGGTCAAAAAACCGATTCTAAATGTGCCTAAAAATCACACAGAAAGCACTAGCCTTTCAATTGCCACACTATTAGAAACTTGCTTTTGTTAATTTTAATCTAAATTTTTAGTGCTAGTTTACTCGATTTACTGACTGGTAAACATAAAAATGGAAATAAAGTGCCGCCTAAAGTTGAGATTCAGGAGACTTTACCGCCAAAAATTATTTTTTTTCTTTTTACTTACCTGCAGCTTTGCAGTACGGTAACAACAAAAACACGCTACAGTTACACTAAACTATAAGAAAATGTTTAGACATTACTGTTTACTGTACATTAATTAAAAACGTCTAAACATACTGAAATAAAAATTATTTACTCCTCCACGAGGAATCTCTTGTAACCAAACTGAAACCTCCTAAAACTGAAATAACATAACCTCAATTTCGAGTCTGTCAAGAATGTCAGATTTACAGATGACGGATGGCGAAAATTTGACATATGACAGAAAAAGTCGTGCGTGGACGTCCACTGGACGTTTAAAAAAATATAAACAATTTCAAGCCCAAAGCGGGACGTCCAATTGGGGGTCAAAATCGCCATGGACGTTCTGGATTTAAAATGTACCGAAACCGAACGTCCATTGGAAGGCGTGTGCTGTCGGGGTTCATATTTCAGGAAAAGCCCTAGTAATAAAATCTAAAAATAGCCCAGACCACAGTTTTAGTACCCTACCTAACGAAGACGGCGGAATGCGACTGCTAATTTCCTCATTGGTGTTTCATTGTCAGGGCGGATCAATGGAATGGAGCGCTCGTATTTTGGCGCGTCCTAGCTCGATATGATTGGTTGATGTCCCCGAGGAGCGGACAAAAATGCATTCGATCGCCGGGGAGTGAATTAGAGTCAAGTTCAGATTTCGTAGGTGAATCATTGCTGTTTCCCGGGCGCAATGTATCGGTGTCACTAAGTCAACTGGCTGAGGGTTCGATGAAGTGAACGTTTGGTTTTCGTTCGGGTTTAATCGCAGTCTCGTGTACTGGATTAATATCTATATTATCTAAAGCTAATTATGGTTGTGAAAAAGTGTAGAGTTTTGAAGTTTAGGGTTTCGAGTTATTAAAAAAAAAAAAATGTTTCAGTAACAAAGTAAAATGTTTATGTTCATTCGCTGTAGTAGAAAAAATTTTGTAAAAAATAACGGTACTGGACTAAAAACAAATAAGTACGTACCAGTGATCTAAATGATACAGTTTTATTACTAGAGGCTAATTTTTATTCTAGCGGACACTCCATAGACAAACAAAAAGGTTTCAGCCAATATAATGGAGACGCATTTGCGAAAGTACCTTTCCATAAGCCTACTAAATTATTATCTCGAGAAATGTCGGTTCTCATTTGAAATTGCCTGCAATTTCCACCTGCTAAATAATTGAGTTAAATGATGTTGAAAACGTGAAGTGCTAAAGGCCAAAGAGCAGTGGCACTTTTACGACATTTAGACGAAGGTTGAAATGGTCCCGTTCGCTCGACATTTTCACCCTCGATAACATTTCCCTTCTGCGGTCGCAAATATCTGTGCTGTCCCTCTGCCAGATATTTTTACATAAAGTCCCTACCTATGGGCGATATTTAATATTTATTTTACTTTTTTAGACCACGAAAATAAATAAATAAAATATAATATATTATCTCCGACACATCTAGAAAACTAATATTGTTCCAAAACAAACATTTAATCATCATTTAATCTCTTCGTCTGTTTTTGAAATTTATTACCTACCACATATCTCTTCGTCCTGCATTAATATCACATCCAATTGGGGTAATCCTAATAAACACAAATCCGATATCATGCTCTACGTTGTTTATGATATTCGCAGTCGGTTTTAGGCTTTCAAATTCCGAAAGGGGGTATAAACAACCACAATATGTATGATAAGCGATTTCAGAAACGGGAAGTAATTAAATATGATTGTTTATGGTCTTTCCAGGACTTCCCTCTATGGGGAAGTAATTAAAATATACGGTTTTTTTCTCAGGGTTTTCTAGATGCAAAATAAGAAAAGAATGCGTTATGCTATTACGGTAACTAGGTTTATCATTTGTATAGAAATAAAACAAAAACGAAACAATTACACAGAGATTAATACAAATAAATCAAAAATGTTATAATAATAATAAACCGGAAACTAACAACTTATGATATCAAATGATATTTTTATGTCAAATAGTAAACGATTTTCACAGATCTCGAACATTATTCATAACAATTGATGTTTGTGGCTTATTGCTACAGTTTGTTCTAAGTTGTTTAGTAAGTTTGATAGAATAATAACAGTTTAAATTAAAGAAAGACTAGGCCATTAGCCGGAATTGAACCTGCCTTTGTGCCTCTATAGCTCACTTGGTAGAGCATCTATCCGGTAAACAGAATGTCGCTGATTTAAATCCGGCTGAAGGCCTACTTTTTCTTTACTTCAAATTGTTATTCTTCTGTCCGCTGAAGCCACGAACATCACTTGTAAAAAATCCTTTGGACGCAATTATAGCTATCTTATACTCATTACTATCAACAAGATCACTTAAATAGGTAAGTAACATTTTAAATTCATCATTGCTAAAGTTTTTTATTTTATGTATTAGTCCTGAAGAAGGCAACAGATAAGTTGCCGAAACGTCAACTAGTTGTGTCGTTCGAGCCCTTTTCAGGGTAAATTAGTATTATCAGCAGTGACCTAGAAGTTATGGACAGAGCCAACGCCCCTAAATAGTCCCGTTTTTCGGCCGGAAGTCTGCCACTTTTAAGGTTTGCATGACGTAATGTTGTCGTCAGTGCCCGTCGTACAAGCGTCATAGGGGCTTAGATCCGGACCGGATGTTGATTGTCGATTGTTTTTGGATTCTGTTAGGTTGGAAGTTAAGTTTTAAGAAATGTATAAATTTGCGTCCAAGAAAGTATTATGTTGGGAGTAAATTGACGGATTGGGACAAAAGCAGCTACCTATTACTCCCCCATTACTAAGACCTTTCGATTTGGAGGAAAAAAGACGGTTAGGTCTGCCGCAGTGAAATTTCGAGAAGGTGGAGCATATGCCCCTGCTAGGATGGTACCATTTTTAAGCTGGACGCATACGTGTTCTATGCTTGTATTAAGCTGAGGTAGCCTCTTATAGCTTATACGGCGATTTAGCGCGATTGCCACGCCCTCACCTCTTGCATTAGGTCTATCACTACGCTCTAATCAGAAATTTTTGATTCTCATTTTATTGACGTTACGCAATCTTGTCTCTAAGATTATAGCAACATCGACTTTTCTGAGATTTAAATGATGAATCAATTCGCCTACTTTGGTTCTAAGTCCATTGCAATTCCACTCAATGATGTTGAAAATGGCTGAGATTATATTCTAAAATTTTGAATTCAGCAATAAGTACTGCAACCTCTTGATGAACAGCCCTGAGTTTAATGTATAAATAAACGAAACGTCGGCAAAGAAGTGGTAGTACTTATTACTGCCTTTGTCCCAATCCGCCAATTTACTCCCAACGTTTTAAAAAATGTTGGAGCTAGGCCAGTTAAGGGCTAGGGACCCTGGCGCTCTAGCTAGGAGATGGATAGATGTTCGATATTCGATTGAATTGGAAATAAGAAGTAATAAAAATATTAACAGTGACAATTGATTTGCAATAATTTGACGTGAGACGTCATGACGTCACTTCCGGCGGATATCGCTGACCTTTTTAAGGTTCCTACTGCTCAAAAGAGCGGCCAAAACTGTAAAAACAGAAGAGTCTCCGATGTAATATACTACCTCGTTGATTCTCAGTAATTTTACTGAGAATTAGGCGAAATTCGGTTTACAACATCAAAAAAACGAAACAAATTTTAGGGAAATATCGGCATTTGTTTGGTACCTCCAGTCCTACATCCTTGGTATTGATTTTAAAATTCTTGACAGCGATAAGTCCGGAATGTCGGAGTAGCAGGAATCGGATCAGATTTTTTTTGAATTGTAAAGTGTTAAATTTTTAATAACAACCTGTACGTTTAAATTACAAAAAGTGTTTTCCGGGCTTTGAACAAATGGTCTAATGGATTTCCTTTCTGCAGACATTATAAAAAGCGATGAGGCAATGGGCGAAGTGACCTTCTGTGTTTCCCGACGTTGACTGATTCAACTGTGGTGAACTCCGTGGTATTTATTCCCCCGCCGACGCCATCGCGCTGCAGTGGAGGGACTGGGGTGGGGGTAGTGGTGACGCGGGGTTTCGGCGAAGTATGTCGTAGAATTCGCTTTCGGTCTCCATCTAGAAACGTAATTCCCTCCTTACTGTTGTTGTGCTTAAAGATCTCGATGGCCTTTCTCGTCAGTTTCAGATAGAAATGCTGCGATTGATATAAAGATATCTACCTCGTTGAAAAGGATGTCGTAACCTTCGAAAAGAGCATGCTCTGCTACTGGCAATTTTTGGGTTTGTCCCACCGTGCAATTCTTCTTGTGACCTCGTGTTGACACTGCGTTTTGTGGACCCAATTTATTGTCCGAACGCAAGTGAGGATTATAGCGTGCAGGTCACTCTCCCTTTTTGGTTGTAGATATTTGGTATTTTTTTGGTTCTAACGGTTTTAACTTTGAAACTGCTCATTTGACGCGATTTTCGTTCAAGGGCGTAGGTACAGAAATGAACGGGCTCTCTAAAAATGTGGTCGATTTGACGATAGATGCGGGGGGGGGGGGGGGGGGGGCTGACCAGTGGCGTGCCAAAGTCAAAAATGTGTTTTTTTTGGTACCCAAATTTACGGAGGTTTTGTCGTAACTCCGGGACTATATGGGGTATAGGGCTCCCCATGGGTAAAATTTCCCATATATGTAGATGATAAATTTTGAAGTCTAATTCCGATAAGTTAAATAGGAAAATCTACAAAAAATCGCAAAGTTGGGACGGTTTTTTTAAAAAAATTTTGTAATGGTCAACTTCTGGGCCTTCTGGATCCCCTTAGTTAGAGGATTGGCCCAACGACGATGGTACCAGGGGAAAGGGCATATCCTTGGGCAACTTCTAATCCTATCCCGCCAAAGGTGTCACTTTAATACAGAGTGGTCAAAAAAATGACCAAAGACAATTAAGGAAAAGTGTGCAAAATAGCAAGGTTGCGATTTTTACGAAAATCATGGAGCGTTCCAGCTTCAGTGGTATATGGGCAACTAGAACACGTGGAGAGAAAAAAAATTCAATTATTAGGTTTGGTCTAGCTCTTATACAGAGTGAGCTACAAAAGTTTTTTTGTGCCGCATTTTTTGACAATTTTGGTGTACTTTTCTCATATTTCACCCTGTAGATTCGACATTTTTTCAGTAAAAAATCTGAAATAATTCAGGGAGGTAGTACACACATGGGCCTTTAACCATGCCAAAAATCAAGAGCCTAGCTTTCAATTTGAAATTTTGACGAATTTTTAAACTTTAAATTTCAAATTGCCACTTTGAGGTATATTTGTGCCGAGACCGTGCATCTAATCGAATGGTTTTCTATCCCAGGGGATACCTTGGAATGTTTTCTTTTTGGGACTTAGGAACCACTTTTAGCTGGGACGTCGCGAAATGGGCTTAATTGAATTTCGAAGCGAAAGATGCAGATTTTTTGAAATTTTGGCCGAACATCCCGAATGGTTCCGAAGCGACGTCCACCACGGGGTTGTCGGAAGCATTCGGCGGCCGCGGCCATCTGTAACTGACAGCTGAGATTTCCGAAATGTAAACATTAACTTTAAAGCCTCAGACTAAGGAAAATCGGCCGAAAAGCGGGGAAAACTGTCTGGCCGGGGAAAATTTGAACATTTCTAGGAAGATTATTGGCAAAATGCCCAGACCTCGAGGTCGTTTTCACAAAGACTGGCCGATTTGAAAATTTCATGTCGGGATTCATTTTTGGCTGATGACGTCGAAGCCAGACCACGCGGTTCTCGCCCAGACAGTGGCGGTTACAAATTCGGGCAAAAATGTATTTTTTCGATTTTTCGGCAGACATGGGCGTAGTTATATATTTTTTTCGCCATTTCTTCCGTTTTCCCATAAGAAATACATTGTGCAATGCTTTTTAAATGGGACAATATTGATTTCGTCATAAATAAAAGATGGAGGCGAAAAAAAAATGGCCGCCGTAGACAGGGTATTTTAAAAATGGGGATATCTCTGAAACGAATAAAGTTAGAGAGCTGAAATTTGGTACCATGGTTCATTAGGGAATGGATTGTAAGTTGCCATGGGTCGAAACCTTATTTATGGTACCAAACCCATGGGTACCATTAACGAGATTTTGCATATAAGTTTTCAGCCTTTTGCACGTGTATTTCCCATAAGAAAAACGTTGGGCAATGCGTATTATATGGGTGGAATGTAGATTACGTCATATTTCGGGGTACCATTAATGGTACATGGTTCAAATTTGGATGGTAGGTACCTATGGGGGTATCATAAATTGTGATATGGCTGACTCAGCTATCATAGCTACAATAGCTGAGTAACGTTAGTAATTAACGAACTGGTGATGATACATGGTTCAACTTTGGATGCTGGGTGCGCATGGGAGTACCATGAATGGTAATATAGCAGACATAGCTATGTAGCTGACCATAGCTAGGTTATAGCTGTTTTATGAACCGATGATGATATCAAGTTGAAAATCGAATGGTAGGTTGCCCTTATGTAAAATTCGCTAAAAATGACATTTCTAAAAATCCAAGATGGCCGCCTGAAAAGTTTTGGTTTTAAAGCGATATCTCTGGAACGGTTCGAGCTAGAAAGCTGAAATTTGGTATGTGGTCATTTTATGGGACGGGCTAGAGGTCTCTGAGATCCAGAACCTTGCCGCGGGTACCAAAGGTTCCATTTTGGAAACTTTTTTATTAAAATGACAGTTTTTTGCTACAACTTACTGACTGTTGCTAAAGGGCGCCGAAACCAAATATATCCGACGTTTCGACTTTACGCTTACCATAAGCCATCATCAAGGTATTCTCTTTTATTACAAATATTGCTTCATAAATGTGTCACGCCCAAACAATCAGTTTTTCGTATATGACTGACAAAATAGCTTTAACGAAGCCCATTCGACTGGTACTAACTGTTCGATTTTATCGTTTCTGGGTTCTGAGATTTGACTGATTAAATTTCTCATTTATAGGGATAGAGTGACATTTGTCATTTTATAGCAAAGCCATTTACGGCAATAGAACAACAGTGACTCAATTAAGTATGAGTCGGCTCAAATACTGCTCAAAACGTTAATTACTATTCTGCTAAGTTTAATAGCAGTCTCATGGGAAGTGAAAAACTATTAAAATGTTGTAAAAATTAACTAATATTTTTATTTGATCGAACATTACGTCAACTAAATTAAAAACATTGAACGACAAATTAAGCAGGTATTTTGTGGTCGAGAATGCTCTATTCATCGGTGTCAATAGCATCGTTCTACCATGTTTAGTTTTTGAATTATAGAGATATAAGTATTAAAATGTCGATAAAAAGTGAAAAAATTACGTTAAAGGCGCCATTTTGAAGGGGAAGGAAGTTACTAAAAATTCCAAATTGCAAATTTTTTACATAATTTTTTCCACTCTTTCGTTTGAGACTATTTATGATAAAACTATGACAATCGATTTCGGTCGAAAATTTTCACGATCAACCCCCTTGGAAAATTTTGAAATTTTTACATTTTTTTGTTTATCTTGGAAACGGTAAGGTTTTTCGATATGCAGGTTAATATGATGTATGAAGAGGTCATTAAGGGCTATGAGATGCATGTATCAGAAAGAAGCTAGCTTTCACGGTTTTCGAGAAAATTAAAAAAAAGTGCAAAATTTGTACCTTATTTTTGGGCCACCCGTGCTCAGTTACTGTTCTAGGCAGAGCTTCGAAAATGGGCTCTACGTGTAGCTCTATTCTTCTACTTCCTTAGCTGTTCTTATACATTTTTTCATAAATCTTCATCGAAACGAGATATTAGCTGTTAAAGGCAGCAATGCACGATTTTTATCTCAAAATTTAGTTTTTTGGGCCGGTTTGAGAGCCCCATATGTTTAACATAGAATTTTCTATATCTGTCATATAAATCTATAGTAATCGAATTTATTTGTTACTTCGAGTCGTTTTTTAATGAATAGGACGTCAATTTCTGTTTTAGATAGTATAGGGTGGCTCAAAAAATGATGAAGGAAGCTAATATATGCAGAAAAGGTACATAAGCAGTGTGTATTTTACATAGAAAGGATGGATTATTAAGTACGTAGACTAAGCAGAATAAGATGTCAGATATAGGCGATGAAAACTTTATTAAAACTTACCATTGAAAGCAATTTTTGTAATCATCCAAGGAGTCTGGTGTTGATATATATGAGTATTTAATGCAAAATAATTCCTGCGCCATTTTATCCACAAATTGTTTAAAAAACACTAAAATTATTCTACCTTTTTGGCTCTTCTTATAGCTTTTCGGATAAATCCTCATTAAAACGCGATATAAGCTGTTGAAGGCCGAAATTCACGATTTTTTTCTAAAAATTTAGGTTCTTGGGCTTATAGGCTTAATATAGAAATATCGACTTTTCCCATATAAATCAATAGTAATCGATTTTATTCGTAGGTTCTAGTAGTCGTATGATAAATAGGGTATATATGTACGTTTTGGATAGTATAGAGTGTCCCAAAAAAGTGTTGTAACCCAGAATTTTAGGATTTTTTCATGAAAATTGATAACAGTTAATTTATTGCGAAAAAATCCATTAGTTTTATAATAAATAGAGCGTTGATTTATGTTTTAAATAGTATACGGTGTCCCAAATAATGCTGCAACATTTAACTTTAGTTTTTTTGTTTATCAATATTTTTTGTAGGTTTTATTCCCTTATTATAAACAGTTAGGAACAATCAAAGCTATAAAACTGAAATGTCAATTGTAGATTCGTTTCATACTCACAAACAATATGTCATAAATGAGAACTTTGATATGGGTACTCGTGGTACCATTTTTTATCTTTTTATGAATTTTAGCACCTTTTTTTACTATTTTTCAAAAGCTGTTATGTTTGCGAATATGAAGTAAAGTATTATTATATATAAACGTTTCGACATTTCAGTTACTTTTAGGTATCTTCAGGTTCTTTGTTAATATCTCTCTGCCCACAGCGTTCGGATTTCCTAAACGATGGACGCTCCGCGCGCGTGGTCTTCACTCCAAAGAAGTTCTGCAGCACTTTGCCCACAGCGTTCGGATTTCCTAAACTATGGGGGCCCCGCGCGCGTGGTCCAAAAAAAAAAATAAAAAAATAAATGACGCGCGAGTGTGACAAAGGCACACCATAAACAAACCAACTCAAGAGTTTTGCTGACCAACTTGTTTATACCAAGCTACAGCTGCATGGAACTAGGTAAACTCCGGGTGCCGATAGGGAATATCTGAGGTCTTTGGCCGATCTCAATCTCTGTTGTATTGAACGAGTGGGTCTAAAGACAGTTTTAACACTGTGCTTTTCTAGTAGCATGCCAATACTGCCGTTATTTTGTGAATGTTTGGTAGACTAGTTCAACCACGCTTTCCTTCATCTTTTCCCGTTGTTCCTTCCTGGCGCTCTACATTCCTTGGACGGACAGCTATATCGAGCTCGCTGTATCCAATCCAACCAAAGGCTCTTTCCAGATGCTTCATTTTCCGGCCGAAAGTTAACTTCAAAACTTCCACTTAGACCTCAACTCTATCAATACAAAAATTCAACTCAATACGGAGATAGAAAAGGAAGGACGCCTACTGTTTTTGGATATTTTAGTATCAAGGAAGCTCAATGGGAAGTTCGCGCACACCGTTAATAACGGATCAAATCATCATCCCAGATAGAAAATTTCTTCCTGCAGACATTATCAAAGGCGATGCGCGAACTGATCTCCCGTGCTTCCCGACGTTGACTGATTCAACTGTGGTGAGCTCCGTGGTTTTTATTCCCCCGCCGGCGCCGTCGCGCTGCAGTGCAGGGACTGGGGTGGGGGTAGGGTTGGCACGGTGTTGGAAAATACGTCCAAAGACTTTAGAGCACCAGGAAAGAACAACTGGAAATGAAGAAAAGCGCGGATGGAGTAGCTTACCATACATCTACAAAGTAACAGACAGGATTGGCAGGCTACTAGAAAAGCACAATGTTAAAACTGTCTTTAAACCCACTCGTACAACACAACAGAGCTTGAGATCGGCCAAAGATCGCAGAGAGCCCCTATCGGTACCGAAATTTACCGAGTTCCAACACGACAACAATTTCAACAGGAAGGACGAAATTACGTTTCTAAATGCAGACTGGAAGCGAGTTCTACGACATATTTCAACTGCGCCGAAACCCCGCGACACCACTACCCCCACCTCAGTCCCTTCATTGCAGCGCGACGGCGCGGCGGGGGAATAAATACCACGGAGTCCACCAAGGTCGAATCAGTCAACGTCGGGAAGCACGGAAGATCACTTCGCCTATTGCATCATCACCCTTGATAATTTCATTGGATTGAAATAAATAAATTTCATTGGACCACGGTTTCAAACTCCGGAAAACACTATAGATTGTATTTTGATTGGCTGTGAAACACTTCAAAGGATTCGAAACTTAGATCCGCCACTTGATGTTTGCCACAATTATTTACAATTACTTAGCGCAAACAAACAGTTTTGACTACTCATATTTTTGTTCACATTCAGTCATTTCTGGACGAGTCCACATTAAAATAACAAAGAAAAAACTTGAGAAAGTATCGTATTATGAAAAGAAAAGCAAATGCAAAACCATTTTTTTCCCAGTTTTGAATTGACAGCTAGATAGCTATTTTCTTGAAAATTTTAATTTTTGACTTTGTTTACTATTTTTATACACTGCCATCGGAGGTACCATAAATTGCTGAAAGCAATCTATAACTCTGTTCAGCGAGGGTTAAATATTACGTCATAAATTGTAACGTCATACAAAAAAAAACGTCTGTATCTGATAAAATGTTAGTCGAACTGGTAAAAATATGGTATTTATAGCGTTTTTCACTGGCTGCACTAGTGCGCAACATGTGTATTTCTCTCTTTATATTTTGAACGAATTGACAAAGGATAGAAATTCACTCAGTGCGCACTAGTTTTCCCAGTGAAAAACGATATTAATCTTCGAAAATACATCAAATAGAAACGTACCTTGAACACTGCATCTATTGGTAATAATGTTTTTGGAGCCACTTTTCCTCGCTGAAAGTAGTCAATGAGTCATAATATCAAAATTTGTTCCTTTTCACCTTAGCGCCAAGGCATTTTGTAACCATTTCACAAAATTTTACACTCTTTTGCAGGTGACGATTAAACCGGAATTTCTAAATTTTGACGACATTTTGACATAAAGTGTCAAACTAACTTTAGCTGGTGGTTTTATTATTAATAAGAACTAATAATACGCTTGTTTTTTGGCGATCTTTTGCTAATGAAATGAGATGAGGAATGTGACGTCATATTGAACCTTCGCTGAACAGAGAATAGTCTTTTTTTTATACTGTCAGCAAATATGAAGATCTTGATCAAAATATGAACGTAGCAACAAAATATTCATGATCACATGATATCTTTGTCGTCTTCGACAAAAGAGAACTGAAATCTATCTAAAAATTTGGAGCAAACCAGGCAGAAAACCCGGTAGACCCCACAGTAAAGTCATAGTAACCAATCAGAGGAAGGAGTGACTGAAACCAAATAATTCCAACTGAAGAACAAGAAGAGAGTCGCAGAAAAATGCATCTCTCATAGCAGCAGTTTAGAAATTAAAATTAAATTTTATTTTTGAAACTTTGATGCTTGCACATCCGTAATCAAACAATTTTTTTTATGAGAAGTCCACACATTATTTTTGCTTTTCTTGTTAGAAAAAAATTAGTAACTGAACTGAATAACAAAAAAAATTAAAACCTAAAATTATTAAGTGTTGTTGGTGAAGTTAGCGGGATTAGGACAAATAATGCACCTCTTCTTTATTTGAAAATGGCCGACGTTTCGACTATTCAGTCTTCATCAGGGCTAAAACCTTGGGCTACCTTGGACAGCGGATGTGTGTTTTGTCGAGCCTAGGATGCCAGGATCACCGAACAATCGAATGGAGTTTGCTACCGTAACTATCTTAAATCGTACTTTAACTGACTACCCTCTCTAAGTGAGAAAAGGTAAGTTCTTTCATCCGTAATGTACGCCTCCATGTTTACTGGTTACTTGGTATTGTCGGTATTTGTCAATTGTTAATTCTTGAAGTTGTCTACAGTTTGTCTGTATATTTAATATTTTTATTTTTTTTTGTGTTTAAAACATTTTTAAAATTTTAAAAATTTGATATATGTAATGGATGTATAGGAATTTACGTTCCACATTTGAACAAGCATTATTTACAATTTTATGTTGGGCCCAGGGATTTGTTACTATTGAACTTATTGGTTTTAGCCCTGATGAAGACTAAATAAATAGTCGAAACGTCGGCCATTTTCAAATAAAGAAGAGGTGCATTATTTGTCCTAATCCCGCTAACTTCACCAACAACTTATAACTTAAGGACGCTAATTACAACAATTATTAAGTGTCCAAGTGAGAATCAAGTGAGATTTGTCAAGTTGCCTGGCAAATTAAGTAAATGCCATTGCTCAAAATGTTCGGTGCGCAGAATGCAAATGATTTGATATCTCAATAACGGATCAAATCATCATCGCAGACAGAAAAAGAGAGTCATAAAGAGTCTGTCTGTTGGAGCCAAGATTTATGCACAATATTATGGGTTGCTGTACACTTACAAATTTTAAATACAAAGTAATTTATTTTTTAAAAAGACGTGTGTTTGATTGTTTGTGCCTGTGTATCGATATGTCATATGTGACTGATGGTGTGGATATTTATGTTTTGAATTTTAAGCAACAACTTTGACTAATGTAAGTAACAAACAATTAGTTTCCATGATTTATTTTGCTTGGATAGGTTCCTAAAATCCTTGTTTTTAAAACCACAAGTTGTAATTCTCAAAATTTATTAGAATATAAAGCGATGTTGCACCAGTAATATCGCCTTTATTAAATTCAACGAGGACGGTATCCCAAAAAACCTTTGTTTCAATAAAATGTATATTTAGGGATTCTGGGAACTAAAATCGATTAAAAATAACTCATCTCATCAAAAAAATGTACAATTTGATGTTTTTTGAGAAAATCACGGTAGGATTAAGGCCAAAATCGGTTAAAAACTACTCAAAGCCTCCGAAAATGCAAATTTTTGAAAAAATTTTGGTTAGGATTAGGGCCAAAAGTGGTTAAAAATTTACACAAAGCGTCTCAAAGTGCCAATTTGGAGTGTTTGAAGAAACTCAAATTAAAGTTACGACTAAAGTTGATCAGAAATAACCCACTTCATCTAAAAATGGCAGTTTTGATGTTTTTTGCTAAAATTAACGTTAAAGCGGCGGAAAATGACTCAAAGTGTAAAAATGCTAATTAAGGGTTTCTCTACAAATTCAGGTTAGGATTAGGGTCAAAATGGGTTAAAATATGACTCAGGGTGTCTAAAAATACAGTTGTGTCTTTGGAGAAAATCATATTAGGATTAAAACCAAAAGTAGTTAAGAATTTACAGAAAGCGTTTAAAAGTTCAAACTTGGAGTTTTGGGAGAAATTCAGGTTAGAAATAGGGCTAAAGTCGATTAATCGATTTCTTCTGAAAATAGCAATTTTAATGTTTTATGACTAAAATTGAGGTAAAAACTGGCGAAAATGGATCAAAGTTTAAAAAATGCAAATTAAGAGTTTCTATACAAACTCAGGTTAGGATTAGCGTCAAAATGGGTTAAATTAGATTACCATAGATAGCATACTAGAAAAAATGTCATGTATTTTTATTTTTTTTGAATGGGTAACAATCGGCAGACAATATGTCAATAAATGAGGGAAAACACAGTAAGATTCTTTACCTCTTTTCCGAACTACGACGATTTAAACATATCAGCAACAGAGTGCTTTAATCAAAGACCTGGCGAAAAGGTCCCGAGATATGGAAACTGGCTTACTCCTTACCTGAAAACGATAGAATTTTTTTTTATTGCGAAATGGCAGAGCATCAAAATTTTGCAATTTTTGCACCACTTTGTTTCACACCCTATATAATAAAGATAATGTCGTTTTTTTTTCAAGATTATCCGCTTCTTTAATCTAGAGGAAATGAGGTTTCAGACTATGTACATTATATATATATAACAATTCATTGCTTAAAAAGTTAGAGCTGATTGAAAATGACACGAAAAATTGCTTGTGCCGAACTTTAAGTTGAGCAGTTTAGTTACGAGAAAAGTAAAAAGACAAATTATTTTGGAAAATAAACTACTTTTTACGCATTATTCCAAATCTTCAAGACCTAAATGGCCAGTACGGGTAAAGTTAGAACCTTCAGTTTTAATTTTGCCAAGTTTCATAGCTTTGGTGCTAATCGACCACCACTCAACATGGGTCCGAAAATTTAACATGTCTAATCCTATGTTGCGCGTTAAAAAAAAACGCACTGTATAGTATTATGTATTATTTTATTTTTAAGTTTCAGTTTACTGCAAAGTTATCGTCAATCTTTCTTCTGTAGTGATATTTTCGGACATTTTTTTATATCTGTAGTCATCAATAATGTTTAATAATTTATTGAATGAGGACACACTCATTCTTGTGTACTTGTCTCTCTGTCTTTCGATTTCTATTAATTAATCTGGTTTTGGTGCTTCACTCTCTCTTCTTGGGTGAATACTTGAGATGGCTGCATCCAGCAGTATGCGCACGGGGCAGTATTTGCAACGTTGCCACATATAAAATGCAAAATTCTTTGAATCAAATATTTCTGCGGTTCATATTGTATATTCGTAATAATCGTATATAAATAATAAAGCTTCGTTAATTTATCAATTGTTTTAATTGATAAGTGATGTAAGAAAAAAAATAGCCATTACACTAATTTATATACTTTTATGTGACTTTGTCAATTTTCGAGAATTAATGTAGATATCTACTGAACCAGGTGTAACTTTGCTCCTCCAACAAGCAAAACAAGTTATGTAGTTATGGATTGGTCGTTGTCTTAAGGCCCAACCCATTCCTAACGTCTATGTAAGGGAATTATTTGCTGCAAATGAAGTACCTACTTAAGTGATACCACACTTTAAGGAATATGTTATATTCCTTAAACTGTGGTAATACTCTACGCATGAATCTATGCTTCATCATTATAGACATTTTAGGATACCTATATAATCTATATTGCATTTTCATGTTTCCTTTCATGTGGTTAAAATCATCAGTTAGAAGTTCTAAATGCGTTTTTTCGGCCATAGAATTAATAATAGAATAAAATGAATAAAGGATAAATCGTTATAATTATTCTTTATCTACTTTGGTTTTTGTTATGCCCTTTGCGCGCGGTTGATTAAAGATGGAAATATCACATCGGCAACCTTGCACTGGAAGCGGTCCTTAAATTTACTATGATAGTAAAGATACGATGTTGACGAAATTTTAAGGTTAGTTTGTTTTTGTTATTATTTTTGTCAGATTTTGTACCATATTGTGTCTATTCTTTTATGAATATTGGAACAAAAAAGTAGAATTCTTTTCAACCAATTAAGAAAATAGACGCAGGTTTCCAGCTAGTATAGTGCCATGTCCATTTAGTTTAATTCTCGATCAGTCTTGCCGCTTGCCATTCTTCATCATTCCTGATGATTTTGTTCATGCACACTTTACTTAGCTTACCCCTATTTGCACTAAACAAATTTAGGTAAACCTAAAGTTAAGGATCCCTAAGCCATAGCTATTAGCATGAGGAAGCATGGTAGTAAGGAAAGCCTTAACTAGGTGTACTCGAAAATTGAGTGGTGCAAGTGGCGGTTAGTTTTATCATATATAAGTGAATTAAGTTAAGAGGCACTATAATAAAGAAGGTATATACCTACATATATTTGCTGATCTTGGACAATAAGATTTTAGTTACTCAAAAATGCAACACTTACGCATATTGGATCCAACGAGGACGGGATTCTAAAAAACCTTTGTTTCAATAAAATGTATATTTAGGGATTCTGGGAACTAAAATCGATTAAAAATAACTCATCTCATCAAAAAAATGTACAATTTGATGTTTTTTGAGAAAATCACGGTAGGATTAAGGCCAAAATCGGTTAAAAACTACTCAAAGCCTCCGAAAATGCAAATTTTTGAAAAAATTTTGGTTAGGATTAGGGCCAAAAGTGGTTAAAAATTTACACAAAGCGTCTCAAAGTGCCAATTTGGAGTGTTTGAAGAAACTCAAATTAAAGTTACGACTAAAGTTGATCAGAAATAACCCACTTCATCTAAAAATGGCAGTTTTGATGTTTTTTGCTAAAAATTAACGTTAAAGCGGCGGAAAATGACTCAAAAAGTAAAAATGCTAATTAAGGGTTTCTCTACAAATTCAGGTTAGGATTAGGGTCAAAATGGGTTAAAATATGACTCAGGGTGTCTAAAAATACAGTTGTGTCTTTGGATAAAATCATATTAGGATTAAAACCAAAAGTAGTTAAGAATTTACAGAAAGCGTCTAAAAGTTCAAACTTGGAGTTTTGGGAGAAATTCAGGTTAGAAATAGGGCTAAAGTCGATTAATCGATTTCTTCTGAAAATAGCAATTTTAATGTTTTATGACTAAAATTGAGGTAAAAACTGGCGAAAATGGATCAAAGTTTAAAAAATGCAAATTAAGAGTTTCTATACAAACTCAGGTTAGGATTAGCGTCAAAATGGGTTAAATTAGATTACTATAGATAGCATACTAGAAAAAATGTCACTTATTTTTAATTTTTTTGAATGGGTAACAATCGGCAGATAATATGTCAATAAATGAGGGAAACACAGTAAGATTCTTTACCTCTTTTCCGAACTACGACGATTTAAACATATCAGCAACAAGAATTTCACACATTTTACGTTTCGCTCTGTATAAAAATTCAGAGTGCTTTAATCAAAAATCTGGCGAAAAGGTCCCGAGATATGGAAATCGGCTTACTCCTTACCAGAAAACGATGGAGAAAAAATGTTTTATTGCGAAATGGTAGAGCATCAAAATTTTGCAATTTTTGCACCACTTTGTTTCACACCCTATATAATAAAAATAATGTCGTTTTTTTTTTCAAAATTATTGGCTTCTTTAATCTAGAGGAAATGAGGTTTCAGACTATGTAAATTGTGTATATAAAAATTCATTGCTTAAAAAGTTACAGCTGATTGAAAATGACACGAAAAATTGCTTGTGCCGAACTTTAAGTTGAGCAGTTTAGTTACGAGAAAAGTAAAAAGACACATTTTTTTGGAAAATACACTACTTTTTTACGCACTATTCCAAATCTTCAAGACCTAATTGGCCAGTACGGGTAAAGTTGGAACCTTCAGTTTTAATTTTGCCAAGTTTCATAGCTTTGGTGCTAACAGATCACCACTCAACATGGGCCCGAAAATGTAACATGTAAAATCCTATGTTGTGCGTTAAAAAAAAAACGCACTGTATAGTATTATGTATTATTTTATTTTTAGGTTTCAGTTTACTACAAAGTTATCGTCAATCTTTCTTCTGTAGTGATATTTTCGGACATTTCTTTTCATATATGTAGTTATCAATAATAGTTATTAATTTATTGAATGAGGACACACTCATTCTTGTGTACTTGTTTGGGATCATGTCGTTTCATTGGCAAAATGAAAGTAACAAAAAAAAAACATCTGTCTTTCGATTTCTATTAATTAATCTGGTTTTAGTGCTTCACTCTTTCTTCTTGGGTGAATACTTTGCATATAAACGTCGTAAAACACCACCTAATACCACAGTGTCATCCACTTCCATTTTATTATTTCATAAGCACTAAGAATTCACATTACACATTATAACCTCAAAAATAGGCCATCATTAACGCGTTAACGTTAATTTTTTGATATTTATAAACCAATAACTTAACTTTTACGGCTTACTGCCTTAACTTGTACGTCTTTAAAGCTACGTCTTAACACTTACGTTAACGAAACTAAACTGCTAACAAAAAAAATCGATACGGCAAAATTTTTCGTCATGTTTAGGGATCTGTATCTCGGAAATGCCTTAGCCGAAATTCATAACTTAAAGAGACTTTGGAAGATCGTTTCTTCTAGATTCAGGGAGGGAGGCTAGTTTTAAACCAAAGTGATTTTCTAAATGATATACAGGGTAAAGAAAAAAGCACTGCAAATTATTGCATTTCAACCCACTGCATTTGGTAGCTAGAGTATCTTCAGAACATTCGTTCTTATGAGATTTGAGGACCTTGACTAATATCTCGGGACATGTTCGGCGGTTTTTAGTTTTATGGCCCATAAGAAAAATTACGGGGGTTTATCAAAATGTGTGCGTTTTCTCATAAGTTGCCCTGTATCGCGAGAATGCCGCTGCCGATTTTAATGACGTAAATTATCTCCAAAAGACAAATGATTGTAAAATCAGCGGCGTACACTCAAGTTCAACAAAACCTTTCTATTCCACGTTGTACAAAAATGGCAAAAAATTTACTGAGAAACTGATCAATATTTTGTTAATAAGGACGTCATGGCGGGTGTTCTAACTTTAAGGCTCTTATTGTAACTACATTTAAGAGCCATGGTCGATATCTCGGGATGTTTTTGGCAGTTTTTTGTTTTTTGGCCTACAAAAAAAATTAAGGGGGTTTTTCAAAAAGTTTGCGTTTTCTTATAAGTTGCCCTGTATCGCGAGAATGCCGCTGCCGATTTTAATGAAATAAATTATCTCTAAAAGATAAATGATTGTAAAATCAGTGACGTCCACTTAAGTTTAATAAACCTTTTCTTCCATGTTTTACAGAATGGCAGAAAATTTACTGAAAACCTAATGAATATTTTGTCAATAAAGCCGTCATGGAGGGTGTCCTAACTTTAAGGCTCTTCTTTTAATTTCATTTAATAGCAGTGGTCGATATCTCGAGAAATTCGGCAGTTTTTGGTTTTTTGGCCTACAAAAATTATTACGGGGGGTTTTCAAAAAGTTTGCGTTTTCTTATCAGTTGCCCTGTATCGCGATAATGCCGCTGCCGATTTTAATGAGATACATTATTTTTAGAATATAAATGAATTACAAATCTGTGGCATAGACTCATTGTACAAGAATTCCAAAAAATTTAATGAGAAACTGATCAATATTTTGTTAATAACGACGCCATGGCGTGCCCTACTTTAAGGCTGTTATTGTCATTACATTGAAGATCCAAGCTTGACATGTCGGAACGTTTTTGGTGCTTTTTTGTTTTTTGGCCTACGAGAAGAGTTACGGGGCGTTTACAAAAAGTTTGCACATTCTTATAAGTTACAGTGTTTTGCGGGAATAAAATTGCCCTCAAATATCAGAGGAACGAATGTTCTGAAATTACCCTAGCTACCAAATGCAGTGGGTTGAAATGCAACCATTTTACAGTGTTTTTTTCTTTACCCTGTATATCCTTTAGAAAATCACTTTTTTTTACCTCGTTTAACTTTTAACGTTTAAAATTAACTTCCCTCCCTGATTCTACAAGAAACGATCTTCCAAAGTCTCTTTGAGTTACGAATTTCGGCTGTGGCATTTCCGAGATACAGGTCCCCAAACATGACAAAAAATTTTGCCGTATCGATCTTTTTTGTTAGCATTTTATTTCTCAGCTCAGTTGCTGCGACTTCTGAATTTTAAGTAAAGTGACAATTCATAAGTTTGATAAATATCTGGTAACGGTTTTGGGGATTTTTGTTTTTTTTGATTACCATTACCATACCTACCATTCAAAAATTTTATAAGGTAAACTAAAATCTACAAAATTATGTACTTAATTGTTTTTATTGTGTCAGTAGATTTGCATTTTAAAGATTTTACATTGAGAGCTTTTATTGCCGCCCGTTTAAGAAAGTTTCGCCGTCAGAGTGCATTTTTTTATTTAAATGGATAAATAAGAATTAGGGATATTAGTTCAACATGTAGACCGAAGACGCTAATAATGTGTGAGCCCACAAAAATGTATCTATAATAATAACCATGGAAACGAAGTAAACAAAGTATGACATGTCAGAGACATAAATTTAAATTATCTGTCACATATTAATTTTTTTGGTTTCTTAATTTAAAAAATGTCGTTACTAAGTGAGAGAGAATTAGAAAATATTGTGAGGTAAGTTTTAGAGGTATTTTAGCAATGTAGAATAAGAAAAGTAATAATTTTAAACAGGTTGCGCCGGCGAGGTCTGAGTTTAAGCAACATTGCTGACTTAGTTGGCACATCTAAGTCGACGATTCAACGGGCACTTCAAAGAAGGCAAAATTATGGTGTTCCTGCTTATAAAATGCGTGGGAGTTGCGGTCGCACAAAAGTTACGGCCCCTAGAGAAGATCGGCTAATTAATTTGTCTGCCAGGAGGACAAGGACTCTAAATGCCAGCAAAATAAAAGCAAGAGTGCAAGCAACAACGGGGACCAACGTATGCACCTCCACTGTCAGAAATCGTTTGCATGATCGAGGACTACATGCTAGAAGACGTGCCGCATGTCCAATGCTTCAACGTATCCACCGAGTTTCTCGAAGACGTTGGGCAGAAGAACATTTGCACTGGGGAATAGCAGAGTGGAACAATTGCATGTTTTCAGATGAATGTAGATTTTCGATGTATGCATCAGATGGGCATATTTTAGTGTGGAGAGGGCGGAATGAACGAAACCTGGAAGAAAATATGGAAGCCAGAGTGCCATTTGGGGGCGAAAGTGTGAGTGTGTGGGGAGGAGTAATGGGGAATGGAAAGACTAACTTGTAAATTGTTATTCCCTTCGCTCAGTACTTTGGAGATGATTTTATCTTAGTTGACGATAATGCACGTCCACACCGAGCTCGAATTATTAACGAAGTTCTGAGACAGAATGGCATCGAGTGCATGAATTGGCCTGCTAGGGCGCCCGATATGAGTGTTATAGAGCACGTGTGGAGCAGAATGAAACTAAAGCTGAAAGAGAGAGAGCAAGAATTTCAAAATGTGGATGAATTGGCAGTGGCAGTGAGGGAAGAATGGGAAGCTATTCCCCAGGAGTTTATAAGACATTTGGTGGAGAGTATGCCGAGAAGGGTGGCTGAAGTAATGCGAGTTTTAGGTGGGCCTACACATTATTAGCGTCTCCAGTCTCCATGTTTAACTACGGAAATGAAATGCCTATCAACCTTCATTGAGATATCTCTGGCGGTTTCACAGAAATCAATAACTTCCTATTTTTAAAATAAAACTAACACCCTATAACTTTTAAACGAAAAATTGTTTTTATGACAGACTCTCCCCTTAAAATTCGCCAGATTGTTTAAGGTGTTCATTTGTTTCCATTTAATTTTTTGTTGTTGTATAAAATTAAACTGAGGCGTTTTACTAACTATCCTGCCTCGATTATTTTAAAATTAATGAACTTTTAAAGTTTTTTAGTTTATTGACGTGAGTATTCCCGCAAAACACTGTAACTTAAAAGAAAGTGCAAACTTTTTGTAAACGCCCCGTAACTCTTCCCGTAAGAGTCTTAAAGTTAGGACACCTACCGTGGCGTCTTTATTAACAAAATATTGATCAATTTCTAATTAAATTTTTTGCCATTCTTGTACAACATGGAATAGAAATGTTTTATTAACCTTGAGGGTACCTCACTGATTCGTGAATGATTAATCTTTTAAAAATAATTTATCTCATTAAAATCGGCCGCGACATTATCGCGATGCAAGACAACTTATAAGAAAACGCAAACTTATTGTAAAACCTATGGAATTTTTTCTGTAGGCCAAAAAACAAAAATCACAAATCAAAATGTCACAAATCAAAATGTCACAATCACAATAAGATTCCTCAATTTAGGGCATCTGCCAAGGCGTCGTTTTTAACAAAATATTAATCAGTTTCTCATTACATTTTTTGAAATTCTTGTACAACGGAATAGAAGTGTTTTACTAACCCACGGTACGCCACAGATTCGCGAATCATTTGTCTTTAAAAGATGATTTATTTCATTAAAATCGGCAGCGGCATTCTTGCGATACAGGGCAACTTATAAGAAAACGCAAACTTTTTGAAAAACCCCCGTAATTTTTTTTGTAGACCAAAAAACAAAAAACTGACAAAAACATCCCGAGATATCGACCATGGCTCTTAAATGTAAGTACAATAAGAGCCTTAAAGTTAGAACACCCGCCATGACGTCCTTATTAACAAAATATTGATCAGTTTCCCAGTAAATTTTTTGCCATTTTTGTACAAAGTGCAATATTAAGGTTTTGTTAAACTTGAGTGTACGTCGCTGATTTTACAATCATTTGTCTTTTGGAAATAATTTACGTCATTAAAATCGGCAGCGGCAATCTCGCGATACAGGGCAACTTATAAGAAAACGCACACTTTTTGAAAAACCCCCGTAATTTCTCTTGTAGGCCATAAAACTAAAAACCGCCGAACATGTCCCAAGATATTAGTCAAGGTCCTCAAATCTCATAGGAATGAATGTTCTGAAGATACTCTAGCTTTCAATTGCAGTGGGTTGAAATGCAACCATTTTGCAGTGCTTTTTTCTTTACCCTGTATATCATTTAGAAAATCACTTTGGTTTAAAACTAGCCTCCCTCCCGGATTCTAGAAGAAACGATCTTCCAAAGTCTCTTTAAGTTATGAATTTCGGCTAAGGCATTTCCGAGATACAGATCCCTAAACATGACGAAAAATTTTGCTGTATCGATCTTTTTTGTTAGCAGTTTTGTTATAAACGCACCTTAACTGACGTCTAGTAAAGGTCGCAGTGCATCGCCGTTGCTTAGCAGTCCTATAAACCATTCACTTATTATTGACACCATTTAGGCGTTGGAAATCTGACTTATGAGAGTTTTTTTTTGGTAGGTTTTTCTCACCCAATGCTTTTGTTTCATTGATGTGTTTTTTAATATTACGTCGTTAAACAGGTACTTAAATAAAACTTTTTAAATTACTACATTGGAATAACTCCACCATCACATTCTTGTTTCAAATATACCAAAAATAAAAATTCTTCACTCTAATCGCAGCAAAATATAATACATTCTAGCTGGTCGCCTACTTACGACTAAAGCAATTGGGATCCACTGCAAATCCCAAGCAGGATTTGTTCCACGCAGTCATAAGTCTTTAAAGCCCTTCTAAGTTTTAATTGCAGCAAGTTAAGATTATGCGGAATAAAACATGTGGATTAAAGCTTCCCGGGATAAAAGTTGCATTAAATATTCTGATAGCTTACAGAAAGAGTAATTGAGTCACATTAAATCTTAAGCAGGGTGCCACTTTTATCGTTCTAGTTTACATAGAAGATGTCGTAATTTGAACAAGTAAGTGATTTTGACTAACTAACTTTAATTAAACTTAGAGTTACAGTGAGACGCTTTATGCTCTAAATATGAAAGTTGGTACTGTTCGTTAGTGGGTAGTAAAAAAATGCTTAGCAAAGTAATTCATTGTGTCAGGTGTGGTGGTGTAATACTAAAAACGAAGCTTCTGGTGATCAATAGAAGAAAGGGTCTTTGAGAGTATCAGTTTTGCGTAAAATTTAAAAGTTATTATTCGCCTTACTTAATACATTATGGTTATTTATGAAATAAGAACGAAAAAGTAAAACTTTTTTGTTCAGAGAGAAAAGTTTCACTCGAGATTTTCATTTACTGGAGAGAGAAAATAGCTATTGTGAATTAAGAGCGCAATGTTTAAAAAAATATATTTATGATACTTAATTATATATCCGAACGAAGAGAGGATTTACCGGGTGACACAAGATGTATGTACCAGCCCATTTCACAATTTTTTATTTAAAAATTTGAAATTGGACGTGATAAAATATGCTTCAGATTCCGTTTCAATCACGTAGGCACGACTTCCGGTTTAACCGCCATACTTCATTTCTTAAATGGAACACCCTGTATATTTGTTCATTTTCGGATTCCCCGTCGGATTCTAAGTTATCAACATGTATCATAATGTATGCTTATATCTTACCGTTTTCGAGAAAAACGCGCCCAAACTTTCTATATCATCAATAATAAATGTGGATTTTTATAGAAACAAATGAACAATGTCTTCAAAATATTAATTTTACATTTTTTCTATAACAAGTTGGAAAGACTTTTTTTTTTATGTCTATTGATAGAGAGCCCAAAAAGATGGTGGTTTATGAAATCAGGGCTGATCAATGTTCATTTGTTTCCAAAAAAAATCCACATTTATTATTGATGATATGAAAAGTTCGGGCGCGATTTTTTCGAAAACGGTCAGAGATAAGCGTACATTATGTTACACGTTAATAACTTAGAATTGGACGGGGAATCCGAAAAAGAACAAATATACAGGGTTTTCCATTTAAAAAATGAAGTATGGCGGTACTTCCGATTAAACCGGAAGTCGTCCCTAATGTTCGCACCTTCAAATTTGAAATTTTTAAAATAAAAATTGTGGAAGCGCTGGACTGTTACATACATCTTGTGTCACCCGGTATAACTATTTCTTGAGAGTTGGGAGACCGGAGTGAAGAGAAATGGTTTTCTCTGAATAATAGCAGGAAGAATTCTGATGAATTTGTTGTAATTGCAGACCCAAGTTTTTTTTATTAAATTTTTATTTTTTTTTTAAATTTTTTAATTCATTCGTTTCATTCATTTATTCATTAATTTTTTATTCGGTGCCAAAATGCTTTTAGTAATAAGAACATATGCCTAAATCTCAGACTACGTGAGAGCAACGAGACCTGTTGAGCTCACCAATGGAGTTTACATCATTCCAGGCGTTATCTACTGTGAACCTTCCAGAACTATCATGTGTACAATCATCCACACTGAATCCACACATTCATGGCATACTGAGCTTTTTCTTGTTTCTTGTCACTGTTTTGTAAAAATAAAAAAAAAATAGGTCTGCAGCCGGATTTGAACCATCAAATACGCAAGTGTAATACCATGTACCCTCGTTCCATGATGATCACATACAATACTACCTTTCGTATATTTTTTTTTCACTGAAACACACAAGTTGAAATCGTCCCTCCGGGACGACTCGCCTGTGTAGGGAATTAGAAAAACGAAATTTACTATAAAATACGCGAAGGAAACGTTGGAGCCTTTCTCATTTGCGTTATTGCGAAAATAACAGAACCGTCCAATGAAGCGTTTAAAAGCAAATGGAGGAGCAAAGATCCGGTGCCGAGTTATGAAAAATATTTGGCTGGTTGCCCTTTAGATCGGCCCCATTGTTCTCCATTAAACTGGAAAGCAAAAATTTATAAATGGCGCGCCGAAGTGCCTCCGAGAATCTACGAAATTGCTGTTTTATGGATCTAAGGACTCCGCGTAGTAAGTAATTCGATTAGTGCGCCTGTTTTTGACTTATTAGGTTGTGTCGCCGCTTTTCGGGGATTCCTGTGAAAGTTTCTATAAAAAAGCATTGATGTGCTAAAAAAATTGTGTTAAAATTGGAAAGCATCAATAAACTGAAATTTCTGTTAGATTTGCTACAGTGACTCATCCTAATGTTCTCTGATAAAGCTCGACATTTTTATCTTTTCCTGAGTTTTAGATAAAATAATTTTTTCAAACAAATAATACATCTATTTTTAGTCATTTAGTTTCATTAGGGGCCACCTTTACTACTAAAGATTAAACCCTAGTTAAGTTTTAAACTCCAGATATAACGTATATTTTTTGCAGTTTGTTTATCTATCGAAAATTCTTCGTTTAGTCTCGAGCAGAGTTTAGGTGAGAGTAAGGCTGGGTTTATCCAACTTAAGCATAGACGTAATTGTATTCTTAATTTTCATCCCTTACAACCCATGTAAACAAAATATCCAACGCGACGCTTCTTTTATGGAAAGTTACCTATGAAAGAAAATTAAGAAGACGATTGCGACTACCTCTAAAACATTGGATTAAACTGGTTCTATTTTATCAATAGTGGACGAAATTGAATTTAAATAAAACACTAATCTCTCCCGGAAGTTCTTAGTAAGTATTTAAATTGCAGTTTCTCGTAGCAGGATTTACATACAGGGTGCGATATTGTACAGAGCAGCAGTTTAGTTTGAGAAGCAACCCATATTGCCCTGTACCTCGCAGGTTATCGGAACCATAATGAAGTGTAACGAGTAGGTGGTCACCAATTTGTCGATCAACCCATCTGTATACTAGTTTCGGAGTCTACCCTTCATCAGTACAGCATTGGCTGGTCGACAAATTGGAGACCGTGAGTTCGCGGCTTAAAGCCAAAAATGTACAGAGCAGGAGCAGGCGTCATCCACCAGCGTATTAGTCTAGCGTATTATACCATCAATTTGTCGACCAGCCAAAGTTGTACTGATGAGGGGTAGACCCCGAAACTAGTATGCATATCGGTTGATCGACAAATTGGTGACCACCTGCTCTTTACAAGTTATTTTGGTTTCGTTAACCTGCAAGGTACAGAGCAATATGGGCTGTTTCTCGAACTGAGAGCCACTCTTTCATGCAGTATTGGATCTAATACGCTGGTAAATGTCGCCTGCTCCTGCTCTGTACAACACCTCACCGATCTTCCGGTCATTTTTGGGTTTAAGCCGCGAACTCAATGTCTTATGCTCGCCAATAAAGTGACATATTATGAACAAAACTCTCTATTATGCCAAAACTTTCTTTCTGAAGGCACAAAACGCACTTAGGTCACTTTATGTTTCTCAATGTCTTATGCTCGTTAATAAGGTCACATATTTTGAACAAAACTCTTTATTATGCAAAAGCTTTCTTTCTGAAGGCAGAAAACGCATTTAGATCACTTTATGTTTCTCAATGTTTTATGCCTGTCAATAAGGTCACATATTTGGAACAAAACTCTGTATTATGCTCAAATTTTCTATCTTGAAACAGAAAACGCATTTCGATCAATTTATGTTTCTCAATGTCTTATGCTCGTCAATAAGGTCACATATTGTGAACAAAACTCTCTATTATGCAAGAGCTTTCTTTCTGAAAGCAGGAAACGCGTTTAGGTCACTTTATGTTTCTCAATGTCTTATGGTCGTCAATAAAGTCATATATATTGAACAAAAGTCTCTATTATGCAAAAACTTTCCTTCTGAAGGCAGAAAATGCATTTCGATCAATTTATGTTTCTCAATGTCTTATGCTCGTCAATAAGGTCGCATATTGTGAACAAAACTCTCTATTATGCAAAAGCTTTCTTTCTGAAAGCAAGAAACGCGCTTAGGTCACTTTATGTTTCTCAATGTCTTATGCTTGTCAATAAGGTCACATATTTAGAAAAAAACTCTGTTTTATGATCAAATTTTTTACTGAAAAGAGAAAACGCGTTTCTGTCACTTTATGTTTTTCAATGTCTTATGCTCTTCAATAAGGTCACACATTATGAACAAAACTCTCTATTATGCAAAAGCTTTCTTTCTGACGGCAGAAAACGCATTTAAGTCACTTCATGTTTCTCAAGGTCTTATGCTCTTCAATAAGGTCACACATTATGAACAAAACTCGCTATAATGCAAAAGCTTTTTTCTGAAGGCAGAAAACGCATTTAGGTCACTTCATGTTTCTCAAGGTCTTATGCTCTTCAATAAGGTCACACATTATGAACAAAATTCGCTATTATGCAAAAGTTTTTTTCTGAAGGCAGAAAACGCACTTAGGTAACTTTATCTTTCTCAATGTCTTATGCTCGTTAATAAGGTCACATATTTGGAACAAAATTCTGTATTATGCTCAAATTTTCTCACTAAAAACAGAAAATGCGTTTCGATCTCTTTATGTTCCTCAATATAGTCAGTCATGTGTGACTTTATTAATCACTCTTATGTTTCTTAATTTCTTAAATTCGTCAATAAAGTCACATATTGTGAACAAAACTCTCTATTATGCAAAAACTTTTTTCTGAAGGCAGAAAACGCACTTAGGTCACTTTATGTTTCTCAATGTCTTATGTTTGTCAATGATGTCACATATTTAGAACGAAACTCTGTATATGCTCAAATTTTCTTACTGAAAACAGAAAACGCGTTTCGGTCAATTTATGTTTCTCAATGTCTTATGCTCGTCAATAAGGTCACATATTTTGAACAAAACTCTTTACTATGCAAAAGCTTTCTTTCTGAAGGCAGAAAACGCATTTAGGTCACTTTATGTTTCTCAATGTTTTATGCCTGTCAATAAGGTCACATATTTGGAACAAAACTCTGTATTATGCTCAAATTTTCTATCTTGAAACAGAAAACGCATTTCGATCAATTTATGTTTCTCAATGTCTTATGCTCGTCAATAAGGTCACATATTGTGAACAAAACTCTCTATTATGCAAGAGCTTTCTTTCTGAAAGCAGGAAACGCGTTTAGGTCACTTTATGTTTCTCAATGTCTTATGGTCGTCAATAAAGTCATATATATTAAACAAAAGTCTCTATTATGCAAAAACTTTCCTTCTGAAGGCAGAAAATGCATTTCGATCAATTTATGTTTCTCAATGTCTTATGCTCGTCAATAAGGTCACATATTGTGAACAAAACTCTCTATTATGCAAAAGCTTTCTTTCTGAAAGCAGGAAACGCGCTTAGGTCACTTTATGTTTCTCAATGTCGTATGCTTGTCAATAAGGTCACATATTTAGAAAAAAACCCTGTTTTATGATCAAATTTTTTACTGAAAAGAGAAAACGCGTTTCTGTCACTTTATGTTTTTCAATGTCTTATGCTCTTCAATAAGGTCACACATTATGAACAAAACTCTCTATTATGCAAAAGCTTTCTTTCTGACGGCAGAAAACGCATTTAAGTCACTTCATGTTTCTCAAGGTCTTATGCTCTTCAATAAGGTCACACATTATGAACAAAACTCGCTATAATGCAAAAGCTTTTTTCTGAAGGCAGAAAACGCATTTAGGTCACTTCATGTTTCTCAAGGTCTTATGCTCTTCAATAAGGTCACACATTATGAACAAAATTCGCTATTATGCAAAAGCTTTTTTCTGAAGGCAGAAAACGCACTTAGGTAACTTTATCTTTCTCAATGTCTTATGCTCGTTAATAAGGTCACATATTTGGAACAAAATTCTGTATTATGCTCAAATTTTCTCACTAAAAACAGAAAATGCGTTTCGATCTCTTTATGTTCCTCAATATAGTCAGTCATGTGTGACTTTATTAATCACTCTTATGTTTCTTAATTTCTTAAATTCGTCAATAAAGTCACATATTGTGAACAAAACTCTCTATTATGCAAAAACTTTTTTCTGAAGGCAGAAAACGCACTTAGGTCACTTTATGTTTCTCAATGTCTTATGTTTGTCAATGATGTCACATATTTAGAACGAAACTCTGTATATGCTCAAATTTTCTTACTGAAAACAGAAAACGCGTTTCGGTCAATTTATGTTTCTCAATGTCTTATGCTCGTCAATAAGGTCACATATTTTGAACAAAACTCTTTACTATGCAAAAGCTTTCTTTCTGAAGGCAGAAAACGCATTTAGGTCACTTTATGTTTCTCAATGTTTTATGCCTGTCAATAAGGTCACATATTTGGAACAAAACTCTGTATTATGCTCAAATTTTCTATCTTGAAACAGAAAACGCATTTCAATCAATTTATGTTTCTCAATGTCTTATGCTCGTCAATAAGGTCACATATTGTGAACAAAACTCTCTATTATGCAAGAGCTTTCTTTCTGAAAGCAGGAAACGCGTTTAGGTCACTTTATGTTTCTCAATGTCTTATGGTCGTCAATAAAGTCATATATATTAAACAAAAGTCTCTATTATGCAAAAACTTTCCTTCTGAAGGCAGAAAATGCATTTCGATCAATTTATGTTTCTCAATGTCTTATGCTCGTCAATAAGGTCACATATTGTGAACAAAACTCTCTATTATGCAAAAGCTTTCTTTCTGAAAGCAGGAAACGCGCTTAGGTCACTTTATGTTTCTCAATGTCGTATGCTTGTCAATAAGGTCACATATTTAGAAAAAAACCCTGTTTTATGATCAAATTTTTTACTGAAAAGAGAAAACGCGTTTCTGTCACTTTATGTTTTTCAATGTCTTATGCTCTTCAATAAGGTCACACATTATGAACAAAAATCTCTATTATGCAAAAGCTTTCCTTCTGACGGCAGAAAACGCATTTAAGTCACTTCATGTTTCTCAAGGTATTATGCTCTTCAATAAGGTCACACATTATGAACAAAACTCGCTATTATGCAAAAGCTTTTTTCTGAAGGCAGAAAACGCACTTAGGTAACTTTATCTTTCTCAATGTCTTATGCTCGTCAATTAAGTCACATATTTGGAACAAAACTTTGTATTATGCTCAAATTTTCTTACTGAAAACCGAAAACGCGTTTCGATCACTTTATGTTTCTCAATGTCTTATGCTCGCCAATAAAGTGACATATTATGAACAAAACTCTCTATTATGCAAAAACTTTCTTTCTGAAGGCACAAAACGCACATAGGTCACTTTATGTTTCTCAATGTCTTATGCTCGTTAATAAGGTCACATATTTGGAACAAAATTCTGTATTATGCTCAAATTTTCTCACTAAAAACAGAAAATGCGTTTCGATCTCTTTATGTTCCTCAATACAGTCAGTCATGTGTGACTTTAGTAATCACTCTTATGTTTCTTAATTTCTTAAATTCGTCAATAAAGTCACATATTGTGAACAAAACTCTCTATTATGCAAAAACTTTTTTCTGAAGGCAAAAAACGCACTTAGGTCACTTTATGTTTCTCAATGTCTTATGTTTGTCAATGATGTCACATATTTAGAACGAAACTCTGTATATGCTCAAATTTTCTTACTGAAAACAGAAAACGCGTTTCGGTCAATTTATGTTTCTCAATGTCTTATGCTCGTCAATAAGGTCACATATTTTGAACAAAACTCTTTACTATGCAAAAGCTTTCTTTCTGAAGGCAGAAAACGTATTTAGGTCACTTTATGTTTCTCAATGTCTTATGCCTGTCAATAAGGTCACATATTTGGAACAAAACTCTGTATTATGCTCAAATTTTCTATCTTGAAACAGAAAACGCATTTCGATCAATTTATGTTTCTCAATGTCTTATGCTCGTCAATAAGGTCACATATTGTGAACAAAACTCTCTATTATGCAAGAGCTTTCTTTCTGAAAGCAGGAAACGCGTTTAGGTCACTTTATGTTTCTCAATGTCTTATGGTCGTCAATAAAGTCATATATATTGAACAAAAGTCTCTATTAGGCAAAAACTTTCCTTCTGAAGGCAGAAAATGCATTTCGATCAATTTATGTTTCTCAATGTCTTATGCTCGTCAATAAGGTCACATATTGTGAACAAAACTCTCTATTATGCAAAAGCTTTCTTTCTGAAAGCAGGAAACGCGTTTAGGTCACTTTATGTTTCTCAATGTCTTATGCTTGTCAATAAGGTCACATATTTAGAAAAAAACTCTGTTTTATGATCAAATTTTTTACTGAAAATAGAAAACGCGTTTCTGTCACTTTATGTTTTTCAATGTCTTATGCTCTTCAATAAGGTCACACATTATGAACAAAACTCTCTATTATGCAAAAGCTTTCTTTCTGAAGGCAGAAAACGCATTTAGGTCACTTCATGTTTCTCAAGGTTTTATGCTCTTCAATAAGGTCACATATTATGAACAAAACTCGCTATTATGCAAAAGCTTTTTTCTGAAGGCAGAAAACGCATTTAGGTCAATCAATTCAATAAGGTCACACACTATGAACAAAACTCGCTATTATGCAAAAGCTTTTTTCTGAAGGCAGAAAACGCACTTAGGTAACTTTATCTTTCTCAATGTCTTATGCTCGTTTATAAGGTCACATATTTGGAACAAAATTCTGTATTATGCTCAAATTTTCTCACTAAAAACAGAAAATGCGTTTCGATCTCTTTATGTTCCTCAATATAGTCAGTCATGTGTGACTTTATTAATCACTCTTATGTTTCTTAATTTCTTAAATTCGTCAATAAAGTCACATATTGTAAACAAAACTCTCTATTATGCAAAAACTTTTTTCTGAAGGCAGAAAACGCACTTAGGTCACTTTATGTTTCTCAATGTCTTATGTTTGTCAATGATGTCACATATTTAGAACGAAACTCTCTATATGCTCAAATTTTCTTACTGAAAACAGAAAACGCGTTTCGGTCAATTTATGTTTCTCAATGTCTTATGCTCGTCAATAAGGTCACATATTTTGAACAAAACTCTTTACTATGCAAAAGCTTTCTTTCTGAAGGCAGAAAACGTATTTAGGTCACTTTATGTTTCTCAATGTCTTATGCCTGTCAATAAGGTCACATATTTGGAACAAAACTCTGTATTATGCTCAAATTTTCTATCTTGAAACAGAAAACGCATTTCGATCAATTTATGTTTCTCAATGTCTTATGCTCTCTATATAATAAAGTCATATATATTGAACAAAAGTCTCTATTATGCAAAAACTTTCCTTCTGAAGGCAGAAAATGCATTTCGATCAATTTATGTTTCTCAATGTCTTATGCTCGTCAATAAGGTCACATATTGTGAACAAAACTCTCTATTATGCAAAAGCTTTCTTTCTGAAAGCAGGAAACGCGTTTATGTCACTTTATGTTTCTCAATGTCTTATGCTTGTCAATAAGGTCACATATTTAGAAAAAAACTCTGTTTTATGATCAAATTTTTTACTGAAAATAGAAAACGCGTTTCTGTCACTTTATGTTTTTCAATGTCTTATGCTCTTCAATAAGGTCACACATTATGAACAAAACTCTCTATTATGCAAAAGCTTTCTTTCTGAAGGCAGAAAACGCATTTAGGTCACTTCATGTTTCTCAAGGTCTTATGCTCTTCAATAAGGTCACACATTATGAACAAAACTCGCTATTATGCAAAAGCTTTTTTCTGAAGGCAGAAAACGCATTTAGGTCACTTCATGTTTCTCAAGGTCTTATGCTCTTCAATAAGGTCACACACTATGAACAAAACTAGCTATTATGCAAAAGCTTTTTTCTGAAGGCAGAAAACGCACTTAGGTAACTTTATCTTTCTCAATATCTTATGCTCGTCAATTAAGTCACATGTTTGGAACAAAACTTTGTATTATGCTCAAATTTTCTTACTGAAAACCGAAAACGCGTTTCGATCACTTTATGTTTCTCAATGTCTTATGCTCGCCAATAAAGTGACATATTATGAACAAAACTCTCTGTTATGCAAAAACTTTCTTTCTGAAGGCACAAAAAGCAGTTAGCTCACTTTATGTTTCTCAATGTCTTATGCTCGTTAATAAGATCACATATTTGGAACAAAATTCTGTATTATGCTCAAATTTTCTCACTGAAAACAGAAAATGCGTTTCGATCTCTTTATGTTCCTCAATATAGTCAGTCATGTGTGACTTAATTAATCACTCTTGTGTTTCTTAATTTCTTAAATTCGTCAATAAAATCACATATTGTGAACAAAACTCTCTATTATGCAAAAACTTTCTTTCTAAAGGCAGAAAACGCACTTAGGTCACTTTATGTTTCTCAATGTCTTATGTTTGTCAATGATGTCACATATTTAGAACGAAACTCTGTATATGCTCAAAGTTTCTTACTGAAAACAGAAAACGCGTTTCTGTCAATTTATGTTTCTCAATGTCTTATGCTCGTCAATAAGGTCACATATTTTGAACAAAACTCTTTATTATGCAAAAGCTTTCTTTCTGAAGGCAGAAAACGCATTTAGGTCACTTTATGTTTCTCAATGTCTTATGCTTGTCAATAAGGTCACATATTTGGAACAAAACTCCGTATTATGCTCAAATTTTCTATCTTGAAACAGAAAACGCATTTCGATCAATTTATGTTTCTCAATGTCTGATGGTCGTCAATAAAGTCATATATTGTGAACAAAACTCTCTATTATGCAAAAACTTTCTTTCTGAAGGCAGAAAACGCATTTCGATCAATTTATGTTTCTCAATGTCTTATGCTCGTCAATAATGTCCCATATTGTGAACAAAACTCTCTATTATGCAAACGCTTTCTTTCTGAAAGCAGGAAACGCGTTTAGGTCACTTTATGTTTCTCAATGTCTTATGCTTGTCAATGAGGTCACATATTTAGAACGAAACTCTGTATATGCTCAAATTTTCTATCTTGAAACAGAAAACACATATCAATCAATTTATGTTTCGCAATGTCTTATGGTCGTCAATAAAGTCATATATTGTGAACAAAACTCTCTATTATGCAAAAACTTTCTTTCTGAAGGCAGAAAATGCATTTCGGTGACTTTATGTTACCCAATGTCTTATGCTCGTCAATAAGGTCACATATTGGGAAAAAAATTCTATATTAGGCTCAAATTTTCTTTCTGGAGACAGAAAACAAATTTTGAACACCTCATGTCACCCAATAAAAGGTCAACTGTTGGGAATGAAACTCTGTGTTATACTCACACTTTCTTTCTGAAGACAGAAAAGTCATTTATGTTACTTCATGTACCTTAGTGTTTTATGCTACTCAATAAAAGTCACATATTGCAAACAAAACTCTCTATTATGCTCAAATTTTCTTTTTGAAGGCAGGAAACGCATTACGGTCACTACATGCCACCCAACAAAAGGTCAGCTGTTGGGAATGAAAATCTGTATTATGCTGAGACTGTATTATGCTCAGAAAAGTCATTTCGGTACTCAGTGAAGGACACAAGTAGTTAGTCTATACAGGAAACATTACACTTTCAAGAAACATCCATGAGCCTCATAGATCGAGTCAGACGAGGTTCTATTATGCCAAAAATTTCTTTCTGAAGACAGAAAAGACATTTCCGTCACTTTATGTTACTCAGTGTCTTCTGCTTCGTCATTAAGGTCATATACTGTACTATGCTCAAATTTTTTTTCTTCAAACAGAAAATGCAAATCGGTCACTTCATGTAACCCAATAAAAGGTCACCTCTTGGGAATGAAACTCTGTGTTGCATTGATCAGTTAGGCCATCTTAAAGGAAACGTAAAATCTTACCTTACAAGTCTATCAAAAATAAAACAAAAAAGTCGTAATACCCTCCTTTGGATATTTTCAAAAAAAATTCTGGAAATTTTTTTTGCTGGTTTTGGAAGAATGTAACAAACTCAATATGAATGATCTTAACCCCTAAAGAGGCCTTTCAAAAATGGTCCAAAAACGCCATTCTGTAAGTGCCTAAAAATCGACAACCGATGGAGTCTATCTCCGAAAATATTGCACCTACGTGACTTCTGATGGTGGAAGGTAAAAGAGAACATCAGGTAGAGGAAAAAGCAGTTGGATTTACTCTAATCGGTCAAGGCGTTTTCAAGTTAGAGGCGGTCAAATTTGAGAATTGAGAAAAAAGTCGTAAAATGCCCCCACTTTGGTGTTTTGTTTAACTTTTTCGATAACCACCAAATTTGCTGCAATTATGAGCCAAATTTCACCTATTTTGGTCCAAAGATTCATTTTTACCATTAATTTGATTTTGTTGTAAAATTGGATTCCTTCAAAATGGTCAAAATTTGCAACTTCAGACAAAGATAATTTTATATCGATTCTAGGCCTCCATATTTTAATAACAATACTCCATATTTTAACTTTCAGATGCTTTGGGCATTATTTTTACCGATTTTGACCGTAATTCTGACCTGGACTCAGCTTTGTGCACTTTTTAAGTCCGTTTAGATGATTTTGGACTTTACCTTAACTTGAATTTTCTAATAACTTTTGCGTTTTTAAATGCTTTGAACCATTTTGAACCGCTTTTCCCCTTAATTCTAAGCTGACTTTCTAATTGAACATTCAATTTGCATTTTGAGGCTTTTCAGGCAAAAAATTTGTTTGTTTCAAAAGCAACAAAATGGGAAGATTTGTATTAGTTTTGCCTAATTTTGTTCTAAAATTGAAATTCTCCAAGAAATCTCTACTAAAATTCTCTACAAAACATCAGAACCTATATTTATAGACAACGTAGGTTATATTTCGCAGATTTTCATTTTAATTCAACTCACTTCAGCGTTACTGTTTGGATTCATGTCGGCTTTTTTGCGATGTTAATTATTGGTTTTTCGTTTCTGTATCTTTTTTTGTGGTTTTGATATGAATGTTTAAATCAGATTAGGATTGGAAGCAAAATAGGCTAAAACGACTTAATTTTTCTAAAGATGCAAATTTGGAAATTCTAAAAAAATACATGCTAGGCCATATCGGGTTACAAAATCGTCTTCGACTCGGCTTTGAATAACGCTGCGGCAGTAAATTTGCTAGTTTTTCGCCTTGTAAAACAAATAATAATTATTTTTACAATTACAATTTACGAAAAAAATGGGGCAATATACCCCATTTTACTAACGGATCTGAATACATTGCTTTCATCCCTATATTCTCATTTTTGGCAGTCAACATCACGCTTGCAACTTTAACAGTTTGGGATAACTCTTAGTCGTTTAATGCCCATTTTTCTAGTTATGACTTGACTCCAAATAAGCCAAATAAGTCTGGCTTTGACATTTAGTTTCCATTTGAAATATATGGATTTACTTTAAACTTTTTTGATTGAGGACATGCCCATGCTCATATTATGACTACAAATATGGATTTCAGTGACTAGATTTTGACCGTTAAAGAGAATATCACCATGAGAGTCAAATTGCTCCAAAACTCCTTCAACTCTACTACTTCTTGATTTTTAATATACAGCCAAATTCCTCTTAAAACATGGGGAATGGTTTCCAATCAATTAACAACAATTTCCCCGTGAAAACAGTTACCGCCCAAGTACCAATGATCTAGTAGTAGATACCCTAAAGCGAATTCCGGGATAACTCGAAACAATGGGGCTCTTTCTCGTATTAAATTCATATAATGGCTTTGGAAATGAACCAAACTTCCACGAAGTTCATGGAGAGGTTTTGATTTATTGTTATCCGTACTAAACTCCTGTTTCTCTATTGGCAACACTATTAGTGCTTCGAGCTTAAGAAGTAAGTGTAATCGATGATTTATGCAAGGCATTGATACGTACACCTACAACGTTTATTGTCGAGGCAACTTTGTGAAAGTTTTAGTTCGGAAAATTGCAAGCGTTCTAGATACTTTCCTGATAAAACTAAATTCAATGAGAACTCTGTCTGAATTTCATTTAAGTGTGCAGACAACTGTTCACATTAAAAGTCCCGAGACGGCATCTAAAGTGACCTTCGAGCATTTTCTTTGCTAGGACGATATCTCCTTTAAGTAATTGGTTTAACTATTTTAAAGTGTAGATATTGTGTTGCATAAAGTGAATTTCTAGTTTGCCTCTAAACATCTGCCTACATTCTGCCAATTCCAATAACCGTAAGAATTGTAGCTAAGAAGATGTCGAATAAAAACTGAACGGCTTTATTACAGGTTTTGGCAATATCTGTCGTAAAACTAAGCTCTTAATAAGCAAACTTTTAGCTAGAGAAAGAAAGTTTTTATTGAGGTCCTTGCAGTTATCCAAATGGTTCAAGTTTTCCTTGTAAAATCCTGCGGGATACATTTTGCTTAAAATACGAATTTGTATATCTCTTTGTAACGAAAACTTTGTAATATTAGATTATTTTTCTAATGGCACGTGCCTCTAGAGCAGTGGGAATTTACATAATAAAAAATTGTGAAGATCATAGATTGAAATCATTAAAACTAGTGAATTTTGTGTGGATATTAACCACAAAGTTTCCATATGATGCATGTTTCCTTACAAGAAGTGTGACATTGATATTGAAACTGAAAATAAGAGCTATGGAAAGGACAATAAAGCACTGGTGAAAGCTTTATTGAAAAAAATGTTTTCTGATAACTTCCAAAGACTTTTTGATTTTTCAAAACTTAAATAATGTTAGAGATTGGTTTTTGACGAAACAGCTTCAAACCTAAAAAAACGAACTTTTAAATTACCATTTTTCTTCATTTTTTACTAAAGTCCTGTGGGAAAGTTTAATTAATCAACTACATTTTTGAGTATTCAGTAACATCATTTTCCCTATTGACATTTCTTCGGCAAAAAACCCTAATTAAAAATATGCAAACTATTGAAAAAATGATTCTTTTTGTACATTTTAAATGGGGGTGTAGCCGCATTGTTTCACTAAAGTCCATTTATTTAAATGTCATGTTAATTTTAGACAAATTTTTTTATTACTAAGTCAAAATTTGAAATATTCGTTTTATTTTTTGTGTTACCCTTTTTAAGTGAAAACTTAAAAATTTTATGTTACTTTTAGATCAAAATTTCTCGTTACTACGTTTTTTTTTTTAATTTTATGTTACGTTTAGACTTACGTTTGGACTAAAAATTTCTGTTACCAAAGTCTAAATTGTTTAAGTTTGTGTTACTTTTAGACCAACATTTCTTGTTACTAAGCCCAAATTATACAAAAAAAAAATCGTTTTACGTTTAGGTTATCATTTTCAGTCAAAATTTTTTAAATTTGTGTTATGATTTATACTACATTAAGAGAGTCAAAAATTAAAAATTTGATGTTAATTTCGGATCAGTGTAGTGTATTCCTTGTCTGTAAGTTAAATCTTTTAATTTTTGTGTTAAGTTTAAACTAAAATTTCCTGTTCGTAATGTGGAAATTTTAAAATTTTGTGATACTTTTAGACCACAATTCCTTGTTATTAAGTCGAAATTAAATAATTTCGTTTTACGTTTATACTAACATTTCAAATCAAAATTTTAAGATTGTGTGTTACTTATAGACAAAAATTTCGTGTTCCATTTAAGCTAAATATTCCTGTTAGTCCCAAAGTAGAATTTTAAAGCACATTTAAAACATTTTTTTTTGTGATACATTTAAACTACAATTACTAGAGGATACATTAAAAGATTTGTGTTACTCACTGTTAGACCAAAGTTTCATGTTATTAAGTCAAAATTTAAAAAACTTTATGTTACGTTTAGACTAAAATATCATGTTACTAAAGTCAAAATATTTTAATTTTATGTAACTGTTAGAAGAAAATTTTTGTTGCCAAGTCAAAATCCAAAAAATTGGTTATACGTTTAGACTAACATTTTAAGTACATCTTTTTACATTTTAGTTACTTCTAGATCAAAATTTCTCGTTGCTAAGCAAACAGTTTTAAATTTCGTGTTACGCTTTAAAATAATTTTTCTTTTACTAAAGTCAAAACTATAAAATTTCATTTTACTTTCAGATCAAAATTTCTTGTCACTACGTAAACATTTTTTAATTGTATATTACTTTTAGAGTTACGTTTGGACTAAAAATTTCTGTTACCAAAGTCGAAATTTTTAAATTTTGTGTTACTTTTAGACGAATACTTCTTGTTACCAACCCAAAATTTAAAAAAAACCATGTTACATTTAGACTAACATTTTCAGTCAAAAATTTTTTAATTTTGTGTTATGCTTTAGAAAAAATTTTCGTATTACCAGAGTGAAAAATTCACAATTTGATGTTACTTTCGAATCAATGTAAAGTATTTCTGGTTTCTGAGTGAAATGTTTTAAATTTTGTGTTACATTTAGACTAAAATGTCCTGTCAGTAATGTCAAAATTTTGAAATTTTTTTTTTACTTTTAGACCACAATTCCTTGTTACTAACTCAAAATTAAACAATTTCATGTTACGTTTAAACTAACATTTCAAGTCAAAATTAAAAACTTTTGTGTTACTTATAGACCAAAAGTTCGTGTTATATTTAAGCTAAAAGTTCCAGTTATTAAAGTCAAAGTTTAAAGCACATTCCAGTTTTTTGTGATACGTTTAGATTACAATTGCTATAGGAAAGATTTAAAGATTTTGTGTTACTCACTTTAGACTAAAGTTTCGTGTTATTAAGTAAAAATTTAAAAAAATTTGTGTTACGATTAGATTAAAATATCATGTTATTAAAGTCGAAATTTTTTAGTTTTATGTAACTGTTAGAACAAAATTGTTTGCCAAGTCAAAATTAAAAAAAATTATTATACGTTTAGACTAACGTTTTAAGTAAAAATTTGTACATGCTAGTTACTTTTAGACCAAAATTTCTCATTGCTAAGCAAGTAGTTTTAAATTTTGTGTTACGCTTTAAACTAACTTTTTGTCAAAATCTTCTTTAGATCAAAATTTCTCGTCACAAAACACACAAACATTTTTTAATTTTATGTTATGTTTAGAGTTACCATTGGACAAAAAATTTCTTTCACTAAAGTCAAAACTCTTAAATTTTGTGTTACTTTTTGACCAACATTTCTTGGTACCAAGCCAAAATTAAAAAAATGCGTGTTACATTTAGACTAAATTTTCACATTAAGAAAGTCAAAAATTAAAAACTTTAAGTTTTTTTGTTACTTGTAGACCAAAAGTTCGTATTACATTTAAGCTAAAAATTCCTGTTACCAACGACGAAGTTTAAAGCACATTTAAAACATTTTTTTTATGTTTGTGATACGTTTAAGCTACAATATCGTATAACAAGAGTAAAAATTTAAAGATTTTGTGTTACTCACTCTTAGACAACGTTTTGTGTTATTAAGTCAAAATTTAAAAAACTTTGTGTTACGTTTAGACTAAAATATCATGTTACTAAAGTCGACATTTTTTAAATTTCTGTAACTGTTAGAACAAAATTTTTGTGGATCAGTCAAAACTAAAAAATTTGGATATACGTTTAGACTGACATTTCAAGTAAAAATTTTTACCTTTTAGTTGCTTTTAGACCAAAATTTCTCATTGCTAAGCAAGCAGTTTTAAATTTCCTGTTACGCTTTAAACTAAATGTTTGTCTTACTAAAGTCAAAACTTAAAAATTTCATTTTAGTTTCAGATCAAAATTTCTCGTTTCCACGTAAACATTTTTTAATTGAGTTACGTTTAGAGTTACGTTTGGACTAAAATTTCCTGTTAGTAAGGAAAAATTTTTAAATTTTATGTTACTTTCAGTCAAAAATCCTTGTTACTAAGTCAAAATTAAACAATTTCGTGTTACGTATAGGCTAACATTTCAAGTCAAAGATTTAAGATTTTATGATACTTATTTATAGACCAAAAGTTTGTTTTACATTTAAGCTAAAAATTTCTGTTACCAAATGTAGAAGTTTAAAGCACATTTAAAACATTTTTTTATGATACGTTTAGACTACAATTACTAGAGGACAAAATTAGAGGTTTTATGTTACTCAATTTTAGACCAAAGTTTAATGTTATTAAGTCAAAAGTTATGTTATTTTGGGTTACGTTTAGACTAAAATATCCTGTTATTAAAGTAAAAATTTTTTAATTTTACAAAATTTTTTTTTTAACAGTTAAAGGTAGAACAAAGGTTTTTTGTTGCCAAGTCAAAATCAAAAAAAAAATAATTATACGTTTAGACTAACATTTTAAGTAAACATTTTTACATTTTAGTTATTTTTTACACCAATTTCTCATTGCTAAGCAAACAGTTTTAAATTTCGTGTTACGCTTTAAACTAAATTTTTGTCTTGCTAAAGTCAAAACTTAAAAATTTCATTTTACTTTCAGATCTAAATTTCGCGTCACTACGTAAACATTTTTTAATTTTATGTTACGTTTAGAGTTACGTTTGGACTAAAATTTTCTGTTACCAAAGTTAAAATGTTTAAATTTTGTGTTACTTTTCGATCAACATTTTTTAGATTAACATTTTCAGTTTAAATTTTTAAATTTTGTGTTACGCATTAGATTAAATTTTCACATTGAGAAAGTCAAAAATAAAAAAAATTGATGATAGTTTCGGACCAATGTAATCTATTTCTCGTTTACAAAGTAAATGTTGTAAATTTTGTGTTACGTTTTGACTAAAATTTCCTGTTACTAATGTCGAAATTTTATAATTATGTGTTACTTCCTGGTTACTAAGTCAAATATAAACAATTTCGTGTTACGTTTAGATTACAATTACTACAGAAAAAATTTAAATATTTTGTGTTACACACTTTTAATCCAAAGTTTCGTGTTATTAAGTCAAAATTTAAAAAACTTTGTGTTAGGTTTAGACTAAAATATTCTGTTACTAAAGTCGAAAATTTTTAATTATATGTTACCGTTACAACAAAAGTTTTATTGTCAAGTCAAAATAAAAAAAAATGATTATGCATTTAGACTAACACTTTAAGTAAACATTTTTAGATTTTAGTTACTTTTAGACCAAAATTTCTCGTTGCTAAGTAAACAGTTTTAAATTTCGTTTTACGCTTTAAACTAAATTTTTGTCTTACTGAAGTCGAAACTTAAAAACTCCATTTTAACTTCAGATTAAATTATATAATTTCTCGTCACTGCGTAAACATATTTTAATTTTGTGTTACGTTTAGAGTTACGTTTGGTCTAAAAATTTCTGTTACCAAAATCAAAGTTTTTAGCACATTTAATTTTTTTGTGATCCGTTTAGACTACAATTACTGTAGGAAAAATTTGAGGAGTTTGTGTTACTCATTTTTAGACCAAAGTCTCGTGTTATTAAGTCAAAACTTAAAAAACTTTGTGTTACGTTTAGATTAAAATATCCTGTTACTGAAGTGGAAATTTTTAACTTTATGTAACTGTTATAACAAAATTTTTGTTGCCAAGTCAAAATTAAAAAAAATTGATTATACGTTTAGAATAACATTTTAAGTAAAACTTTTATTTTTCTATTTTAATTATTTCGTTAAATTAAATTCGTGTTACCCTTTAAACGAAATTTTTGTCTTACTAAAGTCAAAACTTAAAAGTTTCAATTTACTTTCAGATAAAAATTTCTCGTCACTACGTAAACATTTTTTCATTTTATGTTACGTTTAGAGTTACGTTTGGACTAAAAATTTCGGTTATCAAAGTCAAATTTTTTTAATTTTGTTTAATTTTTAAACCAGCATTTCTTGTTACCAAGCCAAAATTTAAACAAATCGTGTTACATTTAGACTTAACATTTTCAAAGATTTTGTATTACTTATAGAGAAAAATTTCGTGTTACATTTAAGCTAAAAATTCCTGTTATCAAAGTCGAAGTTTAAAGCACATTTAAAATTTTTTTTTTGTGATACGTTTAGACTGCAAAAACTATAGGAGAAATTTATAGATTTTGTGTTACTCACTTTTAGACCAAAGTTTCGTGTTATTAAGTCAAAATTTGAAAAACTCTGTGTTCCGTTTGTGTTACTAAAGTCAAAGTTTTTACTTTTATGTAACTGTTTGAACAAATTTTTTGTTGCCAAGTCAAAATTTAAAAAATTGGTTAGACGTTTAGACTAAAATTTTATGTAAAATTTTTTATATTTTAGTTACTTTTAGACCAAAATCATTTCTAAACAAACAGTTTTAAATTTCGCGTTACGCTTTAAAGTAAATTTTTGGCTTATTAAAGTCAAAATTTAAAAATTTCATTTTATTTTCAGATCAAAATTTCTCGTCACTATCTCGTCTTATCTCTGCTCGAAACGTCGTGTAAAAACTAAATAAAGACAATGGAATTCCAAGATGTTTCACTTAATAGTACATCATTTTCTACCACCTTAAGTAATTTATTGTTACGTTTAGACTAACATTGCAAGTCGAAATTTTAAGATTTTCTGTTTCCTATAGATCAAAAGTTCGTGTTACATTTAAGCTAAAAATTCCTGTTACCAAAGTCGAAGTTTAAAGCACATTTAAAACATTCTTGTTTATTTTTGTGATACGTTTAGACGACTATTTCGTACTAGAGTAAAAATATAAAGATTTTTTGTTACTCGCTTTTAAAAACGTAAATTTTGTTATTACTAAGTAAAAATATTTTAATTTTGTGATACGTTTAGACTAAAATTTCGTGTTACTACAGTCAAAGTTAAAAAACTTCGTGTTACATCTAAACTAAAAAACTAATGTCGAAATTTAGTGTTAGAAAAAATTTTGTTACCAAGACAAACATAAAAATTTCGTGTTACGCTTTAGATTAAATTTCCGTATTACTAAAGTCAAAAATTAAAACTTTGATGATACTTCTGGATTATAATTTATCAGTAAGGATTTTTTTTTACTTTTCTGTTACGTTTAGGCTACAATTTCGTGTTACTACATTCAAAGTTAAAGAAATTTGTTCCAGTTTCACACCAAAATTCTTGTTATTACTTAAAAATTTACGCATTTTGTATAAAATTAAAAAAATTGGTCTTATTTTTAAACTAAAATTTCCTGTTACTAGAGTTAAAATTTGTGTTACTTTTAGAGCCTAAAATTCTCGTTATCAAGTCAAAGAGTTTTTGGATTCTAGAAGCATTTCAACTCTTTGACGAAGCCAAAAATATATAACTCAGAAAAGAAACCGTTCGAAGCAAATAACGTAAAATAACGTCATCCTCACGTTGCAAAGGGACGTGATTTTGACGTCACAAAGTAACGTCGTTTGACGTTGCAAAATGACGTCATCGGTCTGTAACTTACGCCCGTCATTATGACGTTGTTTCGACGTCATCTCATGACGCCTTGGGTTCACCAGCAGTACTACCCTACTTGGATTTTTCTTGATCGTAATTTGCTTGCAGCATTTGTTTTTGCCTTTCTGGCAACCTTTCACTAAGAGTAAGACAAGAATAACGTTTTTGTTTAGAAATGATTGGTCTTTTGCAATGTGCTTAGACGTGAGTGGCGTAGACGTTAGAGGCAAAACATTTCGAGGTGACCCTCAAATCTACGCCTCTGGAAATGGAAAAACGCGCTCTAAAACTCATAAAGTGATAGAAAAACGTGTGCAAAAATTCAGTTGCCTATCTCAATTACTTCCTGAAATTTAACCAAAAATCTCAGAAAAAAAATATTTATATAACACTCTGTACCTCAAAAATTGGAGAGTTGGGTTTGCGATTATTTAAATGTTTTTTAGAGAACGTACGAGAACAACACGTTGGGAAATGGGTCCGACGGGATACTCTCCTTCATTAGAGAGACCAGTCGATTGGAGGAGGAAATGAGGGCTCAGGCAGAGTAGGGATGGGTGGATTAAGAGATTGTGAAAATGGCCTTTATGGCCTGGTCGCAAGGCTTCGCCCCCCCCCCCCAAGTCAACTACTACTGTTACTTCTTGTCTCTCTTTCAACCCTGTAGAAGTTTTATTCAGCAACGTATGGGTGCTGTTACGATGCCTCTCTAAAATGATCTTTCTTACTTTCGGAGATATTTATCTTCTATTAAATGACATCTACTTTTTAGTTTCTTCAGTTTTATTAGTTACTTAAACCGGTTTAATTATATTTAAACATAAGAGCTAAATCTAATAGCAGGCAGCAAAATACCAGCCTACTATTATATTATGCTCTTCGGATGGTCGATAGACATACTTCAATATTAATTCCGTTTTACTGCTCCCTATACATTCCGCGAACTATTGTGAAAACGTTAGGTATAACCAATTGTACTACATTGTATGCCATTGAACGCTATTTAGATGACAAATGTTTGAGTTAGAATTAAGTTAATTTCCTTCTGTAATAATAGGTTGTTCCAATTCAATTTACTTTACATGTCTTAAAATCTATATTTCTTTACAAGAATTACATATTACAGTTTTGTGTTATTTTCTGGTCGTAATGGTTTTTGTTGAAAAAATATAGTTGGAATTTTTATTTTTCCTTTGCAATTACGTTACACAATCTACAAATACATAAGAAAAGTGTATCTCTAATACATGAAAAAGTGTACCTGCCAGTTCTCTCAAGCCTTAGACTAGAAGGTATGTTTCACTACCAAATACCACAAAATATTACAAAACTTCGACTGAATATTCAATGTACTATCCATGTGATATGTAGTATACGTACATATATGTATCAGATTTTTTTTCTAAGCTACCAATTTGTGCTAACCCCTTTTTGTTTGACCAACCCTTCTCAAGGGGGTAGTTAAATGTTCTGCAGGTCTAAACCTTTGCCTAATGAACCATCCCTTGCAAATTGAGTAATGATGCTCGACGAAACAGCGAACCAAATACGTATAATCGCGTACAAAAGTTAAGAGTGGGATCGGTTAATTAAATGCCTGTTGTTAGTGACTTAGGGCCCAGGAAGAGAACTAAGCAATTACGCGGTAATTGCCTGAGGGACTGTAATAATATTATAATAACTACACAGTTTCTAGACAATTTCATTATATGTTAATTAATAAACAAAGCTGTTATACTAAGACATTTACTTAACCCAGATAGGTAAAACGATCATTGTAAAAAGTAAACAATTATCAAATTAAAATTTTGATTTTTGGGGTTTAATCTGTTTACTTAAGGATTCAAGGCGTAACTTAAGTTTTGGAAAATCAAAGAAGTCGTCAGAGAACCTCCTTTTCGGTAAACTTTTCTTTCTATGCGAGATACGACGGAAAGTCGTAAAGAGAAGTTGCATGTAATTAAAAACTACGCCAATATACAAAATTTCATAAACCTATTATGATTTGTCAATTTTTTTTATCAAACTATGATCAGTAACATATAATGTTGTTTGTCCACGATCACTTAATAATATACTGATAATCAGCTTGTTGACAAAAGTCAAATAGGGCTCATATATATCATTATTGCCGCTCGCCATTTAAGTTATTGTTAAGTTATATACGTTGCCTTGGCAACCAGTAGGAGTAGGCAACAATCACTCACCTCGGTCAAGCAACAGCAACACAACTTCGTCCCTCCTAAATTGTACTTTTTATCGTTACAATGTACTTTAGCTTGGCACGTTCGCCATATTGTCAATATGTGAAGTTTGACATTTTCAACAATTTTCATTTTTCCCTTGTTGATGATAATTATTACCTCAAACCAGACAGTGACATTTGCTCCGATTGCTCGTCGTGCTGTTGAATCCTGCTCCATTCCAAGTTTGTTGATTGTACTACTTTTTGCTCAATTATACTTGTGTAGTCTCATATGTGCATTTTTTAGTTCAAAGTATAAGTAATTCACTTAATTTTTACATTTCCTCTTTCTATCTTTGAAATTTTCATTCAGCACATGTAGAGAAGATGCGATAAAAATGTTAAAGTCAACTTTCCAAAGCCTTTTTTGATGTCAATAATAAGTGAATGATTTATACATGGGCGTAATATTTCTGAAGTCACTTCGTGTTTTTCTATTAGGGCCATTCTGCTTTTTCATGTGATAATTCATTGAGTCCTTTGGTTACGTTAGCTCAGGTGAATTCAGTTACATTTTTTCTCTGTTGAGATTAGTCCAGGTTAGTTCACTTATATTTTTACCTTTGGTTAGGTTAGTTTAGGTTTCATTCGTTATGCAGGGCCCCGTTGTTTTCCTGCGGGCAGCAAAGTGGATAGTGAGAGCCGATGAACAGAGAAGTAATTCTCTATGAGGGGCCCTTTGGTTAGGTTGGTCTAGGTCAGTTATTTTAAGTTTTTGCTTTGGTAAGTTCAGTTCAGCTATGTTATTTCCTTGTCCAGGTTAGTTCAGGTTAGGTCACTCTCTAAACTGCTTTCGGCAAATTAAATTTTTTTGAAAACTTGGTGTCTCTGTAGCCTTTAAAATTCCTGTCAAGTAACTGTTTGAACCTCGGTGTCTCTGCAGTCTTTAAAACTTCAATGCAGTTTTTGAACAAGGTTTTTTTTAATTCGGTGTCTCTGTTGCCTTCAAAATCCCTGTCAAGAAACAGTTTGGACCTCGGTGTCTCTGTAGTCTTTAAAACTTCGATTGTAATTAAGTTTGTGTTAGTTTCAATGCAATTTCTGTTTTGTAGGCTTAGCTATGGGTTTAGAAAGACTACAGAAAAATTATATAGCCCGAATAACTTGCCTAGAGACTTTTTTACTCTTTTTGTTGGAAATTCAGTCGATTACACTACTTTAAACAAGTTTTAATATTTTTGAAAACTTCGTGTTTCTGTAGCCTTCAAAATCCTTGTCAATGAACAGTTCGAACCTCGATGTCTTGGTAGTCTTTAAAACTTCAATGCAGTTTTTTCGGACAATTATTTAAGATTGCGATTAACAAGTTTTAATATTTTTGAAAACTTCGTGTTTCTGTAGCCTTTAAAATCCTTGTCAAGGAACAGTTCGAACCTCGATGTCTCTGTAGTCTTTAAAACCTCAATGCAGTTCTTTCGGACAAGTATTTAAGTTTGCGATTATGTTTGTGTTAGTTTCAATGGAATTTTTGTGTTCTGTAGGCATTACAATGGATTTAGAAAGGCTACAGAGAAATTATATTGCCCGAATAACTTGTCTAGAGACGTTTTTTACTCTTATTGTTGGAAATTCAGTCGATTACACTACTTTGAACAAGTTTTAATATTTTTGAAATCTCGGTGTCTCTGAAGCCATCAAAATCCCTGTCAAGGAACAGTTTGAACCTCGGTATCTCTGTAGTCTTTAAAACTTCAATGCAGTTTTTTCGGACAATTATTTAAGATGGTGATTAAATTTGCGTTAGTTGCAATGGGATTTTACTGCCCTGTAGTCGTAGCATTGGATTTAAAAAGATCACATTGACATTATATTACCCGAATAACTTGCTTCAGACGTCTTTTACTCTTGTTGAAAATACAGCCGATTGCACTACATTGAACAAGTTTTAATATTTTTGAAAAGTCGGTGTCTCTGTAGCCTACAAAATACCTGTCAAGAAACAGTTTGAACCTCGATGTCTCTGTAATCTTTAAAACTTCGATGCAGTTTTTCCGACAATTATTTAGGATTGTGACTAAGTTTGTGTTAGTTTCAATGGAATTTCTGTTTTGTAGGCTTAGCTATGGGTTTAGAAAGACTACAGAGAAATTATATAGCCCGAATAACTTGCCTAGAGACTTTTTTTACTCTTGTTGTTGGAAATTCAGTCGACTACACTACTTTGAACAAACTTTATTTTTTTTTAAACCCGGTGTCTCTGTAGTCTTCAAAATTCCTGTCAAGAAACAATTCGAACCTCGATGCCTCTGTAGTCTTTAAAACTTCAATGCAGCTTTTGAACAAGTTTTAATTTTTTATTAATTCGGTGTCTCTGTAGCCTTCAAACTCCCTCTCAAGAAACAGTTTGGACCTCGGAATCTCTGTAGTCTTTAAAACTTCAATGCAGTTTTTTCGGAAAATTATTTCAGATTGCGATTAAGTTGGTGTTAGTTTCAATGGAATTTTTGTGTTGTGTAGGCTAACAGTTCGAAACTCGATGCCTCTGTAGTCTTTAAAACTTCAATTCAGTTTTTTTCGGACAAGTACTTAATCTTCCGATTAAGCTTGTGTTAGTTTAAATGAAACTTCATTGTTTCGTAGAGCTAGCAATAGATTTAGAAAGATTACAGAGAAATTATATTGCCCAATAAATTAACTAAAGACGTTTTTTACTCCTGCTGTTGGAAATTCAGTCGATTATACCGAAATCGGTGTCTTTGTAGCCTTCAAAATCCCTGTCAAGGAACAATTTGAACCTCGATATCTCTGTAATCTTTAAAACTTCATTGCAGTTTTTTTTTGACAAATATTTAAGTTCGTGATTAAGTTTGCGTTAGTTTTAATGGGATTTCACTGTTCTGTAGGCGTAGCAATGGATTTGAAAAGACTACATAGACATTATATTTCACGAATAACTTGCTTAAAGAGGTCTTTTACTCTTGTTGGAAATTCAGTCGATTACACTACTTTGAACAAGTTTTAATATTTTTGAAAACTTCATGTCTCTGTAGCCTTCAAAATTCTTGTCAAGGAACAGTGCAAACCTCGATGTCTCTGTAGTCTTTAAAACCTCAACGCAGTTCTTTCGGACAAGTATTTAAGATTGCGATTATGTTTTTGTTAGTTTCAATTGAATGTTTGTGTTCTGTAGGCTTAACAATGGATTTAGAAAGGCTACAGAGAAATTATATTGCCCGAATAACTTGTCTGGAGACGTTTTTTACTCTTATTGTTGGAAATTCAGTCGATTACACTACTTTCGGTAGTTTTCGGACAATTATTTAAGATTGCGATTAAGTTTGTGTTAATTTCAATGGAACTTTTGTGTTATGTAGGCTAACAGTTCGAAACTCGACGCCTCTGTAGTCTTTTACTCTTGTTGAAAATTCAGCCGATTGCACTACATTGAACAAGTTTTAATATTTTTGAAAAGTCGGTGTCTCTGTAGCCTACAAAATTCCTGTCAAGAAACAGTTTGAACGTCGATGTCTCTGTAATCGTTAAAACTTCGATGCAGTTTTTCCGACAATTATTTAGGACTGTGATTAAGTTTGTGTTAGTTTCAATGGAATTTCTGTTTTGTAGGCTTAGCTATGAGTTTAGAAAGACTACAGAGAAATTATATAGCCCGAATAACTTGCCTAGAGACTTTTTTTATTCTTGTTTCTGGAAATTCAGTCGACTACACTACTTTGAACAAACTTTATCTTTTTTTTAAACCCGGTGTCTCTGTAGTCTTCAAAATTCCTGTCAAGAAACAATTCGAACCTCGATGCCTCTGTAGTCTTTAAAACTTCAATGCAGCTTTTGAACAAGTTTTAATTTTTTATTAATTCGGTGCCTCTGTAGCCTTCAAAATCCCTGTCAATATTAATATTTAAGATTTTTTTTTAAACCCGGTGTCTCTGTAGTCTTCGAAATTCCTGTCAAGAAACAATTCGAACCTCGATGCCTCTGTAGTCTTTAAAACTTCAATGCAGCTTTTGAACAAGTTTTAATTTTTTATTAATTCGGTGTCTCTGTAGCCTTCAAAATCCCTGTCAAGAAACAGTTTGGACCTCGGTGTCTTTGTAGTCTTTAAAACTTCAATGCAGTTTTTTCGGACAATTATTTAATATTGCGATTAAGTTTGTGTTAGTTTAAATGGAACTTCATTGTTCTGTAGGCCTAGCAATGGATTTAGAAAGATTACAGAGAAATCATATTGCCCGATTAACTTGACTAAAGACGTTTTTTACTCTTGATCTTGGAAATTCAGTCGATTATACCGAAATCGGTGTCTTTGTAGCCTTCAAAATCCCTGTCAAGGAACAATTTGAACCTCGATATCTCTGTAGTCTTTAAAACTTCATTGCAATTTTTTTGGACAAATATTTAAGTTCGTGATTAAGTTTGCGTTAGTTTTAATGGGATTTCACTGTTCTGTAGGCGTAGCAACGGATTTGAAAAGACTACATAGACATTATATTACACGAATAACTTGCTTAAAGAGGTCTTTTACTCTGGTTGGAAATTCAGTCGATTACACTACTTTGAACAAGCTTTAATATTTGTGAAAACTTCGTGTCTCTGTAGCCTTCAAAATTCTTGTCAAGGAACAGTTCGAACCTCGATGTCTCTGTAGTCTTTAAAACCTCAATGCAGTTATTTCGGACAAGTATTTAAGTTTGCAATTATGTTTGTGTTAGTTTCAATGGAATTTTTGTGTTCTGTAGGCTTAACAATGGATTTAGAAAGGCTACAGAGAAATTATGTTGCCCGAATAACTTGTCTAGAGACGTTTTTTACTTTTATTGTTGGAAATTCAGTCGATTACACTACTTTGAACAAGTTTTAATATTTTTGAAATCTCGGTGTCTCTGTAGCCATCAAAATCCCTGTCAAGGAACAGTTTGAACCTCGGTGTCTCTGTAGTCTTTAAAACTTCAATGCAGTTTTTTCGGACAATTATTTAAGATTGCGATTAAGTTTGTGTTAGTTTCAATGGAATTTTTGTGTTGTGTAGTCTAACAGTAAGAAACTCGATGCCTTTGTAGTTTTTAAAATTTCAATGCAGTTTTTTCGGACCAATATTTAATCTTCCGAATAAGCTCGTGTTAGTTTAAATAGAACTTCATTGTTCTGTAGGCCTAGCAATGGATTTAGAAAGATTACAGAGAAATCATATTGCCCGATTAACTTGACTAAAGACGTTTTTTACTCTTGATCTTGGAAATTCAGTCGATTATACCGAAATCGGTGTCTTTGTAGCCTTCAAAATCCCTGTCAAGGAACAATTTGAACCTCGATATCTCTGTAGTCTTTAAAACTTCATTGCAGTTTTTTTGGACAAATATTTAAGTTCGTGATTAAGTTTGCGTTAGTTTTAATGGGATTTCACTGTTCTGTAGGCGTAGCAACGGATTTGAAAAGACTACATAGACATTACATTACACGAATAACTTGCTTAGAGAGGTCTTTTACTCTTGTTGGAAATTCAGTCGATTACACTACTTTGAACAAGCTTTAATATTTGTGAAAACTTCGTGTCTCTGTAGCCTTCAAAATTCCTGTCAAGGAACAGTTCGAACCTCGATGTCTCTGTAGTCTTTAAAACCTCAATGCAGTTCTTTCGGACAAGTATTTAAGTTTGCAATTAAGTTTGTGTTAGTTTCAATGGAATTTTTGTGTTCTGTAGGCTTAACAATGGATTTAGAAAGGCTACAGAGAAATTATGTTGCCCGAATAACTTGTCTAGAGACGTTTTTTACTCTTATTGTTGGAAATTGAGTCGATTACACTACTTTGAACAAGTTTTAATATTTTTGAAATCTCGGTGTCTCTGTAGCCATCAAAATCCCTGTCAAGGAACAGTTTGAACCTTGGTATCTCTGTAGTCTTTGAAACTTCAATGCAGTTTTTTCGGACAATTATTTAAGATGGTGATTAAATTTGCGTTAGTTGCAATGGGATTTTACTGCTATGTAGTCGTAGCATTGGATTTAAAAAGACTACATTGACATTATATTACCCGATTAACTTGTTTACAGACGTCTTTTACTCTTGTTGAAAATTCAGCCGATTGCACTACATTGAACAAGTTTTAATATTTTTGAAAAGTCGGTGACTTTGTAGCCTTCAATATCCCTGTCAAGAAACAGTTTGGACCTCGGTGTCTCTGTAGTCTTTAAAACTTCAATGCAGCTTTTGAACAAGGTTTAATTTTTTATTAATTCGGTGTCTCTGTAGCCTTCAAACTCCCTGTCAAGAAACAGTTTGGACCTCGGTATCTTTGTAGTCTTTAAAACTTCAATGCAGTTTTTTCGGACAATTATTTAAGATGGTGATTAAGTTTGCGTTAGTTGCAATGGGATTTTAATGCTCTGTAGGCGTAGCAATGGATTTAAAAAGACTACATTGTATTACCCGAATAACTTGCTTACAGACGTCTTTTACTCTTGTTGAAAATTCAGCCGATTGCACTACATTGAACAAGTTTTAATATTTTTGAAAAGTCGGTGTCTCTGTAGCCTACAAAATTCCTGTCAAGAAACAGTTTGAACCTCGATGTCTCTGTAATCTTTAAATCTTCGATGCAGTTTTTCCGACAATTATTTAGGATTGTGACTAAGTTTGTGTTAGTTTCAATGGAATTTCTGTTTTGTAGGCTTAGCTATGGGTTTAGAAAGACTACAGAGAAATTATATAGCCCGAATAACTTGCCTAGAGATTTTTTTACTCTTGTTGTTGGAAATTCAGTCGACTACACTACTTTGAACAAACTTTATTTTTTTTAAACCCGGTGTCTCTGTAGTCTTTGAAATTCCTGTCAAGAAACAATTCGAACCTCGATGTCTCTGTAGTCTTTAAAACTTCAATGCAGCTTTTAAACAAGTTTTAATTTTTTATTAATTCGGTGTCTCTGTAGCCTTCAAAATCCCTGTCAAGAAACAGTTTGGACATCGGTGTCTCTGTAGTCTTTAAAACTTCAATGCAGTTTTTTCGGACAATTATTTAAGATTGCGATTAAGTTTGTGTTAATTTCAATGGAACTTTTGTGTTATGTAGGCTAACAGTTCGAAACTCGACGCCACTGTAGTCTTTTACTCTTGTTGAAAATTCAGCCGATTGCACTACATTGAACAAGTTTTAATATTTTTGAAAAGTCGGTGTCTCTGTAGCCTACAAAATTCCTGTCAAGAAACAGTTTGAACCTCGATGTCTCTGTAATCTTTAAAACTTTGATGCAGTTTTTCCGACAATTATTTAGGATTGTGATTAAGTTTGTGTTAGTTTCAATCGAATTTCTGTTTTGTAGGCTTAGCTATGGGTTTAGAAAGACTACAGAGAAATTATATAGCCCGAATAACTTGCCTAGAGATTTTTTTTACTCTTGTTGTTGGAAAGTCAGTCGACTACACTACTTTGAACAAACTTTTTTTTTTTTTTAACCCGGTGTTCTGTAGTCTTCAAAATTCCTGTCAAGAAACAATTCGAACCTCGATGCCTCTGTAGTCTTTAAAACTTCAATGCAGCTTTTGAACAAGTTTTAATTTTTTATTAATTCGGTGTCTCTGTAGCCTTCAAAATCCCTGTCAATATTAATATTTAAGATTTTTTTTTAAACCCGGTGTCTCTGTAGTCTTTGAAATTCCTGTCAAGAAACAATTCGAACCTCGATGTCTCTGTAGTCTTTAAAACTTCAATGCAGCTTTTAAACAAGTTTTAATTTTTTATTAATTCGGTGTCTCTGTAGCCTTCAAAATCCCTGTCAAGAAACAGTTTGGACCTCGGTGTCTCTGTAGTCTTTAAAACTTCAATGCAGTTTTTTCGGACAATTATTTAAGATTGCGATTAAGTTTGTGTTAATTTCAATGGAACTTTTGTGTTATGTTGGCTAACAGTTCGAAACTCGACGCCACTGTAGTCTTTTACTCTTGTTGAAAATTCAGCCGATTGCACTACATTGAACAAGTTTTAATATTTTTGAAAAGTCGGTGTCTCTGTAGCCTACAAAATTCCTGTCAAGAAACAGTTTGAACCTCGATGTCTCTGTAATCTTTAAAACTTCGATGCAGTTTTTCCGACAATTATTTAGGATTGTGATTAAGTTTGTGTTAGTTTCAATGGAATTTCTGTTTTGTAGGCTTAGCTATGGGTTTAGAAAGACTACAGAGAAATTATATAGCCCGAATAACTTGCCTAGAGACTTTTTTTACTCTTGTTGTTGGAAATTCAGTCGACTACACTACTTTGAACAAACTTTTTTTTTTTAAACCCGGTGTTTCTGTAGTCTTCAAAATTCCTGTCAAGAAACAATTCGAACCTCGATGCCTCTGTAGTATTTAAAACTTCAATGCAGCTTTTGAACAAGTTTTAATTTTTTATTAATTCGGTGTCTCTGTAGCCTTCAAAATCCCTGTCAATATTAATATTTAAGATTTTTTTTTAAACCCGGTGTCTCTGTACTCTTCAAAATTCCTGTCAAGAAACAATTCGAACCTTGATGCCTCTGTAGTCTTTAAAACTTCAATGCAGCTTTTGAACAAGTTTTAATTTTTTATTAATTCGGTCTACTCTTGATCTTGGAAATTCAGTCGATTATACCAAAATCGCTGTTTCTGTAGCCTGGAGTAACCAAGAAACAATTTGAACCGTTTTCAAAACTTAAATTATGAAAAAATGGGTCCAAACTCAAAAAATTAAAATTTAAATTATTTTTTTTTTAATTTTTACTTGAGTCTTTATGAGTCGTTTTACCTATCCGAGAATACTGCTCTGCATAACGCCTTTTATTCTATCACGTTGCATTGTCAGTAAATTCAATTTGATCTTTGTAGAACTGCTGTTTTCAGAACTCTGCAGCTCTCCAAAGAACAAACCCGCTCGAAGAAAATTGGTGTAAGATCCCCTAAGTTATACACAATTCACCTTCTTAATTAAATGTCGCTTTAAGCTTTAAGAATGCAGAGGCGACACGAACGTTTTGGAACTTCCTTTATTAAAAGCCATCAATCTAGGAAATAGTTTAAAAGGAAATTTCTGAGTAATTTAATTAAAATATTGTCAAAGAAAGTTTATGTCCCTGGAATAATTTCAATTACTTCCCTTCTTTCAATAAGGAAAAGGAAAATATTTTAAAAGGAGCATACTAGGTCGCCAGACATATCCACTCAAATCATAGTGTCTATTTATAGGTAAATTCTTTTCATACAGAGTGATTCATAAGTGGTGATCAAAAACGAAATCCTCTATTCCACGCTATTTAAAGGGGTCTTTATGTAAAGATTTTCTACGATGCTTTCATAAAACGACACAGGCAAGTTGAATTTTAAAGAAGCAAGTTTTATGACTTTTTAAAAGATAGTGCACATATTTTAATAAAATCTGTTAGGTGTAGCTTGTAAGGCGCTTATGCCGCAATATAATTTATATAAATTGATCCACCAGTGGCTCGCGCACCGTATTATCATTAGTAGTAACGCCACTGGTATTCCAAAGCATAGGTTTTTGTCGATTTGTTCTCCTAATTATGGAGAACAAATCCTTTTTGCCAATTTTCAGGACGCTCCATATTTTTTGGCTTAAACAAATGTAAAGTATCTTAATCCATAGATTGGTATACACTTGTTGAAATCGACTTGAGGAAAACCCAATGTTGACAGATAAATATTAATTTATTTACAATCTAAACCTTTAATGAATCACTCTAATCTTTCCCTTTTAACAAAAGGGTTTAGCCAAGTCAAAGCAATAATAATAAAATAATTTCTCTACCTAATATTCTTTGGGCCTTTTCTGTGGACTTCTGGCAATAAAATAGTTTATGAACGATTGACCAATAAAGAGCTATTTATAGAACACTTTTGCGGCTATAAAGTAGCAGTTCTTTGTACTAGTAAAATAAAGTAGCACTTTATTGTATTAATAATATAAAGTAGGCAAAAGATACAATAAAGCAGGTGAAGTGGAGATTTGTGGACTTTTTGGGACTCACGTTTTGCTAGTAAAAATTTTAACTAAAAGTTAAATATAAAATATTGTAAGCAATGCGTACTTAATGTGATTTACGTAGTACCGACTCATCCATTTATAGACTCCTTCGCAAGCCCACTCGGACTCATAAAACGTCACATTACGTACTTGCTATATACATAAATAGCTAGTATGTTATCGTATGTTGAACCATCTAAACACGCATTACATTCCAGAGAAATTAGAAGTAATTAAGTATAAAATTAACTAAATGTCCCCTCGCCGTCTTGGCTGAACGTTTCCGAAACTATGCTGGTGTATTACTTCCCTCTTATTAAAACACATCAATCTCTGGAATTGTTTCCGGCAAAAGCATTTGGAGGTCTTAATTAAATTATTGGCAAAAGTTTTCTTCGACTGTTAAGGCTCCGCATTATGGCTTGCAAGGAAATAAGAACCCTAAATAATTCTAAAAAGGCCCTAAATTTTCTTTCTAAATTCCTTTAGCCCTAAGTCCTAATTACTAATTCTGAAAAATCAGTTCAATTTGTGTGCGAATACGCCAACATTTCGATCTTTATTTAGATATTCTTCAGGGCTACAACACACTCAATGCATAAACAAATCAATAAGGACACAACTATAGATAGACAAGGGCTATCAATCTTATTGATTTGTTTACGCATTGAGTGTGTTGTAGAGTTTTTCATTGATCAAATTTTTTTAGCCCTGAAGAAAATCTAGATAAGGATCGAAACGTTGGCGTATTCGCAACTGTGAAGTAGCTTCTTATTTGTCCTACACCCGCTATCTACAGTTCCATTGCATTAGAAAGGACACAAAGCATACATATACTTATATTTGATAGTACTTTGTATGGTACGTTTACAAGCGATATTCCTCTATAATTTTTGCATACCATTCTGTCCCTTTTTTGTTGTGTATGGGGATTATTATGCTTTCTTTCCAGTCTTCTGGGATCTTCTGGTTTTTCCAAATGGTTATTATGAGTTCGTGTAGTTGGAATGTTACTGTGTTTCCGGCGTGTTTTAGGAGTTCGGCGGTTATCGTGTCTTTACCAGGAGAATTGATGTTTTTCAGCTTTTTTATAGCTTCCTCAATTTCCATTCGAGGAGGTTATTCGTCTCGCATTTCCGCAGTTTGGAAGCTGGCACATTCTTCGTTGTCTGTCTCACCCTGGTTAAGTAATTGTTCAAAGTACTCTTTCCATGTTTGCAGTATTTGCTTTTGCCTGGTTATTAGATCTCCGTTGTCGTCCTTGATGATGTTGTTGGTTCTTGATGGCCCCTCTGATTGGGTCTATAGCCATTTTTTCTTGTTCTTATTGTTTTATAGAATTTCCTTGTGTTGTTCCTTCCGTCGACTTCTAATTCCTGCAACTCCTGATCTTGTTGTTCTTTAGCCCCTCTTCTTAGTTGTTTGAATTTATTGTTATTGTCTTGATCATGGAAAACACCATGATCAATTAAAAATAGGCTATACTGCACTGAAATAGTTGTTATTTATTACAACAGAAACCACATGACGATTTAATGAAAAACCACAAAAACGATGATAAGTACAATTTAAGCAAAAGAACCGTTTAAACAATTTGATATATATATATATATAAATGGGTAGTGTTTATGCAGATTCAAGCACTAACGAAGAGTGAAAAGCACTTCAATCTTTGATACTCGATATTAGAATTCTGAAACACACCTTCACTGAAAAAAAGTTCAAGCTGAACTTTTTTTTTTCATCCCGGTAAACGAATGAATTTATGTAGAGCTCAGCCAATCATAACGAGCGATCCATACCATCTCTATGTCGCAACACTTCAAAACCAATGGGGATATCAGCAAACGCATACAGACATCCACATCCTAAATAAATCCCCTGTTTCTATGCAGATAAAAAGGCAATAAATCCTGCTGAATGTATTCAAATTCAAAGAATGATACCCCAGATAACAAGGACGTCGGAGTACGTTTACTGATTTCTCCATTGGTTGTGCAGCGTCGCGACGGATTAATAGTATAGATCGCTCGACATGATCGCGTGATGTATGCAAAAATGCATTCGTTTGCCGGAATGAAAAGAGAGTTCAAGTTCAGCTTTCGAAGATGAAAGATCGCTGTCTCCCGAGCGGGAAATATATGGATGTCAGTGGCTCGGCAAAAATCGTGTTGTTCTCGCCAGTTTCTAATTCAATTTGTTTCTGCCTATAAACCTGTTGTATATGCGCAAAGATCTTTTATCGTGTTGTGCAGTTAATTATTGTGATTTTATTGCATTATTCTTGTTAATTACTCCGTGTGCCCCAGTAGAGTGTTGTTGTTGACGCGTTACTGCACTATTTTCTGTCCCGCATCCTGCACTCGGTTTCAGTCGAAATTTAGGTCCAGTTTTCCTTTTCTTGTTAAGGTTATTTTCGTGTTTGAAGGTTTCGATATCTTTCTTGGTCAGTCTTGGATAGAGGCTGGGACACCTTCGCACAAAGGATGAATCCCTAACGGATATAAAACATATCGCGCTGGAACACAACTTGTAAAGAGTTCTTAAGCTTATGAGATGCACGAGCTAAGCAGTTCTTCACTTCATCACTATTTTCTGTCCCGCATCCTGCACTCGGTTTCAGTCTAAATTTAGGTCCAATTTTCCCTTTCTTGTTAAGGTTATTCTCGTGTTTGAAGGTTTCGATATCTTTCTTGGTTCGTCTTGGTTAGAGGCGGGGACACCTTCACACAAAGGATGAATCCCTAACGGATATAAAGCATATCGCGCTGGAACACAACTTGTAAAGAGTTCTTAAGCTTATGAGATGCACGAGCTAAGCAGTTCTTCACTTCATTACTTATTGATTCAGTAAATCACAAAAAGAGAGTAAATGTCTGATTAAGAAATTAAAAGCACTGCACAACTTACGTGAGAAAGTCTGTTTGGATCATTTATCCAGAGATTTGATCAGTCCAGAACCGAGAATAGTGCAGTTATGCGACCACGTTATGCGACAACAATCACATTCTACTAGGACACAAGAATAATGCCATCAAATCGCGACAATTGACTACAAAACACGAAAAAAGCGCTTTGCACATATAAATCAGATTTATGGGTAGAAACAGAGACAAACTGATTTCGAGGAAGAATAACACCATTTTTACAAACAAAAACACTTTTATCAATGGCAAAACACGAGAAAAAAAACACACTTAATCCAGTATACAAGACTACAATCTAGCACAAACGAGCACCAAACGACTACTTTATCGAACTTTCGGCCAACTTGATGACCTACTTTTCGATCGACATATTTCCCGCCCAAGAGACGAGGATCTTCCCCCTACGAAAACTGAACTTTTTTTCATCCCGGTGAACAAAAGATTTTATGCAGACATGAGCCAATCATATCGAGTGATCCAAATCATTTCCACGTCGCAACGAATGGGGAAATCAGCAAACGCATACCGACGACTAAATAAATCCTTTGTTTCTATGATGACAAAAAGGCCATAAATCGTGCTGAATGTATTCGTCTTAATAGCTATTTATGTAACCAGTTACGAAAAGTTCAATATTGTGTATCGAATGAATGTTTGCGGGACGAGCGCAGCGAGTTCCCGCAATTTGAATGAGATACACAAAAAAGGCTTTTCGTCACGTGTTTCATACAAGATATTTTCTAATTTTGTGTACAAATACCTACTTGGAGAGAGAGTTATTATTATTAAACTTCAATATTTACTTTTAAACCACTTTGTATCTATTTAATACCGTAAAACTGTAGCAACGGTGTGCCTCAACCTAAACCTGTAAATGGTGGTGAAACGAACTTCTCATCACCAGTTACGAAAGATTTTACTTTTGGTTACTAGTTACGAAAAGTAGGACGTTACGTCACTGTCATCAGTATTGAAAAGTGCCACATTATATGTCAAAATTAAAAAAAATTTTTTAAATAAGGCCCATATGTTGGACAAAACGTAACAAAGAATAGTAGAAACAAGAAAACGAAAAAAAATGAGAAATAAACTTCAAAAAAGAAAAAAAGGACCTGGAATGCAAGACGGAATTAGTTACAGTACATTAAATTTGGTTTATGGTTTTTGGTATTTTGTTGGTTACTTAGAGAAGGTAGCAAAAATAGAAGAGTCAATAATTATAATAGAAATAGGAGAAGCTACAAAAAAGTTGTAAAAAAACTAGTAATTAAAAAATAGAAAAGCGATAAAGAGGAAGAAACCGCAATTGTTACTGCAGAGGAAACAGGTAAAAAGACTCAAACAACTGTTATAGTTGAAGCGGGTTTCCAAGACCCTAAAATAACCAAGTTTATTACTATTGGAGAAAGTGTTTCTACGAAAATAATTAAAAACCGAATTAAAAAATAATAAAAAGGACGTCAATAAAGAACAAGCACAAGTTGTTACGGTGGAGAAGACTGAAGAAAAGTTACTCACTACAGTTTCTACATAAGAAGGGTTAGAAAAAGGGCAAAGACCACAAACCTCGAAAGTCACTATGGAAGAGAGTTCAACTTATAGCAACTATTGAAGTCAAGAACGTATACAAAAACCAGTCATCAAAAAAGTAAGAAGAAAAAACTGAAATTGCTACTTTTGATGATGAGGAGGATACCAGTTAGTGTAACTGTAAAAGAAATTGAAAAACAGCCCCTAGGCTTCTTAAAAGTGCTCAGATCACAGTTTTATTACCCTAGATACCAAGTATGTTGAAGTACGTTTGGTTTGCTGATTTCCCCATTAGCTGCGCAGCGTCGCGACGGATTAATAGTATGGGTCGCTCGATATGATTGCCTGATGTATGCATAAATGCATTCGTTTCCCGGAATAAAAGGAGAGTTCCGGAATAAAATGAAGTTCAGCTTTCATAGGAGAAAGATCACTGTCTCCGGGGCTGGAAATATATCGATCGAAAAATATCGATGTCAGTAGGTCAGCAAGTTGGCTGAAAGTTCAATAAAGTAATCGTTTGGTGTTCGTTGGTGCTTGATTGCAGTCTTGTGCAAATCTTGCTGCTCATTCTAGATAGTTTGTTGGAAAGGTCTTTTATCGTGTTGTGCAGCTGATTATTATGATTTGATTATATTGTTCTTGTTAATTTCTCCGTGTGTCCCACTAGAGAGTTGTTGTTGACGCATAACTGCACTATTTTCTGTCCTGCATTCGGGATAATCAATCCAAGCAGACTTTCTCACATAGGTTGTGCATTGAAAGTGTTTTTAAGTGCTTCATCAAACATGTTCTCTCTTGTTATTGATTTACTGAATCAATAAGTAATGAAGTGAAGAACTGGTTAACTTGTGGAACTCATATGCTTGGCAACTTTTTACGAGTTGTGTTTTCGAACTTTAATATCGAGTAGTAAAGATTGCAGTGTCTTGCACTCTTTGTCAGTGTTCCTATCTACATAAGCGGTACCCATTGGTGGTACATATTAATCTGTTTTAACGGCAGCTACTGCTAGTGTGCATTCTTTTGCATAAATGGTACATATTTGATGGAGTTTTAGTATTACTGACTAGTGTCATGTCGACTGCGTGTTAACCTTGGCGTGAAATATTTTCTAAAGAGGTGCCTTGTAGATAACGTTTTTTTCATGAACACCACGTACTCTACAACAAATCTATTTTTGAACTTCACCTACTAATCGCAAATCAGTTCAACTCCTAAACGAGAATATTATCAGAATTCCCTGACTGACATTTCCTTTCCTGTGCCCTCTCGGCTTAATTTAATATGTCTTCTGTCACATCAATGCCCTCAGGAGCAGTTAACATATAGTTCCCGCTCTATTGTCTATTGGCGATGATATAAAATATTTCGGCGCATTGTTTCATGTCATTTGGGGTGAAACTTAACGTGAATAGGAGCAGAATATGAATATGGGGCTTTAACTTGGACCTTTGACAGCAGCTCGAGTGTAACTTAAAGCGTTTCTCACTACCAGAACTATAGTGCACACTGAGTGTATTTATATCTTTTGTATATTAACAGTGACGTTTCATTTGTCTGCTCTCACTACATTAAGTTCTTCATAATTTTTGAGAAACCGTTTTAGAATACCCTTAATGGACTGGGGCTAATAAAGCTGCTAAAGAAATTAGAAGTTAATTATTTATATTGGTGAACCTTGCCCTGATTAGGCCTCAACTTCTCTAACTATATTTTGGAAAGTGTTTAGAAGAAACATTCTTGTGTTGGATTAATTTCAAATTTTATTTTCAGAGAGATGAAATATATTACGTCATCAGGGACAGAAACAGTTAAGTTATTAAATATCCAAAAAATGATGGATATAAAGAATGAAGTTTTATCACCCGGCATACAAATTCTTAAAAAATGCGTTATGTTTAACTTAATAAAATGAAGTAATAATAACTTACTATTCAATAACAGCTCGCCATAATATAGCTCGACCTTTCCAATTTAACTTCATCCCTAAGTAAGCTCCTAATTAGTAAAAACAAACTACCCTCCGAAGTAAAACTATACACCGTACCCAGAAAAAACAGATAGTAATTTAGTTCCGTGAGGCTCAAAGGCCTTTGTTTTACCTTTGTTGGAGGCGTCGACATTGTCTAGATGTTTTGCCTTCAGCCACTAATATTTCAGAAATAGCGCGAGTTAAGATCAAATAAACCGAAACGTTCACGAAAGTGGTGGAAAGCGGGATTTCGAAACAATAATCCCTTCTCGCAGGGAGAACAATATTACACCTAAAATGACTCTGAATGTAAAGTCGCACATTTTTCATCTTGTTAAGTTTAAATTTGACATATAATGTTGGTAACGCGATGGAAATTTAAGGGTCATACGAAAGAAATTTATGTGAAGAAGCCTACGGTTACTTCTACTACAGCGCTTGCCATTGTCGGTTTTATTTAATTGACAGCATTTTTAAACACAACATTTTCTTAGTTTTGCTTTGTAATAAATAATATCGTGTTTCTACTTAAGGCATTTAAATTTAAAGCAAAAATTCCAAGTCCGTGTAGACTTATACTTGTCCCAATTACCAAAAATAAGTGCCTTTTGGTCTCTACAATGCATAACTTACAACATAACGTTATTATCTTTATAAGTATTCTGTGTATTCACGGCTATACACCGAAGTGTCCCTCTTTAGGCAATCAATGCGGCGGGTCCCCAGCTCTTCCAGCTCCTCCAGCGGCGATCTTGCTGGACCTCCCGACTCTCCGGATGATTCCTCGGACGACGAGACCTTCCCGGAAGAGCCCGACGACGACCCGGTCAGAGACTATCTTCTCCAGCTGCTAGAAGACAATTCTTGCAATGCTGACATCGAACGACTGGCACGACCACTACTTTACCTAGCCAGGGATTCCCATTTCCAGCAGGCACTTGACCAGCTTTACGGCCTTCTGTAGAAGCCGAAGCCTCTTAAACGCAGCCCCACCAAACGCCAGCCGGCCATCAACACCAATGAACGTTAACGCCACCTCCCGGTGAGAGCTCAGCGCCCTTACCAGGAGCTCTTCACCAAGGAACGTACATTCCTGGAGAATCTCATCAGCAAAGTACTGGACTCCTGCCGTGTGCTCTTCCTCCGAAGATGTCCGCCAACACTATGAGAGTGTCTTCGCCTCAGAGTCTCCTATGGATGGCACTTCGTTACCCCGGTCGCCTACATGCTCCCATTACCACCCAAGAGTTGAAAAAGGCCGTCAACGACACTAACGCCTCCAATTCTGCCGGGCCAGATGGTATGACTAGCGCCAACCTGCACGGACTGCCTGTGCTAGACGTCGCTATACTTTTCAACTCGATAATCTACACAAGTGTCACACCTGTCGCACCACCCTAATTCTTAAAGGTGAAGCCGATCTGGCCAACATCTCCTCATGGCGCCCCATCACCGTAGTCAACATTCTGGTCCGGACAATCCACCGTCTGCTGGCCTCAAGACTTTCTGCCCTGAGCCTCCATCCGCCTCAGAGAGGTTTTACCCCCCTCCACCGTACCATGGCGAATTCTACCATCCTTCAAACAGCCATCCGCTCCTGCCACGATAACAGCCGATCATACTCAATTGCCTCATTAGATCTCCGCAAAGCGTTCGACACAGTGCCCCATACTTCTATTCAGAGGGCACGACGCCGGTTTTCTGTAGACGCAAGGCTGCAGAAGTTCCTCATGAGTGGCCTCACTGACTGCTCGACAACCGTTTCTGTGGGGGTCACCACGTCCTCAATCCCAATTTTGCGCGGAGTTAAGCAGGGGGCCCTCTATCGCCCCTCCTGTTTAACCTTGTTTTAGACGAACTCCTCTGCTCATTAGACCAGCTACCGACTGGACTCGAAGTCAACGGAGCCTCAGTGAATAGCCTGGCATACGCGGACGATCTGCTTCCCAACGTTGACTGATTCGACTGTTGTAAGCTCCATGGTATTTATTCTATTGCCAGCGCGCTGCAGTGGAGAGACTGGGGTGGGGATAGTGGTGGCGCGGGGTTTCGGGTCACTTGAAGTACGTCGTAGAACTCGCTTCCAGTCTACATTTAGAAAATTGGTTTCTTGGAACCTAGAATGTCTCTTTATAAATAAAAAAAACCTTTATACTTAATGCAAAAAAAAACATGAAGAGTGTGGTATTTATCAAAAAGTACGCTTAAGTCAGCAAGAAAAAAAATAAGTTTGATTTTGACAGGAAAAGGTTTTACAGTTGCCCTTAAATCTAAATTTCGTGTCTCTGGTCTTAATCCATTTGACAAAAACGCCCCGAATTTACAACAAATGTGTATGCAAACAGTTGTCGCATTTTAGAGAAGAATGTGAAAATCCAAATAATATAGATGATAAACTGTTGTGTTTCTAATGTTTAGAGCAGCAAATGCGAGGTTTTGTATGCATGAAGCAAGTAATAATACTTGGAGCTCTACAATTTTTGGCATTCCATTGAAGTTGATGTATCCCCAGAACCTGCATTAAACAGGTCTGAAGAAATAGAAAGAGATGAAGCTCAAGAAGAGTAGCGAGACGCAGTGACTTGGGTGTGACACTGGACAAATCGCTCTTACCTCTTGTAATCGCGGAATCACGGCTGTCAATAGTGTCAATCATTGTCAATGTCAATGATCTAAGAGGTATGGACAGAGCGAATAAATGTCAATATTTCCCTAAAACGGTTCCGGTTTTTAAGGAACCCTGACTTAATATCCTCGTCACAGCACATTAATTGGCAAATCGCTATGTCAGGTGACATCGCGATTTGCACTGTACCTACTGTAATCTAAATTTCCGGAATCACTAGAGAAAACTATAGGAAAACTGTAGAACAGTTTTTATGCTCCTAGACGCAGTCATATTGTGCAGAATCTAATCGAATCTAAATTACTGCTGTCACTAGAGATGGGAGATTTCGTCGAGTATTTTATGATAATAATGAGAGTGGTTGTAAAAAATTGCCGAGAGTACTAGAGATGGGCGTATTTATCGAGTTTTTTACGCCAATAACAAGAGTGATATTTTGCTTAATTTAAATTTCCGGTATCATTAGAAAAAACTATAGGAAAACTGTAGAACAACTTTGTCGAGTATTTTATGTTAATAATCAGAGTGGTTTTAAAAAATTGCTGAGAGTACTAGAGATGGGCGAAGTTTTCAAGTTTTTTACGTTACTAACAAGAGTGATATTTTGCTTAACCTAAATTTCCGGTATCACTAGAGAAAACTATGGGAAAACTGTAGAACAGCTTTTACGCCCCTAAACGCAGTCATATTTTGCAGAATCTAATAATTTGCTTCATCTAAATTTCCGGTATCACTAGAGAAAACTATAGGAAAACTGTAGAACAGCTTTTATGCCCTTAAACGTAGTCATATTTTGCAGAATTTAATCGAATCTAAATTACTGCTGTCACTAGAGATGGACGGTTTTGTCGAGTATTTTACGTTAATAAACAGAGGGGTTTTAAAAAATTGCTGAGAGTACTAGAGATGGGCGAATTTTTCAAGTTTTTTACGTCACTAACAAGAGTGATATTTTGCTTAACCTAAATTTCCGGTGTCACTAGAGAAAACTAAAGGAAAACTGTAGAACAGCTTTTACGCCCCTAAACGCAGTCATACTTTGCAGAATATAATAGAACTTAAATTACTGCTGTCACTAGAGATGGGCGGATTTGTCGAATATTTTACGTTAATAATGAGAGTGGTTTTAAAAAATTGCTGAGAATACTAGAGATGGGCGAATTTATCGAGTTTTTTACGCCAATAACAAGAGTGATATTTTGCTTCATCTTCGTCCGGTATCACTAGAGAAAACTATAGGAAAACTGTAGAACAGCTTTTACACCCCTAAACGCAGTCATATTGTGCAGAATCTAATCGAATCTAAATTACTTCTGTCACTAGAGATGGGCGGATTTGTCGAATATTTTACGTTAATAATGAGAGTGGTTTTAAAAAATTGCTGAGAGTACTAGAGATGGGCGTATTTATCGAGTTTTTTACGCCAATAACAAGAGTGATATTTTACTTAATTTAAATTTCCTGTATCATTAGAAAAAACTATAGGAAAACTGTAGAACAGCTTTTACGCCCCTAAACGCAGTCATATTGTGCAGAATCTAATCGAATCTAAATTACTGCTGTCACTAGAGATGGGCGACTTTGTCAAGTATTTTATGTTAATAATCAGAGTGGTTTTAAAAAATTGCTGAGAGTACTAGAGAGGGGCGAATTTTTCAAGTTTTTACGCCAATAACAAGAGTGATAATTTGCTTAATTTAAATTTCCGGTATCACTAGAAAAAACTATAGGAAAACTGTAGAACAGCTTTTACGCTCCTAAACGCAGTCATATTTTGCAGAATCTAATCGAATCTAAATTACTGCTATCACTAGAGATGGGCGGCTTTGTCGAGTATTTTACGTTAATAATGAGATTGGTTTGAAAAAAACGCTGAGAGTACTAGAGATGGGCGAATTTAACGAGTTTTTTACGCCACTAGTAAGACTGATGTTTTGCTTCATCTAAATTTCAGGTATCACTAGAGAAAACTATAGGAAAACTGTAGAACAGCTTTTATGCCCTTAAACGTAGTCATATTTTGCAGAATCTAATCGAATCTAAATTACTTCTGTCACTAGAGATGGGCGGATTTGTCGAATATTTTACGTTAATAATCAGAGTGGTTTTAAAAAATTGCTGAGAGTACTAGAGATGGGCGAATTTTTCAACTTTTTTACGTCACAAACAAGAGTGATATTTTGCTTAACCTAAATTTCCATTATCACTAGAGAAAACTATGGGAAAACTGTAGAACAGCTTTTACGCCCCTAAACGCAGTCATATTTTGCAGAATCTAATAGAATCTAAATTACTGCTGTCACTAGAGATGGGCGGATTTGTCGAGTATTTTACGTTAATAATGAGAGTGGGTTTTAAAAATTGCTGAGAGTACTAGAGATGGGCGCATTTATCGAGTTTTTTACGCCTCTAATAAGAGTGATGTTTTGCTTCATCTAAATTTCCGGTATCACTAGAGAAAACTATAGGAAAACTGTAGAACAGCTTTTACGCTCCTAAACGCAGTCACATTTTGCAGAATCTAATCGAATCTAAATTACTGCTGTCACTAGAGATGGGCGATTTTGTCGAGTATTTTATGTTATTAATCAGAGTGGTTTTAAAAAATTGCTGAGAGTACTAGAGATGGGCGAATTTATCGTGTTTTTTACGTCACTAATAAGAGTGATGGCTTGCTTCACCTAAATTTCCGGTATCACCAGAGCAAAACTATAGGAAAACTGTAGAACAGCTTTTACACCCCTAAACGCAGTCATATTTTGCAGAATCTAAACGAATCTGAATTACTGCTGTCACTAGAGATGGGCCACTTTTTCGAGTATATTATGTTAATAATCAGAGTGGTTTTAAAAAATTGCTGAGAGAACTAGATATGGGCGAATTTTTCAAGTTTTTACGTCACTAACAAGAGTGATATTTTTCTTAACGTAAATTTCCGGTATCACTAGAGAAAACTATGGGAAAACTGTACAGTGTGAACAGCTTTTACGCCCCTAAACGCAGTCATATTTTGCAGAATCTAATAGAATCTGAATTACTGCTGTCACTAGAGATGGGCGAATTTATCGAGTTTTTTACGTCACTAATAAGAGTGATATTTTGCTTAACCTAAATTTCCGGTATCACTAGAGAATACTATAGAAAAACTGTAGAACAGCTTTTACACCCCTAAACGCTGTCATATTTTGCAGAATCTAATCGAATCTAAATTACTGCTGTCACTAGAGATGGGCGGCTTTGTCGAGTATTTTACGTTAATAATGAGATTGGTTTGAAAAAAAACGCTGAGAGTACTAGAGATGGGCGAATTTAACGAGTTTTTTACGCCACTAGTAAGACTGATGTTTTGCTTCATCTAAATTTCCGGTATCACTAGAGAAAACTATAGGAAAACTGTAGAACAGCTTTTATGCCCTTAAACGTAGTCATATTTTGCAGAATCTAATCGAATCTAAATTACTGCTGTCACTAGAGATGGGCCACTTTGTCGAGTATTTTATGTTAATAATCAGAGTGGTTTTAAAAAATTGCTGAGAGTACTAGAGATGGGCGAATTTTTCAACTTTTTTACGTCACGAACAAGAGTGATATCTTGCTTAACCTAAATTTCCATTATCACTAGAGAAAACTATGGGAAAACTGTAGAACAGCTTTTACGCCCCTAAACGCAGTCATATTTTGCAGAATCTAATAGAATCTAAATTACTGCTGTCACTAGAGATGGGCGGATTTGTCGAGTATTTTACGTTAATAATGAGAGTGGGTTTTAAAAATTGCTGAGAGTACTAGAGATGGGCGCATTTATCGAGTTTTTTACGCCTCTAATAAGAGTGATGTTTTGCTTCATCTAAATTTCCGGTATCACTAGAGAAAACTATAGGAAAACTGTAGAACAGCTTTTACGCTCCTAAACGCAGTCACATTTTGCAGAATCTAATCGAATCTAAATTACTGCTGTCACTAGAGATGGGCCACTTTGTCGAGTATTTTATGTTAATAATCAGAGTGGTTTTAAAAAATTGCTGAGAGTACTAGAGATGGGCGAATTTTTCAAGTTTTTTACGTAGCTAACAAGAATGATATTTTGCTTAACCTAAATTTCCGGTATCATTAGAGAAAACTATGGGAAAACTGTAGAACAGCTTTTACGCCCCTAAACCCAGTCATATTTTGCAAATTCTAATAGAACCTAAATTACTGCTGTCACTAGAGTTGGGCGGTTTTGTCGAGTATTTTACGTTCAAAATGAGAGTGGTTTTAAAAAATTGCTGAGAGTACTAGAGATGGGCGTATTTATCGAGTTTTTTACGCCTCTAATAAGAGTGATGTTTTGCTTCATCTAAATTTCCGGTATCACTAGAGAAAACTATAGGAAAACTGTAGAACAGCTTTTACACCCCTAAACGCAGTCATATTTTGCAGAATCTAATCTAATTTCTTTTTAGATTCGATTCCCTTTCTACTGGTTATTTTTTTATGGAAATACAGAAAATATCTTTGCAGGACTTTGTGTTGTTTATATTCAGTTGATGGTTAATTTGAGATTTGAGGGAGCGCAACAAATACTCCTCCAAAACATCCTGTATAACTGATTTTAAATCTAGTTTTTGGATTACTAAGGCTACAAAAATAAGTAATATGAAGAGCAATACTTGATGAAGGTAAGCAGTACGGAATGCTTAGTCTACCTAAAGAGTTCCTATTCTGCTGCTCTCAACCGATAACAAGGCCTTATGTAGGCCAAAACCCTTATGTAGGGTTTTGGCCAAGACATTTTATAAGAATTGTTAACGGTTTATTTCTTCGATGTTAAACAGAGAAAGAGAGAGAGAGAAAGAGAATGTATTGGATAAAATTAGATTTTTTTTTATTTCTAGAACCCCCATATTTGACTGCTTCTCAGAATAGAATAACAATAGAACTTTCGCATCAGTCTTTCCTTGCGGAAAATACTCCGTGACGTTTTCCATTCAATAAGCATATTCTTGTAATCAAACCGTCCGGAATACTTTAAAAACGCGGTTGTCTCAAGCCACCTCAACGTCAATTTATTCTTCGAGGAAAATTGAATTGATAAATTACGTGAGGCTTACATTACTGCCAGTTACGTTAAACGAGTATACTTAATGAAGTGTCAAACTTTTTTCAAACTTTTATTTATTCTCTCTGTGCGGCCGGGCCAATTTAATGGCTCTCCCATTTATTTCACACCAGCCCCGGGACGGCACATCAGCATTATTGACAAATAATTAAAGAGGATAAACATGGCGATGGAGGCATCCTGGCAGAGCAAAAACATATCGTTTATGTTTCAGATAAGTGGAATATGGAAAAATTGTTAGATCAAATTGAATAATGTGTACTGGTAAAGTAAGCTAGTAGTAGAGCTAGGACGCCTCTGGACCACTTTGGCTCACTTGTTGGTATATACCATTACATAAAGTGTTTTTGAAAGTGAAAATCTTTGGGTTAAAAACACTTTCAAAAACTAGGGTGTTCTTCGCTTAAGATTAAAACTCATTCAGCAGGTTGTTTGAAAGGTCTTGGTTTAATTTATAAATTAATCTACGACGCCTTTGAAGACTCTTGTGTAATAAAACCCCATAAAATATGTTACGTTTTTTTTTTATAATATTTTTGCCTAAAGTCTCGGTTCTAGAGGTGATACTGAAGAGAATTATTTAGTCATGAACCATCTTTTGCTTTACTTCAAATATAGTATATCTGATCACTAATTTAGGGACAGGTTGGAAATATCAAACTTTATCTGAAATAATTAGATTACCCATCTCTAATTTCTGAGTTTCTTTCGATGGGTTCACAAAATTAAAATAATAACAAAACATCACACTCTACATCCCGATTGGCTATAGATAATGATTAATATGTGTGACCTTACTAAATGCAACCAAATGGAAGGTCATTAACAATAATACTAACTTTAGTACAAACTTTGACTATTTTGGTACATACAATAATTTCTGGCACAACCTCAGTTTCCTGTTTTCCGAAGGATTTGAAATCTGGTCGTTAGGTTTTTTTTTAAGGCAGATAGCTCTTGGCTGCCTTGCTGAGTTATACCTTTCGCTCCGCGGATATAAAAGACCAATTATTAGGATCGATCTTCAATTTTATTGGGTTTTACTACCTTTATTTAGTCCTCAGTGACCTATTTGTTTAATTGAAACAGATTTGTAAGATCCTAATAAAAGCATTCGACTCTGAAGTACCTACCATAGTCTATATTCCACATGGTACACCCTCCATAAGGCCATCCTCCATCCTCAGGTATGTACCTATTCATTTCTTTCGAAAAGCTCAAACACAGTGTGCTTCAAGAAATGCCTCTACGTTAGAGCTTATTTTTACTTACCTTTGATGTCCGTGATTCTCCAACGGTAAGAGAAATATCTTTGTTTCAGGCCTTTTTCCTTTTTCTCTTTATCTTACAACCTTGTATGCTATCAATCTGCAACATTTAAGATAAATGTATCACCTGCTGCTAAGTGGACAACATTCCTGCTTTTACTACTCTTCGGAACACCTCGACATACTCAAGTGAACTCCACAAAAGGCGACTGCTGACTGAAGTGGACTGCCTCAACTATCTGCCCTCCTGCCCAATCACTCAAAGTGTAACTGCTGTTCTCATTAACTTCTACCAATTAGTCTAAACCAGACATATATACTAGATGACGAACAATAACGGTCCCAAGACGCTACCCTGGGGCACACCCAATAAAACCTCTACTCTGTCAGAGTAAACACGATCTGAATCCCTGCCGATGGAAACCATCTGATGCCTCCCCGCTAAATACGACTTGATCCATTTAAGTGCAACATCACGAATACCACAGAGTTTCAACTTTTTAAATAAGATATTATAATCAAGGGTATCATATGCTTTAGATAAATCCAGTTAAATTCCCAATGGCATATTGCCCTTCTCAAGGTAACTCAAGATAAAAGTAAAATCGAACAAAGCAATTAGTGTTGATTTCCCTTTGATGTATCCATGTTGTGCACTCGTAAGGATATTGTGGATTTGCAGAAACTGCATTATACGGTTGTACATAACACGTTCAAAAATTTTGGAAAATACTGGCAGCAAGCTGATTGGACGGTAATTCGCTATATTCGTGATGTCACCCCTTTTATACACAGGTACTACAACAGACAACTTCAGCTGCTTGGGAAAAACCCAAATCTCAGAGAATTATTAATGACATACATCAAAGGTTTCAATAGTGATGCTGAAACATGCTTTACTAAAGAATTTGAAATTTCATCACAACCGAAGTTATTTCTATTTTCATATCTAATATTTCTCTGTGGTGAACTTGAGGCAGGAAAATAGATTCTGGAAAATACGGTTCAACATTACAGAATGGAACAGTTGGCAGGGTCCTCAACAAAACACAGGGAGCTGACGTAATATAATTGTTGAAATTATTAGCTATTTGCCTTGGGTCACCCTTTACCTTTAGTTTGCTTTTCTTAGCTATTCACCTACTATCTCATTAACGGTCCCCCATGTACACTTTGTTTTGTTATCAAATGTACCAATTTTATGATTATAAAAGAAGGTCTTTTTATTTTTTAAGAGCGGTCCTATTGTCTTTATTTGGAACTGTACAGGTCCTTGTAACTCTGGTCATTATTTTTTAAGATATATAAGAGGTCTAATTCCTTTTTGCAGCTTCTTATCTCCGGATCATTTTGCCTATAGTTAGCTTTGTTAAAGTTGCAGTTACGAACTGATTGAAGTGGAAAGAACTTATTCAGAAGGTCAATGATTCTGTCAATAAAATAATTTCACTGATAATTTACTAAATAGGGGCGAAAGTTAAATAACAAATCCCAGTTAAACAAAATAAGAAGGTCCTTAAAAAAGTTTTTGTTTCTTTCATTAAAAACTTTTTTTTGGCATATGTTCTACTATTATTTTGTTTTTGATTCAGTATAGATATTTTCTGAGCCGTATGTTCAAATATATGTATGAAACTGTAATATTTCAGAATAGATTTCCCCTTTAAAGTTTGTTAGAATATTATCTATACATTCACTGGAATTTCGTGTTACTCTTGTACATTTTTCTATCGTGAGTTTTACATTGAACGAGGAAGTAAGTGACAGAAGATCTAAGGCTGCTTTGTCTTTTGATAAAAAATCAATATTGAAGTCAACAAACACAACCCCCTTGACTGAAAAACACAATGTCAAAAGTTTCTAAAGCATATCGAAAAACAAATTATGATCACCACTAGGTGGCCTATAAATGGATACAAATATCATTATACAACCATTAACATACAATTCACAGGAACAACACTCAAAGTAACCTTCCAGTGCTAATGAGCTTGTCGATTCGTTTTTCTTTATATTCGATGCCTTCCTTAAGATATATTGCGCTACCTCCATGCGTATTTTCTTGCTCCCTGCAGGAACTCGCTGCTAGTTCAAAACCTTTGATCTTGTAATTCAATAACTATTGTTTAGATTTCCAATGCTCTGTGATACACAAAATAATGCAATTACGGTTTTCCTCTAACATTTCTTCCAATCCGATCCGATCTATGGAGTTGCCTATGGATTGCACATTTTGGTGGATTATACTCAGATATTTAGGGGCCATTATGTTTTCATAAGTTTCTACAATTGTTCCAGATCTTCTAAAAAATTATTGTCACTGTGATAGTTTATTTCACTTCTAAAAATTTTAGTCTTTTTTGATACACTGGGAATTGAGTGTCTCTTGTTGATTGATGACATAGGTCTTGAGGATACTTCATTTTCACACAATTACTACATAGAAGAACTTTAGTTCCACAGTTTTTACTCTGATGATGTTCACTGCACTTATGCCAGATTAAAGTTTCCCGACAATACTTAGCTACGTGTTCAAATCCAGAGCAATTTTAACAGATGGCTAGGTTTAAGTGTTCACGTATATATACTTCTACAATGTCAATGTGCCCCGTTTCATTTTTTAAAAACCATTTTGCTATGGTCGGTTTTGCTTGTAGGATCCAATTCTCCTTTAAAGGATTTCTTTTTGCCACAATGTGAATTTCTTGTGCTATGTTGGTTATTTAAAGGTTTGATTCATTGATTGATAATTTCATTGTTTAATTTTATCAGTTCTTCAATGAATTCAGTATCTGAGAAACATTTTGTAATACCCGTTATATTAAACATGGGATTTGAGTTAAGTGTTTCTTTGATTTTTATGTTAGTTTTGTTTTCCAGTACAGATTTTAGTTTATTTCTTTGAGTTTCATTACATCTTTCCACTACTATGCCCCCATCCTTTAAGTGTCTTACGTTTTTAAATCCTCCTCCGGTATCTTTGTTTGCAATCACTTATTTTAATCGTCGACTTGTTTCTAAAGAATCTGTTATGTTGTCCATGCGAATTAGAGTTTCTAATCTCTTTTTTGTTATAGGGATGTTTTTGATTTTGATTATGAGTTGTTCGCTTAGTGTATATTCTATCAAGTTATTCAAAATTTCCAAAGATTTAAAGCTCTCTTGTATTAAGGTTCATCATTTTCATCTGAAAAATCTTCTTTGTTCCCTTCTCGTTGTTTCTTGCTTTCATTAAATAATCGTGGAGATCCTAAACGTTTTCGAATAAGCTGCTGTGTTTTGTCTTTTTTCGGTGGATTAATGTTCTTCGGTGGAGTTCGTGTTAAAACATTACAAGGCACAAAACTATGTTTGGGGTCGTTAATAGATTCCAATGGGGAGGCATGTACCTCATATTTATCGGATGACCCAGGTATTTGCAAATCGTCTTTTACCGCTGCCGAATCTCCCATATTAGGTTCAAGGTTATTTATCCGATCTAGAATATTTTTGTCGTGAATACCCACAAGTTTGTATATTTCCGATTTAAGTATGTTTATTGATCCCATTGAGGCAATTCTGTTCCTTTGTAGAATGTCTAGTTGTCCTTTTTTTTTATTTCATTAGCACCATCACCGTTTTCACACATTCTTAATTAAAATTTAGTAAAATAACTTTAGATTCTAGTCTCCACTACTGATAGAAGCACAAAAGGAAAAGTGGTCTCCATACACCGAAAATAGATCATGATTCATTGTGAATAAAGCAGAACGAAGACAAAAATGAGTTTTTGGAATGTACGCTGGCGGTATTTGAAACAATGGCAGTAGCTTCTCGTTAGGCTTTAAGGACTGTCCAGAAAATCAAAGTGTGAACTGTATTTTAAGCCGAATGCCCTACAACAAGAGGGTGCATTGGGAATCTAAACAAGCAATTTCATGGAGGTTGTGCTGCCTCCAATTCGCCCACACTCAAAGGTCGAAATTGGAGATGTAACGAAGTTAACATAAACACAAAATAACATAAATATAAACAACATCACTGTTCCGTCGAGCTCTCCGTTAGCAACAATACACACAAGGCCCTTCCAAGCCCTTCCAGATAGCCTAATAGAGGGAGTCCACTCCGAGCCACACAGCCGACCAGCGTCACACATAGGGGTATTTCAGCTCGAAAAGCGGACAAAAATCGAATAATTTACACTTCATTTATCGCGAAAATTTTACTAAAGCATCTAAAGAATGAATATAATGTTCAAAAAGTCGATTTAAATTGATAGAATATCAAATAAAAGAAGAAAAAATAAGGGAAACCTAGGCATGGCCATCCAGTATCTAGCTCGTATTATAGGCATTCAAGTTTACCTCAAACTTTATGATATTACGTAATTCAGGAGTATTTGTGTAGGATGTTATTGCTACGTTAGTTTTGCGTACATTTGTCGACTTTGATCGATTTTTACTCAAGTTTAGCTAGGTAGTTCTGTGAGGCATTCTGCATTTGGAAATTTTAAAAAAGATTATTTTACTCGTGGTCTTCTAATACACTATTCAGGAATATCAAAGTGTAATTTTAATTCTAAATTAAAGTTTGAAGTATTCATTTCAATGTCCCATTTAAAAAAGTTGCGGATATTTGCGGTTTTCCTACGGCAAGCAACTTAAAGTTGGGTCTACAATATCCAGATATAGAGCGTAACTTTAATAAACGCGGACTAAATGATTAATTTGTGCTTTTTTAGGCATTAATTTAGTCCTTAATACTTTGTTTTCTCTCAGGGTGTGTGTCTTATAAATAATCATGAACTCAAATTTAATCATAACATGTGTTCATTATAAAACTTCATCTATTTAGTTGGCTGCGAAATGTGAAAATGACATGTCACAAAAATATGGAACAAGAAAAGTCCACTTATTTTGAATGTGTGTGCTCATCTTTTTCTGTCGAAATGTCATAGCCTACTAGATGGAGCTTTCTAGTGAACACATGGTATTATCAAATTTTAGTTCATGATTATTTATAAAAAACACACCCTGAGAAAAAACAAAGTATTTAAGTAGTATGCTTATATACTACCGTATATTTTCTTGAAAACCAGATCAGATTTACGTTAGTTTATGCTAGGTATTCCTAAATGTTAAAAAATTAATACTTTACACGTAAAAGTTAGTGATTTTAGCAGTTTGTTGGACGAAATACGAACTTTTTAACAAACCCCTGTAACTTTTTTCGTTGAACAGAAATCAAAAATCCGCCAAATACGTCCCGAGATATAAATTAGGACTTCTAAATGTTAACATAACGCAAGTTCTACAGTTAATCCTAACATGAGAGTACGCATAAGAAAGTCGCCAAAGTTTAAGAATTTTGCATTGCCCATTGTTTCACCCTGTATGATTATAGATTCATATATATTCTTGAAAATTAGATTAGACTTATGTTAGTTTATGCTAAATTTTCCTAATTGTTAAAAAAATCAGTAATTTAGTCGTAAAAGTTAGTGATTTTGGCAGTTTGTTGGATGAAAGACGAACTTTTTAACAAACCCCAGTAACTTTTTTCGTTGAACAAAAATCAAAAATCCGCGAAACACGTCCCGAGATATAAATTAGGACTTCTAAACGTTAATATAATGCAAATTCTAAAGTTTGTCTTGTAGTGTGATTTTTAATAAAAAAGCCCTTTCTTAAACAACGTGAATCTTTATTATTCCAAGCCCCAAAATCTCGGATCCCATCAACTTCAAGTTACATCTCAACCTAACCTCAATCTAACTAGGGATGTTCTATTCATAACATCGATATGCGACATCCCCCTTTTTATCAATACTTTTTTTTTACAAAAGCTTATTTTAACTTAATAACTATATTAAACTAAATACTAAACAACACAAGTCATACACATAGATACCCACTATTCAGTTTCTGTATCTCAATGGCTTAACAACTACTCTACCCCAACGAGTAACCACCTGTGGACTCACATTCCTATCCACACGAACATTATCCCGAAGAACTAAATCGTAACTAACAGAGCTATCTTGATTTTCCGGCAAAAGGGAAACATAAGGTTCATCCTTACAATTATTTACGAAGGGAGTATTAGAACACTGTGCAGGAACCTGATTAGGCGAATGTCTGATAAAAACTGAATTTCGCCTGAAGGTTTTACCAAAAGAGTCTCGAATCAAGTATGATCTTGGAAACTCACTAAACCCTACTACTTCTCCGGGTAACCAGTAACCAATGTTTCCTTTTCTGAATATTACACTATCTCCTAACGCAAATTCAGGTCTTTTTTTTAGTAGATTTATCATAATGTTTTTTATCTTTAAGTCTATTTTTCCTAACGTCATTATCATTAATTTTAAAATTTCTTTGAAGAATCTTAGCAGAAGTGGGCAAAATCGTTCTGATTATTCTTGAGTAAACTAACTCAGCAGGAGATATTTGGGTTCCTGACAGAGGAGTATTCCTATATTTTAATAATGCCAAATAGACATCACTATTTGACTCATAACTCTTGCGCAATAAGTTTTTGCAAATACCAACGGCCTTTTCTGCCAAGCCATTTGATTTAGGATATCTTGGGCTTGATGTTACAATTTTGAAATCCCATTCCTTAGCAAATTTATGAAATTCCAAGCTATTGAAGCGGTTGTTATCCGAAACAAATACTAGAAGTATGCCAAATGTTATAAATATTCTTTTTAAATGGTTGATAATTTCAGTAGATGTTTTGTATTTAACTCATATAATTCAATCCAATTTGAATAGTAGTCAACCACCACGAAATAATTGCGACTACCAAAATACAAAATATCAGCGCCAACCTTTTGAAAAGGAATACTGGGTCTATCATGCTGAATCAGAGGCTCACTGGGAGGTTTTTTAGAATATTTTAAACATATTTCACATTTTGAAATATATCTCTCAATATCAGCTGATAGTCCATGCCAAAAGAAAATTTTTCTAGCGCGAGACTTAGTTTTTTCAATGCCTAAGTGGGCTATGTGCAATTTTTCTAACATTAGTCTTCTCAATTTCAAAGGGACAACTAATCTATCATTATGGAACAACAAATCATTTTTCACATATAAATCATTTCTCAACTTATAATATTTGTTAAGTTCAAGGTCATTGAAGTCACGTTAGTAGATAATCAAAGCGGATTCCAGGACAATTTCAAGGTCACAGGAACATCCATGAGCCTTTTGTACTTGTAATTTGAACTTTAACTATTTTAAACAGCTCCGTTGTCCAGTTGGGTGTGTATCCCTTCTCAAAAATATGTTTTGCCTTACTGATACGAACAATATCTCCTACATTAAATCGTTGACCTTGGAAAACTTTTATGTTACTATAAATTTTCTTTACACGTTCCTCATTGCTTGAATTCACATCTTTGGGTTTCATTCCAATGATCCTATGTTTGGTGTTATTATACTCGTCCACTATCTCGGGAAAGACATTGATCCACTTGTGGTTTCCATTTAGACTAAACGTTCTAAAGAGGCGCTCTTTTAGGGTGCGAATTACTCGTTCGACAATTGCAGCCTTTTTACAACTAAACGTACTGTAATGATTGATGTTATGCGTTACCATTAATTTCTTAAAATGGACGTTATAGAATTCCTTTCCAAGATCAGTTTGCAGATTTTTAGGGAGATTACTAGAGGAACTTTCAAGAATATCTGCAAACGCTTTTGTTACCTCCTCTCCTGTTTTTGTCTTCAATGGACGACACCATACAAATTTGGAAAAACAGTTAATGACTACCAAAATGTACTTATAGTTTCGATTAGATCCTGCATATTGATTTAACTGTCCAAGATCTGCCTGCCATAAATCATCTAACCCTTTAAGAATAGTACGTCGTCGGCGGAAATTTATTCGGATAGGTCTATGTAACTCTCTCACTAACTGAATTTTTTCCTTAGAATGATTAATTCTTTAGGAATCTCATTTGATCTATTATCTTCTGCTTTCAACTCTTTCTCCACCGACAAGAGACGTTGGTCAATGCCGACCAAAATACCATTTAACGTCTTATATACCCTATTTAGTTCTTTCCTGATTATACCAATTTCATGATCTACATACTCCTTATTGGCTGCGTCTGTATCACTGTCAGGAAAACCAACGTTCAATAGCTTACGATTTTTTAAGTCGTTAATAGGAATGAAGTGCTGTGAACTAGATCCACTGACTGATGAGGAGTGTCCGAACTTATTGAGCGGCATAGTCTTAACAGTTAGAAGGTCAGTCGATAACTAAAACAAAATTTCAATCAAAGTTTATTCTTTTCATATCTCTACACAGTTCATACATCAAAATATCTTGCTTTAATTTTTTAATACATTTTAAAAACCTATCTAATTTCTGTTGATAAGTTTTCGTCATCGGAGTCCTCCTCGATGGCTTCATTCGACCAAGAATTCAATGTTTGTGGTGCGGCCTACAGCTCCCCGACTTTCCAGAAAATATTTAACTTCCCTTTCACTAATTTTTCGATTAATGTCTGCAATTCGTTATGGAGTAAACTTGACTGTAAATCTTTGTGGCAAAATGGTCTTGCACTCACTAAATTCGACGACAATTTTCGAACCAAACTGCGTTTCTACAGTGTCAATGGACAAAATTTCAAATTTTTGCCCGACCGGAAGCGACCGCACGTTTTCAAACTGTTTCACGTAAAGCTCTTTGTTCAAATCATTAATGAATGAAGACATCTTTGCGACTATGAATTTACAGCTCGGCTACTACTTATATAGCACTTGAGGTGGGGGGTGAGCAAGCTCTCAAGGTTAAGACGCCGGCGCATAGGCGCTCAAGGTTACGCACATCTATCATCAGTGAACGGCTCAAGGTTACCTTTAGCGCGGATCTGTCAAGGATGTTTGTTGCAATTTTCGAGATCTCCCTCAAGCGCTCGTCAGAGCCTCTCAAGGTGACACCGGCGTTCAAGGTCAGTGACTAGCGTGGAATGACGATTTTCGAGGCCACGTTCGTCGGCAAGGTAGCTCGGCTTGCTGCGACACGTTTCCCGCTCAAGCCTAAACGATGTGAAAAACGTCAAGGCGTTTTGCATGAACCTCGGAAATTTTAGCGTGGGTGTCAAGGTGGAATGTCCGTGTGTGGACCAAGGTCAACTGAGTTCCAAGGTCAACTGATTTTCAAGGTCACTTTTCAAGGTCATGAGCGCGATTTTCAAGGTCAACGTCTAGCAACCTCGTCTAGCGTTATCTAGGAGGCTCATGGATGTTCCTGTGACCTTGAAATTGTCCTGGAATCCGCTTTGATTATCTACTCACGTTTATTAGGCCACGAGCCTAAACAAAAGTTTTTAACTTTGGTTATAATTTCATCATTCTTACTTGCGATTTGTAATTCTTTAAGTCTCTCATCAGAAATTGCAAGATGTATATCTAACAAATCAACCACTTCTACCTCTGGAGAGTCATTGTCACTCTTTCTAATAAAAGAACGTGAAAGTAGGTCAGCTATATATATAAACCTTCCTGGTAAGTATTCAATCTCTACATTATAGTTGATCAGCAATTTTCGAGATCTCCCTCAAGCGCTCGTCAGAGCTTCTCAAGGTGACACCGGCGTTCAAGGTCAGTGACTAGCGTGGAATGACGATTTTCGAGGCCACGTTCGTCGGCAAGGTAGCTCGGCTTGCTGCGGCACGTTTCCCGCTCAAGCCTAAACGATGTGAAAAACGTCAAGGCGTTTTGCATGAACCTCGGAAATTTTAGCGTGGGTGTCAAGGTGGAATGTCCGTGTGTGGACCAAGGTCAACTGAGTTCCAAGGTCAACTGATTTCAAGGTCACTTTTCAAGGTCATGAGAGCGATTTTCAAGGTCAACGTCTAGCAACCTCGTCTAGCGTTATCTAGGAGGCTCATGGATGTTCCTGTGACCTTGAAATTGTCCTGGAATCCGCTTTGATTATCTACTCACGTTTATTAGGCCACGAGTCTAAACAAAAGTTTTTAACTTTGGTTATAATTTCATCATTCTTACTTGCGATTTGTAATTCTTTAAGTCTCTCATCAGAAATTGCAAGATGTATGTCTAACAAATCAACCACTTCTACCTCTGGAGAGTCATTGTCACTCTTTCTAATAAAAGAACGTGAAAGTAGGTCAGCTATATATATAAACCTTCCTGGTAAGTATTCAATCTCTACATTATAGTTGATCAAATTTAATTTTAAACGCTGAATTCTACTTGAAGCTTTGTAAAAATCTTTTTTAGAAATTGAAACGAGTGGAAGATGATCAGTTTTAACAGTCTTTAACAGACTTTTCTACCATAAACAAAATTGTGAAATTTATTCAACGGATTACAAATTGCTAGTAGTTTCTTATCAATTTGTGGATATTTACATTCTGTTTCTGTTAAACTCCTCGAACAAAATGCTACTGGCTGTCCTAACTGGCTGTCCTACTAGCATCAGTCTGAATTTCAATATTTAAGTTAGGATCAAATATTCTAAGATTTGGTATTTTAGTAATTAAACTCTTAATGCTGTTTAAGGCATTAGTGTGCTCATCAGTCCAGCTCCAAGAAACACCCTGTTTAATTAGTTCTCTAAGAGGAGACATTAATTCAGACAAGTTAGGAATATATTTAGTAAGATAATTAATCATACCAATCATCCTTACCTTATTTTCAGGAATTTCTAGAGCTAAAATGGCTTCAATATACTCCGGATCAGGCCTCATACCCTGCTCAGAAAAAATTTGACCCATGTACTTAACCTCCTTAACCTTAAAGTGTACTTTATTAGGATTAAATTTGATACCAAACTCCCTAGCTCTCTTTATGACACGTTTTAGTAATTTATCATGAGCTTCTTCATTGTCAGATGCTATTATAAAATCATCAAAATAAATGCCTATATTTAAATCACCAAAAATGTGTTCATTAATTTTTTGAAATACCTCTGGACTAATGTTTAGTCCAAATGGCAACCTTTGAAAACAGTATTTTCCAAATGGTGTAGAAAAAGTGGTATATTTTTTACTTGTTTCATCCAATGGGACCTGATGGAATCCATCCTTCAAATCAAGAACAGTATAAAAACATATTTAGAGATAATTCCTCTAAAGTAGGAATTGGGTGTTGATCAATACAAATTGATTTATTTAAATGAACTGGATCCAAGGAGATTCTCAAAGACTTATTAGGCTTTTCAACAATAACAATGTTGTTGATCCATTCAGTGGGCTCATTTACTTGACAAACAATGCCTCTTTTGACAAGGTCATCTAAACTACTTTTTAAAATAGGTTTTATCTTATCAGGGACTCTACGGCAAGCACTTACAAAAGGCTTAGCATCATTTTTCAACACAATTTTATAGGACACTGGCATTTTACCTGTACCTTCAAAAACATCTTTGTTAGTTTCAATAAAGGATTCTCTATTCTTATAGACCTCAACCGAATCAACTTTCTGCACTAAGTTCAGCTTCTGACATGCATTTAGCCCTAGGATGGGTACACTAGCACTATCAACTAGTAAAAATTTTATATTATACTGCCTTTCCTTAATCAGACATTCTATTAGTACACTACCCACCGATTTTATTTTATCATTACTGTATGTCGAGCTAACTATAGTTAAGTCAGTATTATTCACCTTATTCATTGGTAATTTTAAATTTTTATATAAACTAATGGGCATGCAGTTGCAGCTAGCCCCTGTCTAGTTTTAAAGTAACAAGTTTATTGTTAATACTTGACTCTACAGACCAAATCTTGCTGTTACAACTATTAATACTAACAATTTTGAATGTTAGTTCATCTATAAATAGCAACTCATTATTAGGATCAGAGCCTCGATCAGAGCTATCAACAGACTCTTGAACAGCATGTACATTTCGATTACTAAAATTTCCCCTAATATTCCTATTACCACCATTTTGACATCTAGTATTACTACTAAATATCTTGTTTTTCTCAAAACAACCTACTGCAAAATGATTTGGCTTTGAACAGATTGAACATATCTTACTATATGCTGGACAACTTTGTTTCTTATGTTTATGTCCACATTTTAAGCAATTATAAGTTTCACTAACCTGTGTACCTTCCCGGTTGTTATCTTTTCTATCCATCTTCTTACTTGGACCACCCTTGCTTTCTAGCTTGCTTCTTACCCCTACTCCTAAGGAATCAACTTCTTTCTCATTTTTAAAATCCTTAACTTGTTGATGACAAATTTCAGTGGCTCTGCAGATATTTTCAACTTATTTAGCAGTCAGCTTTGGTTGTTGTAGAAACTTTTCTTGAAGTGACAGTCCAATACACCACTAATTATCCTGCCTCTTATTAGAGAGTCCTCCAAATCTTTGAAGTTACACACAGATGCTAACATTTTTAACTCTGTGATATAATGATCAAAACTTTCACCCTCAACTTGTGTCCTGGTAAAAAATTTGTACCGATCATTGGTCTCATTACGCATAGGCTTACAGTAATCCTTAAAAGCTGCTATAACCAAGTCAAACTTTTTTTTATCAGCTTCCGTCAATGAGAAGGTCATGAACTTCTTTTGTGCTTCTTCCCCGGCTAAGTTCAAAAAGATGGCCACTTTAGTTTCCTCATCTTTCTTATCCAGTCCTGTAGCCCTCATATAAATATCTAGGCTTCTTAGAAAATTATCCAAATTTATATGGACATGCTGGTCAAAAACAAGATTCCTGGGTGGTTTGAAAATACCCTCCATTCTTAGTTTTATTATTCACTATACAGACTATACTGTACACTTATTATTATTTCACTGCACACTTATTATTATTTTAGTAAACCTGACACCATGTCTTGTAGTGTGATTTTTAATAAAAAAGCCCCTTCTCAAACAACGTAAATCTTTATTATTCCGAGCCCCAAAATCCCGGATCCCATCAACTTCAAGTTACATCTCAACCTAACCTCAATCTAACTAGGGATGTTCTATTCATAACATCAATATGCGACAAAGTTTCTCTAAACCTGAGGGTGCGAGTAAGAATTTGTTTCACCCTGTATAATTGTAGATTCATATATTTTTTTGAAAACTAGATTAGGTTTATGTTATGCTAGATTTTCCTAAATGTTAAAAAAAATCAATACTTTAGAAGTAAAAGTTAGTGATTTTTGAGTTTGTTGGATAAAATACGAACTTTTTAACAAATATTTTCGTTGAACAAAAATAAAAAATCCGCCAAATATGACCCGAGATATAAGTTAGGACTTCTAAATGTTAACATAATGCATAAGTTCTAAATTTACTCTTAACATGAGGGTGCGAGTAAGAAAGTCGCTAAAGTTTAAGAATTTAGCATTGCCCTTTGTTTCACCCTGTATAATCGTAGATTCATATATTTTCTTGAAAATCAGATTAGATTTTGAAACCCGCCAAATATGCCCTGAGATATAAATTAGGTCTTCTAAATGTACGTTAGTGTTGCGTACATTTGTCGACTTTGATCGATTTTTACTCAAGTTTAGCTAGCTATATTCAGGTAGTTCTGTGAGGCTTTCTGCATTTGGAAATTTTGAAAAAGATTATTTTACTTGTGGTCTTATAATACACTATCCAAGAATATCAAAGTGTGATTTTAATTCTAAATTAAAGTTTGAAGTATTCATTTCAATGTCCCATTTAAAAAAGTTGCGGATATTTGCGGTTTTCCTACGGCAAGCAACTTAAAGTTGGGTCTACAATATCCAGATATAGAGCGTAACTTTAATAAACCCGGACTAAATGATTACTTTGTGCTTTTTTAGGCACTAATTTAGTCCTCAATACATTGTTTTCTCTCAGGGTGCGTGTCTTATCAATCATGAACTCAAATATGATCATAATATGTCTTCATTATAAAACTTCTATCTATTTAGTTGGCTGCAAAATGTGAAAATGACATGTCACAAAAATATGGAACAACAAAAGTCCACTTATTTTGAATTTGTGTTGTCATCTTTTTCTGTCGAAATGTCATAGCCTGCTAGATGGAGTTTTCTAGTGAACACATGGTATTGTCAAATTTGAGTTCATGATTATTTATAAAAAACACACCTTGAGAGAAAAAAAAAATTGAAGTAGTATGCTTATATACGGTTTCTAATTAATTTATTTTGAATGACTTGGTAGCTATATATCAATTTTGAGCCCTGAGGAAGTTTAAGTGAATTAGCTGAAACGTCGGCGAAGAAATTGTACCAATCAAAGGCAGCAATAAATCCACAAACGAAAAGCTTAAAGGTAACGAGATGACAAAAATAAGCGAATGAGTTATGTACACGTCCTCTTTCTGATATAGGTTTACGAGCCCGTTAATCACGATTAAATCAATGAGAACTGTATTAATCACATTCCATAAATTTGAATATCAAACCCGGACTGATACAGGGAACATGACGTTTTTAATCGTCATATCACGTTACTCATTGAATTTGCACGCCCAATGTCGAATGCGATCTGATTTTGGAGGCTCGAGCTACCGGTCTATTTGCCACGTATCATATGTGTAACCGGTTTTAATTATTGCAAAAGATTGATTGATGCGAAGAGAAATTTGGTCTGGTTTAGCTGTGGCGTTATGGCAACAACAAAAACGGTCTTATCTATTGTGTACAATATGGGCAAGAAAATGAAATAAAACTCGTGTGAGTGAAAACAGAAAATCCGACGGAGGCGGATGTATTATTACGGCAGAATGCAACTGATGGGGAAAATTTATTTTTTCCGCCGTTGGGAAAATTGTGCGCAGTCAGTGTACCGTTCTTGATGTAGTGGAAATTATTAAAATCATTACTTGTAGTTTTATGATAAATTATAGGAAAATATTTTGTAAGAGAAACTCTGGTCTGCCATGGACATTAATTATTCCAGATTAATAATTTCCATTATCACCATATTGCCAGCTACACTTAACCGACAAATTATCCGTGGACTCAAGTACATACAAATAATATTTCCCGACACAATCCTGAATATGATTTGGAACAAGGTTCGCAACAAGGGTGCTAGTTTCAGATGATTTGTGGGGCAAAGGGATTTTATGGTTAGGCCATAGGGCGAAGGACTCTGATTTATATTTTGCCGACCTTCCTAAATGAAATTCAGGTCTTTGCTTAAACATTTAACCCACCATTTCCGTTGTAGCTTAACTGCCGGAATATTGTTTAAATTTGGGCTTATAGTCTAGTAATGACGTTGTAGTTAATTTGTTTAGAATATGGTGACTAGGATAGGGAACTAATAACATATAAGGCATTTACTTAATATTGACATCAAGTAGGCGTTGGAAATCTGGCATTGATATTTTTAATGGTTGGCACGTAGGCTTCTGGATTCTTGGACCCTTGTGATTGTATGGTTGGTTGTTATCTTGGGTTCTGGTCCTTTTGTCTGATTAAAATAAGTTACAGCGGGTGCTTCTAACTTCTTTGTTTAATGACGTTTCGACACAAATTGGTGCCTTCATCAGATTACTACAACATATGGAATACTTAGTTTAAAGATAAAATTTTTACAATAGCAGGAAGGAATGGTATAAAGGAATACATGCAAAAAAAAATTATATAAAGATTACTACAAGTACGAAATAAAATGTTGAAACATAAACGCATTGAGGGATGATTAAATTAAAGAATAAAGTCGGTAACTCAAAGCAAAAGAGCGTCAAAAGTGAAACCTACGATGCAATCTGATATTTTTAGGTGATGAAAGGATGCCAGTTCATTCGCCCTAAGCCATTTATTTTTCCCTCAGAACTTCTTGGACAGTTCGAGCCCTCTGAGCACGCGCATTATCGTGTATCAGAATATAGTTGTTCCCAAAGGTCTGAGAAAAGTGCACAACAATTTCATTTAGACACAGATCTCCATATCTATTAGCATTCATAGTTTGTCCAATCAAAATTACCAAGTCGCTCTTTCCGTTCCTTGTTACACCACCTCACACAGTCACACTTCCACCACAAAATGGCACTTTTCTCACAATATTCTCTTCAATAAATATTTCATTTATTCCTCTCTACATTAAAATTCGATCATCTGATGCAAACAATGAACATCGACATTCATCAGAAAACGTGCAAAAACCCCATTTGGCTACTTCCCAGCTCAAATGCTCTTGAACGCAAACTCATCAAAAAGCTCGGTGAACAGGTTGAAGGGATGGACACAAGGCACGTCTTCTTAGTTTGTGTTGCATTTAGCTTTCTTCTTTTTCTGACGGATAGGTTAATTAAACTGTCCTCCCTGCGAGTAGTGCATCTTCTTCTTCCACAATGTCCAGCCTTTCGATAATTGGGAGCACCATGATTTTGACTTCTTTTTATGGTCCGATAAACTGTTGATTTTGATGTCCATAAGGTCCGCTATGTTAGAGACACTTAACCCTCGTGAGTGCATGTTTAAAATTGCTCGTTACTATACTTTAGAAGTAAAAGTTAGTGATTTTGGCAGTTTGTTGGATACAATACGAACTTTTTAGCAAACCCCTGTAACTTGTTTTGTTGAACAAAAATAAAAAATCCGCCGAACACGTCCCGAGATATAAATTAGGACTTCTAAATATTAGCATAGTACGAGTTCTAAAGTTACTCTTAACATGAAGGTGCGAGTAAGAAAATTTCTAAAGTTTAAGAATTTTCCATTGACCTTTGTTTCAACCTGTATGATTGTAGATTCATATATTTTCTTGAAAATCAGATTCAGATTTATGTTAGCTTATGCCAAATGTTCCTAGATGTTAAAAAATCAATACTTTAGAAGTAAAAGTTAGTCATTTTGGGCAGTTTGTTGGATTAAATATGAAATTTTCAACTAGCCCCTGTAACTTTTTTCGTTGAACAAAAGTCAAAAATCCGCCAAACATGTCCCGAGATGTAAATTAGGACTTCTAAATGTTAACATAATGCAAGTTCTAAAGTTACTCTTAACATGTGGGTGCGAGTAAGAATATTAAAGTTTAAGAATTTTGCATTCCACTTTGTTTCACGATGTATGATTGTAGATTTATATATTTTCTTGAAAACCAGATTAGATTTACGTTAGTTTATGCTAGATAATCCTAAATGTTAAAAACATCTTTACACGTAAAAGTTAGTGATTTTGGCAGTTTGTTGGATGAAATACGAACTTTTTAACAAACCCCTGTAACTTTTTTCATATAAAAAAGTCAAAAACCCGCCAAACACGTACCGAGATATAAATTAGGACTCCTAATGTTAACATAATGCAACTTTGAAAATTACTCTTAACATGAGGGTGCGAGTAATAAATTCGCTAAAGTTTAAGCGTATTGCATTGGCCTTTGTTTCACCCTGTATGATTGTATTCACATATTTTCGTGCAAATCAGATTAAATTTATGTTAGTTTATGTTAGATAGTCGTAAATGTTGAAAAAATCAATACTTTAGACGTAAAAGTTAGTGATTTTGGCAGTTTGTTGGATGAAATACGAACTTTTTAACAAACCCCTGTAACTTTTCTCGTTGAAGAAAAATCAAAAATCTCCCGAAACACGTCCCGAGATATAAATTAGGACTTCTAAATGTTAACATAATGCAAATTCTAAAGTTTCTCTTAACCTGAGAGTGCGAGTAAGAAAGTCGCTAAAGTTTAAGAGCTTTTTGCATTGCCTTTTGTTTCACCCGGTATAATTGTACATTCATATATTTTCTTGAAAATCAGATTAGATTTATGTTAGATTATGCTAGATTTTCCTAAATATTAAAAAATCAATACTTTAGACGTAAAAGTTAGTCATTCTGGCAGTTTGTTGGATAAAATATGAAATTTTTAACAAACCCCTGTAACTTTTTTCGTTGAACAAAAATCAAAAATCCGGCAAACATGTCCCGAGATATCAATTAGGACTTCTAAAGTTATAAAGTTACTCTTAATATTAGAGTGCGAGTGAGAAAATCGCTAAAGTTTAAGAATTTAGCATTGCCCTTTGTTTCACCCTGTATAATCGTAGATTCATATATTTTCTTGAAAGTCAGATTAGATTTTGAAACCCGCCAAACATGTCCTGAGAAATAAATTAGAACTTCTAAATGTTAACATAATGCAAGTTCTAAAGTTACTTTTAACATGATGGTGCGAGTAAGAAAGTGGCTAAAGTTTAAGAATTTTGCATTGCCCTTTGTTACACCCTGTATAATTGTAGATTCATATATTTCCTTGAAAATCAAATTAGACTTATGTTGGTTTATGCTACATTTTCCTAAATGTTAAAAAAATCAATACTTTAGGCCTAAAAGTTAGTGAGTTTGGCAGTTTGTTGGATAAAATACGAAATTTTTAACAAATCCCCGTAACTTTTTTCGTTGAACAAAAATCAAAACTCCGCCAAACACGTTCCGAGATATAAATTAGGACTTCTAATTGTTAACGTAATGCAAATTCTAGAGTTACTCTTAACATGAGGGTGCGAGTAAGAACATCGCTAAAGTTTAAGAATTTTGCATTGCCCTTTGTTTCACCCTGTATAGTTGTAGATTCATATATTTTTTTGCAAATCAGATTAGATTTATGTTAGTTTATGTTAGATATTCGTCAATGTTGAAAAAATCAATACTTTAGACGTAAAAGTTAGTGATTTTGGCAGTTTGTTGGATGAAATACGAACTTTTTAACAAACCCCTGTAACTTTTTTCGTTGAAGAAAAATAAAAAATCTCCCGAAACACGTCCCGAGATATAAATTAGGACTTCTAAATGTTAATATAACGCAAGTTCTAAAGTTTCTCTTAACCTGAGGGTGCGAGTAAGAAAGTCGCTAAAGTTTAAGAGCTTTTTGCATTGCCTTTTGTTTCACCCGGTATAATTGTACATTCATATATTTTCTTGAAAATCAGATTAGATTCATGTTAGATTATGCTAGATTTTCCTAAATGTTAAAAAATCAATACTTTAGACGTAAAAGTTAGTCATTCTGGCAGTTTGTTGGATAAAATATGAAATTTTTAACAAACCCCTGTAACTTTTTTCGTTGAACAAAAATCAAAAATCCGGCAAACATGTCCCGAGATATCAATTAGGACTTCTAAATGTTGATATAACGCAAGTTCTAAAGTTACTCTTAATATTAGAGTGCGAGTGAGAAAATCGCTAAAGTTTAAGAATTTAGCATTGCCCTTTGTTTCACCCTGTATAATCGTAGATTCATATATTTTCTTGAAAGTCAGATTAGATTTTGAAACCCGCCAAATATGTCCTGAGAAATAAATTAGAACTTCTAAATGTTAACATAATGCAAGTTCTAAAGTTACTTTTAACATGATGGTGCGAGTAAGAAAGTGGCTAAAGTTTAAGAATTTTGCATTGCCCTTTGTTACACCCTGTATAATTGTAGATTCATATATTTCCTTGAAAATCAAATTAGATTTATGTTGGTTTATGCTACATTTTCCTAAATGTTTAAAAAAATCAATACTTTAGGCCTAAAAGTTAGTGAGTTTGGCAGTTTGTTGGATAAAATACGAAATTTTTAACAAACCCCCGTAACTTTTTTCGTTGACCCAAAATCAAAACTCCGCCAAACACGTTCCGAGATATAAATTAGGACTTCTAATTGTTAACGTAATGCAAATTCTAGAGTTACTCTTAACATGAGGGTGCGAGTAAGCACATCGCTAAAGTTTAAGAATTTTGCATTGCCCTTTGTTTCACCCTGTATAGTTGTAGATTCATATATTTTTTTGAAAATCAGGTTAGATTTATGTTAGTTTATGTTAGATATTCGTCAATGTTGAAAAAATCAATACCTTAGACGTAAAAGTTAGTGATTTTGGCAGTTTGTTGGATGAAATACGAACTTTTTAACAAACCCCTGTAACTTTTTTCGTTGAAGAAAAATAAAAAATCTCCCGAAACACGTCCCGAGATATAAATTAGGACTTCTAAATGTTAATATAACGCAAGTTCTAAAGTTTCTCTTAACCTGAGGGTGCGAGTAAGAAAGTCGCTAAAGTTTAAGAGCTTTTTGCATTGCCTTTTGTTTCACCCGGTATAATTGTACATTCATATATTTTCTTGAAAATCAGATTAGATTCATGTTAGATTATGCTAGATATTCCTAAATGTTAAAAAATCAATACTTTAGACGTAAAAGTTAGTCATTCTGGCAGTTTGTTGGATAAAATATGAAATTTTTTACAAACCCCTGTAACGTTTTTCGTTGAACAAAAATCAAAAATCCGGCAAACATGTCCCGAGATATCAATTAGGACTTCTAAATGTTGATATAACGCAAGTTCTAAAGTTACTCTTAATATTAGAGTGCGAGTGAGAAAATCGCTAAAGTTTAAGAATTTAGCATTGCCCTTTGTTTCACCTTGTATAATCGTAGATTCATATATTTTCTTGAAAGTCAGATAAGATTTTGAAACCCGCCAAATATGTCCTGAGAAATAAATCAGAACTTCTAAATGTTAACATAATGCAAGTTCTAAAGTTACTTTTAACATGATGGTGCGAGTAAGAAAGTGGCTAAAGTTTAAGAATTTTGCATTGCCCTTTGTTACACCCTGTATAATTGTAGATTCATATATTTCCTTGAAAATCAAATTAGATTTATGTTGGTTTATGCTACATTTTCCTAAATGTTTAAAAAAATCAATACTTTAGGCCTAAAAGTTAGTGAGTTTGGTAGTTTGTTGGATAAAATACGAAATTTTTAACAAACCCCCGTAACTTTTTTCGTTGAACCAAAATCAAAACTCCGCCAAACACGTTCCGAGATATAAATTAGGACTTCTAATTGTTAACGTAATGCAAATTCTAGAGTTACTCTTAACATGAGGGTGCGAGTAAGAACATCGCTAAAGTTTAAGAATTTTGCATTGCCCTTTGTTTCACCCTGTATAGTTGTAGATTCATATATTTTTTTGAAAATCAGATTAGATTTATGTTAGTTTATGTTAGATATTCGTAAATGTTGAAAAAATCAATACTTTAGACGTAAAAGTAAGTGATTTTGGCAGTTTGTTGGATTAAATACGAACTTTTTAACAAACCCCTGTAACTTTTTTCGTTGATTAAAAATAAAAAATCTCCCGAAACACGTCCCGAGATATAAATTAGGACTTCTAAATATTGATATAACGCAAGTTCTAAAGTTTCTCTTAACCTGAGGGTGCGAGTAAGAAAGTCGCTAAAGTTTAAGAATTTTGCATTGCCCTTTGTTTCACCCTGTATAATCGTAGATTTATATATTTTCTTGAAAATCTGATTAGATTTTGAAACCCGCCTAATATGTGCTGAGATATCAATTAGGATTTCTAAATTTTAACATAATGCAAGTTCTAAAGTTACTTTTAACATGAGGGTGCGAGTAAGAAAGTGGCTAAAGTTAGAATTTTGCATTGCCCTTTGTTACACCCTGTATAATTGTAGATTCATATATTTCCTTGAAAATCAGATTAGATTTATGTTAGTTTATGCTACATTTTCCTAAATGTTAAAAAAATTAATAGTTTAGGCGTAAAATTTAGTGAGTTTGGCAGTTTGTTAGATAAAATACGAAATTTTTAACGAACCCCCGTAACTTTTTTTGTTGAACAAAAATCAAAACTCCGCCAAACACGTTCCGAGATATAAATTAGGACTTCTAAGTGTTAACATAATGCAAGTTCTAAAGTTACTCTTAACATGAGGGTGCGAGTAAGAAAGTCTCTACAGTTTAAGAATATTCGTAAATTTTAGGCGTAAAAGTTAGTGATTTTGGCAGTTTGTTGGATGAAATACGAACTTTTTAACAAACCCTGTAACTTTTTTCGTTGGAAAAAATGAAAAATCCGCCAAACACGTCTCGAGATATAAATTATGACTTCTAAAAAAAATTTTAACAAACCCCCGTAACTTTTTTCGTTGAACAAAAATCAAAACTCCGCCAAACACGTCCCGAGTAATAAATTAAGACTTCTAAATGTTAACATAATGCAAGTTCTAAAGTTACTCCTAACATGAAGCTGTGAGAAATAAAGTCGCTAAGGTTTAAGAATTTTGCATTGCCGTTTGTTCCACCCTGTATGATTGTAGATTCATATATTTTCTTGAAAGCCAGATTAGATTTACGTTAGTTTATTCTAGATATTCCTAAATTTTGAAATAATCAATACTTTACACGTAAAAGTTAGTGATTTTGGCAGTTTGTTGGATGAAATACGAACTTTTTAACAAGCCCCTGTAACTTTTTTTGTTGAACAAAAATAAAAAATTCGCCAAACATGTCCCGAGATATAAGTTAGGATTAATAAATGTTAATATAATGCGAGTTATAAAGTTACTCTTAACATGAAGGTGCGAGTAAGAATGTCTCTTAAGTTTAATAATTTTGCATTGCCCTTTCTTTCACCCTGTATAATTATAGATTCATATATTTTATTGAAAATCATTTTAAATTTAAGTTTAAGTTATTTTAGATTTTCCTAAATGTTAAAAAAAGTCAATACTTTAGAAGTAAAAGTTAGTGAGTTTGGCAGTTTGTTGGATAAAATACGAACTTTTTAACAAACCCTTGTAACTTTTTTCGTTGAACAAAAATCAAAACTCCGCCAAACACGTTCCGAGATATAAATTAGGACTTCAAAATGGTAACATAATGCAAGTTTTAAAGTTACTCTTAACATGAGGGTGCGAGTAAGAATATCTCTAAAGTTTAAGAATTTTCCTAAATGTTAAAAAAATCAATATTTTAGGCGTAAAAGTTAGTGATTTTGGCAGTTTGTTGAATGACATACGAACTTCTAACAAACCCCCGTAACTTTTTTCATAGAAAAAAAAATAAAAAATCGGCCAAACATGTCCCGTGCTATAAATTAGGACTTCTAAATGTTAATATAACGCAAGTTCTAAAGTTACCCTTAACACGAGGGTGGGAGTAAGAAAGTCGCTAAAGTTTAACAATTTTGCATTGCCCTTTGTTTCACCCTGTATTATTGTAGACTCATATATTTTCTTGAAAGTCAGATTAGATTTATGTTAGTTTATGCCAGATTTTCCTAAATGTTAAAAAAATCAATACTTTAGAAATAAAAGTTAGTGATTTTGGCGGATAAAATACGAACTTTTTAACAAGCCCCTGTAACTTTTTTTGTTGAACAAAAATCAAAAATCCGCCAAACATGTCCCGAGATATAAATATTAGGACTTCTAAATGTTAACATAATGCAAGTTCTAAAATTACTTTTAACATGAGAGTGCGACTAAGAAAGTCGCTAAAGTTTAAGAATTTTGCATTGCCCTTTGTTTCACTCTGTATGATTGTAGATTCAAATATTTTCTTAAAAATCAGGTTAGATTTGTGTTAGTTTATGCTAAATTTTCCTACATGTTAAAAAAATCAATTATTTAGACGTAAAAGTTAGTGATTTTGGCAATTTGTTGGATAAAATGCGAACTTTTTAACAAACCCCTGCAACTTTTATTTCTCGTTGAACAAAAATCAAAAATCCCCCAACCGTGTCCCGAGATATCCTACAGGGTCTCTAAATGCTATTATAGGGAAAGTTGTGTAATGACTGTAAAAACCAAATGTAGTGGGTTGAAGTTTAATACTTTTACGTGGCATTTTGCTCCCCCCTGTATATTCTTCAACAAAAATGTTTACTTCCAAACCAGGTATTGTTTATGATTTTACAAGAAATGAGCTTTTAAAATTTCCTCAATTCGACTATTTTGACTAGCAGTTTAGCTAACTTAATTTGCAATAACAAACTTATTGTCATTGTAAATCAAAATTTCTTAAGTCCATACACTCTCATTTTCCATAAGCAATTTATATATGCAGATATATAGAATCTTTAAACTCTATAAAATAATAATTGAGCCTCTTCGAAGCAGCTCTGCCCAAAATCCAATACCGATGTAACAGAGAGTTTCCAATAGGGGTTCCAATTGCCATAACAATGTTACGGAATAAATCCCAACGTGTTGACCATCTGACTACAAAGTGTTTTCCAATAATAGATTCCCTCAAAGTAGTTAACAACTACCGCTTAATATCCGAGTTTGAGCCAATTACAGGGGGTTTGATGGGATTTTGAGGAAACATTGTTATTTGAGGTCACCTACCATAGAAATTGCTGACGACATTTAACACGTTTAGCAACAAATTAATAGCCCAAATGGCTAGGTCGAGACCATTAAAGTTTAATTAGAAACTTGTAGCGTTTAAATAAATTTGTTTAAGTTCATATTCTCCTATAGTGGTGTTCTCCTCTTCAAATGATTATGGTGAGTAAAAAGTGATGCCAGTATGCCAAATTACTTTTTTATTTCGATTTATAAACTCCAGCACTGCTAATGCAGATCACTCTGATAAGTACAGAAATCAATTTTTTGGCTGCGTACGAAATCGCTCACATCAGCTTATAAGCCTTAATTGATAGGTTGTTTGTAGTTTCCAGATTTTCCGGCGTTAATTCCAATTAACCAAATTTTATATCTTGTTGCTAGTTAGTCGCGTATGCCTCAATGAGGAGGGTTTGTCTCTCTCTCTCTCGGTTCTGATTATTGTGCATCGAAATGACAACATGCTCGAAACGTTTCCAGCTGCCTTGTGCTGTTGCCAGTGTGCAAACCTAAATTGGCTAATTCAGGTTTCGGCTGAATTCAATTTTAAACATGACAACAATTTCAATAGGGAGGAGGTGACTACGTTTCTAAATTCAGACTGGAAGCGAGTTCCACGACATACTTTAAGTGGTGACTACGTTTCTAAATTCAGACTGGAAGCGAGTTCCGCGACATACTTTAAGTGCGCCGAAACCCCGCGCCACCTCTACCTCCACCCCAGTCCCTCCACTGCAGCGCGACGGCAGAGGAATTACTACCACAGAGCTAACTATAGTTGAATCAGGGGATGAGATGGAGGAACGACGAGCCAGAAGGCTAAACAGGAAGATGCTAGACGCAGAGCACTTCCTGCACACTAGTCCCGAAAAAATTCGGGATATAATGCAGCACTTAGACCTCAACAAAGGCACCTGGACGCGACCAGATACGGAACAGACCACTCCGGCTGCTGTCACCTATGGGGATTGCGGCCTTGGTCAACATTGTGACCGCAATAATAGGACTGAGGCACTTTCAACCAGGTGGAAGCAGGCGGATATCATTATGTTTCCTACACCAGGTAAAAATTATCTTTTCCCACAGAGTCACCGGCCCATCAGCCTGGTAACTTCCATGAGGAAGGTAGCAGAGTATACATCACTGAGGCATTCAACAGACGAGAGGTAGCAGGAGCCATCCTGCTAGGCGTAGCCAAAGCCTTTGACAGAGTCTGAGACAAAGGACTACTAGTGAAGCTGCTAGATGCCGGATTCCCTGTATCCTTTGTAGAGAGAGAGATTTCCTTTGTGATAACTATTTCAGGGTAAATTTGGACGGCGTATACTCTGCGCACAGGGAAAGGAAGCGGGAGTACTGCAAGGCGCGGTGATCTTCCCCCCCCCCCCCCTGACAGAACCAGACTTGCATTTTATGCTGATTACACAGCGATAATGGCAAGATCCCTCAATACAAGGCGACTATCACAGTACCTTCAAGAGGAAGTTACAGTTTGAAAAAGTGGTGTGCCAAGTGGAAAATAGACCTGAACGCCAACAAGACGCAGTCCATAGTCTTCAGGAAGCGACGCAACCACAGGCCAGACAATGAAGTCGTCTTTAAAGGTGAAGCAATTCCTTGGCAAGAAACAGCTACATATTTAGGTGTGGAGCTGGACAAAAGTCTCACTTGGAAAACACACATCACCAGGACCAAAGGCAAGGCAAAGATAACAAGAATCTACCCGATGATCGGAAGACGCTCAAAACTGGCTTTCAAGAAGAAGGTCACGCTGATCAAGCAGGTGATCCAACCACAGCTAACATACGCCCCAACCGCGTGGGGCTATGCAGCAAAGACGCACCTGAAAAGCGTTCAGGCAGTCGAAAATGTGGCACTCAGGATGGAAGTAGTCCGTAACCAGGACATACAACGGGACCTTGTCTACACCACAGCCACTGAGGATAAAAATTCTTGGATCCATGGACCACCCCAACCAGCTGATGAGGATGACGACTCCCTCCCTACGACTCCGAGGTTGAAAAGCCGAAAGACAACCCGAGAGGTCAGAAGTGACAGAACAAAACTCCCTTCCAACAAACAAAAACCTCCTGGGCAGCGAGTCGGGACTTTCAAAGCCTGGGTATAATCTTCCCGCGGATAACTGGTGCTAACCAGCACTTTTTCGCCCCTCAGTAGGGGGGCGGGAACTCTCCTCCCTTACCCACAGCCCAAAACCCAAACTTCTTAGGGTGGGGTAAAGATGCAATAGTTCTCCACTGTTGTATTATTTACTACGCTTTAAAAGCAAGACATTCCGAAAGGAAGACAGCCGATGAAGAAAGAAAAATCGAGACAAGAAGAGCGCCTGAAGAGCCCCAATCGGCGGGGTATCCCTAAATATGCTGCTCAGGACTGGACAATCTTCAAGATTGCTCTGAAGCGAGACAGGTGGCTGAAATTTCTGTTACTAGACTGGTCCGGTCTTCAGCGATGACAATAAATGGTAATAGTTCTGCCTGACTTTCATCATCAATGTGGAAAACATTTGATAAAATTGATTGTTTTTAATTCACAATCAGTTAAATGTCTTGGGAGTTAATCGTTGGGTCGTGTCAAATTCTTTTCTGACCGGTCTGTCAGTACATTTCTAGCAATAAAAACATTGTTTTTATATCCAACAGTAGCGTGTATAGTTATTTATATTTTTAATAAGAAAAATGACACCACTTTTTTTCTTGAAAAACCAAAATTAGTTTTGACTCTGCAATCTAATTAGAGGTAAAATTGGTGTACAACAATAGTAAAATTTTTTATTTTAGAAAATATCTAAAAAAAGACACTTCTGGAGCAACTTTTTGAAGAAACTGCGGAGGTGAAGTTAAGCAGTAACAGAAATTTTCTGTCACGAAACATCAGGTCAAGAAGGGTAAAGGGCAAAAACAATTGTTGTCACATATTTCGCTAAGCTGAATTAAAAGCGACTTCTAGAAATCTAATTGAGTACCTAACGTTTGCATTAGAGCAGTAGCTAAAAACTAGAAGAGTTCATGCCTAAATGCGTTATCAAAATTCAGTGCAATGGTAAAAAACGAAGAATACCCATGATTGGTGGTTAAGCACAAGGACACACCTTGCAACGTAAATAAGATCTCTTGTCTATTTGTAAATAAGACTTATAGTCGAATGAGATATTCATCTATAATATCTATCAATCATATCATTCATCCATATAAATATGTTATTTATGTCATTTTCAAACCACTTGATGAATATCTATTTGAAATGGTCTGTGGTTCCACTTTGTCATCTTTACTAGAAATTGGATCATTTAAATCATCCTGAGAGTCACTTATCATTTTAATTATGGTCATTTTTCGGGTTACATTACCTGGAGGTAATTTTTATTATAATTGTGTCACATGACAAAGCTCACGTGATTATTGATGTTGTTCTAACTTTTTCGATAACAGTTTCTCTCTCTCTGTCTCTCGTAGGTATCAAATTCTTGTATGTTAAGATGATTTCGGTGAGATGATCGGTGAGAAATAAAAGTGGTACCTACCATGTCAGGATCGTAACCAAGTAGTATCACGCAAGGTGTAACATGACTTGTTATTCAAAATGAGGATTTGTTGCTTTTTTATCACAACTCATTAGGTTATGATTCCCTTTTTCTTAATATATTTTTGAGAAGTTAGATTTGACGTCATGTGTTACTTACGTATCGTATCAATACATATCAAAATTGTAGTTTGGGGAAAAGCTCCTAAATGGAACATATATGTGAAAAACATTTGTTCATCAAATCTCTAGTAAAGTTTTCGAAAATAACCTGATAATACCATGTTAATACCAACAAACAAGTCGTACAGATTCTATTGATGGTGATGATTGAAAGAATGAGTTAAACGAATATAGAAAATCAAGTAAGTTTCGTCTCGTTGAAGGTGTGCACAATGGATTCGAATACTTCAGGTCTCAACCACTGCAATCTTCAAAATCATAGGAGGAGTAAGAGGTCGAGGATTATATTTAATATTGACCAATAAAACTCTCAAATCATTTCTTAGAAAGTCTCACCCCTCTGAATTCCTGTTTAGAAACTCTGTCATTGCCAAGTCAAAAATAAAGGTAGTGAAGGTGAAAATACAAATTAGAAAGTACCTTCTTCAACACCCCAATGAAGTGGATTGTAAATGGAGGCCTATGTTCCAGTTACATTTCTAGGTTTCTTGTTAGACTTGGCCTCTGCTGTTTGAGCTATGGCCTGTTGACTGGAGATGTTATTATCGGTGTTACCATTAAGCTGTGAACTCTTTATTGTATGATGCTTATTAGGAAGAAGAAGCACCTAAACCTCGACTTGACTTAATAATATAATTGGCTCCCTCTGAAAGGACTCTCTCATAGACTCGGTGAGAAGCAATCCATCTTGATGTGAATTAGTTCTCCAGCCTTAATAATAATAAAAATAACATTTAAAGCATACACAAATTAGCAAAACTAACTCTTCTGTCTAAATTGTCATTTTGAAGATTTTGCTCATCGGAGAGTTTTATGGGTGATAATAACATTTTACGATGATTGATTCTAAATGTTAGAGTTAGTTTATTCTGGTCCCCCTCCTCCTTAGTAGTGAGGTTTACCTTGCAGGCCGAATAAGTGTAGGTGACAGAGGATACTTGCCACAATTGCTCTAGTGAGTTTCTTTGTATACCGAAGTACAAAAAGGTGTCTTTGAAAAGTTTTTTTTCGAGGCGGCAAATAGTTAAGACGATTACCAATAGTCTGCGACTAATTCCGAGTAACAGACTAATTGTTCTATACAGGAACATCGCCATGTCAGCAAGCACCTTAGAGTATATAAACTTCTGGCGTAACCCGTATGACGTCATGCTGGTCACATTTTCTCAAAACCACAAAAATTTCTGGTTCTGTCTCTTGTTGCTACACACTTTGCCATAATTGCTCTAGTGAGTTTCTTTATATACCGATGTACAAAAAGTTGTCTTTGAAAACCTATTTTTTTGAGGCAAGAGTTAGTTAAAACGATTACCAAGAGCCTGCGACTAATTCCGAGTAATCGACTAATAATTGTTCTATACAGGAACGTCGCCATGTCAGCGAGTAGCTTAGGATATATAAAGTTTTGGCATGACCCGTATGACGTCATAATGGTCACATGATAGCCTCGAACCAGGATCACAAGGTCGCCTGCATGTGCTTGAACATCCAGATCCAACAGTTCAACCACAACAAGCAGGTCATCCATTAGTACGGACCTTAAAAAGAGGTGATAGGACTCCTTCCTGCGGACTTTCCCTCTCGACACTCAAGCAAATAGTTTTGTCCTGAGGAGTTGTGGTTTCTCTGTTGTTCAGCAAGCTGCGCGTCCAATCCTGAAGAGTCTGCTCTATCTCCCTAGCACGAAACGCTTTACAGAGAGAGTCAGGGAGAGCATTGTTGAAAGCTCCTTCAATGTCAAAGAATGTTCCTACCGCTATGCTCCCCTCCTTGAGGTCATGCGAGATCTTCCCGACGAGGTTGTTTAGTGCTAGATTGGTCGATTTGTTGAGTCACGCACCTTGCCTAATATATAAATAAATCTATCATCTTTTCTAGACTTTTCAGTAGGAAGGATGCTAGGTCTTAGATCCTTAGGTAGCTGTTGGTTACGTCCTTCTTTTGGTATGATCCAGCTGGTTGAGATGTATCCCTAAGCCAGGCTTGCTCTAAGCATCTTGGTTAATGTTGGGCAAGTATGTCCAGAACTTCTTGTAGAAAGACCGGTCTCGATCCATCTTCACTAGGCGCCTCAAATGGTTGGAAAGAACCCACTGTCTTAGATGGGCAGCAATCTAAGCGCCTGTATGTTAACAACCTTTTTTGAGACACTCTAGTCGTTTTCCCTAGGTCTTTTGTTCGTTGTTTTTTTAATTTTTCAAAACCTTTCTAAAGAGTATTAAAAAAACCAAATTATTTTAATATTTTGTCGTAATGTTGTAATAAAAAAAGCCATAATTCTTCACTTTTAATAACAAGTCGTGTCACTCTTTCGGTAAAACTACTTGGTTATGCCCCTAACGTTAAAAGTAATCACTTTTCTATTTACCAGCTTGATGTCATCAGTAGTGACAATTGCTACTCTACTAGGGTTTATGTCTTAATTGAACTGCAACCATCTTTATTTTCATAAGTAACCATTCCTGTTATTTGTGGTTACATAAAGGCTACTGTTTGATAACACACCAAAAGAAGATTTTCTTTCCATTTGTGAATACGAAGGTTTGATTTTGATGGTATGTAAGAGGTAGGTAAATAAGCATATGAGAGATTCTATGTGCTCATAAATTCATTCTTACATACACAAATTTCAACAAGTTATGAGATAAAGTATGTTTAACAGAGAAAGTTTGAAAATTCCTTGCCTCTATCGACGTGTATATTGATTTGTATTTAGAGCCTCCCCGAATTCACAATAAGGATACTGATAAAATAATTGTCTAAAACTTCGCCATTTAATCGATTTCCTAGCTTTTGTAGTTTTTCAGTACCTTAACCACCAGATTGGGAGACACTCTATACGTAAAAGCTATAAATCTGTGTTGTCTGTACTCAATTTACACGACATAAGTCCATAATTATGACTTAATTGTTTACTAACGAATTTTATTATAATGCAGTTTATTCTAGCCCGGAAGCGAAGTGCATTTTATGGCCCGTGCAGGTATCGTACCTCTCAAAATACCACTAAATCTCTCTGAAGAAACATCAGCTCAATATTACCACTACTAAAGCTTCTTTGACCGTAAAGGCTACACTCTGACACGATCAAATCTATCAAAATCGTTTTCGATTTATAACACGTTTTACCGGAGTTATATCATTTCAAAGGAAGTATAAAATCTCTTTGCAAAGACATTCCAGTTTGTTAATGTTGCTAGGGGATGCATTCGGAATGGTAATAGCCGATCCTGCAGCTCAAATTTAGCTCCCAAATGATCTGCTTTATAGCATGAGGAAATTGATAAGTTTAGGGCTACTCCAGAAGTGTTTACTTCTGAAGCATTATTATTCGGACGTATTGGTAGGATAATACTAACAAAATAGTGTAACAGTTTCTAATTTTTCTTTGTTATTGAGCAAATTTCATTGTTCCATTAGAGACACAGGTCGGCGATTACTTATAAGCTAAGAGTCACAAATTTGATATAACATTAAGCCCTAACAAAAGAGCGGGGATATTTTTATCTTCTTTTTCTGGATCATAGAACGCGGTGATGGGTCGGTTTAATTCACAACACGGACTCCTTAATCGATCGGCGCCGCAAAATGTGTCACAGGCAGCAAAGTGTTTGATTAATAGACTCGGGACTGGAGCAACAAATCACCTATCCCATATGAAATATTACAGGGACTGTGTGGTGAGGACAATATACTCGACGTAAGACATTAAGTACATAGCCGAGTGAAATATTCCAATTTTGAAGAGATGATCCCGTGTTAACGATGGCATTTAGGCTCGTTTAGGCCTAGAGGGAGCCGACGGCTTCTGCTTAAAATATCCTCCTATTTAGCATATTATTACGTTAGATTGAAGATTAAAAATTGGGCTTTAGGTATCATAAGTGTGCTACAATACAAAAAAAATCAAGTTTACAAGTTATGAATTATCAGGGCTTAATGTCTAATCAAGTTAAAGATGCTAATGATGTGAACAAAGTGGCGGAGTTATTACAGTTCTAGCTTCGATATTAGAGATTTTCTGTCTCAATTGCTCATGCAGGGTATGTAAGAACAGACAACCCTAAGTGAAATGTGTCTGTATAGTAATTTTGCATCCAGTTAAATATAATGTTTTGCACTTGTGCATCATAAACGTGAATGGGTGTGTAAGTATAAGATATTCGCTTATTATTGTCGTCATGTAGGCGTTGGAAAATTGACTTTAAAATCTTTATCGTATCTTCTCAACATGTGCTAAAAGGAGATGGGTATAGAAAAAAATGAAGGTTTCAAAAGGGACCTAATTAGATGACAAAAATAAGTGAATGGGTAATATATAGGTTGTGATCACTCATTGCGGTGACCCAAAGTAGTAATACCAAAGTTCTGAAAATCAACTCATATAAAATACTTTTAAAATAGCTGCATTTTGGTTACTCGGTTTTTATATTACTTGGGTTATATGGTATAGAGGATGTCCCGAAACGAGATAACTTTAATTGTGTTTTCTGCAATCTGTTTCTTGGTCTATTTGAAAAGTCGTATTTTCGAGAATAAATCCATCAAATTTTTACTTATTGTCAGTTGATTTGAACAAAATATTTGTAGCAAATCTGTTTTAAAAACTCAATTAAATTTTCTTATTTTCGTGGATTGAGTTTCTTCTCAATTTCAGCTAGTTTTGTCCAAAGAATTGTCCAGCTTCCGGATAACTCTAACCGTTCTCGAGATTAATTAGAAAGTCTTATTTTTGAGAAAAATCCATCGAGTTTACACTCGTATTCAGTTGATTTTTAACCAAATAATAGAGTGGAATATGTCTTTGGTTAACACTAATCGTTCTCGAATTTTCGATAATTATTTTAAAAACCTTGTTTTACCGAAAATTAAATTATCGAATTTGAGCTGTTGAGTGTAAAAATTTTAGGCCAAATTCTACTGTAAATTTTTGTAAAAAGCTGCCACCTTTGGATGAGTTTAATTTTCTTCAACAAAAAACTCGTCTGCGCCAATTTTTCTGCCTTTGGATTCTTATTCTAAGAGAAGTAACTACTTGAGTAATTTTTTTGAATGTTCTCCCTCTCTCTCTCTCTCTGCTTAGCCCAAATACTGTATATATATGTGTAAACTGTCTAATCTACCTAGAACGTGATCTGCAGGAAGCGATGCAAACACAGTCCAGACAATGAAGTCGTCCTTAAAGGCAAAGCAACTCCTTGGCAAGAAACATCTACATATTTAGGTGTGGCGCTGGACAAAAACCTCACTTGGAAAACACACATCACCAGGACCAAAATCAAGGAAAAGATGACAACAAGCAAGCTCCACCCGACGATTGGAAGACGCTCAAATCTGGTTTTGAAGAACAAGGTCACACTGATCAAGAAGGTGATTCAAGCAAAACTAACATATGCCTCAACCGCGTGGAGCGCGTGGGGCAGCGAGTTTGGCGAGATTGGAATTCAGAAATTCCTTCTAACAAATACTCAAATAACATAATACCATAATTCAAATATCCCACACACACACACACACACACACACAAGAATAAAAAAATATAATTATATGCACTTACATAATTTTGCTATATTTTCGGATGTTGAAGGTCCTTGATTGATGTAGGTAACGTAAATCTTACCTGGAAGAAAAAAACCTATACTTTATACATTTTCAAGATTATGAAATTAAGAATTGTACTTATTCTTGTTTGAGATTATAGCTTCTACATTTATGAATAGGAGCATTATAAAACGAAATGAGAACGCGTTCAATGAGTAAGTGAATGGTTCATTGATTTAGCGATTAATGAATTATTAGTTAATTCACTAGTTACATTAAAACTTACAATATGTACTTATGATAAATTTGTGTTCCTATAGACAACTAATTATAAATTATACTTGACCTAAATTCTAATTTATACATATTCTCTGGAACGTAATATCGCTCTGAGTATTTAAGGTCACTTTTCAAGTTAATTTTCAATGTTTTCAACTCTTGAAAATGCTCATTTTAAAAAAATTACTAAAGCTATTGATAAATCCATAAGTTAATCACTTGAAAATGGCAAAGTCTTTGAAATTTCGGTTTTTAATTCTTTCAACACTTGAAAACGCCCCTTCTAAAAACCTTGAAGCAAAGCTAATTATAGACCAATACTTTGACCACTTGAAAATGACACAATTTTTTCAACTGTTCAGTATTGAATATTTTTGAAGCTTGAAAAGTTTAATTTTTTGAGAAGTTTGAGTTTTTTAATGCTTTTAGATTTAAGTCTCAGTTTTTAGTTTAAATCCAGGTTTCAGTCACATTTCAAGTGTAACTTTCAGCCTTTCGAATGTTGAAAATGCTCCTGAAAATGCTTTTTTTTTCTTTTTAAGTTACTTTGATTAAGAAACAAATTTGTTTTAGAATCTAGAACTACATTATTGTTAATTTGAGTATTTAAGGTCACTTTTCAAGTTAATTTTCAATGTTTTCAACTCTTGAAAATGCTCATTTTAAAAAAACTACTAAAGCTATTGATAGATGAATATGTTAATCACTTGAAAATTGCACAGTATTTGAATTTTCAGTTTATTGTTTTTAATTCTTTCAACCCTTGAAAATGCCCCTTCTAAAAACCTTGAAGCAAAGCTAATGTTAGATCAATACCTTGGCCACTTAAAAATTACAAATTTTTTTCAACTGATTAGTATTCAATATTTTTGATGCTTGAAAAGTTTAAGTTTTTGAGTAGTTCCAGTTGTTCAATGCTTTCAGACATAAGTTTTAGTTTTTAGTTTAAATCCAGGGTTTTGTCACATTTCAGTTTCAGTAATTTCACTATCAATCTTTCAAATCTTGAAAATGCTCCGGAAACTGCTGTTTTTCTTTTTAAGGTAGTTGATTAAGAAGAAAATTTGTTGTAGAAACTGGAACCAAATTACTGTTCATTTTAGAGTTTAACATCACATTTGTAAGTTAATTTTCTATGTTTTCAACTCTTAAAATGCTGATTTTACAAACAATTACTTCAGCTATTGATGAATCTATAAGTTAGTCACTTGAAAATGGCACAGTTTTGAATGTTCAGTTTTTAATTTTTAATTCTTTCAACCCTAAAAAAATGCGTCTTCTAAAAACCTTGAAGCAAAGCTAATGATAGATCAATTCCTTGACCACTTGAAAATGACACAAATTTTTCAACTGTTCAGTATTGAATATTTTTGAAGCTTGAAAAGTTTAATTTTTTGAGTAGTTTGAGTTTTTTAATGCTTTTTGATTTAAGTTTCAGTTTTTAGTTTAAATCCAGGTTTCAGTCACATTTCAAGTTTATCTTTCAGCCTTTCAAATGTTGAAAATGCTCTTGAAAATGCTTTTTTTTTCTTTTTAAGTTACTTTGATTAAAACGAAAATTTGTGTTAGAATCTAGAACTACATTACTGTTAATTTGAGTATTTAAGGTCACTTTTCAAGTTAATTTTCAATGTTTTCAACTCTTGAAAATGCTCATTTTAAAAAAATTACTAAAGCTATTGATAAATCCATAAGTTAATCACTTGAAAATGGCAAAGTCTTTGTATTTTCGGTTTTTAATTCTTTCAACACTTGAAAACGCCCCTTCTAAAAACCTTGAAGCAAAGCTAATTATAGACCAATACTTTGACCACTTGAAAATGACACAATTTTTTCAACTGTTGAGTATTGAATATTTTTGAAGCTTGAAAAGTTTAATTTTTTGAGTAGTTTGAGTTTTTTAATGCTTTTAGATTTAAGTTTCAGTTTTTAGTTTAAGTCCAGGTTTCAGTCACATTTTAAGTGTAACTTTCAGCCTTTCAAATGTTGAAAATGCTACTGAAAATGCTTTTTATTCTGTTTACGTTACTTTGATTAAGAAGAAAATTTGTTTTAGAATCTAGAACTACATTATTGATAATTTGAGTATTTAAGGTCACGTTTCAAGTTAATTTTCAATGTTTTCAATTCTTAAAAATGCTCATTTTAAAAAAATTACTAAAGCTATTGATAGATGAATATGTTAATCACTTGAAAATTGCACAGTCTCTGTATTTTCAGTTTTTTGTTTTTAATTCTTTCAACCCTTGAAAGTGCCCCTTCTAAAAACCTTGAAGCTAATGATAGATTAAAAAGAAATTTGTTGTAGAACCTGAAACCAAATTGTTGTTCATTTTAGAGTTTAAGGTAATTTATTAAGTTAATTTTCAATGTTTTCAACTCTTGAAAATGCTGATTTTAAAAAAACTTTACTACTGCTATTGAGAGAGTCATTTGAAAATGGCACAGTCTTTGAATTTTCAGTTTTTAATTTTTGTTCGTTCAACCCTTGAAAATGCCCCTTCCACAAAACCTTGAAGCAAAGCTAATGATAGATCAATATCTTGACCACTTGAAAATGATGCAATTTTTTCAACGGTTTAGTATTGAATACGTTTGAAGCATGAAAAGTTTAATTTTTTGAGTAATTTGACCCGGTTTTATTCTCATTTCAAGTTTTACTTTCAGTCTTTCAAATCTTGAAAATGCTCCCGAAAATGCTGTAGTAGTGTAAAATAGTATTGAATATTTTTGAACCGTGGAAAGTTTAATTTTTTGAGTAGTTTGAGTTGTATAATGCTTTTAGATTTAAGTTTTAGTTTTTAGTTTAAATCCCTACTTTAGTCACCTTTTAAGTGAACTGTTCTTCATTTTAGAGTCTAATGTCACATTTTAAGTTAATTTTCAATGTTTTCAACTCTTGAAAATGCTGATTTTAAAAAACTTTACTACAGCTATTGATAGATCAATAAGTTAATCACTTGAAAATGGCACAGTCTTTGATTTTTCCTTGTGTAATTTTTAATTCTTTCAACCCTTGAAAATGCCCCTTCTAAAAACCTTGAAGCAAAGCTAATGATAGACCAATACCCTGACCACTTGAAAAAACCATGTTTTCAGGTATTCAGTATTGAATATTTTTGAACCGTGGAAAGTTTAATTTTTTGAGTAGTTTGAGTTGTATAATGCTTTTAGATTTAAGTTTTAGTTTTTAGTTTAAATCCCTACTTTAGTCACATTTTAAGTGAACTGTTCTTCATTTTAGAGTCTAATGTCACATTTTAAGTTAATTTTCAATGTTTTCAACTCTTGAAAATGCTGATTTTAAAAAACTTTACTACAGCTATTGATAGATCAATAAGTTAATCACTTGAAAATGGCACAGTCTTTGATTTTTCCTTGTGTAATTTTTAATTCTTTCAACCCTTGAAAATGCCCCTTCTAAAAACCTTGAAGCAAAGCTAATGATAGACCAATACCCTGACCACTTGAAAAAACCATGTTTTCAGGTATTCAGTATTGAATATTTTTGAACCTTGGAAAGTTTAATTGTTTGAGTAGTTTGAGTTGCATAATGCTTTCAGATTTAAGTTTTAGTTTTTAGTTTAAATCCCGACTTTAGTCACATTTTAAGTATAAGTCTTTCAAACCTTGAAAATGTTTCTGAAAATACTGCCTTTTTAAGGTACTTTGAATAAAAAGAAAATTTGTTGCAGAATATAGAACCAAATTACCGTGGATTTTAGGGTTAAGGTTACTTTTTAAGTTAATTTTCGATATTTTCAACTCTTGAAAATGCTGATTTTACAAAAACTTTACTACAGCTATTGATAGATTAATAAGTTAGTCACTTGAAAATGGCACAATATCTGAATTTGCAGTATTTAGTTTTTAATTCTTTTAACCCTTGAAGATGCCCTTTCTAAAAACTTTGAAGCAACGCTAATGTTACATCAATACCTTGACCACTTGAAAATGACAAAATGTTTTCAACTGTTCAGCATTCAATATTTTTAAAGCATGAAAACTTTAATTTTTTGAGTAGTTTGAGTTGTTTAATGCTTTCAGACTTTATTTTTAGTTTTTAGTTTAAATCCCGGTTTTTGTTACATTTCAGTTTCAGTCATTTTACGATCAGTCTCTCAAATCTTTAAAATGCTGTTTTTCTTTTAAGCTACTTGATTAAGAAAATTTGTTTTAAAAACTGGAACCAAATTATTGTTCATTTTAGAGTTTAATGTCACCCTTTAAGTTAATGTTCAATGTTTTAAACTCTTGAAAATGCTGGTTTTGAAAAACTTTATTACAGCTATTGATAGATCAATAAGTTGATCACTTGAAAATGGCACAGTCTTTGAATTTTCAGTTTTTTATTTTTAATTGTTTCAATCCTTGAAAATGCCCCTCCTAAAAACCTTGAAGCAAAGTTAATGATAGATCAATACCTTGACCACTTGAAAATTATACAATTTTTTCAACTGCTTGAATTCAATATTTTTGAAGCTTGAAATCAAATCATTCAAATCAATCAGCAAACTAAAATTAACTTTGCAATAATATCCCACTAATAAATGGTAAATTAATCGAGTGTAATGAAGCAGAAGAGCAATCAAGAAGGTAAGTTTATTCTAATAATTCTAATGACAAAACTAACTGTTACATACTTACTATCTAAAGTGTTTACCGAGATATAAAGCCGTGGTCCAATGGAATTGCTTCCTGACGTTTCGTCTACTACTGCGGCAGACATTATCAAAGGCTGAGAGGCAGTGGGCGAAGTGATCTCCCTTGCTTCCCGACGATCACTTCGCCCACTGCCTCATCGCCTTTGATAATGTCTTCCGCAGTATTAGACGAAACGTCAGGAAGCAATTCCATTGGTAAACGGCTTTATAGCCCGGAAAACACTTTAGATAGTATTATGACCGGCCGTCAAAGCATTCACAGTCTGTTACATACTTGATGACAATAATAAGTGAATGGCTTACGTGTATGAATGATTGTTAGTTTTGGTCTCCTAACAAACGCAATGCAATTACTTTAAGCCATAATTTATTTACAACACTTAAATTATTAAGGAACAGCGCAAAACTTTAACAACGGCAAGGAAGCTCGGTTTCAAAAACATAAATTTGGAAACTCTCCTTAGTTTACGCTTCCATTAATTACAATCCAAAGTTTGCCTGATATTTTCCGTCAATTAATTTCCCTAAGAATAACGGGATTTAGAAATATTTTAATTTGGCTTTATGAAAATGAATATTTTACGTTTAATTAGGAGATTTAATTAAAAATTTCTACCCTGACAATAATGGCTAAAGGTGATTTATGCAGTTTTCGTACCTTAATCAGCATAAAAATGCTGTAAAAAGTTTTTTAATCGATGCAGGGGTCTGTAAATAATATTCAATACGTATCTAAAAAAAAAGCAAATAAGAAATCAACGTACACATCTATTTTCTTGTCTTATACATACTTATTACACACATTCAAAGCAAAGCTTTTGTGTCAAATATATAAAAATATAAATTTCTGTGATACCTTAGGTATAAGCTAGAAATCAACACCCAAAGAACTTCACATTACAAAAACTACTGATACCCTTTCTACTTTTCTCGTAAATATGTGCACTAACTAAATAAATCCAACATAAAGCTTCGTCGCTCCTAAAGGAATTCATAATAGAAAACTTAAATTATTTGATGTTTCTTGATGAAAAATGATGTAAAGAAGTCATCTTTTGCTTCTAGACAGTTTTGAACGCTGAAAAGTGCCTATTAAGGGTATTTTTTGTGAATAGAGGAAACTAATGAGGCCGAAGTTTTAAGCTTTCAACGAAGCAGTAGGAATTTATTACGTGGTCACCACACGAAACCGGAGAATTTGAAATTTCTACCCCGAGAACATGTTTTGAAAAGTCGTGCAATGAATTTCAATGTGTGAAATGAAAGCAGCTACAAAGCCTGCAAACTTTCTAAACAATTCGTGCCAAATTTATTACAAACTTTTGGTATCGAATTACATTGGCCATTGCCCCGACTGCAAAAATATATTAAAACCGTCAGAGGAATTCCCAACCCTCTGTGCTTTTAGCTGCTTTGTGTTAATTTATATGGTACAAGTACAGTCAGGCAAATTCCGCAACTCTATCAATCGGAAATGATTGTATTTAAGATTTTAAAAAAGAAGAGAAATAATGATTGTGGTTGGTTATTTCTCAATAACAATATAGATTACCACATTTATACCAAACAGTCGAATTGTGTCACCCGACTAAAGAGCCAAATGCGAGTCATCATAAAAAGGTTCATTCCTACTTATTTAAGGTGACGTGCATCGAACAAATGTGGGGTGTTTTAAAAAAGTTGGGTCAATTATCCGTTCTTAAACTATAACAAATAAAAAAAAACTACATTAACATTGAAAGGTGCAATATTTATTAAATAGTCAATTAAAATCGTTTTGAAACCCTGGAAAACATAGCAAAAAAAAATATCAAAAATTGATCATATTTGTCGGCTGTACCAAGTGGCTCCGCATGTAAGAAGGGAGAAGGATGATGAATAAACTGGTTGGTCAGCAGAAATCTTGAGATGGTTCGTTTATGGTGTGCTTTACACTCGTGTAGGAAATATCCGAAGGCTTCTCTTATGTAGTCCAAACTGCCGCAAAATTAAGTAAAAATGACCTGATGAGACCTAAGAGTATCTGAAATGTCGAAACGTCGGAAACACTTTATGACATATACACAAACCTCACAGATTTTGAACAATGATAAAAAAGTGCCAGAATTCATAAAAAGATGTAAAATGATACCACGGGTACCCATATCAGGGTTCCCATTTGTGACATATTTGTGATTATGAAAAGAACCTACAACCAAAATTTTAGGTTCCTAAAATTGTAATATTTGCCAATTTTTTGTTTATCATAAAGGCACTCGAATTAAAGGCAATAAATTAATTGATATAGATTTACACGTTAAAACTCTCAAATTCCATGTTGCAGCATTTTTTCGAGACACCCTATACGATCTAAATGTTTTGGATAGTATATTTTTATAGTTATATTTATAGTTTTAGGTAGATAGTATATTTTAGAAATCTAAATCCTATTTGTCTCCTATATTAAAATCGTGCATTGCGTTCTTTAACAGCTCATATCTTTCTCGTTTCGTTCAAGATGTATCCGAAAATCTATAAAAAGAGGTAAGAGAGTAGAAGAATGGGGCCACACGTTGAGCCCATTTTCGAATGTCTATCTAAAACAGTTACTAAGCACGGGTGGCCCAAAAATTAAGTAAAAATTTTCCAGTTTTTTTTCTCGAAAACCGTGACGAACCGAAGGCCGCTTCGTTTTGATTGATGGATCTGATAATCCTCCATGACCTCTTCATTCAGCATATCGAAAAACCTTACCGTTTCCAAGATAAGCAGGAAAATGTGGAAATTTCAAAAATTTTGAAGGGCAGCAGATTGTCGAAATTTTCGGCCGAAATCCATTGTCATAGATTTTATCAGAAATAGTCTCATATGAAAGAGAGGGCAAAAATATGTAAAAAATAAGCAAATTGGAAATTTCAGTAATTTTCTTCCGTTTTATCTCAACGTTTCACCGGCCATACTTTTTTCCACGCTTCTTCGCCTATTTTCCTTGGTCTAAGTGTTTAAAGTTTGATCTGTCAAATGAAATTTCCGGTGTCGAAACCTGCGATCGCAGCGCACAGTTTACCCGTTTACGGTTGCGTCAATTTCCGGAACTAAAATTTTGCCAAAATAAAAAAACTCTGCATCTTTCACTTCGAAATTCAATTAAGACCATTTTGCGACATTCAAGCGAAAAAGTGGTTCCCAAGTGCCGAAAAGAAGACATCTTATTGTATCTCCTGGATGCAAAACCATTCGATTGGATGCACGGTTTCGGCACAAATAGACCTCAAAATGGATCATCATATCACCACTGGTGGTGAAATGATGTATTAGTTCAGGTTAGTCAGTCAGAGTTGGGTCATGATGATGACTTCTTGTTGATGACGGAGAGGACATTCTTTCGCTAAAAAGACCTAGAAGTTGCCTTTCTTTCGCAGTATCAGATTATCTAGACAAATCTGCAGTCAAGAAATGTTTGCTAACCGAATAATGACCGGACGAGCACAGTTCAAGTAGAAAAGGCCGCCATCTTTGAAAAGCCCTAGTGGATCACACAAAATACTATCGACTGTTTCCAGCAAAAATTGCCTGTTTCTTGAATTTGTCTAGACGCTGAAGGGTAGCACAGTGTAAGAAGAACCGCTGCTACACTTCTTGTCGATGCCTTGAGTGACAATATTTTATTAAAAAGACCCAGATGTTGGCTTTTTTTCGCTGCAGCAGAAGATTATCTAGACAAATCTGCAGCCAAGAAACGTGTGGTTACAATTCCAACAATGACCGGACAAGTACAGCTCAAGTACAAAGTTCATTGTGACGTTTTCCAGTAACGAATGAATATCCAGCGAATAACATATCCAAACTGCCAAAGTTTTGGTCGCCATCTTTGAAGAGCTCTAGCGGATCGAAAAAATTCCCATTGCCTATTTCCAGCAAAGATTGCCCAAAGGCTTTTAGTTAGGACAACAGTTGCCGTTCTTGTCAATGCCTGAAGAGACAATATTTCATTAAAAAGTCCTAGATGGTTGGCTTTCTTCCGCTGTAGCAGAAGATTATCTAGAAAAGTATGCAGCCAAAAAACGTGAGGTTCGAAACCGAATAATGTCTAGAGCAGCACAGTTCAAGTATAAAATCCATTGAGACGTTTTCCAGTAGCTAATATATTCCTAATATCATTGTCTATATACATCTAGTCAGACAATCTAACGCTCCCAAATTATCTACGCTTAAACGACTCAAAATACGTATGCGACATCTGGTGTCTGCGACGGTACTTAAATCAGAGGTAGCCAGTTTTGGGAAGGATTCTGTAATATCGCCTTGGCTGTATCGATTTTTCTGTAGTTGGTTAAAACACCTTAAATCCCATGTTTAGCCCGAGTTAGAAAATAGGTAATTGTGGTACCTATATATCATTATTCTAATGGTTGAACCAGGGATGTACTTACTTTACAGATCTACCACATGTCTTATTCGAAAAAAAAGACTTATTTGTCTGGACATAAGGTGAAATATATTTCCAATTTGTCTTTTTTTATAATTTTATCTTATTGGCGTCAATGGAAAAAATAAATCCTCAAACAAGCAACTCAATGTACCTCAACTACTCTACATTTTTAATTATTAAGATTTTATATTAAGATTAAGATAAACCTAATTTCACCTATTTTTCTACAAACAGTGAAAAAATATCATAACAGCGTGTAAAGTCATGTATTACAATCGAGATTACAATATTTAGCTAATTATAATATTAGAAAACGAATTCAAAAGTGAAGATGAATTTAATAAGGTGTGAAAATATGAGATTTTATGTTTTTCTCAGCAATAATCACGAAACTATTTTTGATATTACATATAAAAAATTTGAATTTCAAATTTTGATATAGTTAATTAGGCATTATTTCTATATTTACGGAAACTATTGCCAACTGAACTCTTTTAGTGTAATCATAGGTGTCACAAAAGGCTAAGTAAAATTGCAGAAGATATCGTAATTAAGATATCCATGGATATCAAATTGATATCCATTGGATATTCAATGGACATACAGTTGTGGACATGGATATCCTCAATGATATCCAATGGATATTCACTGGACAACCACCCGATATCCATTGTACATCCAATTTGTCGCCCGATCCAACATCCAATGGACTTCCATTATGTACATCTGTTGGATGTTCAAAAAAATACTACTAATATCCATTGTACATCCAACTGGATGTCAATTTGAATATCAATTTGATATCCATTGGATATTCAATGAACATACAGTTGTGGATATGGATATCCTCAATGATATCCAATGGATATTCACTGGACCACCACCCGATATCCATTGTACATCCAATTTGTCGCCCGATCAAACATCCAATGGACTTCCATTATGTACATCTGTTGGATGTTCAAAAAAATACTACTAATATCCATTGTACATCCAACTGACATCATGGTACATCCAATCCAACTAACCTGAACTAACCTGAACATTCAGTAGACATCCATTGGACGTCCATGAAAATACGGAACTGGACATTCGCTTCTTTTTAGTTCTGCTATATTAATGGTTAAAATAAATTACACACTTTGATTGGGATATGCTATCTGTGAATTAGAATATAGTACCACATTAAAAAAAACAAAAATTCTGTATCTGATAGTCTTATGCCAGCAAAATTAGGAATATTTTCAATCACTGATTTTTGTTTCTTTTGATGATGTTCAGGTTCAGTTCTCATCAGTACGTTTTGCTACAAGAAGAGACATATTTTGGTTAATGTTGTCTTCTATTGAAGATTTAGGGCATGAATAGTAACACAATAAGTAACATAATAAGTCAAAAACAAGGGACAAAAACAAGATCAAAAATAAGGATTTCAAGGAATCAAAAATCTAGAGAAATTTTATTAAAGGAAATTCGGATATTTAACTGTTGACAGTTCGTTAAAAAAATCACTAAAAGAACATCAGAATTATATGGTTTTTCAAATCCGTGGCAGATTCCTATCAAAAAACCTCATTTTCTACTTTTTTATTGACTTTATATAACATAAACTATACTTTATACGACAAAACTGACTACCAGAGCTTTTGCTTAGAGGCAAACCATCAACATTGATTGCTAAATTGATTGAATGTAACTAATATTTTATGTTTTTTGAACAGATAAAAAATGGTTGATTTTACACCAAAGTAAACAAAATTATTTTCTGTTTTGTAGAGTAAAAAAAAATGCAAATTTAGAGTTTTTAAACAAAATAGATTAATGATAGGGCGAAAAATGGTTAAAAATCACATAAAGCGTGCAAAAATGCAAGTTTTCATATCTCTGCAGAAATTCAATTTTATGACAAAATCAGGAAAAACTGAATATATCTTCTAATTTGTTGTTTTTGTTTTGGTAGTTACATTTTTGGTCCAAAATAGGTGAAATTTTAATAAAAGCGTCCCAAAATTCATGTTTGGTGTTTTTCGAACAAGTCAGGTAAGAATTAGGTAAAACCAAAAATCAGAAACAACTTAAAACTACCAAAAAAAAGACAAATTTGGAGTTTTTGAAAAAAGTAGATTAAGATTAGAGCGAAAATTGGTAAAAAATTACTCAAAGCATAAAAAAATATAAGTTTTCATGTTTTTGAAAAAATTCAATTTTATGACAAAATCAGGTCTGATCTGATCTGTGCCCATATTTATAGTCATGACTTGACTCCAAGTAAGCCTCAAGTCTGGCTTTGACATTTAGTTTCCATTTGAAATATATGGATTTACTTCAAACTTTTTTGATTGGGCACATGCTCATGCTCAAGTTATGACTATAAATATGGATATTAATCATATCTTCTAATTTGTTGTATTTGGTATTGTTACATTTTTGGTCCAAAATAAGTGAAAACGTCTCAAAATGCAAGTTTTGTGTTTTTCGAAAAAGTGACATTTAGGTCCAAAAATCAGTTAGAAACCATTTAATTAGTGTATATATATTCATTTATAATTTCATTGATAAGAGATGAGAGAGAGGTGGGTAATAATTGTAAATTGTGTACTACTTAATTTGAACAAATTGGAGTTTTTAGTTCAAGTTAGTGACAGGTAATTGACCAAAAAGGGCTGAATCTGAAGGTTTCATGTTTCAATTGATTTTAAAGGACCCGTCTGTGCAACGAACAATCATTAAATCAAGGAAACATATAGATTTGTACTTATATGTATGTGTAGTATTAATAATTGGTTTACTTAACCCCCAGGACAAGCTAAAATGCTTTCATTCACATGTAGTTTATGGAAAATTATAATGAAAATTTAAATAAAAAAACCTCGGCCATGGAATTAGAACAGTTCAGTAACTACAAAACATGAAAAATTAGAATTTTTGAAAAAAAACTGTTTAAGGTTAGGGCAAAAATTGTTTAAAAATGACTTAAAGCGTCTAAAAATGAAAGTTTATATGTTTTTGAAGAAATTCAATTTTATGACAAAATCAGGCAAAACTGATTAAATTCTTCTATTTTGTTGTTTTTTTACAATTTTCCATTACATCAAGTTACATTTTTGGTCCAATATACGTGAAATTTGACTGGTGACAGATCGTTATATAATCCACTAAAAGAATATCAGAATTATGTATCTGGTTTTTCAAATCCGTGGTAGATTACATCGTGGTTTAAGTAAACAAAAAACTAAAAAAACCTGATTTTTTTAGTTTTTTGTTTACTTAAACATAAAAGTGGAAAAAAATTACTGAAATTTGAAAACGACTCAAAATGCAAATTTTGTATTTTCCAAAAGTTTGCGTTAAAATTAGGGCTATGATCGGTTAAAAATGAGTTAAAGGTTTCAAAATGCAAGTTTGAAGCCTTTGGAAAAAATCAAGTTAGAATTAGTGCCAAAATTGGTTAAAAGTGATCCACATGGTTTGTTACTCTTCTGTCTTTATTGTCAGTCGTCAAAAGTTAACGAAACGTCAACGCGTCATTCGCACGAAATCTAATAGTTGTCACTAATTAATAGATGCTATTTGAATCCTGCCGCCAAAGACAAATAAAACATAACTTGAAATAATAATATTAATAACTCAGAGGAAATCTGCCAGGTAAACATCTAGCTGTGAATTCGTAACCAGGAACGACGCATAATAATAATAATAACTTATACTGATAGGCACAACTCTGTGGCTAAAGTTGTCCATCAAGCCCTAGCCTTGAGATATGACTTGTATACAGACACAAGCCCATACTATACTTACTCTGCAGAACCTGCATTGGAAAATAAAAACTACAAACTCCTATGTGATGTAGACATTCACACAGACAAGACACTAATGCACAATAGACCTGACATTGTCTTTCAAGACAAGGTATCAAAAGTCATCATACATAATTAATATAGCCGTTCCATCAGACCAGAATACTCTGAAGAAATACTCAGAGAAGAAAACTAAATATCAGGAGCTCGCGATCGAAATTGAGAGGCTATGGAAACAAAAAACTGTTCAGGTCATGCCTATTGTAACTTCTGCGACAGGTGTTACCCCATCCACATTTGCTAAACATCGGGACGAGCTGGATCTACGCAGGGATATGCATTCAGTGGCACAGAAAGCAGTTATACCGCACATATGCAACATCATGAGATCGTTTCTTAATGAAAAATAACTCCTGATGGACTTGGCTGAGTCCCGTCTATCAGAGGAAATCTGCCAGCCTAACCAGGAACTACGTATAATAATAATAATAATAATAAGTATACTTAAAGAAGTGTAAGCAAAAATAGCGATCAGTTGAATGGCTGGAGTTAAACCCGACATATCAGTAAAATATATAAAATAAATGTACAAACTACATGTCAAATTGAATTAATTCAATATGCACATTCTAGCTCTTCTAGCTGATGTAAGAAAATCAAGATAATTTTTGATTTAAATTCTCAAGTATAAAAAGTTAATAAATCGGTTAATTACACCTATTATACATTGTCCAGCCCTGGATATTCATAAGGTGTCCATTGGACATCCACCATAGAGGCAATTCCGCTCACGTAATTTTATAGTCGCTTTTGGAAGCTGCATGGATATCTAAAGGACCTCCAAAAACGATATCCGATTTGGGATATCCACTGGATACACAATGGATATCGAATATCCATTGGATGCTGTGTGGGTTAATCCTCCACAATATTATCGTTCACATCAGTATCAATAACAATGTAGGTATAATGTTGGTTGAATGCAAGCGTGACCATAAGCTTACTCATTTTCAGTTTTTTGTTGCCATGTATATCAATAAAGGTTTAAACCGTTAAACGAAGTTAACGTTAAATAAAACCGTTAAATTAAGAGAAAAAATGAGTGTCTGGTCATACGGAAACTGTAAAAATTTCAAATTAATTCAATCCTTTAAATCCCGAATTATCATTTCATCATTTACCTTCGGAGAAACGTGTCGGTAAAAAAGTTTTAAATAAATGAATTATCAAGCGCCACCCTGTTCATGCAGTATAACACATTACATGTCGACATAAACGTTAACAGAAAGTCAAAATATGGTCCTGTACTGTCGAAAGGAAACTAATCCACATATACTGTTCCTTCAAGACAAATCAAGAAAATACGCCACGGCAGCGTCGAGGACGCAAATTATGTTTACCTATCTTATCACACAGACACAACAGGCAGCTAGATGGTGCTGCAATAAAATTTATTCACTTTTGAAATGTTTGAAATATTCTGGGGTTCAATCTTCGAGCGACATCTAGCATAGTTTTAGCTAAATAAAAGCCTTCGAGAAATTAGGCCATTTAAAATGTCTGACTAGGTGTATATAGACAATGCTAATATATAATAATTCCAGTCAATAACATGTCCAAAGTATCAACTTTTTGAACGCCATCTTTGAAGAAGCCTAATTAATAAATACTATTCCTCAGTTTCGGACAAATATTGACCGTTTGCTGAATTTATCTAGATGCTGAAGAATAGCACAGTTTGAGGAGAACGTGGGGTTGCAAAGTGAATAATGACTGGACAAGCACAGTTCAAGTAAAAAAATATTTGCGAGGTTTTCCAGTAGCCAGCAACAAGTGAATAATACCTCCAAAGTGGAACCTGAACCGGAATAATACATACTTTCATAAATTGAAATATTACTAAGTATAAATGTTTAATATCAAAATTGTTAATATTTTTAAGAAACATTAATAAAATGAGTAATTACCAAAATGAGGTCATTTGAAGGAGGGTGGAAAGTACTTTTAATTACAACCATGTATGTAATTACTGTCTTTTTGACAACGGTGAAAGTGACCCTTTACTGACTTCGACATTACTTTCCCCTCTTGGGCGGAAAGTGACAACTATTTTCTCCTTGAGGGTGGAAAGTAATAATTACGTAATATTTTGATAAAGGACTAATTCGAAGTTTCGCATATTATTCTTCAATTTTTCGAAACAATTTTGTATGGATGAATTTGGAATTCCGCTTCCTGTTTATTGCAGGTATTAATGATACCTCGGGACTTTTTTTGTCCTTCTTTATACCTTCAGTAGTTTGAACAAAAATGGATTTTTTCTAAAAGTGTAACATTTCAAGACTTTTAAAAAAAAACAAATCTTCTATTCAATGAGCATTACAACAATTTGGAATTGGACGTAGTCATCTGAGAACCAGAGCTATGTCTAATTGTTTAGATGTACAGGGTGACCCACGAAACTGGCATTAATCCTCATGTTTTAAGTTTTACATTCTGAATTCTGACTGAATAAAACTGAACTTCGACACTTGTTTGTATTAATAGAATCAGAAAAAATTAACCGATAGTCGCAGTTTTTAATTTGAATATGTTCAGGAGGTAGTGTTAAACTGATGAATGGCGAATAACAAGATATCACACAAAGATGAATTACATGAAGGCCTTAAAAACACTAAAATATACTATGTTAAATAAATATGAAAAGCTTAAAACAATCTAAAATTGTTTTTAAGAACTTAAAAACTTTCAACTGCGTTCGAGAATCTTGGAATAATTCCATATCCTTGAAAATAATTCTTCTAGGCTGACAGTCAAAGCAGTGTTCACTCTTTAAGAGGTATACTTGCGTTTCCACAATTTCTATTTTAAAAATTTGAAATTTGGAGGTGATTAATAAATCGTAAATGTGCCTCAGATCCCGTACCATGCACTTAGGCACGACTTCCGGTTTAACCGGTAGTACCGCCATATTTTATTTTTTAAATCGAACACCCTATGTATTTGTTAATTTTCGGATTCTACTTCTAATTCTAAGTTATTAACGTGTAACATAATGTATGCTTATCTCTTACCGTTTTCGAGAAAATCGCGCCCGAACTTTCCATAGCATCAATAATAAATGTGGATTTTTATGCAAACAATTCAACATCGATCAGCCATGATTTCATAGGCTACCATCTTTAGGCTCTCTATCAATAGACCTTAGAAAACGTATTTCCAACTTGTCATGGAGAAGATGGAGAATTGATATTTTGAAGACATTTATCTCCATAACTTCTAATGGAAGCTCCTATTTTACTCCTAACATTTGGATTGCTTATTTTATATCAAACATCATTTCAAATTTAAAATGTTTGAGAAAAACCGAAAGTAAAACCAACCAAAACTAAACAAAAACCAAACAAAAAATCAATTCTCCATTTTTTCCATAACAAGTTGGAGAGACTTTTTTATTGTCTATTGATAAAGAGCCTAAAAAAATAGTAGCCTATAAAATCAGGGCTGATCGATGTTCATTTGTTTCCATAAAAATCTACATTTATTATTAATGATATGGAAAGTTCGGGCGCGTTTTCTTGAAAACGGTAAGCATACGTTACACGTTAATAACTTAGAATTTGACGGGGAATCCGAAAATGAACAAATATACAGGGTCGTGCAAATATATATAAGTCGTGCCTAAGAGCGTGAAACATGATCTGAGGCACATTTACGATTTAGTTATCACATCCAACTTTCAAATTTTTAAATTAGAAATTGTGGAAACGCTGGGCTGTTACATACATCTTGTGTCACCCTCCTCCGGTAATTATTCAAAGATTCTCGAACGCAGTTGAAAGTTTTTAAGTTCCTAAAAACAATTTTAGATTGTTCTAAGCTTTTCATATATATTTAACTTAGTTTCTTTTAGTGTTTTCAAGGCCCTCATGTAATTCATCTTTATGTGTGACATCTTGTTATTCGCCATTCTTCAGTTTAACCGTACCTCCGGAACATATTCAAATAAAAAAATGCGACTATCGGTTAATTCTTTCTGATTGTATTAATATAATTTTCGAAGTTCAGTTTTATTCAGTCAGAATTCAGAATGTAAAACTTAAAAAAATGAGGATTAATGTCAGTTTCGTGGGTCACCCTGTATATCTAAACAATTAGACACAGCTCTGGTTCTCAGAAGACTACGTCGAATTCCAAATTGTTGTAATGCTCATTGAATAGGAGATTTATTTTTTATGGTCTTGAACACTTTGTTACACTTTTAGAAAAAAAAAACATTTTTGTTTAAACTAATGAAGATATAAAGGACAGAAAGAGGTCCCGAGGTGTCATTAATAGCTGCAATAAACAGGAAGCGGAATTTCAAATTTATCCATACATTTTGTTCCACATCACTTAATTGTGGACATTCAATTATCACTTGGATATTTGAAAAAATTTTACTTTCTGTTCGCTACTGTAGATGTGTCAAACTTTATAGCCATAACGCCTGTACGTCTAGCTTGCCCTATGTATAGTGTTTATATTTCATATGAAATTTTTATTAATATTTGTATTATGGGGCAAATTGGAGTCCCAGTGTTAAATGTTACCTCTTTTATAGAAAAAACCAAATATCTATGGAACTACGCAAAATATCCAAAAAACCTCAAATAAGCCCCGAGGTATGATGCGTCTCCACATATCCCGTAGCAAAAAATGTTCTGAATTTTTTTTCCGCAAAGTTATCTGCTCAAAAAGTTTTTACAAAAATGCATCAAGTTTTGTTGAACCCTGTATTAAAAAACCTGCAAAACATATAACCGAGTACATAACCAATTAAAACAGTCTATACATGGATCTTACCAAAATCGGTTGAGTGGCTTTAGAGATAGAAAGTTTTAAAGTTCATTCAAAATTTGGGGTGTATCGTTTCAATTGATTCTTAGTTTAGTTATTTATTCTAACACTAAAATGTAAAAATGATTAAACTGATAAAAAATTAAATTTTACTTATTAAAATTAATACTTACATTGGAAATTACATCATTGGATTAATAATTACATTGGAAAAATTATAACCTTTAGCATCTAGGTCGTTCTTAGAAATGCTTATTATTTGTTCTTTTTTTGATACACTAGCGCTACTACTATTGGTCAAATTGCAAGCTGAAAAACTTGAGGTGCTTGGTAGATTAGCTTTATCTGGACTCGACAACAAAGTTGCGGCTTTAATTTGTGTGTTTTTCGACGAATCGACGTAACCTTCTCCAACAGCACTACTTTTCCAGCCAGCAAGCCTCTTTAATAGTAGTACATCACCACCATTGTCAGCAAGCAACGTTGCTGATGTCCTCCTAAAACAACGCCCCGTGTTCTTCTTCGGTTCTTGAAGATTTAAAAATTCCGCAATTTTTCTCGGAAATTGCGAAATTGAGTTATGCCCGAAGGGCTGATTAGTCAATTTTCCGAATCGCATTTGTAAAATCAAGAGTGAAGCATTCAACACCGTACCTTATGTGGCAGTATTTCTTTGGGTGCTTTGTCTAAAAAATCACCAACGTCTTGCTTAGTAAAAGTACTGGATTTTTTTGATTTATATCCAACACTTTGGCGCTTTAAAAAAGCCAATAATTGCCCATACTTGGAAATATCTGTTTTTTTTTCTGAGAGCCAAGGTAGTCCTTAACATAGAATAACATGACCAGAGGGTCGATGGTCGTTTTTCGCTGGCCATTTCCCCAAAACATGCTAATCGAACGTTCTCTGATCCAAACCCTTTGGTTCGTTTTGAGTTACACCAACTTTTGTAAGTATCAAAAGCTTTTTCATATCTATGAATACTTCTCGCCGGCAATAATTGATCTACTGCTTTTCCAGCAGCCTCTTTCAATAATGGAGGATTCGCACTAGATTCACGTTCACTGCCGGACATTTTCAAGTAATATTTTAGAAAAAGTTGTAAATTTGATACCGAAAGCTCGCGGAAATTTTGAAAATTTAAAATTTGTTTGCTAAAATGTATCCTAGAGATACCATAACAAGCGCTTGGCCACGCCATTAACAATGGCCCAAGCCGCCCGCCCGAAATAAACTAACGTTAATTTTTGACAAAATCTGATTTTTACAGCAGAAACGTACCATAAATAATACCTTTCATAATTCTTTTCACAGAATCGAGTTCACCTCGGCGCTTCGCGCCTCAGTAAACTATAGTCTCTCGACAGTAATCAACTACTTTCCAGCTCAGTATGTAATATACTACTTCTTTCTAGGGAGGACAGTACATTCATTCTTAGGAAGTACAACTTGTATTCCTTAAACAAGGGAAAAAAATTATTATTTAATTATTAAATAATTTCTATAGAAGTCCTATAAAAAAATGTTTTCACCTAATTCATATAATAACATCAACACGCAACAAAGTAAACATCAACTGAACAGATAATGACCTCTCGCTAAAAAGAATGAATGTTTACTAGGATTGATTCAATAAAAACCCCTCCAATGTAGGTTTTAATCACGGGAATATTTACTAACTTTTATCTTCCCTCATGGACATTGGACAACATTCTTTACTTTGCTCGCGCCTGCATGGCTCTTAATTATTGCTGATGGCCACTGTCCAAATATTCTAATGGAAAATAGCTAACGTCAGTGTATGTTTTGTTGATAAATGCTGACCTGGATATCTCGTCGGTCCGCAAATGACAAAAAGGTCCAACGGGTGAATTGTAACATTTAACCCTAAGCCCGGGTTGTCCATTTATGGAGCAACTGTTTTTTCGAGATACGACCCACTCGTGACGCTTTTTGTGATTCAATTTCAGTTTTTCGGCGGTCAAAAAGTCGTGTTTTGTTACCAATCCCGTGTAATTAGGGTAATATGAATTTAGCAGGGTTTCATGCACATTGTGCTGGTGTCGGAATCAGCCGTGCTGCACCAGATTTTTATTTAAGCCCAGCAATCCCTATCGTATTTCCTCTGCAACCTCAAGTTGTAACAAATAACGGAAATCATGTCCTTCGCTTCCTCTTGACTAAAATAAATAACCCTCAGTTAGCCTCAAGTGTTAGCCGTTCTAGTCGGAGAAAATCAATTTAAATGTTTGCCTCGTATATAACTGCAATGTCGCGACACTTTCCGAATTTATTGAAGCTTCATTCAAATATTGATTGCCATCGAAATGCAGAATAGATTGAAATGTTAGTTTTTTACTCGAATTCAATGTGTAGGCATCGAACTGACGTCCAAGGCAAATTTAATTTGACCGATCACTATTGCGAGTGTAAGATTGTTACGTTTTTTTTTTGTTTTAAAATTATTTAGTTCCCTTTATTAGTTAACCTGCTCAGCTCACTCTCTCTCTAATTGTTTGTAATCAAACACTTAGTCATTGTAACTAGTAACAGAATGGACTATTATCATATTTAGTTGGGATATGAAGAATATTTGTTCATTGTGTGCAACATCTCCATCTAGCAACCATTCAGATTTATAAATGTCCTATAGTGGCCTTATCTGATAAGACGCTGGCCTCACTTAAGAAAAAAATAATAATAAACCGATAGGAACCTTAAATGCCACTGCAAATATTTCATTGCCCTGCCTCTACAAAGGCCTCTTCTTTTTTTGTTGTTGTTCTGCTCTTGAATTTCGACGATTTCAGATTGCTTTTATCAGCTCTTGGCTACGTTTAGCTGTGTTGGATAAAAATTATCGCGCTTTATTAGTCAATCAGTAATCAAATCCCTACATTTTGCATTATTAATGAACCAGTTAGTGACTGATCTGAGATTTAGGGACTTCGAAGTAAAAGCTGATTAAGTGTCTACATTCAAGACAGTGCCTTTGCATATGCACGAAAGTTCCTCCAAGGCCACACACCATCTAGAGGTATGTAAATCATTATTTAAAGTTCTCTTCTAAATAGTAGTGGTATTTCTTTGATTCCCCTTTACCCCTCATGTACTCAAAGGTAATTTAAATTATTACCTTAATGTAACAACTTACTTTAACTTGACACTCTAGGCTCACTTAGTGCTCGAAGTATCAGTAATTTCGTATTTCAGGCCTTTTAGTTTTCTGTTTGGTTCCGTCTCTCGTCCTTATCAAATTGGGGTACTTGCCCCCCCCCCCCCGTTGTAGTCGCTGAGACGCCTAAGCGCGGAGAGCTGACCCTCCACCACCGAACACGACACACCCCTTATTACGAGGCTACCCCAGTGTGGTACCGAGTTCTGAGCCTCACAACACGACGGTACCAGACTTGAGCCTGAAGGAACGTTGAGGAAACATGCAGGTGGGTCCAATCCTTTTTGCCCGTTTGGGAAACCTCGATAATTTCCATCGTAGTTCCGGAAAGCTACCGATTATTCCAATGGGCGTTACCGGGTCTAACCTACTTTTAAAATAATATCGTGTAAGCCAGACATATGTATATGACCAGTATCGTGTGTACACTGAAAACTGTATGGTTTAAATAAGACACCCCGAGCCTATTTGCGACCTTTCTGTAGGCTTTTACGAACCTAACCAAAGCCCTTCATTTTCCTTTATATTAAGTATTAAGTGTCCTGCTACTTTAAGTTTGGTATATCGATACAGTTATTTTATATTCCTTCATTGTCCTTTCTCACTTAAATATTTAGTAATAGCTTATATACTTTAACTTCAACATTTATTTGTTTGTGAAACAATAGAGCGAAGTGACTGGGCATTTTGCGGGAGCTGTTTTACTAGTGTATATTTCCCGCTTTTTCATCCACGGAAAATCGTGGAAGGTTTATTGGACTTACAAAAGGGCTTTTAAAGTGAGTGGCGCCGATTAATAGTTATCAAAACACTATCCCATGACCACTCTCAGTTTCGATACTTGTGTCAAAACCATTCAAGATCAATTTAAGAGTGTTAGACTTCTTGCAGTTTAAAAAAAAAAATGTTTTTTACCTCGGCAGGAACATAGAACTACACTCTTTACAGAAAATAAATCGGAAGAGACGGAAAACCTTTATTCGATCTTCTCGATAGACTAGGACTGATAAATTTATCACCACACTTAGCGGAGTTTCGGTTAGGATTAAAACGATTCAAAAAAAAACTCAGAGTACACTAGGTGCTAGGCAATTTACGAATTGGAATGAATTCTCTGGAATCTAATTCCATTTATATGCTAAAGAGCAATAACGGTAGGCTGCTTTTTTACTTTTTTTTCAAGCAAAATTACTGATGTTTGTTTAAAGGTGGTAGAGAATGATATACTATTAAGCGAAACATATTGGACATATATTGTCTTTATTGAGTTTGTTGTAGATTGACTAGAATATATCTGTCAATTCTGACATAAAGCGGGTGAAAATCTAAGAAGACTTTCGGACCGTCACCTGTCGTCAGATTCTTTTATATTAACAGATCTCTGAATAAGGAATGAACAAACCACTCACCAAATGCTCGAAAAGACACTAATTTATTACAATGTTTATGTACAAAAATCACTTTGATTTGTTACCTTGACTTGTAAATGAATGAGATTAATTTATCTAAAAAACTAAACTAAATATGGTTAAACCTGAACAGCATAAGGCTCTAAGCTTATTTACTTAACTTTAAACTAAACCTTAAAATATCCAAACGTTAAATAAACAACGTATGTTAAAAAGAGAAATCAATTTGTGAGACGCCACTGCTCGGTATCCCATATTATCAATAAGATAAAGTCCAAACGAACGCCGCTGCGTGTTAGTCAACAGGCAATTTAATTTTGAAAGAAATTCAAAACTACTTTAATCCGGTGAAATTACTTTAAAATTGAGGGTTCGTGCTACGTTGGATCAGAACAAATAGGGAAAGAGAGAGCCAATAAATCACAAATCACCGTGAAGCAGCACAACTCTTTGTTCTGAGCATTAATAAATAAATAGGAACATTCTGATCAATCTTCAGGGTTCTGTCCGCCAGCTTATTCTTCAATTGAGTTTGGAAGCAAGCAAAATGTGTAATTGGGCTGTAATTAGGTCGAGCTGTCCTTCTCGAAGGTCCCAGAACTGCAACATTAAGGTTGGGAACAGGGGAAAACCACTTTGGTCGATGTTGCAGGCGATTCAAATAATCAACATGCCATCTCTTCCAGAACAATTGATAAATTCGAGAACACTGTTTCCAAAGAGAAAGTCGGTTAGATGAAACCTAATGTATGTCCTTATCTGGGTATGCCATCAAACTTTTACCAATCAAAAAATGTCCAGGAGTCAATGGTTTTAAGTCACCAGGATCGGAAGATAGACCACAGAGAGGCCTGGAGTTCATAATGGCTTCAATTTCCGTGAGGAGGGTACTAAATTCTTCAAACGTCAGCGTAGTTTCTCCAATCAATCTGCGGATATGAAACTTGGCACTCTTGATACCAGATTCCCAAAGACCACCCCAATGTGGTAAGCGAGGAGGGATAAAATTGAAGTTAATTTCATTTCTCGACAGAAACTCTCTTACATTGTCATAAACGGGTTGCTTTTTGAGAATTGCACGAAGTTCTTTCAGATAGTTAGATGCTCCTTGAAAATTAGTTGCATTATCACAATAGATGATTGTGGGATTTCCTCTTCTAGAAATAAATCTACCCAAACATTGTAGAAACGCTTCAGTGGTGATACTGGAAACAAGCTCCAAGTGTACAGCCATACATTGGTAGCCATACATACGAAAAGAGCCAAATAGCCTTTAGTAACAGGTGCTTTGCGAAGATGGGAAGACTTTATCTGAAAGGGACCACCAAAATCCACTCCCACTTTTTCAAAGGGCCGGGTGAGCTGGACTCTATCTCTTGGCAGGTCAGCCATCTGCTGCTGAGCGGCCGTGGCATTCAGTCTATAACATATCAAACATTTGTGTATTATTCTCTTAATCTCTCGAAGACCATTCAGGGGCGAGTATCTCAGTCGCAGTTGAGAAAGAACAGTTTGTGGGCCAGCATGTCCCAAACGAATATGCTCCAATTTAAGTAGCATAGGAACAACATGATTCCTTGCAGGCAATAGTACAGGGTGTTTTTGATCGTATGGCACACTTGAGTAAGTGAGTCTTCCTCCTACTCTGAGAATTCCATCTTGGTCTATAAAGGGTTTTAATTTTATCAAGTTCTTGTTAGCGAGCGTTACGCCATAAGTTAATTCCCTGAGTTCCTTTTCAAAGTGAATGCGCTGTAAATTTCCAATGAGCAGATGTTGAGACTGTTTCAATTCATTAACAGTGAGTAGACCAACATCAGAGTTTTTCCTTTTAAAGACTTTGACCGCTCTAACAATGCAAGCTAAGACACGGTGCAATCGAGTGAAGGAAGAGAAGCGACCAAATAAATCATTCCAAAAACTATTTCGTTCCACGGATGTAGCGTTGACAGGTGCTGCCTTTTTTATCTCTGGAAGAGTCTCAAGGTTAGATTGGTAGTTAGGATCAAAATCATGCTCATTCGGTTCAAGATCATTTCTATGAAGAAACTCTGGACCAGAGAACCACAAACTTGACTGGACAAGTTCCTGAGGGGAAATTCCACGAGATGGGAGATCAGCCGGGTTATCCTCAGATTTCACGTGTCTCCACACACAACCCACTGTCTGCTCCTGAATCTGAGCTACTCTGTTTGATACAAAGGTAGTCCAACGACTGGGGTGCCAATTCAACCAACAAAGGGCAATAGTGGAGTCACTCCACAAGTTGATAGAGTCAAAATCCAATTTGCGGCTTAAAATCTCACGCGACTTGGATCACGAGTTTTGCGAGCAAGAGAGCAGCACATAGCTCCAATCGGGGTAGAGAGAGTACCTTCAGAGGTGCAACCTTAGACTTTGAGGTGACAAGCTGACATGAAACTGATTGATCAGCATAGAGGACTCTCATGTAAATACAAGCAGCGTAAGCGCACATGCTGGCATCTGCAAAACCATGCAACTGAATAGAGATGATGCGGCCAAAAAGAGTTAGAGGGCGAGGAATTTTTATTTCCATTAATCGAGGTAAGTTTACAATAAAATCTGTCCACTTGGCCAGAATAGACTCATCATCAATCTCTGAGTCCCAATCCAATTTCCGTAGCCAGAGCTTTTGCAGAAGAAGTTTGCCAACCACTACTATCGGGGAAACAAAACCTAAAGGGTCGAAAATCTGAGCCACAATAGACAGGATTTTTCTTTTTGTGAGTGTGTCAAGATTGTCAATCATATTAGACTCAGGAACAGAGACAAGAAAACAATCTCCAACTGAGCTCCATTTAAGGCCTAAAATCTTACTTGGACAATTTTCTTGGGAAATGTCATTCTGTTGAGCAGGCTGCTTTCATTCAACAATTCAGGTGGGTTAGTGTTCCATTTATGCAAATTAAATCCAGCTGAATTCAAAAGATCATTAAGTTGAGAGTGCAGCAATCTTAGTTGTTCAGGGGTGTCACTACCAGCCAAAATATCATCCATATATGTCTGGTACAAAAGAGCTTCCGAAGCTAGAGGGAATTGTTCAGCATATTTTTCTGCTAGGTGTTTTAGTACTCGTGTGGCCAAATATGGTGCACAGTTAGTGCCGTACGTGACTGTGGACAATTCAATGCAGCGTAAGGGCTCCTGTGAATTGCTTCTCCAAAGAATATTTAGAAGAAACCGATGATCAGGATTAACTTTGATTTGCCGAAACATTTTTTCAATGTCAGCAGTCAGAGAGTAGCGAAAACAACGAAAACCAATTAAAATGTCATACAAATTGGGTTGAACTTGATAGCCCTTCAGCAATATGTCATTTAATGAAAGACCAGTATCACTCTTGCAGCTGCCATCAAAAACCACTCTGGTTTTAGTAGTGACACTTTCAGATCTAATAACTGCGTGGTGAGGTAAAAAGAACTTATTTGACACTTGCTGGTCAACTAGACAATTATGTTCCAAGGGAATGTATGAGCCATGTCCTAATTTAACAATTTTATTAATAAAATCAGTATAGTCAATTTTGAGTTGGGGATGTTTTTGAAGTTTACTTTCTATCCCAAGAAATCTTCTATAGGCAATGCGAAAAGAATCACCTAATTTGAGGTATTCCGATTTTTCTTTAAAAGGAAGATCAACTTGATAAGTGTTGTCTGGGAGTATCTTAGTGCTATTCACAATAATTGATTCAGCCAACTCATCCTCAGGTGTATTAACTACAAGCTCAGGTATCTTTTCAGTTTGCCAAAACTTTTCAACCAAATTCTCGAGGGACCCCTGATTAGTGTGAGTGTGGAGTGCGACATGAGAGTAGTTGACATTAGAATGACCTGTGGTAACACAATAAGTGACAGAGCGAGACATGCGTCCAACAACAATCCATCCAAGGTGAGTATTTTGAAGATAGGGAAGCTGTTCGCCAAGAGAGACAAGTCCATTCCTTTGGAGGTCGTAGTATATATCTGCCCCCAACAACATGTCAATCTGGGAAGGAGTGCCAAAACTAGGATCGGCTAGTACTTTATCTATGGGTATAGAGAGTAGTGATATATCTAAATTTAACTGGGGAAGTTCTCCAGTTATTTCCTGAAGCACTGAACACACAACCTTAAACCTTTTGTCTTCATTTACGCTTGAGTGCAACGTAAGATTCACCATTTTATTACAGTTTGTTTTGCTCCTCTAGTAATCTTCCTAAAAATCTGCAAATTGATCTTGGAAAGAAATTCTATAACGTTCATTTTAAGAAATTAATGGTAACGCATAACATCAATCATTACAGTACGTTTAGCTGTAAAAAGGCTGCAATTGTCGAACGCGTAATTCGCACCCTAAAAAAGCGCCTCTTTAGAACGTTTAGTCTAAATGAAAACAACAAGTGGACCAATGTCTTGCCCGAGATAGTGGCCGAGTATAACAACACCAAACATTGGATTATTGGAATGAAACCCAAAGATGTGAATTCAAGCAATGAGGAACGCAATAATGAAATCTTATAGCAACATAAAAGTTTTCCAAGGTCAACCAATTACTCTTTTCTATTGAACAAGGAGAGGCCTTCTCTGGACTCTGTGGTGGATGCCCACAACCCCGCCAAATATCTACTAAAAGTAAATGTTTGGTGCGTTGGGTACCACTTAGCTTTCACTTCAACAGTAGGCAAGATATACCGGGTGTCCAGCAGAACCCTGGACATAGAAGATTAACATGGGATATCGGTTTTAATTTTTTTGCGCCTGTATGGTTGATTTGATTTAAAAACTTTTAAGAGTAAAGTTGTAGAGCTTATGGTCAGCTATCATCCTGTAATTTTTTCAATACCCCAGTTTTGGCCGTTTTTTTGGAAAAGCGCCTCGAAAAGTGCAAAAATTTGAATTTGGCGCGTCACCCCCGCCATGCATGTGCAGTGTCGCCAACATAATAATTTCTTATATCAGAGTCAGAGCCGATTTTCCTTTCTTATTTATTTTGAGGGACTATCATGTAGTAATTAACGTGATTATGCAGTGAAAATATGTTGGCGACACTGCACATGCATGGAGGGGGTGACGCGCCAAATTCAAATTATTGCACTTTTCGAGGCGTTTTTCCAAAAAAACGGCCAAAACTGGGGCATTGAAAAAATTACAGGATGATAGCTGACCATATGCTCTACAACTTTACTATTAAAAGTTTTTCAATCAATTCAACCGTACAGGCGCAAAAAAATAAAAACCGAATTTCCATGTTAATCTCTTATGTCCAGAGTTGTACTTGACATAGGAGAGCCTGCCACGGTAGTTACTAGAAAGAAAGAAGTGTTCACAAAATAAGTAATGTGCAAAAAAAGTATTAAGTGCTTGTGCAAAAATGCGGAAAAACAAATCTACTTTTCCAAAATAGTTATTTTCCTAACAAGTGCGGAAAGTGATACTTTTCCGCACGCGACGGCAGTTGCACGAACGACGCAAAGCGGCGTTCGGGCGAGCAGTCAAGTGCGAAAAAGAGAATTTCCGCTCGAGCGTAGCAATCACTATGAAAGTATTGAAAGTTGCCTAGTTCAGCAGGACGCCAGAAAGAAGCAAGTGATAGAATTAATACGCTTATAGAAAAAATGATTTTCCGTTACTAAATATGGTTCATCCACATTTTTTTTTTCTTTTGATCTACTCAGTAGGCACCCTGCTACTCATAACAGAAGAAAATATTGCGAAATTCAGTGGTAATTATATCGATATAGAACTATGTGGTAAATGTGCTGCTGATGCCAAATGTTGTGTCAATTTGAGCTGCTTTTCTTCCAAATCAGTGGACACAGGTGGATCGTCCAAAGTTTATTCACGTACAGAGAAGACAGTAGAGAATGCAGTTGGTTTGAAGTTGACGGACCCAAAGTCAGAATTTTGTTACACAAGTTGCATTTGTGATTGGTAGATTCCTCCAGGTAACTTTCAGCCACAGAAGTTCACTTCCAGCCGCCAAGTCGTTTAATAGTGGTTATTTCTTCTCCAGCATCAGCAAAGAAGTTTGCTGAAGCTGTGCCCCGTGTATTGTTCAGGATTGAGAAGCTCTAAATAGACTGCTACCTTCGAAGGAATTTTCCCAAATATATTGATACCTACACATTGGACGATGCACTTTTTTTCACATATTTGATGAGAAAACGACGGTGTGGGGTATTCTGCGGCCTTAAATCTACGTATTTTCTGTAAAGGAAACACCAGAAATTTTAAGTTGATGTTCATAGGGTTTGAGTCCTAACTTATCAATGGCATGCTGGCTTATAAAAGAGTTTTGCGACACCACTATCCAATAGCACTCTCAAGAGAACCATGACACCACGTGAATTGCGGACACAGACTATGGCTGTTCCCAATAGAACAAATGATTTTTTTGCAGAGAACACGGACATTGAGTGAGTAGGAGGGTCCACATCATCTTGAGCAGGTGGAGGAGGAGGCGTACCTGGCAAAGTAGTATTGGGAGAGCTACCCTGTCTAGATTCATGGAGAAGGGTGTGGTGTTTTCGATTGCATATTGAGCAGCCTCTCGAGGTGCAAGAACTTACCTGATGCTGACTTCCCAAACAATTGAAGCAGAGCTTGTGATTTTTTACAAAATTTTGTTTTTCTGTGAAGGGTAAAGTTTTAAAGTTAAAACACCTATATATTTTATGAGCAGCTTTACAAAAAGGACACTTCAAATTAGAGTCATTTTCTACTTTAGAGAATAAATTAGTTGTTTTGTATGATTTCTTAGCATGTGAAATGATACTTGTATTTTCAACAAAACTTAAATTTTCGTTGACATTTCGTCGTTTTTCTAAAATCTTAAAAAATTCATCTATGTTGGGCAAGTCATTAACTTCTTTACTTTGTTCATAAGCTCTCTTGGTATGCGGATCAAGATTTTTTTCAAGTAGATACACTACTAAAAATTCGTAAAGTTGTGCAGCGTCATAACCTAGATTTTTCAATGATTCGTGATTTGAAATAAATTGTGACAAATAATCAGGGTGTTTAATAGACAGAGAAAAATCAAAAAGTGCACGAAAATGAGCGTTTATCGTAGCTGTCTTATTATCATAGCGACTGTCAAGTAAATTCAAAGCAGTTGCAAAGTTTTCATTTATAATGTCTAAATTTTCAATCAATTTGAGGGGTTCATCTCTTAAGAAAGATTTTATATATGTGAATCGTTGAACGTCAGAAAGTGAAGTATTGTCTATAATTGTGGCTTTAAATAACTGTCTAAATCACCTATACTCGAGCAGTTCGCCTCTAAAAGGTTTAATTTGTACCTCGGGAAGTTTTATATAAACCGGAGCAGGTGCGGGTTTTACTAAGGGCTGTAATGCGGGATGAGTATTTAACAAACTTAACCTGTCAATACAATTATGTATCAGAGGGAGCGCATTACAATATCTTTCCTCATTTAGCACAAAGTCTTCAGAGTCCGACTCTCTACCATCACTCATCGCGACAAAACTTTCAATATTTTCATGAAGTTCACTGTATTTATCAAAAATTTTTTGCAGCATAGCTGCTTTTATACGAAACTGAGCGACATCACTTTCCACGTTTGCATTAGTGCCAAGTAATACACGAGTAATAGTAGCCTTAGCCCTACCGCGCAGAAATTTGAACTGTTTCAAATTTTGTTCGGCTTCCATTGTGAATATGAAATGAGGGCTATTCAATCCAGAATCCAGAGATCCGGCTCGAAGGACCAAATTTATGTTGTAGATTGACTAGACTATCTATATCTGTCAACTATGACATAAAGCGGATGAAAATCTAAGAAGACTTTCGGACCGTCACCTGTCGTCGGATTCTTTTATATTAACAGATCTCTGAATAAGGAATGAACAAACCACTCAGGTCAGACTTTCGGACCGTCACCTGTCGTCAGATTCTTTTATATTAACAGATTTCTGAATAAGGAATGAACAAACCACTCACCAAATGCTCGAAAAGACACTAATTTATTACAATGTTTATGTACAAAAATCACTTTGATTTGTTATCTTGACTTGTAAATGAATGAGATTAATTTATCTAAAAAACTAAACTATATATGGTTAAACCTGAACAGCATAAGGCTCTAAGCTTATTTACTTAACCTTAAAATATCCAAACGTTAAATAAACAACGTATGTTAAAAAGATAAATCAATGTGTGAGACGCCACTGCTCGGTATCCCATATTATCAAAAAGATAAAGTCCAAACGAACGCCGCTGCGTGTTAGTCAACAGGCAATTTAATTTTGAAAGAAGAATCTAGGGATAATATTTAAGAATCCCTTATATAAATATAAGCTACGACTATGAGTACGTTCATATAATAAATTAGCAATACAAAAAAGACCAGAAGACCTTAAACCGTGAGCTATTATCAGTCCCAAGGCTCCTCAAGCCCCCCGTAAATTATATGTTATAATTCCGGCTAGTACCATTCCTATATGAGAAACTGATGAATAAGCTATTAATATCTTTATATCACTTTGACGTAAACACACTATTGAAATTAAAACTGCTCCAATTACAGAAATAATAATGAAATTAAAATTTAAATTTACCCCAGCTTGTCCTAAAACCTTTATTACACGTAAAAGTCCATACCCCCCTAATTTAAGTATAATACCAGCTAAAATTATAGATCCAGAAACAGGGGCTTCTACATGAGCCTTAGGAAGTCATAAATGAACTATAAATATAGGAATTTTTACAAAAAAAACTAATCTTATACAAAAATATAAAAAATTTCTATCCAAAAACCTAAATAAATAAAAATCTATTCTAAAGCCCTCCTTATTCAAGTAAAACAATCCCAATATTATAGGTAAAGAAACTAATAATGTATAAAACAATAAATAACACCCAGCCAAAATCCGCTCTGGCTGGTTTCCTCAACCAATAATTAAAATTAAAGTTGGAATGAAACTAATCTCAAAAAATAAATAAAACATAAATAAATTTAAAGAAAAAAATGTACAAAACAACCTTAATAATAAAAAATAAACCACAAAAGTAAACAACTTATTAAAAATTTTAAACAAATTAACCTCTCCTCTAGCTAAAATTATTAAACAACAAATCCAAACTCTTAAACAAATTAATATATAAGAAAGTAAATCTATCCCAAATCCACAAGATAAATTTAAAACTTTCTCCCTAAAACTTATTTTAGTTAAAATTAAAAATGATAAAACTATCCCGCATCATGCCATTAACCAAAACCCTGCAAAAAATGATAAAAACATCAAAAATACTAAATAAAAAATTAAATCCATCCTATCATAAATTATCAAATATTAAAACTATATCACTTCCGTGAGTCCAAATTAAAATTACTAATAAAGAAAGACCTAATGCCCCCTCACAAACCCTTGATGCCAAATAAATTATTCTTAAAAATCTTTCAGAAGAAAACTGAATAAAATAAAAAAATAGCCTAGCATAAACTGATAAAACTATAGCCTCTAACCTAAGAAGCATTATTAAAAAATGTTTATACTTAGAAACAAAAACAAATATCCTAGCTAAAAATAATATAACAAAAGAATAAGAATAAAAAAATATTATCATTATTTAGTTTTAATAATTTAACAAAAATACTGATCTTGAAAATCAGAAATAAAGCCTTTCTTTTTAAAACATCAGGAAAAGAAAATTTCAAGATTTTAAAAAACCAGATATATTTAAAATCGTTATAACATCGTATAAACAGTATAAACAGATATATTAAATAATTAGTTTCAAAGCCATTTTACTACTAATATTACACTTAATATCCAAAAATAAATTTATTGTAATCCACCTCTTTTTAGGTATGAGCTACATCTTGACCTGATATATTTTCTCTCTAAATCTTGAACATTTTTATTCAATAGAAATATTCAACCTACAGCGATATATAAACTAAAACCCTAAGTCCTTAAACTCGTGGATTATCAATTACAGGGCAGATTCCTCTGAATAGACTAAAATACCGCCATCTTTCTTAATTTTCAAGAACCTAGCTACTAATAATTCAAGAAATTTAATTTACATTTTTATAATAGGGTATCTAATCCTAGTCTATTATAAAATTTCTAAGCCTTATCTCTAATAGCAATAAAAATCTAAAACCTTAAAATTTCACCTAATAAAATTATTCTTATTTTCCTTTCTTTTTAAATTAACTTTTCTCAACAAATTTTTATTGCACAATTTGTATAACCGCAACTGCTGGCACAAAATTAGTTTGTACTACCCTCAGTATTTCTATTTCTTAATTTACTAAATAAATAAAACTTATTACTGCTAAAATATTATTATAATCAATTTTATTTAAAAACTTTTTTAAACGTACTAAAATTTACATTTAATTAAAACCAATACAAAAACCAAAAGCAAAAAAACTTTTTTTCTACCTTAAAATCGAAATAACATACTTTAACAAACCGCACCCCCTTATATATTAGTTTTATAATGGTATTGTCTATTTATACATAATTAAATAAATAATAAATATATTTAATTATATAAATGATTATTACTTAATAAATAAAGGTAGTTTTTTTTTATATTTATAATATTTTATTCAAAGATTTCTTTTCATTCTACTTGCTTATGTACTGACACTGAAACGCCCACCATTCCTATTAGCCTGATCGTCGCCACTGTCGCGCGTCAAGCGACCAGCACTTGTCCGCCGTATCCACGGATGCCATACCGAAGAGACGTCGCAACTTCGTTTACTAAAGACGCCCTTATTGCTTCCAATGAAGACTGCTTCCTTAAACTTTCGTTTCTTCCAGTGCTGTTCCCTATGCACAATTTTGCCTTCCGACCACTTAATATAATGGTGTTCGGACCAAGCACACAATGCAGAGCACGCTTCCGGTCCGAACACCATAATATTAAGTGGTCGGAAGCCAAAATTGTGCATACGAAATAGCATTGGAAGAAACGAAAGTTTAAGGAAGCACTCTTTATTGGAAGCAATGCGGGCGTCTTTAGTAAACCAAGTTGCGACGTCTCTTCGGTATGACGGCGGACGAGTACTAGTGGGTTGACGCGCGACGTGGCGACAATCCGGCCAATAGGAATGGTGGGCGTGGTTAGTTGTGTACATAAGCAAGTAGCCTCGAGCTTAATGCTCAGTTTCACTTGAAAACGAATAGAATTTCCACTGCTCGAAACGTCGTGTAAAAAACTCATTAAAGACAATGGAAAAGTCCAAGATGTTTCGCTTAATAGTTTTGATCACTTGTTGCTCGTCACATCTTATCGTGTCGCTACTGGAAAACATAACAATGGATTTTCTACTTCCATTTTCATCACTCGGTTTATAACCTCACCTTCTTCTCAAATTGTGCTATCCTTCAACGTTAAGACAAATTCCGAAAACGGGTAATCTTTCCTGGGAACTGTGGAATAGCTTTATTCCGATCTTCTGTACCTCTTCAAAGATGCGTCCAAAAAGTTTCCACTTTCGTCATGTTAGTCACTGGATATTAGCTACTTGAAAACTCCAATGTGTTTTCTACTTGAAAGAACGTCCCCTCTGGCATCAACAAGAAGGGTAGGAGCGGTTCTTCTGACAGTGTGCTACCCTTCAGCGTCTAGACAAATTCAAGAAACAGGTAATCTTTGCTGGAAATAAGCAGGACTATTTTTTCTGATCCACAAGAATTCTTCAAAGATGTTGTCCAAAAAGTTGCATTTGAATATGTTTTTCACTAGATACTCGCTACTGGAAAAAGTCGCAATGAAATTTCTTCTTGAATTGTGCTTGTCAGGTCTTTATTCGGTTTGCAACCTCACGTTTCTTCGCTACAGATTTGTCTAGATAATCTTCTGGTACAGGTAGGAGCGGTTCTTCTGACAGTGTACTACCCTTCAGTGTCTAGCCAAAGTCAAGAAACAAGCAATCGCTAAACCTCTTCAAAGATACCGTCCAAAAAGTTATCATTTTGGATACGTTATTCACTGGATACTCGCTACTGGAAAACGTCGCAATGAATTTTCTTCTTGAACTGTTCGTGTCCGGTCATTATTCGGTTTGCAACCTCACGCTTCTTCGTTGCAGATTTATCTAGATAATCTTCTGCTACAGCGTTCCGCTGCAGCAGCCAATCTCTAGGTCTTTTTAACAAAATATTATCTCTTCAGGCAGGAACAAGAGGGGTACCCAACGTTTAGGCAAATTCAAGAAACAGTCAATCTTTGATACCGGTACATGGAAACATGGAAACAAATAGTATTTTTTCCTATCCGCTAGAGCTCTTCAAAGATATCGTCCAAAAAGTTGCCATTTTGGATATGTTATTCACTGGATACTCGCTACTGCAAAACGTCACAATGAACTTTCTTCTTGAACTCTGTTTGTCAGGTCAGTACTCGGTTTGCAACTTCACGTTTCTTCGCTACAGATTTGTCTAGATAATCTTCTGGTACAGCGGAAGAAAGCCAACTTCTAGATCTTTTTAACAAAAGAATGTCTCCTCCGCCATCAACAAAGAAGATAGGAGCGGTTCTCCTGACCGTGTGCTACCCTTCAACGTCTAGGCAAATTCAAGAAACAGGCAATCTTTGCTTGAACAGGCAATAGTATTTTCTCCGATCCACTAGAGCTCTTCAGATATGGCGTCCAAAAACTTGATATTTTGGATACGTTATTTCCTGGATACTTGCTACTGGACAACGTTCAATTAACTTTCTACTATAACTGTGCTCATCCGGTTTGCAAACTCACGTTTCTTCGCTGCAGATTTGTCTAGATAATCTTCTGCTACAGCGGAAGAAAGCCAACCTCTAGATTTTTTAACGAATAGTTGTCTCTTAAGGCATCCACAAGAAGGGTAGTAGCGGCTCTTCTGGTACTGTACTACCCTTCAGCGCCTAGACAAATCAAGAAGCAAGCAATCTTTGCTGGAACCAAGCAATAGTATTTTTTTCCAATCCGCTACAGCTCTTCAAAGATGGTGTTCAATAAGTTACCACTTTGGACATGATATTCACTAGATACTCGCTACTGGAAAATGTTGCAATGAACTTTCTACCTGTGTGTTTGTCCGGTCATTATTCGGTTTGCAACCTCACGTTTCTTTGCTACAGATTTGGCTAGATAATCTTCTGGTACCGCGAGAGAAAGGCAACTTCTAGGTCTTTTTAACGAAAGAATGGCCCCTCCGGCATCAGCAAGAAAGCTAGGAGCGGGCTAAATTCGGGAATTTTCCTAGGCAGACATTTATTTTACAGGCTCCGTTGGAAACGGTTCTTTATTTTATATTAAATTCTACAACTTCTTTCCGGTTTCAGGTTTTTATTTTTTTTCTTCTTAATGGTTCCATTTCCTTCAACAATTTTCTCCATTTCTTCTTTGGATCGTTCGTTTCTTCTTTGAACGTTCGTTTCTTCTTTAACTTTTACTTGAACATTTTGATACTCCGAGTCTTTCTTAATAGTGATAGAAAGGCCAAAGTTTCTATCCTGCATCTGAATGTTGATCAAAAAGTCCTGATAAAGGTCCAATAAAAGATCGAAATATTGGCCATATCAAACTGTAAAGCGTCAGTTCAATCCCTGCATCTGCCAAATATCGTGTATTTTACTTCAACCATTGGCGCTTCCTCAGGTTTGGGTGCTTTATGTAATAAAACTGCTTCAGTTTCTTCTTCTTCAGACTACGCTGGTTGTCCTTTTTTAAGTCAAATTTTACAGTTTCGGGGTGGAGTTTCTTCTTCTGTCTTTTTCTTAGGTTTATGTACTAAAACTGCAGGAACAAGTTCTTTAGCTTTCTTGTAAAGCTTTCTTTGGAATAGAGCCCTCTTTCTCGGATAACCGCTACTTCCTCTTGATTTTCTTTCTTGGTATGGTTTGTGCAGTTTTTGGAGCACATGATATATGTCGAACAATTTGTTTCCAGTCTAAATTCAGGATCGCAATTTCCTCTTTTCTGTTAAAGTTTGTAACGAAATTTCTAAGATTTATCTTTGATAGGAGAGAGAGAGATGAATTAATTTATTGAAGAAACGTGTTGTCAGTTTTAAATTTGAGTCATTTGTCGAATGTTAAATCTTTCTAGTTTGATTAAAATAATTTGGTAATTTTACCCAGTAAGGCCAGTTTCTAGAAATCAGGCAGTAGGCTTGTTAGGATTGTTGAAAGGATATAAAAGACGGGGGCATGACAGCTGGAGGGAATTCCATTGTCATAAGTTGTCGAGTAACATCTCCCTAAAACTTAAAAGTAAACATTCAAAGGAAAACCGATTAACCGATATTCAAAAGTACACCACAGGATCTGGCAGTAGTAGGGCCCCATACACAAACAGTACACAGGTGCCTGTCAGCAGTAGGGCTCCACCAACCCTCATCACAGAGTACCAAAATCAGACAGTAACGAGACACTTTACGGAGTTAACTGATTATCTAAAATTAGTAGTATAGCCACTTGATAGTAAGGCCCCATTCATTAATATCATCATCATTCCATCATTCCATCATCAATTCATCTTTGAATCTATTGGTCGAACGAGTGCATGTTGTGAGACTTTCATTCCCAAGAATAAAACAACGTATCCTAGAATTTATTCTGCATTGTTTAGATTAAATTCAAAATCCGTAGTATTTAAGCATAGAAAGTAACCAAATTCTTTACATGTTGTTTTCGTGCTTGAGGATCAAAATGGCTTCTCTGGCTTGTCTAGAATAATAAAGTTGCATCAAATATCAATTTGGTTGAAGCATACCGTGACCTTGAAAGAGAAAATTCTCTACTGTCTCTACTTTTGTGTTCCGTAATCCTCGTGTTGATACTGAGTTTTGTGGTGCCAATGTGTACCGAGCCACAGCTGCATGGAACACTGTATCAGCACACTCCGGTGCTGATAGGGTATACCTCTGATCCAATCTATCTGTACGAGATCTTCTATCTGGTAAAACACTCCCTAAACTTTGGATATCCCTTGACTAGCTTCACAAATTGTCATATCACTAGTTTTAATTTCTATAAATCTAAATTACGTGTTGCTTAAATGAGCTAGTTTAAAGAAGGAGAAACACTTTTTTCTGGCTCTCTTAGCCACTAGTTAATTTTTTGATTATATCTAAGAGGGAAGAATGTTTAATTGTTTGATGTTGTGTTACACTTTTTTTTTGTATAATAATTTAGCCTCACTTTTATATGTTATTGTTCACATAAAAATCGTTCAGTTATTTTATTTAAACATTTAGTATCCTTCAAATTAATTGTTTACCTTCCATCCGCCATTTTGTTTGTTTGTTTATTAATTGCAAAAGTTATACCTTATTGTCCTTTAGCCTCCAGTCTACAGTCAACTCACTTTCAAAGGTCATATGACCTCTTTATTTATCACCAATGAGGCACCAGAGTTCAAGGTGAAAAGTTAGTACAATTGGCATGCCTTCACCTTTTGGTCTCTAATCCATTTTTTTACTTGACTGACACATTTTTCTTTGGGCTTCTTGGCAATGCTGCTGGTCTGAAAGAAATATCGTTTTATAACGGATTTAAATTAATTGTTAATTACAACCTCCTTATTATATGTGGTTTGTGGACCTCTTAGTCAGGAGACTGATTTTTCTGCGAGAAAGGATAAGCATCAATTGACAATTATTTTCTGGATTCAAAATACCCTTGTGACGGAGCTAGCTCATGGTATTTCTCTTCAGGGCTACACACCAACTCTAGGTACGTAAAGCTTTATTATCGACTCTAGTAACTTTGAAACTCATGGTATTAATAGCCTCACCACCAAATCAATGCCCGCTCCTCATTTTCGTATTCTCTTGTAGGCCTTCTTCTATTCTTCTATTTTACTTTTCAACCTTTCACTTCACCTCGCTTGCCATCTACTGGTATAACTAGCTGCCCTCTCGCGGTATACCACTGGAATTTACTACTCACTCATCATCAGCACTATACCTGCGAGCACACCTCACCACAGTACACATTTCAATACACATGTACACACCAAACCCCGAGGCATAGGCTGCAACCTGGCCCGTGCAACCCAAGTTTCAAGGTGGGTTTGTTCCATTTTTATTCTTTCTGTTCGGAGATGACTGGCCAACTACCTGTTCAAGCACTTTTGGATGCCTATATGGGTACCAATTAATGATAATAACCAAATAACGAACAATTGTTTTGAATTGCATCAACGCCCTCAAATTTAATGTGTAACTGAAGCGAATAACAAATGGTAGCAAATTAAGTGCAATAAGCAATTCTGATTAATTAACAATACTTTATGGGAATAATTGTGAACCAGACATATATATATGACCGGTAAGTCTCTTTTGGTGTCACATTTTAGCTTATTCACTCTGTTAGTTTCCTGCACTCTTGGCAGATGTAACTCCACATAACACTTATAGCTATATGCTTGCACTGGTGACATACCTGTGGCATAACTGTAGTTAGACTTTTCCACCTTATTACTGAAACTAAAGTACATTATTTTTCACAGCCATTACCCCTACAAGGTATTTAAACAGAGTCTTAGCACCCAACTTTTGATGGGTAAAAAATAGCAAACAGCTGATCCCGTTATCGATCCATTTATTTTTGTCATCTTGTTACTCTTGAAACCTTATTTTTTTTTTATACCCATTTCCTTTTAGCACATGTTGAGAAGATACAATAAAAATGTCAAAGTCAATTTTCCAACGCCTACTTGACGACAATAATAAATGAATGGCTTATAGTTATGGTTTTCCGTCGGTCCAATTGTAGATGAGAACTAAGCAATCCTCAAAACCTAGATATAGTTCAAATTCTTTCTTGATCATAAACAAGAACAAAAATCTCGATTCACATCAGTATTCAATTCCCTCCGAAACAAGAATACTATAAGAAACCATTGAACAGGGAGGCAATTTATTTACCTAAAGCTCGCATTGAGAAAAGTTTTAAACGCCGTGGCCCGACCATCTCATTACACTTCTTAGTTCGCACTCGTTAGGACCCATAAATCACCCCCTTTTTGTTACAAAAGGGAAAATTATTTGCCAAGTTTTAAAACCGGAGGAAGAAATAATTAATTCGGATTAACCGACGAAACTTGATAAGGTTTTCGCGGCTTAGTAAATAATTCACTAAGTTGAGCTAAATCTTACCGGCTCTCTAAAACTCCGATAAAGCTCTCTAACTAAACTAGATTTTTACTATTTAACAGTTGGCACAAGAATATACAGAAGGAAGAATTAAGAATTCGGAAAATAAAAGGTTAGAACTCGGAATGGAAAAAAAGGAAACATTATCCAGCCACTTTTTGGCAGTCTTTCACAGGGCATTTTACAAGTTGAAATCCGACGTCTTGTTTTCGAGTAACCATCATCAACTCGAATTTTATTAATAGTGGAGTTTTTTTCTATATTCAATTATGTATCTCAATTTAGGGTTTAAGTTATTAATTAAATTACCTAGAAATTCGGTATTTAAAATTGATTATTATTTAATTTTAACACTTAAATGCGGAATGCAAAAGCCAATTCATGAATAAAATTCCTTTATAATGTTATTGGGGGTGGATACAGACCCTTATATTGATTTTGATTCATGTTTATTAGTAAGTTTAAAATGTCATCTTGCTAAGCTGCAAAAAACTAAAGAGTTTTGGTATTTTACCGAATTCATAATTTTGGCCATTTTCAAAAATTCTATAACAACTCTCCTTATTTAATGAATGAATGAATGAATGGCCTTTATTTAGCAAGCTTGCTACATAATATGATTTAAATACATGTCTAATTTCTTAATACATACGTATCCTATGTAAATCTTAATATATATTTTTAACAATTTGGCTTATCTTTCTTTTGAATCCCTCCAAAGATTGTATATTCTTAACATTTATTGGTGACCCATTATGTAGATTAAATCCTCTATAGAATAAAGATCCCTGCGTTTGCGACTTGCTCACACGAGGAATATACAGTGAGGTTTTTTTATCTCTGATCAATTTTCCCTATGTTCAATTTTAAAAAAATCATCTCAAAGCATTGGTGTCAGACGTTGATGTTTAGGTAAAGGTAAAACGTCAAAAAAGCCTCCTAATATATTTCGTTAATTATTTCAATTTAGACATCGCTTTTAAACATTAAATAACATTGATAAAAAGGTATACAGTCCTAGAAAAATAATTGGTTGATATGGTTGTCGGATTGGGACAAGGCAGCAAATTACAAAACTATCTCTAGAGGCACAGGCACAGAGATAGTTGTGTAATTTGCTGCTTTGTCCTAATCCGCCAATGATATCCACCAATTAAATAACATTTTTATAACAAGAAAACATTTATTAAAAACACTAGAAAATTAAAAGTTTATAACCCCCTTCGCGTTCTAAACAATATGCAAGTCAATCTTGAAAGGCACGAACTGTGTTTCTTAAGCAATTTTGATTAAATTCGTTGCAGGCTGTTCGGATACGTTGTTTTAAAACGTCCACATTCTCAATTTTAATATTGTTATACATTTTCGACTTTAGATCGATTAGATAGCCCCATAAAAAGAAGTCGTTTGAAGAGAGGTCACGGGACCTTGGTGGCCATGAAATAGGCCCAAACTTTCCTATCCACCTGTCAGGAAATTCTTGATTGAGGAAATTGCTAACTTCGTTTGTGGAATGAGCAGGAGCGCCATCCATTTGAAAACACGTGTTTTCAATATTCAAATTTTCAATTTCTGGCATAATTTGGTCACGGAGCAGGTTTAAAAATTTAAGCGAATTTAAAGTCCCTTCAATAAAGAATGGTCCTATAAGTGTATCTCCAATTATGCCTATCCACACGCTGACTCTTGCATTATATTGGGAGTGAGTTAAATTTTGTAAATGCTGATTTGTTTGAGACCAGTATCTAAAAACAGTAGGTAATTAGGATATTAAAAAACAGAATTCAGGCGATTGCTATAAAAGTTCTTTACCTATAATTTTGGGAATTTATACAACCATTTAATGAAAAAGATGCTTCATCTGTTAATACAATTTTTCGCAAAATGTTGCCATTCCTATGGAGTAAATTTAGGAATCTTTCACAGAAATCTGTTCGTTTCTCTTTGCCTTCGTCATAGGGCACTTGATGATTAGAGTATTTGTAGAATTTGAACTTGAATTCTTTTAGGGTCCTTCACACAGAAAATTTTGAAATTGGAAATAATCAGCCACTTGTTTTAAGGTGGATCCAGGATTTTCTTCCATAAAACATAAAATTTCCAGTTTTAATTTCTCTGTAAGAACATGTGGTTGTTTGCTCCTCATCCTACGAGAGTTAACTACACATCCTTCTGAATTAAACATCTTGACGATATTATGTATCGTTCCAATAGAAGGAATGGGACTGTCTGGATGACTAGTTGCAAATAAATCACGCACTCTCCTAAGGCTATTTTCTTTTTTGTAAAGATTAAACAATTCTATTTTTTCCTGTTTAGAATACATTATCTAAAGTCTATAAAAAATATTCAGCAAAAAGTTTACTAAAAGCAGCGTTATAAAAAATAAAATTTGAAGTTTTCGAGCTGTTAAAGTTACCTGTACAGATATCTGAACCTAGCAATTAAGATCTGACAGCAATGCATTGAGATGGTTTTTTAAAATTGAACATAGGGGAAATAGCGTTATATGTTCAAAGTTAAAAAAATCTCACTGTATATATTATTTGTCGTTCTTGTATTATGACTATGTTTTTCACATACAAAACTGATTTTATCACACATATATTTTGGCAGCATGTTATTTAACATTTTATAAATAAATATAATATTATTATACATCATTCTTTGTTTTATGCTCATAAAACTCAGACAGTCTAACATGATCACAATAGGCGTGTATCTATTCACCTTTAATATCACTCTCATTGCACGATTTTGCAGCTTTTGCAGCATATCTTTGTCTCCCTCATTTGTATATAAAAGAAGAGTGGGATAGTAGTCATAGTGCGGAACGATTATTGATTTATATACCAAAACACGTGCATACGTAGTAAGGTTAGTGCTTATTCTATTGAAATAATTAATCTTCTTGCTTATCTTATCACAAATGTATCTTATATGTAGAGAAAATTTCAGATTATCATCAATAACTAAACCCAGGTACTTATACTCCCTTACAACTTCTATTTTCTCATTTAATAGTTTTACTTCTAAATTCTCATTGTACCTTTGGGCACAAAATAGTATACATTTTGTTTTTTTGACGTTTACGAACAGCTTATTGCATTTTAACCCGACTTCTAGTTTAGCCAGTACATTACCGATTTTTTGCTGCGCTTTAGCCACTGTGCCCCCAGTAACAGATATAACAGTATCATCAGCAAATAGGTTCATAAATACATCGTCATCTTCCATGTTTTCAACAATTTCATTGATATATATTATAAAAAGCAAGCACCCCAGGACACTCCCCTGTGGCACTCCATTCTCAACCTGTCTTAATTCTGAATAAGAATTACCTACTCTTACTTTCTGATACCTAGCTCTTAAGTAACTAGCAAACCATCTATTTGAATTTCCTACCACGCCAATTCTGTTTAAATTCATTAGTAATAAGTCACGGTCAATAGTCTCAAACGCTCTTTTAAAGTCCACAAATACAGCCACTACAACCTTATTTACATCAATTTGTTCCTTCCATTTAGAGATTACAAACTGGATTGCTGTTTCACAGGAGTGGTGTTCACGAAACCCTGATTGGTTGGGTATCAAGATATTGTTCACAGTCAAATGATTGAGTAGCTGGTTTTTAAAGTATATTTCGAACACTTTCTCGCATAATGGTAACATATTTATTGGGCGAAACTCTTGACATTGCTTGGTGTTCATCACTTTTTGCACTGGTACAATTGTAGAGACTTTCCAAAGATCAGGGACTTCACTGGTTTCAATAGAGATATTTATAATATCTTTTAATTTCTCTACCATTACCTAACCACCCAATCCTATAACAGCTCTTGAAATTCCATCAATTGAATACTCTTTATTTAGTGCCTTAATAATGACTTTCACATCTTGGTGTGTGCATTTGTGAAACTGCTTCAAACTCTGGTTTTCATTCAATCTATTATCAAAATCTTCTACTTCATCAGATTGCATGGATACACTGCTGACTATAATTTCTTGTATACTGCTAATAAAGTAGTTGTTGAAGGCATTTGCAATGACATTTGTATAACATAACTTTACACCGTTGAAGTAAACTTCTTTTATTATACACTTCTTTGTTTTTCCTAGGATTTCCTTAATTCCTTTCCACATCAGCTTACTGTTCCCTTTATTTTGATCAACAACTGCTTCATAGTAAGCTTTCTTTTTCTTTCTTATTTCGCTTACAACATTATTTCTTTTCAGTTTGTACGCAACCCAGTTTTCATTAGTATTCACCAGTCTTGCCCTTTTATACAGTGTATCACGTTCATTCATTAAATGTTTAATTTCGGCATCAAACGTTCTCTTGCTGATCTTTACAGCTTTGGACATTGTCTGCTCTGGTGCCATTATATTCAGGCAGTCTATAATATTCTTATTAAACAGTAATAGTGTATCATTTATGTTGCCATTGTCACCCCACTCTTGGCTTTGCAGCTCAAGTTGGAACTTCTCTGGGTCAATATTTTTTAAGTCTCGATATGTAAACTGTTTGTCTGCTGGCATCACCTTTGGAACATTCATATTCTGTTTGCTTTTACTTTGTACAATAACTAGATCATGGTCACTTATTTTGGGAGAATCAGCCACATTCGCTGAGGCCTCACTGTCATCCGTAAATACCAGGTCAACCATAGTTTTATGATCCTCATCAACTCTAGTGTATTGTGTGACTCTTTGTTCTAAGCTGAAGGTCTTCATTGTTCTTAGAAGCCTCCTTCCATAGGTAGAGTTTTCATTGGCCAGATTTATATTAAAATCTCCCACAATAAAGATTCTTTTGTGCTGCAGCAGTATAATATCTTCCAAGATATTTTCCAAATGGTTTAAAATTTCAGAAGCACTTGAGCTGGGCGAACGATATATGCAAAGGATCAGACATTCATAATCCAAAACACTAACAGCTACAATCCACAATTTTTTAGGGATACTTAGAATCATCAAGATATCATAGGCAATGTTGCTCTCAATATAACACAATACACCACCTGTATGCCTGCTTTCTGAATCACATATCTCTATATTGTACCCATCTATATAAATTTCAGTATCTTTGATATCACTAGTTATTCGGGCTTCGGTTGCAAAGAACAATTTAATATCATATTTCTTAATATACTGTTCAATTTCATCGATGTGTGGCAACAGGCTTTGCACATTTAAGACTACAAACTTTAATTTTAATTGCTATACTGCGTTATAATTCAGCTTACCTTTGAATGCCTCTTCTGCCCTTCTTAGACATGGACAAGCTCTATCCCATACCACATGACCCGTGTCCATACTTGTTCCCAGTTTTTGGTTTGCACGCACACAATTTATGCATCTGGAGCTCCCTGCTCGGCACTCCATCTCTTTGTGCTCTCCCGCACATTTGGGACAGGCTTGAACCTCTTCCCTACATTCACTTGCAAAGTGACTAAGACAACATACAGTATGTAGTTATTGGCAAACCAGTGGAAGAAAGTGTAACGTGTTTCTTTTCGCGAATGAAATTTGAGGTCTGAAGCGAAGCGGAGGGCTTCAAAATTTGAGGATGCAGAAGGATGTTTTGGTATCAAGAAGGCCGAATGGGAAGCTTGCGCATACCGTTTATAAAAAACCTACACACACTGATTGATACCTCAATAACGAATCAAATCATTATCCCATACAGAAAGGGGAGTCATAAAGACTTTGTCTGTGAGAACCAAAAGAATTTGTGGGCCTGCTGAATTGGAAGAAATGAAGCACCTGAAAAGAACCTTTGGTTGGAATGGATACAGCAAGCACGAGTTCGATAGGGCTGTCCGTAAAAGGAATGTAGATCGCCAAGATGAAATACCGAGAGAAGATGAAGAAAAGCGCAGATGGACTAGCCTACCATACATCCACAAACTAACGGACAGGATCGGCTGGCTACTGGAAAAGCACAACGATTAAACTGTCTTTAAACCCTGTAGCGTTTTCTTTTTCACAAAGAAAACCTACTGGCTTCCCTTTCAAACTTTCACAAATAACTGTAAAATACCATTTTATTTCCAACGAAATATGACTACCTTGGCCGCCATGTTTGTTCACCTTGATTATCGTTTCTTTGCGATCCATTCTACTTCGAGTTCTAGGGTTAGAGATCCGTTGAAAGGTGACTTCTTTAGGACATTGACATGTGTCAATGGGTTGAATTATTTTGCTATCTGTGCAGCATTGCCAAATTTCACCAATATTTTTACTGAAATTCCCTTATTTTCTTCATGTGCTCTTCTAATACTTTCCCTAAATTTATCTGTTATTTAACAACAACGGCAAGATTTTCATATTTCGCGGTTCATTTTCTCCTTCTTTTTATTCCCCCTTTTTGACACTATAATTTCCGTTTTTTTTTACCAATTCAGAGCCCAGGTGGTAAAGGTAAAACGTTTGATAGTCCCTTTTCCATCTTGACCACTGTCCAGGGCACATCGGACGTCAGCCTGTCCCTAAATGGCTACAGCCTAGCCATTTGGCTATTATAGTAAAGTTCTCTTATTTTGGGGTAAGAATTCCTTTAATTAATTTAAACTTATCTAACCTTTTCCTTGTTCAATTATTAGGTCCAATGTTTGAGTGATAAAGCTCAATACTTCCTTTTTTTTGGATCTTGCACGTGCAACGTTTCATCCTGCACGTGTGCCGATAATGGAGCCGTTAGTGACGGTGATGGCTCCTAGGTTTTAAACCGTCTGGGTTTTGGAGCCCCTTTGCCAAGAATGGAGCCGTTAGTGACGGTGATGGCTCCTAGGTTTTGAACCGTCCATCCTTACCACACATGATGCACTGATCCTCTACCTCAACTACTACGAAAGCCCTACAAACTGGCCAAGTATTTCAACCGGTAGGAGTAGATTTAAATACCAAGTGTACCTGCACTAACCTTAGGTAAGAACTAACACCATAATAAATAAATGTGCCTAATTTTAATAATTCCTGTTGGTTTTACTTTGGTTTGATCACCTAAACAATATGAACATCAATAATTGCTATGATAATTTTCTCAATTTTAATATTATAGCTACAACCTGTAAGTTAAATTGAGTGGCGCCCATTTAACGGGTCTAGCTTATATAGCTATACTAGGCTTCAACTCCTTTTTATGTAATTTTGAACCACGACCTAGCTCTCCACCTACCCAAAGCTGCCGTTCGCATAGTATGTGGCTTTGCTAACTTATACCTTTTTTAAAATACGTCACAACCCACAACAGAGATCGGCCACAGACCGCAGAGATCCCCTATGGGCACCAGGAGTTTACCGAGTTCCTTGCAGCTGTGGCTCGGTATACATTGGCACCACAAAACGTAGTGTCAACACGAGGATTACGCAACACAAGAAGAGTTGCAGGCTGGGATAAACACAAAAGTCAGCAGTAGCAGAGCATGCTCTCTCCGAAGGTCACGACATCTTTTTCAATTAGGTGAATATCTCCTCGTTGCTATCCGAGACTAACGAGAGAGACTATTGAGATCTTTAAACACGTCAATTACTTCAAGAGGAAGGAGGAAATTATGTTTATAAATGCACACTGGAAGCGAGTTCTATGATATATTTCAAGTGCGCCGAAACCCCCCTCCCCCTACCCCCCCTCTGTCCCTCCACTGACTGCAGCACGACGGCGAGGGAATAAATACCACTGAGCTCATCACAGTCGAATCAGTTAACGTAGGAAAGCACAGAACATCACTTCGCTCATTGCCTCATCGCCTTTGATAACGTGTGCCGTAGCTGTAGACGAAACGTCAGGAAGAAATTCCATTGGACAAAGCCTAGAAAACACTTTATATTGTCTTTTGACCGGAGTGAAAGCCTTCTCAGTCATATTAATTATACTGTTAGCAGCTTTGGTTTTGAGCCCTTTGCCTTAGGTATCTCTAGCGAAAATTCGCCCTCAGAGAAACTTACTTCGAATTTAATATTCTGCTAATTTAAATCTTTCCCAGTAGCAAAACTTTATACAATCCATTTACCTAAACTAAACTACGCAATTGATTTGGCCAACTTGTTCAAACAAAAATAACTACAGGTTTTTTGTTCCGATTTAAGTTGAAAGCAACAAACTTCGATCGTTTCGTGAAAGGAACACAACTCGGAAAGATACGCAGCAAAACATCAACTTGAGGGCAAAGGCCGGCAAAAAGCCAGATGAGTAATAGTCCTGAGAGGCCCGGAAACACATTCAAGAGGACACTGAGTTACTAGTGTAAGTTTCTCGAGAATGACATGTTTTATTAATAGTCTCATTTCGCTCCGCCACAATGTTGTCCGATTTATTGGTAGTTAATGTCACAATAAAAGTTAAATACGAAGTTTTTTTCTATGAAATAAACAATTTGATTTTCTAGATCGTAAATAACTACGCATGAGTGTTCCATAAGAATCCGCATATTATGTGAGCTCGAGACCCCAATAACACCTCGACAGAAACTTTTCGCATTGCTACAAGAAGCATCCATATATTTTAAACTTAAATCCGTTCAAAAGATGTGGGCACGGGGAAATTCTTTTGATGTAAAATCCGCTTTTGTTTTCTTATGTTATAAGGCTTCCAGCCTCGGTAATCCAACTTTTATGGTTCTCTGGTTTTTCCATCTGTGCCCAGGTAAAAAGTCTTATAAGGGAGTTTATAGATAAGTTTCTTGTCACTTTTAACCTCAAAAAGGATTGTAATGTCCAATGTGTTTATAAGTCGAATATTTCTTTCTATTTTTAGATAGGTCTTTAAGGCAATAGTGGTAGCGTCCCCTTATATGAAAAGATCTGGCAAGTCGCAGGATTAGGACAAACAAAAACTTTGTAGTTGGAAAAAGGGACAACGTTTCGGAGCTTAATCGACGTCATTTTCAGGGCTAAAATATATCTAAACAGTTTTTTTCGTCGAACGTCGAAACGTTGGCCTTTTTTCAAAGTACAAGAGAGTTTTTGTTTGTCCTAATCCTGCGACTAGCCGTACCTACAGGTCTTTATCTTTTTTATCGATTTAAGACTACTCAATGCCTATATCCTTGCGCAGCCTTTTCGCAAGTCATTAGATGAGTTTGTGGCTAGGTTTTTTCAAATTAGCCAATAGAATCATTCTATATAGCATCGTTAATCGAGCCTGCGCATTCCATTTAGTTTGTCGGTAACATTGTCGCTTGCCATATCTGTTTTGTGACACAGTGCGTGAATGTTGAGATTTTCTTATAAATTTTGTTAAGAAACACAAATTAAGTTAATTCATAAAGGTCTTTGTCATGTTATTTTAGTACTTTGAACTAAATATTTTACCTAGAAATAATTAAAATAATAGTGACCACAAAGGGAGAACCAAACATGCCTTCTGCACCAGTTGGTGCTGGGATGTTTAGTTTTTAGTTAGTTATGTAAAGGATACCAGCTGACGTATATTATTCCAGTATACAGACAGTGCCATGCAAAATGCCCTTAATGGAACAAGGCATCTGTCTATGCACATATCAACAGCCTGCAACAACTTTAAGGTCCCTAGAACATCTGTATGAAATAGATTAAATAGTAAGTTTAAATTGTGCAAAACAATCAGAAGCGTGTGCAAAGTTGACTTTGCATAGCCTTCGATATGTAAACGTGCGCAAATTTCACTTTGCGCACGCTGTTTGCAATATGCAATTTTTAGAGGTACATGGATGCAAAGCAGACAATTCTTTGAATACTTTTCACATATTTTCATCAAGTTTTTGAATTCTAAGACTATTTCAAGATGGTTATCGACTTTCTTGATGGTCACCCACAGGTTCGGCAGGCTACTGGAGAAGCACTACTGGAGAAGCGAAAAAATTCTATTGGACCATGGCTTTAAAGCCCGGAAAACGCTTTAAATTGTATTTTGAGCGGCCGTGAATCCTTCATAGTCTAATTATTAAACGATTTCTTTATGTACAGTCAGTTTTAAACCTAGGATGTAAGTGCTGTCGGTGACGATTCTCAATAATAAGTTTGGTAAATATTGAGAACTAGAGGAGGAAGTTTGGCTGAATAGGAAAGATGTTAAAAGTACTGCTGTCTTCACCACAGTATAATTCTAACATCTTAAGGTCTCAATTTCCTCATAATTCCACAGGGTATGACTCACAATTTAATTTTTTTTTGTGGACAAATCTTTAATGCGTTTTGCGTATATTTTGTATATGTTTCGGAGTCTGTTATGAAACCGAAAAATTTCTTTTAATTTACTTTTAAGATTGAGCTTTGTCTAGTACTGCACTCTTTACCATAGTATAATACTAGCATCATAGCTGATAATTTTCTTCATATTCATATAGTATGACTCTTTGATGACAATTTTATTTTTTTTATTTTTATAAATGTGTATCTTTTTGAGTCTGTTATAAAACTAAAATATACAGAGTGATTCACGTTACTCGACACGGAAGATTATGGCTAAACTTTTAGATTTTAAAAAAGTTTTGTATATGGAATGGATGGGGGGTCTATTGGAAGTACATTTTAAAATTATTGTCATTGTATACAGGTGGTCACAAAAGTGTAGAATTTATTAAAGTTGTTTTTTTTTAAATGAGACACCTGGTATATTAATGTATTTTCGGTACCTACGGACAAAAGTAAAGGTAGTTTTATTAAGGTTTATGGCATCTAAACCGTACCGTTCTTGAGATATTCGTGATTTGGTGAAAATGTAGCATCAAATTAAATGTTTAAAATCTCAGCATTTGGTTTCTTTTCAACCACCAAAATTGGCTGGTGGGCCACTAGTACATTGAATTTTTTGCGGTGTGTATTAAGTATTGTAAATGAACACCGAATTATTGCAAATTTCAAACAGTAATAACTCGTTTAATTTCAATTAGACACCCTGTATTTTATAGTATCATTAGATGCAGAATTTAGTTTCCTGTCAAAACTATTAAACATTCCTATAGCTTGGTCTTTGCGTTTTCTTGGAAAATTGATTTTTTTCTGAGTTTGAGCTGACATAAACGAATTAAGTAATCTACTTTACCTGTTACAATACCTGATTTTGAGAAAGCAAAATTTATTATCATTAGTACTGGGTGGTCACTAGAAAACTTCATTTAGGAGGCTATAAAATTTTGACAGAAAAGGATGGCATAATGAAAGTAAATAGACTTTTATTTCTCCATTCTTTTCCTTTGACATTTCACAACCAACTAGACGAAGTTTTCTAATGAAAACCTCGTATTTGTTAGATAATAATTTAAAAGTTACAAAATTATGATCATTAAGATTATTTAGCAGTCATCTGAATGTTAAAGTGTCTATATTTAGCATAAAATATCAAATAAAACAATATAACATTATATTACAAGAGTTCTTATAAAATTTAGCATCTCTATTACAAAAAAAATATGTGCAATAATAGTGGCAATTTGAAATACAATAAATAACAAGTCAGCATAAGAGTAAAACAAACAAAAACAAACAGTTATAAAATTTGTTCAAAATGACGACCGTCTGATTCTAAACACAAGCGTATTCTGTTTTTAAATCCTTCACTCACATTGCGTAACTTATAGGGAGTTATGCTTCTGAAGGCCCCTCAGATTCGTTCCTTCATATTTTCTTTTATGGTTGGTGGCGTTAATTATACACGATTCCTTTCACATATCCCCATAAAAAGAAATCGGGAGGCGTTATGTCAGGGGAACTTGGTTGCCAATGTTGTGCTCCATTCCTTCCAATCCATCGATTTTGGAAACGAACATTTAAGAACTCCCGGACTTCACGATAATAATGAGCAGGTGCCCCATCCATTTGCAGTCACATGGTTGTTGTCATATCTAGAGGAACTTCTTCCAGTAACATTGAAAGCTGATTTAGAAACGACATTCCGTTTAAATGTTCGTCAAAAAAATAAGGTCCAATCACATACTATCCCATTTTGCCCTCCCATAGATTTACTTACCACCTATGTTGGTTATTAATAACTCTAAATTCATGGGGGTTAAAATCAGAATAATAATGAAAATTGTGTCGGTTAAAAGAACCATCGATACGATAAGTACATTCATCACTAAATAGAACTGATTCAAAAAAATCTTCTTGTTCTCCAACTTTTTCTAACACCCACATACAAAAGTCCACTCGTTGGCCAAAATCGTTATCGGAGAGTTCTTGATGTAGTTGTATCTTATAATCGTGATATTTATGTTTTTGAAGAATCCTTGAGACGCTTGCTTGGCTAATATTTAAGTTTTATGCAATTTCTCGTTGTCCGACATGGGGATTTTCAACTACAGAGCCAATAACGGCGATAATGTGACAACTAGAAATGACAATAAATTTTACTTTGTCAAAATCAGATAACACTTGAACAGACCTGAACAGGTAAATTAGATTACTACATTCGTTTATGTCAGCGCAAATTCAAAAAAAATCAATTTTCCAAGAAAATGCAACGACCAAGCTATAGGAATGTTTAATAGTTTTTGATGGGAAACTAAATTCTGCATTTAATGATACTATAAAGTACAGGGTGTCTAATTTAAATTAAACGAGTTATTACTGTTTGAAGTATCCAATAATTTAGTGTTCATTTTTTTACATTTGGTACACAGTAGTTAATATTTAATACATACCGCAAAAAATTCATGTACTAGTAGCCCACCAGCCAATTTCGGTGGTTGAAAAGAAACCAAGTGCTGAGATTTTAAACAAAATCACGAATATCTGAAGAACGGTACAGTTTAGATGCCATAAACCTTAATAAAACTAACTTTACTTTTGTCCGCAGATACCGAAAATACATTAATATACTAGGTGTTTCATTTAAAAAAATAAAACTTTAATCAATTTTATACTTTTGGGACCACCTGTATACAATGACAATAATTTTAAAATATACTCCCAATAGACCTTAATCCATTCCATACACAAAACTTTTTTAAAATCTAAAAGTTTAGCCATAATCTTCCGTGTCGAATAACGTGAATCACCCTGTATATGTTCCCGAATCAGTTATAAACCTGAAATAGTACATTAAGATACAAGGTTTACAAGGAAATTCATTATCAGACCAGTCCAAGTTTATCAATAATTCAATTATCAATAACTTTCATATTAAAAAAAATATGAATCAATAAATCACTTATATTTATCCATTATTACAAAGCATTCAGGTTTTGTCACAAAGGAGCAAAAAGGCATCGAACCACTTACTGACGTCATGGAAAAGAAGGTTGCAATCGATTGGGAAAAATTTGCTGACGTCAAAGAAAGTTACACAAGCGTTTTTGAGAGTGAAACGGTAGTCTTGGTCTGGCAGTAAAAACCTTGGACTGGCAGCCAAAGACCGGACTCCCTTTGTGAGCCCCCACGAAGGGAGTCCGGTTTTTAGGGGGACTCATGAGGAAGCATGCGGGGGTCGCGTTTGTGTTGGTCTGGAGTTTGTTATGCCGCAAGGACGAACGACCACCATCAGGTATCAGGGCACTCTTTAAAAGTAGAAAAACAAAGTGTTTTGGGAGACTCGGGAAAGTAATCGTTTTTGACGACTCACGAGGGAAATTGTTGCTCTGGGGGGCTCACGAGGAGAGTGCGATTTTGGGGGACCCTCGAGAAGGGCCGCTTTGGGTTATTCTGGTGGAAGGGGCCGAGAAGGAGTGTCGTTAAACCAAGGACGAACCTCCAACAGCCGAGGTCACAGGAAGAGGCTCCAGCCAAGTTTGGTTTTCAAAGTAGAAAGAAGGTCGGAAGCTTTTATCTTCTTGAAATTTTACCTTTTTTTCTGAGTGACACTCAAGGAGCAGCAAACCTTTCACCAATTTCAAAAGCTATCCAATCGCAATGGATTTCTTTGTCCCATCAAACCCAAGATTTGACACCTGAGATATAAATCAGCAAAGAAAAAGCTTCACATAATCTTTGTTTACTGCTGGTGCATCGCCTTTAAACTGGTGTGCAATTCTTGAAGGCACCAGCATAGAACTAGTGTTGGCTTTATTTTTTAGACACCCAGGAGATTGTCATATGCTCGGGCAGGAGGAACATTGAGTCATGCTCTAATCAAACCTTAAAATCTCTTTGAATGCATTGAAAGGGATATAGCTGTTTATGTTACTCCATAGCGATAGCTTACAGTTCTTAGCCTGTGCATTAACGAAAAGCAACATAAAACTTTAGGTTAAACATTGAGATATTGTCTATTAAACTATAACTATGACATTTGTAACATATTTTATTTAAAATTATGCAAATTGCTAACTTAAATCAACAATTCATACAATTTTCTCATTATTTTAAAGGTTTATTAAATAATTCAAGACTTGAATATTATAATGCACATGGTCTTGGTCAATATTACCCAAGTTCCTTATAACAAGAGTACTTCAATTTAATTCAAGTCCTGCCCTGCTTCAGTATTCACATTTCGTGCCTAAGCCTGACACATACCCCTCTTCCTGCTGTCTTCATATGCATCTTCAATGAGGCGTTTTTCGATTTCGACCCTCGACATACGTTCATCTATCGTCGCCATTTTCGGCACGTTGCCTGGTTTTGCATTTCGACAATTAAAAAGGTAAGCCGTTTGACTTTTAAAGTATATTTAATTAGTAATTAAGGTTTTAAGCCTTATTAAAGGGTACTACTACTGCGGTGGCATTTTCTACTATGGTGGCATCTTCAACTGTGATGCATTTTTAACTTCACTGGCTTCTCCGCCTTCCTCATCGACTTCAGTTGGCTTCTCAGAATCATCACCCTCAATGATTAAGACGTCCCTAGAATCTTCCTTGGAGATGTAGTAACGTTGACAAGCCGGAAAAATAATCACCTTAGAGGCTGCGTCAGTTAGTTGTCGACAAACGCCTACGAACATAGCCGTTGTACCCATAGTGGCAACTTATCCAAGTGGCCAAGTTGCTATTTTTGCTATATTTTGTTGTTTCTGGCCTTAAAAATGTTAACACTGTAATTTTTGCTTAATAGAATTTCTCGAATTCGTTTAAACCATTCCGAATGAAAATAAAATAGAGCAATTACGCTTTAATTACAACGAGGAATACAAAGGAAAAATAATTTATTCTCCACTACATCTTTTAACTCAGATAAAAACTAATTTAGTCAGCGAGGGCAACTTATACTTTTTTCTTTTCTAATGCCCCACTGCATTATACACAATTTTTCATAATTTATATAAGAATAACCTTTGGACATTGAATCCTCAAAAACCTTTTAGTGTTGCTTCCAATTGGTACTAAAAAATATAAACGGGGGGGGGGGGGGGGAATAAAAAAATATAGAAATAAGAGGCTGTTTAAACTATAAGTGTCAAATAGCTTATTGATCCTATAAAAAATCGCAATAATAGCGGGGTAAATAAAAAGGGAATATCAATGTCTGTACAACTAAATGGTTTGTTCACTAGATCATAGCTGGTTGGTTCAGTAGAGGTAATTGCCTTGATAACTCCTAAGTTCCTAACAAATTATCTAAATCCCATTATCAACGCCGACATGCGCCTCTGGTTAACTGCTATTCAATTAACCACCCGTAATTAAAATAACTAATCACTTTGTCACTATAGGTTAATTCCAGCCATTTAATAATTTGCCAAGCCCCTTTCAGCCTAATCCTATTTGCTCAGATAATCCCAGTTTTAATTACAATTTTGGGTGTCGTAATAGGAACTCAGTATCAGATCAGTAGTGTTGCTGGGACGGTTCTGGACCTAAATTCTAATGAGTTATGTGTGAGTTATAGAGTTGGAGCAAAATCTAAAATTAAAAAGTGAAAAATAATGCTGGAATTTAAATCAGTTCAATCAGAATAAACGGCAAATAATTTCTCATATTAACTTTTTGTGATAACTACATTTCAAGCAGCTTTATTCGAAATACATACAGGTTCCCGCATAAGTACAATTAATTAATAACTAATAAATGTTTTGTTTTGCGTTGTACAGAAATACTTTGATTACAATTACAATAATTTCAGCACTCCTTTATGCGGGTTTAAATGGAAATGTAATTCGGCATTTCAATTACTGGCCACCTGGTGTGTGAAAAGCATTTGCAATAACAATAATTATTAGGAATTATTCTGTCCCACAGTGACAATGTTTCGTTTTAATATTCGTATTCTGCATAACAATATCCTATTGTTTTATTAGCGGAAACTATTAATAATTGAGCATATCCAAGCTACCAGCTTACCAATTCATAATGTGTTACATTACACATTTTAACTAATTTTTCCTTAGCGTAACATAAAAGTAACCGTCCGTTTTAACGTGTGGGTTAAACGGGAGCTCTCTGGAACTTTTCATCGTCGTGTCCAAATAACAAGGAAGTTTTAAGGGTTGTTAAAGCCGTTAAAAAGGACCGTAAAATTATAAAGGTCAAACGAGTGATTAGAGCAAGCTAACACGAAATAATAAGGGAGTTGAATTTAAAAGGTATCAGATGGCGAAACGGAAAATGTATGCTGTAGTGGTAGTGGTAATCCAGAGAATTGTTTAGTAAGGTAAGATACCTCTCACGCAAATTCACTTTAAGAACACAAATAATCAAGGATGAATTCGGCAATGCTGCAACAAGCACTATGGAAATTACTGAGGTATGGACACGCTGCTGCTGTCGGTTGTTTAGTGGTAACACTAATAATGAAACAAACGCTGCCCTTATGAAAGGCTTCCAGAAAGAACCGGACATACTTAGAACTGAAGTAGAGAGAGCTATTAAAAAAACTAAAGAATAGAAAGACTCCTGGAGTGGATGCTATAACAGCTGAAGTAGTAAAGGCAATGGGTGAGATTGGCATCAACATCATGCACGCACTCTGCAAAGAAATCTGGAAGACAGGCAAACGGCCGAATGAGTGTGCCAGACCATCTTTGCCCCAATATATTGCGAGTATTATACTCGCTTTTTATGGCATTATTACCACGGGAGACTTGCGCCCCTTGCCTGCGGCTCCTGATGCAGACGTCCCCCTAAGGGAATAATGGTTATCAAAAAAAACTCGTTTAATAATATACTATTAAATGTCCGTCAACTAATCGAAAAAGCATGCGAATTTAACGTAGAGATGTACCTATGCTTTGTCGCTAATTCAAAGCCTTCGAGTCGCTATGGACTATTCTTCTCGAAATGGGAACTCTTCCCCATCTTGTCCATTTAATAAAACAACTGTTCGAAAGAAACACAGCTGGTAAACAACACATACTCTGACAGTTTCTCAACTAAAGCAGGAGTAAGATAAGGATGCATTTTATCACCAATGCTATTTAACATATATAGCGATTACATCATGCGTAAAGTGCTAGAAGACTGGGACGGTAGAGTGTCTGTTGGGGGAAGAAAAATAAATAAATTAAGATATGCTGACGATGCCTTGATCATAGCAGCTAAAAAGGAAGAAATAAAGGACATAATGGACAAGTTGAGGAGCGTTAGCCGAAGTTACGGACTCGAACTCAATAGACAGAAAATAAAAATAATGACTGTAGATCGACAGAACAACAACCAACCTAGTATTTGAGGAATAGCTGATTTCGAGGTGGTTAACACGTTTAACTACTTTTGCTCCATTACCACAAATTCAGGAGGCTGCGAAATTGAAATTAGAAGAAGGCTTGCCATAGCAAGAAACACGGCAACTAAATTAACAAAAATATGGAAATCAACTGCAATACACTATGCTGCGAATAGCAGGCTTGATCATATTTGCCATCGCAACGTATGCAGCTAAGACATAGATGTTGAAAGAGTCGGACAAAAAGAAAATAAACTCTTTCGAAGTGTGGGTTTACCGACGAACCCTGCGAATACCCTGAACGGCCCACAGAACTAATGTGTCCATACTAGAAGAACTACATATTAAAACTCGATTAGTCACAAAAGTTAGTTAATCAATTTTGAGGTATTTTGGACACATCTCTAGACAAACAGACTCGATGGAAAGACCAATCCTGGAAGGAAGGGTTGAAGGGAGACGACCACGTGGGCGATCACCAAAGCGATGGGTGGACCAAGTCAAACGTATGGTGGGCCATAGTCTGCCAGATGCAGCACACCTGGCAGAGAATAGAACTGCCTAGAAAGAGACAATCAAGATAATTGATATATGATGTCACCAAGCTTTCTCGATTGCAAAGAACTGCGAAGGAGTGGTAGTTATTTTTTTTCTTTGCACCGCACACGTTTTAGATTTCTAAAGAAATTCATAGTCTGTTACAGCTATATCCCTTCTTTACGTAACAGTATCAAAGTGCAGAAATCATTTCGTAAGTGTTTCTTGTAATTAATTAAATATGGAATCTCTTTAAAGGCAAATTTACAAATATAGCCAAACACATACCGTAGTAGTGTATTTCTGGGACACCCTCCTCCTCCCAAATTCACTCCTCCTCTGTGCACCTTATGGAAAAGCAAACTCCTCCAAGAACTTATGAGAGCACCATCTCATTCTCCAGACGATTACCCCCATCAAAATTCCTCCGCTACAGAATAACACGAAACCCCCATATACAGGAACGATGAAACATACAAACTATGAAAGATATTTTAAAATTATTGCAGTTGTAAAGGTTTTATTTCATTTTCATAAAATGTCATTCCCGTGTAAGGGAAACCCCTAAAAATAATTTAAATATAGTATTTAAATATATCATAATTTTTAATATGTCTTAACAGTTCTTTGAGAAATTTTGTTTTGATTGGAATTCGTGTAAATTATTTTTTGCCGAAACTAGTAATTGGTGGTAGAATTGGATTTTACTGACTTTAAGTGAAGAAGAATGGATAAACTTAGAGATACTTTAAGTTTTGAGAAAATTAATGACTTTCCAGTTTTGAAAATAAACAAACAAGACTCAAGTTATGAATATCTTGGAGATGTGTCGTTTGGTAGCTTGTGAGAAGTGAAAGATTTGATAGCATATAGGATTTCTATTATAACAAAGCAAAACTTAGAAAAAAATTACTTATAATTATTTTATACTAATTTAATTAACTTTAATATTATAATTATTTAAATCCAAGTGAAAATCCAAATATGGAGAACGTTAGCACTACGTTGGAATTTCTAATATTGTATATATATAGCCATAGAAAACCGACTACAGAAGCATGGAACAAAAAATAAATATTATAAAGAAATTGTGACTATTAGTGAAAAGAATTATAAATAACATATGTAAGTGAAGTGGAACTTTACATATAAAGAAGCACAAAAAAGTGACGATCTACCATAGTATTGTGACAGTCTTCGAATCAAAGAATGAATTGCTTGTTGTGGTCATATCCTTAACCCTATACTAACTGATGAGCATAGAATTAAAATGTATCTAACCGTATGTAGCTAATGTAGCGTAAAATGTATCTAACTAATACACTAATACACCTTATTCTCTCAATACTTTCTTAAACAAACAAGCATCGGGATATTTAACATAATTCTTCTTCATAGAAAGCACCTTCAATATCTTCATTTCGCTGATCTCTTAAAAGATATGTTATTGGATTTGTCAGTCTAGTCTTCTCTATTTGAAAAACCTTAGTTGACCAATTTGGAGTATATCCCTTGGCGAAAGTTTTTGGATGTTTATGTTAGTTCAGGTTTGTTCAGGTCAATTCTTGTTGATCAAAACAAACTCATTCAACTTAAATTTAGGTCGTTATAGATTTAAAGTTTTCTTGTAAGTGTATGCATTTTCTAAAGTATTTTTTTCTTTTCTTTAGTTAGAAACAGTTAGTTACACAACAGTTGAGGAAAGTGTACAAATACAAATACATTTACTTTCGTATCGGGATTCATGATGGCTGATAACGTTGAGGTCCGACGACGTCAAGACACTGGCTGTTACAAAATCGGGCAAAAATGTATTTTTTATAGCTTAGAGTTAACATTTCATTTTAGCATTTTTTCGGCCTTCCCATAAGAAATCCATTGCGCAATGCTTTTTAAGTGGGACAATATTATTTCTTCATAAATAAAAGAAAGAATGGTGATATGTCTGAAACGATCTGTAGCAATCATAGCTATAGTAATGTATTTTTTATAGCTTAGAGTTAACATTTCATTTTAGCATTTTTTCGGCCTTCCCATAAGAAATCCATTGCGCAATGCTTTTTAAGTGGGACAATATTCTTCTTCTTCTTGTGGTTCCTATCCGTTACGGATGTTGGCAATCAGCATGGCGAGCCTAACTTTGTTTACGGCAATGCGGAAGAGTTCGGTTGATGTTTTTCCGGTCCACTTCCTGAGGTTATGCACCCAAGATATTCTTCTCCTTCCTGGACCTCTTCTTCCATCGATTTTTCCCTGGATGATTGTCTGGAGTAAGGAGTACCTGGAGCCGTTTCTCATGATGTGGCCCAGATATTGCAGTTTTCGGATCTTGATGGTGTTCATAATTTCTTTTTGTTTATTCATCCTTCTTAGTACCTCTTCATTAGTGATACGTTCGGTCCATGATATCCTCATCATTCTTCGATAGAGTCGCATTTCGAAGGCTTCTATTTTCTTGTATGTGTTTTCATTGAGTGTCCAAGATTCCGTCCCGTATAAGAGGATAGAAAAGATGTAACATCTGAGAAGTCTCATTTTTGTTTCCAGTGTAAGATCATGGCTTCTGAAGAGTTTGCTCATTTTGTTGTAGGCGGCTGTGGCTTTGGCGATTCGTGATTTGATTTCTTGAGTTGCGTCCCAGTTCTCGTTTATACGTGTTCCCAGGTACGTGATGTGTGGTACTCTCTCTATTGGTTGGTTGTTGATGGATAACTGGATGTTGTCGATCTTGTTTTTGCTAATGACCATAATTTTGGTCTTTTGTATGTTTATGTCCAAACCATATTCCTTACTCTTGCTATTTTGTTGATAAGTTGTTGTAGTGCTTGTGGGCTATCTGCGAACACGATGGTGTCGTCCGCGTATCTTATATTACTCAATTTCTTCCCATTTATTGAGATGCCCTCCTCTTCTTCGTCGTCGAGCGCTTCTTTAAAAATCTGCTCGGAGTAGATGTTAAATAGCAGGGGTGAGAGTACACAGCCCTGCCTCACTCCTCGCATTATTTTGACGGCCTCAGTTGTTTCTCCGTCGACTCAACTTATTGTTGCCGACTGGCCCCAGTACAAGCTACTTATGATATTCAGGTCATTGGTATCGATCCCTGTCTTCTTTATTATTTCCATCATTTTGCCATGTTGAACCCGGTCAAATGCCTTGGACCGGGACAATATTATTTCTTCATAAATAAAAGAAAGAATGATGATATGTCTGAAACGATCTGTACCAATCATAGCTATAGTAACTGAGTAACGTTAATATTTAGTGAACTGTTTATGGTACATGGTTTAACTTTGGAAGCTATGAATGGAAAACTATTCACTGGTGTTAACAGCATCGTTTTACAAACTTTAGTTTTCGAATTTTATAAATACAAGTATTAAAATGTCGATAAGAAGTGGAATATTACCTTTTAGGCGCTATTTTGAAGGGAAACGGAGTTACTGAAATTTCCAATTTTGCATATTTTTTACAAATTTTGGTTCCCTCTTTCATATGATACTATTTTTGGTAAAATCTACGATAATGATTTTGAAATTTTTGAAATTTTCACATTTTCCTGTTTATCTTGGAAACGGTAAGGTTTTTTGATACACAGGTTAATATGTTGTATAAAGAGGTCATTGGGGACTATCAGATAGATTAATCAGGACGAAGCTGTCTTTCACGGATTTCGAGAAAATCGAAAAAAAGTGCAAAATTTTTACCTTCAGTTACTGTTCTAGTAAAACATATTCTATGAGAATGTATGAGCTCAGCATATAGCCCTGCTCTTCTTATCAATTGTCGGATAAATCTTCATCGAAACGAGATATGAGGTGCTAAAGGCCGCAATGCACGATTTGGATCTCGAAATTGAGGTTCCTGGGCCGGTTCGAGAGCCCCATATGCTTAACATAGAAATATCGCCTTTTCCCTAAAAAATCAATAGTAATCGATTTTATTCCTTGGTTGTATTAGTTTTATGAAAAACAGCCCAAATATTTACGTTTTAGATAGTATAGGGCGTCCCAACAAATATTTGTAACATGGAATTAAAAAATATTTTGCATGTTTAATCTATATCTAAATTTATCGCGTTAAGGGCGACTTTTACAAGTTCAAGTAAAACTTCAGATTGAAGGTAAAACACCAGACTTGACGTACATTGCATTGTTTACCTGACAGATAGATAATGCAATGTAGGTCATACTTGGAGTTTTCTCTTCAATCTGAAGTTTTACATGAACTTGTAAAAGTCGCCCTAACTCGAGTAGAAGCGATAATAAAGAGAGGGTTGATTTCTGTTGCAGATAGTAGAGGGTGACCATAATTAAACTGCTGTAGAATTTAACTTTAGATTTTTGTTTGTTTACCAATATAGTTTTTGGTAAGTTTTATTCACCTTATTATAAACTTGTGCTTTGATTGCTGATTTAGATACTATAGAATGTCTCAAAAATTGGCAAATTTTACATTTTTAGGAACCATTAAAGCTAGAAACCTGAAATTTTGTTTGTAGGTTCTTTTCATAATTTCAGTTTCATAAACGATATGTCACAAATGGCAAACCTGATATGAGTACCCGTGGTATCATTTTACATCTTTTAATGAATTCTAGCAAGTTTTTTGCCATTCATCCAAAGCTGTTTTACCATTCTTCAAAAACTGTTTACTGTAAAATTTAGTACCCCGGTACGTTTGCAAATGTTTCGGTGGTATTTTTTGCAGCAAGTAATTTTTTTTCCATTGCATTAGTAACATCTTTGTAAATTTCATGATTTCAGTGGTTCAACCCAAATATATTTTGAAAAAAAAAACATTAATAACAACTACGATACATCTATTTCCTTTGTTAGATTGGGCATATTGAAACATTTCAACTAAATCTGCTTGAAATAGATTACCCCTAACAATCACCCTCCTTCGTGAATTGTTTTTTCTCGCAAGTCTAAGTATTTCATTGACAGATCTTAAAAGTTAGATGTTTCTTGTTGTAAAAGTTGTTAAATAATGTTTTCCAACTAGTTATGTTCCTTTTCAAATACTTCTCATACTTTTTAGCCTGTTTTTGTTCAATGTTTTTATTCTCTTGTGATGTCGATTAAGATGATTGTGATGGTGTGTATATTGGCCAAACTGGAAGATGCCTGAAGACTCAAGTTCAAGAACATACAAGAAGTGTTCGACCGAATAGTTTTATCAATTGCAAACAAAAAACTGCAAAACACTGAAAAATAGATGCACACGTTCAAATTTGATGATGATAAAATCTTAGGTCGTCAAAAAAATGATCAAAGAAGGGTTGTACATGAGATGATTGAAAAATTCTAAGAGCATTAAGGTTGAAGGACATAGTAACAGCTATTTACTTCAACATTTTATAAATATTAAAAAAACAATAGCTCAACTTAATGCTTATGCTTTAATAAACTGTGAAGTGTTGCACACCACTTGGAACAACATCCCCTTAATACATATCTAAAAAGAGAAAATTAGTTTGTGTACTATGGTCACCTTCTACGTCCCATCGCTCTGGAGATGCTTTCACCTAGCCAGCGTAAAATATTCCTTCTGTTTGTTTGTATGCAAGTTCCGACTGAGTCTGTCGACTTCATTTTGCTTTTGCTGTGATACTGTCTACACGTCTTCTCCGTCTTCCAAACTACACCAACCAACTATAATGGAAATATGATGGGTTATGCTGGAACAGGATCACAAAATGACGAAGACTACTACGAAATACGAAACTATTTGAATTGGTCTACATTTCGCAGATATATTTCTGCATCCTCAGGATGCTAAAATTATATGTAAGCAATATACAAAAAGGGGGCTCCTAGATGGCTCTATAACAGTAGACATTGTTATTCAACTTACAATTCGGTTTTGTCTTCCTTGTTCTTAAATTTGCACAGCACTTTAGTACAGGAGAATCTGGAGTAACCATATTCTGGAGTAGGCAAGTAAGAACCGAAGAGTGACAATTACAAACACTTTAAAATTTTGTTTAAAATAGTGGGACTACACAGTTAAACCCACACACAAACAGACAGACAGCGCTAACAGATCGATCGACATCCTAAACCTATATTGTTAGAATATGGTTACTCCAGATTCTGCTGTACTAAAGTGCTGTGTAAATTTAAGAACAAGGAAGACAAAACCGAATTGTAAGTTGAATAACAATGTTTACGGTTATAGAGCCATTTAGGAGCCCCCTTTTGGTAATTTAGCGTCCTGAGGATGCAGAAATATATCTGCGAAACGGACACCAATTCAAATAGTTGTCTTCGTCATTTCGTGATCCTGTTCCCGCATAACCCATCACATTTTTGAACTTGAGGATCGATAACAACTACCAAATATAATGGAAATATCAATATTTGCTTTATAAGATGTCCTACAATAGCTCTTTTGAGTCTGACGCACAAAGAGTGGCAAGGGTTGTATTATGTGAATACGGTTTTTGTTTTTTTACATATTTTTTAATGTGTTAATGATACTCTTTGCTAGGTTCCTTTTTGTGTATATAAACTTTTAAATGTTGTTTTTTATAAACTTAATTATGGTAATTTGTTATTTGCAATATGTGGAATTACCGTTTTATTGTTAGGTACATCTGTGGCATGTTTTTTTTGTTCATAATTTTTAGTTTTCTGAGGATGGCTCTGTTCTAAAACCCAAACGTCGATAATTATAACGGTTCACATGCCGTAGTCATTTTATTGATCCAAACCAAACCATTTTCCTTAACAGTTGTGTTCTTATTTAAATACTTATTTAGCTTGACAATTTCTTGTAAGAAATTTTCTAGAAAATCATGACTTTCAAATTTTTTGTGCCTGTGTTATTTTCCATTTACTATCATTTAATAATCTTCTTATTTTAAATAATTCTTCATTTACTAATATAAGCATATTCTTGCACAATTTCGCTATTAGAAAAAGTACCAAAAAGTTGCATTCTAGGATTTTCTTTTAATTTCTTTTTGTTTTTTCTTTTATATTATTGATTGCTATCTTTGGTAGATTATATCTTTCCCAAAGTTCATCTTTTGTTAAATTTCGTGTTTAATATTAGATGGATTTTGTTATGTAATGTAATATGGTTTATCGTCTTTAAAGCTTGAATTTATTCACCAAATTTGCTAAACTCACTATTTTTATTAGTTCTCTCAATTTACTGCCTTCCCCTACAAAAAAAGATTTTAATGATTGAATATCAGTATCAAACTGAACTAATTTGAAAGCCATTTCAATATCAACGTCCGAAGTTTTCAATGCATTCAATTTATTTATTAGACTTAGAATATCTGCTTAAACAATTTTTTCTACAAATGTGTTGAAAATGAAATTTTTGACACCCTAAACCAGCCTTAAAAATGATGTTTTAAAGCACTAGGGCTTTAAACGCGATTTTAAAACACTAGTGCTTGAATAGAAAGTGAAAAATTAAAAAAAAAATCAAAACTTTTACTTTATTTATTAATATTAATATTGATAGTCCAATTTGTATAATTTATAAAATTAATTGCATCCATAATTCTACCATAGCCCGTAGTGCAGGAGTTAAAGGTGACGAACAATGAACAGAAACCACGTAATTACTGGTTGACGTTGCAATCATATCTTCTATTATTGTTGTCAGTGCAAGTTTTCGTGCAATCGAATTCTTAGTTTCCGAAGAATCTTCCATGTAGCCCTCAGCAACGGTAGACGATTTTCATCCGCCATGACGCTTAATTGTGGTCAAATTTGCTCCAAAATCGGCAAGCAAGCTCGCAGAAGAGCGGCAAAAACAAGGTCATGTAATAGAAGGTCTAATTTGGAAGTTTCAGGTATTCTGCTACATTTATATAAGCGGGGGTCCTACAGCTTCTGCCGCATCCCGCATTTCGATCTCCATCCTCTTCGGTTTCTCCATTCATCTTTATTTATGGCTCTATCTTTCAAGGTATCCGGAGAACGAACGGATATCGTCTATGCTGTAAAAGTTTTAGGAATATGCTATATTGAAGAAATATATCTAAAATTACTTTATTATAACCTCCAGGAAGGAATGCATCGATTTACCAAACAGCCTCTAATGTTTGTAATATAACCTAAGAACACTTTACAGCCGAATACAGCCTTTACAGCGATGGTGTCCCCCCGCAGATCAACATATGGCCTCAGCTTCGGACCCTTGTCAAGACTCGTACAATCATAATGTACTAGATGACCCGGCGGAAGACATGCGTTGGGACAACACCGAAGCACAAGCGGACCTAAATCTTCTTCAACATTTCTATTTCAAGGTAAGGCTTTTGCTTCATTCTATTGCCGAGAAACACTAGATAGCACTTTATAGGGGTGGTCTAAACCCCAAGATAGGTTCATTCAAGATCACTTTTTCACCCATATTTTACATTTTCTTTTTTTTTTGCTGGATATATTAGTTTACTTCTATCCTTTAAATTTCCCTTGAGTTAGCAAAATATAGATATACCCCTTAAAACCTTTCATCCATGTTTGCGCGGCCTTCCTCTCCTTCTCCTACTTTCTGGAACATAATTTAGGGTTTGTTGTGGCCATCTGCTATCCTTCATTCTTCTGACGTGTCCATACCATATTAATTGTCTCGTTTCAATCCTTTCGGCGGTCGTGTGAACTCTATTTGTGCGCCTCCTAATCCCTTCATTTCGTATACTTTCCATCCCGGACACTCTGCATGCTCTCCTTAGGAAATCCACTTCTACAGCTTCCACCCTCTTTCTTGCCGACACCTGCCAGCACTCCGCTCCATATGTCAGTATTGGCTCTACTGTTGTCTTGTAGATTGTAATTTTCGTTTTTAGTGCGAGCTGGTTGGACCAAAGTAGTGAATTGAGTATGTGTACGCATTCCTGTCCTTGTTGTACTCTGTGTGTTATATCTTTGGTTGATGTTCCTTACTCCGATATTATGCATCCTAAGTATTTGTAATCTCTGCATCTCCTTATGTCTCTGAGTTGCAGCGTCGGGTCCTCTTGCTCTTGTCCTATGCTCATATACTCAGTTTTTGTCATGTTCATGTTCATTCCACCCTTTTTATACTCTTCCCCTACCTTCCTTAGCATGTAATCTACATCTTTTTCATTGTTTGCAATGATGAAAGAAGAGTGTTGTTAAACACTTGTCACCTATTTGGATCCTCATTCCTGCACATTTCTTCATCCAGGTCTCCAGGGCCTCTTGTATATACATCATGAATAGTGTTGGTGATAGGCAGCATCCCTGTTTAAGACCCGTCAAATTGCACTTATATACTCCTCACTGAGGACAATTTTTGTCAATGATTTATAAAGCTCTATCCAGGGCTCCGTATTGTAAGCTTTTTCAAGATCTATGAATACAAGGTGAGTAAGTAGATTACGAGATTTCCGCTTTTCTATTATCTGTTGCAGAGTGAAGATATTATCTAAGCACGATCTTCCTGCTCGAAAACCACTTTGTTCCTCTATATCTTCCCACTCCAGTTCTATCCTCTGCTTTATTATCCTACCATACAACCTTCACATTGTACTAGTCACACTTATTCCTCTGTAGTTATCGCCTTTCTTATATATTGGACTGATATATGACGTATTCCAATTCTGTGGAATGTTTTTTCCTCTAATCAGATATTCCTTAAAGAGGTTTGTTAGATTTTCTAATAAAATCTCTGGTCTATGTTTTATTAGTTCAATGGCAATGTTTCCTGGTCCTGGAGCGTTACCGTTTTTCATAAATTTCAACGCTCTTTTAGCGTCCCCGAGGCTTATCTCTTCTACTCCTATAACTTCAGCTGTTTTCTTTGCTACTATTTGTTGTTTAAATTTGTTCTATCTTCAGTTAATAATTGTCTGTAATGCTTTTGCCATTCTTCTCCCTTTATCAAATTTAAGCCCTTCGTTCCTTTCTTCTCCTTCCTGAGGTACTCCACGTTTAAGCTACTTTAGTTCCCCGCATACATCTCCCAATATCTTCACATTTCCTTTCCCGCATCTCGTTTTTCTGCCTTCTTACCTCTTTTTTAACTTCTCTGTTGATTATATGTCTTCCTATCTTCCGCATGACCGGTGAGTAGCCACTTTCCGTAGGCCCTCTTTTTTTCCCCTATTTTTTCCTTTATCTCTCCTGACCACCACCATTGCGGCTTTTGGCTTTGCTTCGTTTCCTGGTATCCCAGCGCTTCGCTGGCTACTTGATGTATGCATTCCTTAATTGTTTGGTATTTTGCCTCTGTACTAGCAACTTCCCTAGTTTTTCTTTCCAATTTCGCAGCAAGCCTTAATTTATACAAGAATTGTGTAGACTCTTCTTTCAAGCTATCTAAGTTGTATCTTTCTGTTTCCACCTCTCGATACGAGTTATTGTTGCCGTCTTCCGTCTTACTATTCAGTTTTCTATAGTTAACTGTTATTTTTGCCATCACTAGATGGTGGTCCTAATTACATTCTGCTCCCCAATACGCCCAGCGCCCTTACGTCATGTGTTTTTAACCTTGAGTTAGTCCCCTGGATTAAGTAGTCAGTTATTGATTTTAGACTTCTTGTGGGTTGCACTCATGTGACATTTTGCTACAACAAAAGGTGTTTTTCGAATCGTATTAATGCCTACAGGATTTCTCGTACACTTGTTTTCTACGTATTTTACGAAAAGTCGCCGATGTCCGACATTTGGTAGACGAAGACTTATGTATTTCCGACAAAAATCCAAATACGTGTTTTCAGCTATGGTGAAACTTCGTGGAACATTAGTTTTGGTATCTGATATTTTAACCATTAATGAAGTATCCAAATCTTCAATGCTGTCGAGAGTCAATTGACAAAGTTTCTCTCCTCGGCAGGCACCAAAGATTCATAAAATCGTAACTACCTTCATCAGAAGATATTTATCATCTGGTGCACTCTTCAAAAACTAATCAGTTTGGTCCCTTGTCCCAATATCTTTGATTTTTTGGGTTGGTAACCTTCTCTTTGGCGCTTTAAATACGCGATGAGTTTGAAATACTTTGTGGTACCTATGTTGCTATTTAGACATGACATAGCCTTGATCATCGAGTAATACGACCACAGGGATGAACTTTTCCTTACATTCGACTTTTCCTCAAAATATGCCAGGAATACATTTTCGCTACACTTCCCTTGAACTCCTTTCTCCTCACACCACTTTACAAACTTACTGTAAGCAACTTGATACTGAATTCTTAACTTCCTCGACAGAAAATCGAGCGTGGCTCGAGTAGCCGCTTCATTTATGTTATTAAATGGTTCTAAGCCAGCATCGTTTATTTCTTCTGAATATTCTTGCATTTCTTCAAAATGATTTACTTCTTCATTAACACTTTTGTCTATTGTATGGTCAGATTGTATTGGTCAGATGGAAGAATTGCTTTCAATTATTCATAAAATTATTATTGTTTATAGTCCGGTCATATCCACTTTTGTAAACCTGCCCATCGAATATTTACTTCCAAAGTGTTCATTTGCCCATGCTTATATGAATGTACTTTGTCAGAGTGTAAAATATTAACGTTCAGGTCTGGACTCGCTACAATACAGAGTGAGCCACCGAAAATGTATTCCGACATTCAATCGGTAAACGAAGGTGTCATCACCTAAATTTTTTTCAAGAGTCAAGTTCTACGTCAATAAAACTGCTTTTTAATTCCCTGCTGATTTCCTGATCCCTATTATTTCATACTAATTGTATATAAAATTGTTCTATAGAATTTTTCAGGTCAGGATGCCGTTGGTTGAATATCAGAAAAACGCGATTTCCTGAGTTACTATTTTTGATAAATTTGAAACGGTTCAAGAATTCTACACACATATCACCATGGAACAATTGCCTTCTATGGCAATTCTTCCATAGAATAAAGGGTTTTATTCTAGTCCTTCACTACCATCTGAACATACATTATTCAAAAAGAACGTTACATATCTACACCCTTTTGGTCTACGTCAGCAACAAATATTTCAAGTTGTATTTTAACATCATTCCTTAAAGCATTTTTTACTTGAGGTAATGGTGGTGAAGGCAATCGATGAGTATACGAAGATTGCGATTTCTTGCGTATTTGGGAGTGTGCGCTCTCATAGATTTTCGGAGGAGTTTGCTCTCTCATAGGATGCCAGGGGAGGAGGCTATCCCACAAATCCTCTACTTACCTTATACCATATACTTCAGGTTATCTGATATATTCGTTAAAATATGAGTGTATCAGGCTTATATTTAGCCAACTATCTATTAGAAAAACTTTTTTAGGAATAAACCCGACGTGAAAGTAATTTCGCACCCCAGTTATGACGAATAGGTCCGGAATGGTCGAAAGCTAGACAACAATTAAAATTCCACTGAAATTTAATGATTCAATGTGTTAATAGCCCTGCTACCAGGCCTGCTTAAATTTAGGGCTGGATGTAGTTAATTTTCCTGGCTCACGTTTTCATCATGCGGAACAACGCGGCCACATTTTTCAAATGGGCGAGACGGGTTTACGTCCGCTGATGCAAATAACTGAAGAATAAATTAAGCATCCGGCTTGATGGGTGAAAAAAATTCACATCGTACTACAATTTATCATAAATGTTTTACGAGTTTTAAAACAATTAGGGTTTATGAGTGCGAATAAATTGTTCCCCCTAGGAAAGTCTTAAGATTACTATGGGTTTTTAAGCAATTTTCGTAAATTTACAGGGGTCTTATCTAAGACTTAAGGGTAAATTACATTGTAATATAAACTGAATATCATCAAGGACGTCACCGGTGACATTGTTTGTCCCTAGATGAGAAATGAGAATCTAGTGTTGGTGATGAATTAATAGAATATTACAAATATTACAATACGTCATGGAAAGTGCTTCATTATCCGAACGGCAGTGAAGATTATAAAGAGCTTAAGTTTTTCAATTTTGGTCGAATGAATGAATGGGCTTTTCCCACATTAAACCTTGTACACTCCACATTTTTGTGGAGTCAAGTGAAAGATCTCGATTGGTTCCTTAACTAGGTTATCGGAAGGATTTGGGATTTGACTCCTCCCACTGTTAGGAAGAAATTGTAGGGGACACGGCTTCATAGCCCGGAAAACACTTCTGTTTGTGTTTTGACCGGCCGTGAAAGCCTTCACACCCTGAACATGTTTTCATTTTTCAAGTGGTCTGTCTGTTTGGCGAATTATCGACGAAATGACGTGTCCATTTTAATGTAAAAAATTTATTTTTAAATAAAAGTGATGCAACTCAAGCTCCGCTTCGCTCGTTATTTACTCATTAACGGTTTTTTTTTAGTAATCATAACAAAATATAAAAATCAAATTTAAAGTAGGTATTAAGCTGGGTACTGAGACAAAAAATTATAACTTGTGGTTGGTCTAGTTTTGAGACATCCTGTATAATTAGGCATGTTTCTTTAAGCTTTTCACTTTCTCCAAGATACACGTTCGTAATACTGTATTTACGCCCCCCACTCAAAATTTCTCCTGAACTGAAGTATCAAAGCTCTTTTTCCCAGTAAACTTCACCACTATTCCGAAACTTCCGCAACACAACCTGCGTTAAATTTATCACCCAATTATGGTAGGTGGCTGATAAATACATTCGTATGAATGAGAAATTTTACCCGGGGCTTTTTGCGCCCCATTGTACGCCTAACTTTTGATGTAGCCTGTCAAAAGTTTGGAGATCAAATAAATTACGTTTTACGGGTTTGCATATGTATGAAAGCCGTTATTAAATTAGACACGGATTGAATTATAAGCTGTTTGTACGACTGTCAGCATGTTCTCGTTGAGCAATCGCTGAAAGGGCGGTTTTGATTGAAAGTTGTTCGTTTTGAGCGGAGATAAAGGGATTTGTTTCTATTCGAATTAACAACTGATGGAACTCTTCCAATTTCAGAAAGGGAAATGTATTATTTGCCAGCTGTGATGTGGAGATACTAAAATTAACTTTCCAGTAAATCCTTGGTAACTGCTACTAAAGTTCGATAACAGGAACAGGTGCAAAATCAGTTCAATCATAAGGTTAAACTAGTGGAGTGAAAACTTTGGCTAATTATCTTTCCTATATCCTCTCGCAATGCTCAACAATACAGTAAATAAAGGGAAAACAATAGTCTTTGTCAAAGTCGAGGAGAAAATAAAAAATGAAGTAAAAAGCTTGGGCGTTGTTAATAGGGGGTTCAACATAAATAACTACAAAAAATTAAGCAATTTTTTAAGGATAAAAATCCCGCGGATATTTGGTCCCGGAAGCCAATTAACGAGACCGCGAAGATACTTCAGAGAGTGACTGATCACTGTTTCGTGTCTACAGGTTTCTCCCTAAAGTTTTAATCAAAAATACGACACCGAGTAGTCTGCAAAAAAAATCGGAATTAAGCTGCTCTTGTAGCTCATTCGCCTGTGCAATAACTAATAACATACACAATGAGGTTTGGAGTAGCTCCATTATGATACCGCACCAGATAACCCAGATAAATTAATTCTGGCAGCATTAAACCGCTAAATTGTATTTAATATTCGGAGATTAGCGTTCGGTTGTAAACAAAACGGTTATTCGAGATAAGTTTCAAACTATCAAGGATCGGACCGATGCCGAGGGCACCACGAAACAGAATAGCCCTGGGCTATAGGGAGGCGATATCCATTATGTTGGAAAGACTGTGAAAATATGGCTGGTTTTGACACTACAATTTGCATTTATATTATGTAGTTGAACATTTCGGCCCAAAAGGTGAAAATAATATAGAATAAAGATATTTTTTTTTACACAGTTAGCAAAAATATAGGGGTTGTATAAGGAGACTCGTTGTGAGGATCTTGGAAACAGTGAGAGTTTTCTGGTTTATACCTCATAAATCTTGTGCTCCAAAATAAGAACTGAATTAAATTCTGCTTTCAGCTTTGAGTTGAAAGTCAGCATCTATATTTTTTTAATCAACAAACATCCCCTAGCTATTACATAGGTCGTTAACAAGAGTAAACATTAGTGAAAGTAGAAAAGGTAAAAACTGCAAGAAAAGTATAGAGGAGGTGGAATAGTATATTGTTTCATAAGGAGCGAAAGTGTCACTTTTTTGGCGAGCCGTGCAGTCAACACGACGAGCCAGGAAAGTCACTTTAGCTCCGAATAAAACATATTATTGTTTCTCCAAACCTTTGAATTATATTGTAATTAGTACTAATAGACATGTAGACAATCTTACCAGCGGCAGGTAAAGAATTTTGACGAGAAGAACGACGGGCGGCAGGCAGAATTTACCTGCCGCCCGTCGCCGGGCAGGTAAAGTGACAGCCACCAATGTCAAATCCTTTTTCAATCATCGAAAACGTATGGTAATACCCATAGGTACCATACATTGCGTTTCGATATTAAATTGCTACTACAATACTTATTTTCATAAAAATATTTGTTACCTTATTGGACTTTTCTGGTAATAATTCTAAAAAAGATTCAACTCAAAACATAGAAAGTGAAATGAAACCAGCGCCTATGTATTGTCGGTTTAGATCAAGCAGGCATACGGAGTCAATGCAGCCAATGAGCAGTCACTTCCGAGTAACGAGGGTAGTCAGTTGAAGTTGTTCATGATGATTTTATATTGTTTTTAGATGCTTAAATATACCATTTTTGATTCCAATAAATTAACTATAGGTTATACTCGATGTGTTATAGCGATAGCAAAGCTAAAAATATTGCACATAATTCAAAAGCAAGTGAAAACATTTTATTTAATGTCATTCTATGAGTAAAGTACATCACATCACTGATTGACGTCTTCAAATTACGCGCTTTCAAAAATATCATCAGCTGTGTCTGTGTATATTTAAATATTTGTAATTAGATAAGCCATGTTTCTACGTATATCCTACGTGTTTTCAAGAAAACAAGAAGGTCTTTATGTGAACAATAATATTTACTTAAATATCAATAATAATAATGTGTATGGGACATTCCTCCAATATGAAAGTAAGCGCGGTTATGCGGAGAAATCTTAAAGTCTTCCGTAACGCGATTGTTAGAGCGACTGACTGTTAACCTGGCGGTCCAAGTTCGAATCAGGTTCAATCTGGCTTTTTTTTTAATTTATAATTTTATTATTCTCTGTTTATTTTATTGCTATTTTTTAATTAATTATTGTCATCGTCTCTCTATAATATTCTATTCAATAAAAAATTAAATAATTTTTTTAACTGCTGTATTTACGAACAAATAAATCGAAACTATTAGTTTCCATGGCTGAATTCTGAAGCAATAATAAGTTTACTTCCAGAGAGGCGCGTGCTAATTTATTATTTTATTATTAATAAATATAAGTAAGTATAAACTTCGCATATCGCAATGTTCTTGAGCGGCAGTAAAAGACTTTACCTGCCGGCGACGAGCGGCAGGAAAAAACTTTACCTGCCGCCGGGATGACACTAAGGAAATGAGGTGTTTTACCTTCGTCTGTTGTGTCAAATAAAGTAGCAATTTAATGACGTTTGGAGAAAAAATAAGTTTCCATCTCCTACAATAATAAAAATAATAAAATCATTGATAAATAAGAAGTTAGAATGCCACAAAAAAGATACAGATTTAGTTAAAAACGGAAGAAAGCTTCGCAGCCAAAGGCCAAAGAAAGTGATGTTTAGAAAGCCCTGAAACATCTTTTTTTGTTTCTGAGATATTTAAAACAAAAATAGATGTTTTTCATTTACGAATTATTTTCTTTTCAGGAGCAATATTGAATATATAAAATAAAGAAGCAATGCTAGTTTTTTAATCGGCGGTTCTGCCTTTATGGAACCTTTATAAATATATTTTTTTAAATAAGGTGATCATATGCTGACACGAGGTTTTGAAAAAAAATATACCCTCAGCTCCATAATAGGAATTTTTTTTTTAATCTATTTAATTTTTAATTTCGATTTTTAAATTTAATCTAAAATATTTTCCGGGCTTTGAAGCCGTGGTCCAATGGAATTTCTTCCTGACGTTGAGTCTACAGCTGCGGCAGACATTATCAAAGGCGATGAGACAATGCATGACGGGATCTCCCGTGCTTTCCGATGTTGACTGACTCGACTGTGGTGAGGTCCGTTGTATTTATTCCCCCGCCGCACAGTGGTCCAGAGACTCAAAAAAACGCGAAAAATTACAGGCACCCTTACAATGGACATACAATTATGTTTCTAGAGTGCTTTTGACATGACAAGTCCGAATGCGGAATTTGTTATTTATTTAAACTTGATAGCTCGACTATACAGGGTGGCTTAATTTGGGTGTTTTAAATGGGAAACTCCTAAACTAATAGAAATATTAAAAATCAAAAAGTCGATGCCGGGGTATATTTTCGAGCTGAATTCATTGCCGCAAACAGAAATCTGCTATCGTCTTTTGTTTTCTTGCAATTGATGAAAGTTCGATTTTCGCCATTTTCGAAAATACTTTGTAATTTTTTTATTAGTCTAGGTTGGTAAAAATGGTTTCTACATTATTAAGGCACTTTTTTGAATAGATTCCAATGATGATTTTTTAATTTTTATAAACTTATTGTTTTTTGAGTTATAACATAAACTTGTATTCTTTTAAATACAACCTATAACTTCTGTCATAACTTCTGTCTACTTTAAGAAAAAAGAGAATTTTCTTTTCTTTAAAATGACGTATAATATGTTAGGTGTTGCTTTGAACTTATATACTTTTTTGATAAAAATTTCTTTTTGGAGTAGTAGGCCATGACGCGATAACGCTCCGATGCCGATTTCGGCCATCTTGTGGTGCAGCTGCCACTTGTCACTGCCGATATTCCGAGGTTGGAGAAATTTAATGATCTCGTAGCGTAGACAGTTCAATAACTTAATTAAGTTTTACTCTTATAAGAACGTAACGAAAAAATGTAATTTCAATTTTGTGAAAATACGACATGTTAGAGTGTTATATTCAAAATAATTATAAAGCAGACGCGGCATCTGAGTCTTATTGGAATCGTTTTTCTGAGAGGAGGCAGCTTCATAAAACTACATTCAAAAGATTGAAGGATAACTTAAGGAGCTTTGGGTCTTTTTCCAAGTCAAGACAAAGAATCTATAATGTCGTGGATGAAGAAACAGCAACCATCACAGTAGTAGGAGCTGTAGTTGCAAATCCTTTAATGCCCTGTCGGCAAATTAAATCAGAGTGTGGAGTTTCAAGATCTGGGGCATTAGGCATTTTAAAGAAAAATAAATTTAAGCCCTACAAATTGAGGAAACAGCATGTCCTTCCCAAAGATCATGGAAAGAGACTAACATGGTGTTGGTGGTACTTAAGCCAATTACAAGAAGATCCAAGATTTCATGAAAAAGTTGAAAGTTGAAAACGAATATCACTGGTCAGACGAGAATCCTCATCAAGTCCGAGACATCCGGAATCAAAGTAGGTTTGGCTTTAATGTTTGATGCGCATTGCTCAACAATAGAAAACTCGCATATAGAATATATGATACAAACCTAACTTCAGCCTTGTATAGAGGCATTATTGACTAACATTATTGATGCTTTTGTGGACGAGATTCCGTTAAATAATAGAAATTCCTATTTTCTGCAACAAGATGGCTCACCTGCCTACAACTCACGGGTTATTTAAATTTTTTTGACGGAAAACTTTGGCAAGAAATGGATAGGAAATAAGGGGCCTATCAAGTGGCCGCCGCTGTCGCCAGATTTGACACCTCTAGATTTTTCTTTTGGGGCCACTTAAAAGATAGATTGTATAGTTCAATTTCTTAATGTTATAGTTCAATTCAATTTCAAATCTACATATACGTACAAAATGCCATTCAAGGCGTTTCCAGGAGGTGCCAATTATATATCGTTAACAACGGAGGAACTTTTGAACATCTTTTGTAGTTTATTGTTTGTTACGTTATTTAAAATAGTTGTCGTTTCTGTGTCACATTTTATTTAAATAAAAAAAACTAATATGTCTAGTTGTTAAAAATAGTAATTGAACTTGTTATTGTTGTGATGTCTAGTTTTGAAATTGAAATAGTTATGTTTTTGCGTCTTTAAATTTGCTGCTAACTTGATAATATTTTTGAACTAAAATTATGATTATATGATGCCAATATTTTAAAAATAATAAGAGAACAACAAAACTCTGTTGTAGTCATTAGACCAGGGAAATTCAAAGTTTAAAAAAACATGTTAGAAGTGTAATTATTGGGTAAGTTCAGCCAACGCCAGCAATTTAGAAGTTTAGTTAGCGGACGCTGAGAATCGGGAGAAAGCACTGTTTTGGTACGCAATATTAGTATATCTCACAAACTCACAAAAGAGCTAAAGCGTCAACGCGTCACGCGTCATGCGTCTAACGCGTCACGCGTCATTGTCAACTATTCCAAAAAGGAGTTTTTCTTAGATAAAGTATATAAGTTCAAAGTAAAACCTCACATGTTATACGTCATTTTAAAGAGAAAAAAATTATATTTCTACTAAAGTAGAAAACAGTTAGAGGTTGTATTTAAAAAAATAGAGGTTTATGTTATAACTAAAAAAAAATGGGTTTACAAAAATTAAAAAATTATCATTGAAATCCATCAAAAAAGTGCCTTAATAATGTAAAAACCATTTTTACCAAACTAAACTAATAAAAAAATTACAAGGTATTTTCGAAAATGGCGAAAATTCAACTTTTATCAATTGCAAGAAAACAAAAGACGATTGTATATTTCTGTTTGCGGCAATGAATTCAGCTCGAAAAAATACTCCGGCATCGACTTTTTGATTTTTAATATTCCTATTAGTTTAGGAGTTTCCCATTTAAAACACCCAAATTAGGCCACCCTTTACAGGGTGTCCCAATAAAAAAAATTGCACTTCACTTTTTCGGAAAACAGATTGATATAATAAGTTTCTATGGTCATTTTAACATGAGGAGTCAGAATCTGGAATGTGTTATTCGTTTAAACGTGTTAGCTGGGCTGTAGAGAGTGTTCCAGTAAAAAACTCCCATCACACTTTTCCGGAAAACGGACTATCTCTACGATAGATATAAAACTATGTCTCTGGCGTGTCACAATCTCTCTAATATTATTTAACAAGTATTTAGTTCATAAAGAGTGACAAAATATATTAACCATTACTATATATTGATTGATACGCAAACCATCAATCTTCATTTTAGTTCACTTGAATTTTCCCTTCTCTCAACAAATATTTGTGAATGTATATGGGGTTCCTTCAAAAGACTTATTACACCTCGAGAATAGGAATTCGCCTTTCGAAGAGGAAGATAGAGCATATTAATCGCCATTACACTCATCTCGACTGATCTTTCGGTTATTGTATAATAGTAGATTTTGTCACTAGGAGTAAAAGTGGGTCTTTTCGTGCTGAGCCCAGAGATTGACGGCCGAAGCGAAGCTGAGGCCTGCAACTGGGCGAAGCACAAAAAGACCTTTTACTCCGAGTAACATATACTATTTTTTTTGTTCAAGTATGCAAGAAATAAGAAATCTATTTAAAAGTGGTTCCGTTTTGCAATTTTCTCTCAACCTCTTTAAGCGGGTCTAGGTACTTACCCAATTGTGAATATTATAAGTAAAATAGATAGAATATGTTAGAAAGGTGGTTTTCAATGTTCAATGGTTTTAATGTATTAAATAATAACCAATGATTATGGTAAACTAAGAATTTGTAGCATTATTTTCAATACTAAATTAATAAATGTCACATTGACAGATAAATATGATGACGCGCATGACATTTAACAGACGAATTCAGAATTCGAGAACCTATGCGATTTCGACTAATAACGGTTTCGGATGGTGGCTGGTCGGTCTTGAGTGCTCTGAGAGTATTTCTGTCCTTTGTTTTTTCAACAAGAATGTAAAGATGGCAATACACTCAGATCGGTATATCTGGTGTCATCTATTATTAAAATAATTTTGGTGAATGAAAATCGTTTATATATGCGCCACCATTACACTAGCGGTGACTTTTGACTTTACTTTTACTGCCTAGGACTTTTTTGCTACTTTTTTGGTCTCAGGATTTGAAAGCCCACTTTAGGTGTTCGTATGGAGAAAACAAATGACGTACTTTTAGTCCGCTTGAAAAAAAACGATATTTCCTGAAGTCTTTGTTTCCCGCCTCCTGCGCCTCCTCGGACAACTGACCAATTGGTAAGGATTGTGCAGCAATTATGTCAGCCCCATGCACCAGCCGCTTATGGAGAGACGGGGTCATATAATACTTTGGATATAGTCCGATATATTCTTGTGCTGTTTCAAGTGTTTATCGCCGAAACTCCTCAACGTTATAACCTCGAATACACTCCCTATAGCATGTAGGATGTTCGAAACATGACAAAAAAAGCCCGCATCTATACCGGTAATTTCTGCTGATAGCTCTGGCATTTTGAAAAAAGCTCGAGCAGGATTGCCGGTGTTTGACGTTTCGAATCCTTGCACAACAACGTCGACGTTCATGTGCATTTTCCCCTGAAAGAGAAGTTGGATATTATTTTTCCTTTGCACGACCTTTTCCTTATCTGCACTGCTCCTGGAAGGGCCACAACCGATGAAAAGCTTGTATGCTATATGGAGAATACCCTCAAATATACAGGGTGATTCACGGTGATGGTACCTTAGACGTATCTGGAAAACGCCTTCATATATTTATTCCAAGTTTTGTGTATGGCCACAAATGCGTCCAAACTCTATTTCTAAAATATTTTCACCTTTGCGCTGTTGTCGGTTCAGCTGAAAAAGGGTACCAACTTTCGTTTTTTAATTGTATTACTATGTATTAAAAGTTATTTTCGGCTTCCTCCTAGATTTCTTTATGATACCACTTTAACATTCCTATTCCCATCTCACACCGTTTCGCAGATATTTAATAATTTCATGTTTTCGTATTCAAAAATAGGACTCGGAATAATAATTAAAATCTCACGACCCGAAAGATTTAACGATATGAGTGCGGGGAGTTCGTTAGCTAGAACTATGTGGATGACTAGCGTATGGGCAGTTAGTGACGAAAACCTACAGGGCGGCCCACAATTAACTTCCATTCGTCAGAAAAGAAAAATTTTTAAAATTTTGTTTTTTTTAAATACTACCACCTGTGGAATGATCTTCGTAGAGAAAGGTCATTCAATTTAGAACAAATCGGTGTATACTTTATCATACCTAAATTTAACAGTTTTTGAAGTATAAGCATTTATTTCTCAACTGCGCATTTCCGTATTCCATTTTAATTCAACATTAGTTGCTCGGGTATCTAATTGAAGTTACTGGTTATAAAATTCTGATAGAACCGATTTTGTAACATCTGCCACACCGTTTTCATATATTGAGTGTCTTTGAATTTAGTTTCCTTTGTGTAAAATTTACTGATTAACTTGTTGTTTCTGCACATGGAGAGAGATAATAATTATTCTAGTGCCTTTATTATGAATTTATTCATATTCCATGAACAATATAACTAGATTATCAACCGAACCTGCAGGAAATTCAACGAAACTTATCCAGAGCTACTACTTATCAATATTGATTGTACCGTTTAAATTATTTTAGATTTTGTTATAATAAGTGATGTTAAATTTCCTTACATTGATAGGTAGTAGCTCTGGATAAGTTTCGTTGAATTTCCTGCATGTTCGGTTGATAATCTTGTTACATTGTCCATGGATTATAAATAAATTCATAATAACGGCACTAGAATATTTATTATCTCTCTCCATGTGCAGAAACAAGAAGTTAATCAGTAAATTTTACACAAAGAAAACCGAGAAGAAAACCAAATTCAAAGATACTGAATACATGACAATGTTAAATGGTGTGACATATGTTAAAATATCTGTTCTATCAAAATTTTACAGCCAGTAACTTCAATTAGATACCCGAGTCACTAATGTTGAATTAAGTGGAATACGGAAATGCGCATTTGAACAAATAAATGCTTATAAGTCACAAACTGTTAGATTTAGGTATGATAATGTGTACACCAATTTTTTCTAAATTGAATGACCTTTCTCTGCGAAGAACAATCCACAGGTGGTTGTATTTAAAAAAACGAACTTTTGACAATTTTTCTTTTCTGACGAATGAAAGGTAATTGTGGCCCGCCCTGTAGGTTTTCGTCACTAACTGCCCATATGCTAGTCATGCACATAGTTCTGGCTAACGAAGTCCCCACACTCATATCGTTAAATCTTTCGGGTCGTGAGATTCTAATTATTATTTTGAGTCCTATTTTTGAATATGAAAACATGAAATTATTAAATATCTGCGAAACGGTGTGAGATAGGTATAGGAATGTTAAAGTGGTATCATAAAGAAGTCTATGAGGAATCCGAACATAACTTTTAATACGTGGTGATCCATTTAAAAAACGAAAGATGGTACTCTTTTTCAGCTGAACCGGCAACAGCGCAAAGGCGAAAATATTTTAGAAATAGAGTTTGGACGCATTTGTGGCCACACATAAAACTTGAAATAAATAGCACCGCTCCTTTCCAGGTGAACTCCACTTCTCACGAAGCACTTCAAAACATTCGCGCCTGGTCACCATTTTTATTTTTTTATTTACGCCCTGTATATCTATATACACACATATACAAAAACTGTACACACCATTATCAATAAATAACTATCAATCACTATTAATAACTAAAAAACAACGCGTCGCTAAAGCGTCTGCTTTGTTATTTGTAATTGGCAGACGTCAAATTGATAAGCAAAAATTTAGTCACGTCAGCCTTGGAATCCCTTAGGCGCGAATATGCGCGGCTAGTTATTTCATTTTTCGCCAGTGGATACTTGAGGTCATTTATTGAAATATATGAGAGGGTTGTGACTTATTCTGAAAATTTTGTAGGTCTAAATTTGTATCTACAGATGAAAAAAATATACATACATCTCTGTCGGTACTACCATCAAATTACAAACGATGCATTATGACTACAATTACGATTTTTCCTCACTTAAGATCTTCCTAAAGCCATCACATATCATCATTTGTCCATTTATTTTAGGTTTTAAATTACACAAGCATTGTAAAAATGAGATATGAATTATATCCTAATATATAAAAATATTGAAATATAACTTTCTCAAGGCAAGTCGCCTCAAATATGTGACGATAATCTATTTATTGGTCATTTTGAAGTAAACTGAATATTTAACAATCGTCCTCTTATATTTTCGACCTGTTTCGACCAATTTCGCAAAAATCGTTTTTTCGCGTTATTTGGGTCCACGGGACCACAGTGCGCCGTCACGCTGTAGTAGAGGGACTGGGGTGGGGGCACTGGTGGCGCGGGGTTTAGGCGCATTTGAAGTGCACTGACGGTGATATAGTTAATAAAGTTATTGAGGGTTTAATTGGCGCTTTCAGGATTGAATGCAGGATAAAAAACAATAACAAATCACACTACAGTAAAGTGCAGGGTGACTATGCCAAGGTTTAATGGTTTGCAAAAATACCACATAAAACCGATACATTACCTCTATAATTAGAATGAGAACTGGTCATTGTTTAACAAGAGAACACCTGTTCAAGAGAGGTCTTAGAGACGATCCTTTATGTGATTGCGGGTTGGTTGATGATCTGAACCATATTTTTCTGGAATGCCCAATAAGTGCCCCTCCTTCATTTGAGGTGTATCAAGAGCTCATTAAAAGCGGCGCAAAAACACCCATCAAAATGGCAGTGCTTGGCTACTTGGCTTACTTCTTGGACACCTTACACAAGGATCAATCGAAACCATTTTGAAGTTTTTAAACTAGAATAAAATCAACATTTGAGGCAAGAGTGATATATTACTACGTTTTCAGGATTCAGCTCATTTTCAGTTGTAATTGTGTGTTACCTGGATCCAGATGTGCAGTGTTTGAATTTCCATTTTATGTATCTTTATTGGGATTTTACTTTGTTGTGATGTATACTAGGCCCTAGTTCATATATTAGCTAGAATTTAAATACCTCACAGTACTTCAAAGCATTTAAGTGGAAAATCGGGGGGTCATCTTCAAATTGTGCTGGCAAATTGCCTAGAAGCAGGGCCAAGGATTAACAAGACAAGACAAGTATGTCGTATAACTCGCTTCCAGTCTGCATTTAGAAACGTAATTTCCTCCTTCCTGTGAAATTGTTGTCGTGTTTGGTCATCTCAATGGCCTCTCTCGTTAGTCTCGGATAGCTGCGATTGATATAAGACATCCCTCGTTGAAAAGGATGTCGTGATTTTCGGAGAGAGCGTGCTTTTGTACTACTGACTTTTGAGTTTGTCTCACCTGCAAATCCTCTTGTTTTCCGTAATCCTCGTGTTCAAAAACGCCTCGAAAAGTGCAAGAATTTTAAATAGGCGTGTCACCCACGCCTAGCATGTGCAGTGTCGCCAACTAATTTTCACTGCATAATAACGTTAGTTACTACATGATAGTCCCTCAAAATAAATCGTGTTGATATTACGTTTTGTGGTGCCAATATATACCGAGCCACAACTGCATGGAACTCGGTAAACTCAGAATGCTGATAAGAGATCTCTGCGGTCTTTGTTCCGTTACTTTGTGGATGGTAGACTAGTCCATCCGCGCTTTTCTTCCTCTTCTCTCGTTGTTCCTTCCTGGTGCTCTACATTTTTTGGACGGACGGCTCTACCGAACTCCTGCTTGCTGTACCCATTCCAACCAAAGGTTCTTTCAAGGTGCTTCGTTTCTCGTTCCAAATCAGCCGGCTCACAAATTCACGTGACTCTCACAGACACAGCGTTATGACTCCTCTATTTTGTCTGTGATGATCCGTTATTGAGGAATCGGTCAGTGTGTGCTGGTTTTCTATAAACGTTGTGCGCAAGCTTCCCATTTTGCCTCTTTGATATTACAACATCCAAAAACGGTAATGAATCCTCCATAGTGAATTGAATTTTTGGGTTGATAGAGTTGAGGTTTAAGAGGAAGCACTGGTGCCAGCACTTTGGCCCCTTATTTGCCGTTGGTCTCGAAAATATCAAATATCAATGAGGGCCGCCATGAGCTACACCATCAGTTTGTTCATAGAACTCTTCCTTCCATTGAAAATATGTAGTGGTTAGGCGGTGTTGGAACAACTTCGCAATAGCTTGTGGAAATTCCTGGCTATTATGTTCCACGGCTTCCTTGATGGATACCATCGTGAAGAGCGAAACCACATCATAGCTAACGAAAATTTCTCCTGGAGAAAGAGTGAAAGAATGCGATTCGCCCATGGGCTTATCGCCTTTAATAAGGTTTGCCGCAGCTCTAGACGAAACGTCAGGAAGACATTTCATTGTACCACAGCTTCAAAGCCCGGAAAACACTTTAGATTCCGGCCGTGAAATCCTTCATAGTTTTATTATACCGGGTGTCCAGCAGAACCCTGGACATAGGAGATTAACATGGGAAATCGTTTTTTTATTTTTTGCGCCTGTACGGTTGATTTGATAGAAAAACTTTTTCGAGTAAAGTTGTAGAGCTTATGGTCAGCTATCATCCTGTAATTTTACCTCAGTTGTGGCTGTTTTTTGGAAAAACGCCTCGAAAAGTGCAAGAATTTGAATTTGGCGCGTCACCCACGCCTTGCATGTGCAGTGTCGCCAACTAATTTTCACTGCATAATAACGTTGATAGTCCCTCAAAATAAATAAAAAAGGAAAAAATCGGCTCTGACTCTGACATAAGAAATTATGATGTTGTCCACACTGCACATGCGCCGGGGGTGACGCGCCAAATTCAAATTTTTGCACTTTTCGAGGTGTTTTTCCAAAAAACGGCGAAAACTGGGGTATTGAAAAAATTACAGGATAATAGCTGACCATACGGTCTACAACTTTACTCTTAAAAGTTTTTCAATCAATTCAACCGTACAGGGGCAAGAAAATAAAAACCGATTTCGCATATTAATTTCTTATGTCCAGGGTTGTGCTGGATGTTACAGGTAATAAGTGATAATGAACTACTGCATCTTTCTTGCCTACCATTCCCCTCTTGACGGCTCATTGCAGTCATATACAGGGTGTTCCAGAAAGGTTGCGAAATCTCGCATCTCGAGATAATAAGAAACAAAATACTCATGGATTGATCCACATATTAGAACGAAATTAATAGTTTCCGATTTACATGATGTCAAAACTTTACGCACATTTCGCACAATCACTTAAATTTCAATAAACCTGAAAAAATCCTCACAATTTGTCAGAGTATGATACATATTTATGTTTAATTCATAAAGCCCCCTTGAATACAATTTTCACATTCATTTGTCTCACAGCAAGTTGCCGATTGGCAACTTTGCTAATGGCAGTCACCATGACAACACGCAGGTTTTTTATTTATAAAAAATTGTGCAATATTTTCATGTAAGTGCTTTCAGTTGGTGAGACATTTTCAGTTTTATGCTGGTTAAAAAAAATTGTATCCATACATATTTTCATAATTTATGATGGTGTTTTTCTTTCATTCAACACAACTTAATATACTCACAACTCAGGAAGTGGATCACTCGCGAAAACCTAGTTATCTGCAACTCACATCTGGTTAGGATGCTAAAACTTGCGCTTTATTTTTGTGAATATTAATGTAGTAATGTGATCCGAGATTCGATTTTCGAACGCGTTCTTGACGCTTGACAGATATCATTAGTTGACGTAGACTTTTGGTGTTGACAGCGACAGTTCACTTATGTCACACTTATCAGGCCCTATCCACTCTTATTACCCAACTTGGTTTGAAATTTGCTTTTATTCCTACTAGGAAGATGACGCTTGGCCGGCGTTTGTTGGGTTGCGTCTCCATGAATTTCGTCCATTCCCGACGGCCAACTTCAAAATGGCTACCGAACTGTCAAAATTTTAAATTTGAAGCTTTGGAATTTGAAATTTTTTAAGTATTGTAGGTTTTTAAGGCGATAAAGTTAAATAAAGTATATAAAAGTGAGTTGGTGTTGTGCTGCGTTTAAAAATATTTAAGGTAAGCTATAAATTACTTATTACTGGGTTAATACGTTTTGCTCATAAGCGGAAGGGATTGGTCATACATTGGGTACCTTATAGGCTTTTTTCTAGTAGAAAAAAGGTGCCTTACGTAGTATATTAACTTAAATTTTTCCACAATCTTGTACGAATAAGTATACAGTATAATAAAATAAATTTCCTTAATAATATTCCATATTCTATTAGGTATCTACATAGTTTGGTGAAGGACAAATCTTGTTGGGAGAGGCAGTTGCAATATAGTACATATAAGTGGCGCCATCTGACGACGGCAGGTGCTTCCACTAGGAAATGCGAGATGATTGTGAAGCGATCCAAAAACCAGTTTTCTGCAATATTGTCACTTCCCACAGGGTAGTACGAAAGTAGGTACGAAATCTCGGCCATTTGTCTGTGGGAAGTGACAATATTGCAGGTGTAGGACAAATAAGAAGCTACTTCACAGTTGCGAATACGCCAACGTTTCGATCTTTATTTAGATCTTCTTCAGGGCTTAATTCAGTTTGAGAAGTATGTCATCTAAGCTACATGTATGTCTTCTATCGGACATAACTCAAAAATAAAACAATGAATCCACAAACAGACGACCACATGAGTTAAGGACAAACGAAACACCAGCCGCCAGGAACAAAATAAACGATGGATCGATCCATCATGTGGTCGTCTGTTTGTGGATTCATTGTTTTATTTTTGAGTTATGTCCGATAGAAGACATACATATAGCTTAGATGACATACTTCTCAAATTGAATTAGGCCCTGAAGAAGATATAAATTGAGATCGAAACGTTGGCGTATTCGCAACTGTGAAGTAGCTTCTTATTTGTCCTACACCCGTTATCTACAGTTCCATTGCATTACAAAGGACACGAAGCACATATAATTCTTTATATTGTAAAATTAAACCTTTTGTATAAAGTACAAAGAGAAGCAACATAAGCCGATTGTATGATATTTCAGATTGTTGAAATGCCGTCTACGATTAGGTGTTGCATTTCTACGTGTTGGGGAAGCCCTGAACTGAGACATCGATTTGCAATCCACAAAAATACGGACTTTGTTTCGACTAGTGGATGAAACTTCTCGGAGGTGAGAGGATGTTCACAATGGAAGGTCAAAAAGTATCTAATAACTTTCTAGTAACTATTTACTAAACACCAACGATTCATTTAGGTGATAATACATACAATTATTGACTGCTTTTTACTAAACGCGTACCGTAAGTAGGAACCTGGCAAAGTAAGATATCATCTGATTTGAGATTTTTGTAAATTGGCACTTGAGAGTATTGAACAATGGCGGCAAATATTTAAATTTAACAATTCTCTGATATCTAGCGACGTACGAATGGGCCAACAAAATTATTAAGGATCTAATTAGGATTAGTTAAGTGCGCCATCTCTCGACCCTAGCTTCAATCTTGAGTTTTTGTTCCTTCCAGAGAGATGGCGTTGTAATGCGAACCAAATTTTTAACACGCGAGTTGACGTTCTATTTTAGTTTTGTTGTATGACACTTATGGCATGGCGAAAAAGAAGAGATAAGGCTGTAAAAGTGTTCTATTTATATTATTATTAAAATTTGTACCATCCTGAGTTCTTTTTGTTAAATACGTCCGGCCAACCACACTAATAATAACGATTAAATATTTATAACATTTTACACATATTTGTTTACAAAAATAATGGGAGAGAATACGAAAATTAAAAATTCTACATGCAAACTGAGGTAGGTATGGATACACTTTAGTTTAGTGACAGCTGGACTAATTTATGGAAATTTTCAAATTTTCGTTTTGGGCCCCACGGGCGAAGGCGAAAAAAGTGCTGGTTTCGATATGTGCATGTCACCTTTCTTACTTGGTGTCGTGGCGAAGAGGGTGATCTTCAAAACTACCTCTTATACTTCAAGTCTATATATCAAAAGTTTTAATTAGTCATGGAGGTGGAAAAGGAAGGACGCCTGTGGTTTCGTAATCGTATTGTTGTGTTATTCATATCGACTGCCCTAAGGGGTTCAATTTGTTAATATGTAGAAGTGGAAAGATTAGGTTGGGTTCCGGTACTGCAGCGAATAAACTCAGCGTATTTTCTCTTCAGTCTCTAAGCCCATGCGACTATAATTATTAGCTTAAACTGTAAATTTCATGTTTTTTCAATCAGTTCCAAATTCCAATCCATCTGATTTCAAATCAATTCAGACCTGAATAATGAACAACAATGAAATCAATCAGTTAGGTATCAATAAAATGATTCAATTTATAATGAGATGCTGAATTTCTCACCAGTCCGGATATTATTTTCACCTCATGCCACACAGTAACGTTTTGCAAAGTATGAGTAATACACATAATGGTACGTAATCCTGGTGTTCAAGTATTCTTTCCGGATAGGCAAACAGAAGAGAATACTTCACGGTAGATCTTAAAATTAGTAGGATTTATAAAGAAACATATAGACTCGAAAAAAGCAAAAAATGAGACAACCCTCAATTCTTGAAAAGTAAATGCTGGTGACCAATTTGCCACTGACGTTAAACTAATTTCATAGGTAAACAGATCCCTTGAAGACAATTGGTTGAATTTTGCTAAATTCAATTTTATCAGAAGCTTGACTCTGGTTTCGGCTTAAAAAAGCAGGATGGTAAACAAGAGCAGACAAATTAAGTAATGCAAATCTGATCGCACGAAAACGTCTTATCCAAATCAATCGCATCAAAATCTGCATAAGTTGTTATAATGTACATATTAAATGAAGAAAATATGCTACCTGGGTTGCATGGGATCATAGTTATGAAATAAGAACTCGAATTGAAAAAGCCAAAAGCGCGTTTAACCGCCTTAAGAAAGTCCTTTGAAACCCCTGGGTCTCATACTCACAACTAACATCACGATTCTCGAGAGGCTCAGAAAAGACATGGAAATTATTACTACAGTAAAGAACACAAAACTGGCCTACTTTGGCCACATTATACGTAGTGATAAGTACCGACTTCTACAATTAATCTACAAGGCAAGATTGAGGGCAAGCGAGGCCCTGGACGCGCTTGCCCTGATATAGGCTTACCTATATCCTGGGTGGCCAACCTTAGAAAATGGACTCACCTAACATCAACCGACTTATTCTGAGCTGCAGTTAATAGGATAAGATGGGCCAACGTGGTCGCCAACATCACAAGAAGATAGGCACCTTTAGAAGAAGAAGACGTATTAAATATATTATTATAACATCAATATGACCCGGACGTCAACTATACCAAAGACGGAGCGATCTAAGACGATTATCACAGGGTTTATACGATTTTTTTCTAATACTACAAGTGATAAAACCACAAAATTTGCTAAATTACATCTACACCAGATTTTATTTATAAAAACAGGGCCTTTTGTCCCTCGATTAGATTCCCTGATTACATCCCATTTCCTACGAAACTCCAAACCAAAAATGCTATATTATTTATTTGAAAACTCCTAGCCTCAATCGCTATATAAAGAAAAGCAGTCAATCCAACTCAACAATGTCTTTTAAGTCAAAATATTGGTGATCTATACAAAGTGGCCGAAAGGCGTTTTCTGTCTTCAGAAAAAAAATTGAACATAATTCAGTGTTTAATTTCCCAATAATTTGTGACCTTATTGAGGAGCATAATACATCAATTCGTAAAACGAAAGAAGAAGTGGATCTTAGGCAAGACAACAGATCCTGCATGCCCTACCATTGTGTTCAGAATGAAAATATCTTCAAAATTGGCAGTTTATAATGTGCGTTTAACGGCTTAACAGGATTTACTATCCAATTGAATTTTCTTACCCAACCCTTGTGATTTTGTAATCATAAAAACGTCATTGCTGCGGATGTTGAATCGATGTAAAAGATATATTTATTTTGTGGCGCAATAGTCCCCAATACTCAACAGAAACATAAGAATTGGCTACCGTTAAAAATATTTAGAACTAAATAATGACAAAATATAAACAAAGGTATTTCTCAAGATATTAAATAGCTTTCCATCCTTGGCCATGCCTGACAAGACAATAAACTGCTGGTATGTAAAAGCCTTTAACGCCCCTAATATATGTATAGTCAGAGCGGCAAAACAACCCCTTAATTACTGAAAATACATTACAAAGAACAAAGGTTTACAAATGTAACTCCGCATTGTCAAATGAAGAACACGACGGCACGTTCTCATAAATTAATTCCGGCGGCTGCATCATTAACTCAAAATAAATTTCGAGTCTACGCGAAATGAAACTTTGTCGTATGATTCATTAATCACGCCGAAAAACTATGAATATCTGGCTTAGCCTGTAGCAACTATTCAGACGTCTGCTGGATTGGATAGATAAATTGGCTGGTAAAGTTTTGATGAACGCGAGGTATTGCATTGTGTACCTCGTATTATAGCGTATTGCACGTGTGGAAATAAGACAGTCATTGAGAAGTCATCTAAAGTTTTGTAATCATTTAGAAATTGAAACTGAAGTATCTGCTATAATGTTAGAAAATCCCAATTCTCAGAAGGACTCTACAGAAAACCTTTGTAGGAAATTGTATTACAAATAACTAGGTGGATAGAAATCTCAAGTCCAGTTTGGATCTGACGAAAACTTTTTTATTTTAGTATTTAGTAGCTTCGCCCTGTGAATTCGTAGAAATAAGAGCCAAAAAGTCACGTGAATTCCTTTTTTATTTAGTTCAAATTAAAGGCTCATAAAATGGTTGGGTGTGACAAATTACTTCAACTCAATAAACAAAATAGAATTTTAAATAACAAAAAACCGTCTTCCACCGATTTTCAATGTAAATCTCTCCCTTCTCAAAAGTTTGCGCTCTTTAAAATGTTATTCTTTAAATTGTTTAAGATATATTCTATAAATCGGTGAAAACGAGGGCTCAATGTGGCAAAGTCAAAATCTTAAAAAAAAAAGCTTAATTTGTATTGTATTTTATTCAATGTGAGTGGACTTGTACTGTCCTCCACCGTCACCTGCGGTCTATTCCAAATAGTCCTTCCAAAGTTTCATATATATTAAAATAAGTGTGTTACTCGAGTCTCGCTCCTAAGAGCATCATCAGACGCATTACATTCCCTTTAAAAAAAGTAGTCACCGAACACACACCTACATCTACATATCAAAAAGAGGTCACTGAGGGTTTTAGTAAATTACCGAATTTTCAGATTTTTAGTCTGAGTAGATAATCGATCGATGCAATTCCCGGCGTACCAGCCTTTATTATTTGAGAAATTTCAATCAACAAAAAGCATCGGTTATTATTAAAAACATATATGTCAATAACATATTATTATTGCATTATAAATACCTGAAACGATTAAAAATTAATAAATTTACTGTCCTGATACAGATGATTTAACAAGTCAGTTTGTAATAAGAGAATAAATTTGCTTTAAATATTTTTGTATCCATTAATGAAAATTGTCGAATAAAATACGACTACAATAATTAAATATATGGCATTCGCAACAATCGCAAAGTTGCACGTTTTGTACATTTATCAACTGCCTCTTTATCGTTAAAATTTGAAATGTTTGAATTTAAACAGAAGTTCGCAAATAATTTAAACAAGCTGGCGAGTAGAGGGTAAATAATAAAGCGTGCTTTTGGTTAATTTAATTTGAATTAAATTTTTTATTTCACCAAACAAAAATCATTAATAACATCATACTAAGGCTGTACGGAAATTAACAGAATTGGTTGCTATTAAACAATGGGTAAACAGAAGTTTCCGGAACTGGCTTGCATACGAGATAAACTTTTCATCATGTACCACATAGCACATACTAAATGCGAAAAATTTTTGCTCTCAACTTTGCTTAATGGCGAATTAATTATTTATAAAGTGGGAATATGAAAAAGTGCACAAAGTTTGAGGGCGGTTTCACTAAAGCTGAAGCGCTTACACTAATAATATTTTAGGATGCATAGGAATTGCAAATGAGAGCATACGAGAGTATCATGCTGTCTGGAAAGGGATTACTTTTAGCTTTTAATGAGTAAAATCTTTACTGGAACTTTTGGTACAATAATAATTATTAAGAACTCTATGTAGGGGAAATCGGCGGAATTAGGACAAGGCAGCAAAACATACAACTAACTTTTCGTCATTTTACAGGATGTATATGTAACACAAGGGCGAGCTTTATCTGTTTTTTTTTATGAACTTCTGATTCTTACTTTCGAGAACAAATTGTTTCGGCCAAATCTATTAGACCATTAACTTCTCTCTTCTCTTGCCTTAAAGTTCCTTAATTACGACCATTACGATCGGATTAAAAATCCGAGCCCTTTTGTCGTCGCTACGTTAATATTAAAAGTTTTGCTAACTCATTTTTCCTTGCTGTTAGCAGTTTGCATAGCATTAAGTTCAATTTGACTCACTCGGTGGCTGTCGAAAGTTAAAAAGCTTTTCTGCCGGTTTGAAGCATAAATCATGTTATTTAATTTCATTAAAATTATCGCTAGTGAGGGGCTTTTAAGGCGGAAAACGCTCATTAACCCCCGGTTGTTTGAAAACATCATTCGAACAAAAAATTGTTTTGTCCAAATTTCAATTAAAATACTTTATTTCTCCGGTTTAAATCTTCAAATTGCCTTACACCGGGTTTCTCATTTAACTTGGAAAACTAACATGTTTTTTAAAACGAAGCATTCTATGAAAAAATACGTCAAATCTAAGTTAGTAGGTGTCGCTTGGGGGGGGGGGGGGGACAAATAAAATCTGTGGTATTGCAGGTACGTGATGTTGACTATTGTTTTCAAAACTTTGGATTTTGAAATGCAAAGTTAAACAAAACCGCAGGTGCGACAACATCACGGAGCAATACAATTGGTAGACGGTATTACGAAACTTTCAGCTCTGGCAAAAAAAGCTCTACCAAAGTCAGTAAGCTTTTGCTTGTTAGGTCTTACTTGATAAAGTGAGAGCTTACTCTGAATATATTTGGTAAAAGAGTCCTTCTTACCACACTTTCTTTCTGCACTGCGGAGGGAAAATCAGGTAAGCAACTTGCGGGATAAACTTTCCATTAATATAACTACAGAATAAACTTACCAGGTAGCTGAGAACCCGCTCAAGAGTACCTTGAGTACTCTTCCTTATTTTGTCTCAGAGTTTTCAACAATTTCAGTTTTTCTTCTATTTCTAGATGACCGCTTCTGGTATCTCTTCAAGAGTATAAGTTGGGCTCTCTTACACCGTGGTTTCAGGTCTTTTTGCCTTCTTCCTCTACAGACAGAATATCGGTTTCCTCCTCTTTGTCAATCTTATTCTTTTTAACAATTATGTTCTTCTTCACAATCTCTTTCTTCATTTTTGGGTAGTCTCTTGGCGTTGATATTCAGATTCTTTAAGTTTTTCTTCAACAATAACTATAGTGAATGGCTCATTTCCAGCTCCCTCTACTTTAAGAACTTTTGCTGTTCTTATATTAAGTCATATTTCTTCTACAGTTAACTAACCGTTGTTCGGAGGTTTTAACTTTTCTCACTATAGAATTGATAATTTCAGTTTTTTTCCTTGTTATCGCCCTCCTATTTCTTTATTACCAGGTTTTTGAGATTTTTAAGAGCTCTTTTCTCTATTACAATTATTGTTTCTTCTATTTACCGTGACAGTTCGTCAACAAAAAATTCCATCGAGTTAGGTATTTCTTCTTCCTCTGCAAAAACAAAATTTATTGTTGGGGTTGTTTGCCTTCTTCTTTTACTGTAACTATTCCAGGTTTCCTTTTTTTGTCGCATTTTATTTTTTTTTCAAGTTTTCTGTTTCGCTGTTTTTTTTTTATTTTTAATATTTCTCTAATATTCTCGTCTCGATCTATATCGGACTTTTATTGTGTTTTCATTCGCTTGAGGTAACTTGACAAAAATTTGAACTTTCCAACAAATTAATAATTGTAATATATAATGATCTGTAATAAAACAGTTTTGGTCCAAAACTGTGTTTTTTACCAATTGACTATTTCTGAGTTTTTTTAAGTTTTTTTTAGACGGTTTTAGCTCAAATTAGAACTTTAACAACCCAAGTAAAAGGTTGATTGTTATTGATAGAAGTTTGGTTCAAAAAAGCAATTTTTTTTTTAAGTTTTTGGCTTAAAATTAAGATATTTTATATTTGTGTTTCTAACTATCTACCTCATTTGGGCATAACTTTTTCTATAATTTTTTTGGTCATTTACAGTTCTACCTCTCCATCACTCTTACCTTTAGTGGCATTCAGTTTCTTTAGCCATACTATTGTGTCAATTTCAAGGTTTGATAGATTTTATTTTATACGATATTGACGACTTCTTTTCATAGACGCTAGCCTTGACAAAGACTAAACAATGTAGTCGAAACGTTGGCACTCTCCGATAGAAGACGGAGTTTGTAATTACCTAATATCTGCTTGATCCAGATTTTTTTTTATTTGGGCCGTTTTTCATTAATAATTTTGATTTTTTATTGTTAACGTCAGATGGATGATGACAACTTCAATGTTTTAAATAAATCAATATAATTTTTATTCCTGAAATCGATTCAATACGTAATTTTGTATAAACAGGTATCAAAGTACATTTCGGTTAAAGTTTATGAATTTTAAAATATTCAAATCTATATATATGTATACACTATAAAGTAAAGTTTTTCTTTTAATTCTGAACATTTCAAGGATTATCGAAATTACTGAAAATTCTATAAAATTAATAGAACTTTCATTGAATTACTGAGAATTTCATAAAATTACTGGAAATTTCATAACATTACTGGAATTGGATAGAATTACTCAACGTTTTTTCAAAATTACTGGAAGCTTTGACAAATTACAAAAAAAAGTTATAATTACTTGGGAATTTTTTAAACATATCTAAACTAACTTGTAATTGCATTAACTTTCTAGGACGTAACTGCAGTGTATGGTAAATACTAAAATTTCAAAGAAATTACTTAGGATCTTTTAAAAAAACTCTAAAATTATCGAAATTAATGGAAATTATGAAGAAGACCAGGAAAATTAGAATTACTTGAGAATTTTTTCAAAATATCTCAGATTATTTGGAACTTTCTAGGACGTATTTGTAATTTATAGCAAATATTTGAAATTCCAAAAAAAATGTCAGTTTTTTAATGCAATGCCCACATTATAAAGTAAAGTTATCTAGAATTATTAGTCTCTGGAATTTTTGCATCTGGCATTTCGCTTTACTGCGACTATCGGAAAGTTTCCGGAATTACATATTAAGTACTTAAAATTACTTTAAATCTTTTGCAACTACTGTGAATCATATAGAATTACTGAACACTATAAAGAAGTTCATTCATGTAAAAACGTAATTTTCAGAATTTTAGTGTATAAGCAATTAGCATCAGTACTAATTACAAGAAATGTGGTGAAACTAGAAGAAACTTATTAAAATTACAGAACATTTTTTGAAAATACCAGAAGTTTTACAAGAAATTTGGAATTACTTGAGAATTTTTTCAAAATATCTCGAATTATTTGGAATGGCACTTTCTAGGACGTTTTTATAATTTATAGCAAATATTTGAAATTCTAAACGAATCTGCCAGTTTTGGAATTTCAATGCACACATTAAGAAGTGAGGTTTACCCCTCGGAAAATGTTTCTTTGGAATTTTTGCATCATTGCTTTACTGCAACTATCGGAAAGTTTCCGGAATTACATACTACTTAAAATTACTGGAAATCTTTGGAAATTACTGAGAATTTTATGGAATTACTGAACATGTTTTAGAATTAGTGAAAAATATACAGAACTACAAAGAAAATTTCTTGAAATTGTAAGAAATTACTTGAGTATTTCTTGAAATTACCTGCGGTCACTTGAGATTGTGCGAACCTTATTAGAAATACTTATATTTTCAAAGTAGTTACTCAGTTTGGGAATTTCAGTATACATATCACGAAGTGCGGTTTACTCGTCTAATAATGTAATTTCTAGAATTTTAGTATACAAGTAATTTGGATTACTGTTAAATAGAGAGAATTACTGGACAGTAGTGAGTATTTATTGGAATTACTTAAATTTTTATGGAATTACTAAAAAGTTTTAGAAATTACTGGAAGTGTTGAAGAACTACAAAGATATTTGGAATTATTTGTTCATATTTTTAAGGTAAAATTTGCATTACTGTCAAATACAGGAAATTCCTCGAATTAAGTAGGAATTTTTTGGAATTACCTACAACTCCAAAGTAATGATCCAGTTTGAAAATTTTAGTTAACACAACGAGAGGTGCGATTTATTCATCTAAAAATATCATTTCCTGAATTTTAGTGTACAAGCAATTAGCATTACTACTAGTTACAAAAAATTAAATTAGTAGAAATCTATGAGAATTACAGAACATTTTTTGAAATTACCACAAATTTTACAAAAAATTAGGACTTACTTTAGAATTTTCTCAAAATATCTCAAATTATATAGAATGGCATGGGATTTCTAGGACGTATTTGTAATTTATAGCAAATATTTGAAATTCCAAACAAATTTGTGAGTTTTGGAATTCCAATGCACACATTATGTAATAAGGGAAATGTTTCACTGGAATTTTTGCATCGCTTTACTGCAACTATCGGACAGTTTCCGGAATTACTTACTATTTAAAATGAATGAAAATCTTTTAAAATTACTGTGAATTTGATGGAATTACTGAACACGTTTTAGAATTACTGAAAATTATACAAAACTACAAAGAAAATTTCTTGAAATTGTACAGAATTACTTGTTCATTTCTTGAAAATACCTGCGGTTACTTGAGATTGCGCGAAGCTTTTTGGAAATACTTACAATTTCCATGTAATTACTCAGCTTGGGAATTTCAGTATACATATCACGAGGTGCGGTTTATTCGTCTAATGTCATTTCTAGAATTTTAGTGTACAAGTAATTTGGATCACTCACTGTTAAATACAGAAAATTACTGGACATTAGTGGGCATTTATTGGAATTACTTAAAGTTTTATGGAAATAAGTACTAGAAAGTTTTTGAAATAACTATAAGTGTTGAAGAAATACTGAGATATTTGGAATTCTTTCTTCATATTTTCAGTGCACAATTTGCATTACTTTCAATTACAGGAAATTTCTCGAATTTAGTAGGAATTTTTTATCATTACTTAGAATTCCAAAGTAATGATCCAGTTTGAACATTTTAGTAAATACATCAAAAGGTGCGATTTATTCATCTAAAAATGTAATTTCCAGAATTTTTGGTGTATAAGCAATTAGCATTACTACTATTTATAAAAATGTCGTGAAATTACAAGAAATTTATCAGAATTATAGAACAGTTTTTGAAATTACCAAGAATTTGATCAAAAAAAACTCTAAAATTATCGAAATTAGTGGAAGTTATGAAGAAGACCAAGAAATTTGGAATTACTTGAGAGTTTTTTCAAAATATCTCAAATTATATGGAATGGAATGGACTTTTTAGGAAGTATTTGTAATTTATAGCAAATATTTGAAATTCCAAACGAATTTGTCAATTTTGGAGTTTGAATACACATATTATACACAACTATCGGAAAGTTTGCGCAATTTCATAGTACTTAAAGTTAGTAGAATTCTTCTGCAATTAGTGTGAATTTTATGGAATTACTGCACACATTTTAGAATTACTGAACATTTTATAGAACTACAAAGAAAATGTGTTGAAATTGCATGGATTTACTTGGTCATTTCTTGTAATTACTTGCAGTTACTTGATATTACGCGAAGCTTTTTGAAAGTACTTACACTTTCAAAGTAATTATATAGTTTTGGGAATTTCAGTATACATATCACAAGACGCGGTTTACTCGTCTAATAATGTCATTTCTAGAATTTTAGTGTACCTACAAGTAATATGGATTACTGTTAAATACAGAGAATCACTGGACATTAGTAATTTATTGGAATTACTTAAAGCTTTATGGAATTAGTTAAAAGTTTTTGAAATTACTGGAAGTGTTGAAGAAATACTAAGATATTTGGAATTATTTGTTTATATTTTCAGTGTACAATTTACATTACTGTCAATTACGGAAAATTTCTCGAATTTAGTAGGATTTTTTTTGATTTACTTAGAATTCCAAAGTAATGAATTCCAGTTTGAAAATTTTAGTAAACACGTCAAGAGTTGCGATTTATTTATCTAAAAATATCATTTCCAGAAGTTTAGTGTACTAGTATTACTACTAATTAGAAAAAATTTCATGTAATTAGTAGAAATTTATCAGAATTACAGAACATTCTTTGAAATTACCAAGAATTTAAAAAAAAAATTCTGAAGGTATCGAAATTAGTGGAAGTTATGAAGAAGACCAAGAAATTTGGAATTACTTGAGAATTTTTTCAAAATATCTCAAATTATATGGAATGGCATGGACTTTCTAGGACGCATTTGTAATTTATAGCTAATATTTGAAATTCCAAACGAATTTGTCAATTTTGGAGTTTGAATACACATATTATACACAACTATCGGAAAGTTTGCGCAATTTCATAGTACTTAAAGTTACTAGAATTCTTCTGCAATTAGTGTGAATTTTATGGAATCACTGCACACATTTTAGAATTACTGAACATTTTATAGAACTACAAAGAAAAGGTGTTGAAATTGTATGGATTTAGTTGGTCATTTCTTGTAATTACTTGCAGATACTTGATATTACGCGAAGCTTTTTGGAAGTACTTACACTTTCAAAGTAATTATATAGTTTGGGAATTTCAGTATACATATCACAAGACGCGGTTTACTCGTCTAATAATGTCATTTCTAGAATTTTAGTGTACCTACAAGTAATATGGATTACTGTTTAATACAGAGAATCACTGGACATTAGTAATTTATTGGAATTACTTAAAGCTTTATGGAATTACTTAAAAGTTTTTGAAATTACTGGAAGTGTTGAAGAAATACTAAGACATTTGGAATTATTTGTTTATATTTTCAGTGTACAATTTACATTACTGTCAATTACGGAAAATTTCTCGAATTTAGTAGGATTTTTTTTGATTTACTTAGAATTCCAAAGTAATGAATTCCAGTTTGAAAATTTTAGTAAACACGTCAAGAGTTGCGATTTATTTATCTAAAAATGTCATTTCCAGAAGTTTAGTGTACTAGTATTACTACTAATTACAAAAAATGTCATGTAATTAGTAGAAATTTATCAGAATTACAGAACATTCTTTTAAATTACCAAGAATTAAAAAAAGAAACTCTGAAAGTATCGAAATTAGTGGAAGTTATGAAGAAGACCACGAAATTTGGAATTACTTGAAAATTTTTTCAAAATATCTCAAATTATATGGAATAGCATGGACTTTCTAGGACGCATTTGTAATTTATAGCTAATATTTGAAATTCCAATGGAATTTGTCAGTTTTGAAATTTCAATGAACACATTATGAAGTAAGGCTTACCCCTCGTGAAATATTTCTCTAGAAATTTTCCATCGCTTTACTGAAACTATTGGAAAGTTTCCGGAATTATATACTACTTAAAATTTCTGGAAATCTTTGCCAATTTCTGTGAATTTTATGGAATAACTTGGGCATTTCTTGAAAATACCTGCAGTTACTTGAGACTGGGCGAACCTTATTGGAAATACTTATACTTTCAAAGTAATTACTCGGTTTGGGAATTTCAGTATACATATCACGAAGTGCGGTTCGCTCATCTAATAATGTCATTTTTTAATTTTAGCGTACAATTAATTTAGAAGACTTAGAATTACTGTTAAATACAGAGAATTACTGTTAAATGCAGAGAATTACTGGAAATTAGTAGGCATTTATTGCTTTAAAAAAAATATATGAAAGTTTTTGAAATTATTGGATGTCTTAATGAAATATTAAGACATTTGGAATACAGTCAATTTCACAAAATTTCTCGAATTTAGTAGGAATTTTTTGGAACTAGAAATGTCATGAAATTATTGGGAATTTCGGGGAATTACTGGGAATTTCATGGGATTACTGAGAATTTAGCCGGGAGTAGGTGATTCGCTGTTTTTTCCCTCTACGTTATTAATGTATCGCTGCAACTGAAAATGTTCCAAGAAAACTCACTTGTTATGAACACAACATCTGAGCTAACCATTAGTCACTACTTTCGAGAAATACAGATGTTTTACTTTGACTAAACTCTTTTCAATTACTACAACAGGTTGTCCCAAGGTTTTTGAACACATTACATTTACAAAAACTAAAATCGAAACACTTACACTGTTCTGATCCCTAAAATTATGCTGCTCTATTATACAATGAAGGCTTTAACTCTCGACTTGCCCAATGGGGGAGGGGCAGTATATGGAGAAGTTGAACGAATAAGTCACACATGGCAACTCTGCTTCTAAACGTTGAGAACTAGATTGTTTTCGTTACAACAAAATTCAATAACTTCAACCAAGAAAGCTGTTCAGTATTATTTAAATGTGCTTTATGACAGACGTTAGATAATCTGGTATTGTGGTCCCTGAGATCACCCGATCTAATGATTCCCGACTTTTACTTATAGGGACGGTGATGATGATTGGCATCCTTAAGCACTTATAGTTATGGTGGTTAGCAGGTTTAGGACAATGAAACACCTTTGTAACTCGAAAAACGGCCTACGTTTCGACATATAATTCACGTCTCCTTCAGGGCTATATTCTTATAACAAGGATGGTGTCAATGTTTAATGTACATCCATGAAGACTTAAAAAAACTGCGAACAAAGAGAACAACACACTTACAGTTATACACAACAGTGAATTATACTTCGAAACGTAGCCCGTTTTTTGAGTCACAAGGATGTTTCATTGTCCTAACCCTGCTAACCACCATAACTACTTACAGGGATATTTGCAAAATGTTATGTATAAAAAACGTACAACAACAAACATACCGAGACAAGAGTTATTATCTGGAATACAAAATTTTGCAAGAAGAGTGAAAAATTTCATTGCATACTCTCTGAAATTTACTAAGCCTTGTAATGTATTAGATAGGTAGATCACAGTTATTTATAAATATTTCGAATTCTGTTGGGATTAGCCCATACATAACTTGACACTTTTCTATTTAGAATCATACATCGAATCCAATTCAGCAATAAAAAGTATATTGATTAATTTAAAAATTTAAAATTATCTTCCATCTGGCGTTAGCAGCGCCATCTATAAAAAATTGATATTGCCTTCTATTGTCCTCTTTAAAGTTACACAATATTTATTTGACACATTTTCTCGTTCATGCTCTGATTTGCGACTGGAAGATTTAAAATGGAACACCCTGCATTTCTCAAGTTAAATGGACCACCCGGTACATAACGCGCCTCCGTAAAGCTACCCGCGGTTTATCTCGGTATTGCTATAAATTTATCAATCTGTCTATTGAATGTCTGAGAAAGTTTTCCCCTTTGTTTCAATTTAATGTTTCTGCTTCCCTTGTAATAATGGCAATAAGAGTAGTTTTATGTCAGTGCCAAGGTAGAAATATTGTCTTTTGGGAAATTGTATAGCTCTCGAAACTTTCTGATAGACTCGGATATTGATTTATTGTCTGTGGTAGTTTAGGAAAAATCGGAAATGTTTTTCGGGGAAATAGCTTAAATACCACAAACTTTTCTAAGGATAATTCAATAAACAATTCCCTACCTACAGCATCCCAACCTCGAACGAGGTCAACATATTCGTCTGAAGCGTTACTTAGAAACAACATAAATCCAGGGACAATCAACAAGCTTTATGAACTGAATCAAAACAGATCCCTCACTTTATCCGTTTCATCCAGAACCCAAGCTAAATTTGTTTTGCAACTTCCAAACTTTTAGTCCGGATGAAATAAGCTTTGTATAGACAACGGAGCTTGGTAATGTCTTTAACGATCTTCCGGCCTTGTTTTGTACTCTGGCAAATAGAATGTAAAGGAGGATCAGTACCCTTTTCGGTTTTTATTTTCCCCCTTGGAATCTCGCCTACGACTTTAAATGAAGTCAAGTGGTTGAAATTAACAAATGACTTTCTTTAGGTAGGGGAATATTTTATTTAGGTTTTTAGTGTTTGTGATCACCATAGCAACAATACTTTGACAGCACATATATGGATTAAAAGGTCCTCCTGTATGTGCAATACAATACGATTTGTGTTTTTATGAGTTTGGGTAGTAAACAATTCATATCAGCCAAACTGACAGACCCTTTTTAACCCCCGACCGCAAAACGAGAAATGAACGCTTTTCGAATCAAAAAGGTATTTAACACTTCGGAAAAAAGTTTGAAAACGCTCTCGACGAACCCCCAAATTCAATTTTAACTACCGAAAGTATTCATGTTGCCAAATAACCAGGGATATTAATCTTTCGTGGATGGTGAAGGTCAGAAACTTTCACGATATGGTCTGCGCCGTATTAATGGAAACTCGATTCTGCGAATAACCCTCCGAATAAAATATTTTGTGTTACGCCTTTGAACGCAAACTCGGGGATAAGCAAATGAAAATCACTCAAGTGCTAAAATGTGCGTAATTAAACATTAGGGGAATGGCATAGAGAACCGACGAATATATTAAACGTATAAGGCATTCAATTATTATTGACCTCAAGTAGGACCTTGGAAATCTGACAAGTTTCACCCTTATAACAATTGACAGTGAAAGTGCAATTATTAGTCCGTTTGAGTTTAATATTATTGTGCACCAACGTATGGATGTTTTCGTGTGTTTTATTGATTATAAAAAGGCCTCCGACAATGTGCAACACATAAATATATTGAGAGATACTGGTGTTGATGGAAAAGATTTACGTATAATTAAGAACCTGTACTGGCGACAGAAGGCAGTCGTTCGAGTCAATGGAAGATTTACAGATGAACGTCTAATCCAACGAGGCATTCGACAGGGACGTGTCCTGTCTCCTCTTTTGTTCCACCTATATTCTGACACAGTCTTTAAGGAGGCTTTATATGAAAAAGAATTCGAGGTCAAAATCAACGGCGAGCTGATTAACACCATTCGCTATGCTGACCATACGGCTATTTTATGTGATGACCTTCAGGGTCTCCAAAGTCTCATAAATTCTGTTAGTGCAGTGGGACAGGAAATGGGACTGAATGTAAATGTTGCTAAGACAAAGTCTATGGTCTTTAGCCGTCAGCCATACCTCAACGCGTCACTACAGATAAATGGACAGAACGTTGAAAGTTTTTGGTTTTTCGGTCCTCTAAAGGAAGAGCTTGGGCGGTTGCTTCTTCCGAGTTGGCTTCTTGGAGTTTTCCTCTGCGTCGAGAGATTCTTCTGAAAATATGTATAGCGACGATAAAGATTGTTATTGTTGAAACACTGAATGCTGCCATGGACCAATGGTGTGTTGATGCAGGTTTGTTAAGGTGATGGAACTGAACTGAGTCTACTTCTTGGCTCTGTTGAGTTCTTCTATATTCACTTCTTCCAGTTGAAGTTTGGGAATTTCCCTTGGGTCATTTGTGTATGAGAAATTTGGCAAATCTAGTATGGACTGAAGATTTGACGTTGTCTCCTTTTCATAAATTTGATGATCGATTTTAATTGCACATTCGGGTATAGTAACTAGGATTATGTAATCGATATATTCCTCTCTGGCAGGTGTTCTCGATTAAAGTTGCATTGGCCGGGATTACTAAGATTTCTGCTCCGTTGAGGCGGTGGATTGTTGTTTTCTTGTAGAAGATGTCTACCAACGGACAGTCATTCGTCGTGGTTGTCAGGAGTTTGTACAGGCAGCTTTCTTCTTTCGAAAGGGCTTCTTGTCGGCAGAAAAACGTATCTTCAAGCATAGGGCACTCTTCTTGAGATGGCCAGTATCCGTTTTTTGTGAGTAGGATAAATGGGTTGGATAAAGATATTGTTCGATTGTGGATAGGGATGGAAAAGAGTTTATACAGGGTGAATTAGTCAGGCCAAGTAATTGGTGTGTGTATCGAAAATAGAACAACATTATTGTCCGAACGCAGTGAGGATTATAACGCGCAGCCAAAGTAGACTTTTTGGTTGTATATATTTGGTATTTTTTTGGTTCTAACGGTTTTAACTTTGAAACTGCTCATTTGACGCGATTTTCGTTCAATGGGCGTAGATACAGAAATGAACGGGCTTTCCAAAAATGTGGTCGGTTTTTCAGTACGTGTGGGGGGGGGGCTGACCAGTGGCGTACCAAAGTCAAAAAATGCGTTTTCTTAGATACCCAAAACATTATCGGTTTTACCGTAACTCCTGGACTATATGGGGTATAGGGCTCCCTGTTGGTAGATTTCCTCATATATGTCACATGTGTAAAAATCACAAAGTTGGGACGGTTTTTTGAAAAAAATTTTGTAATGGTCCACTTCTGGGCCGTCTGGACCCCTTTAGTTAGACGACTGGCCCAATAACGATGATACCAGGGGAAAGGGCATATCCTTGGCTACTTTTAATCCTATCTCGCCAAAGGCGTCACTTTAATACAGAGTGGTCAAAAAAATGTCCAAAAACAATTAAGGAAAAGTGTCCAAAATTTGAAGGTAGTTTTTTGCGATTTTTATGAAAACAATGGAACGATCCGGCTTTGGTGGTATATGGGCAACTAGAAGATGTGGAGAGAAAAAAAATCAGTTGTTAGTTTTGGTCTATCTCTTTTACCGGGTGAGACAGAAGTTTTTCTGTGCCGCATTTTTTGTCAATTTTGGTGTACTTTTCTCACATTTCACCCTGTAGATTTGACATTTTTCCAGCAAAAAATCTGAAATAATTCAAGGAGGTAGTACACACATGGGCCCTTAACCATGCCAAAAATCAAGAGCCTAGCTTTCAATTTGAAATTTTGATGAATTTTTAAACTTTAAATTTCAAATTGCCACTTTGAGGTATATTTGTGCCGAGACCGTGCATCTAATCGAATGGTTTTCTATCCCAGGGGATACCCTGGAATGTTTTCTTTTTGGGACTTAGGAACCATTTTTAGCTGGGACTAACGAAATGGGCTTAATTGAATTTCGAAGCGAAAGATGCAGATTTTTTGAAATTTTGGCCGAAAATCCCGAATGGTTCCGAAGCGACGTCCACCACGGGGGTGTCGGAAGCATTCGGCGGCCGCGGCCATTTGCAACTGACAGCTGACATTTCCGAAATGTAAACATTAACTTTAAAGCCTCAGACTAAGGAAAATCGGGCGAAAAGCGGGGAAAACTGTCTGGCCGGGGAAAATTTGAACATTTCTAGGAAGATTATTGGCAAAATGCCCAGTCCTCGAGGTCGTTTTCACAAAGACTGGTCGATTTGAAAATTTCATGTCGGGTTTCATTTTTGGCTGATGACGTCGAAGCCAGACCACGCGGTTCTCGCCGAGACAGTGGCGGTTACAAATTCGGGCAAAAATATATTTTTTCGATTTTTCGGCAGACATGGGCGTAGTTATTTTTCTTTTTTGCCATTTCTTCCGTTTTCCCATAAGAAATACATTGTGCAACGCTTTTTAAATGGGACAATATTGATTTCGTAATAAATAAAAGACGGAGGCGAAAAAAAAATGGCCGCCGTAGACAGGGTAATTAAAAAATGGCGTTATCTCTGAAATGAATAAAGTTAGAGAGCTGAAATTTGGTACCATGGTTCATTAGGGACTGGACTGCAAGTTGCCATGGGTCGAAACCTTCTTTATGGTACCAAACCCATGGGTACCATTAACGAAATTTTGCATATAAGTTTTCACGCTTTTGCACGTGTATTTCCCATAAGAAAAACGTTGGGCAATGCGTATTATATGGGTGGAATGTAGATTACGTCATATTTGGGGTACCACTGATGGTACATGGTTCAAATTTGGATGGTAGGTACCTATGGGGGTATCATAAATTGTGATATAGCTGACTCAGCTATCATAGCTACAATAGCTGAGTAACGTTAGTATTTAAAGAACTGTTAATGATACATGGTTCAACTTTGGATGCTGGGTGCCCATGGGAGTACCATGAATGGTACTATAGCTGACATAGCTATGTAGCTGACCATAGCTAGGTTATAGCTGTTTTATGAACCGATGATGATATCAAGTTGAAAATCGAATGGTAGGTTTCCCTTATGTGAAATTCGCTAAAAATGACATTTCTAAAAATCCAAGATGGCCGCCTGAAAAGATTTGGTTTTAAGCCGATATCTCGGGAACGGTTCGAGCTAGAAAGCTGATATTTGGTATGTGGCCATATTATGGGACGGGCTAGAGGTCTCTGAGGTCCAGAACCTTGCCGCGGGTACCGAAGGTTCCACTTTGGAAACTTTTTTATTAAAATGACAGTTTTTTGCTACAACTTACTGACTGTTGCTAAAGGGCGCCGAAACCAAATATATCCGACGTTTCGACTTTACGCTTACCATAAGCCATCATCAGGGTATTCTCTTTTATTACAAATATTGCTTTATAAATGTGCCACGCCCAAACAATCAGTTTTTCGTATATGACTGACAAAATAGCTTTAACGAAGCCCATTCGACTGGCACTAACTGTTCGATTTTATCGTTTTTAGGTTCTGAGATTTGACTGATTAGATTTCTCATTTATAGGGGTAGAGTGACATTTGCCATTTTATAGCAAAGCCATTTACGGCAATAGAACAACAGTGACTCAATTAAGTGTGAGTCGGCTCAAATACTGCTCAAAACGTTAATTACTATTTTGCTAAGTTTAATAACAGTCTCATGGGAAGTGAAAAACTATTAAAATTTTGTAAAAATTACCTAATATTTTTATTTGATCGAACATTACGTCAACTAAATTAAAAACCTTGAACGACAAATTAAGCAGGTGTTTTGTGGTCGAGAATGCTCTATTCATGGGTGTCAATAGCATCGTTATACCATGTTTAGTTTTTGAATTATATAGATATAAGTATTAAAATGTCGATAAAAAGTGGAAAAATTTCGTTTCTGGCGCCATTTTGAAGGGGAAGGAAATTACTGAAAATTCCAGAATTGCAATTTTATTACATATTTTTGTCCCCTCTTTCATATGAGACTATTTTTGACCCCCTTTGAAAATTTTGAAATTTTTACATTTTTCTGTTTATCTTTGAAACGGTACGGTTTTTCGATATGCCGGTTAATATGATGTATGAAGAGGTCATCAAGGGCTATCAGATGCATGTATCAGAAAGAAGCTAGCTTTCACGGTTTTTGAGAAAATTAAAAAAAAGTGCAAAATTTGTACCTTATTTTTGGGCCACCCGTGCTCAGTTACTGTTTTAGTTAGGGCTTCAAAATAGGGCAAAAAATAGGGCTCTACGTGTAGCCCTATTCTTCTACTTCCTTAGCTGTTCTTATACATTTTTTGATAAATTTTCATCGAAACGAGATATTAGCTGTTAAAGGCAGCAATGCACGTTTTTTATCTCAAAATTTAGTTTTTTTGGCCGGTTTGAGAGCCCCATATGTTTAACATAGAATTTTCTATATGTGTCATTTAAATCTATAGTAGTCGATTTTATTTGTTACTTCGAGTCGTTTTATAATGAATAGGACGTTGATTTCTGTTTTAGATAGTATAGGGTGGCTCAAAAAATGATGCAGGAAGCTAATATATGCTAATAATGCAGAAAAGGTCCATAAGCAGTGTGTATTTTACATAGAAAGGATGGATTATTAAGTACGTAGACTAAGCAGAATAAGATGTTAGATATAGGCGATGAAAACTTTATTAAAACTTACCATTGAAAGCAATTTTATAATTATGCAAGGAGTCTGGTGTTGATATATATGAGTATTTAATGCAAAATAATTCCTTCGCCATTTTATCCACAAATTGTTAAAAAACACAAAAATCATTCTACTTTTTTGGCTCTTCTTATAGCTTTTCGGATAAATCCTCATTAAAACGCGATATAAGCTGTTGAAGGCTGAAATTCAATATTTTTTTTCTAAAAATTCAGGTTTTTGGGCCAGTTGGCTCATAGGCTTAATATAGAAATATCGACTTTTCCCATATAAATCAATAGTAATCGATTTTATTCGTAGGTTCTAGTAGTCGTATGATAAATAGGGCATATATTTACGTTTTGGATAGTATAGAATTTTAGGATTTTTTCATGTAAATTGATAACAGTTAATTTATTGCGAAAAATCCATTAGTTTTATAATAAATAGAGCGTTGATTTATGTTTTAAATAGTATACGGTGTCCCAAATAATGCTGCAACATTTAACTTTAGTTTTTTTGTTTATCAATATTTTTTTGTAGGTTTTAATCCCTTATTATAAACAGTTAGGAACAATCAAAGCTATAAAACTGAAATTTCAATTGTAGATTCGTTTCATACTCACAAACAATATGTCATAAATGGGAACCTTGATATGGGTACTCGTGGTACCATTTTATATCTTTTTATGAATTTTAGCACGTTTTTTACTATTTTTCAAAAGCTGTTATGTTTGCGAATATGAAGTATTATTATATAAATGTTTCGACATTTTAGTTACTTTTAGGTATCTTCAGGTTCTTTGTTAATATCTCTCTGCCAACAGCGTTCGGATTTCCTAAACTATGGGCGCCCCGAGCGCATGGTCTTACCCTACGAAACTTCAAAAGTACTTTGCCCACAGCGTTCGGATTTCCTAAACAATGGGCGCCCCGCGCGCGTGGTCCAAAAACGAAAAAAAAAAAAAAAAATGACGCGCGTGTGTGACAAAAGCACACCATAAACAAACCAACTCAAGAGTTTTGCTGACCAACTTGTTTTTAATAGCAACTTGTACAGATAGGTATCTGTAATAATTGATTAGTTCTTTGAATTTGGGGAGGTTATCTGGTTTATAAAGATCGTGAACATCTTCAATCAATTTCTTTAATTGTGTTGGCTTTAATTTTGAATTGTGCATGGTATTTACATGAGCAAAAGAAATGGCTGTTTCGATATTATTTACAATTTGATTTAAAGTATTTAATTGGAATAATATATTGTCTAAGATCACTGACATATATAATGCATTAGCAATATTATATTCCGATTTTTCCATTAAGTTGATAAAGTCTTGATTTTTAGAAAGCCTTTGGATTTGAGATTCGTAAGCATTTATAACAGAGCTTAAAACGGTGTGTTCGTTTTTGAAATCTGTTTGCATTTTTTCTTCGTTTCATGTCAACGTTTGAAAGTAATTATTAAATTTGTCTTCGTCATCAGAATCAAGCGTTCCGAATAGCCATTTATTAACTTTGCCGACTACGTTAATTAGATCACGTTTAACTTTTGCGGGTTTGTGGAATAACTCGATATTAGATATGATAGTGAACGAAATGTTTAGCTTTTTCACAGGAAACTCTAGTTTAAAATATGCAAAAAGGCAATATTTACTAATTAGAAATTGAAAACTTTCTGCTTTCAATATTTCCAAACATATTGAAAGATTTAACCTGACGACGGAGGTTCAGGTTTGTCGCCTCTAGAAAGTAATTATGCAATTACTCCGTCCAAAAGAGAGTAGTAAGTACTTTTGGTTAACATTAGCTATTTATGTAACCAGTTACGAAAAGTCCAATTTTGTGTAACGAATGAATGTTTGCGGGACGAGCGCAGCGAGTTCCCGCAATTTGAATGAGATACACAAAAAAGCTTTTTCGTCACGTGTTTCATACAAGATTTTTTCTAATTTTGACTACAAATACCTTCTTAGAGAGAAAATTATTATTATTAAACTTCAATATTTACTTTTAAATCACTTTGTATCTAGTTAATACCGTAAAACTATAGCAACGGTGTGCCACAGCCGAAACCTGCAACTGGTGGTGACACCAACTTTTCATCACTAGTTACGAAAGATTTTACTTTTCGTAACTAGTTACGAAAAGTAGGACATTACGTCACTGTCATCAGTATTGAAAAGTGCCACTTTATATGTCAAAATTAGAAAAATACATTTTATGTTATTTTTTTGTTTTATTCTAGGGCACTTTCTTGTATTCATCTTTGCTTTTATGTATGTTTTCTATAATATTTAAGCTTTGAAACAAATAGTATAATTCAATGTCGGTAAGGTATTAGCCCACGAAGTAGTTGTTTCTATTTGTTTCCTGCTTTATGTATAACTACAAGGTTTTGGAAATGCCGAAAGCAGACAAGTTTTCAAATTTCCAAACTGTAATTATACATGTGCATTTTTCGCATATCTTAATTAAACTCTGGTTCTATAGTCTTTGCAAAAAGCTTAATATTTTTTGGCTTTTTAGCATTGATTTTTTAATACTTTATTAATTCATTTTCATATAGTTTTTTTTTGCTTTATAAAATGAGCTTTGAAACAAACAGTGTAATTCAATGCCGGTAGGGGTATTAGCCCTCGGAGTAGTTGTTTCTGTTTGTTTCCTTCTTAAACGCTGCAATATTTTTGGAAATATTGAAAGCAGATAAGTTTTCAATTTCCAATTAGTAAATATTGCCTTTTTGCATATTTTAAACTAGAGTTTCCTGCGAAAAAGCTAAAAATTTCGTTCACTAACATATTTCGCAGAAAATAGCTTTCTTTTAACTTTTATTAGATATGATGCTTTGAAAATAGTCAGCTGTTTGTTTGAACTTATGAGAAGTTAAAAGGGCAAAGCTCTCGTTTTTGCTAGCGTTACTAGTTATATTATTAGACTTTTCAAGATGTTGCATTTTGTATAAGCAATCTTCAATAAGGGTCATGTTTATATGGTAGAAGGACGTATGCTGGGAATTTGTAACAGACGCTTTTCCGAGGGAAATAGGCAAAATTGGGTTATTGAGATCTTTTACTTCTAAGCTTGTAGCCATGGGAATTAGAAGTAGAAGGACGAGCATCGTCTGAAACAATTAAATGACGTTGAGGTTTTTAATTATTTTTGTGAATATTTTTGTTTTCAGATGAAATGTCATTTTTATGATTTGTTATGGACGGGGAGTGTGGACCTTTTTATATTTATTGGTTTCTTTTATTTTAGATTTTTGCGGAAGTGTTTTAGCAAAGACCGGTTTATTTGGGTTTACATGAATTTCAGGCTTCCTGTTTAGGTTAGCTTTATCTAAAGTAGTATTTTGCTGAATTATTAGTTTCCCATGAGTTTCTTGGTTGATAATTTGGATATTTTCGGAGTGGTCCTGATTATAGTGGGACAATTTTTCTTCTTCTGACAGTTCTAGAGGATTTTTGTAGTCGAGCTTACCTCTTATAATCTGGAAAGGTGTATATTTAAGGGCACTATGTGTTGAGTTGTTATATGACAAAATTGCGTAGGACATTAAATTAGCAATATTTTCACGGGGTTTTTGAGTTTTTAAGGTCAATATAGTTTCGTGCAAGGTTGGATGTAGGCGTTCGATTGGACTGTTGGCATTGGGGTTATGTTGAGTGCAATAGTGCAACTCTATTCCATGTAAGGAACAAAGATTTTGGATAACTTCATTTTTGAATGTTGATCCATTGTCAGTGGTGATTTTTCTGGGAAGTCCATAGTGATTGAAATAAGTTATTAGTTTATTAGCGGTCTCTGTACTAGTGGGAGTTAATAAAGAGTATGCTTGTCCTAGTTTATAAAAGCTGTTGACTATGGTTAGAAAGGATGTGTTATGTGTCTTATATATATCAACGTAAATATGATCGAAAGGTTCGTAGCCTATAGGTGTTGGTTTAAAAACTAATTTGTTTGGGTGACGTTCGTATTTTGCGTTTTGACATATTTCACATAAGTTTACGTAAATTTTAACTTCGCTTTCTAAGTTTGGACAATAGAAGTGCAATAATATTTTCTTGGATGCCTCGATGAGAAGTTTTCGTCTCGTGATAGTATTTTATATTTATTTGTTGTCCTTCTATATCTTCGATGTCTTCTAAAAGTTTATTTGAGATATAGAGGGTAAAAGAGTTGTATTTAAAATATTTCTGAAAAATTGCTATTATGATGGGTTCAAGAGTCTTATCTTTAAAATGTAGGCAATATGTGTTTTTAAGTGTAAAATATTCTTTGAGTATTTTACAAATGTCATCTTCAGATGGGTCGTTTTTTAAGAAAACATAAAGACGGTGTTTATCGAAGATCTGTTGTTTTTGAATTTTTATTTTATTTTTATTAGAGTATCTAAAAATTACTTAATATTTATAGATATTTACAGGTCTTTGTACATAAGGAGCACCAATTACAGGAGTTTCAGCGCTTGAATGTCTTGTTTCTAAATCTTCACTAATATTGCCGGTTTCTGGTTCATTGACTTTGTTAGGAGGTTTGATAACTATGTCGGATATAATGTTAATTTTATTCTCTTTAAGGGGTTTTTTATTTTCGTGTTCTAATGACCGAAGAATTTCGTCAAGATCTTCGTTTGGTAGTTCGGGAATTTCGTCTGGGTCGAAATTGGGAAATATTGATGATTGGTCATCTTCGATAGGGTTTATTTGAATTCTAGAGAGGGTGTCTGCATTTGTGTTTTGTTTACCTTTCTCGTAAACAATTTCGTAGTCATATTCCTCTAATTTGAGTCGCCAACGCACTAGTTTGGAGTTTGGTTCTTTGATAGAAAACAACCATTGTAGGGGTTTGTGATCAGTAATTATTTTGAAGTTTGTACCGAAAAGGTATGGCCTAAAATATTTTGTAGCCCAGATAATGGCTAACAGTTCTTTTTCTATGGTACTGTAGTTCATTTCTACGGGGTTAAGAGTACGAGAAGCATATGCAATAGGCAAATCTTTACCTATCGGACCTTGGGACAACACTGCTCCGATTGCATGGTTAGAAGCGTCTGTAGTTAGAATAAAGGGTTGTGAAAAATCTGGGTGTTGTAAAATAGGGTCGTTCATTAGAATGGTTTTACAAGTTTCAAATGACTTTACGAATTCGGGGTTGTAAATGACTTTTTGATTGAATGAACCAGACCTAAAAAGGATTTAATATCCTTAGGGGTTCTCGGAATAGGAAATTTCTTGATGGCGTCTACCTTTTTTGGGTTAGCTTTAAGACCTTCTGGTGTAATTATGTGACCTAAAAATTCTACTGATTTACGTAAGAATTCGGATTTGTCGAGCTGAATTTTAAGATTATGCTCGCAAAAACGTTTGAATACTGCTGTGAGATTGTTTATGTGTTCTTGTAAGGATGTAGAAAAAATTATGATGTCATCCATATAAACAAGGCATATCTTTCCTTGAAGATCCTTTAAGACGTTGTCCATTACCCTTTGGAAAGTTGCTGGGGCGTTTTTAAGGCCGAAGGGCATGCGGATATATTCGTGGTGTCCGTTTTCGACACTGAAGGCTGTTTTGGGAATAGATTTGGGTCCATTTCTATTTGGTGAAAACCGAATGCTAAATCAAGCGTAGTGAGGTATTGGCTACGTCCAAGTTTGTCGAGAATATCGGAGATATTGGGAATTGGATATCGGTCTTCAATGGTTTTCTCATTAATTTTTCGGTAATCAATGACCACTCGCCATTTTTGTTTACCTGAAGCGTCTGCCTTTTTTGGCACAACTGGGGATGACCAAGGGCTAGATGAGGAACGAATAATCCCATCGTTGAGCATTTGAGAATTTGAGAAATTTGGGTTTGAATTTCTTGTTTATGGACGTAAGGATATCGATACGATTTTGTGTAAATAGGTGTGTCGTCATTGGTTTTTATTTCATGTTTCACAGTATTAGTGAAGGACAGTTTTTGGTTTGGTTTGTGAAGAACTTCGGGAAATTGTGATATGAGCTTTTTTAGAGCGTTTGCTCCTTCACGATTGAGATGGTGTGATCGAATTAAGGAGAAGTCGGAATGTTCGTATGAAGTTTCGAAATTGAAGAGTTTAGAACTAACTTGTTCAATATTAAAAATTTGAGATTTTTCTCTTATTGAAGAAGGGTCAAATTCAATTATTTCACTTTCGTTCGTCAAGTTACGTATTTCTAGGGGGACTGTCTTATTTTTGACTTGCAAAAGAGAAGCAGGGGTTTCTAATATTCGGTTATGTAGAGCAGGAATGAAAATTTCTGTTCCTTCCGCGAGGTCTGTAAAAATATTTTTCATCACCATCGATAAAGGTGGGATTTCGATTTTTTGAATACTAAAATCATTGCGGTATGCTAAGGGAATTTCTACATTCTCATTGGATAGCTTTTGATTAGCAAGGTCTATGTTTAAACCTAATTTTCGCAAATCCCTTATCCCTATAACACCATCAAAATAGTCATGAAAATTATATAAAATAAATTCTAATTCTGTATTTATGTTAGATTCCTGTAGTAAAGGGAATTTTTGCTTTAAATTGTGTACTTGTGTTACCTGTGCAGGTTACGAGGGTATGTTTAGATGTATATATTAGGTGGGGAAAATGTTGTTCAGCAATAATTGGTCTTATTAAGAAAGTATGGCTCCCTGTGTCTATTAAGAGTTTAGCTGGGGGTTCTGTAAGTTCCATATAGGGCAAAGAATTAACTTGGAAAGTGTTTAGGCTTAAGGCGGACTGGTTTCTTTGGGGACATCCTGAAAATTTTCGTTTTCATTTGGAGTTGTGTCCTCGGTAAAACCTTGGGGTTCGAAATATTCTTGTGGTTCGTAAGCTTCGTAAGCTAAGGGGTATTGTTCCATCTGGTAATATTCAAGATTCTCGAAGTTTTCAGCTTGAATGGGTACTGGGGTACCGTCAGATAAATAAGTAATTTATGCAAAAGATGAGGGGTTTTTCTGGTAATTATTGAAATTTCTATTTTGAGAAAACCCGGGCCTTTGAGAATTTCTGGTTTGCAATGTGGGATTCCTCGTAGATACAGACATGGGTATTGGGTTATGTGTTGGTTTATGCGAGTTTTCTTTAGAAAACACGTTTAGAGGTTTCCGAAATACTTGACTGCTGGAAGGAAATTGTTGATTTCTTGGTCTATTTTGAAAGTTAGTAGATTGGTTGGAGAATGGTGGTTGGACGTATGACGACTGTCCATTAAAGTTTTGTCCAAAATTCGGTGGGACATACGGGGTTTGATACTGTGGTCTGTATTTGAAAGACATAAAATTGTTTGTAGCAGGAAACATTCGCTGAGGAGTGTTTACGGGCTTTTGTGGAAATTGGGTTTTATTTTGAAATTGTTGTGTTGGTTTCGAAAATTGGGGTTGTGAAGATCGAGCGTTAATTTGTTGTTCGACCAAAGAATAGTTTACTACAAATGTATTAGCGTCTTCTAACGTTTTTGGGTTATGAAACATTAAAATGGTTCTTAATTCACTAGGTGCATTGCTAATTAGTACAGTAACAGTTGTTAATTCTGTTTGTTTTATTAGAGCCTGTTTGGTAGCGTTAGTTAAACTTAAATCTGCGACTATTTTCAAAGATATTCGAGTTTTAAGAACTTTGAGCCTTTCTATAAAGTCTAGAATGATCTCATTTTTATGTCTCATTCAGGAATTAAGTTGCTGCAATAAAACTGATCTATTATACGATCGAAAAATTTTTGTCTAAGGGAAGTTTTAATTTCAGGCCAAACTTTTAAATCTGGCCTACACAATAGGAAATCGCTTACTTCATCAGAGATTTTAGAACAGATAAATGCAAAAACAAATTCTCTAAGTGATTCATCTTGAGTCCTTATAAAATATCTCTGATAAAAAGTATCTATGCTAGCTATAAAAAATTCTAAATGCTCACTTTTACCGCTAAAGGTTTTTAGTGTGCGGGCAATTTCTTTTGCTGCTGCAAGAGTTGCCATATCTATTTCAATATTGGTTAAAGTAGTATCAAGTTCTAAAGAATTATTTAAATCAATATTTGAAATATCTAAGATAAGATTATCGATCTCACTTACTGACATTCAAACGTAAATTAAATTAAGATAAATGTACGGTAAAAATTAGAAATTGAATAGTAGTTAAGACTAGAAAGGAGAAAGAAGGAAACTCACTTACGGTACTGTTTCTGTGGTCCGCAACACTTCTGGTTAGGTTGATCTCAGCAAACAGTGGAAACTGACGACTTCTGGATGTCTGGCTTCTAGAAGAAACTGCTTCTAAACCTAGGACGGTGGCAAAAATCTTCTGAGATCCTACCGACTGCGCCAGTTAAGTAATCGTCCACGATAAGCTTCTTTTAAAAAACTTTTATTCCCTTAAGATTACAACAAAAGTTGACCCGCAATATGACTACACTCTATGAAAATCAATTACGAAGTGAAGTGTACACCTAATGGTGAAGTAACAACAATGTAACTTCTTACTACGTGACTAATATATAAACAATAATTATTATGTTAATAGGAATCGGCATTGGAATATCAGCAGTATCGCTGCTTGTGGTTACATAACTCTCGTCATCATGATTGCCAACGTCAGGGGGACCTGACAGGGCACAATAAGAAGAAGAATTAATTTTTAGATGGATCTTTTACAATACTAGTAGCAGTTGATTCTGGTGTGAATGTGTGTTTTAGCAATAATCTAGAGAAGTGAAAGAGATAATGTTTATAAATCAATCAATACATGACCTTCCTGCCCTGAACCCATTCTGCTCCTCAGATTCTGCAAATTGTTGCTCAATCCTGCGTTTTAAGACCCTACCATAATGGCGTGCCACTAAACACATTAAACTTATCCCCCGATATTTTCTGCAATCTCGCCTGTCTCCTTTTTTGAAGATCGATGTAATGACCGCTTTTTTCCATTCATTTGGAGGTTGGTTGCCCTCTATACATTGATTGAAGATGACTGCTAAGATATCCAAAACCACATTTGGCGCTGCCTTCAGTAATTCAATGTTGATATTGCCTGGGCCGAGGGCCATTTTGTTTTTGATCTGAGTTAATGTTGTTCTTATTTCTTCTGGTGTTATGGGTGTTAAATTTTGATTAATGAGTTCCCCTAGAATTATTCTAAGAGAGAAAAAAAAAAACCTCAATCAAAAGCATGTTACAGAATTACTTGATCGGTTTTCTGTTTAACATGATTCTTATCTATAAAATGAAGAATGGTCTGACATCCTCTTATTTGAGTGATAAATTTGAAACTCATTGTATACCCCATTATTACAATACCAGAACAATTTTTTCGTTACAAGGAACTTGTCAATTCATACAGGGGAGGATATAATGACGAGTTATAGTATTTTTTGTTTTCTACTTTTGGATTGGTATGTCTCATTGTACATTATAAGAGACGACTATTACTAAATAGCTACCTGAACTCTCTTTATTTAATATTCGATATGGCGCCCTTTCGTTGAATTGATTTCCAATAAAAATAAATTTTATATGTATCTTTTGATGGCCTACGCCGAATTCACGATAAAATAATTACAACACAAAGCTCGGCCCTCTAACAAACTTATTGATATTCCGTCGAAATCTGATGTTTAAATAGGCTGAAACATCAAACACAAAATAGCCCCTAATGAATGAATTTTATAAAACGTGTACTGTTGATTCAATTATTGGATTGCCACACAGAACTGGTGCGGCACATCAATTTAATGAACGAGTTTGCGTTTTGTTTGCAAATGCTCCTGTTACAATTGCCGGATTATTGCGGGATATTACAATTATTATTGTTGGCTTTTTCACCATTTTCTCAATTTCTGCTCAAACAATTTATATTCGGAGCTAATAAATTTATTGCCGAGTGCACTGGATGACTTGAATTTAAATTACTACTATTTTCTAAAGGAATTTAACAACTAGCATATTGGGGTTTTGAACGTTTATTGGTTTACGATATTGAGAAAAGTTTCCTTGGTTTATAGGTCGGTATACACATTCAGTGATGCTTCTAAATCCACTTCCGTGTCACGTCCTCTTGTATTTCCATCAGCTTTCGTAATCCGTTAGAGGGTGGAATGAAATTAAGCAAAGTAACTTTGACAAACAATAGCTAGTTTAGAATCTAGAGAGTTTTCCGGGCTCTGAAGCCGTGGTTTCTTCCTGCCGTTTCGTCTACAGCTGCGTATCATTTTACCAGCAGATAAAGGAAACACTCATTTCGTCGAAAAACTGCATTCTTTAACTCTTTCTCCAGGAGAAATTCTCATTAGCTTCGATGTTGTTTTGCTCTTGGTACTCATTATTTTTTTGAAAACTTTTTTTTTAGGCTGTAGTCCCGTAATATGTGTAAATTTTAAAGAACAATGTGTAACATCATTTGACAGTAAAATGTAAAAATGTCCTAATAAGGACCAAAACTAAAGAGCCCCCTCCTGATAATGCAGAGCTGTGACTTTCATGAGAAACAGTCTAGCACCCTAAAGAAGGCAATAAACAATTGCCGAAAGCTCGGTTAGGTGAAAAGTTCCTTTTCTTAACGCCCTAACCGATCACCTCAGAAAATCCTTTCCTTGATAATATCTGCCGCAACTGTAGACGAAACGTAAGGAAGAAATTCCATTGGACCCCCCGGCTTCGAAGCCGGGAAAAAACTTTAGATAGTATTTTGACCGGCCGCGAAAACCTTCAGAATCTTATAATAGGTAGTTTCTTTACAACCCACCGCGTTCTTCCTACTCCATTGACGTTTCTATAATTTAAATATACTAATATACTGTAATGATTTAATTATTGAATTATTATACGATTTTTTTTGCCACATTATTACAAAAGTGTAGAAAAGTCAAATGATTGTTTATAATGTGGGTATTAAATAAGTGAAGTTTTCTATGAGTCGATATTAATAATTGATAAATGTAATAATATAATATAATGTAATGTAATAATAAAATATAAGAACTAACAATCAATCATTAGTCGTAAAAACAAAATTCTGGCTCCGCACGAAAACAATTTAGGGCCGTAAAACAGTGCAGATAAACTTGGATTATGTGCGGATGTAATGTAATGATTGAGATGTAATGAGACTGTTAGATACCCTCCTCCTACTCCTCTCTTTAAAACCGTACAGAAACTCCCCTCCTTCCAAAACCTTTACAGATCCGCGATTTCCCCTTCGAACTCAGTGACCATAAGCTTCTTCGAGTAATTATGAGAATCCCTCTTCCGCTCATCAGTTACACTTTTACATTATTCTCCACCATAAGACTGCATTGTCCTTATACTAGAGGGGTGTTCGTGGGTTGTGGTACCATACTCCCTTATCTTAATGTTTAAAGTTTAATGATTCTTTATCCACGTGCTTGTGTTTTCACGTACTTCATATCACACCACAAGGCAAGAACGCACCGCCTCCCACATAAAGCAACAGTGTCCAAAAACGACGCACTTTTTAATGTAAAAGTTAAAAATGTACTTATAAGCCGTTCAATTATTATTTACATCTCTAAAATCAATTAAAGGAGTTCACAACATTAGTCCGTAGTCGTAGAAATGTTTTCTGCGAACTTCTCCATAACTCAAATACTTTAGCAGCGAATTTGGCAATAATTCTAAAACGAATTTCTCTAAACACTCCAATTTTTTTTTTTTAAATTTTTGAGTAGCTTTTAACCGAACCCGACCTTAACCCAACCCAACTTGCTCGAAAAATGCCATATTTGCATTTTGTCAAAAAAGTGTTACCTATCGAAAACAATCAATCAGAAAATTTGAGCAAGTTTTGTCTTAATTTTTGCATACAAAGTTTGAATTTTTTTAAAGTTGTTGATCATTTTCAACCGGTTTTTCCCCTAGTCATGATCTGAATTTTTCAATAACTTCAATTTTGTATTTTTTTAATCTTTGAGGGATTTTTAAAGAATTTTTGCCCTAATCCTAACCTGACGTCCTTAAAAAATATCAAATTTAATTCTGAATCGTTTTGAGTAACATTTAATTTATTTTAGTCCAATAATGTAATTTATTAAAAAAAAATCTATTGGTAGATTTGAAACAGTTATTTTGTACTAAAATTGAGTTTCTCCAAACACTACAAATTGCATTTTTAAAGTATGTAAGTCATTTTTAACCAATTTTGGCCCTAATCATGATCTGAGTTTTTCAAAAATTTCAACTTTCTCTTTTTACAATATTTGAGTAATTTATAATAATTTTATGCCTTAATCCTAATCTGACGTTCTCCAAGAAAAATCAAAAAATTGCATTTTGTTTTGAACCAAACTTCTTTATTTTAGAACAAAAGTGTAATTTACCAAAAAAAAATAAATCAGAAGATTTGAATGAGTTTCTCCATAAACTTTTGTTATTTTAGATGTGGGTAGTTTTTAATCAATATTTGGCTTTAATTCTAAACCTAACATATTACATTTATATTTTTAGATAATTTAAGACATTTTTTCATAAATATTTAGCCATAATCAAGATCTGAATTATTCCAACAACATCAAATTTTTATTCTCACAGGCTTTGAGTAATTTTTATTATTTTTTGGCCCTAATAATAAATAAACTAACCAGACTTTCTAAAAAATTATTTTCATTTTTAGATAGTTTTAGTTAAATATTACACATTTTGATCCAAAAATTAATTTTTCCAAAAGAACTAAATTACTATTGAATCACTTTTACCTGATTTAGTCCTAAAATTGACTTTCTTGAAAAACATCAAAATTTCTTTAATTGAAAAATGCTCATTTTTAATCAATGTGTGGTAACTAAAGTTTTAGCCCTAATTTAACTTCAAATTCTCCAAAGTCTCCACATTTGCATTTTCTGCCGTTTGTAAAAATGTTCAATGATTTTGGTCCTAACCCAGGTCTAAAATACAAATTTGCATTTTAACTTTGAAGCATTTTAAACCGATTTTGGCCTTAATTTCAATTTATATATTAAAAAAAAAACAAACATTTGCATTTTTGGGGGCTTTAAGTCTTTTTCAACTTTTTTGACTTGATGACTTTACAACTTTTTTGACTTTTTTTACTTGATTTTGCCCACACTCCTGACATATATTTTTCAAAATACGATTAATATGTACGATTTTAATTAATGGCTTTTAAATTTAATTTAATAATTTTAGACACTTTAACTAATTTTTTTAACCTATTTTGGTCATATTCTTAACCTGAATTTCTCCAAATGCTTCAAATTTGTATTTTTACACCCTTTGAGTGGTTTTTCTCCACTTTTGGCCCTAATTCTAGCCTGACATTCTCGCAAAACACTAAATTTGCATTTTGCAGGGATTCTGTGTCACATTTAACTCATTTTCGTCCAAAAATGTACTTTTAATGACGATTTTAATTAATAGCTTTTAATTTTAATTTAATAATTTTAGACACTTTAACTAATTTTTTTTACCTATTTTGGTCATATTCTTAATTCTTCACATTCTTCAAATTTGTATTTTTACACCCTTTGAGTGGTTTTTCTCAATTTTTGGCCCTAATTCTGGCCTGACTTTCTCGCACTAAATTTGCATTTTGCAGGGATTTTCGTCCAAAAATGTATTTTTAATGACGATTTTAATTAACGGCTTCTAATTTTAATTTAATAATTTTAGACACTTTAACTATTTTTTTTACCTAATTTGGTCATATTCTAAATATATAATACTTAACATGAATTTCTCCAAATGCTTCAAATTTGTATTTTTACACCCTTTGAGTAGTTTTTGTCCACTTTTGGCCCTAATTCTAGCCTGACTGTCTCGCAAAAGACTAAATTTGCATTTTGCAGGGATACTGTGTCACATTTAACTCATTTTCGTCCAAAAATGTACTTTTAATGACGATTTTAATTAATAGCTTTTAATTTTAATTTAATAATTTTAGACATTTTAACCAATTTTTTTTACCTATCTTGGTCATATTCTTAACCTGAATTTCTCCAAATGATTAAAATTTGTATTTTTACACCCTCCGAGTGGTTTTTCTCCACTTTGGCCCTAATTCTAGCCTGACTTTCGTGCAAAACACAAAATTTGCATTTTCCAGGGATTATGTCTGAATTTAACTAATTTTCGTCCAAAAATGTATTTTTAATGACGATTTTAATTAATAACTTTTAAATTTAATTTATTAATTTTAGACATTTAAACTAATTTTTTTTTACCTATTTTGGACATATTCGTAACCTGAATTTCTCCAAATGTTTCAAATTTGTATTTTTTGACCCCTTGAGTGGTTTTCCTCCACTTTTGGCCCTATTCTAGCCTGACTTTCTCGCAAAACACTAAATTTGCATTTTTCAGGGAATCTGTGTCAAATTTAACTCATTTTCGTCCAAAATTGTACTTTTAATGACGATTTTAATTAATAGCTTTTAATTTTAATTTAATAATTTTAGACATTTTAACTAATTTTTTTTACCTATTTTGGTCATATTCTTAACCTGAATTTCTCCAAATGCTTCCAATTTGTATTTTTACACCCTTTGAGTAGTTTTTTTCCACTTTTGGCCCTATTCTAGCCTGACATTCTCGCAAAACACTAAATTTGCATTTTGCAGGGATTCTGTGTCAAATTTAACTCAGTTTCGTCCAAAAATGTATTTTTAATGACGATTTTAATTAATAGCTTTTAATTTAATAATTTTAGACACTTTAACTAATTTTTTTTACCTTTCATGGTTATACTCTTAACCTGAATTTCTTAAAATGCTTCCAATTTTAATCTTTATACCCTTTGAGTGGCTTTTCTCTACTTTTGGCCCTAATTCTAGCCTGGCTTTCTCGCAAAACACTAAATTTGCATTTTGCAGGGATTCTGTGTCAAATTTAACTCTTTTTAGTCCAAAAATGTATTTTTAATGACTATTTTAATTAATAGCTTTTAATTTTAATTTAATAATTTTACACACTTTAACTAATTTTTTTACCTATTTTGGTCATATTCTTAAGTTGAATTTCTCCAAATGTTTCAAATTTGTATTTTTACACCCTTTGAGTGGTTTTTCTCCACTTTTGGCCCTAATTTTAGCCTGACTTTCTCGCAAAACACTAAATGTGCATTTTGCAAGGAATCTGTGTTAAATTTAACTCATTTTATTTCAAAAATTTATTTTTATTAAAGAAAAAGATTCATTTAAAACAGTTTTGCCTCAATTTGTTTTAAAATTGAGTTTTAATTTAATAATTTTAACACTTAATTTAGACACTTTAACCAATTTTTTTACATATTTTGGTCATATTCTTAACCTGAATTTCTCCAAATGCTTCAAATTTGTATTTTTGCACCCTTTGAGAAATTTTTCACCAATTTTGGCCCTATATCTAGCCTGACTTTCCCGCAAAACACTAAATCTGCATTTTGAACGGATTCTGTGTCAAATTTAACTCATTTACTTCCAAACATTTATTTTTATTAAAGAAAAAAATTCATTCAAAACAGTTTTGCCTGAATTTGTTTTAAAATTGAGTTTCTCGAAAAACCATAAAATATTGTATTTATAGACCAGGTGAGTAATTTTTAGCTAGTTTTAATCCTAATTCTAACCTAAATTTCTACAAAGGCTCCACATTTGCAATTTTAGATGCTTTGTCATTTTTTAACCGATTTTGGTCCTAATTCCAACTTGAATTTTCCAACAAGTTTTAGTTAACATTTTTTAGTGCTTTAATCATTTTTAATCGGCTCAATCTAAAGCTGACTTTCTTGAAACACCAAATTTGCATTTTAAGATGTTTTGAGCCAAATTTCATTTATTTTAATCAAAAAGTGTAATTTATCAAAAACAATCAATCAAAAACTTTGATCAAGTTTTATCTTATTTTTTTAATGCAAAGTTTGCATTTTTGTTGCAACTTCAACTTTACAACCTTTGAGGTATTTATAATGATTTTATGTCTTAATCCATAACCCGACAAGTTTTAGTTTGCATTTTTTAATGGTTTGAATCATTTTTAATCTATTTTGGGCTTAATCTAAAGCTGATTTTCTCTTGAAACACCAAATTTGCATTTTGGGGCGTTTTTAAGCAAACTCCTTTAATTTAGTCCAAAAGAGTAATTTAACCAAAAATAATAAATCGGAAGTTGTCAAAAAAAAATTAGTTTTTTCAAGAGCTTTTGCAATTTTAAATGTGGGTAATTTTTAATTAATTTTTGGCATTAACCCTAACCTAAGCTTTTCTAAAAATTTCAAATATATATTTTTAGATGTTCTAAGACATTTTCTCATCCAACTTTATACATCATCAAGATTTGAATTGTTCCAAAAACATCAAATATTTATTCTTATGCGCTTTGAGTCATTTTTAATATTATTTTGCCCTAATATTAACCTAAATTACTAACAGCTGATTTTTATTACAAAACATTTTTAGTTAAATTTTTCCTTTGATTCAAAAATGAATTTTAGCAAAATCATCAAATTCCGTTTGATGCTTTTGCTAAATTGACTCTGCCCAAAAACACTAAAATTTCTTTGATTAAAAAATCTGCATTTATAGACTGTGTTTTAGCCATAATCTTAACCTCAAATTCTCCAAAGGCTCCACATTTGCATTTTCTGTCGTTTGTGAAATTTTTTCAACGATTTTGGTCCTTATCCAGGAACTTATCCTTATCTAGGAACCAGAAGGATCTGAAGGATCATTTCGCTCATTGCCCAAGGTACAAAATACGCGAATAAATTTTTACATTTGTACATGCAAAATACGCGAATAAATTCGCATATTTTGTACCTTGGGCAGCGGATGTGTGTTTTGTCGTACCTAAGATACCAGGGTCACCGAACAATCGAATGGAGTTTGCTACCGTAACTATCTTAAATCGTACTTTAACTGACTACCCTCTCTAAGTGAGAATAGCCATGATGAAGACTAAATAAATAGTCGAAACGTCGGCCATTTTCGAATAAAGAAGAGGTGCATTATTTGTCCTAATCCCGCTAACTTCACCAACTATAAAGATTGACCAAATTTAACCACCAGCAAAGCTAGAAAAACAGACACCTGATACACAAACACAAGGCAATTATTCCTGGATTTCTGGATATTTGCAAATACCTGGGTAGGTAACAAATAAACTCTGAACAATCCACGATTAATGTGTTCCACGTTAAGCCACGTCGAACAAAATCGGTTTATACACATGTGAAATACTGTAAACAGTAGCCTGATTAACATCCGACGGACAGGGGTGGACTAGGACGGATTGGCCCCTGTGGCGCTGTCCTCACTTAGCTAAATACTGGTTCAGTAACAATTTAAAAAAATTCTAGGTCGTAAGTAAATCATCAGAAAAAGTGCAAAACCTGCGTGATAACTGGTGACTGCGTATGGTTCTGACGGTCCGAAATTAATGTTGTTCAGGCCATGATTTGGTACACTTTTGGCACTTACCCAATATCGTCAATTACTTTTTTAATGGGTTCAATAAGGAAAAGGTTCTCTTCATCAAAATTTTGTCTTCCACCATTCCATCTCTCTCTCAGAATATTCTCACTTACATGAAATCTCGAGTTTGTCTGTTCTAGTTAACAAGGTACTAAATTACATATGCAGTAACTTTCACCTTTTACAGTTTTGACCCCTTTTTAGCAGTGGGCACACAAAAATGGCGGAATCTAATCAGGCAGGAAGTGACGTTACTTGACTCTTACGTCAAATGTTTTGAAATTGCGTTTTGCCAGTTGGTGTGCCCTGATGATGACATTACGTCATGGCTATACAAACCTGGCATACTTCCGACTAAAAAATGGGACAAATTTTAGAAAAATGCCGACGAACATTTGCTGTACACAGTTTTACCTCTATGCTTTCAATGCTCCGTCCAAAATAACGCAGAATCGAAGTTACCTCAATTGAGAGCAAACTTTTGAGGAAGTTGCTGTTTTGTTTTATTGCGTGTTTTCATGTTTTCTCACAGTTCAATATCAAAAATCTTCATTTTCTACTAATTTATAATAAAAAAACTTCACGTTTCTTTGGCAGATATACAATGTGTCCAAGATAAGTACGCATTGCATGGAAATCTCCGAAACGGCAAGAGATACGAAGAAGGTTAAAACAGAATCAAGTTTTTTAGATATCTCAAAAACAGCCGTTTTGTGGATTTTGGGTTTTAATTAGTTTTTCAGTTATTTCAAACAATATGTAAAAGTGTAGAACACTTTTTGCATTTGCACAGTCTTAGCTCTAAAAAACGGCGTTTGTTAATTTTTATTCCAACGTTTTGCTGTACAGAGAGAACATCAACATCTTAACTTTTTCATATGGACGTAGAAAAAAGTACATGCTGTGTTAGATTTTTTACTCAATTTAAAGATGATTTATACAGATTCTTATATCATTAAATCAATTTTCAATAAAATATCTACACTTTTTTATACAGTTCTAACGTCTGGCAAAAATTATTTCGATGTAGAAGTAGAAATGTAGTAAAAATATCAAAATTTATTCCACTTTTTCATTAAAATTATGCAGCGGAATAATTTCACAGACGCAGAAAATGTGTTCGAAATAACTTAAAAAATAAATAAAAACAAAGATTTATAAAACGACTATTTTTGAGATATATAAAAAACTAATGTAGCAACTCATTTTCGCAAACATCATGTAACATGTGCTTTCCATTTTGCAACTTACTTCTAATTTAACCGCGTTCCTATCTCTTACCGTTTTGGAGATTTCTATGCTGTGTATCCTTGCCTTAGACACACTAGATACTTGAGTTTGAAGATATTTTGGAATAGGTGTTGAAAAAGATCGCAAATGAACTTTTTGGACTTAAGGTCATGATGGGTTTAGGGTGAAAAGTTTCTGGTTTAAGTGGTTTTCTCTCGGTGTCAATATGACTTAATCACAAGTGACACGTAAATATTCACATCAGAAAATAATGCTCAAATCTTGTGAAGAAAGTAGGCTTAGGGAAGTACATAATAGGATTTTAGAAGATCACTTTGTAGTTTTTAGGTCTGCGTCCATTTGAAGTAGAAGGATTGATTAAAGTGTAAAAGAGACATGGAAGAATAAAATACTTATAAGTTGCAAAAATGGATCAAGAACTAAAGCAGAATCTATAGAAGGCCGATCTAGAAAAGAAATTGCAGACATTTCAGGAATTTCTAGGAGAACAATATGGAATTCTATATTTGTCCAGTATTGTGTATTGTAATATTTCTCCAGCCTAGTTATAAAAAAAAGATTAAGCCCTGGAAAACAGAAGTAGTTATAACGACGGGGTTCTGGGACACTTTGACCTTGAAGTGAACCCTACGGTAAAAGAGGGCCCGGGGTCCCAAAATACAGACTTGACAGATGACATATGACAGTTGTTTTGTGTCATAGTACAGGTGAGGTGTGACATGACAGACTTGACACTTGTGACACCTAGGTGCTTGAGAGCTTAACAGCAGGGCAGACAGGGCAGGCCGTGTAGATAGGGTAATTCCAAGAAAAACATTGATACAAACTCAGGTTTAACACAAGTTTCCGTCAGAATTTAAATTTCCTAGAACTATTTTAATTACGGTTTTAGAAGTACTAAAAAACACATGTAAGTAAAAAAAAATAAAAAGTCTCCTTTCTCATTATTTTTTTTTTTTAATAATTACCAACAAAAAAAAGTCAGTTTCAACACTCGTTTTGTCAGCATTTTTCAAGTAGTGAAAGTCTTGGTACTTGTATAATTTCTTGAAATAACTACCCCTTACTTCATCAGTTTCCAGCTGCCATATACTTGGAAATTTAGAGATGATGTTAATTTTGTTCTGAAGTTATTGTAACAGTAATTGCATATCCCAGAAAATTTCAATTTTTACACATTTCGAGTAATTTTTTATCGATTTTGGACTTAATTTTTTAGGCCAATTTACAAAAAAAAAATAAAATTTGTCATTTTTACATGAAATGGGCCATTTTTAATCGACTTTATTCCTAATTATAACCTGCATTTTTAGACTCTCTGTGTAAATTTTTAATCAGCTTTTCTAACTTGAATTTGTCCAGAAACATTTGCATTTTTTGGCGCTTTGAGTAATTTTTAATTTACTTTGACCATAATCTTAATCTGAATTTCTTTAAACCCTCCAAATTTGTATTTTTGCACGTTTTGAGTCATTTTCACCAATTTCTTACTTAATCCTAGCCAGATTTTCTCAAGAAACGTCCAATTTACATTTTTAGATAGAAGTGGGTCGTTTTTAATCGATTTTAGTTCTAATCCTAACCTGAATTTTTCCAGAAAGTTTTAGTTTCTATTTTTAGACATTGATGAATTTTTAAATGTATTAGTCTATAATCTTATTTAACTTTTCCGATTTTAGCCTTAATCCTAGAGTAACGTTATCAAAAAACATCAAATTTGCATTTTTAGATGAGATGAGTTATTTTTAATCGATTGTAGTCTTAATTTTAATCAGAATTTTCCAGAGTGTCTAAATGTACATTTTTACACGCTTTGAGTCTTTTCTATCAGTTTTATACTTAGTCCTAATCAAATTTTCTTAAAAAAACATCAAATATACATTTTTAGATAGAAGTGGGTCGTTTTTAATCGATTTTAGTTCTAATCCTAACCTGAATTTTTCCAGAATGTTTTAGTTTCTATTTTTAGACATTGATGAATTTTTAACTGTATTAGTATATAATCTTATTTAACTTCTCCGATTTTAGCCTTAATCCTAGCGTAACGTTATCAAAAAACATCAAATTTGCATTTTTAGATGAGATGAGTTATTTTTAATAGATTGTAGTCTTAATTCTAATCAGAATTTTCCAGAGTCTCTAAATGTACATTTTTACACGCTTTGAGTCTTTTCTATCTATTTTATACTTAGTCCTAGTCAAATTTTCTTAGAAAAACATCAAGATTACATTTTTAGATAAAGTGGGTCGTTTTAATCGATTTTAGTTCTAATCCTAACCTGAATTTTTCCAGAAAGTTTTAGTTTCTATTCTTAGACATTGATGAATTTTTAACTGTATTAGTATATAATCTTATTTAACTTCTCTGATTTTAGCCTTAATCCTAGCGTAACGTTATCAAAAAACAGCAAATTTGCATTTTTAGATGAGGAGTTATTTTTAATCGATTGTAGTCTTAATTCTAATCAGAATTTTTCAGTGTCTCTAAATGTACATTTTTACACGCTTTGAGTCTTTTCTATCAGTTTTATACTTAGTCCTAGTCAAATTTTCTTAAAAAAAACATCAAATTTACATTTTTAGATAGAAGTGGGTCGTTTTTAATCGATTTTAGTTCTAATCCTAACCTGAATTTTTCCAGAAAGTTTTAGTTTCTATTCTTAGACATTGATGAATTTTTAACTGTATTAGTATATAATCTTATTTAACTTCTCCGATTTTAGCCCTAATCCTAGCGTAACGTTATCAAAAAACATCAAATTTGCATTTTTAGGTGAGATGAGTTATTTTTAATCGATTGTAGTCTTAATTGTAATCAGAATTTTCCAGAGTCTGTAAATGTATATTTTTACACGCTTTGAGTCTTTTCTATCAGTTTTATACTTAGTCCTAGCCAAATTTTCTTAAAAAAACATCAAATTTACATTTTTAGAGATAGAAGTGGGTCGTTTATAATCGATTTTAGTTCTAATCCTAACCTGAATTTTTCCAGAAAGTTTTAGTTTCTATTCTTAGACATTGATGAATTTTTAACTGTATTAGTATATAATCTTATTTAACTTCTCCGATTTTAGCCTTAATCCTAGCGTAACGTTATCAAAAAACAACAAATTTGCATTTTTAGGTGAGATGAGTTATTTTTAATCGATTGTAGTCTTAATTCTAATCAGAATTTTCCAGAGTCTCTACATGTACATTTTTACACGCTTTGAGTCTTTTCTATCTATTTTATACTTAGTCCTAGTCAAATTTTCTTAGAAAAACATCAAGATTACATTTTTAGATAAAGTGGGTCGTTTTAATCGATTTTAGTTCTAATCCTAACCTGAATTTTTTCAGAAAGTTTTAGTTACTATCTTTAGTCATTGATGAATTTTTAACTGTATTAGTCTATAATCTTATTTAACTTTTCCGATTTTAGCCTTAATCCTAGCGTAACGTTATCAAAAAAAAATCAAATTTGCATTTTTAGATGAGATGAGTTATTTTTAATCGATTGTAGTCTTAATTCCAATTAAAAATTTTCCAGAGTCTCTAAATGTACATTTTTACACGCTTTGAGTCTGTTCTATCAATTTTATACTTAGTCCTAGTCAAATTTTCTTAAAAAAACATCAAATTTACATTTTTAGATAGAAGTGGGTCGTTTTTAATCGATTTTAGTTCTAATCCTAACCTGAATTTTTCCAGAAAGTTTTAGTTTCTATTTTTAGACATTGATGAATTTTTAACTGTATTAGTATATAATCTTATTTAACTTCTCCGATTTTAGCCTTAATCCTAGCGTAACGTTATCAAAAAACATAAAATTTGCATTTTTAGATGAGATGAGTTATTTTTAATCGATTGTAGTCTTAATTCTAATCAGAATTTTTCAGACTCTCAAAATGTACATTTTTACACGCTTTGAGTCTTTTCTATCAGTTTTATACTTAGTCCTAGTCAAATTTTCTTAAAAAAACATCAAATTTACATTTTTAGATAGAAGTGGGTCGTTTTTAATCGATTTTAGTTCTAATCCTAACCTGAATTTTTCCAGAAAGTTTTAGTTTCTATTTTTAGACATTGATGAATTTTTAACTGTATTAGTATATAATCTTATTTAACTTCTCCGATTTTAGCCTTAATCCTAGCGTAACGTTATCAAAAAACATAAAATTTGCATTTTTAGATGAGATGAGTTATTTTTAATCGATTGTAGTCTTAATTCTAATCAGAATTTTTCAGAGTCTCTAAATGTACATTTTTACACGCTTTGAGTCTTTTCTATCAGTTTTATACTTAGTCCTAGTCAAATTTTCTTAAAAAAACATCAAATTTACATTTTTAGATAGAAGTGGGTCGTTTTTAATCGATTTTAGTTCTAATCCTAACCTGAATTTTTCCAGAAAGTTTTAGTTTCTATTTTTAGACATTGATGAATTTTTAACTGTATTAGTCTATAATCTTATTTAACTTCCCCGATTTTAGCCTTAATCCTAGCGTAACGTTATCAAAAAACATCAAATTTGCATTTTTAGATGAGATGAGTTATTTTTTATCGATTGTAGTCTTAATTCTAATCAGAATTTTCCAGAGTCTCTAAATGTACATTTTTACACGCTTTGAGTCTTTTCTATCAATTCTACACTTAGTCCTAGTCAAATTTTCTTAAAAAAACATCAAATTTGCATTTTTAGATAAAGTGGGTCGTTTTTAATCGATTTTAGTTCTAATCCTAACCTGAATTTTTCCAAAAAGTTTTAGTTTCTATTTTTAGACATTGATGAATTTTTAACTGTATTTGTCTATAATCGTATTTAATTTTTCTGATTTTAGCCTTAATCCTAGCGTAACGTTATCAAAAAACATCAAATTTGCATTTTCAGATGAGATGAGTTATTTTTAATCGATTGTAGTCTTAATTCTAATCAGAATTTTCCAGAGTCTCTAAATGTACATTTTTACACGCTTTGAGTCTTTTTTATCTATTTTATACTTAGTCCTAGTCAAATTTTCTTAAAAAAACATCAAGATTACATTTTTAGATAAAGTGGGTCGTTTTTAATCGATTTTAGTTCTAATCCTAACCTGAATTTTTTCAGAAAGTTTTAGTTTCTATTTTTAGAAATTGATGAATTTTTAACTGTATTAGTCTATAATCTTATTTAACTTCTCCGATTTTAGCCTTAATCCTAGCGTAACGTTATCAAAAAACATAAAATTTGCATTTTTAGATGAGATGAGTTATTTTTAATCGATTGTAGTCTTAATTCTAATCAAAATTTTCCAGAGTCTCTAAATGAACATTTTTACACGATTTGAGTCTTTTCTATCAACTTTATACTTAGTCCTAGTCAAATTTTCTTAAAAAAACATCAAATTTACATTTTTAGATAAAGTGGGTCGTTTTTAATCGATTTTAGTTCTAATCCTAACCTGAATTTTTCCAGAAAGTTTTAGTTTCTATTTTTAGACATTGATGAATTTTTAACTGTATTAGTCTATAATCTTATTTAACTTCTCCGATTTTAGCCTTAATCCTAGCGTAACGTTATCAAAAAACATAAAATTTGCATTTTTAGATGAGATGAGTTATTTTTAATCGATTGTAGTCTTAATTCTAATCAAAATTTTCCAGAGTCTCTAAATGAACATTTTTTACACGATCTGAGTCTTTTCTATCAATTTTATACTTAGTCCTAGTCAAATTTTCTTAAAAAACATCAAATTTACATTTTTAGATAAAGTGGGTCGTTTTTAATCGATTTTAGTTCTAATCCTAACCTGAATTTTTCCAGAAAGTTTTAGTTTCTATTTTTAGACATTGATGAATTTTTAACTGTATTAGTCTATAATCTTATTTAACTTCTCCGATTTTAGCCTTAATCCTAGCGTAACGTTATAAAAAAACATCAAATTTGCATTTTTAGATGAGATGAGTTATTTTTTATCGATTGTAGTCTTAATTCTAATCAGAATTTTCCAGAGTCTCTAAATATACATTTTTACACGCTTTGAGTCTTTTCTATCAATTCTATACTTAGTCCTAGTCAAATTTTCTTAAAAAAACATCAAATTTACATTTTTAGATAGAAGTGGGTCGTTTTTAATCGATTTTAGTTCTAATCCTAACCTGAATTTTTCCAGAAAGTTTTAGTTTCTATTTTTAGACATTGATGAATTTTTAACTGTATTAGTCTATAATCTTATTTAACTTTTCCGATTTTAGCCTTAACCCTAGAGTAACGTTATCAAAAAACATCAAATTTGCATTTTTAGATGAGATGAGTTATTTTTAATCGATTGTAGTCTTAATTCTAATCAGAATTTTCCAGAGTCTCTAAATGTACATTTTTACACGCTTTGAGTCTTTTCTATCTAGTTTATACTTAGTCCTAGTCAAATTTTCTTAAAAAAAAACATCAAATTTACATTTTTAGATAGAAGTGGGTCGTTTTTAATCGATTTTAGTTCTAATCCTAACCTGAATTTTTCCAAAAAGTGTTAGTCTCAATTTTTAGACTATTTAACGAATTTTTAACTGATTTTGTCTATAATATTATATAATTTGTATTTCTCCAAACACCTAAAATTTGTAATTTTTCACACTTTGAGTAATCTTTCCCGATTTTAGCCTTAAACCTAGCGTGACTATAACGAGTCCTAATTCTAATCAGAATATCCCAGAGACTCTTAATATACATTTTAAGACGCTTTGGGTCAGCATGACTCTGGTCTTAACCAAAGTTTTTCAAAAAAAAATTAAATTGTGTTTTTAAATGTTTTTTTTCAAACAAATTAAGTGGATGCACCACATAATTCTAAAGTTGACAAATACTTGGCACATTAGCCAGACAAGATAAGACTCCAGGGACGGATTCAGGGGGAGGGAGCCGGAGGTGGGGGGGCAATCGCCCCCTCCCATTTTTTTTCGACTACTTTTAGATTTCTTTGGGATATTTGTTTGACTAACTGATAAAAGCAAACGCACAACTAAAAAAATTCATTTTGACAACTTTTGAAATCGACCTCCGAAGGGGTCTATCTCTGAAAATATTGCACCTGCGGAACTTCCAATGATGAAAGAGGACATCGCGAAGAAGGAAGAACAGATTCACTCCAATCTGTCGAGGCGTTCTCAAGTTACGGGCGGTCAAAGTTGAGAATTGAGAAAAAAATTGTAATACCCGCTCACCTTTGCACGTTTTCGAAAAAATTTTGTTGCTGTTTTTGATCGGAATGGCACGCTTGCAATCCCCAAAGAACGTAACAAAATTCGAATAAATTTAATCTTTAAAGGGGTTTTTTAAAAATCAAAATCAGAAAACGCTATTCTAAAAATGCTTAAAAATCGACCTCCGAAAGGGTCTAACTCCGAAAATATTGCACCTACGGAACTTCTGGTGGTGGGAGGTGAAAAAGGACATCAAGGAGAAGAAAAAATGATTGGATTCACTCCGATCGGTCGAGGAGTTTTTAAGTTACAGGCGGTCAAATTTGAGAATTGAGAAAACTGTCATAATACCCCTTCCCCCCTTTAGACATTTTCGAAAAATTGTCGGATTTTTTTTTTGCTGTTTTTGTTAGGAATCCACACTTGCAGTCCCCTAAGAATGTAACAAACTCAATTCGATCTAAAGAGATGTTTCTAAAAATGGTCAAAAAACGTGATTTCAAAAGTGCTTAAAAATCGGCTTCCGATGGGGTCTATCTCCGAAAATATTGCACCTACGGAACTGCCGATAGTCGGAGGTAAAAGAAGACATCCATCAAGGAGAGGAAAAAACGGTTGGATTCACTCCGATCGATCGAGGCGTGCTCAAGTTACAGGCGATCCAATTTGAGAATTGAGAAAACAGTCAAAATACCCCTTCCCCCCTTTAGACATTTTTGAAAAAATGTCGCATTTTTTTTTTTTGTTTTTGCTAGGAATCCACGCTTGCAATCCCCTAAGAATGTAACAAACTCAATTCGATCTAAAGAGATTTTTCTAAAAATGGTCTTTGGACATTTTCGAAAAAATTTCGGAACCGTGTAAACCACTGTTTTTTATTCTTGTTCTTAATGACCTCAAAGGAACCGCTTTCTTAAAAATAGACAAAAGTTTTGTTTGAAGCCCCAACAATGGGCAATCGCAATCAATACTAGTCCAGTCCTCGTTAGAAGAGAGAAGCTGGAAGTATAAAAACTTTTTTTGTAAATAGACGACCAACTGACGTCAATCCTGAAGATGGTTTTTAATTAATTTGAAACGTGCTGAGATAAATGAATGAAATTTAGTATGTTGCTGTGAATTTGTATGCTTTTTAAGTACCCTGTGAAATGTCAAAAAGGATGGAGAAACAAAAGTCTATTTATTTTTATTATGTCATCTTTTTCTGTCAAAATTTCATAGCTTGCCAGATGAATTTTTATAATGAACACCTCGTAGATATGAACACATTTCGCCAAGGCCGGGTGATACGAAGGAAGTAGTGTGCAAAAAGTACCTAAACTTTTTTGTATGTTTGCGTATTTTCTGAAACACCCGGTATCGTAATAATACCTTGAGAATTTAACCTCATTAAAATTTATATTCTCGATTTGAGTGAAAGAAGTTTTTAATTGGAAGTAACCCATTCAAACTCGAACTGTAAAAGCAGTGTCCTTTGTAAACACAAACTCGCGCTCCTTTTCTGTATTCTTTACAATAATTAGAATCCTAGAACGAGCGCTCATTAAAATGTAAATTTCTGCAAATATTTTCGTTATTAATAACGAGACAGTGTAATGAAGGTACACAAATTTGGGGGAAAAGTTTTAATTACTCAGCTTTACAACGTCTGCATGCAGAATGAGACTAAAACAACTTGTTGATTTCTTTGTAGGAATTCATGTCGAGTTGATATATTATATTGGTATTCATATCTACGCTTCGAGAATCTTATGTTCTGAAAGTTCTGAAGTGCGTAACTGCCACAATTGTTGATCTAACTGTTTAAAAAATGGAGCAACTAATTAAAAATGGCCTAAACCAGACAATAGGAAGAAAACTCGTTAAGCGCAATTTTTAATTAACTCGGGCTTTTCAGGTCTTTGTTGTCTTTGTATAGATCCGGCAATTCAATATATGATTTTCCGTTTTAATCCAACCTTCATATTGTTCCCCACTTTCATTCGAATGCAACTCTTTATCCTTTTGTTGTGCCTTCCTCGTTGAAAATGATGCCGGTAATATTCGGGGTACCCAAGAGCTCGACCCAGACTGCATATTGTTTTCATCAGCATTGAATGTAAATGTAAACTCCCTCCCGGTTTTTAATGCACAAATTGGTGAGCGCTTTAATTATCCGTTTTTGCATATAACCACCCAAAGCAGTTTTCGGATTTCGCATGTTTCCGTAGAGTGTAACGATCAATTTTGATTCTAATCCGTTTATGCGAAAAAAATAAATCGTTTTTCTGGCGGACGTTCTTCTCTCGGATCCATCAATCTCAGTTGAGATTTTTCTAGTTTGAGGATTCATGCCACACGAAAGCAAGATGGATTAAGACGCCTAAGCCCCAGAAATGAACTTGTTTTCTCGTAATTTTTGGGCTATTTCCGGACCCTCTTTCGCCCTTCAATTCGTGTGTAATAGACAGACCTCAGCTTTAGGCTATAAAAACACCACCTTACACATTGAGGGTCCCTCATTACGACCTGTATGAAAAACCGACTGTTTGTGAAATAGAGAAAAATTTATGTTGAAATATTTTAAAGGAATACGGTTATATACCGGTTTTTCATTACCAAAAGTGATCAGGAAGGGCAAACATTTATAACAGGAAAGGATAATATAATTAAAGTTAATGGACTTTGGTTCCTTAATTTTTTCCTTTTGGCATACCGCCAACTACATGACTTTTTTTAAATAAACCTCCCCTATGTTTAATTGATGGCTCAAGAGAAAATTTGAAATAGTGGAAGAAACTAGTGATGGGCATAATCGTAATGTATTTCTATAATTGAAAGAATCGAAATAATCGATTAATCATTCGATCATCCTAATCGAATAAATAATAAATAGCATTAAGGGTATCCTCAAATAATATGAAATTTCTGCATGGGGTTAGAAAGCACTGCCTGACAAGCGAAGCTTTCAGGTCTTTATATCCAAACGTCAGTGGGGATATACCGGGTGTCCAGCAGAACCCTGGACATAGGAGATTAACATGGGAAATCGGTTTTTATTTTTTTGCGCCTGTACGGTTGATTTGATTGAAAAACTTTTAAGAGTAAAGTTGTAGAGCGTATGGTCAGCTATCATCTTGTAATTTTTTCAATTCCCCAGTTTTGGGCGTTTTTTGGAAAAACGCCTCGAAAAGTGCAAGAATTTGAATTTGGCGCGTCACCCCCGCCCTGCATGTGCAGTGTCGCCAACATAATAATTTCTTAGCCGATTTTCCTTTCTTATTTATTTTGAGGGGCTATCATGAGTAGATAATCAAAGCGGGTATCGGGACAATTTCAAGGTCACAGGAACATTCCTGAGCCTCCTAGATAACGCTAGACGAGGTCGCTAGACGTTGACCTTGAAAATCGCGCTCATGACCTTGAAAAGTGACCTTGAAAATCAGTTGACCTTGGAACTCAGTTGACCTTGGTCCACACACGGACATTCCACCTTGACACCCATGCTAAAACTTCCAAGGTTCATGCAAAACGCGTTTTTCACATTGGCTTGAGCGGGAAACGTGTCGCAGCAAGCCGAGCTACCTTGCCGACGAACGTGGCCTCGAAAATCGTCAGTCCACGCTAGTCACTGACCTTGAACGCCGGTGTAACCTTGTCCACACACGGACATTCCACCTTGACGCCCTGCTAAAATTTCCGAGGTTCATGCAAAACGCCTTGACGTTTTTCAAATTGGCTTGAGCGGGAAACGTGTCGCAGCAAGCCGAGCTACCTTGCCTTGGCCTCGAAAATCGTCATTCCACGCTAGACCATAACTTTAAACGAACGCCTGGACGAGGTCATACTGTAAAATCAATCTCGAACCCGTCAGTGAGACAAACGACCATGTTCGCATCAAACGACGGATCTACGTGCTAAAATTTCCGAGGCAGTAGAATATTCATACAAAACGCCATGACGCTTTTCAAGTACAAAGTTTTGCATCGTTTAGCCTTGAGCTCGCGCTAGACAAAAAATATTCATACAAAACGCCTTGACTTTTGCGAAGGCTTTACATTGTAATTCAGCGAGAGAGGAATTTCATGGCCACATGTGAGGTGAATCAATCCTTTGTCACACTCAGATAAGAAAATCAGAATTTGCTGACGCTTCAGTACATGTTCACTGCTAAAGCTTTTACCTTGAGTTGAGCTTAACCATGAAAATCCTGGTAACCTTAAAAAGCGACAGATGCGCGTAACCTTGAGCAGGCCGATTCAGAGTATCTCATTTATTAAGAGTACTAAGCGCCAAGCAATTTTCAAGTACACCTATTTAAGGCTTCCACATACCTACACGACCCACAAACAAAACGCGAGGTGAATCAATCCTTTGTAACACTCATATAAGAAAATCGTCAGAGGATGGAAAATGCACGAAGAAATCGAAAGGGATCCGAAAGAATGCCTTGAATAAGCATATAACTTTTCAGGATTACGTGGACTGCCTGTTCAAGCAAGCGGAAAAATCAGTAGTTCAACGTACCATCCGATCCTTTGCCCACAATGTTTTCAGCATTGAACAGGAGAAAATTGCCCTGAACCCTTTCGATGATAAACGGTATCTTGTAAATAATATTGAAACCCTTCCATGGGGTCATAAAGATAATATAGCTATGGATGTTGAATAAAAGATTGTGTTTGTAATATGGTGTTTTATTTACCTTCTCATCACATTTTTCACAGGAAATTATCTTTTAAGATACAAGTCCATGAGAAAAAAGTCCTTATTCAAACTTATAAGTTCTAAAAGAAAATACGTTTCTATACTAGTGCAAACATCACACATTGCTAAGGCAGTATCGAGGTCATCTAACATGTAATTACTCTTCTCTAGAATTTCATTTACGCGCACCACAAACTTATCATAAAAATCAGAAAAATTACACTTGAGCAGTACGTTAATTTTTATTGATATGCGTCTATCAAGGACTAACAAGTCAAAGACATCAAATTCATTTAAATATAAACGTCCATCGTCCTTGGCTAGTACAACGAACTGAAGGGAGGCGTCGCTTGAAGCCACTGTGTATAGCTTGACATTGCGACCAATTTCCACAGATCTTGAAGTGCCGTCTCGAAAAGTTTCCTCCATGCAATTTAATTCTTTAACTACTTGTGTCCAGTCCTTGCAATTCATTGTAAGCCTCGTACCAGCATCATTCTCAATAATAACCGTAGGCTTAAAATATTGTTCGACTTTTAGTCCACAATTAACAGTCAAACATTGGCTCTGTGTTTTCCAGCTTGTTTTTAGTAACATGGTCATGTTGATCGTCACAAAACGTTTGAAGAATCAATCCAGGAGTCATGGCTTTTATCTAGCCCCAACCAACGCACCAGCACTTTTTTCCCTTTTCTGCGCAATACCTTTGCGACTAAGTAGACGTCAGGATTCACAGTTTTCTGTAATTCTTCAGCATAAAATCCGCCCTGAATAGGTCTTCCTGTCATATCTTCCAGCAAATACGTGGGTGGGTTGGTAATTTGAACTTTAACTATTTTAAACAGCTCCGTTGTCCAGTTGGGTGTGTACCCCTTCTCAAAAATATGTTTTGCCTTACTGATACGAACAATATCTCCTACATTGAATCGTTGACCTTGGAAAACTTTTATGTTACTATAAATTTTCTTTACATGTTCCTCATTGCTTGAATTCACATCTTTGGGTTTCATTCCAATGATCCTATGTTTGGTGTTATTATACTCGTCCACTATCTCGGGCAAGACATTGATCCACTTGTGGTTTCCATTTAGACTAAACGTTCTAAAGAGGCGCTCTTTTAGGGTGCGAATTACTCGTTCGACAATTGCAGCCTTTTTACAACTGAACGTACTGTAATGATTGATGTTATGCGTTACCATTAATTTCTTAAAATGGACGTTATAGAATTCCTTTCCAAGATCAGTTTGCAGATTTTTAGGGAGATTATTAGAGGAACTTTCAAGAATATCTGCAAACGCTTTTGTTACCTCCTCTCCTGTTTTTGTCTTCAATGGACGACACCATACAAATTTGGAAAAACAGTTAATGACTACCAAAATGTACTTATAGTTTCGATTAGATCCTGCATATTGATTTAACTGTCCAAGATCTGCCTGCCATAAATCATCTAACCCTTTAAGAATAGTACGTCGTCGGCGGAAATTTATTCGGATAGGTCTATGTAACTCTCTCACTAACTGAATTATTTCCTTAGAATGATTCATTCTTTAGGAATCTCATTTGATCTATTATCTTCTGCTTTCAGCTCTTTCTCCACCGACAAGAGACGTTGGTCAATGCCGACCAAAATACCATTTAACGTCTTATATACCCTATTTAGTTCTTTCCTGATTATACCAATTTCATGATCTACATACTCCTTATTGGCTGCGTCTGTATCACTGTCAGGAAAACCAACGTTCAATAGCTTACGATTTTTTAAGTCGTTAATAGGAATGAAGAGCTGTGAACTAGAGCCACTGACTGATGAGGAGTGTCCGAACTTATTGAGCGGCATAGTCTTAACAGTTAGAAGGTCAGTCGATAACTAAAACAAAATTTCAATCAAAATTTATTCTTTTCATATCTCTACACAGTTCATACAACAAAATATCTTTCTTTAATTTTTTAATACATTTTAAAAACCTATCTAATTTCTGTTGATAAGTTTTCGTCATCGGAGTCCTCCTCGATGGCTTCATTCGACCAAGAATTCAATGTTTGTGGTGCGGCCTACAGCTCCCCGACTTTGCAGAAAATATTTAACTTCCCTTTCACTAATCTTTCGATTAATGTCTGCAATTCGTTCGGGAGTAAACTTGACTGTAAATCTTTGTGGCAAAATGGTCTTGCACTCACTAAATTCGACGACAATTTTCGAACCAAACTGCGTTTCTACAGTGTCAATGGACAAAATTTCAAATTTTTGTCCGACCGGAAGCGACCGCACGTTTTCAAACTGTTTCACGTAAAGCTCTTTGTTCAAATCATTAATGAATGAAGACATCTTTGCGACTATGAATTTACAGCTCGGCTACTACTTATATAGCACTTGAGGTGGGGGGTGAGCAAGCTCTCAAGGTTAAGACGCCGGCACATAGACGCTCAAGGTTACGCACATCTATCATCAGTGAACGGCTCAAGGGTACACCTTTAGCGCGGATCTGTCAAGGATGTTTGTTGCAATTTTCGAGATCTCCCTCAAGCGCTCGTCAGAGCCTCTCAAGGTGACACCGGCGTTCAAGGTCAGTGACTAGCGTGGAATGACGATTTTCGAGGCCACGTTCGTCGGCAAGGTAGCTCGGCTTGCTGCGACACGTTTCCCGCTCAAGCCTATGTGAAAAACGCGTTTTGCATGAACCTTGGAAGTTTTAGCATGGGTGTCAAGGTGGAATGTCCGTGTGTGGACCAAGGTCAACTGATTTTCAAGGTCACTTTTCAAGGTCATGAGCGCGATTTTCAAGGTCAACGTCTAGCGACCTCGTCTAGCGTTATCTAGGAGGCTCAGGAATGTTCCTGTGACCTTGAAATTATCCCGATACCCGCTTTGATTATCTACTATCATGTAGTAATTAACGCGATTATACAGTGAAAATTAACCGAAAACCTGACGATAATGTTCTTAAATCATACGGTAAGTAAAAGTTACGTTTATTATTATCATAATTATTAGTAAAAGGAAAATCATCCAATTTGTGTATGGCTGGTTGTCTAATTCATTTTAGATTAGCAACAGACAAGGGATCAACGATATGTCTCTTGTCTTTGTCATTGGTAAAGCTAAAAGCTAGGTTAATGTTAAGAATTATTAAGGACGGCGAGTTGGGTGGATACATTTGTTGATCAAACCAAGAACCAAGCTTGAAATGTGATTGTACTCTACAACTGAGTTATCGTGGAATTGGCGAAAAGAAAATACGGATTGGCGGCTCTTAAAAGAACCATTTAATTACATACTACAAAGAAAGTGAACAACCACCGATGTGTTTAACATCAAACACAGAGGTAAACAAGAACAATAAACAAATAAATAAAATACAAGACTAGATGTGGCACATCAGAGAAATTGTTCAAAATGACCAAATTCTGCAGAGGTACAATATGCAAGCCTATTCTCAAAATTGCGACATGTATTGTCCAACATCACAACTGTGACTTGACCACAAATTTCTTGAATGGCAAGTTTCAGCTCTTGAACATTTGCATATTGTTTATTTCTTTGGTCGAGACGATCTTGAATGAATCCCCAAACAAAAAAATCACAGGGATTCAAATCCGGAGAGCGAGGTGGCCAATTAATTGGTCCAAACTTTCCGATCCACCTATCACCAAATGTTTCATTTAAAAAACGTCTATTTTGCAGTGCAGTGTGACACCCGTTCCCGTGTCCCACCAAAAAACCCGTTCTAATGGCTGGATGGTTTCTTGAAAAAAATGTGGTCGGTTTGATGGAAAGTGCCGCGGGGGGGGGGGGGGACTTAGCAATGGCGTAGCGAAGTCAAAAATGCGTTTTTTTAGATACCCAAATTTACGAAGGCTTTACCGCAGATTCGGGGCTATGTGGAGTATAAAACTCCCCATGGGTAGATTTCCTGATATGTATAGATGATAAATTTTGGAGTCTAATTCCGATATGTCAAATAGGAAAATGTACAGGGTGGCTTAATTTGGGTGTTTTAAATGGGAAACTCCTAAACTAATAGGAATATTGAAAATCAAAAAGTCGATGCCGGGGTATTTTTTCGAGCTGAATTCATTGCCGTAAACAGAAATCTGCTATCGTCTTTTGTTTTCTTACAATTTTCGCCATTTTCGAAAATAGTTTGTAATTTTTTTATTAGTCTAGTTTGGTAAAAATGGTTTCTACATTATTAAGGTACTTTTTTGAATAGATTCTAATGATGATTTAAATTTTTAGAAACTTATTGTTTTTTGAGTTATAACATAAACTTCAATTTTTTTAAATACAACCTACAACTTCTTTCTACTTTGTTAGAAAGAGGATTTTTTTCTCTTTAAAACGACGTATAACATGTTAGGTTTTGCTTTGAATTTATATAGTTTTTTGATAAAAATTTCTTTTTGAAGTAGTAGGCCATGACGCGATGACGCTCCGATGCAGATGTCGCGGTCATCTTGTTGTGCAGCTGTCACTTGTCACTGCCGATATTCCGCGGTTTGAGAAATTCAATGATCTCGTAGCGTAGACAGTTCAATAACGTTCATTAAGTTTTACCCTTATAAGGACGTAACGAAAAAATTTAATTTCAATCTTTTGAAAATACGACATGTCAGAGTGTTATATTCAAAATAATTATAAAGCAGACGCTGCATTTGAGTCATACCGGAATCGTTTTCCTGAGAGGAGGCAGCTTCATAAAACTACATTCAAAAGATTGAAGGATAACTTAAGGAGCTTTGGGTCTTTTGCCAAGTCAAGACGAAGAATCTATAATGTCGTGGATGAAGAAGCAGCAACCATAACAGCAGTAGGAGCTGTAGTTGCAAGTCCTTCAATGTTCCGTCGGCAAATTGAATCAGAGTGTGGAGTTTCAAGATTTAGGGCATTAGGCATTTTAAATAAAAATAAATTTAAGCCCTACAAATTGAGAAAACAGCATCTCCTTCCCGAAGATCATGGAAAGAGACTAATATGGTACTTAAGCCATTGACAAGAAGATCCAAGATTTCATGAAAAAGTTATTTGAATGGATGAGACGTCTGTTAGCAGTGCAGGCATATTTAACAGAAATAACGTATATCACTGGTCTGACGAGAATCCTCATCAAGTCCGAGACATCCGTAATCAAAGTAGATTTGGCTTGGTGTTTGGTACGCATTGCTCAACATTAGAACACTCGCATATAGAATATATGATACAAACCTACTTGAGCCTTGTATAGAGTCATTATTGACACGCATTATTGACGCTTTTACGGACGAGATTCCATTAAATGATAGAAATTCCTATTTTCTACAACAAGATGGAGCACACGCCCACAACTCACGGGTTATTTCATTTTTTTTTACGGAAAACTTTGGCAACAAATAGATAGGAAATAAAGGGCCCATCAAGTGGCCGCCGCGATCGCCAGATTTGACACTTCTAGATTTTTCTTTTGCGGTCACTTAAAAGATAATTTGTATAGGCTTACAAATGACATCATGGACCAGTCACAAAACAATTTTTTAAATTGTTTAAATTCAATTTCAAATCTGCATATACAAAATGCCCTTCAATGCGTTTCCAGGAGGTGCCAATTATGTATCCGGTATCGATAACAACGAAGATCTTTTGTAGTTTATTGTTTGTTACATTATTTAAAATAGTTGTCGTTTCTGTGTCACATTTTATTTAAATTAAAAAATATATCTAGTTGTTAAAACTAGTAATTGAACTTGTTATTGTTGTGATGTTTAGTTTTGAATTTCAAATAGTTATGTTTTTGCGTCTTTAAATTTGCTGCTAACTTGAAAATATTTTTGAACTAAAATTATGATTATATCATGCCAATATTTTAAAAATAATAAGAGAACAATAAAACTTTCTGTTGTAGTCGTTAGACCAGGGATATTCAAAGTTTTAAAAAACATGTTAGAAGTGTAATTATTGGATAAGTTCGGCCGACGACAGCAATTTAGAAGTTTAGTCAGCGGACGCTGAGAGTCGGGGAACACACTGTTTTGGTACGTCATATTAGAATATCTCATTAACTCACACAAGAGCTAACGCGTCATGCGTCTAACTCGTCACGTGTCTATTCCGAAAAAGAGTTTTTCTTAAAAAAAGTATATAAATTCAATGTAAAACCTAAAATGTTATACGTCATTTTGAAGAGAAAAAAGATCTCTTTCTACCAAAGTAGAAAGAAGTTATAGGTTGTATTTAAAAAAATAGAAGTTTATGTTATAACTCAAAAAACAATGGGTTTATAAAAATTCAAAAATCGCCATTGGAATCTATTCAAAAAAGTGCCTTAATAATGTAAAAACCATTTTTACCAAGCTAGACTAATAAAAAAATTGCAAGGTATTATCGAAAATGGCAAAAATTGAACTTTCATCAATTGCAAGAAAACGAAAGACGACAACAGATTTCTGTTTGCGGCAATGAATGCAGCTCGAAAAAATACCCCGGCATCGACTTTTTGATTTTTAATATTCCTATTAGCTTAGGAGTTTCCCATTTAAGACACCCAAATTAGGCCACCCTGTACAATTCGCAAAGTTGAGACGGTTTTTTTTTTGTAACGGTCAACTTCTTGGCCTTCTGGATCCCAGATGGGTTAGTTAGATGACTTGGTTAGACAACTGGCCCAATAAATAACAATGGTACCGGGAAAGAGCATATCCTTGGGCACTTCCTATCCCGCCAAAGGTCATTTTAATACAGAATGGTTAAAAAAATGTCCAAAGATGGTTAAGAAAAAGTATCCAGAGTAATATACTATTTTGCGATTTTTACGAAAACTATACAGGGTGTCTTTTTTAAGTGCGTGCAGTATTGCAGTATCTACGAAACGGCTGTAGTTACAAAGTCGGTTAAATTAGCAAAAAGTTGACTTTTGTCGAGTCTGTTTAGAAAACGTTGACAGGGTTGCCACATTTTGAGTGGTTTCTGAAATATTTAGAAACATCTAAAAAATGCAAAAAATTGTACACAAAAACGTTTAAATTACGAAGCTTCACTACACTCTAATCTCTCTCATATGACATCTCGATCAGATTCGTGTAACGCTTACCAACCTAGTTACCAGTATAAAGTTAGTTTTTTTAAATACGGACCCGGAGTTTTTTTTTTCATAATTTGAAAGTTCCTTTTATTCTTAATATAAGGGCGTATTACACAATTAGGGTTTTAAACGTTTCGACCAATTAAATCCATCATAAAGAAATCTAAATCCGATCCTATTTATTGAATAATGAAAGTTAATACTGTTCTTTTCTTCAGTAAATGCGTCAGAATAATTACCATCAATACTTTATAATACCAATAATTACCAGCAATGTTTTTAGTACACTAAAGAAAATTATTACAAAAATTAAAAGAAAGGAATCTTATTATTGTCCTAATATGACCAAGATACTTATGTATGAAATGAAGCGGATAACTTAATATTTTGACCTATTTTGTAAACAACTATTGTTTTAAGAAATTAAATGCTCAAATTGTCTTCCTGGGTTTCTTAGGCATAACCTTGCCCTATTCTTAATATTGGCCTGGACGTTTTCTAACATTTGTGGCGTAATTTTATTACAAGCCATTTGAATTTTCGTTTTCATATCCTCCACATCTTGTGGCGCACTTTTGTACACATCATTCTTTATAAAACCCCAAATAGAAAAATCCATAGGAGTTATATCAGGGGACCTAGGAGGCCAATTAACTGGCAATTTTTGTATCACAATTAATTTAAGAACGCATCACATAAAAATTACCAAATGTTTAATTATTATTTTTGGCAAACCTACTGAACGGATTTGTTTAATTCCTTTTTTGGCTGAAAAGTCGCTTTATTTAGAAATTTAATGCTTTCTTAGTTTTTGATTGAAATAATTGTTTTTGGAGTACAGGGAGTAACAACTATACCTACAAGGCTGGGCCTTAGAAACCAAGGATGACAATTTGAACATTTAATTTCTTAAGGCAATAGTGGTTTACAAAATAAATAGCATTAAGTCGTCGCTTCATTTCTAAAATAGGTATCTTGTTCATATTAGCACAATATTCCTTTCTTTTAATTTTTGTAATAATTTTCTTTGACGCACTAAAAACATTGCAAGTATTGATGGTAATTGTCCTGATGCATTTACTGAAGAAAGACATAGTATTAACTTTCATTACTCCATAAACAGGATCGGATTTAGATAGAATACTGTTGCGAACTCAGGCTTCAATAATTCCAGTGTAACGATTTAACACGAAAACACTATTTATTTATTCCACAAATACTAACGACTACTAAATAACTCACTACTTAACACTTTATAGCCTTTTAATATCGTTCGGAACTTTAGCTTACTTATAGCTCGATTAAAATAATACTAAGACTACCGCTCGCTCTATGCGCCTGTTATATACAATCCTAAAATTACAGAAACACCTAGAAAGTTCTTTATAAGAACATCACTTTCGCCGGAGTATAACCAGTGGCTTCATGCGTAAAGCCTCGGTATGCCATCAACATGAGAGGTAGATGTTGGTCCCAATCACGCTGATGATCTGCCACCATTTTAGACAGGTAATGTTCCATGGTCCGATTAAATCTCTCTACCATCTAATCCGACTGTGGATGCAAAGGAGTTGTCCTGGTCTTGCGAATTCCGAGAAGTTCCATGACCTTCTGGAAAACAGCCGATTCAAAATTTCGGCCCTGATCAGAATGAAGTTCGAGAGGGACTCCAAATCTGCAGAACATTTTATTTACTAGCACCGTTGCCACAGTCGTTGCTTCTTGATTAGGCAGGGCGTATGCTTCAGGCCATTTAGTGAAGTAATCCATGGCGACCAAGATGTATTTATTGCCCGACTCAGTCTGAGGAAACGGTCCCGCGACATCAATTGCTACCCTCTCGAATGGAGCACCTACAGTGTACTGCACCATTCGGCTGCGTGATCTTGTTCGAGGTCCTTTTGCGACACAACAAGTTTCGCACTTGCGGCACCAAGATTCGACGTCTTCATGATAATTCACCCAGTAGAACTGCTCTTTAATTTTGGCCAAGGTTTTATTGACCCCAAAATGACCTCCACTGGTTCCGTCGTGCATTTCCTGTAGTACATCCGATTTTCTCCTACCAGGAACAACCAACTGAATGACTACGGTCTTGCCATCCGGACTCTCCCACGCTCTCTTCAGTAATCCATTTTCTATTTTAAGAGAGTGCCACTGGGCCCATAGCGCCTTCAGGTTTGGACTTTTACCAGCAGTTTCTTGCCATTCTGGTCTCTTGTCGTCAGTCTTTGCAGAGAGGATGGGTCCAATATCTGCATCATTCATTTGTTCTTCTCGAAGGGTCTGTGTGGTCCAGCCATCGTTTATTTCCACCGACGTTCTCCGTACAGAAGGAAGTCCCTCACGCTGCTCAGTTCTTTGGCAATGCCGACAATCTTCTTTACATGGCCGTCTAGACAATGCATCGGCATTTCCGTGAGACCTTCCTGGTCGATGTTCAATTTGGAAATCGTACTGCTGCAGACGCTCTATCCATCTGGCTATTTGACCTTCAGAGTTTTTCATCTGTAATAACCAAGGTTCCATGGTCAGTTTAATCAGGAACCTTTTTTCATATAAGTAGCGATGATAATGTTCGACTGCTTTAACGATGGCCAACAGCTCCTTTCTAGTGACGCAATAGTTTCTTTCTGGCTTACATAAAGTCTTACTGTAGTACTCAATGACCTTCTCTTGCCGGTTTTGTCTTTGAGAGAGTACTGCACCTAGACCACAGTTACTTGCATCCGTGTCCAGAATAAACAGTCCGTCCTTTATAGGGTAAGCCAAGATTGGACTAGAACAGAGGGCAGCTTTAAGCCTTGCAAACGCCTGTTTTCTTTTCTGCTAATTTGTGCAGCGGTTTTGCGATGTCGGCGAATCCCTCTACAAATCTCCTGTAGTAAGTACATAGTCCCAAAAAACTCCTTACTTCGTGTTTGTCTCGGGGTACTGGCCAATCTTTAATGGCAGATATTTTACTTTGGCTAGTTTTAATGCCTTGTTCTGAGATAGTATGCCCCAAGTACTCGACTTGCTTTTGGAACAGGCTGCATTTCTTGTAGTTTAACTTCAGGTGAGCATTCCGTAACTTGTTGAAGATTTCTCTTAAATTCTTCAAATGCTCGTCGAAATCACGTCCCATGACAATTATGTCATCTCAGTATACCAGGCAAGTTTTCCAAGTCAGCCCCCTCAAGACAAATTCCATTAGTCGCTCGAAAGTTGATGGAGCATTGCACAATCCAAAAGGCATAACAGTGAATTGGTATAGTTCAGAACCAGTAGAAAATGCAGTCTTTTCTTTGTCTTCGGGAGCAATCTTTACTTGCCAGTACCCACTTTTTAAATCTAGAGTGGAAAACCACTTTGATCCCGATAAAGTTGCTAAGGTGTCGTCTATACGTGGCAATGGGTAGCTGTCTTTCTTGGTCACATCATTAAGTTTCCTGTAGTCAACACAGAACCGCGTTGAACCATCTTTCCTCTTAACAAGAACCACAGGCGACGACCATGGACTAGATGATTTTTCTATGACGCCCTCCTTTAACATTTCATTCAGCAAACTGTTAACTTCCTGTTGTTTAGCCAGAGGGACCCTTCGTGGATGTTGTCGTATTGGCTGGGCATCTCCTGTGTTGATCTTATGGACAACTAAATCGGTTTGACTGTCGTTGCTCTTGAAGTTAAACATATCAGATTCATCCATAGCAAATTTTATAGCAGACTGAAGTTGTTCCTTTGACAGGTGACTCCACTGTCGCTTAAAAGCATCAATAACTTCTGGGGAAGCTTGGTTAGAAGATTTAATTTTGGATGTCTCTGCTTCGACACAATTGCATACCCATTGTACAGGCTCATAATTGGCAAGAACTGTTCCTTCTTTGAGCTTGATGGTCCTTTCTCCAATATTGGCAACTCGTACTGGCATAGTCTTCTTCGTGTCGGTCAAAGTTCGGGCTACCATGATTTCAGTCGTCAAATCCAGGTTAGGTTCTATAAGTCCTATGGACCACCCAGGACTCATTTTCAGAAGTCACTGTGATAATTTGTTCTGAATTTGGAGGAATTTTCACATCTTCTACCACCAGTAGACGGACACTAGTTTCCATATTTCCATTGGTTAATGCAAACTCCTCATCTCCAAATGTGAGAAAATTCCGTTTGTAATCATAGGAGAATCCATGTTTCCTGATGAGATCCATTCCCAAAATAACCTTGTCTTTGATCCTGGCAACCAACACTTTATGCCGAACTTCGAGTCTTTCTCCAATAATGATGGTGACATCGGCCTTTCCGTCTATAGGGCAAGACTCTCCAGTGACTGATTTTAACATAATAGGATTGGGCAATGGTTGTATGGTATATCCGACAAGTTTATCTGGCCTTACAATGGTCACATCTGCTCCTGTATCGATGGTAATCTGGATCTTCTGTTCCTTAATGCGTCCGGCCACTGTGAGACTTTTGCCACCCAAATTATTGACTTTAAAGATCCTGGGGGTCTTAGCGGTCCCGGTCAATTGCCCCCTTGCATTGACCGGAATTAGTTTTCCTGGGACCTAGGGCGGTCTTGGTCGCCGCTCGGTGTTCTAAAGGACGGCGACGGACTTCTTGCCCTTACTTCTTGCAGTTACTCTTGATGTGACCCAGTCTGCCGCAGTTAAAACATTTTATGCCCCGATTGTCTGTTGATCGAGGAGTTCTTCCCACCAGAGCTTGCATATTGACTGCGATATCCTTCACCACTTTATGTAAATTTGCCATGGATTCAGCCATAGACGTAGTCTCCTCTTCATCGCAAGTTGCCATTCTTACACGTGGAGATGAACTAGATGACACTCGTGACGCCTCGAATTCCAGGGCCCGAACTAGTGCCTCGCTGATATTCTTGGGCCTTACTAGACGTAAGTGGTATCTCATGTCACTATCGCGAAGTCCCTCAATGAACCTTTCGGCGGCAAATTGCGTTTGAAAAGATTCAGGGGCCGATGGATATGCCAGGTGAATTAGTCTGTCTATGTCCACCTCAAATTCTTGTAACGATTCACCTGACTTCTGCTGTCTCATCCTCAGCTGGGCCTGGAACACGGTTTCTTTGTGCTCATTTCCAAATCGTAGTTGCAGAGAGTGTACTAAAGCTGCATAATTACTTTGATCCGCTGCCGACAGAGATTGGAGCAACTCAGCCGCTTTTCCACGAAGTGCTACCACTAATGATGTAGCTTTCTGGGGCTCGGACCAGCCATTAGCTTTTGCAGCTGCCTCAAAATGGGTTTTATAGATTTCCCAGGCCGTAGTACCGTCATAATCGGGAGGCTTAATTTTAGCGTTGGCTGTGCTAAAACTCTCTGTAGACACGTTGTCGTCCTCAACTTGTTCCCGGAATTTCTTTTCTAGCTCGAGAACCCTCTGGTTGACAGCTTTGAGTCCTGCGTTAACGCTGTTGACGGATTCGTTAACGCCGTTAACGGATTGCATTATTCTTTCTTCCAATTGTTGCTCCCTAGCTGCGAGATGGTTCATTAATTCTTCCTTGAATTGTTGATAACGTTTTTCCTGCTCTTCCTTCTGTTGTTGATAACGTCGCTCCTGTACTTGATCATGTCTTTCTTGTTCCTCTTTTTGTTCCTTATAACGTCTTTATTGCTCTTCCTTCTGTTCGTTATAACGTTTCTCCTGTTCTTGATAACGTCGCTCCTGTACTTGATCGCGTTTTTCCTGTTCTTCCCTCTGTTGTTGCATAAGGGACAGCAGGGCGGCAAGTTGATCCTGCATCGCTTGATGCTGGCTTCTAGTCACTGGCATAAACACGTAATGTCCGGCAATGAAGCACTCACTTACAGTTCAGTAATATTGGTCCTCAAATTCCCACTGGAATCGCACTTCTGACACCAATTGTTGCAAACTCAGGGTTCAATAATTCCAGTGTAACGATTCAACACGAAAACACAATTTATTTATTCCACAAATACACACGACTACTAAATAACTCACTACTTAACACTTTATAGCCTTTTAATATCGTTCGGAACTTTAGCTTACTTATAGCTCTATTAAAATAAGACTAAGACTACCGCTCGCTCTATGCGCCTTTACAATCCTAAAATTACAGACAAATCTAGAAAGTTCTTTATAAGAATTCTTGAATAATCTCACATAAAAAAAAGGTTGTAAACAACTGCGTTTTAGATTAAACCGAGCAATAAATCACTCGTGTCAGCCATGACGCAGCGCGGATAGGTCGCAAAGCTCCACCAACCAACGCGTTGCCCCGCCTCCGATGCGGCGTCGCTGCGAATCGTAACAATACCTTGATGATGGATTTAACTGGTCGAAACGTTTAAAACCCTAATTGTGTAATACGCCGTTATAACTTTCAAATCATGAAAAAAAAAATCCAGGTCCGTATTTAAAAAAAATAACTTTATACCGGTAACCAGGTTGGTAAGCGTTACACGAAGCTAATCGAGATGTCATATGAGAGAGTTTAGATTGTAGGAAAACTTCGTATTTTAAACTTTTTTTGTGTCACCAATAGTTTTTGAAACAACAAAGATTTAAATTTTTGGCATTTTTTAGATTTTTCTAAATATTTCAGAAACCACTTGAAGTGTGGCAACCCTGTGAACGTTTTCTAAACAGACTCTACAAAAGTGAACTTTTTTGCTAATTTAACCGACTTTGTAACTACAGCCGTTTCGGAGATAGCAATACTGCACGCACTTAAAAAAGACACCCTGTAGAGGAGCCCCGTTTTCGGTTGTAAATTTATAACTAGAAGACGTATAGAGAAAAAAAAAACAGTTATTAGTTTTGGTCTAGCTCTTATATCGGGCAAGTTACAAAAGTTTTTGTGTGCTACATTTTTTGACAATTTGGGTGTACTTTCCTCAAATTTATTCCTGAAGATTCCACATTTTTGCACTAAAACATCTAAAATAATTCAGAAAAGTAGCATACATATGGGCCCCGGACCTCACCGAAAATCAGGAGCCTAGCTTTGAATGAATTTGAAATTTTGACGAATTTTTAAACTTAAAATTTCAAACTGCCGTTTTGAGGTATATTTGTGCCGGGACTGTGTGGATTTAATCGAATAGTCTTCTATTCCAGGGGACACCTTGGAATATTTTCTTTTTGGGACTTAGGAACCACTTTTCGTGGGGACGTCGCGAAATAGTCTTAATTGAATTTCGAAACGAAAGATGCAGATTTTTGCAAATTTTGGCCCCAAAATCCCGAATGCTTCCGAAAATCGCCACTTATCTCTAAAATCTAAGCCAAGCTACTTTACTCAAGGTAAAAAATTTACTTTTTATTCTGCGACTTTGGGCTTAGCTCTGGACCGAGACGAATAAATGACAACATATTAATAAAACCTCCAATGCCTTCATTCAAAGCAATGATATGTTTTCGGAGTCTATACGTTCACGTTACAAATTTTTACATGAAAGTCAGCACTGGATGCCATATGCCTCGGATGAAAAGTTTTCATACCCCGCACCAAGTTATCGGAATAAGAGCAAAAATAAATGCCGGATTACTAACAAACTTTCCGATTGAAATTCAACATCGCATACGAACCGATATTAAAATTTCGTTCATACTCGCTAATCTGGATCGATTTTCCGTCGAATTATTTTAGCCAAAGTACGCTTCTCGTGAACCGAGGCCAAGTGGTTTGTCATTTCGAATTTTTCCCCGTAATCCATAAGAGAGAAATTAAATTCTACTGTCGCAATATTTTTTCGCATCTATTTTGTTGTCCGTACGCCAGTGAAGATATAAAGCCGTGTCCCAGAAGCGATTTTGGTTGCAGATTTTTGGCATTTTTTTGTTTCTGACGCTTATAACTCTTAGGGCTGGTATTTTGAATTCTGATTAAATTATTTGAACACTGATTAACCTGAAACAGGTATCAAATACCATCATACGTTGATTAATTTTAATGTTCTTGTCAATGTCATGTCATGTTCTGTCGTCCGTTGTTAATGTCATTTTTTGAGATTTTGTTATTTGATATTATTGTTTTCGTTGGTTCCAGGAACAGAAATTTATTATGTGGGCGATGCAAAAAACGGGACTCAGGGACTTTGTCAATAAACAACCAGCAACTAATTTCTAAAATCAAGAATGGCACCATCAAATTAGTGGTGAAGTTATCTGATTAGCTAATCGAAGACCCAAAAACGTATCAAAATACGGGCTGTTCATTATAAAACTTCATCTAGCAGGCTATGAAATTTTGACAGAAAAGGATGACATAATCAAAATAAATGGAGCTTTGTTTCTCCATCCTTTTCTTTTGACATTTCACAGCCAACTAGATGAAGTTTTATAATGAACACCCCGTACTTAATCAACTTAATCAGACGGTAACATTTGAACGATGATTACTTGATCAAGTCCGTGATCGGGATTCAAACCGGACCTTAAACTATTAATTTGACGGGATTTCTCTGCATAGGCATTTTGAACGGGCTTTCCAAAAATGTGGTTGGTTTGGTGGTATGTACGGGGGGGGGGGGGGGGACAGTGGCGTACCAAAGTAAAAAATGCGTTTTTTCGGTTCATAAATTTGTCGCCCGTCAAAAATCTCCCCATGAGTAGAATTCTAATTGGATTTGGAAAGGATTGATTCAGTTGCATTTTGTGAATGAAATCCCTGTCTCACTGCCGTTAAATATTTAAATTACGACGTAAAAGCTTCACCTTTGCGCTTGAAGAATGTCAAGGCGTTTTGTATGAATGTTTCACTGCCGCAATGCAATGCGCTATGATCGGTTTTAATATGAAATAATAGCACGTGGACCCGTCAAGTTCGCTTGATGCGATTCTTAAGAACGTGGTCGTCTTGTATGAATGTCTCACTGACGGAATGTGCATTCAAGGCAAGTCAAGGCGCGCGCTCAAGGTGACGCATGTCGCCGACGTTCAAGGTCAGTGACTAGCGCCAACTTGTCGTTGCGATTTTCGAGGACACGAGAGACGTCAAGGCGGACTCGGCCGGAGTCTAAAGACGCTTTTCAAGGTCATCCTGCTCGCTGCGATCCGTCACGTTTCCTGCGCGAGGTCAAGGCTAAGGTGGGCATCTACAGGTATAATGGGGACACCTGCAATGTCCTTGAAAGTGGCCCGATTTCTGGTTTGTTTAACTACTTACTTAGTCTAAAGAGCATCTTACTTTATTAGATACTTAAGATCGATTTTTAATTTCGATATTTTCGTTGGATTCTATTTTGACGCACTGTAGAAGTATCTTTAGATCTATTCGATTTAGTGTCATTTATGCAACATCAAATGTCCATTCAAAACGTTGGCCTGTCTGTCATCTGTCTTGGAAAGTTCAAAGTCACTCGTTTGTTTACAGCGGGATAAACCTATTAAACCAAAATAAATAAAATAGGAAAATCAAAATTGTGTTCAAAAAGTTTTCAATTCGTTTGTTCCACAAAAAGAAGATTAATCAAGATTGTAAACTAATCAGATTCCATCTGTGCAGCACCTTGCTACTACTGTCATTACAATTGCAAGATCGAAACCGAAGACTCCTTTGTAAACGTGGAAACAGGACCTTATGGGCTAGAAAGTGGCTGTTGCGGAGATACGAAGGTTGCGGAGCATCACATTTTATTTTTGGTGAATTGAAAATTGAAATCCTGTTGGACTTAAAAATTTTACTCGAATGAGTTCTTCAACATTTGAAGTTCTACTCGCTTGAGTTACACCACACATTCAACGGCAAGATACAGTATTTTGAGAGTGTATTGCCACTGATACTAGGAAATAAATACTACTCATATAACAATAGTAGAATATAGATTACTTGTGACGATCACTTGCTACTGGAGAAAAATGTACAAGCTTAAGTTCAATATAGCTGTACCATCTCTATCATCTATAATACCAGAAACTATCGCAGTAATATATGTAACTTTAAATAAAGAATATTTAAAGGTATATTTATTATAAAAAAGTCTAGATACCTATATAAAAATAAAGCAAAAATTTTTTTTTAGACACCGGCCTCATCAGAGCAACGGAAACAAAATGCCGCAAAATTTTTTAAATTGTGGAATTTTTCTGTGTGTGTGTGTGTGGGAGACCTTGAATGTACACAGATTGATTTTCGAGCAAATAAATCTGATGGATCCTTTTACTATAATTATAAGGGTTTTAATAGTATTGTACTGTTAGCTATTGTAGATGCAGAACACAATTTTATTTAAGTAAATGTGGGATGTAATGGAAGAATGAGTGATGGTGGTGTAATCAACAACTATGAACAGCTATTCAAAACAATAGATTTAATTTGCCTGAAGATGAGTTTTTGCCAGGAACAGAACTTAGAGTACCTTATGTTATAGTTGCCGATAAAGCATTCAAAGCAACACCACTTTTAATAAAACCTTGGGGACAACGCACTTCAAACCAGAAGAAAATTATTAACTATAGACTTAGTAGGGCTCGTCGAGTTTCGTAAAATTCATTTGGAATTTTAAGTAATACATTTTCAAGTACTGCCTATTGAAATAGTTGAACAAGTCACACTGTCATGTTGTTGTTTGCACAACTTTATTAAAATTAGAGACGGGAAAAAATATTTAACTGGAATTGATGTTGAAAACATTGGTGATGATGTATCAATAGTTGCAGGAGATTGGAGACGGAATATTTTTGTAACTCATTTACAACGCAATGGGGTCAACAGGTCTTCTAATGAGACAATAGGCCTAAGAGAAAAATTTACTATTTTAATGGATCAAGTGCAGTTTCAAGGAAACAAAAAGCTATAACTAAGTTTAAATTTTAAATTTCTTTATTATGTTTAACAGAGTCAATATATGCCCTGTGCTCCTATGATTTCAAAAGTGGTATTATTCATCATTTGGATATATTGCCTTTTTGTCCTAAATATTATATTTCCTATTTCTTGTTTTGCTTCGAGTAATAATTCATCGCAATCTATGTCAGGCAATTCCTGAATGATGAAATTGACAAACTCTTGTTTGTTATAGCAGTTTTGGGCATCAGCATTTGCAATGCTCTCAGTTAAGTTTTTAACGTGGAATGATAAAAAGGAAAAATCTTCGTCACCTCTTTTCTTGCACATTACTTTAAATTTTGCTCCTTTGGTAGTGTCAGACTCTTCCATTGTGCAGCTTGACGATTCATCGCTTGTGGCCAAAACGGTGGCACATATTTGGATAATCAGATCACTCTTGTTTAGCTGTGGATCAACTTATCTACATACCTGAGATTCATCTAGAGAATCCTGTCCTTTTTGACTTTTTATGTGGGGGAGCAAAAATTGAGCCATGCCAAACCACCAAACTGGCCCATACCTTGTCCTCTGTTCCATCCCCGCTTCAGTCACTGTTAATTTTTTCCAACTCATGTGAAACTTGGGTTCGCACATTTATTTTTTGTTTAACATCTTCCTTAGTTAATCAAGGAATTTTTAACGCGTTACAAATTTTGTTTAGGGCTACCGCTCTTGCATGTTTGTTTGAATAGAATTTTAATTTAGATAGGTTTATTTTCAAGGTCAATCTCCTCGCGCAGGAACGTTTCCTGCGCGAGGTCAAGGCTAACGTGGACGTCCACAAGTGGAATGGGGACACTTGCAATGTCCTTGAAAATGGACCAATTCCTGTTTTGTTTAACTACTTGCTTAGTCTCAGGAAGTGAAAAACTGTTAAAATTGTGTGAAAATTACCTAATGTTAACTAAATTAAAATCCTTGAATGGCAAATTAAGCAGGTATTTTGTGGTCGTAAATGCTCTCTTCATTGGTGTTAATAGCATCGTTATACCATGTTTAGTTTTCGAATTATAGAGATACATGTGTTAAAAAGTCCTTAAAAAGTGGAAAAACAACGTTTTAGGCGCCATTTTGAAGAAGGAAATTACTGAAAATTCCAAAATTGCAAATTTTTAACATAGTTTTGTCTCCTCTTTCATATGAGACTATTTTTGATAAAATCTATGACAATCGATTTTGGATGAAAATTTCCCTTCAAAATTTTTTAAATTTTTACATTTTCCTGTTTATCTTCGAAACGGTAAGGTTTTTCGATATGTAAGTTAATATGATGTTTGAAGAGGTCATTGAGGACTATCAGACATATGAACACAGAAGGAAGCTGACTTTCACGATTTCCGAGTAAATGTAAAAAAACTGAAAAATTTGTAGCTTATTTTTGATTCACCCGTGCTCAGTTACTGTTCTAGGCAGACATTCGAAAATGGGCTATACGTGTAGCTCTATTCTTCTACTTCCTTAGTTTTTCTTATAGGTTTTCGGATAAACCTTCATCGAAATGAGATATCAGCTGTTAAAAGCCGCAATGCACGATTCTGAGCCCAAAATGTAAGTTTTTGGGCCGATTTGAGAGCCCCATATGCTTAACATACAAATATCGACTTTACCCATATAAATCAATAGTAATCTATTTTATTCGTTGGCTCTAGTAGTTTTATAATAAATGGGGCATAGATTTAAGTTTTAGATAGGGCGAATTCCAAAAGTGATCAATAAATTTACCGGTTACATCTACCGGTAGATCGCTCGTAATTCTGGTTACACCTGAATTCAAGCCATTTTACTGTCAATTTAGAAACGGTTTGATCAACCAATGACATTTTTTTTAATAGCTGTCAATCTCAACGGTAATCTTGTTTTGTTTGTTGCTATTACTGTTCTTCTCATAGCGATATCGACATTATTAAGATAATTTTTATTTGTAAGAAGTTGTTTTGTTTGTCGTCCTAGTCCCAAAAATTATGATTTCTTGTGGAAATCAGGGACATTTTTAACGTGGGACCCATAACTTACGCATAAGACTGTATGCATTGTATAAACCAGTGTTAAACAAACTTGCTTATGCCCTTCTAGGTACCTACTAAAAATGTTTTGAAGAACTAGGCTAGAACCAGTTCTTAAAATGGATCCATCCTTTCCAGAAGCCGGCTTCCACAATTTCAATGTCGAGTCGTCCATTACAATTTACAATTATTATTAATTTTCACCAACTCCAAAAATAAACAACACGACTAGGTAGTTATAAAATTTAAATTTTGAAATTTTCACTAAATTTTAGACTGTAAAACCAAGACTGTAAAAACAAATTAGCGTTATGATTGTTTATAGAAAGGCCACGGGCACGAACTGTCAATACTGACATTTTCCGGTACAGTCGGTACATTCGGTAAGCTACCGGTAGCGAACCGACAATTCCACCGGTTAATTTAGAAACGGTCACTTTCTGGTATATGGTGAAAATTGAAACGAAATGATAGCTGACCGGTTTAACCGGTGGATCCACCGGTGAGTTTTGGAATTCGCCCATAGTATAGAGTGGCGCAAAAAAATATTGTAAGATGGAATTTTAGGATTTTAGCATATAAATCGATCAATTTATTTATTGCGTTAATTCGATTAGTTTTATGATAAATAGAGCGTTGATTTCTGTTGTAGAGAGTATAGAGCGTCCTAAATAATGCTGTAACATTTCACTGAACATTTTCGTTTGCTTAGCAATATATTTTTTTGTAAGTTTTATTTACTTTATAATAAACAGTACCTTAATTTCTGAGTTAGATGCTATAGGGTGTCCCAAAAATTTGCAAATACTACCTTTTGAAGAACCATTAAAGTTAGAAAACTGGCCAAGTTGATCCCGCAGTAAACGTTTTAAAAACAATATAATTTTAACTAAACTAAAGATTGTGAGTACTTAGAAACTCTTGACCTCACTCTTTAAAATGAGATCTAAAAGGCTCATATGAATGATTTTAGATTTTCTGAAAATGTATTGCGTATGTTAATTACGCTTAATTAATTGCTAATTTCACAACATAATCAGGTCCAAAGACACTTTTCAAGGTCACCCTGCTCGCTGCGATCCGTAACGTTTTCTGCGCTAGGTCAAGGCTAAGGTGGGCGTCCACAGGTGGAATGGGGACACTTGCAATGTCCTTGAAAGTGGACCGATTCCTGTTTTGTTTAGCTACTTGCTTAGTTTAATAACAGACTCAGGAAGTGAAAAATTGTTAAAATTGTGTGAAAATTACCTAATATTTTTATTTCAACGAAATTACGTCAACTAAATTAAAAACTTTGAATAACAAATTAAGCAGCTATTTTGTGGTCGTGAATGCTCTATTCATTGGTGTTAATAGCATCGTTATACCATGTTTAGGTTTCGAATTATATAGACATATGTATTAAAATGTCCTTAAAAAGTGGAAAAATAACGTTTTAGGCGCTATTTTGAAGGGAAAGAGATTACGGAAAATTCCAAAATTGCAATTTTTTTACATATTTTTGTCTCCTGTTTCATATGAGACTATTTTTGATAAAAATTTTGACGACTATCCCCTTTGAAAATTTTAACATTTTTACATTTTCCTGTTTATCTTGGAAACGGTAAGGTTTTTATATATGCAAGTTGATATGATGTTTGAAGAGGTCATTGAGGACTCTCAGATACTTCTTCTTCTTCTTCTTCAAGTGCCTTCTTCATTACTGAAGGTTGGCGACAATACCAGCAAACTCCTCTCTATTTCTTGCTGCTCTCAATAGGGTGCATGTGTCTAATCCTGTCCACTCTCTTATATTTTTAAGCCATGAGCATTTTCGTCTTCCGAGTCCTCTTCGGCCTTCTATCTTTCCTTCCATAAGCAGTCTCAAAAGTTGATATTTTTCTCCTCTGTATACATGTCCCAGATAACCAGTTTTGCGCTGTTTCACATGTTGTAAAAGTTCCCTGTCTGTTCCCATCATTCTTATAACATTTTCATTTGTTATTCTTCGGATCCATGGTATCTTCAAAAGTCTGCGGAAGATCCACATTTCAAGTGCCTCCCATCGCTGCATCATCCTCTTTCCCATTGCCCAGGATTCCGTGCCATATAAGAGGACAGACATATAATCTCAGATACAGGAATCAGAAAGAAGCTGACTTTCACGGTTTTCGAGTAAATTTTAAAAAAAAATTGCAAAATTTGTGTCTTATTTTTGGGCCACCCGTGCTCAGTTACTGTTCTAGGCAGAGATTCTAAAATTGGCTCTGCGTGTGGCTCTGTTCTTTTACTTCCTTAGTTTTTCTTATAGATTTTCGGATAAATCTTCATCGAAACGAGATATGAGCTGTTAAAAGCCGAAATGAACGATTTTGATCTCAAAATTTAGGTTTTTGGGCCGGTTTGAGAGCCCCATATGCTTAACATAGAAATATCGAGTTTTCCTATATAAATCAATAGTAATAGACTTTGTTGGTGGGCTCTAGTAGTTTTATGATAAATTGGGCAAAGATGTACGTTTTAGATAGTATAGGGCGTCCCAAATAATGCTGTAACATTTTACTTTATATTTTCGTTTGTATACCAATACATTTTTTTCGTAAGTGTTATTTACTTTATGATAAAAAGTGCCTTGATTTCTGATTTAGATGCTATAGGGTGTCCCAAAAATTTGCAAATACTACATTGTGAAAAACCACTAAAACTGATCAAGTTGTTTCCTCAGTAAATGTTTTAAAACAATACAATTTTTAACTAAACTAAAAAAAAACTCTTGACCTCACTCTTTAAAATGAAATCTAAAAGACTCGTATGAATGATTTTAGATTTTCTGAAAATGTATTGCGTATGTTAATTACGCTTAATTTAATTGCTAATTTCTCAACATAATCCGGTCCAAAGACTCTTTTCAATGTCATCCTGCTGGCTGCGATCAGTCAGGTTTTCTGCGCGAGGTCAAGGCTAACATGGGCGTCCACAGGTGGAATGGGAACACTTGCAATGTCCTTGAAAATGGCCCGATTCCTGTTTTGCTTAACTACTTGCTTAGTTTAATATCAGTCTCAGGAAGTGAAAAATTGTTAAAATTGTGTAAAAATTACCTAATATTTTTATTTGATCAAACATTACGTCAACAAAATTAAAAACCTTGAACGACAAATTAAGCAGGTATTTTGTTGTCGTGAATGTTCTATTCACTGGTGTTAATAGCCTCGTTGCACCATTTTTAGTTTTCCAATTATGTAGATATATGTATTAAAATGTCCTTAAAAAGTAAAAAAATAACGTTTCAGGCGCCATTTTGAAGGGGAAGGAAATGACTGAAAATTCCAAATTTGCAAATTTTTTACATATTTTTGTCTCCTCTTTCATATGAGACTATTTTTGATAAAATCTATGACAATGAATTTGGGTCGAAAATTTTGACGACTATCCCCTTTGAAAATCTTGACATTTTTACATTTTCCTGTTTATCTTGGAAACGGTAAGGTTTGTATATAAGCAAGTTGATATGATATTTGAAGAGGTCATTGAGGACTATCAGATACAGGAATCAGAAAGAAGCTGACTTTCACGGTTTTCGAGTAAACTTAAAAAAACTGCAAAATTTGTAGCTTATTTTTGGGCCACCCGTGCTCAGTTACTGTTCTAGGCAGACATTCGAAAATTGGCTCTACGTGTGGCTCTATTCTTCTACTTCCTTAACTTTTCTTATAGATTTTCGGATAAATCTTCATCGAAACGAGATATGAGCGGTTAAAAGCCGAAATGGACGATTTTGTCTCAAAATTTAGGTTTTTAGGGCGGTTTGAGAGCCCCATATGCTTAACCTAGAAATAGCGCCTGTTCCCATATAAATCACTAGTAATCGGTTTTATTCATTGGTTCTAGTAGTTTTATGGTAAATGGGGCATAGATTTACGTTTTAGATAGTATAGAGTGGCCCAAAAAAATGTTGTAACATGGAATTTTAGGATTTTAGCATATAACTATCAATTAATTTATGGCGTTAATTCGATTAGTGTTACGCTTTATTCACAACCTGATTAGCAGCCAAATTAGTCAGTTTAATTACACTTCTTACACAATTCCGGAAATTATAAAGTTGTAAATTTTGCTCATTCACAATATCGTAATTTTCCATCTAAGTTTATTTGCTGTCACCTCGGGAAAACCTTCGAAAGCTACCGAAATCGATAATGCAGGTATCTGAACTTGGTCATGCCCCCCAATACGTGATATTTTACGTCAATTCTATGTCATATCATGTCTTGAATTAGTAGGTAAATTAACGCGAAACCTTGGCCCTTGCAAGCTTCTATGTTAAGTACTAATTCAAGTGTACGTTTAAGTTCTTATTTTAGAGTTTGTGAATAATCTACAGTGCAAGCCTATGCCAATCTCTCGCGGTTAATTTTTATTACTAATTTTAAAGATAATTATGAGGTTGTGAATGAAGCTTAATGATAAATAGAGTGTTGATTTCTGTTGTAGATAGTATAGGGCGTCCCAAATAATGCTGTAACATTTCACTATATATTTTTTTGTGTACTATATATTACTTTATTATAAACAGTGCCTTGATTTCTGATTTAGATGTTATAGGGTGACCCAAAAATTTGCAAATACTACGTTTTGAGAAACCAATAAAGTTAGAAACTTGAAATTCGGGCTGTAAATTCATTTTATTTCACAGACACACACAAATGGGAATTCTGATATGGCTACCCGTGGTACCATTTTACATCTTTCCATGAATTCTAGCGCGTTTTTTACCATCCTTTAAACAGACGTTTCGACATTTCAGCTACTTTTACGCATCATCAAGTAGTTTTTCTTAACTTTACGGTGGTTTGAGCAACATAAGAGGCACGTTCGGATATTTTCCAAAGTATGGGCGCCACGCGCGCCCATAGTTTAGAAAAAATATATATAAAGCGTTCGAATCTAAGCACACCATAAACAAACCAACTCAAGATTTCTGCTGACCAATTTGGTTCCTCAGTAAATATAAAAAACAATATAATTTTAACAAAACTAAACGTTGTGAATACTTAGAAACTCTTGACCTCACTCTTTCATATGAGTCTTTTAGATCTCATATTATAGATTTTCTGAAAATGTATTGCGTATGTTAATTGCGCTTAATTTAATTGCTAATTTCTTAACATAATCCCTTGCGGTTTTGTAGGTAGATAAAAGTCTGTTTTAAATTAGAATGAACTTAAAACCTAAAGTGCGGCCCTTCAGACCCAATATCAATTATTCATCGAACCGTCACATATCTAGGACATTCATATCAGACTGACCATCTGGCTACTAACACCATCTCGTGAATTCTAGGCACGAAATACATGGATGGAGTGGATTTCGACATGGAATGCTGCAATCATAGAGGTCAGCATTTTTGCATACGACAAAATATAAACGAATTGTAGCATTTTTAAAGTAAATGTTTGCAGTCTATGGAAAATGCAATAATACCGTGTCGGCATTTTAGGGAATCGATATATCCAACGATAATGCGGTAGATAGGAATCTCTCCTGTAAACAAATATTTCGATATACACATTAAATTCTATTTGTCTTGCTTGAAAAGTTCATTTCCGAAAAAGTGTAACTGTTTTGAGCCTTAGTTAACTATGGAAAGCAGTTGTGGGATTTTCTCTAAACTTATTCCCAATACCTACTGAAAATTTATGATGATCCAACATCGACGTCCCCTGAACGTCAAAAACTCCGGGGTTTCATTCTTTATCAGTCCTATAGCCGGAAGGTGTTTTTCCCCATACAAGCCTCTGCGTGATGTATTATGATACATAATACGATGTCGGAAAAGGACAATAAATATCGGTTTTCCTCAACTTTTTGGAGAGTTTTGATGCGGAACATAACTTAAGTGGATGTGAATACTTATGATGTATGGCTCCTCTTGTTGCTTTTAGCAGTTGGATAACTTTTATAAAACTGTTCGACTGTTAAGACAGGAATTTTATAAGTGTCAGTGACTGCTAGAAGGTAAATAAAGAAAAGACGTTCAGTTAACGTCGTCATTTATTTATTCTGAATATTAAACTGATGTAATAATCAACTCTGAAAGAAAGAGGAAAAAACAGAGTTATCGAATTCGCCACTTGTCACTGAGATGTCGAAAACCGTAAGAGGACATCCGGATTCGATTAAATTTTTTCAAAAATGCGAATTTGGGTTCAGATCGTAATGGCATTTTTTAATTTGCGTCTAAAAATTTATTTTTGGAAAACTACAGGTCAAAGCCAAGGTTAAGAATTGGAAAAAACAAGTTGAGATCAAGACCAAAATTGGTTAATTTAGGATTTCTGAGGCACATAGGTCAGGATTAACTTCAAAATCGGCTTAAAATGACAAAGCGAGTAAGATAGATCAGGATTTCTGAGACACATAGGTCAGGATTAAAGTCAAAATGACAAAGCGTGTAAAAATTAACTTTTCGAAAAATACAGGTTTAAATTATGGCCAAAATTAGTTAGTTCAGGTGTTCTGAGACATCTAGGTCAAAATTAAGGCCAAAATCGGTTTAACATGGCAAACCGTCTAAAAATTAATTTTTGGAAAAAACAGGTTAAGATTAAGGCTAAAATTGGTTAATTCAGGATTTCTGAGACACATAGGTCAAAATCAGCCAAAAATGACAAAGCGTATAAAAATTCATTTTTGAAAAAATACGGGTTAAAATTATAGCCAAAATTAGTTAGTTCAAGTTTTCTGAGACATCTAGGTCAGAATTAAGGCCAAAATCGCTTTAAAATGGCAAAGCGTCTAAAAATTCATTTTTGGAAAAAACAGGTTAAGATTAAGTCCAAAATTAGTCAATTCAGGATTTCTAAGACACTTTGGTCAGGATTAAAGTCAAAATCAGTCTAAAATGACAAAGCGTGTAAAAATTCATTTTTAAAAAAATACAGGTTAAAATTATGGCCAAAATTAGTTAGTTCAGGTTTTCTGAGACATCTAGGTCAGAATTAAGGCAAAAATCGGTTTAAAATGGCAAAGCGTCTAAAAATTCATTTTTGGAAAAAACAAGTGTAACGGTTGAAAACTGTCGCTAGAATTAGTAATGCAAATGCGGATATTTGTCGTCTATTTGGGGCTGAAACGTTTGTTGTTCTACTCGAGTGTAAAGATTTGAGGTTGTTTATTTACCTTTTTTTGCTAACCTGTGGAAGATGGATAGGGTTCACGTTTTGTCTTGTCAGGGGTCTCAGGACTATGCTGGCAGTGAGTTGCGCCCATTTTCCTTGCCTTTGTTTCAATAAGGGAGGCCACAGATTTTATTAAGTGTGGGAAATTTTAACCCCAAAACTTGGAAAATAAATAAACAACTGACTTATTTCAAATGTCGCATTGATTGACTGATATATTGACGGATTTGTTGGGTGAATTATGTAGATATGGAGGTGACTGCCTATCCACCTAAGTGCTTCGGTTTCTTGGCCGGAAGTCCGCCATGTTTGAGAGGACTTTGCTTTGGAAATTCTTTGCTTGCACCTAATAGCCCTTTGTTAGCTGTTCGTAAGTCAAACGTTATTTTATGATAATATCACTAGATGAAATGGAAAACATATGGGACAAACTTTAAGTGGTACATTTTGCTTATTTTCTGAGGAGTAAAAAGGGTAGCGAGAGCAAGTATTTTGGGTGTCGTCCTAAAACGCCTTTCGATAACAATGAGAGTTGTCATTCGTCAATTGTTCGTTGCGCGCTGGCGCTCTCGACCAATATCTTTTCCCCTCCTCCACCTTTTATCTATTGAAAATCGGAATATTGGCAAAGATCTTTCTTTCTGGATCAAGACACGTGGAAGACAACACTCATCTCTTCGCTGCTACTCATTTCGACGTAAAAGTGTAAACCACTACGTGGGATTTAGTCGATTTGTAGTAGTATTTCAACTTCCCTTAGTTGGTGTTAGTTTTGTGGTCACTCGACCAGTTTTTGGGACATTTTTGGATGAGGGAAGTTGAACCGAATTTCGGGATTGTGCAGCAAGAGGTAAGTTCACGTCGGCCATCTTCTTGGTTGAGGGGTTTTCTTTTCCTTCCACTGAGCCTTTTGTAGTTTCTTTCTATCAGAGTTTGGGCCTACAAGCAAAGCATTTGTCAACCTATACTACGATCCAGGGCCACATAAGCCAATGTACCACGTGTCTGCAAGGTTAATGTGAGGGCTGAAAGCAGCCACACCACGTGTTTATTTTGTTCTGTTTTTGGAAACCCTCGTGGACGAGGTAATTATTCATTAATTTATCTATGTTTAGAGTTTTATGATTTTTCTTTATTTGTTCGATTTTTCCAATCCAATCTGGGGTCATTACGGGGTTAAATTGTCTGGGTGGATTTGTTTCAATTATTGAATAACTTTTGTTTATTTTATTTATTGAATTTAAGTTTACTAAGTCCATTTGATGTAAAGTAGTTCATGAGCAAAATTTTCAAGTCACTTTATTGGTTAACTTGTGTATGTAATCACTTCACGAAACATACATTTAAAGGAAAAATTAACTAGATCAAGGGACATCCTAGTAAATAATGTCCTTCCTAGGGTGTTCCAAGGGGGCCTACCGCCACCAATTAATGTTTCCAAGGGGGCCTACCGCCACCAATTAATGTTCCAAGGGGGCCTACCGCCACCAATTAGTGTTCCAAGGGGCCAACCGCCACCTTTAGTCTTTCCAAGGAGGCCAACAGCCACTTTTGTGTTTCCAAGGGGCTACCAGGCACCATTATTGTTTCTGAAGGTTAATCACCACCTTATAGTTACCGAGGGGTGCAAATCACCTCCTTATTGTTCGAAAACCACCACTATTGTGTGTAAGAGGCAGACAGCTACCACCATAATTTTTGGAGGGCCAATAGCCACTACCTTTTGCGTTGTTTTGGACCTAAGGCGTCTAGCCTTTGTGACCATCTGTAATAGCGTCGTGTCAAGCTAAGTAGTAGTATTTAAGTTAACCTGTTTTTTTTATTGTTACGCTTGGTGATCACCACTAGGGGAATATTTTCCAGACAATTGTGATAAGTAGAATTAAGGAAAATCTTTCACTCATTGACTTGAAGTACAATCATCATATTGTATAACATTGATTTCGTTCTTTGATATTATAGGACATAAATTAAACTTGTTAGTTTTATTTTGTTTGCAAGTACTATGGGTATTTTGGAAGAGGCTAAAGGGAACTGATCAGCTACCTAACAGCGTAGGATTTTTCCAATTTAATTGATTAAAATTGGTGGCGCCCCGAACTCACTTTACCGGCCGGTTTTGTAGCACTTTTGTTCCTAACCTGATACTTTTCCCTGAGCACTTTTTTGAATATTCTAAGATACCTTAACTGAGATTAAAGTGTTACACAAGTTGAGATCAAGACCAAAATTGGTTAATTTAGGATTTCTGAGGCACATAGGTCAGGATTAACTTCAAAATCGGCTTAAAATGACAAAGCGAGTAAGATAGATCAGGATTTCTGAGACACATAGGTCAGGATTAAAGTCAAAATGACAAAGCGTGTAAAAATTAACATTTCGAAAAACACAGGTTTAAATTATGGCCAAAATTAGTTAGTTCAGGTTTTCCGAGACATGTAGGTCAGGATTAACGTCAAAATCGGCTTAAAATGACAAATCGTGTAAAAATTCATTTTCGGAAAAATACAGGTTAAAATTATGGCCAAAATTAGTTAGTTCAGGTGTTCTGAGACATCTAGGTCAAAATTAAGGCCAAAATCGGTTTAACATGGCAAAGCGTCTACAAATTCATTTTTGGAAAAAACAGGTTAAGATTAAGTCCAAAATTGATTAATTCAGGATTTCTTAGACACCTTGGTCAATATTAAAGTCAAATTCAGTCTAAAATGACAAAGCGTGTAAAAATTTATTTTTGAACAAATACAGGTTAAAATTATGGCCAAAATTAGTTAGTTTAGGTTTTCTGAGACATCTAGGTCAGAATTAAGGCCAAAATCGGTTTAAAATGCAAAGCGTCTAAAAATTCATTTTTGTAAAAAAAAAGATTAAGATTAAGGCCAAAATTGATTAATTCAGGATTTCTGAGACACATAGGTCAGAATTAAAGTCAAAATCGTTTTAAAATGACCAAGCGTGTAAAGATTCATTTTTGGAAAATACACGTTAAAATTGTGGCCCAAATTTGTTAGTTTAGGTTTTCTGAGAGATCTAGGTCAGAATTAAGACCAAAATCATGACCAATAACATGGCAAAGCGTCTAAAAATTCATTTTTGGAAAAAACAGGTTAAGATCAAAGCCAAAATTGGTTAATTCAGGATTTCTGAGATAGGTGAGGATAACGTCAAAATCGGTCAAAAATAACAAAGCGTGTAAAAATTCATTTTAGGAAAAATACAGGTTAGTTAATTTTGGTTTTTCTGAGACATCTAGGTCAGAATTAAGGCTAAAATCGGTTTAAAATTTCAAAAAAAATTATTTTTGGAAAAAAACAGGTTTAGATCAAAGCCAAAATTGGTTAATTCGGGATTTCTGCGACACATAGGTCAGGATTAACGTCAAAATCGGCTTAAAATGACAAAGCGTGTAAAAATGCATTTTGGCAAAAATACAGGTTAAAATTATGGCTAGAATTAGTTAGTTCAGATTCTCTGAGACATCTAGGTCAGATATAAGGCCCAAATCGGTTTAAAACGACAAAGCGTCTAAAAAATTATTTTTGGAAAAAACAGGTTAAGATCAACGCCAAAACTGGTAAATTCTGGATTTCTGAGACACATAGGTCAGGATTAACGTCAAAATCTGCTTAAAATGACATAGCGTGTTAAAATTCATTTTCAGAAAAATGTAGGTTAACATTAGGGCCCAAATTAGTTAGTTCAGGTTTTCTGAGACATCTAGGTCAGAATTAAGGCCAAAATTTATTTAAAATGACAAAGCGTCTAAAAATTCATTTTTGGAAAAAACAGGTTAAGATTAAGTCTAAAATTGGTTAATTCAGGATTTCTTAGACACCTTGGTCAGGATTAAAGTCAAAATCAGTCTAAAATGACAAAGCGTCTAAAAATTAATTTTTGGAAAAATACCCACTGGCTAAGATTAAGGCCAAAATTGGTTAATTCAGGATTTCTGAGAAACGTAGGTCAGGATTAAAGACAAAATCGGTTTAAAATGACAATGCGTGTAAATATTCATTTTCCGAAAAATACAGGTTAAAATTATGGTGAAAATGATTTAGTCCAGGTTTTCTGAGACATCTAGGTCATAATTAAGGCCAAAATTGATTTAAAATGACAAAGCTTCTAAAAATTCATCTACAGGTTAAATTTATGGCCAAAATTAGTTAGTTCACGTTTTCTGAGACATCTAGGTCAGAATTAAGGCCAAAATCGGTTTAAAATAACAAAGCGCGTAAAAATTCATTTTTGAAAAAATACAGGTTATGATCAAGGCCAAAATAGGTTAATTCAGGATTTCTGAGACACATAGGTCAGGATTAACGTCAAAATCGGCTTAAAATGACAAAGCGTGAAAAAATTCATATTCAGAAAAATACAGGTTAAAATTATGAGAAAATTAGTTAGTTCAGGATTTCTGAGACATCTAGGTCAGAATTAAGGCCAAAATCGATTTAAAACGACAAAGCGTCTAAAAATTCATTTTTTGAAGAATACAGGTCAAGATCAAGGCCAAAATTGATTAATTCAGGATTTCTGAGACACATAGGTCAGGATTAATGTCAGAATCGGCTTAAAATGACAAAGCGTGTAAAAATTCATTTTCGGAAAAATACACGTTAAAATTGTGGCCCAAATTAGTTAGTTTAGGTTTTCTGAGACATCTAGGTCAGAATTAAGGCCAAAATCGGTTTAGACCGGTAAAAACAGGTTAAGATCAAAGCCAAAATTGGTTAATTCAGGATTTCTGAGATAGGTCAGGATTAACGTCAAAATCGGTCAAAAATAACAAAGCGTGTAAAAATTCATTTTAGGAAAAATACAGGTTAGTTAGTTTAGGTTTTTCTGAGACATCTAGGTCAGAATTAAGGCTAAAATCGGTTTAAAATTTCAAAAAAAATTATTTTTGGAAAAAAACAGGTTTAGATCAAAGCCAAAATTGGTTAATTCGGGATTTCTGCGACACATAGGTCAGGATTAACGTCAAAAGCGGCTTAAAATGACAAAGCGTGTAAAAATGCATTTTGGCAAAAATACAGGTTAAAATTATGGCTAGAATTAGTTAGTTCAGGTTCTCTGAGACATCTAGGTCAGATATAAGGCCCAAATCGGTTTAAAACGACAAAGCGTCTAAAAAATTATTTTTGGAAAAAACAGGTTAAGATCAACGCCAAAACTGGTAAATTCTGGATTTCTGAGACACATAGGTCAGGATTAACGTCAAAATCTGCTTAAAATGACATAGCCTGTTAAAATTCATTTTCAGAAAAATGTAGGTTTACATTAGGGCCCAAATTAGTTAGTTCAGGTTTTCTGAGACATCTAGGTCAGAATTAAGGCCGAAATCGGTTCAAAATGGCAAAGCGGCTAAAAATTCATTTTTGGAAATCAACGGGTTAAGGTCAAGGTCAAAATTGGTTTAATGCAGAATCTCTGAGACACATAGATCAGAATTAACGTCAAAAACTGCTTAAAATGACAAAGCGTCTTAAAATTCATTTTCGAAAATATACAGGTTAAAATTAGAGCCAAAATTAGTTAGTTCAGGTTTTCTGAGACATCTAGGTCAGAATTACGGCCAAAATTTATTTAAAATGACAAAGCGTCTAAAAATTCATTTTTGGAAAAAACAGGTTAAGATTAAGTCTAAAATTGGTTAATTCAGGATTTCTTAGACACCTTGGTCAGGATTAAAGTCAAAATCAGTCTAAAATGACAAAGCGTCTAAAAATTCATTTTTGGAAAAATACCTACTGGCTAAGATTAAGGCCAAAATTGGTTAATTCAGGATTTCTGAGGAACGTAAGTCAGGATTAAAGACAAAATCGGTTTAAAATGACAATGCGTGTAAATATTCATTTTAAGAAAAATACAGATTAAAATTATGGTGAAAATTATTTAGTTCAGGTTTTCTGAGACATCTAGGTCAGAATTAAGGCCAAAATTGATTTAAAATGACAAAGCGTCTAAAAATTCATCTACAGGTTAAATTTATGGCCAAAATTAGTTAGTAAACGTTTTCTGAGACATCTAGGTCAGAATTAAGGCCAAAATCGGTTTGAAATGACAAAGCGTGTACAAATTCATTTTTGAAAAAATACAGGTTAAGTTCAAGGCCAAAGTAGGTTAATTCAGGATTTCTGTGACACATAGGTCAGGATTAACGTCAAAATCGGCTTAAAATGACAAAGCGTGAAAAAATTCATTTTCAGAAAAATACAGGTTAAAATTATGAGAAAATTAGTTAGTTCAGGTTTTCTGAGACATCTAGGTCAGAATTAAGTCCAAAATCGATTTGAAATGACAGAGCGTCTAAAAATTTATTTTTGGAAAAATACAGGTTAAGATTAAAGCCAAAATTGTTTAATTAAGGATTTCTGAAACACATAGGTCATCAATATTTTGACCGCTTCGGAAGAGAAAGTGAATAGTAAAAAAATACTTTTTTGTTTTTCCTGAATTTATTTGAAGCGTTATTTTAAAATTAATTAACAAGACGGTAATACTCCATTGGTAGTCTGACGTTGCGACATTTCTGGGGCACAGAGAATATATATTTTTTTCCTAGCTCGCAACAGATTATTGGGATGGATGACTCGATATGATTGGCTAATGTCCGCATAAATGCATTCGTTCATCGGAGTGAAAGAGAGTTCAAGTTCAGTTTTCTTAGTATCGCTGTATTCCCGGGCGGGAATAAATTAATCGTTTGGTGTACGTTTGAGCTTAATTGCAGTCTTGTTAGTGGATTGAGTGTGTTTCTTGTTGTTTGTGATAATGTCTCGTAATTAAACGTGTTCTTGCTTCAACCCGCAAAAATTGTGTTGTTGTCGCCCGACTCTAAATCAGTTTGTCTTTGTTCCTGACCATATATCTACTGTATGTGTGCAGAGCTCTTTTATCGTGTTGTGCAGTTAACTATCGTGGTTTGATTGCATTATTCGTGTTGATTTTTCTGTGTTGCTGGGAACTCTGCACACATACAGCAGATATTTGGAGGGAAACAGAAACAAACTGATTTAGAAACAGGCGAAAACAACACGATTTTTGCAATCCAAAACACGTTTAACCACGAGACATCATCACAAACAACACAAAACACACACAATCTCCTAACAAGGCTGCAACTAAGCCCAAACGAACACCAAACGATTAATTTACTGAACTTTCAGCCAACTTGCTGACCTACTTTTCGATCGCTATATTTCCCGCCTGGGAAGACAGCGACGTTTTCCCTACGAAAACTGGACTTGAACTCTATTTCACTCGATGAACGAATGCATTTATGCAGACATCAGCCAATCATATCGAGCCTTCCATACCATTACTCCGTCGCGACGCTGCAAAGCCAATATCAGCAAACGTATACCAATATCTTCATTATCTAGGGTAATAAAACTGTGGTCAGAGCTATTTTAGATTTTATTGCGGCGGCTTTCATCTAGTTGTCTGTAAAATCTCAAAAGAAAAGAATGGAGCAACAAAAGTCCATTTACTTTGTATATGTCATTCTTTTCTGTCAAAAATTCACATCCTTTTACATAACGTTTTACTGACCTAAACTATATTATTTATCTAAATAATGAGAGGTAAATAGAAGTAAGAATGAAAAAAGCAAGAATTGCATCTCTGCAGCCAAATCAGAATTGTTTTCATATTTTGATTATTCGCATAAATTTTGTTAAATTGGCCTCATATTCTCTTGAATTAACACAAACAGTTATGGATGAAGAGATGGAAACAAAAGTTATGGATTTGAAGCTCGACTTGGATATTCACGTTACTCGCTTAAATTGCGGGATAAAAATGCACTTTTTCACGAATATGGTCCATTTCAAATAGATATTGATCGAGCAGGCTGAGAAATTAATAGACTTGTCCTATTGACTATTCCAGAACTCGTGACTTTGACAAACTGCTTTGAGGGGCATACAGACAGTGTTGTCAATCATACCAAATTTTTTGTGCTTGTGCGGAAATAACGAACAAGAATCTTGAAAATTGGGGTTGTCTTCCAGAGTAGCGCTGGTTTTCCTACAATTTTAAACATAAAAGGTAAATTTCTATCAATTTTTAACGAATAAATAATTTTACTTACCAGTTATGAATTATCAAAAACCACGTATATTTAGGTGACTTTCGCTTCCTTTAAAAGTACGAAAATCAAACCTAAGTATTTCCATGTTTACTAACCAGGTAGAACAGGAAATGGAGACATGTGAACATTAACGGTATTACAAGAATGATATATTTCCAATAAGCAACCATTTGGATAGATTGTACGGTGGATAGTTTGGTAAGGATCAATAAAATGAGATGAATAAAATGACTACGGGTTATAATCGTCGACGTGTCGGGTCTAAAACAGAGCCATCCTCAAGTCAATATAACAGCCTCGGGATGGCTCTGTTTTAGAGCCGAAACGTCGACGATTACAACGGTTCACATCCCGTAGTCGTTTTATTGATCCTTTCCAAACTATCCACCGTACAATATATATCTGGGATCACCAATAACAGCTGCTCAATTTGGATAGAGTTTAGGATAACTTGAGAATAGTGCAATTATGCTACAACAAGAAGACTTTACAGGGATACACGAAGAAACAAACAAGCATAATGCAACCAAATCACGATAATTAACTGCGCAACACGATAAAAGAGTTCTGCACACATACAGCGGATATATGGGCAGAAACAGAAACAAACTGATTTAGAAACGGGCGATAACAACACGATTTTTGCGGGTTGCAGCAAAAACACCTTCATTCACGAGACATCATCACAAACAACAAGAAACACACTCAATCTCAAACGAACACCAAACGATTAATTTATTGAACTTTCAGCCAACTTGCTGACCTACTTTTCGATCTATAAATTTCCCGCCTGGGAAGACAGCGATGTTTTCCCTAAAAAAATTGAACGTGAACTCTCTTTCACTCCGATGAACGAATGCATTTATGCCGACATCGGCCAATCATATCGAGCCATTCGTACCATTAATCCGTCACACACCACTGGAAAAACCAGCAAACGCATACCAATGTCGTCATTATCTAAGGTAATATAACTGTGGTCTGAATTATCAAAAACACTTTTATTTATTAGGTGGCTTTCGCTTCCTTTAAAAGTATGAAAATCAAACCTTAGTATTTCCTTGTTTCCTAACCAGGTAGAGCAGGAAAATGGAAATATGTGAACATTAACGACATTACAAGAATGACGTATTTCCAATAAGCAGCAATTTGAATAAAGATTAGAATAACTTGTAGTTAAATATATCTCATATCAAACATGTTCTCAAAGTTTCGTCTGATATTTTCATTGGTTGGTGGGCCATATTGCCTTGAGGGGCTCAAATGTTAAAAGGCTTAATTCTGGAATTGTCAATTATATCAATGTGAATTTGCCATTTATATATCAATTTCTCACCATACTAAATGAATATCTATTTGAAATGGACTTTATGCATATCCATGATTATTCCCAGTTTTGATGAAATGGCTTTTCAATAATATACATATTTTTTTTTTTTGCTTGCCGTTAAATCCGAATCGAATATCATAAAATTGACTTTTCCATTAGTAAAAATACGGAAAATGTAACGCACTTTTAATGAACTTTCCTTTCAGTTCCCGATAAATTTCCCGTGAAAAATTAACTTTCAGCACTAATTTCGTGTCCCATTCAATATACATTTCGACCTAATTTAGATACGCCGACGAGGTTATATATTTTAAACCCAGGGGGGTTTTCTTGTCAATGGTAAAACGTTCTCAAAGATTCATAATTACGACTTTTTTGTAACAAAACTTTAAAAGCCCCCAACGTTTCCGTCAATATTAAGATTAAGGCTTGAGCGAAAGCAAAACACGCGAATCCGTAGTTAAAAACGCAGAAAATCGCAATTATATTTTTCTTCGCTTGAAAGTCTTTAAACAAATCCGACGATTAACTCCCACTAGGAGAGTTGGTTGTTTGAATTAAAAATTGAAAAAGGAAAAAAGGAAGACGAACTAATCCCGAAACCAAATATTGTTTTTCCGTAAAGGCACTTTAGTGGGCGTAAAGCCGTGGCGATAATTTTTAAATTTGGGCTTTACCTTAATTGTCCGAGCCACTAAAAACCTTTTAAAACCAACGCATTTACGATTTTTATCTGCTGTAGCAAACTTAAGCAGGGTTTTAAGGTTTTCCCTTTTTTGCTTTTGTTTCATAATTTATTCAAACTAACGCAAGCAGGCTCATTAACAAATTTCACCATAAAACAGCTTTCAGTTTTATGTTATAAATACGTAAGTATGAAGTCACTTTAACATTCTAATAAAGAATATATTTTTTTTTTTATGTAAATAAGCGTTCAATCATTTAGTAAGCAAAATTAAATATATCCCTTTGTGGATTTTTCCAATCGGTTTTTATTTTTTGTAGATTTAGCAGGCATAAAACACGATATATCCGATTATAATCGCGGGTTTAGGCATTCAAAACACTACAGAGATTTCGGGAATTAATTGAAAATTGGTTCTGGTGTCAATTACTTTTACGCAGGAAATATTTAATGCCAATAATTGATAGGCGGATTTTGAATCTCTGCAGCAAAAAAGAATTATAAATTTGTAACGGTTGTTGAAATTGATCATCGCAATGCTTATTACTTTTTAGGTCTGAAACCTCGTCTGAAACGCTGTTTTTTGCCCCTTTTACACGAATACGGGGTTGTTTATTTATTTATTTATTCTCACTAACCTGCTGAAGGTGGAGAGTGCTCGCGGTTTATTATCTTGGGTATCAAAGCTAGAACTGGCGATGTATTACGCTCGTTCTCGTTGCATTTGTTCTAAGAAAAACATCGCAGTTAACACACTCATTATTATTTTTTTTTACTTTTTAAAATTTGTAGTAAGTAACAAAAATTTTTGACGATTTTTTAAATTTGGAAAAATTACAAACATTTGTGAAACATGACGGTTCTGCTACGTTTCACGTACGTTTCAAACAGCCGTTCTTTCTTGAATAAAACTACAACATTTAAAAGATTAAACTTACTTAATAATTAATTATAATGAATAATGAACATTATTCACAAGTGAATAATGAGTTGTCATGGACACGAAACATGTCGTAGGCAACTGGCAACCCAAAAAGTAAACTGCCCTAAACATGAAAACGGTAGTTAAAAGTGGTTCATTCATATAATTATCCTTCTATTAAGATGTATTGAGACTAATGTAGGTTACAGAGTTACAGTGTCTCTTCTTCACAAAAAAATATACTTTTCACTGAAAAATACTTAAAATAGGCCATAAAATTAAGTAGTTTACCCTCCACCCTCGTAGCATGAACATGCATGAGTCTGTCATCTATCTGACGCATCAGACGTCGCGCCATCGATTAGCGAAACCAGTCGTGGTTTTAAAATTGTGAATTATTTTTGTTGCACCTACAATCAATCATATTTGAGAAAACCAGTATTTACAAGAAGTATATTATACAAGCAGTATATTATACAAGAAGAGTCGTCATTCTCAAGGGTAAGGTTTGAGCCCACGAGCGAAGAGAGTGGCCCAAGTTACCTGAGAGAATAACGCGCATTACATGCGAGATGAATACTATACTTTATCCACGACCAAGATTATGGGATTTCTCAAATATGATAGTGCCACTTTAGTTTATATGTGCCACAAAGATAATTCACAATTTTAAAACCACGACCACGAGTGGTTTCGCTAATCGACGGCGCGACGTTTGATGCGTCAGATAGAAGACGGTCTAGTCACCCGTGCATGTCAATGCTACGAGGGTGGACGGTAATTTACTTCATTTTATGGCCTATTTTAAGAATTTTGCAGTAAAAAGTACATTTTTTAATGAAAAAGGGACACTGTAATCTACATTTGTCTCAATACATCCTAATAGAAGGATAATTATTTGAATGAACCAGAGGTAACTACCGATTTCATGTTTAGGGCAGTTTGCTTTTTGAGTTAAGTTTTTGAGTTGAGTTTAATATGTTTCGTTACCATGGCAACTCATTATTCACAAGTTAATAAAGATTAGCATTAATCTTGAGATTGTACAATAATAATGTGATTATTATAGTATAGTCGTGGATAAAGAATAATATTCAACTCGCATTTAATGAGCGTAGTTCTCTCGGGCAACTTGTGACATTCGCTTCGCTCGTGGGCTCAAACGTTGCCGTCGAGAATAACGACTCTCATTAAAAGCTTTTTTCACATTTCACAATTTTAATCATTTTCTTCTCATATGTTCTCAATTTTAATTAATTTGCTCTCACTTTGTAACCACTACTGTTGGGAGTTTTGTTTTGGACTTCTATTACTGATATCCATTATCTTTGATCTATTACTGATATCTTTAGTAATGGTAAATTACCACGTCCACACTGACACCTGTATATAGAGAGTGTTCAGAAATTTCAAAAGAAAAGGATGAGGGCACAAAAGTCTCTTTACTTTAATTTTGTCATCCTTTTCTGTCTAAAATTCATAGCCTTCCAGATGACGTTTTTTAATGACGCCCGGTATGTCAAGGATCAGATTTTGATCAGTTTCATATTAGTTCATCTGTCAATATTCAAAAGTAATAGCTGCTTTCTTACACCATTCACCGGGCTTTTAGAGCAGCTGGGTTTACAGGTCGCTGTGTGTGGCGGCCTGTTAGGGTCAGTTATCTTTTTAGGTTAATTTCAGTCAGGTTAGGTCAGGTTAGTTCAGGTTAGTACACGTTACTTCAGTTTAGTTAATCTTCATGACACTTGACTGCAGAAACACGTGCTAGCAATCTGAAAAAGCTGGCACATGGTAAGTTGTAGAAATTCATCAAATCAAGTAGCTTGACATTTTTATGATATGCTTGATTTGACTTGAAAAACTAAATGCTTGGCAAGTCGGTACTTAACGTAACTCTTTTATGGTAGAGCTTAACTTGATGTCAAGTATTTTGAAACTACTTGATACTTGCAATCTAAAGGGTTTTCTGGGCTTCGAAGTGGTAGTCCAATGGAATTTCTGCGGGGAAATAAATACCACGGAGCTCACCACCAGTCAACGTCGGGAAGCACGGGAGATCACTTCGCTCATTGCCTCATCGCATTTGATAATGTCTGCCGCAGCTGTAGAGGAAACGTCAGGAAGAAATTCCATTGGACCACTACTTCAAAGCTTGGAAAACACTTTAGACTGTGTGATGCTTACTTATAGCTTTGACTCCCCTTAAGCCGATTTTGGTTACTTCATTGCAAGTAAGTTGGCAATTATCGCTGATAGCAATGATTTTATGTTCTGTCCTTAATTTGAACAATTTTTCAACTAAGTTGGCAACGTCGCCATTTATTACAAAACTAAAAGTTGATCTGTATGCAGAGTTGTACGGGGAATCCAAATATGCAAAAATGTACAGGGTGTTCAGGTTAAAAATTTCTGTCCCGGATTTAAGCAACCCGTAGGGCCAAAGAATTTCTAAATTTTAGAGCTGACATCGTGAACAACTGTAATATACGAAGTTATTTCGAAAAATAAAAAAATTACTAAAGTATTAGACCTGCCACACTATTGCACCACCCTGTATGTCGGACTGGTTATGATCAAACCACGAACTGCAACCTGCACTTTGCGGCAAAAGAGTTTCACATATCGAAAATCTGAAACCAGTCAATTAGATTCTCAATGCAGTCTATGCTATGATTTATGTCTATAGTATAGGTAATCGCTAACTCTCCTCCAGTGCTTTTATCATCTAGCGCAATATCCGTCATACCTCAGTGTTGCAGAATTAATTAAGCAGAGTTCCATGCAGTGTAAAACCGCTTAAACGTGACACTATAATCTAAAATAACACGTCTGGGTGTAGTCTAGCTACACAGCTGTTCTGCGATACCTCCATATTACGTGCTCGGATTTTCAACTTACATGTACCAAAAACCACAACTTGCCTTTGCTAAAAAAAGGAAAATCTTTGTGTGTCAAAGGTCCGGAAATCCTAAAACGAGGTTATTATATTTCCAACCCCGGATTTAAATTTGCAATTGCCACATAACTCGTAAAATACCTGAGGGATTTCTGACGGTCCTTCAGACGGGACCCCGCATATTGTCCCTGCGAGAATGCCTCTATGAGGGTACAAACGGTCTGTTTAAAACGGCCGAGAATTCCTAAACTGCAACTCTATTTCCCTTATTTAAAATCCGAGAGTGTCGAGGAGGCTGTCGTGCGAAAAACAAAAACTTCCGGGCGTTTTCCTTTCGGAATATAAATAAGCTAAATAATTTAGAAACCATTTGTCAACGCTTTTCCGGCCGATGTTCCCCCTTCTCAAAAAAAAAACACCCTCAACGTTACTTTTAATTTCCTTAGAAAAGACAGCCGACACACAAATATCTGGATGTTTTTTATTGAATCTAAAGTGTTTTTTTTATATATAAAGTCATTAAAAATTCTACTTTTAACACGTTAATGCTAACTATTCAAACAAACGTTTCAAGGCACTAGTATTAAAAGCAAACTACTTTTTTTGAAGTCAACAACTTTTAACACTAGTTAAGTAAGCTACTTTAGGTCCGGTTTTATAAGTTTATTCTAAATTCAGGAGCTCCTCCTATATCGCAAATTGGCGTAATGATCGTTGTATAAATTCGTTTTGAACGTAAATTAGACTTTAACTTTACCTTAAGATATGATGTGGATGAAGCAGGACTTAAGCTTTAGAGGTCGGTTTTAATTTAAGACAATTAACAATTTTGTCGCTTTAATTGTGTGTGTTAGTGTAATAAATATTTTTGGAAATTCTTAAGATATAGAATTAGCTTCTTGGACAACTTTCCTCATAAAGTTGATCTAAGGTGGAACTTAAAATTTACCATAAGGAATACATCGCTGTAAAGCGATCAGTCACTTATCACTTTGGAAGCAATACATTTTATATGGAAGGTTTACTTTAGCTGAAGACTTTATGGGGAAAGTGTGCAAATGGCACATAATATCGGACGACGAGGATAATGTTGATATATTTCTTACAAACGACATTTGCCGTCACAATTCGACATCTATCTTTTCTTTAATTTAAACTCTACTTATACAACGTACAAACACGTAAATCAGAAATTTCGATGTTTAAATTTAGTTTTAAACCGAATTTTAAAACAAAATTTAAATCTGTATTAAAAATTAACCTTTAAAGCACAATTTTCCTTTAAGCCCAACATACAAATGGCTTTTAAAGCACTTTCACATGCGTGTCCTAAAATTGTGCCACTTTTAACACTTACTTTAATATCTATTTGTACTTTTTATAAGCTGAAGTAAATTGCCTGCAGGTAGTGTTATTATTATAACCCCCATGGGATCTAACAGATCCAAAAAACAGCTCTAAGTGATCTTGGCTGCACTTGTAAAAAGGAAGAAATTTTAAAAGTTTTCTTGTTTCAATAAAAGTTTGATACATACCTAATAATGATTGAAAATCTAACAACGAACCTAAAAATCCAATTTTTCTTGGCGAGTGTAAAATTGGCATACCGTCTGGCTTACCATCAATGGACGAGTAGCACTTATACAATGTTTTTGGATGGGGTAAATATTTATCAGATTTTTCTCTTATAAAATTATATCCCTTGGGTGGAAAAAAATGAAGGGTTATAGCAAAGCTTCGTTCGGCATTAGAAAATGTGCGCTTTGTTTGATTGTTCTGTGACTTTTGGAGCAACCGTGTAATAACACCACGTGATTTAAAGCTTTCAGATAATAAGTTACCGCACTTTTCGTTCTAAAAGTTTCGTTTTTTAAGCTCACGGATCATTGAATTTAAGGTGAATTTTTTTTTCTTTTGGGAAAAGTGTTGAAGATATCGTATTTTTTATCTTTTACCATTATAAGATTTGACATATCAGCCAATTTTCTTTTTAAGTTAACGACTTCCAGAAAATGATTGTCTATGGGTACAAGTTCTGCATTTGATCATTGCCTTTGCATGCCTTAAAAATAAAAATAGTTACCTATTGCCTGTTGATTCATCATAAGTTAAAAGTACACCTAGGACACCTCTTAAATATCTATTTTCAAACATTTGTGACGAATACTCTAGAAAATGGTAATTTAAGCGATGCGACATTGGTGTTCAAAAAAGATCGAATCGATGCTTAGTATAGTCGCTTTCAGGAAGATATTCATCTAGCCAGCCATGGAAATATCGGTTTTGCTGTGGCAGCCCTTCTTCCAAAAGTTTTTCAACTGAAATCTGGGAAAATTCTTATTTTCTATTGGTATCAATCACCTTATGTCAAAATTTAAGAAATGGCATGACAGTTACGTTCTATCCTTGTCTTCTGCACGTATTTTGAGAAAATAAGCGCAATATTACGTACGTCTATTCCTTGGAAGCATCTTGGTAAATATTGTGAATTTAATTCTCATATTTTTTTTTCTTATTCCAATTTTTGTGAGTACCTAATTTTCAAATAACTACACTGCCCATTATCATCAAACAGTCCTTTATATGACTACTATTGTACTCAACAACTTATATAGTGAAAGCAGAAAGTGAAATAAACCTACGACCTACCACGGATTTGATCCCTTACAGAATGAAGCTATTCTTTAACAATTTCCTTAACTCCAATAGCAGAGCTGCATCTGCATGCATCGACTGCTTTTTGACTTTGTATGAAGACTGTAAGCAAAGTGCTTCATGCTTGAGAAATGGAAAATGCCACTTGCAGACAATAATAAAACAAACAAAAAAAAAGAATTGCTCAATGTCCAGTATTCAAGTGACATCTTCAAGGTGCCACTGAATGATTTTGCTTTATCCAAGATAAATGAAGAATGATCATTTGACTATCTCAATTATCCGTGAATGTACCCAAGGAAGGACGGACTAACCTGAACAAAAAAAATGTGTGTTTCTGTATATAAATTAAGTGTTCTGTTAAGTGATTGTGTGATCTCAGTTATACAGAGTGCTAATTATGTAAGTGTTAATCTCTCCAAAGGATGCATATAACATTTGTCAAAACAGTTTAAAGAGTTGGTAGTCACCAATTTGTTGATCAACCCATCTGCATACTAGTTTCAGGGTCTACCCCTCATCAGTACAGCTTTGGCTGGTCGACAAACTGGAGGCCATAAGTTTGTGGCTTAAAGCCAAAAAGTTTTATATATTATCATACTCCTGCATATCATATTAGATATATTCATTTTTTGCTATTGTGATTGCTAAGGACTGGACTTCAAAAGGGGCCTCTTAAAGTTTACAATCCTGGGTTCTAATATTTAAATCACCATACATTTTAAGTGTTTTGTATAATGAATGTATTACCACAAAGACCCTTTGGTGCCTTTGAAGTGGTTCTTCCATTCTTAGAAGAAAGCCAGCAGCATGTGTATGTAATTATTTTTTTCTGCAAATATAATTTTTAATTATACTTGAGATTTTAAAAGAAACCAAGCAGAAACCTTTTCTTTTATGTCATGGCATGGTTCCTTCTCATAACTCATTTCACTAAAAATTCCAAAACAATACACTAGTGAGTTCGAAAGTTTGTATCGAAATCACAAACTATCAAGTGCATCTTTGAGCCCAAGGTATGTCCTAGAACCTAGAGCCCACATTGAGAAAAAATGTTTACAAACAACTCGGTGACCTTGACCTGCTCTATATACTTCCGAAATCATGTTATGGTAGACATCCTGTAGTGGAAAGTAAAGTCCTAATATCCGATATAAAATATTTATACTGTCACAAAGAAGCAAAAAGACATAAAATTGCAGCGTCCTTAGAAATGGTCGGCCGATGACCGGTTTAGTAACCAAGGAATAGTGGACCCAAATTTATAAATCATAGATCGTAAATTTGTTCAACAACTGGGTACTTCGAACCGCTGATTGACGTCATGGAAAAGAACGTTGCAATACATTGGAAAAAAGTGCTGACGAAAAGAGAAGTAAGCTCGAGGATTTTTGGGCGAGCAACGAGGACTTGCTCGGTGGCTTGCACGTAGGCAAGACTCCAAGATCTTTGGAAGTTCGGGTTGATCCTTTTGGGGGCGTTACATCAGATAGACGAACGACCACCCGTCGAAGAGTAATTAAGTGTTTTCCAAAATTTGTTATCGTCCGAGTACAAGGAAGAAAGTTGCCCTAGAAGTCCTTGTTGTCCTAAGAGAAGCCACGGGTACGCATAGGAGTACCCCTGAAGTACGTTAAATTGGTTGGCACGATACGGTCCTCCTCTACACTTGACCTAGGTAAGACCCTTTTGTTATAACGGTGTTTGGTTTCATATTAGTCATTTCAGTTAAGTAGTTAGGGTAATTTTAAGGCACAGAAAATAGAAGTTTACTTGAATCTCCTCTTCTTATTTTAAATATAAACCCCCCATATTTTTGAAAGCCCCTATTCAGTGAGAAAATCAGCATAGGACCCTTCGGGGGAGGTAACGACGACCCGTTACCCATTTAAAGATTAGAGATTTAAAGCGTAAATTAACGCCCAGTCGAAATATAGTAATATTATACAACAAATGAATCCCAATCTTATTTTAAACATAAACTTTTTTTCGTGACATGGTGGAGGCGCCGGGTACAAAGAAGTGTCACAAAGAAGCAAAAAGACATAAAATTGCAGCGTCCTTAGAAATGGTCGGCCGATGACCGGTTTAGTAACCAAGGAATAGTGGACCCAAATTTATAAATCATAGATCGTAAATTTGTTCAACAACTGGGTACTTCGAACCGCTGATTGACGTCATGGAAAAGAACGTTGCAATACATTGGAAAAAGTGCTGACGAAAAGAGAAGTAAGCTCGAGGATTTTTGGGCTAGCGATGGGGACTTGCTCGGTGGCTTGCACGTAGGCAAGACTCCAAGATTCTTTTGAAGTTCGGGTTGATCCTTTTGGGGGCGTTACGTCAGATAGACGAACGACCACCCGTCGAAGAGTAATTAAGTGTTTTCCAAAATTTGTTATCGTCCGAGTACAAGGAAGAAAGTTGCCCTAGAAGTCCTTGTTGTCCTAAGAGAAGCCACGGGTACGCATAGGAGTACCCCTGAAGTACATTAAATTGGTTGGCACGATACGGTCCTCCTCTACACTTGACCTAGGTAAGACCCTTTTGTTATAACGGTGTTTGGTTTCATATTAGTCATTTCAGTTAAGTAGTTAGGGTAATTTTAAGGCACAGAAAATAGAAGTTTACTTGAATCTCCTCTTCTTATTTTAAATATAAACCCCCCATATTTTTGAAAGCCCCTATTCAGTGAGAAAATCAGCATAGGACCCTTCGGGGGAGGTAACGACGACCCGGTACCCATTTAAAGATTAGAGATTTAAAGCGTAAATTAACGCCCAGTCGAAATATAGTAATATTATACAACAAATGAATCCCAATCTTATTTTAAACATAAACCTTTTTTCGTGACAATACTATATTATAAGCAATAAAAAGTACCAATGTATGTGTTATAATTTTTTAAATATCTTCCAAAATGTGTATAGGTTGGTTGTGAAGTTTTCATAGAATAGGATAGAACAATGAAAGTAGCTGGTACTTTATTACTCCAGCATTCTTGTCTCCTGATAATTCACAGCCAACTTAATGAGTTTTTCTATTAAACACCAAACTTTTTTTATTGTTTTTTTTTTTTTTATTGTTACTTGTTTTGCTTTGTATATAAATAAAAAAGTTCTTGCAACTTCAACAGCATTTTTATTCTAGGTATAGTAGGTTAGTTGCAAAGGGGTTCTTAATTTCAAACTAATAAGTAGCCTTTACTTGTTAGTTTAAAAGTTATTAAAGTTACTTTAAATTTTATGCATATAAATCGAACCATTTTCAACTGAGTTTATAAGAAATGGCCCCAGCTTATGCCATTTAGTTTAAAAGAACTGCAGCTATCTTTAGTTGAAAAGTTGTTCCCTTCCATCAATAAACCATTCCAGAATGATCTATCATTCTTGACAACTCACTAATATGATATTGAAATTGAAATAAACAATGTGCTTGTCCAGAGGGGTTCTGCAACGTCAAGATAGTTCCTCATTTCAATTTGAAATGTTTCTAGTGAGTTGGCCAAAATTATTTTTTAAAGGTTCTGCAATGGTTCTCTAGCATGTTGGAACAAACCTCATATTATATCACTACACAAATATTTTAGTTTCTTGATATTTAGGTAGTTTAAGAACTTAAATGCTCAATTACGCAAGACATCTTTTTGTGTAAGTAATTTATAATGTAAAATCAATAATCATATATATTTAACAAAACAAAAATACACTTCTCTAAATACGTAGACATACAACTGAAAAGGTCAACTTTTATAAGTTGACCTCCAATAATGGAGCTATACCCAAATGACAACGGAAATGATATAACAGTAAATTCATCTGGTAGAAACTATTCTTTTCTTTATCATGGGGAATAATCTCGACTCATATTAACTCAAGCTCCATAGTGATCATCGAGATGATCATAATTATGGATGGCATATACGATAGGTAACCTATATGAGAAGGTCACTAGGACTCTCACCACCAAAGAGGATAAAATAATTCTATGAGAGGGTTCCAATCAAAAATGACGTACCCAAAATGACGTATTTTGGGTACGAAGTTTGTAGTTCGCCCAGAAGTTCATCGCGGCGCCTGCGACGTCGACTTCTGTCAATTGTGTATGTCATTATTCATATTCAGTGACACTACTGTCATTTTTTGCCCGACTGACAGATTTGAAAGGAACCGTTTGACCGTTAACAGTTATGTTTAGTACAGGGTAAATGACATACAAGTTACAAGTTTTAGGAAAGTTATTATTCTTGCATGTATCAATAGTGGAAATTTTCCTTAAAAAAGTGCCAAGCACTGCCAAGGCAAGGCTATAGAAAGATTCGCTAGCTATAGACAGCATATAAGAAGTAGTAAGTACAAAAGTGCATAATATAGGCCATAGAAGTTCTTATATTTTGATCCCACTGGCATATTATTATTCTAAATTTATCACAATTGGTTCCACAGGTTAAGTCACGGATGCCTGCTAGCCCCCATATGTGAAACCTGTGTATTTACTTTAGGGACTACACACTTCCATCCAGGCACTTTCTTCCTCTCTGATAGTAGTGATAGTGTTACTGCCAAGGCAAGGCTATAGGAAGATTCGCTAGCTATAGACAGCATATAAGAAGTAGTAGGTACAAAAGTGCGTAATATAGGCCATAGGGTTTCTTATATTTTGACCCCAATGGCATATTATTATTCTAAATTGATCACAATTGGTTCCACAGGTTAAGTCAGGGATGCCTGCTACCCCCCATATGTGAAACCCGTGTATTTACCTTAGGGGTTACACACTTCCATCCAGGCACTTTCTTCCTGTCTGATAGTGTTACCTTTTGCTGTTAAGGAGATGTAAGTTCATGAAGGGAAAACTTGCATAGTGAGCTTCATAGAAATCAAGTCTATTGTTCTATTAATTATTTTATTCTTTACAGTTCTTTTTCTAATGCTATATTATAGCAACAACAAAACCTGCTGGAAATGCTGTGATAAGCCATATTCATCAAACTGGTCAGACTGCTCCAAATTATTGAAGGTTAGTTAGGTTAGTTAGGCTCTGTGTAGTGTCGAGAGTTGTATATATTCTATCATGCCTTAGTTGTAAGGCATAATATGTATAAGTGTGTGTTGTGGTTTTGTGGTGTACTTTTTCTTTTTGCTTGGGAAATGCTCAGTTAATTATTTTATTAAACATGCCTCCAGGAACATTTCGATATGAATGCAAAGTACAAAATTGCCATAATAAATATTTTAGCCCAATAACAGACTCAAATTATAAAAATAAAAAATTTGTAGCTTTTCCAACAGATCCAGTGAGACGTCGCAAATGGTTTGAAATCCTAAATCTCCAATATTCTTTAAGCCGATATTTTTTATGTGAGGATCATTTTGAGGAGCAAGACTTTTCCAGTACATTGAAAAACAGGATCCAAAAATTTGCTGAACCAAAAATTATTGATACAAAGATAAATATAATTTCAGACATAATTATTAAAAAGCCATTACCTGCCCTCTCTTCAGTAATAAGTACACCATATAAAAAAGACAAACCTAATGATAGTTTTGACCTACACTCCACTTTTCAAGAATCAAGTAAATCACCAATAACATCTTTCGATCAGCCCATTACACAAACTCCAAAAAAAAAGAAAATTACCAACTTTGCATTGCACACCTAGAAAACAATGTAAGCTCAGTTTGTTGTCAAATATAGATGAAACTAGGATTAAATACTTAACTCCAAGAAAAAAGGAGTTGTACAATTTAACCAAAAAACAGAGAAACACAATTTGTAAATTAAAGAAAATAAATCAACTTAGTCGTAATAAGTTAAAGGTTGCCTATAAATTTTGCAAAAATGACATTTTCAAAAATATTGCAAATTCAATTGATCCCATTTGCTTTGGATTTTTTAAAGGTTCATTTTCAAACATTAATGTTAAAAAGCCTACCTGGTCTTTTAAGGATAAAGTGTATGCTTTGGCGATGTACAAGCAGGGTCTAAGATGTTATAAATTTCTTCGAAGAGCCATACCATTGCCAGGAAAAAGTACACTGCAAAAACTTCTAAAAAATATTCCATTTGAAGCTGGGTTGAGTTCAGATTTGCTAAATAAATTAGCAACTAGAGTTTCAAAAATGAAAACCATTGATAGATATTGTTGTCTAATGTTTGATGAAATATCTCTTTCAGAACAATTAGTTTTCGATAGTGCCAAAGACAAAATTATAGGATATGAAAATCTGGGGCCATTAGGGAGTAAAAATGTGATTGCTTATCATGCTTTAATTTTTATGACCAGTGGACTTCATAAATCGTGGAAGCAACCAATAGCTTACTTTTTTACTAAGGACTGTATTAAAACGAATGATCTAAAATTCCTTATTCAGCATACTATTACTAAGCTGGAGGAGATTGGTTTAACGATATTATGCACAGTTTGTGATCAGGCAGCAACAAACCGTGCTGCTGTTAAACTTCTGTCCCAAAGCAACAATCGACCCGGTCCATATTTTTTAATAAACAACCATAAAATTTTTACAATATTTGATCCCCCCCACTTATTAAAATCCACACGCAACGCGTTTTTAAAATATAATATTCACTACAATGGAACAAAAATTGCAAAGATTGATCATATCAGGCAATGTTTCAATATAGATAAAAAAAAAGATTTCAATCTCTCAGACGCATTCGAGAGAGTTATTTAAATATGAATCATAACAGCCGCTTAAAAATGAGAGTGCGGATAGCAGCGCGAACTCTAAGCCATTCGGTTGCTTCCACGATTGAAGAAATGGTTTCAAATCCATTACATAACCTGCCTACTCAAGCCATTGAAACTGCCGAGTTTGTACATGACATCGATGCATTATTTGAGAGCTTCAATGCTAGAACAGTCAAAGCTGAATGTGGAAAGCCTTATCGTAAGTGTTTATCTAGGAAATCTCCACATCTAAGCCTGTGGAAAAATCTTCTACCAAAAATAAACAGTTGGCAGTTTCAATGTGGACAACATTCAAAGAACGTAATGCCTTTTAAGACCGCTTGGATTACTACGATCAATGCGACCCTAGAACTGTGGAAGGTATGCAGTGAGTTAGGTTTTAAGTTTCTAAGAACTCGTGCACTTAACCAGGATGCGTTAGAAAATTCTTTTGCGTCCATAAGGCATTTTGGTGCAGAAAACGCAAATCCAAATTGTTACCAATTTATATCATGTTTTAAGACTTCACTGCTAAACAATTTAATAACGCCTGTCGCAAATCGTAATTGAGAGAAAGACGATTTTTCAATATTAGATAACATGCATGGTTTCCTGGAACATCCCTTAGAAACTTCCTCTTCAACGGATTTATTAAAAGTTAACGAAATTTACGACATTGCTTTGCCTGAACTAAAATCTTTAGAAGATTTTGCAGATCACGAAGCAAATGTAGTGACATATGTAGCAGATTTTTTAATAAAAAAAATAGATTTTATTCATGAATGTAAGGAGTGTGCTGCAAATTTGCTTTGTGATGTTCTACAACCACAACACACATTGACTATGTTTAAGGAATACACCAATAACAAGAAAAGACTTATTTATGTGTCACAAGAAGTCTTAATCGATCTTGCTAAAATTTATGACATCGTTGTATCAATATTACCAAAGTTTGGACACATATTATATTTGAGCTGGAAACTTAAAATATTGCTCAAAAACATTTGACTTTTAGCTGGTTTACCTGTGATAAACATAGATATCTAGTCCAAAATAAATTTTTTTGATGTCTCAACCAAACTAATTATTAGAAAGTATTATGAAGATGTGTATAGGAGTACTAGTCAAAATATTAGACAGAAGTTAGAGAAACGAAAGATTGAAAAATTTTCCCATTTGTAAATAGCATTAGATTTTGTTATATTATTTTATGTGTTTATGTTTTTTGTTATATGTTTATTGCTACTGAAATGAATTCAAGGGTTTATGTGATAATTCTTTTAAGTTATTTTTATGTTATTGTCGTCTACGAAAGGGTTAAATGGCGCAGTTACCTAAATTATCGAATAGTTCCTACGACATTGCAATATAGATACCTAGGTAAATAAGGGCTAAGTAACTTATCTTTTTTGCTGTAATGAATCTAGTTGACAATCTGATTTTTTATTATATAATGCACTGTGTACCAAAACTCAATCAGAAAAGATTTAGTAAAGCATCAAGTAGGGTAAGTCAAGTATATCTTTACTGTTTTCTAGTCCTGAAGTTATTTTTGTTCCTTGAAATGAATATTTACGTTATTTATGATAAGATTTTTCTATATAGATGTTAATATCTTCCTTTATTTTTAGTTTATTATGGTCCCCAAGGCTTTTGTGTGCTTCCAACAAGAAGTTTAATCTATATACTCCTCGAGACCATATTTCTTTAGTTAAATTAATCATTAATTTACTTTTGTACATTAATTCTTAATGGTTGGCGCGTAGGCTTCTGGATTCTTGGACCCTTGTGATTGTATGGTTGGTTGTTATCTTGGGTTCTGGTCCTTTTGTCTGATTAAAATAAGTTACAGCGGGTGCTTCTAACTTCTTTGTTTAATGACGTTTCGACACAAATTGGTGCCTTCATCAGATTACTACAACATATGGAATACTTAGTTTAAAGATAAAATTTTTACAATAGCAGGAAGGAATGGTATAAAGGAATACATGGAAAAAAAAATTATATAAAGATTACTACAAGTACGAAATAAAATGTTGAAACATAAACGTATTGAGGGATGATTAAATTAAAGAATAAAGTCGGTAACTCAAAGCAAAAGAGCGTCAAAAGTGAAACCTACGATGCAATATGGTGTTAGGTTAAGAAGAGGGGCCAATAGGGTAAGAAACGTAAGAAAAGGAGGGAATCTGAGGGTGACAATGACTTACCACAAAACGATGTACAGTTTTGGTTCGAAGTTTGTTGCAGTTTTTTTTCCTTATGTACTGTTACTTGAAGAAAAGTAAATGAAAGTTGCATTATTGCTTTGTACATGCTGCTCGCCGTGTCGAAACTCTGCGGCTAACCGTCAGAGATATCGTACGGCACGCAGCATGTACTATGGGGAATTAAAGAAATTTTTTGTAAGTTTTGGATAAGGAAGCCTATAATGAAAGAAGATGCAAAGGCTAGTAAAGTTGGTCAAGGTGGTGTTTAATATACACATACATCGCAAGGTTAATTGTTTTTAATTAAGTAGGTCTGCTGACTGGTGGTTTTGGGTGTTTGGTTTATATTGTTTTGGAATTTAACTATGTATTTTAGGTAAATTTATGGATATTGAAATATTTACTGATTTTACGCAGGGGGTAGTTACAGTATGTAGGAGTAAATTTTACTTAGGCCATCAGTGTCCGTTTTTGCATTGACGCAATTACTGTTTTTTTTTATGTATACCATTTCATGAAATTCCCTTTTTTTCTTGTTTTTTTCTGTTTTTAGGACTTTAGCTCTTTTAAAATCAAAATTATGTTGATGTTCATTTGCGTGGTGGGTTAGGGCTGTAGGGTTATTTTTGTTGTGTTTGTGTCCATTGATGCGGTTTTTTAAGAACTGGCTAGTCTGCCCGATATAGACGCCAGGGCATCCTGTTTGGCAGGGTATTTCGTAGACGATGTTGCTTTTTTTGTCTGTGGGGGTTTTGGGTTTCAGTTTGGTAAAATGTTGGTTGAGTAAATTATGTCCTTTAAAACTGGTTTGGATATTTTCTTTGGAGACTGTATTGCGGATTTTTTCGGAAAGACCAGGGATGTATGGTATAGTTAGATAATTTGTTTCGGTATTTTTTTTGGTATGCCTGGTTGAATTGTTATAAAATTTATGTATTCTTTTTTTAAATATAGTGTTAATTAGGCCGTAGGGGTAGTTGTTTGTTATTAGGGCGGACTTTGCCTTTTTGATTGCATCGGTTCGGTATTCAGGATCGGAAAGGCCTACCGCGCGGTCGGCAAGGCTGGTTATGACGGACTTTTTTTGAGATATAGGGTGATTTGAATTGAAATTTAAGTATCTGCCAGACCAGGTGGGTTTCGTGTACCATGAGGTTCTTACTTTGCCATTGCTGTTATGGAGGGTGAGGTCTAGAAAATTGATTTGCTGATTTTGTTCGATTTCTATGGTGAATTGAATTTTTGGGTGGTATTTGTTGAACTCGTTCAATATGTGTTGGCCGTATTTTTGTGGAGCAGCGAGTAAGCAGTCATCTACATAGCGGAAGAAGAAGGGGAGTTTTACTGGTAGGTTGTCAATTACAGTGGTTTCGAGATCTTCGAGGACTAATTGTGCAATGACGCTTGAGATGGAGGCGCCCATCGCACAGCCATTGATCTGTTTGTAATAAGTGTCATTGAAGACGAAATAAGTAGAGCTTAAGGTTAGTTCCACTGCTTCTAAGAAGTCCTTCATAGGTATGTCAGTGTGTTGTTTAATTTTGTCCCAGTGTTTTTTTAGGAGGTCAAGGGCAAGTTCGATAGGGATATTTGTGTACATGGATATTACGTCTAAGGACATTAGGGAGTAATTTGTGGGGTAGGATACGTTAGAAATTTTGTCTTTAAATTGCCAAGAGTCCTTGATATAGAATTCATTTTGATGATTTTAACATTAATTCTTAATGTTAAAAGAAGTTTATGTATTAAATAGAAGCTAACCTTGTTATTTTCCTCAAAAAATAAATTTTTGAATGAATTTTTGTTAAATAAATACTGTTTCTATTTTGGTATTGCAGTCTCAATTTATTAATTATTCAATACATACAATTGTCCATTACAAGTGAACCCTTACCGCTCATATGCTTTAAAACATATTAGTTGCAAGTATGGGTGCTATTAGATACAGTAAAATCGCTAAAAAAGCCATTTGAAAAACCCGCCATTTCTTATTTAGTTGCCCCAGATATTCATAGTGGCGCTGGTGGGTATTGACAACTATGACAATTGAACATTGTGCTACTACATTTACACGCAATCGGGTACTCTCCTAAAAGTATTATATCCTCGTTGCTCACCACGGATCATAATCACACAATCCAAATCATATGGCAGTACTTAAATTCAGTCTGGTAGAAACATAATCTTTTCTCAGGTGATTTTGATGTGTTTGGAACAATTTTTACTATATAATATTATGTAAGACATAGGCATATGCATAGTTAAATGTATGGTCTATTCCCAGGGCATCTGGACACTAAGGTAATTTCTGGGTGAGTATATTGAAGCTGAAAACGCGGTTGGGCACCACGGATTGGGCGAGAGAAACGAAAGAGGAAATACCTTGATAGACTTTCTGCATAGCAAAAATCTCTTCGCAATGAACACCTTCTTCCAAAAAAATGACAACAAAAAATGGACATGGATGAGCCCAGACGGAAGGACCAAGAACGCCATCGACTTCATATGCAGCAGCAGAAAAGATATTGTCAGTGATGTAGATGTTCTGAATAGATTCTCAACAGGCAGCGACCATCGCCTAGTAAGAGCGAAAATAAAACTAAACATAAGAAAGGAAAGAAACAACATGATCCTAAAAAAGAGTCACAAAAAATGGAACTTGCCTGAAAACGTGTATGAATATGAACAGCAACTATCTAAATCTCTAAACGTAAATAATCGTATGACAGTTAACGCAATATATGAGAACATTACAAACAGCGTAAATGCAACAATTGAAAAGCGCGGCAGAAGCAAAAACAAGAACCAAAAACTCAACCTAAGAACAAAATCTTTAATGAAACAAAGAAGAGAACTGACAGACAAAACAACAATAGAATATAGAAATATCAATAAAGAAATAGCTAAAGAGATAAGAAAACACAAAAGAGAACAAAATACGGAATCCATAAAAACTACAATAGAAGAGAATAAAAGACTGAAAACAAGGGGGAAATAACGCAGACCATTGAAGCTTTCTACAAACGACTATATTCAACCCCAAATAGAGAAATAAAATCCAATATTCCAATAATTTTAAACCAAGGCTCAGAAGACCTCGAAGAGATAAATGACGATGAAATTATATCAGCTTTAAAAAGTATGAAAAGCAACAAAGCACCTGGTGAACGAGATGGTAATAGAAAGCATTAAAATGGGCGGACAAGACACCATCAATGCCCTTAAAACCCTATTTAATAAATGCCTCTCCGGAAGAACAATACCATCGCAATGGGAAAGTGCGCAAATCATCATCATACACAAGAAAGGAGATAACACGAACCTTGAAAACTACCGGCCAATAAGTCTTCTAAGTCACATCTATAAGCTCTACACAAAGATTATAACAACACGTCTAACAAACAAACTAGAGTTCTTTCTTTCAAGAGAGCAAGCGGGTTTTAGAACAAAATACGGTACCAACGATCACTTGCTCACAATGAAACTAATAATTGAGAAGTGTATAGAGTACAACAAACCGCTTATGCTGATTTTTATAGACTTCAAAAAGGCCTTTGATACAGTGGACCACCAGAAACTGCTAGAAGCACTTGCAGAATGCCGAATTGACTACCGTTACTCCTCAGCTATTAAATACATATATACTACATCCACAGCATACGTGAAGATAAACAACAATCAACATACCAACAAGTTCAAAATTGAAAGGGGCCTGAGACAGGGTGACGCGCTTTCTCCTAAATTGTTCGTTACTCTGCTGCAAAGTGTGCTAAACAAAATAAGATGGAACAACATGGGAATTAACATCGATGGAGAAAATCTAAGCCACCTTTGCTTCGCCGACGACATCGTCCTAATAACAGACGACACGGCTAAGGCACAAACAATGTTACAAGACTTACAAACAGCCGCAGAAAAGGTAGGCCTTGAAATAAATCTGTCAAAGACACAATATATGACAAACCTTGTTCTAAACAATTCTCTAAAAATTAACAACATAAATATAGAACAGACATATTCATACAAATACCTAGGACATGAAATCAGTATCGAACGGGACAATCAAACACGCGAAATCCAGCGTAGAATAGGTCTGACTTGGGCAGCATTTGGAAAACTAAAATCAGTGTTTCGGTCCAATCTCCCAATATGCTTGAAGAGAAAGGTGTTCAACCAGTGCGTCCTTCCCGTGCTGACATATGGTGCAGAAACACTAACACTTACAAGAAAAAACATTACGAAAATACAAGTGATGCAACGCAGGATGGAAAGATCGATGCTGGGAATCACCCTTCGAGACAGAGTCCCAAATACAACTATAAGACTTAGAACGAAGACACGAGATGCTGTCGAGACTATATTACATTTAAAGTGGAACTGGGCGGGGCATGTTGCCAGAATGACGGACAATCGATGGACAAGGAAGATAGCAGAATGGCGTCCAAGACAAGACGCATATCGTAACAGAGGACGACCGCCTACCCGCTGGAGCGATGATATAAGAAGAACAGCCGGAAACTGGATACTGGCTGCACAGGAACGGGGGAAATGGAAGCATTTGAGAGAGGCTTATGTTCAGCAGTGGACAGAATAAGCTACAGAAGAAGAATATTTGGAACTTTTGGAAATCTTGTTCATGGTTGATGGTCCAGTTCAGTTCTTCCCTCTGCATAGGTATTCTAATTTAACGCTTGCTTTAGCTGGTAATAACCAATCATCAATAACTGCTTGAATGTGGTTTTCGGGTCTCAATTTTTGTAACTCTGCTCTGCCATCTTATTTTGCAGAAGTTGGAGATTGCAGGTTGCAGATGAGTTTTCTGGGTCATACGATGCATTGTGTTAATACTTCTGTGTGGTAGTTAGTCGCTTATTAAGTCAGTTACTTTTTCTACATTACAAACGCAGCATAACAATTGAATTTGAGCAAAATTTGAGAAATAAAGTTGTTACGTTTGAAAATTACAAAATTGGAGGTTAAAATCCGATAAATTCGTTCGTTAAGTTCGATTCGCACCACCCTTCGATCTAGTAACTTTTTTGGTAACTTTTCAATTGTTTTTAAAAGGTGCGTTTACAATATCATGGGTGGCTAGATGAATATCTTCCTGAAAACGACTATATATGGGTCAAGCCACCATGGTTATTAGAAAGATTGTATCGAGTAAAAAGAAATCACGTAAATACTTTCTAGAAGAGGACTGAGAAAATTTGGGTATTGGAAGATTTGGACCAAGGTTCGTGTTGAAACTGCGTTTTGTGGTGCCAATGTATACCGAGCCATAGCTGCATGGAGTTTCTATTCAAGACTAACGAGAAAGGCCAATGAGATCTTTAAGCACGTCAAAAATTTCAACAGGAAGGAGGAAATTTCGATGAAAGTGTTGTCATGTTTAAAGATCTCACCACGCCGCTCCACCACTACTCCCACCCCGGTCACACCACTGCAGCGCGACGGCGGGGAATTAATACCAAGGAGCTCACCATATAACCTCTAATCATAGAACTCGCTTCCAGTCTGCATTTAGAAACGTAGTTTCTTCCTTCCTGTTGAAATTGTTGTCGTGTTTAAAGATCTCAATGGCCTCTCTCGTTAGTCTTGACTAGAAACGCTGCGATTGATATAAGATATTCACCTCGTTGTAAAAGACGTCGTAACCTTCGGAGAGAACGTGCTCTGCTACTGCTGACTTTTGTGTTTGTCTCAGCCTGCAACTCCTCCTGTGTTCCGTAATCCACGTGTTGACACTGCGTTTTGTGGTGCCAATGTATACCGAGCCACAGCTGCATGGAACTCGGAAAACTCCGGGTGCCGAGAGGGGATCTCTGCAGTCTTTGACCGATCTCAAGCTCTGTTGTATTGTACGAGTGGGTTTAAAGACAGTTTTAACATTGTGCTTTTCTATTGGCCTGCCGATCCTGTGGGTTACTTTGTGGAAGACTAGTCCATCCGCGCTTTTCTGCATCTTCTCACGTTGTTCCTTCCTGGCGCTCTAGATTCCTTGGTCAGACGGCCCTATCGAACTCGTTGTTGCTGTATCCATTCCAACCAAATGCTCTTTCCAGATGCTTCATTTCCCGTTCCAATTCTCACAAATTCTTTTGGCTCCCATAGTCTTTATGACTCCCCTTTTATGATGTCTTGATCTGTTATTGAGGTATCGGTCAGTGTGTGTTGTTTTTCTATAAATTCTGCACGCAAGATTCCCATCCCCTCCTTGATACCAAAATATCCAAAAACGGTAGGCGTCTTCCATTTCTATTTCCTTAGCGGACTTATAACGTAAATAACTATTTCGACTGGATAAAACATTTCCGACAGAATGTAAAAGCCTCGGTAGACGAACCAGTACTTCTCATATTAGACAACCATGGAAGTTACAACTGACGGAATACTACGACGTTAATAATAGAGAAAAAATTGTAGAGCATTGAAATGAAATCAGGCAGATTATACGCCACAAGCGGAAACATCTAGATGTGATAAAGCTCTCCAGAAAACTCTATCTAAAAAGCCACATCGCGGACTATCGAGTTGTGATGAAACCATGTACAGGGTGTTTCAAATTCAAGCCACATCATTGGGATCTCAGCAACGGTAAAAGATACAGGGTCGGTTAAATTGAAACAAAGTTGCGCAATTTGGAGTTCAGTAATATGCCGTTTTAACATTTGAAAAATTCCGATTACTTCCAGAGATATCCGAAAAATTACGAAATTTTGAAAATTCGTATTTATTTTGTTTTGAGCTTATTCGAAGAGATAATTCAAAATGATTGACATTTCATCATTGCAACTTTTTCTGCCCTGTAAGACGGCATATTTAGTTTCTTCTTGCGACGTTTCGTTTTTTAGTAATCATCATCAACATGACTTTTTTAAATACGGACCTTAATTTTTTATTCGTTATTTTGATCGCTCTCTTTAATCCAAACAACACGATATGCAATATAACATATTTTTCAATTACAGTTTAGCTAAAAATCGTTTTTTCTTTAAATTTTATTACATAAAATTCTTATTTACGTACATAAGACCGATTTTATTACTAAACGTAAGCACTAAACAAAAAAATATAATATTAAAGTAAATACTCGAATAACTCTCCCTGCACCTCAATAAATTTGAGTTCTTTTAAGCAAGTTGCTCGTAATTAACCGTTCAATTGTTCTAGCTCGTATTCCCTTGCTTCCACTACTAAATTTTCCCTTAGAATATTGACATCATTGGTTGGATATTTGAATATGCAGTTTTTCAAATCATGTTGATGATGGTTACTAAAAAACAAAACGTCGCGGGAAGAAACTAAATATGCCATCTTACAGGGCAGAAAAAGCTGCAATGACGAAATGTCAATAATTTTTAATTATCTCTTCGAATAAGCTCAAAACAAAATAAAAACGATTTTTCAAAATTTAGTTTTCAGATATCTCCGGAAGTAATCGGAATTTTTCAAATGTTAAAACGGCATATTATTGAACTCCAAATTGCGCAACTTTGCCCCAATTTAACCAACCCTGTATCTCTTACCGTTGCTGAGATCCCAATGATGTGGCTTGAATTTGAAATACCCTGTACAGCACGCTACCCAAAAATATTAAATGGCAGTAAAACGCTATTCACGTTTTACCAAAAGACCTTACTGAAAAACTGGCACCGCTTCCTAGATCAATATTAAGCAAAGGTGTTAAGCAAGGTGAAAAGCAACGCTCGGAGGTTTTTACTTCCACTCTCTCTCTGTTCCACAAAAAAGAATCTTAAGAAAAACAAGAAGAGTTAAAGAAATCCAAAACCAGGCAAAGGAAATCAGAGGGGAGTAGGAGAACTAGCTGCTAGATGCTAAAGCTAAGAAACGGCCTCGTCGAATTCATAACTATACCCATAACGAGATCAGAAATTAAAATCTCCCAATAAACTAGATTTTTTTTTAAAATTCAACCAATCATCATCAACGGATCTGTTTACCTATGAAATTAGCTTAACGTCAGTGTCAAATAGGCCACCAGCAATCACTTTTTAGACGTTGTCTAATTTTTTGCTATTTTCGAGTCCGTGTGTTTCTATATAAATCCAACTAATTTGAGAAGAAAGACCTAAACTGGATCACCCCAGACTTACGTACCATGAAGTGTATTAATCATATTGAGCAAATCGTTATAGTATAGCATGAAAAGCAAATAGTGTCCGACCGGCAAATAATTCAGCTTCTAATGATGTAAGTCAACGATGGAACTGATTATTCTGACTCAAACTAGTTGCAACACAAGAGATAGATGTAATTTTCGAGTAAACAATGAATTTTACAGTTTTACCTAAAAATAAGAGAAGCGCGGGCTTGGAGATTTAAAAGAAAGAGAAATTGCGCTGTGTTTATTCGCCGCAGAATCAAAACCCAATCTAATCCAGGCGCAGCTTCTACATATTAACATATTGAAACATCCTAGAGCTGCCCACGAGAATGACAAGATCATAATATGAGAAACCAGAAAGAGTACATGTTAGGAAATTACAACAAGAATACACTATAACTATACACTATTCTCTCGTAGACTAATAAAATATATCTAATATATCAGTAGTCAGAGTTTGAGCGTTCTGCACCATGTGCCCAGGCCAATCAGGAACGACTTACCCCCACGCTGCTACCTGTTAAGGCTTTTAGGCCCCACCCCCAATCAGAACCGTTAAATCCCAGTTTGGTACCTGTATAATCCCTTGAGCTCGACCCTCAACCAATCAGAAGCGACCTAGGCGACCAATAGAAAGACACAAATTTACCCGAAACATTGATAACACGTCATCTTAAATATTGCTTTTGCTACGGCCCCGTATTACCTGCCAATATAGTACGACACATAAGTATGTGACGTACTACCTATCAATGATTCATGGTTCAGAACTCAGTACGTCTCTGGATAGATTTCGGAGAGAGGTGGAGTTAAGGTTTTGAGCAAACTTGTGTCTTTCTATTGGACGGCTAGGTCGCTTGTGATTGGTTGAGGGTGGAGCTTAAGAGATTATACGGGTACCAGGCTGGGATATAACGATTCTGATTGGTTGGGGGGTGGGGCCTAAAAGCCTGCACAGGTAGCAGGGTGGGGTAAGTCGTTCCTGATTGGCCTGGGGACATGGCGCAGAACGCAATTATCCGAGTTTTATTTTGTTGGTCTGTAAAAGGGATATCGAATATGTAAACAATAATCAGCAAGTATCATTTTAATTGTAACCATTCTAAAATAGTGCTTTCGATAAACATTTTTTTATTATTAAACTTGTCGTAAATTAATATTTTTTTTAAATTAAATTTAATTTTCCTTGTAAATTTATTACTATGAAATTAAAAATTGTTAATCAGATAGTTTTAATACTTTAAATAGCCCAGGCAATGGTCTTGGCATAACCTCTAAATTCATAAATGTAACACATGACAGTGCCTGTCATAATATACAGGGTGCAAGTACAAGTAAAGTTATAGTGTATGAACTATAGTTAGCTTGTTGTGGTGGGATCTAACAATGTCCTGATTTTTCCTTCGTAATCCGATGTTGACATTACTACTGTTGCGTTTTCTTTATCTGCTGGTAAAACGAGAATATCCTTGTTTTCGTTCTAGACTTTCAGAGCTTTTCTTTATATGCAAAGGTGAGATTGATTTTTGGTCGTTTTGCGCGTAGTGGCATTAGTGGCGTCTCCATCATCTATTCGGCCGTCTGAATTAGCTGATGCCGGATTCCGCTCTCCACATTTGCTTTGATGTCTTCCACAGGTATCCTGGATGGTGTTATGACAAAATTTCCTCCCTTGTTCAGAACGCTGAGCTCGTCTGATGACAGTTATTTGACTACAACCTTGCGCTGACTCTCTTCGTACGTGAGGTTTAATATGTCCAACAAATTGTTGGCGGCAACGGAAGATTGCAGCTCAAGCTGTCGCAACGATCCGACAAAGGGAGAAATTTTAAGCACTAAGTGCCTCACGACAACAATTTCAACAGGAAGGAGGAAATTACGTTTCTAAATGCGGACTGGAAGCGAGTTCTTCGACATACTTGACCGTGAAAGCACAGTCTTATATTGACCCTTTCTTTACCAACGGAGAATGCAAATTCTTTAAAGTTCAGACATGAAGTTGACTGATTCAGGGTCAGAATATTGTTCAGAACAAGCTTCTTTTTTTGTTTGGTGGATTCTTCCAGGGAACTTTCAGCTGCAGCAACGTTGGTAATTTCTTCTCCAACATCAGCTAAGAAGGTTGCTGTTGCTGTGGCCGGTATAATGCTCAGAAAAGCTTCAAGTGGAAGAGCTGCTATCTCGGAAGGCATTTTTCCAAAGGTGTTAATACCTACACGCTGAACAGAGCACTTTCCCTTCATATACTTATTGAAACGACGTTGCGTTGTTGAGTAGTTTGCCGCCATAAATCTTGACTAAAAAGGATGACATTTCTTCTTTCATCATGTTTTCGGACATTTCACAGCCAACTAGATGACGTTTTCAATTGAACACCCCCTATACTAGTGCGTTAAATGCGTAGCGATATATTTGCGTTGTGCATCTTCGGTGTGCGGCATGCCTAACACCGGTGGATGGCATGTGTTTACAAGATGCTATGCTCCAGCACTAAAGCGCGAATAGTATATTGTGGAACTAGTGTCGAAAAGTGCACTTTTCACACGAGTGTGACGATTTAGACACGAGCCGTAGGCGAGTGATACAACGTCACAAGAGTGTGGAGAGTAATTTCCGTACGTGTTGCACACTATACTTTTTCTACAACTGCAATTTTACTTCATAAATGATCATTCGTATTATAAAATATATGCAAAGCGTCTGCAAAGCAATCAGAAGCGTGCGCAATTATACTGTACACACGCTGTTTGCTATATTGGATTTTTAACGGTAGTTAGTAGTGCGCATTTGTTCATTTTCGAGGCAGTCGTAGAAAATCAGTATATTGTTTAGCGAGTGACGAAAGTAGCATTTTCTCTCGATAGAGAACAATTTAACAAAGGAAACGAAACCGCGAACATTACCAAACTCAACCGATAAAAATAGTATATTGTGCAACTAGTGTCGAAAATTGCACTTTTCACACGAGTGTGACAGTTTGGACACGATCAGTAGGCGAGTGATGCAAGAGTGTGAAGAGTGATTTTTGTAAGTGTTACACACTATACTTTTTCTAGGACTGCAATTGTACTTCATGAATGATCATTCGTATTATAAAATATATGCAAAGCGTCTGCAAAGCAATCAGAAGCGTGTGCAAAGTGAACTTTACACACGCCTCTGTACGGGATCATGCGTAATGTGCACTTTATGCACGGTTTTTGCAATACAGAAGCGTGTGCAAAGCTATAATTTTTGCAATGCTATAAGCAATGTTATAATTTTTTTGGTTTTTGTATATTTTGTGTATTTTTAGTGTTTGTACATACACTGTGATTAGAAAGGTGTTGGATCGTAGGTGTAGGACAAATAGCTACTTCACTTTCTCGAAATCGCCAACGTTTCGACCTTTATTTTTAGGTCTTTCTCAGGGCTTTTTCAGTCAGTGAAGAATGTCACCAAAGCTTATACAGACCGTCATGGCAGTACATAAAACCAAAAAAAGTTTTTTTTTTCCCTGTTTTGCTTCGTTGGCCCGGTGTCTTTGTTTATTGTCTTTTACGTGCACCGTCTGGATTTTAACAATTTTGGCTTTATGTACTGCCATGACGGTCTGTATAAGCTTTGGTGACATTCTTCACTGACTGAAAAAGCCCTGAGGAAGACCTAAAAATTAAGTTCGAAACGTTGGCGATTTTGAGAAAGTGAAGTGTCTATCTGTTCTACACCTGCGATCCAACACCTTTCTAATTATTGATAGGACGCAAAGCGCAATATGATACACAGTGATGTTATAATTTTCTATGGGGTTTTACAAGATTAGATCAGTTGAATCGCATTTGATTGACGTTATACAGGGGGAAATTAGAACAACTTAGTTTCGTCACGAGAGACGAAAGCTAACGCAATGAGAGTTTCTCTTACTAGAAGCTAAAATTACATTTTTGGTTAGCGCAAAATATGACAGAAGTTGTCTACTTTTACATGTTCGTAGAAAAAATCACCCTTTTAAACTAGTGGGAAATAGTGAAACTTTCAAGCACGATATGACTGTGGAAAAGTGTTGTTTTGCAAACGTTTATAGAAAAAAGACTTTTTACCTGATTTTTCTGATTTTGCAATTAAAAATTATGGCTCTAACCATTCACTTATTGAAAACAAATATTTATATGCACAATCAATGAATATTACATGCACAGCCTCACATTGAGGCCCAAACTCAGCTGGTCAAAATCGACAATTATACCTAATTGGATTGAAATGTGTCACGAAAATTGTTTTAAATCTTTAACAAGTGCCGAAAGAAGTTAGGTATAAAAAAAATGAAGATTTCAAAAGTAACGAGAATAGGTATACAGGTTTATCCCGTACGATATCACTAATTTCACCACATAGCAATAGAACAAACTCGACCATTAGATAATTCAATTAGTTAACTGAATTTGATTGAATTAGTCATTGCACTACACAATTAAAAGTTCATAAACTTAATGAGAGTGTAAAGCTAACAATGTTCACAGTCACTCTTTACATAAAATTAGGACGACTTTTACAACTATCAGGAAAACTTGGTTAAACTTTTGGTAAAACTTGGTATAAGCTAAAAAGTTTGAAGTTTAAACTCCAGATTTGACATACATTGCATTGTTTATCTATCAAAATAATTCGTTTACCTTCAAACTAAAGTTTAAACTGAACTTGTAACAGTGGGCCTTAGAGGCGAACAGAAGCAATAAAAATAAAATCTTTGCTCGTTTAAGCAGACAATATGTAGGGTCTTCCTAATTTCTCGAAAAACCTTTTATCCAATCGCGCCTAAGCTAAAACAAACAGAAATTAATTGTTCAAACACCGAATTGATGGAAGAAGAAACAGCCCCAAAAAGGGAATCCTTAATGCTCAATTTGGTCCATAAATTCGTTCAAATAGATCCGCAAACATCGGGGGCGGTTCCGAAATAACCCCTTCAGATAGACCGACGGCGTCATCAATATAAATTTGTTTCCCCGTAATATTTTCTAAGACCATTTAACGCTATTAGCGCTAATTATGCATTATACCTAAAACGGGGGGGATTATGTAAGTGTTTTCGTGGGGAAACTGGGTTAAAATTAAATGACATGCAAAGTTATGGATAACGGCATTTTACGTTTCAGGAAAACCATCTAAGAAAACTGTACATGACATAATTTTTTTTTTAATGAAATAACGAACCTAAAACTTGTTATAAAGTAACAAGGAAAGTAGTGTTGGGCAGATAAAAGATTGCCAAACTGTAACTAGTGCTCAAAACTGTAAATAGTGTATCTAAAAACCCTACTCCTTCAATTACTCAGAACGTCAATTCGAAAGGTAATTTAATAAACCCTTTTGTTTACTTTTTACGTGTTAGAGAGTACTTATAAGAGTGATGAGGTTTAGGAAAATCGTTACTCTTCAAGTTTTGTGACTTAAAAAGCTCTAAAAAACCGTACTCTTCACTTTTTATGTCTTAGAAAGTACTCACAAGAGTAAGGCGTTTTGCAAACATCGTTACTTTTCAAGTTTTATGACTTACAAAGCTCTCAATACTGTAGTTCGTTTGTGAAAAACCCTATCCCTATTTTTCCAATTGTTCACAACATTTTCAAAAATGTAAATTAATAAACTCTACTCTTCACCTTTTACTCCTTATAAGAGTAAGGAGTTTTGCAAAAATCGTTACTCTTCAAGTTTTGTGACTTAGAAAGCTCTCAAAACTGTAATTAGTTTGTGAAAAAACCATTATTTTCCAACTAATCAGAACGTTTTCCGAAATGTAATTTTATAAACCATATCCTTCACTTTTTACTTTTTAGAGGATACTTACAAGGGTAAGGAGTTTTGCAAACATCGTTAATCTTCAAGTTTTATGACTTACAAAGCTCTCAATACTGTAATTCGTTTGTGAAAACCCTATTTTTTGGATTACTAGCAACATTTTCAGAAATGACCCTACTCTTCACTTTTTACGTCTTAGAGAGTCCTTATAAGATTAAGGAGTTTTGCAAAAGTCGTTAATCTTCAAGTTTTATGACTTAGAAAGCTTTCAAAACTGTAAATAGCGTATCTAAAAACCCTACTCCTTCATTTACTCAGAACGTTATTCGAAATGTAATTTAATAAACTTTACTCTTCACTTTTTACGTTTAGAAAGTTATTATAAGAGTAAGGAGTTTTGCAAAAATCGTTACTCTTCAAGTTTTATGACTTAGAAAGCTCTCAAAACAGTAATTAGTTTGTGAAAAAATCATTCTTTTGGAATTACTCAGAACGCTTTCAGAAATGTAATTTTAGAAACCGTACTCTTCACTTTTGACGTCATAGGGAGTACTTACAAGGGCAAAGCGTTCTGCAAACATCGTTACTTTCCAAGTTTTATGACTTATAAAGCTCTCAATACTGTAATACGTTTGTGAAAAACCCTATTCTTTCAATTACTCACAACATTTTCAGAAATGTAAATTAATAAACTCTACTTTTCACTTTTTACGTCTTAGAGAGTCCTTATAACATTAAGGAGTTTTGCAAAAGTCGTTAATCTTCGAGTTTTATGACTTAGAAAGCTTTCAAAACCGTAAATAGTGTATCTAAAAACCCTACTCTTTCAATTACTCAGAACGTTATTCGAAATGTAATTTAATAAACTTTACTCTTCACTTTTTACGTCTTAGAGAGTTATTATAAGAGTAAGTAAGGAGTTTTTCAAAAATCGTTACTCTTCAAGTTTTATGATTAAGAAAGCTCTCAAAACGGTAATTAGTTTGTGAAAAAAACATTCTTTTGGAATTACGCAGAACGTTTTCAGAAATGTAATTTTATAAACCGTACCCTTCACTTTTTAATTCTTACAGAGTACTTTCAAGGGTAAGGCGTTTTGCAAACATCGTTACTTTTCAACCTTTATGACTTACAAAGCTCTCAATACTGTAATTCGTTTGTGAAAACCCTCTTTCTTTAATTACTGACAACATTTTCAAAAATGTAAATTAATAAACTCTACTCTTCAAGTTTTATGACTTAGAAAGCTCTCAAAACGGTAACTAGTTTGTGAAAAAACCATTATTTTGGAATTACTCAGAACGTTTTCAGAAATGTAATTTTACAAACCGTAGTCTTCACTTTTAACGTCTTAGGGAGTACTTACAAGGGCAAAGCGTTCTGCAAACATCGTTACTTTTCAAGTCTTATGACTTATAAAGCTCTCAATACTGTAATACGTTTGTGAAAAACCCTATTCTTTCAATTACTCACAACATTTTCAGAAATGTAAATTAATAAACTCTACTTTTCACTTTGTACGTCTTAGAGAGTCCTTATATGATTAAGGAGTTTTGCAAAATTCGTTAATTTTGAAGTTTTATGACTTAGAAAGCTTTCAAAACTGTAAATAGTGTATCTAAAAACCCTACTCCTTCAATTACTCAGAACGTTATTCGAAATGTAATTTAATGAACTTTACTCTTCACTTTTTACGTCTTGGAGAGTTATTGTAAGAGTAACGAGTTTTGCAAAAATCGTTACTCTTCAAGTTCTATGACTTAGAAAGCTCTCAAAACGGTAATTCGTTTGTGAAAACACTATTTTTTTAATTACTAACACATTTTCAAAAATGTAAATTAATAAACTCTACACTTCACTTTTTAAGTCTTAGAGAGTTATTATAAGAGTAAGGAGTTTTTCAAAAATCGTTACTCTTCACGTTTTGTGACTTAGAAAGCTCTCAAAACGGTAATTAGTTTGTGAAAAAACCATTTTTTTGCAATTACTCAGAACGTTTTTAGAAATGTAATTTTATAAACCGTACCCTTCACTTTTCACTTCTTATAGAGTACTTCCAAGGGTAAGGCGTTTTGCAAACATCGTTACTTTTCAACCTTCATGACTTACAAAGCTCTCAATACTGTAATTCGTTTGTGAAAACCCTATTTTTTAATTACTAACATCATTTTCAAAAATGTAAATTAATAAACTCTACACTTCACTTTTTAAGTCTAAGAGAGTTATTATAAGAGTAAGGAGTTTTTCAAAAATCGTTACTCTTCACGTTTTGTGACTTAGAAAGCTCTCAAAACGGTAATTAGTTTGTGAAAAAACCATTTTTTTGCAATTACTCAGAACGTTTTCAGAAATGTAATTTTATAAACCGTACCCTTCACTATTCACTTCTTATAGAGTACCTACATGGGTAAGCCGTTTTGCAAACATCGTTATTTTTCAAGCTTTAGGACTTACAAAGCTCTCAATACTGTAATTCGTTTGTGAAAACCCTATTTTTACAATTACTGACAACATTTTCAAAAATGTAAATTAATAAACTCTACACTTCACTTTTTAAGTCTTAGAGAGTTATTATAAGAGTAAGGAGTTTTTCAAAAATCGTTACTCTTCACGTTTTGTGACTTAGAAAGCTCTCAAAACGGTAATTAGTTTGTGAAAAAACCATTTTTTTGCAATTACTCAGAACGTTTTCAGAAATGTAATTTTATAAACCGTACCCTTCACTACTCACTTCTTATAGAGTACTTACATGGGTAAGCCGTTTTGCAAACATCGTTATTTTTCAAGCTTTATGACTTACAAAGCTCTCAATACTGTAATTCGTTTGTGAAAACCCTATTTTTACAATTACTGACAACATTTTCAAAAATGTAAATTAATAAACTCTACTCTTCACTTCTTACGTCTTAGAGAGTTATTATAAGGGTAAGGAGTTTTGCAAAAATCGTTACTCTTCAAGTTTTATGACTTAGAAAGCTCTCAAAACGGTAATTAGTTTGTGAAAAAAACCATTCTCTTGCAATTACTCAGGAAGTTTTCATAAATGTAATTTTATAAACCGTACTCTTCACTTTTTACTTCTTATAGAGTACTTACAAGGGTAAGGCGTTTTGCAAACATCGTTATTTTTTAAGCTTTATGACTTACAAAGCTCTCAGTACTGTAATTCGTTTGTGAAAACCCTATTTTTTCAATTACTGACAACGTTTTAAAAAATGTAAATTAATAAACTCTACTCTTCACTTTTTACGTTTTAGAGAGTTATTATAAGAGTAAGGAATTTTGCAAAAATCGTTACTCTTCAAGTTTTGTGACTTAGAAAGCTCTCAATACGGTTAATAGTTTGTAAAAAACCATTCTTTTCCAATTACTCAGAACTTTTTCTGAAATGTAATTTTATAAACCGTAACCCTTCACTTTTTACTTCTTCGGGTGACTCTTACAACTATCAGTAAAACTTCAGTTTGAAGATAAAATACCCGTAATGACGTATATTACATTGTTGGTAACAATGCAGTCTACGTAATTACTGGTGTTTCATCTTCTAACTGAAGTTTTAATGGTAGTTGTAAAAGTCACCCTTAGAGAGTACTTATAAGGGTAAGGAGCTTTGCAAACATGGTTAATCTTCAAGTTTTATGACTTAAAATGCTCTCAAAAGCTTTAAAACGAAAGGAAGTGGAAGCTCATTCCCAAAGGAAACGATCTAGCAACTAACGTACAAAAATACAATAAAACAACAAAAAAGCTTAAGAAATTGTAAACAGAGAAAAGAGGGAAAGCCAAAAGATAATCACACTTTTCTTACTTCTAACACTTCGTTAAGCAGTTTAACAACCCAATTTCGAGCGGTTACATTTAACCACCTGATACACGTTGTAATGGTAAATACCGAGTCGATATTTAACTCTCTGTTAAAGTTTTAACACCCTGATAACGCGGTAGTGAATACGTTCGTTAGTGCAGTAATAGCCAACCATTTTATGGAAATTTTCGAGGCCAAGGCGTTAGCAACGGCAAATAAGAGGCCAAAGTGCTGCTTCCGAGGATGCCTTTGTTATTTCGAGTAATGGCGAGGGTGAACTTCAAAAGTTCCTCTTACATGTTTTAATTCTGTTTTTTTCGTTATTAAAATTGACAAATAGTAAGTAGCAAACATTTTTTGCTATTAATGGGATTTTAGGAATAAATCTGCATGTATTTGTAATAAATCAGAAGTAAAGTTCTTAAGGCTTATCTGTTAAAACCTATCCTAGCGCTGACGTATCCTCAGACCATGTTTCATTAGTTGGTAAGTTCAGAATGAGATTCAAGAAAGTGACCAAAAAGAACACAAACAGTCGCGTCGACGAGGACAGGTCGAGTTCTTATGGAAGTGATCCTGACATTTGAAATATCTTTGTATTGCTAAATCCTCATAAGCAGTACATCGACTCCAACGAAGGAAGATCTTTTCTGATTTGATGAAACAAACAAGGAAAACACTCAACAAAAATTATTTTGGTTTCTTTTTTCTGGTTATTCTTAATGTATGTGATTCTTAGGTTTTGATTAGCAAGGTCTAGCTGGTTTTGTTCTGTAAGACAATTTATCACTTCTTTTTCAGTAATCTCTCCATCAAAACCCACTATCTTGAATCTTGGTAGTCTCATTTTGGTTGTGTAGACTACATAATCCCCCATTTTGTCTTCGGTGGCCTTTCCGAATGCTTCTACTTCCTTTTTCGTTGAACAGTTTATCACTAGTCCAGCATTTTTGGTCTTTAGCATCCTGCTAATTTCAACCTTCAATTCGCTAGGTTTGATCTTTGATAATAGACAATTCCTTGTTACTTCAGCATTCTGCGTAGTTGTTGGCTTTATTGTAAGAAAAGGCACGTTGGGGTCGCGTTTTTCGGTATGCCTAAAAAAGAGACGACACGTAAACGTGCCCGCAATTCTGTACAGAAAATGTTTACGTTTACGTGCCCACACATTTTCGATATGCTTAAAAATGAGAGGGCATGTAGACGTTCCCGCACACAATTTCAGACCTATATTAGACAACAAAAACTAAACACTGCTAAATTCTGTACAGAAAATGTGTGGGCACGTTACGTTTACATGCCCACACATTTTCGGTAGGCCTAAAATTGAGAGGACACGTAGACGTGCCCGTACATTTTCAGACTTATATTAGACAACGAAAACTAAGCACTGCTAATCCTGTCCAGAACCTTTTCGGTATGCCTAAAAATGAGAGGGTACGTTTAAAATATAGTTTATCATCATTGCCAAGAATCATCATTGCAATTAATGAGATGAAGGAAAATTCAGAAATGTTACTAAACGCATCAGTAAATCATTCAATTAGAGTGTATGAAAAATGTTTTGAAGAAAATGGAAGACAAGTAGAGCAATTCTTATGACAATTTGACATGTTTAATTAACTATTTGTTTAATACCACCACTCAAATTTACTTTGCTTTGTATTTATTGTTTTATGTTTATGCATATGAATTACTTATTAGGGCGCCATTTTCCCAGAAACAGTTGAAGATATGCTTTATAAAATATACTTGGAATTTTGAGTAGAATCCAAATATCCAGCAATATAAAGGGCGTTCCATAAAAAAATAAATAAAATTAACATCTCTCGAAATCGTTGGTTTTTGTTTTTTTTTTCTTCCAATAGAAAAAAATTTGCTAGTCAACTAAGCAGTATGGTTTTTGCTTCATTCTAATATATTTAAAAACAAAAACGTTACAGCTGACCAAAATGCTATCAGAGTTAATGAAACGCACTGTACATTATGATATCCCATGAAGCCAAGATGGCTCTAAATTGATGGATAAACAACCTTCACAACAGCCACCGATTGTCCCAACTTCCGGTTGGGGAGCTAGTTGTAGAGGGGAAGATATTCATGGTTTATGGAACCAAAAGGAGAAAAAAGAATACAAAAATTATCTAGAGCTGCTAGCACCAAAACATTATCAAATGTCACAATTCTATTGCGCATAGACAATGTTACTGCCATTTCGCTTATAAATAAAATGGGAGGAGACAAGTATAAAAAGTTGAGCGCAATAACCAAAATAATCGGGCAACATAGTGAAAAGAGAAATATTTTTATTGTGAAGCGATCCAAAAACCAGTTTTCTGCAATATTGTCACTTCCCACAGACAAATGGCCGAGATTTCGTACCTATTTTGTCTGGGGGCGACGTTTAGCAGAGTATCAGACTCATTTCTCTATCAGGCAGAGGAACCATAGACCGGTTTCGCTCTTATTAGAGCTCATCAGTACGGTATATCCCTAAGAGCGAAACCGGTCTATGGTTCCTCTGCCTGATAGAGAAATGAGTCTGATACTCTGCTAAACGTCGCCCCCAGACAAAATAAGTACGAAATCTCGGCCATTTGTCTGTGGGAAGTGACAATATTGCAGAAAACTGGTTTTTGGATCGCTTCACAATCATCTCGCATGCCCTAGTGGAAGCACCTGTCGTCGTCAGATGGCGCCACTTACAATATTTTTATTGTTGCATCCTACGTAAACACCAAAAACGACAAAGAAGCTGACTTCGAATCAAGGCGAACAAACATTGACACTGAATACCAATTAAGTGATAGGGTGTTCAATATAATCTGCCATATATTCGGAAATCCAGAATTCGATCTTTTTGCCTCAAAATTGAATACAAAATGCCCCAAGTATTATTCCTGGAAACCGGATTCAAAATCAGTTGGAGTAGAGTATTTCACCACAAATTGGTACCACCTAAATTTTTATGCGTTTCCACCATTTTCAATGATCCTAAAGACTCTAAAAAAATCGTTAATGATTAATCTGCAGAGGGTATAGTTGTGGTGCCTTATTGGACATCGCAACCTTGGTTTCCGCTTCCCCAAGTTCATGGTGGGAAACCACTTTATTTTACACCTTCCAAAACACTAATGATGTGTCTTTTCAGGAAACCCCACCTCATTTGGGAGAAGATTACCCTGGTGGCTGCGCACTTATCAGGAAAAGTTTTGCACAAAAATCTCTCTCGGATGAATCAATCAACACGATTATTTCGTCCCTTTCAACCAATACAATAAAACAGTATGATCAATGGTACAGAAAATGGTGGTTTGTCACCAAGAAGAAGGCGTAGCCTTTCAAATATAATCTCAGCTTCCTAATTTAGTTATTAGAGAAGAGACACCCAGTAGAATGTCACCCTTTAGAGCAACACACCACTAAACTAATCTCCCTACTGGCGTTAATAACGGCGCAGAGTTTTCAGTGCAGATGTTTTCAAAAATTAAGTTGAAAAATATCCGTTAACACGACGGCTATATGGACATTAAAATCCCTGATTTGATTAAGACCAGCGGCAGAAATAGACCTCAGCCAATTTTGAAGATTCCAATTTTTAAAGAGGAACCAGAACTCTGCCTATCGAGCTGCATTAAATCCTATATACAACGAACTCAACAGCACTGTTCCAGTGAGAATGATCAACTCATTCTAACCCACAGAAAACTTTTATCATCCAGCCTGCACCCCGACTATAAGTAGATGGATAAAAAAACTTCACAGACAGCGGCATCGACACCCGTAAAATTACGGGGCATAGCAGGAGAAATGCCTCACCGTCTGCTGCAAAACAGGGAGGAGTAACCATCGACGAAATCCAAGAGGAGGCTGGACTGAATGCTCCACCACCTTCTACACTTTTTACAATAGACCCTTACAAACAAATCATGATGTTTTCGCTAAAGGCTTACTACGCGGCTCTAGTTTTCATCTGCGTGTATAGTCTGAATTGATATTTTTTGTTCAAAATAATGTACGTTTTTTTGTTATTTTCTCACGTTTTAAAAATTGTTATCCGAACGCAGTGAGGATTATAAAGGCGAGCCAACGGAGACATTTTGGTTGTAGATATTTGGTATTTTTTTGGTTCTATCGCTTATAACTCTAAAACTGCTCATTTGACGGGATTTTGAAGTATTGCGCGTATATACAGAAATGAACGGGCTTTCCAAAAAAGTGGTCAATTTTGTTGCACGTGCGGGGGGGGGGGGGGGGCTGACCAGTGGCGTACCAAAGTCAAAAATGCGTTTTTTTCACAATCCAAAAGGCTAGCGTCTTTACCGTAACTCCGGGACCATGTGGGGTATAGGCCTCCCCCTGGGTCGATTTTCTCATATGTGTAAACGATAAGTTTTGAAGTCTAATTCCAATAAGTTAAATAGAAAAATGTATAAAAATTCGCAAAGTTGGCACGGTTTTTCTAAACATTTCTTGCAATGGTCAACTTTTCGGCCTTCTGGACCCCTTTAGTTAGACGACTGGCCCAATAACGATGGTACCAGGGGAAAGGGCATATCCTTGGCTACTTTTAATCCTATCTCGCCAAAGGCGTCACTTTAATACAGAGTGGTCAAAAAAATGTCCAAAGACAATTAAGGAAAAGTGTCCAAAATTTGAAGGTAGTTTTTTGCGATTTTTACGAAAACTGTGGAACGTTCCGGCTTCTATGGTATCTGGGAAACTAGAAGACGTGGAGAGAAAAAAAAATCAGTTGTTAGTTTTGGTCTAGCTCTTATACCGGGTGAGCTACAAAAGATTTTCTGTGCCGCATTTTTTGCCAATTTTGGTGTACTTTTCTCACATTTCACCCTGTAGATTCGACATTTTCGCAACAAAAAATTTCAAAAAATTCAGGGAGGTAGTCCACACGTGGGCCCTTGATCGTGCCAAAAATAAAGATCCTAGCTTTGAATTTGAAATTTTGACGAATTTTTGAACTTTAAATTTCAAATTGCCACTTTGAGGTATATTTGTCCGGAGACCGTGCATCTAATCGAATGGTTTTCTATCCCAGAGGATACGTTGGAATGTTTTCTTTTTGGGACTTAGGAACCACTTTTAGCTGGGACGTCGCGAAATGGGCTTATTTGAATTTCAAAGCGAAAGATGCAATTTTTTGAAATTTTGGCCGAAAATCCCGAATGGTTCCGAAGCGGCGTCCACTACGGGGGTGACGGAAGCATTCGGCGGCCGCGCCCATCTGCAACTGACAGCTGAGATTTCCGAAATGTAAACATTAACTTTAAAGCCTCAGATTAAGGAAAATCGGCCGAAAAGCGTGGGAAACTGTCTGGCCGGGGAAAATTTGAACATTTCTAGATTATTGGCAAAATGCCCGTTCCTCGAGGTCGTTTTCACAAAGACTGGTCGATTTGAAAATTTCGTGTCGGGATTTATTTTTGGCTGATGACGTCGAAGCCAGATCACGCGGTTTTCGCCCAGACAGTGGCGGTTACAAATTCGGGCAAAAATGTATTTTTTCGATTTTTCGGCAGACATGGGCGTAGTATAGTATATTTTTTTTCGCCATTTCTTCCGTTTTCCCATAAGAAATACATTGTGCAATGCTTTTTAAATCGGACAATATTGATTTCGTGATAAATAAAAGATGGAGGCGAAAAAAAATGGCCGCCGTAGACAGGGTAATTAAAAAATGGGGATATCTTTGAAACGAATAAAGTTAGAGAGCTGAAATTTGGTACCATGGTTCATTAGGGAATGGACTGCCAGTTGTCATGGGTGGAAACCTTATTCATGGTACCAAACCCATGGGTACCATTAACGAAATTTTGCATATAAGTTTTCAGACTTTTGCACGTGTATTTCCCATAAGAAATACATTGTGCAATGCTTTTTAAATGGGACAATATTGATTTCGTCAAAAAAAAAGATGAAGGCGAAAAAAAATGGCCGCCGTAGACAGGGTAATTAAAAAATGGGGATATCTCTGAAACGAATAAAGTTAGAGACCTGAAATTTGGTACCATGGTTCATTAGAGAATGGACTGCAAGTTGCCATGCGTCGAAACTTTATTTATGATACCAAACCCATGGGTACCATTAACAAAATTTTGCATATAAGTTTTCACGCTTTTTCACGTGTATTTCCCATAAGAAAAACGTTGGGCAATGCGTATTATATGAGTGGAATGTAGATTACGTCATATTTGGGGTACCTGATGGTACATGGTTCAAATTTGGATGGTAGGTACCTAGGGGGGTATCATAAATTGTGATATAGCTGACTCAGTTATCATAGCTACAATAGCTGAGTAACGTTAGTATTTAAAGAACTGTTAATGATACATGGTTCAACTTTGGATGCTGGGTGCCCATGGGAGTACCATGAATGGTACTATAGCTGACATAGCTATGTAGCTGGCCATAGCTAGGTTATAGCTGTTTTAAGAATCGATGATGATATCAAGTTGAAAATCGAATGGTAGGTTTCCCTTATGTGAAATTCGCTAAAAATGACATTCCTAAAAATCCAAGATGGCCGCCTGAAAAGATTTGGTTTTAAGCCGATATCTCGGGAACGGTTCGAGCTACAAAGCTGAAATTTGGTATGTGGCCATTTTATGGGACGGACTAGAGGTCTCTGAGGTCCCGAACCTTGCCGCGGGTACCCAAGGTTCCATTTTGGAAACTTTTTTATTAAAATGACAGTTTTTTGCTACAACTTGCCACAAACTGACTGTTGCTAAAGGGCGCCGAAACCAAATATATCCGACGTTTCGACTTTACGCTTACCATAAGCCATCATCAGGGTATTCTCTTTTATTACAAATATTGCTTCATAAATGTGCCACGCCCAAACAATCAGTTTTTCGTATATGACTGACAAAATAGCTTTAACGAAGCCCATTCGATTGGTACTAACTGTTCGATTTTATTGTTTTTAGGTTCCAAGATTTGAGGATACTTCCTTAGCTGTTCTTATACATTTTTTGATAAATCTTCATCGAAACGAGATATTAGCTGTTAAAGGCAGCAAGGCACGACTTTTATCTCAAAATTTAGTTTTTTGAGCCGGTTGAGAGCCCCATATGTTTAACATAGAATTTTCTATATGTGTCATTTAAATCTATAGTAATTGATTTTATTTGTTACTTCAAGTCGTTTTATTATGAATAGGACGTTGATTTCTGTTTTAGATAGTATAGGGTGGCTCAAAAAATGATGCAGGAAGCTAATATATGCTAATAATGCAGAAAAGGTCCATAAGCAGTGTGTATTTTACATAGAAGCTCTTTTAAAACTTACTAATGAATGCAATTTTATAATTATGCAAGTGTTCATATAGATATGAGTAATTACTGCGAAATAATTCCTTCGCCATTTTATCCACAAATTGTTAAAAAACACTAAAATTATTCTACTTTTTTGGCTCCTCTTATAGCTTTTGGGATAAATCCTCATTAAAACGCGATATAATCTGTTGAAGGCTGAAATTCACGATTTTTATCTAAAAATTTAGGTTTTTGGGCCAGTTGGCTCATAGGCTTAATATAGAAATATCGACTTTCCCCATATAAATTAATAGTAATCGATTTTATTCGTAGGTTCTAGTAGTCGTATGATAAATAGGGCATATATTTACGTTGTGGATAGTATAGAGTGTCCCAAAAAAGTGTTGTAACCTAGAATTTTTGGATTATTTCATTTAAATTGATAACAGTTAATTTATTACGAAAATTCCATTAGTTTTATAATAAATAGAGCGTTAATTTATGTTTTAAATATTATACGGTGTCCCAAATAATGCTGCAACATTTAACTTTAGTTTTTTTGTTTATCAATATTTTTTCGTAGGTTTTATTCCCTTATTATAAACAGTTAGGAACAATCAAAGCTATAAAACTGAAATTTCAATTGTAGATTCGTTTCATACTCACAAACAATATGTCATAAATTGGAATCTTGATATGGGTACTCGCGTTACCATTTTATATCTTTTTATGAATTTTAGCACGTTTTTTACCATTTTTCAAAAGCTGTTATGTTTGCAAATATGAAGTAAAGTATTATTATATATAAACGTTTCGCCGTTTCAGTTACTTTTAGGTATCTTCAGGTTCTTTGTTAATATCTCTCTGCCCACAGCGTTCGGATTTCCTAAACTATGGGCGCTCCGCGCGCGTGGTCTTCACTCCAAAAAAGGTTTGCAGCACTTCGCCCAGAGCGTTCGGATTTCCTAAACTATGGGCGCCTCGTGCGCGTGGTCAAAAAAAAAATGACGCGCGTGTGTGACAAAAGCACACCATAAACAAACCAACTCAAGAGTTTTGCTGACCAACTTGTTAAACTTATGCCGCGTTCAAGCGGACAACCAGTGAAATGGTTTTAACCGGTTACAAAAACATGACGTCATGAATTGGCCCTTTGTCATGTGATATTTACGTCATCGATTGACGTTTAGAACCGCAAATTCAACCTACCTTTAGAGCAAGGTTGTACTTGCGGTTGTAAATGCAATCGAAAGAAACGTCAGAAAAGTGTAAAAAAACTTAAGAACATTAACGAAAGTTTGCTAAAATTTTTCATTTGGGCATTGGATATATTATTCTTTCTTTTACGTACTAACGTACTACCGTACTTGTGCTGGAATTCTAATTGTTGAAATTCATTCTAAGCAAGAAAAAAATGTCCTTCAAAGAAACGTACCAAATATGTGTGAACGTAGAGGGAAAAAATTAATCTCTTGAAGTCGAGGATTTGGAAACTGCAGAGCTACTACTGAATGGTAAAAATTCTATCTAAATAAACATGATTATCCTACAGCTTGTTAATGCTGTTCTAAGAGTTATGTTATAAAACACCCACTTATGTTTCCTTTTTTAAGAATTCTATTTATTTTTAGATGTTCAAGCTGCTAAACAATTCATTGAGGCAAATTATTTTGTTAAAAATGATGAAACAAGTGATAATGGGGAAGCTCAGACTGATCAGAGCCAAAATGTAAGCTTTGATGTAAATAGCATTATGCAGTTTGTATTAGATTTCGTTCTTTTTATGTGTGATGAAAAGCCTTGGTTTCGATATATGTTATTTAAAGGGTGTTTATTATGTAGGTTCTTAATGAAAATGGAAACAGTCAACTATCAGAAGTGACCGCACAAAATAATATAATTTGGAGTGGTAGACGACCAAATACATTTGATAATGATGCAACCAGTTTGTTACTGGAATTTCGGATGAAATTCAATAAAGACTTCGACAACAAAAAAAAACCCAAAATTGAAATTGTGGAACAAAATTGCATCAGAACTTTTGTCAAAGGGTTACAATGTTGGAGGCAATGGCGGAGAAAGGTGTAGGCAAAAATTTTCCAATTTAATTAAGTCATATTTAAGCTATGTTAAGAACCAAGACACTACTGGAGCAAATTTTATAGAAGAACCGGCATTTTATAATGAAATGCACGCTAAACTTGGTATGGGACACTTTTTATTTTCTTTAAGCTATTGTTCTTAACTTATTTCAATTTGTAGGGTCAAAACCTAAAGTTAAACCATTGGCTATTGAAGATTCTTTACAAGCTGACTTGGGGGAAACAAGCACTGTAAATGCAGACTGTGTTAAAGAAGATACACCCAGTACATCACATGCTGTTGTTATTAACAGGTTTAAACAAGACAGAAGGAAGCCTGAGTCAAAATCAGACCTAATAATAAAGGAGTTAAAAGAAGACAGAACACTTAAAGAAAACCAGTTTGACTTCTTAAAGGAAAGGATGGCAATTGCAGAAAAACAACGGGACAGATTTTTAAACATTATTTCTCAATGGGTTCCATCACCCAGTTCCAAAAAAAAGAGAAAAAGGGAAGACTCTGATGAAGAGGATAGTACATAGTTCTTGTCATAACGTCAATTTTTTTGTTGTTCTTTTAGAACTCCTTTACTTTTTCGAAATAAAGAGAAAGAAGAAGGAAAAGAATAACAAAATTAAAAGAAGTAAGTACCTATATATTTGTTCCTAGTTAGTGTTTATAATTTAAAAGAGGTGTACCTATATGGGCCATTTCAACTAGGTACCTATTCATCTAGTAGGCTGAGGAATTGACAATTTATCCTACTCTATCCATGTAAATATGTAATTTATTATATGTCAATATGTCAGCCTATTAGATAAATATCCTATTTGAAAAAAAATTATTATTATTTTGTTTAGTGTTAAGGCTTGCTTTCTTGGAGTACCAAAGAAATTTTTAATTTATCCTAAACTTGCCATAAAGAAAAGTGGCTTTAATTTTTTAACTACCTTTAACTTTACTTGGATGTGATAGAATGTTGTGATTATACTTTCTACTTAAGGAACCTGGTAGTTAATAGTAGGTAGTAAATAATAGTTATGCTAAAAGTTATTCATGTTGTTTGTGTTTGTAATGTTTTGTAATAATAAAAGATATAAAACAAATTTTGGAAAGTTTGTTTTATTTTTACCTAAATTATGCAAAATCCCAATAATAATTACAATTACTTTTATAATAATTATTAAATACGAAGCCCACGTATATTAAATAAATCTGTTGCAATTTGATTTCTTTTTAATAATGCAGCCTCCTGGCCTATATTATTTTCAGCAGCATTATGAAATATATGTCGATCTTCATCAATAATATCTTGGACCCAAATATCATTACGCAAAATGCAAAAATTGTGCAAAATGCAAGCTGATGTTAAAATTTCAACTGTTTTAAAAATATTTGATGCATCTATGTAAGTTGTTCTTCTCCATCTTCCTTTGATGGAACCAAATGCATTTTCTATGCATACTCGATCTGAAGACAAGCAGTAATTGTGGTATTTTTGAAGAGGAGTTAAATGACCATTGTCTCGGTATGGAGTCATAAGCCATGTTCTCAACTTAAAGGCACTATCACCTATTAAATGATATGTTTGTCCATCCCCAAACACACTACTTGCCCCATTTCTTTCTATGGTTCGAAATAACTGGGAGTTTTCCAAAACCTAAAAATGATTTCTATGTGAATAAACAACACATCACCCTTTTAATTTATAACACTTACCCTTGAATCATGTGCTGATCCTGGAAAACCTACATAAATATAGAGAAACATAGTTTTTGAATCACAAATGCTCATCAAGTTTAGCATTACTGAAGTAGTTAGTGATTAGTACAAGTTTCCAGTTGGTTTTATGTAGTTTGGTTATATTATGTTCCAATAAGTAATAGGTAGGTACTGACCAGGATATTTTTTGAAGCCATCTGCTACATCTTGTAATTCAACTTCAGTACATGGAAATTTGATGAATTTTGTTTTCATTCGAAGGACTAAATACAAAAGTGCATTAACAATCTTCATTACTGTAGCAGGCGACATTTTAAACCTGTTTCCCATGTTGACTAAACTATCTTGAGTAGCCATGTACCATAGGAATACTAAAACCTGAAGTTTAGTTTCGACTGGCTGATGTCCTCCTGTGTATGGCCTCGACAGTAACATTTTGTCATCAGTCTTTATTAATTGTGTTGTCAATATTCCCACTGTTTGTTGGTTCATTCAAAATAACCGGAAAAATTGATGTTTTTCATAATCTAACAGCCAACTTTCAGTCTGTAAAAACCATGACTTTGGCTGAATAGAATGATGACGAACAAATAAAACCACACTGTTAGAATGGCTTTGCACCCAATTATTATATAAATTAAAAAAGGTAAATTAAAAAAATTAAAAAAGCAAACATACACATAGGATTCATCAACTGCTCCATTTGCAATTCCTAAAAAAGAGAGGTGTTCTTAGTATGCACTATATAATTACATTATATTTGAGTACTTAGATATTAGGTTTTTTTTTATAGCTCCGTTTATATGTTGCTTTGTTCTTGGATCCTTGTTGAACAATGGAGGTGGGGGTTCTTGGGGACGGGTAAGGTCCTAAATAGTTACAAGCTACTATCAGTTAAAATTGCTTCTTCTGCGACCACTTCCTAGACCACGCGTACTTAGAACATTTGATTTGAATTTTCAAATTTGAAATTCAGTTGTGTTTTCACTATTTAAATTTCACCAAACGTCAAACGTCGTCAGCTGTCACTGCTGTCAACAACATCATCTTGAAGGGTCTATCATTTGTCAATAAAAACCACAAACAAACAACCAAGGGCTGAAACAAGGTAATAACCGGTTGTTCGCTTGAACGCGGCTTTAGTGGTTAAGTCTGCTTACTTATTTGCTTATAACATTTTTTTTATACGTTTGTATGTTGTAAAAATAAAAGTTTTTATAAGCGTTTCAAAACCTTTAAGACCTAGCAGTTATTACGACTTGGGGCTTATAACCAACAGGTAGATTGCCTCGTACATCTCAGTACATGACAACGACTGACATCATACAACGACTCATACAAACAGTTAGCGTGGTAATTGTTGCGAAGTGTAATTTACGGATCAAATGATTAACTGTAAGGAATGGTTGACCCTAATTACACGAGCAGTTTTGTCCAAACTATTACATAAGCCGCCCGAATCTTGCCATACCTAAACGGCACTCATCAAGTCTACCTCACCCAAGAAAGGCAATCTACATTCTCTATTCTTTAAACTAAATGATCATGTAGGCCGAACATCACCGACACTGTTGACAAGTTCATTATTTTAATATATTAATCTTTAAAACAAATGTCGCATACTTCCGTTAGACAAGACTATAATCTATATGTGTCAAATTATGTAATACGAGGACAAAACTGCTCGTGTAATTAGGATCAAACATTCCTTACAGGTAAGTCATTTGATCCGTAAATTTTCTTCGATTACTCTTTTTAGATCAGCAATCATGATCTTGGTCTTGTCATCAATATTCTGCAGAAAAAATTCGAAGGTTTCATATCTGAGGCATTTCTGACAATAAAGTTTCAAAGTTCTTCCACTTTTAAGTTCTAAAACCCTTACTTCGGATGACGTCAATAATTTACTGCATCCGCCACAGGTAGGCTTACTGCAACCATTGCATTCAAATAATCTAAAATTCGGGGATTCCTTGTTATTGCAGATATCGCATTCCATGGAATTATATGGTCACTTATGATGAGGCATTGTAAACATATATATCACAGTTGCTGAATCTACATTTATTTACTATAAATATGCATCTATTATGTAGCAGCAGGCAGCCTATAAGATAGCTTCTTAGGGTATTTATCGGATGTAGCTTGTGTATTTTAAAAATAAATAATTTTTAAAAACGGAAGTTGCATTATTCGAAACAAAATTGGCGCAGTCGGTAGGATCCTTTCGGAGTGCGGTTACAAAAGTAGTGAATCTGAATGAGTTGTGATAGTGATTCTGTGAAGTGCTACTAGTGACCAAACACCCTCTGGATTAGCAGTCAAGAAGGGATCCAAAGAACCTCCCGGAAGCATCTTGTGACTCCTGGCTAGAATCGTCTTCTGCGCTGCCATAACGAGTCTACCAGTTGGACAAATTGGTCTACGCTAGTGTCCACTACAAGAGGTACCCTACCTAAGCAGTTTATCTCTTAGCAACGTTACCCCTTGATACAGGAAAGAAGCTGGGAAATAAACTTTACTGTAAGTCAATTTATTTCCTATAGTCTCTCATGCGTCTCTCCTTAGACCCTCAATAGCCGAATCTCTTTTTCCAAAATCAATTAAACCGTATACAAGTACTCTTCAAACATGTGTAGGTTCAAAAAAAACCCATAGCAAAGCAACAATCCCTCTGCTCGCGTGTTATGGTATCTCAGAACCTATTGAATTTATACTTTACCCCTTCCACGAATATTTTGATGGAATTCTTGGAATAAAAGACCTTTGCAAACATAAATTAAATATAGACCTGAAAAAACAAATATTAAAAAATCAATACTTGGAAATCCCTTTCCTATACAGGCAAGAATTTAACCAGTATACTATTGAAATCCCACCTAAAACTATACAAAAAACAACGTTTAACAATACGACATGGATAATGCCTTATTATCGCGACGACGAAATCGAAATTCAGCCTACACTACTAACGATCAATAATCAGACCTATACTCTTGACATTTTCAATCACTCTAATAATAATGTAGTAATCGAATGTCATAGAAATGAGAACCTTCCCTTAGAACCAATAGCACTTGAAAACTTCGAAATATTTAATTTAGAAATTAAAAACCCATTAATGAGGAAAAAATCACGTTATAAAACATCTAATTTCATCGATTTCAAAAACCTGATAAGGCATGAACACCTTAACCAAGAAGAACGAGATCAACTTTTTAAATTTATGAAGAATTACGGTGAAATCTTACACAAACCTGGAGACCCTTTAACATTTACAAATCAAGTCAAGCATGTAATCAATACAACTGATGAAATCCCTGTCCATACAAAAAGCTATAGGTATCCCCATGTACATAAAGAAGAGGTGAGCAAACAAATCAATCAAATGCTAAACGACGGAATCATTCAACCATCCAGTTCCCCTTGGAGTTCACCAATCTGGATCGTCCCGAAGAAAATGGACGCGTCTAATCAAAAGAAATGGAGATTAGTAATCGACTATAGAAAATTGAACGAGAAAACAGTCGACGACAGATACCCGCTGCCCAATATAGCGGATATATTAGACAAACTGGGTAAAAGCCAATACTTCACCACCCTTGATTTAGCCAGCGGATTCCACAAAATAGAAATGGATCCCAAAAGCATACCAAAAACCGCATTTAACGTTGAAAATGGCCATTATGAATATACAAGAATGCCATTCGGACTCAAGAATGCGCCATCCATCTTCCAACGCACGATGGACAACATATTACGTGGCCTACAAGGGAAAATTTGTCTAGTATACATGGACGACATCATTGTCTACTCCACTAGTCTTCAAGAACACTTGAACTCTCTAAAACTAGTATTTGATCGCCTTCTCTCTTATAATATGAAAATCCAATTAGATAAATCTGAATTCTTACATAAAACAGTTGAATTTTTAGGACATGTCATAACCCCTTCCGGAATAAAACCTAATTCTAGAAAAATCGAAGCCATAAAAAATTTCAAAATTCCAAATACTCCTAAAGAAATCAAATCTTTTCTTGGCTTACTCGGATACTACAGAAAATTTATTAAAAATTTCGCAAAAATCACTAAACCACTAACTAAAGAACACTAACACAAACCACTAACACTGCCTAAAGAAAAATGTTAAAATAGTTCATGACAAAGTATTTTTAGACTCTTTCAATTTATGTAAAAATATTTTAATAAATGACCCCATACTTCAACACCCAGATTTTCAGAAACCGTTTATTCTCACAACAGACGCTTCTAACTACGCAATTGGAGCCGTTCTGTCTCAAGGTCCAATAGGAACCGACTTACCCATTGCATACGCTAGTAGAACCTTAAACCCTTCAGAATGTAATTATTCAACCATAGAAAAAGAGCTTCTAGCCATCGTGTGGGCTACTAAATATTTTAGACCCTATCTATTCGGTAGAAAATTCACAATAGTCACTGACCACAAACCACTCCAGTGGTTATTCTCTATTAAAGAACCCAACTCTAAATTAGTCAGATGGCGACTAAAACTTCAAGAATACGACTATACTATTCATTACAAAAAAGGAACTCAAAATTTAAACGCAGACGCCCTTTCACGTCCACCAAAGGAAACTAACCCCATAGAAATAGTTAAACCTCCATTAACCCATATGTCAGCTGTATGTGACAAAGACGAAGATAATGACGACCAGTATTCATGGCATGATAAAATCAAGCATTTCTTTGATTCTCAAGACAATTTATTTGGTTCAATGACAAAAAAGAAACCTGTACCAAAACCAAGACCAAAAATTAATATTATATCAGATATACAAATTAGACCTCCGACGAAAATTAACACACAGGGAATTAACATTCAAAACACCTGTTCTCGAAATCAACAATCTCCTAACTCATCAAGCACAGAAACTATCAGAAGTCCTGAAAATTTAGGAAATCAACCGGAAGAAAATTCAGATACGATAACTGTCCACACGCCAAATGAAAACCCAATATTAGGAGCGCCCTATGTGAACAAAAGTATTAATACATATAAAAATGAAATAATTTTTAAATGGACCAATAAACCTCAACCCTATACAATTTCAAAAAATCTATTTAACACAAAGAAAAGAATAACTATATTCATAAACGAAAACCCAATTACGGAAGAAATACAAAAAATCTTAATTATTAGAATTTTTCAAGAAACATTTAAAAATAATTCTTATACATTGTTTATTTCAAACATCTTACTCCAAGACATTGTTGACACAAATGAACAACGAGAAATAATCGAAAGATACCACACTACAAAAACATCTCATCGAGGGATGACCGAAAATATAAAAAATATTAAGCAAAACTACTACTGGCCGAGCTTATAACGAGACGTAATTAATTATGTCAATACTTGCGAAACGTGTCAAAAAACAAAGTATGACAGACATCCCTATAAAATAATATACAAACCTACACCAACTGGGACTAAACCATTTGAACATCTATACATAGACACCTATTCTATCTCAGGACAAAAATTCCTATCTATAATTGACAACTTTTCAAAATTTGCTACAGCTTACTCTATCAACGAAACTTCCGTCGAAATCTGTCAAAATTTAATTAAATTGTTTTCGCATCATGGTACCCCATGTAAAATCACTACAGATAACGCGAAAGCATTTAAGAGCAATTTAATACAAGATCTATGTAAAACCTATCAAATTGAATTACATTTCACTACTCCGTATAACCCTAATTCAAACTCTCCAATTGAGCGCTTTCACTCGACGCTCAAAGAAAGTCTTATTGCCCTAAGAAATGACCATCGATCTAAGTCCATTCAAGAACTGGTCGATATTGCAATCTTAAACTATAATAAGAGCATCCATTCTTCGCATGATTATACTCCATTCCAAATATTAAAAGGGAACCTGAACTATCAGTTAAATTTTGAGAAAAATTTAAATCAAATTCAAACAGATTAAATTTATGACCTTGCGCAAACCTTCAAAGAATTAGACGAAAATATCAATTTAAAATTAAATGCAAAAAAAGCAAATGTTCTGTCAAAATTAAACAAAAATCGAGAAAATGACCCAGAAATACCCGAAGGTACAAACCAACTTCTAGCGACACCCCAAAAACTGTCAAAAACTCTTAAGCCAAAATACAAACCAACTCTATTTCAAAATCAACGGCATCCCAAAGATATCAAAAGACATTTATAATTTCAGAACATACAATTAGGACCATCTTAGTACTACTTCCCCTACTAGTTAACGCCCAATACCAAATCGAAGACATCAGTAACCCCTTACTACCTGTCTACGAAGGAACAGCTTACGTCATAACTGACCATCACCATGTTTATTATCATATCAATCTAACTAATATTAGAAAATGTGTCAGGACAGTAGAAAAAACCTTTTTACAAATCAATCAAACATTAGAAAAATCTAATTTACCCTTAAAAGATCTACTAAACGTAAGAATAAATAATTTGCTAAGTCAAATCGACTCTATTAAACTCTTTGTTAAACATTATACAACCTCAAATTCCAAACGAGAAAAAAGAGGATTATTTAATTTCTTAGGAAAAGCTCAAAAATATCTTTATGGTACTCTTGACTCCGATGATGGAGAACGCTACGATAATTACATAAAAATCCTTCAAGAAAACCAAATTATCTTAAATCAAGACATGTCCGCAACTCAGATAATCGTTAAAAAATTAACAAAAGACGTCGACTCACAATTAACCGACATTAAACTAAATCAGCAAAAAATAAAAGATCAAATCCTTAACCTGACACAAATGACTCAAACCACATCAACTACAGTTTATTTAATAGCATTGTTAGATAACCTAGAGGATAACATTCGCATAATACATGAAGTTCATATGAATGTGCAAACTGCAATAAACTTTGCAGAAATTAATATTCTGCATCACAGCATTCTCAAATATAGAGAATTGCAGGCTATCATTCAGGAATTAAATCCAAGTATGCTCATTCCATTCGACAACATCATCAAATATTATGAAGCAGCTCATACAGACGTAACGATTAAGAACGACCTAATTATATTTTATATCGCTCTTCCTCTTACGTCAGGAAAATCTTACACACTATACCACGTGTATCCAATTCCCATGAGTAATAAAATAATGGACATAAAAAATCCCTATTTATTGAAATCATTAAATGACTCTTTCAATCTTAAGGAAAATTGCCCTAAAATAGAAGGAATATACCTATGTCCTAAAGCCTTGTTAAAAACGAATGAACCCTGTATAATACAAACGATCGAATTAACCAATCATTGCCCTCTAATACCAATTAGTATTGAAAAATCCTCTACAATACAATTGAGAGACAATTCTCTTATAATAATCCCAATCACTTCAGAAAACATTTATTTCCAATGTCCTAATCAAAAAACTCTTGAAACCATTAATCAACCATCACTAATCTTACCTAGAGAATGTTCTGTACAAATTCAAAATAAAACTTATGAATCTCAAAGACCCAATATGATCAATTTAAGATTTAAATTACCCTCAATCAATATCAATAATAAATTGATACAGAAAACTGAACCCCTGCAACTAAAAGAAATTGACTTAAACAATATTCATGAAGATTTAGAAAATGCAAAGAAATTAACCACGCATTCTCTAAAAGCATTTGACGTAGCGAACACGAGTACACCTATATTAATTATAATTATTATTATTATTATTATCATTACTTTAATCATAGTATTTTGTTATTATAAGAAAAATAAAAATGTAAAAGTGAACATAAAATTGAAACCTCTCGAAAATCTTACCCCATTTTCTCAATCTTAAGAAGGGAGGAATTATATGGTCACTTATGATGAGGCATTGTAAACATATATATCACAGTTGCTGAATCTACATTTATTTACTATAAATATGCATCTATTATGTAGCAGCAGGCAGTCTATAAGATAGCTTCTTAGGGTATTTATCGGATGTAGCTTGTGTATTTTAAAAATAAATAATTTTTAAAAACGGAAGTTGCATTATTCGAAACAAAATTATGGCCTCGACGTGCAAACATCCGGGTCAGCACCACAAAAAATGAAGAGTGTTGTTTACTGTAAACGAGCAGATAAGAAGTGTATTCTTCTGCACCTATTCGCAATTTCGGGAGGTAAACTTTGCTAATTATCTTCCTTATAAAGACAAATTGACGCTATAACAACTCTCACATATGCGACTGTACGATCAAAGGTGCTTTATTACGTATTACTATTTATTACTTATGCAATTATTACTTTAGTTTTTTTAATTCGTGCAACATTATTACCAAATCGCCCAAATAATGTTGAAAATTCGTTACGTACCTTTTGTGTTTGTAATTCAATTATAATTATAAATAGTTTCATCTATTTATTGTTACTCAGCCAGGTACGGATCGACTACTGGTAAACCTCCAAATTTCTATGGTCAAGTCTAGGTTCAAATGTATTATTTTAAAACTTTGCCATTAAAACAAAATAACCAAAAGTTGTGAGTTTTTTATATTTTTAGTATGAAAGAAAACTTATAGACCCACAATATAACTATGACTCACCTCTTTTAACTAATTTTTTAGTTTTGGAAAAAAAATAAAGCAAAATATTTTTCTTATTAGGATCAGCTAATGGTACATTTATCTCACAGCAATTCTGCTTCTTTTGCATCATCCATGGTGCTCCAAAAGATTAATGCACTAATAGAATTCTAAACATCCACACATCTTTTGTGTGGGTAGTATGTGTCAAATTAATTCATACCCTAAAATTAAGATTAAGAAATAAACGATGACGTAACGCTTACAAGAGATTAAAACGATTTTAAAATTATTTTTTCATGGCACTGGTAAACAAACCACTTCTATCTATATATCCAGAGTTGGAAAGGTTAAGAACGAAAAGAAATTAATCTTCACGAAAATTACAAGAATCCTACCTCCAAACACCTCGGGAGCAGTTGAAGCCATCCAGAGAAGCCCAAAGAGCACAACACACTTCATGATCGCACACAAAAAAGTTTTTCGAAGTACAAAAAGCCGGCAGACACGAAAAATTGTTCCGTTATTTCCCCGTAGCAGGAGCGACAGATGGGTCTGGTGCTATCCAGTCGGCGATATGCGGAAAACTGCTGTCGTGGTTTCTGCTACTGCTCGTCCAACAGGTGTCTTTAAACTCCGATCCGCCGCAGAGTTCTCCGTTCATCGCAAAACTTTAAATTGTACTCTTGACGTGTGAAATATAAGGGGGCACTCCGAAGAGATTCGAATGTAGCAGTCCAGAATTTTCTTCGCATGCATTTTGTGCTAAATCGAACTTTCCTCAATGTGTACCTACCTATATTCGTAGAATCGACATCCAAATCTTGCATTTTGATACCGTGTGCCCCGTGCCAGAAGCACCCTTTGTGTTCAACCTAATCTAAACCAAAAATAAAATAAAACGCTTAGGGAAGAACGGGGCTATCACAAATAGAAAACAATTGAATATAGAAGTAGTCAAGGCCTCAAAATGTAGCTTGGAACCCGAAGATCAGCCCGGTTGCGAACTAATCCGCATGCGTCCTCTAAAGAGTTAAGCTTCATTTTTGCCGACGTCGAGCCAATCAACGTTGTCTAAAGGAATTTCTCAGCCAAACAACATCGTCATAATTTTCGTGACGTAAAATGCAAAAGCGCTTGGTATTAGTATAGAACCTTTTTCTTGATCATCGTACAATTTATAAAATTGTAAATCGTAAGCATCAAAAAAATACAATTTTGGTTGTAAATTTTGGCTTTTTAGCAGCTTTAGTTTATGTTGGTGTTGTTTTAATTTCAAATTTAAATTATTTCAATAGCCTTTCAGTTTATTGCTGTACTATTTTGCTTTTTTCTGCTGTGCTGTTAAGTTCTGTGCTATTAAATGATTACTTTAAACTTGAAACTGAAGATTCCGGAACCTTTCAACATTATTCTATTTGCAATTATTAGCCCAAATATCCATAAAAAAAACGTGGATGCCAAGAAGAACAAAATTATAAACGTGCAATGCATAGTGTGAGAAGTGTGAGATGCTGAAAAACCTCCAGTGGATGGAGTTTTCTTGGGGTGAGTAGATGTAGTATGTATTTACTTTTTTTTATACTTGTAGATTTGTATGTAGATAACTAAGGGATAACATTTTTATTGGCAATATTGCGTAACTAATGCCGTACTATAGCAACATCAGTACCTAGCATTTTTGCACTTTATTAAAAAGTCTATTTTTCTAAAATAAATATGAGAGAAAAAGGAATTTTCTCTCATATGTATCTAATTGAATGAGTATCGGAAAAGTAGTTAGTTAGGTATTTAGGTAGCTATACTTATATGATATGAAGTACTACCTATTTTTATTTTTACTTAAATGTTGTTGGTGTCTTTATGTTTACGAATAATCGTAACACGTTTTTAAAAAATTATTATTTAATTCAAACTTTAATTTTATTACTTATATACTTATATAAGTTATTAATAAAAATGGATAAATCAGAAATACATCTGAGTACTCTAACGTCTATGCCAATTCTATTCTTTTGTCGTTGCTTCGATCAGGGACTGCCGGGGCTGAGTTGCTTCGTCTGCAATTGTCTATTTGCAAGCTAAACGAGACAGAACTGGACTCGAACATAACTGTGTAGGTAATATACTACCAACTACCATAAACTTTGAACTCATATTTTGAACATGATAAGACCAATAATGGATTCCAACCCAGGAAATGATGAGGAGGATTATAATTTAAGAAGTGTTGAAGCTTGTCATAAGAGTTATTTAATAGAATTGGAGGTAGCTAATAATTTTTTTTTAAATCTTTTCAGATTTCTATAGGATCCAGTGGTTAAAATTTCTGGCATAGATTTTAGTGTTGGTTGTGGGGTTATGCATCGAGGAGAAATTGACTTTATCATCCGGAGCCACTTTATAGGCGAATGGCACTTTATGGCAGAAGACCTGGGGAAAGAAAAAGTTGAGAAAATATGCTGCTCCCACAGTCCAGGTAATTAGAAATTATTCATTATGCAAAACTAATTTTTGTTTTTCTTCTAAATTTAGAACTACCTGTTACATTTAACTGTTGGGTACTGATAGTTTTCCGAGCCTTACATGATGAGAGATTTAGATAGAGATCAGAAATAGTGACACAAAATGTAGAGAAAAAAAACATTGATTTGTTTTTTTTAGCTATAAATGGTGGGTTTATTTATGAGAATAAAGAATAACGTTTAAGAATGAAAGAATCTCGGAAAGAATAAGATAATGGTTGGTTACGCATTAATCAAAACATGTGATTATTAAACAAATATTGCTTAATGCTTACCTAAGGATTAAGCTATCTTTCAATTTAAATGGTTTTATGTTTAAATAATAATGTAGGTAGGTTATTCCTAAGCTCATTCCTAAGTAAAACCATATTCTTATGCTTAAGGCCATATTGTTATTCTGATGTATAAACAGCACAAAGTAATTTGTTCTGTAGACCCTATAGAGCATGTCATGCTTACAATATTTTTCTTCTATGTATCAATTAAAGGTTCAATAACACTGATATTATATACCTAGAACATTTAGGTACATCCACAATCTACAGGATGATAGGATACTAGAAAATATTGACAAACAACACCATGGAGTTTGGGCGACATCAAGTGTCCTTCAGAGGATTTATGCAATTTGGCACTTTAACTTTGAATTTTATCTTTTCAAAACTCAAAGGATTTTATAAATGTTAGATTTTCGACCAACTTTGGAAAAACAATGTGAAGCAAAGATACATTGCAGCATGGGCTTTCTTGTCCAAACTGTGTAACTTTTTTCCACAAGTTTTGCTGACATTCTGAGTGGTCTCCTTATCAAGACTTTGGAAATTATCAGTCCCTATTGCCAGACTCTGACCCTGTATATAATTTCCTATAACCTGGTATGAACTTTTGTAACATTAAAGGAAGAAATACAGGGTGATCGTTTGGAGTTTAACCATGGGGATCTTGGTTATTTCAAGAGATACAACGAAGGTTAAATTAGGGCAACGTTGCGCAATTAGAAGTCTATAAAAGTTGTTTTCAAATTTTGAAAACTTCAGCAGGTTTTGGAAATATTCACAAAACGTTTATATTTTTTCTAGCCTTAATTTAATGAGTTAATTAAAAACAATTTAACACTTCTTCATAGCCACTTTTTGCTTTCTTCAACGCGGTATTTTCAAATTTAAAATCCGACGTTTCATTTTCATGCAAACAACATTGCTTCAATTTTTTTTAGATACAGTCCTGTATTTCTTATATTAGATTCTGAATCTCCTTGTAACTCTGCAATAATTAATATGCAACAATTAATAATTAATTTTTAAATTTAATTAGAAAGAGCAAGTGCCTTAATAAGGCATTGCTCTTTCTAATTAAAATATGGTACTTATACAGACAATGCAGTCAGATGAGGCAGTACAGTTATTTATGTTCTATTTAAAATTATATAATATATATCTGTCAGTTTTTTGCTCCAGCATGGATAAGTCTTAATAGTTATTTTCATAGTTAAGTTTCATTTTCACAGTTAATAGTCACTAAGTCTTAATAGTTGTTTTCATTAACCGACCGCCCTTATCGCTTTGGCGGAATGTATGACCGTTAATATATTTATTTCCTGTCAATCTCTAGGTCCAAAATTCAAGTTTGATGAGTGTACAACCATTGACATGGAGGAACCGCAGAAGGCAAAATATGTTCGTCGCAAGAGCGTCACATTATTTTCAAAGGCAAAACAATTAAGAGGGTCCAAGACCCGAATAAAATCTTTGAGATCTCTTCTAATACTTCTCAGGAAAAAGGAACTTCTATCTAATGAATCCATAGATCATCTACTGGAAAGATTGTTTTATTATATAATATGACAATAATAATTTATAATAATTATCATGTTAGCTCTACTTCAAAGCACAGATTGTTAAAATATAGATAATTTAAAAAAAAAATCTCAAAATCAGTTATTGAATACAGGATGTTAAAACATTATTTTGCTCTTTAGTTTTTAATTTATTTTTATTTAGGTATGGTTTTTATAATTCTTATATACTTGTCAAGACTTGTAATAACTGACACAAAAAAAATAAATAATAACAAATTAACCTAACATATTTTTTGAGCCTTGTATGTTTTGAAATAGTTTCAACTAATAATAAATGTAATCGCCTTATTTGACCTTGACCTTATTTGAATAGCTTTACAAAGAAATAAAACTTATCGAAGGATCCTTTGGAATTATTGAAAATTGCTTTCTGAAATACACTGTAAATAACACTACAATAACCTATACGTTGAATACGTAACTTATACGTTTTTTTAAGTAAAATAAGTAAAAAATCAATGTCGTTTATTTTGATTTTGGTGCACAAATAAACATGGCATATATAAAATATGTGTTTTTAATTTACCTAACATTTCAAACCTTAATATCACATATCTTCAACATATGTTTCCTAAACCTCTGAATGAAGAAATCCACATTTTTTGTTTTTCAGATTACCGTAAAATAGTTGTATTGTTTCATTGACCATTACTCAATTGAAGATATCTTTTTATAGGCTAGTGGTACCCAAGAGTTTGATAGACGTCATAGCAGTACAATTCTTCAGCATGCAGAAGTGGCGCGACCTTTTTTACGCGCTTGTCTTCATTCATCTTCAAATTTAAACTGTGGGTTTCAATTTTCAATGCAGGATGGAAACTCCATATCCGAACTACTTCCGTTTTCCTTCCCAGGAAATTGGAAGCCAGTATGACAGACTTTCTTTGTCCTTCACTTAGACCAATGTTTATCAACCCTGTAACAAAGAAAAACACCGATACATTTTTCTAATGTTGAATATGTAACAATTGAATTGGCGAATAACGTTCTCAATTTAATATAAAAATTAATTGTTTTGAGCACATTTGATCAAAAGACTGCTTAATCATAATTAATGTAATAATGTGATCACTGAATGCCTATTAATTGATTAAGTCATATGCTCCCCTATTAATTTTTCGATCCTCTGCTTACTTTCCAGCAGGAGTAATTAGTAGAAGGCATATATAATAGAGAGGAATTACTAACTTCTTCAACTGCACGTTATCTTTGTACTTAAACATTTTACTTTTTTTCATGATTTTTCATCATACTGAAAATAAAGTATAAAATATGTGAAATACAAAACCGTCATTTTTTATTAATGAAGCGTATTGCAAATCCATAATTGGCCAATAAGTATTTGATCACAATTTTCAGGATTACTATTCCACAGAAAAAAATGAGTTTTTGAGCAGAATATGTGCATATAGTAAGACAATCGCAAAAAAAAGGATCATTCAAGTGGAAAAAGGAGTTTTGGTAAACTGGCAACACATTTCATAGCTTGTTGGCTAGACTTGACGAAGAGACAAAAAAATAGGAACTACAATCAGGAATCAACTGAGCGAAAATTATTGAGTGTGTTAAGTGTTAACAATGTGAGCAATCTATAAACTAAACTAAGAATCAATTGAAACGATACACCCCAAATTTTGAATGAAATTTAAAACTGTCTCTCTCTAAAGCCACTCAACCGATTTTCGTTGTAAATGCCATTTTGGTAAGATCCAGCTTGCCCTGTGCATAGTCTTTATATTCCATATAAAATTTTTATCAATATTTGTATTATGTGGCAAATTGGAGCTCCAGTGTTAAATGATACCTCGTTTATAGAAAAAACTAAATATCTATGGAACCAGGCAAAATATCCAAAAAACACCAAATATGTCCCAAGGTATGACGCGTCTCCACATACTCCCGTAGCAAAACATGTTCTAGAGGTCATATGCTCAAAAAGGTTTTACAAAACTGCATCAAGTTTTGTTGAACCCTGTATTATGTAACATGCAAAACATATAAGCGAGTACATAACCACTTAAAGCAGTTTATACACGGATCTTACCAAAATGGCATCTCTAATGAAAATCGGTTGAGTGGCTTTAGAGGTAGACAGTTTTAAAGTTCATTCAAAATTTGAGGTGTATCATTTCAATTGATTCTTAGTTTAGATTAAAAGGAGGGTTCAATTAAGTATGGAATTTGATGCTAACTTACATGCTTGAAACCTTAGTGGCACCCTGGAATTTCTTTGAAACACACAAATCTTTACCTTTATTATCTATTTATAAGTCGCCTTTCCATGGTTGAATCCTAGGTTGGTACTACATAAGGAAAAAAACTCTGCCACATCTCATTTCCACAAAAAAAACCTCTTCTCAAGACTATTCTGAAACCCTAAAACAAGATAAGAGGTAAGTAAAAAAAGAGATAAAAAACAGGGTTTACACAATATGTAATTATTTACCCTCATATCTCACTAAAAAAAATTAATTTGGTACCTTAACAGTAACAGGCTTCTGAACTTTAGTCATTGCAAAAGAAAAGTAATAATTTAACTTGAGTGCATTTAACATAAGATGCATCCTTATATTGTCAGTTTTTTGGCACAAAAATATGCCTACTAATAGGCTTCTTAGTAAATAGTGCACCCGTAAACCTTCATAAATACATTTCTAGTAAGGTAGCTGACATAGACATAAGTATGCAGAAAAGCTAATGCAGCATAAATTGCCAAACCAGCTACTTGCTTTTGAGTCAAACATGAGAGGATAGCTTATTGTGCACACATTGAAAATGGCATAGGCATAATCTATTTCTGGTCCTAGTAGTTTTAATGTAAGTATCAAAATCTTTATACAAACTTTAACTGCACTGTGGATGTACCCATAGCATAATTGTCTAGCAAGACGAGAGTCACTTTGCTTCTATATGAATAGGATATAAATAGATTATTAACTGGGATAGTGGATCACTGGCCTAATAGAGCATCTGCTGGAACTTGATTAAAATATATCCTTTTTCTCTTTTAAACAAAGTTTCTATATACTCTCCAGTGTGTAGGACTTACTAAACCCTTCCTAAAAAACGAGAATTTTTAACTTCAGCCTACCACAACCAGTGTTTATCATTTCAAATTAGGGGTAAGGATAGCCGATAGCCCTACTTAATCATACTAGCAAATGCAAATGGCATAAGTGATGAACAAAATGAAAGGAGAGTGTCATACTTATGAGCTGTTGAATAAAAGAAAAGTTGTAAAGCATACATGAGCCCTAACCTTACTGTGGACTCATGTATGCTTTACAGTCTTTACAACAAGGCCAGGGTTATCAACAGCTGTGAACACAATGTTCCTTTGTAGGGGCTATTTCAAAAACTACCTCAAACTCATGCTGCCCCTACCTTTCATTCTTTCACACCAACACCATACCAAATTATTACACATACCTAGATACTGGATACTTACATCTTTATAGGTACTACACAAGCTCAAGACTGCACTGAAAAGTGTGTGTAGATCATTTGATAATAAGAAAAATTGATATTATTGAGAAATGAGTGGAGCAGAAACAGGAAAACTGGGTGCCGGCTGGTGTACCTGCATGACGCTTTCTCGAAATACGAGAATCCAATAAATCCGTCACTTGACACGTTGCGTTAACGAATCTCGCGCAATTCTTGCTAAACAAAGATTCCTTTTACTAATTGAAAACAGCAATTCTATTACACCAACTTTGCTGAAATTCAAAATTACTGTAAATTATTTGCAAAACGTAATTTTTGATTGTCAAAATGGCCGGAACCGTAAACAAAAGAACCCAGTAACCCACAATCCTTTTAATAAATTTTGCGCATGCGCAGTTAAGACCAACCGGGCTGATGTCGGGATTCCAACGCCTACTCGAACGTTCACATTTCGAACATTGGAACCAAAGGCGACTCTTCGTATAAATCTCAACAGTATTCGGGCTATCACGGTCAGTGGGTAATGACGATCACCTAAATATCTAAAGTACATTTTGAATTTTGAGCGGTAAATTGTAGCCCCCACCTCACTGGAAACGGTAGGGGTCGTACGATCACGCCACTGTAAAATTCAGTTGCGAACTGTCTTCAATAGAAGTATGTATACTATTTTGATCGTTTTGATGTAATTTCTGCGACGACGAAGTTATGGTGGGTTTATGCTCACTTAAGATTTAAGAACTCGCATTTAACACTTAAATACTTATAATATTAGAAGTGAGGTTATCCCATTGATTTGTGAAATATCGGTTTATACTCACTTAAGAATTAACATTTAACATTTAAGACTTAAGGAATGACCTTGAAGTTCGCCAACTTTTAACTAAGAATTAAGATTCTAAGAATTGTTTAAGTTTTTGTATTTGTAACCAAATGAAAACTCTTCCAAGCTGTTGACTAAACTGCTTAATTTATTTCTGCTTTGAGTGTTTTGTTTCTGGTTTGGTGTGCGAAAGAGTTTTCAATAAATATTCAAAAGCGTTTGTAATAATAATCTTCTATTGTGTGCTATGGCATCTATGGAGTGGGATGATGAATTGCTAGTGTCTCTGGTGGCAAAATATCCTCTTATTTATAACAAAAACGACCAGAACTTCAAAAATAAAAATCAAAGGCGGAATGCTTGGAACACCATTGCATCCATTATGGGTGAGCAAGTCAATGGTAAGTACAAGTCTGCATGTGCCAAGTGTCTTTTAATATTTTGTAGTCCCTGTTGCTTGATTTGAAGCATTAAAGATAAAATGCATTTGCAGGTGAAGACTGTGAGAAAAGGTTTATAGTTCTGCGAGCAAAATATGCAGCAGAGAAGAGGAGTTTGCAAGCTCAGTCTGTGTCGGGGATGAGAGGAGCTCTAGAATCCTCATGGCCTCTTTTTAAAGTCATGGGCTTTCTAGACACATATATGTCTACAAGGAGGTAATGTCTCTGCCCAATAATATTTTTTGCCATTTTGTAAAATATGTTTGTTTATACACGAATAACCACGAGAAATACGAGGGAGCTGCAGACGACAGGCTCGACTCCAAGCCCATTAGCATCCCCAAACTTCGTCTCTCAAGAAAGTTCGGTGGATGCTTGGGATATTATGAGAATCATAACTGGGCAGCATGAGGAAAGATCAGAGAGAGAGAGAGTGGTGAGGAACTATCTCAAAAGACCAAATATCCAGGTTTCTGCAGAGATACCATCCATTTCTGCTCATGTGGCAACAGCAAGAGTCTTGAGACAGAGTGGTGAAAAACGAAAAAGAACAACAGCAGGAGATCCCTTGGTAACCCAAATGGAGACCACCTTGTAAACTGTAAATACTTTTTTCCAACAAACCTCTGCAGTTCAAGAGTCACCGAACAAATCCTCTGGAGAAACAGTGGCAAAACTTCTAGATAATATTCGTAATAACCGCAGAAGGAGAAGGGCCCAATTGAAAATTATGCAAGTTTTGGCAGACACCGATAGTGCCTCAGAAACTTTTGAGTAACTTTTAATAATTGAATATATGATATATAATATTTGTGTAAGTTTATATGGTGTGAAAAATTAAAAAAATGATTTAACCTTGGTTAAATTTTTATTACTGGTACCTAATACATAAAACAGAAATGAACAAAATTTTAATTAACTTTCCCAAAACATAGAAGATATAGAAAAACAGTACATTCAAAAGCTTATTTTAATTAAATTTATACAGTTTTTACAGCGAAAAATTTCTTCTAAATTCTGCAGGTACTGCTCCCTCATATAAAATATTATTTTGCCATGGTACACTTCCAAAGTCAGAGTCGAAATAATTTGCCAAAGTCAAAGTGTCTCGTAACTCTTTCACATTTTGGCTAGGATTAGTTGAGCCTACACGGCCAATTCGATTCAGGCTTCCAGCATTTTTTCTCCAATCACCATAATGAAAGTTCCCCTGCTCATCAACAAAATCAGCATATCCAGTTGGACAGTGCGGATTTGCGCAAAGAAACAGGAAGGCCTTCTTCTTCTTTTTGGAGATAATTATGCAGAACCACACAAGCTTGAACAGTTTGCTCACAGGTATCAATATTGGCTATAATAGGTGTTTGGGGTTAGTGGATTGTGCTATCGAAGGACCTTTGTGTCGTGATCGTGTTTAATGCTATATAAATGATTTCACTGATAACGATTAAATTATTAGCTTTATTTGCTATAAAAAAACGATTTAATTGACGAGCTAGACATTTACGTGTGACACCTAGCAAACGAGTGACTTTGACGTTCGCTGTCATCTCTAGGTTACAATATTGCCGCACTTAACTCGCAACATGCCACCCGCGTTGAAAAGTTTGTCTTTTCAAAAAAGAACAACCGAAGATATATTGTCAATGTAAAAGAAAACTTGTTTGATTGTCCTAAAAACAATCAAAACAAAAAACAAAGAAAACATTATCTTTCTGTGTCCACTGGTAACACGCACACTCTGGCAACAGATCTCTTGGTTACATTTCCATTGGATAAACGGACGGAAACCACTCGTACAGCTTGATCCGCACCAGGATGAACTTCGAGGATTCTGGCCATAGGCCATCATAGAGGAGGTTGGTTATCTTCAATAAGCACCACCAATGCTCCTGGCTTCAGGTTTTCTTGAGCGTTGCTTTTCCATTTGGAGCGTCCTTGAAGACTGCTTAAATATTCTCTGGACCATCGGTCCCAGAACTGTTGATGTAGTTGCTGTAGCCGTTGGTAAAACGACAATCGTGACGATTTTATTTTAGTAAAATCTAGTTCAGGAGTACTTGCTAGAGACTCGCCAATCAGGAACTGGGATGGGGTTAAAGGATCGTAGTCATTAATATCTTCAGAAATTGGAGTTAAAGGTCTAGAATTTAGACATGACTCGATCTGAACCAATAATGTGTACATATTTGAAAAATCAAGAGAAGAACTACCCAACACTCGCTTCAGGTGAAACTTCGTACTTTTCATCGCCGCCTCCCATAGGCCACCCATATGCGCTGAACGAGCTGGTATGAAACTCCAGTCAATTTTATCGTTGGCCAAAAATGTGGATACAATTTCATTGTGCCTTTTGCTATTTATTAAATTATTCAACTCGAGAAAATAGTTATTCGCGCCAATAAAATTTAGCCCCATTAGCTAGGTTTACCTCGTCTAGCACAAAATCGCTTTAATGCATTCAAGAACTCATCAGTGGTGAGGTTAGCTACCAACTCAATATGAATCGCACGAGTTGCGAAACAAACAAATATGCAAATATAAGTTTTTACCATTTTACTTTTACGTAAAGTACGGTCCTTAACATAGATTGGACCCGCGTAGTCTACACCACTGTTGGCAAATGGCCTGCTGGGATTAACACGAGGACTTGGTAAAGAACCCATAAGAAATTTTGATGGTTTTGGATGGGCTCTATAACAAATAACGCACGTTTTTATGATCCTCTTTACTGCGTTTCTTCCTCTAACAGGCCAAAACTGTAGCCGAATAATAGAAAACAACGTTTGATTACCAGCGTGCAAATGTCTTAAGTGTTCATCTAGGATGATTAAATCGGTTAGTTTATGTTTACAGGGCAGAATAATTTGATGTCTCTGATTGTAATTTAATTTTGCGTTTGAAAGCCTACCACCTACACGCAAAACTCCTTCAGAATCTAGAAAAGGATTTAAACTCAAAATCGAGCTGTTACGTCTAACACATTTACAATTTTTCAAATCTGTAATTTCTGTACCAAATGATTTACTCTGTGCTAAACGAATCAACAAAATAGATGTTTCATTTAGCTCTTGTACTGTTAAACCGTTTTTTAAGACAGATATCTTTTTTAGGGTTCGATTTTTAAACCTACAAATATATCCTACAACCTTTTTTAATTTAAAATATGGTGAGTACCTCTCAAAGATATTGAAACCGTGCTTAGTTGTATCATCTATTGTTATGTCACAAATATTGTTTAAACTTACAGGTTTCGATTTGATTTCTGGTAAAGCGTCGACTTTAAAGAATTCTTCTTTCCTTATAAAGAATTCTGGGCCGTGAAACCAAACATGACTCTCATACAGAGCTTGAGGACCCAAACCTCTTCAGATAATATCAGCCGCGTCTTCATGACTTCTCACATGCTTCCAGTCACTCAATTCTGTCATTTTCGATATTTTTGCTACCCTGTTTGCAACGAATGTTTTTAATTTGCATGGGGGTTCAATATTTCGCCAAGCTAATACTATTGTGGAATCAGCAAAGTAAGTTATTTTTGATATGTTAATATTTAGTATGTGTCTAACTTTATGAACTAGCTGTGCTAGCAGGTGTGCTGCTAGCAACTCCAAACGTGGCAATGTTTGTTTCTGAATTGGAGTAACTTTAGATTTTGCTGTGAGTAATCTAATTCGGCTATCACCATTTGTATTGGTCGATGACAAATATATACAGGCTCCGTATGCTTTTTCAGAGCTATCACAGAATCCGAATAATTCAATTTGACTTGCTTCTGAAAAAACAACGTGACGATTCAAACTAATTTTATTTAAATAATCCAATTCGTTTATAAAATATAAAAATCTGTGTTTTTGAATTTCTGGTATCTCGTGATCCCAATCAATTTTCGACTGCCATAACTCTTGCATAAGTAATTTAACTGTAACTATTGCTGTTCCTACTAAACCTAAAGGATCGAAGATTTTTGAAATAAGAGACAAAACCGTACGTTTTGTAATCTTTTTTGGAATGTTTGCCTCTATCGAGTATCTTAAGACGTCATTATTAGCATCCCAAATTATACCTAGTGTCTTCAATTCTTTTTTATCATGATACACAATTAATTTATCGTCTTTTTTATTAGGGCTATTTTGTGATATATAATCCAAAATTGACTTTTGATTAGAAGACCACTTTCTAAGTTCAAATTTGGCTTGAGACATAATTTCTGTTAACTCGTGAAATATTTTTATAGCTTCATCTTCAGAATCCACACTCACCAGTAAATCATCCATATAAAATGAGGCTTCAATTAAAGCCGCGGTGTGAGGATACTTTTCACGATTTATAAGAGCCAATTCTTTCAAGCGTCTAGTGGCTTGAAAAGGAGCACTAGCAGTTCCGTACGTAACTGTTTTTAATTGATATACCTTGATAGGTTCGTCTTTATTGTCACCCCATAAAATTTGTTGAAACTTCCTTTCATCTGGATTCATTGATATGTTTCTATACATCATTTTAATGTCGGCGCTAATAACGTAAGGTCTCAACCTTAATCGTAGAAGTATGGAGAAAAGGTCTGCTTGAATTGTTGGACCTACGAGAATTAAATCGTTAAATGAACCGCCTGTGCTAGTTTTAGCGCTCGCGTCAAACACTACTCTGCATTTTGTGGTCATAGAGTCTCTGAGAACAGCTGTGTGAGGCAAAAAATATTAATCATTACTCACAGAATTGTCGTGTTCTAAAGTAGCTTTTACTTGCATGTGCCCTAACGTCTCATATTCGGCCATAAATTCCCTATATAGCTCTCCAAGCTTGTGATCTTTCTCAAATCTCCTCTCTAAACTGTTGAATCGCTTCAAAGCCCCTAACTTTGAATCACCTAATTAATTTTCGAAATTTTCAACAAAGGGATATTGCACAACAAATCTCCCATCTGTCTCGCGAGTTGTAGTTGCTTTAAAAATAGTTTCGCAAATTTGTTCTTCCGTTGATAAAAAAGATTCTTCGGGTATGCTTTCAATTGTCCAAAATTTGTTCAATGTGTCGTTTAAGTCCTTATTTGTAACCTTGGTAGACACATTACAAATTTAAGTAGTATGGTTAGCATTAAGTGTCAGTTTACCTCCAAAAACCCAACCCAATTTGGTTTCCTTCAAAATCGGCATTCCTTCACCCAACGATATGTGACCTTCTTTTTGCAAATCATACAAAATGCCTACCCCAAGCAACAAATCAATTTGTTTTGGAGTATTAAACATGTCATCTGCTAAACGGATATGCGCGGGGTATTTTACTTCACCTTTATCCAAATAGAACAAAGGTAATTTCTACGAAGGCGTAGAAGGGCCAACACAATTTTTTTTCTTAAATTCCGAGTTCAAAGTCGGAATTTAGTTAAATTCCGAGTTTAAAGTCGGAATTTAGTTAAATTCCGAGTTTAAAGTCGGAATTTAGTTAAATTCCGAGTTTAAAGTCGGAATTTAGTTAAATTCCGAGTTTAAAGTCGGAATTTACTTAAATTCCGAGTTTAAAGTCGGAATTTAGTTAAATTCCGAGTTTAAAGTCGGAATTTAGTTAAATTCCGAGATCAAAGTCGGAATTTAGTTAAATTTCGAGTTTAAAGTCGGAATTTAGCTAAATTCCGAGTTTAAAGTCGGAATTTAGTTAAATTCCGAGTTCAAAGTCGGAATTTAGTTAAATTCCGAGTTTAAAGTCGGAATTTAGCTAAATTCCGAGTTTAAAGTCGGAATTTAGTTAAATTCCGAGTTCAAAGTCGGAATTTAGTTAAATTCCGAGTTTAAAGTCGGAATTTAGTTACATATGATTCAGTGGCGTAGACGCAAGAACAATATTGTACAAGAACGGCAAAAAAATGTTTAAAAGACGGATCAATATTTTGTTAACTACGACTTCATGGTGGGTGTCCTAACTTTAAGACTCCTCTAGTGATTACATTTAAGAGCTGTGATCGATATCTCGGGAGAGTTACGGGACGTTTACAAAAAGTTTTGCACCTTTCTATAAATTACAGTGTTTTGCGGGAATACCCGCGCCAATAAAACTAATAGACTTTAAAAGTTTATTGATTTGAAAATCGTTGACGAATATCGACAGTTAATGACAAACAAATAAAAGTGTAAAGATAATAAAATAAAAAATTAAACTGCTAACAAAAAACTCGATACGACCTAATTTTTGCAATTTTAAAGGCTTTTTATCTCAGAAATCATTTAGGATAAATTCATAGTTTAAAAAGGCTCTGAAAGAACTTTTCTTCTAGAACTAACTATCTGAACCAATCTTTAACTAAACCAGTTTTATCATTGTGATACGGCGCAAAAATGTAAAATTTGAACTGATTGCATTATTTGATATCTACGGTAAATCTTAACTTTTCAACTTTGTCATGTCATTTTATAGGCTTGGTAGATATCTTGAGACATGTTCGGCGGTTTTTATTTTTTTGCTCGAGATAAAGTTACAGGGTATTTTCAAAAAGTTTGAAGTATTTTTATTTTTTGCTCGGTATAGCAGTGTAGGTCACCCGATTTTAATGATATAAACTAAATTTAAAAGCTCATTAAGTACAAAATTAGTGACGTAGAACTCTAGTGCCTAAAGATTGCTTCGGATGTTTTCGCAAAACTTTAATATTACTTCTGTGACATCATCACTGTTAATGATTTCCCAGCTCCTTTGCTGTAACTTCAAAAATGTACTATTAACTTAAGTGAAGTGTTATTTAATAGGTTTGCTAAATATCGGAACGGTTTTGGGGATGTTTGTTTTGTGGTCTCAAATAAGATACGTATGCAATTCAAAAATTTAATGAGGTAAACTAAATCTACGAATTTATG